>CM077163.1:75894774-77208697 GCA_039583875.1 Platanthera guangdongensis | reverse complement strand
GCCCTCTTGGGTCGACGAACATTGAGTTGAAATCGTCGAGCGGGATGGACACGGCTTGGTCACGCCCCGTGTCGGATTGACACGGGCGTGTCGAATTATGGAACACGGGCGTGTCAGGCTTTCCTCTTCAAAATTGGCCTCTTTCGGGTTTTTGAGCTGTCACGCCCTGGTTACGGGCGTGACCAACATGTCACGGGCGTGACATGTCATTTTTGCAGATTTTGACTTTTTTCCTGAAAAATAAAATAAAGCAAGTTAGTATAATATTTACAAAAATAGGAGCATTTTATTGAATAAAACAAGTAGAAATGACAAAATTAAATAAAACGACTTAAGTAATGTACATAAAATTAGGTATATTTACAACTCATCAACGGGTTCTAGGATACGCCCGTGTCCTTGCCCGTGTCATATCGACACGCCTGGGCCCCCAGGCCGTGTACACGGGACATTTCGTCGAGGGGAGAACGACGACTGGATGACACGGCCTTGGACACGCCCGTGCCCTAGGCCGTGTGCCTTGTCTCGACGATCGTCGAGTGAATCTCGACGACTCCACCTTGACGATCGTCGACACGGGTCGACACGCCCTGCGACACGCCCGTGTCGCAGGCCGTGTGCCATTCTCGACGAATCGTCGAGAATAACTCGACGATTTCACGGCTAAGTGTCGACACGGGTCGACACGCCCTGCGACACGCCCGTGTCGCAGGCCGTGTGCCCATTCTCGACGAATCGTCGAGAATAACTCGACGACTTCGCGGCTAAGTGTCGACACACGCTCGACACGCCCTAGGACACGCCCGTGTCCCAGGCCGTGTGCCTTCAGCCAGAAACCAAAACTGGCCCAAAACGTCCCCCTTTGCTCCTTTGAGTTTCGGGGCGTTACAGAAGGTGTGTTTCGCTTCATCCAAGGGCTTGGTGAAAATATTTCCCCTTTGTAAATTAGTTAGGATATATTGCAGTTCAATTTTATTCTTTTCAGCATTATCCCTTAAGAAATGATGCCTAATCTCTATGTGTTTTGTCCTACTATGGAGGACTGGATTTTGAGCTATAGAAATAGCACTGGTGTTATCACAAAAGATTTTGGACTTCTCTAAGTTGTAGCCATAGTCTAGGAGTTGGTTTTGAATCAACAAGATTTGTGAACAACAACTGCCTGCAGCCATATATTCAGCTTCAGCAGTTGAGGTTGACACAGAAGTTTGTTTCTTACAAAACCAAGAGACAAGTCTGTCACCAAGGAACTGACAAGTTCCACTGGTGCTTTTCCTGTCAATTCTGCATACAGCATAATCAGCCTCAGAAAATTCAGTTAAATCAAATGCTAAGTCTTTTGGATACCAGAGACCTAGATTTGGACAACTTTTAACATACCTGAGAATCCTCTTTACTAATGTTAGGTGTGACTCTCTAGGGCTTACTTAGAACCTAGCACATATACATGTAGCAAACATTATATCTGGTATACTAACTGTAAGGTACAGTAAAGAGCCAATCATTGCTCTATATGTTGTCTGATCAACAGGTTTCCCATGTTCATCAGCATCCAATACAGCATTAGTAGGCATAGGTGTTTTCATACAAGATGCTTCAGACATGCCAAATTTCTTAACAAATTCATTTGCATACTTGGTTTGAGAAATGAAGATGCCTTCAGCATGTTATTTGACTTGCAATCCTAGGAAGAAGGACTGCTCACCCATGCTACTCATTTCAAATTTAGAATGCATTAGGTTGGAAAACCTTCTTCATAATTTTGAGTCAGTAGAACCAAAAATAATATCATCTATATAGATCTGTACTAGTAGGGTATGAGACTTATGGGTTCTGATGAAAAGAGTTTGGTCTACTCTACCCCTTATAAATCCATTTTCCAAAAGAAAGCATGCTAGGGTCTCATACCATGCTCTAGGAGCTTGCTTGAGACCATATAATATTTTGTTCAATTTAAAAACGTAATCAGGATAAGTTGGAGAAATAAAACCTGTAGGTTGTCTGACATATACTTCTTCTTTGATGTCTCCATTTAGAAATGCACTTTTGACATCCATCTGATATACCTTGAATCCTTTATGTGCTGCATAAGCTAAAAATATTCTAATGGCTTCCAATCTTGCAACTGGTGCAAAAGTCTGGTCATAGTATATTCCTTCTTCTTGAGAATATCCTTGAGCAACTAGTCTTGCCTTGTTCCTTATAATTACTCCTTGATCATCCAGTTTGTTTCTGAACACCCACTTTGTTCCAACAATGGAGTGATCCTTAGGCTTTGTCACTAGTTCCCACACTTTGTTCCTTTCAAATTGATGAAACTCTTCTTGCATTGCAATGATCCAGTGTGGATCTTGCTCTGCATCTGGAATGGACTGAGGTTCAATTTGAGATAGGAAACAGGTGTGCAACAGGTTTTGGTTGACCTGATTTCTAGTCTGCACACTAGCTGAGATGTCTCCAATTATTTGGGAAATTGGATGGTCTCTTGATGTTACTAAATCAATAGGGGGTGTTGATTGTTCACCAACCTGTGTTGTTGTTTCCTCTAGTGGTACAACAACTGGCTCTTCAAGTTGTTCTTCAATATGTTGAACACTTTCTTCATCTCCACTGCTTTCATCCTTTTGAGTAACCTGTAACTTATTCAAGTCTTCAACAAGAGAATGTTCCTGCAAAGGTGCTATGGTAGAAGAGATCTTCTCCTTGAAAGACATGTTAGATTCATCAAATGATATATGAATAGATTACTCAATTTTTAGAGATGATTTATTATAAACCCTATAAGCCTTGCTGATCATGGAGTATCCCAGAAACACTCCTTCATCAGCCTTAGCTTGAAATTTTGCTAAATATTTCTTGTCATTATTATGTATATAGCAAATGCAACCAAAAACTCTAAAATAATCAACTTTAGGTTTCTTCCCTTTGAGTAATTCATAGGGAGTCTTTCCCTTTAGTTTATGTATCAAACTTCTATTCAGCACATAGTTGGAGGTGTTCACTTCCTCTGCCCAAAAGGATAGAGGAAGATGAGCATCTAGCAACAGTGTAGTGGCAGATTCAATAAGGGTTCTATTTTTCCTTTCAGCTACCCCATTTTGTTGAGGAGTTCTAGGAGCTGAGAAAGTATGTCTGATCCCTTCACTCTGACAGAACTCTTGCATAAGAAGAGAATCAAACTCTGTCCCATGATCACTTCTGATCAGGGCAATGTGAGTATTGAACTCAATCTGTATACATTTGAGAAACTCTATCAGACACTTAAAGTTATCAGACTTCTTCCTTAGAAAGAACACCCAAGTGAATCTAGAGAAGTCATCTACAACTACTAAAGTGTAAGATTTCCCTCCTAGGCTTTGTACTGGGATGGGTCCAAAAAGATCCATGTGTAATAGATACAATATCCTAGGTGAATCACTCTTATTAAGTGACTTAAAACTGTTTTTAGTTTGCTTGCCTAACTCACAAGCCCTGCAGAGTCCTTCCTTCTTGTAGGGGCCAGAAGTAGTCCTCTAACAAGGTTGTCCTTAGATAGCCTAGCAATAGTTCTAAGGTTTAGGTGTCCTAGTCTCTTATGCCATAAAATATTTAGTCTACAAACAGAATTGAATAGGCAAATATCTACATCTGTTGAAAGAAAATCTACTAGATAGATGTTACCTTTCCTTTTACCTATCAACACAGTTGTGTTGTCCTCTGACTTGATTTTGCATAATGCTTTGCTGAAGGTCACCTGGTAGCCTTCATCACACAGTTGACTGATGCTTATTAAGTTGTGCTTCAGTCCTTCCACATAAGCTACCTTCTTGAATGTTACTGATCCAATCTGGACTGCACCATATCCTTTGGTTTGTCCAAAGTTTGAATCACCAAAGATAACTTTGGGTCCATGCTTGGCTCTAAAGGATGTGAGGTTATCCTTGTTTCCTGTCATGTACTTAGAGCACCCACTATCCAAGTACCATTGCTGGTTAGATGTTGGATAGGTCTTCACCTGCACATAAAATAATTCATTTGTTTTTGACCCAGTTTACCTTGAGCCTAAGTTGATAACCTTTAAACTCTGAAATAAAGGACATCCCAGGTTGACTCTTATAACCTTTAGGATGATATCTACTTGGGGGTATAATCCATTCAGTATAAGGGTTAAAGATTCGGGATGAAGTACCCCTATGATTGAATTTTGATTTGCCCTTGAAGGAATTTCCAGAGCTCTGACCTCTGTTCGACGATCGTAGAGCTGCGTTCGACGATCTTGGGTCAGATCGTCGAGCTCCGTTCGACGGTCGACTATAGCAGAGTTCAGGAACTTGAGATTGTCGACCTGAGTTTGACGATTTTGCCTGAGATCGTCAATCTGCGTTCGGCGATCGTCGATCTGTGTTCGGCGATCGTCGATCTTCGTTCGACGATTTCTGCTGGGACTTTGTTTTCTTGGGTAGATCAGAATTTTTCCTAGCTACCTCTATAACTCCCTTTCCTTTATCAGAAATGAATTTGATTGGAGTTGTTAGAACTATGGGTTGGCTGGATGAAGCACCCAAGCCCAGTGTACTATTAAATCTGGAGTTCATTGTGCTTGTGATGTCCATCAGCTTGATACTTCTCCCATTAAGGGATTCTTCAAGCTTCCTGGCCTTTGATAGTCACTTTTCAGTGAAGCTATCTGCTCCCTACAGCACTCCAACTCCTGAGAGAGTTTGAGGTTTTCTGACTGTAAGGTATTATGTTCAGATAACTGATTTCTGAGAGAGATAATTTCTTTCTCAGATTTTAGCAGGTCTAAGCATAATGCTTTAAATTCAGATTTAAAGTCCTCTGAATTAAAATCAAATGAACTAATTACCTGATATTCTTTAGGTTGAGTCTCTGACTCTGACTCTGACTCCTCTTCATCTGAATTATGTTGAGAGGCATTGATTGCCATCATGCAGAACTCTTTCTCTTCTGCATCATCTTCATCATCACTGGAGCTGGATGAGGCTTCTGACTCCTCTTCAGTCTCACTCCAGGATTCAGCAACAAACCCCTTTCTTGTGTGTTTGTTTTTGCTTGAGGAAGGTTTGCCATTGCCATTCCTCTTGGGGTCTTTCTCCTTTCTTCTTTCTTTCTTGTCCCTTCTGTCCTTGTTTTTGTTTTCTGGACAGTCAGGAACAATGTGCCCTGGTTTCCTGCAACCAAAGCAAACAATTTCTTTATTATTAATTGACTTATCATACCTTGGCTTATCATGCTCCTTGTATGATCTTCTTCTGAAGTTCTTTCTGTCCATCTAGTAAAATCTTTTGGCCAACAGACTGAGCAGTTCATCATTGCCTGTGACTTTGTCTTCAGGCTGATCTTCAGTTGCCTTGAAGGCAATTGTTTTCTCTTTTCTTGTGGCTGGCGAGGCAGCCTTCTGTTCTTCTTCTCTAATCTTGATGAGTAGCTCATAAGATTTGAGCTTACTCAATAGAGATTCTGTGGTGATCTCATTCAAACTTCTGGAATCCTTGATTGGCCAGATTCTTGAATCTCATGTGCTAGGGAAGCACATTAAGATTTTGTCATTAAGTTCAGTTAGTGAGATCTCTTTATCCAAGGTCCTGAGTTCACTGACTATTAGACTGAGCCTGTTGTGCATATCTCCAACTGACTCAATTTCTCCCTTCTTGAAATTCTCATATTGAGATATGAGGTGAGATCTCCTGTCCTTTCTCTCATCAGCTGAGCCTGGGACTATTTCAGAGAGCTTACCCTAGATTTCCTTTGCTGAGTTGCATTCAGCTACCTTTTGAAAGATGTCATCAGACATGGTTTGGGCTAAGATGTTCATAGCCTTGGCATCAGCTACTTTCCATTTCTTGATATCAGCATCTGTTCCTGATGGAGGTGGAACAGCATTTGTACTTGAGTTCTCTGGGGGTCTTGGACAAACTGTCAAAACAGAGTTGAAAATATCCTCGTCAATAGAATTCATGTATAATTTGATCCTTGCTTTCCAAAGTGCAAACTTGGATAGATTGCACACTGGAGGTCTGGTGCAAGCATAATCTTTATTTTGGGCAATGATTTGTGAAAACAAATCTAATACTAAATTCAAAAGAAAACAGATCTAACTAGGAATATTTGGGTTCAGGTGTTAGCCTGTACAACCACCAAGGTGTGGTATGTTTAACCAACCTGGAAGATGTGGAATTTTTAACCAACCTCCCTCTGATACCAATTGAAAGTGCAGCTAGGTCTGATATACTCTAGAGGGGGGGTGAATAGAGTATATGGTGCTTGAAAACTTTTTACAACAATGGTTGTAATCTGAGTGAGCAGGGAAGCAGTTAATAAATCTAATCACAGAACTAAACTAATCATAAGCTAATCACAGAACAATCACAGCCAGAATCAAAAATAAAGACAAGCAATCCAGAAGACACAAGGAACTATAGTAGTTCCCCTAAACTTGGGTACATCCACTCTTCTACCACCCTAGGTAGGAATCCACTACAGGATGAGTTGATCAGGTGTCCTGGGCACCAATGAGCTTTTGATAAGGTGCTCAAAAACGAAATCAGATTTTTTGATTAGGTGTCTTGCCACCAATGAGCTTTTGACAAGGTGCTCAAAAACCAAGTTCAAGCTTTTGAAGGGAGTTTGAGAAACCCTTTACAGAGATGGGGGTGAGAGAGTGATGGAAGTCTTCTCTTTCTCAAAGCAGCTGAGAAGACTATGTGGATTTGATGGTGTCAAAGCTCCCCCTGAGTCCTTGAGATGTTCAGGAAAAGAAGCTTTTCTGTAGGGTGATAGGCCTTCAGAAGTTGATCTCCAGCAAGAGATGATTTCAGCAACAGCTAAAATGTTAGGTGTCTGAAGTCTTGAAATATGTTGGCCTTGAACACTTCAGATAAGAGAGATCAGAAGATTTCAGAAGGTTTGATCTCCTTGGATGAGTGTTCTTCAGAGAATTCTTTTAGACAGAGAATATTTTGTGCTTGCTCTTCTTGTCTGTGTTCTGAGGATTATTGATATCTGTCTGAGAGAGATTCAAAAATTCTTATCTTTTATTCTCTGGTACTGAATAGAAAAACATCCTCTATCAAGAATAGTCGTTGGTCTGCATTAATTGCATCCTTAATTGCAAAATGTCTTCTGGAGGAAAGTCCACAGAAATATTTTCTTGAAAATCTCTTGAAACTTGGTCCAGAAATAAATGAAAACGGCTAGAAAATCTTCTGAATTAATTGCAGAATAACTCCTTAACTGATCTGAATTTGAATCTTGAAAAATCCTTGAAGTTATCAGAAAACGTTGAACTGAGCTCTGCTATCGGCGAACTGAGCTCAGCGATTTGGACTTATACTGCAACAAAATATCGTCGATCTGAGCTCAAAGATCGTCGAACTGAGCTCAGAGATAAAGATCCAATACTGTGTCAAAATAGTCGAACTAAGCTCGCAGATCGTCGAATGGAGTTCGACGATATGTGGAAGTTGAGCTCAGCGATCGTCGAATGGAGTTCGACGATCTGTCGAAGATGAGCTAGACGATCATCGATCGGAGTTCGACGACTCGTCGTGCTGAGCTCGACGATATGACTTAGTCTCAAACTGAAAGATTCTGGATCTTGAGAGCAGCTTACAAACTTAGACTTCTATCCCTTAGACTCAATTCTAATTGACCTTTTAAGCTATACAGGAGGTCAAACATTAGTTTCATAGAGACATAGTGATCCTGACCCAAATCAGTAATAGGGTGTTCGAACATACCTGTTTAAACTTGGTGGAAAAGCCCTAGATCACACTATCACTAGTGTTGGATAAGTTATAGAACAGGGTGTCACCCTTACAAATAATCAGATTGAACTGGACAAACGGGCTGAAGCTCACAAAATGAAAATCTGTGAAGAAGTTGGTCTCTTTAAAGAAGTTACTATAGAGAAGTTATCTGTTGAAATCAGAAAGGGGAGAGCTTGCTCAAAGAAATATTAGAAAAATCAGCTGCTCTGAATACAGATTTATTGGAAACTCATGTGAAGAAAATTCATGATGATGTGCTAGCCCAGATACAGAGTGTCAAATTTCATACCTATGACACTGCTGTCTGGATGCATAACCAGATTCTCCCAGAGTTTACTGCTGACCCCAACATCATTCCCCATCATTTAAATTCTCTAGCTACAGATGCCTCTGCTTCAGCTTCTCCTTTGCAACCTACATTCTCTCCAAGGCCTGGGGACACAGTTTCTCCTCCAGACACCTATGTTCAAGGCTGGGAAGAATATCCTGCAGACTTATTCTTCGAAGCTCCTCCAGAAATTCAGACATCCAGAAAGAAAAGAAAATATGGTGAAGGTGCTTCTGCCAGCAGATCCACTCCTCCTGCTCCTTCTACTGAATTTGCTGATGTTTGGTCTCCAACCTCCAAATCCCTGATCTAGATACTCTCAGATTAGTTATGGAATTCCATGAGAACAGGAATATTCACTACAGTTCCTATGAATGAGAATTATATGAGAAATCCATGACTAAAAGGAGAATGTATGACAGAGAATATGGAAGGAATAATCCAGCTGCTCCCCCCAGACCACCCAAATATTATCATAAACCCTACAGCTATCAGAGAAGACAACAAGAGAAACTGGATACACAACAACATCAAGGCTGATTTTCAAGGATTTTTTGAGTGTGTGAAATGATTGACTATAGAGTTGATAATTTTGGATATTCTTATTTATATAATTCTAAGTTTTTTCTCTTATTATCTTTTCTCATAGTCTATTGCTTGCTTGCACTAATTTTTCTACTTAGCTTCTTTTTATGTCTATAATTAACCTTACGATAAAGGGTTCTGACTTCAACAAATAGAGGGAGATTGTTGGGTATTGTATCCATATTAACCAAGATTTGATGAAGTCACCCTTGAACTAAGATGAATTAGGTTATATTTGATGCTTTGTTTGAGTGATGTGGTTGCAGGATGCCAATGGAAAGTGTAGACCAATGTCAGTCTACAATGGGTCACCAGACACAGGACCATGCAATGTAATCCCTCATTTTATGACCCAAAGTGTTGACCCATGTGTAGCCTCTCTATTGGGATACACGTCATATTCAAGAACTTGGACTATGTGAATGGAGTTGGATGCTGATCTCACTAAAGAAGAAAGAATTTCTACCTTGAAAATTTTTCTAGGTATTCTACTCGTGTAGGTCATTAACTACTCGAGTGAAATACTTGCTTTATACTCGAGACAAAATTTTTATACTCGAGTAAGTATATCTCCCTCTCATGAAGTTAAGTCCATATACTAGAGTAGACTATCACATACTCGAGTAGCTTACTTAACTACTCGAGTAGATCATTCTTCTTACTCGAGTATTACAGATTTCCTCTCCAAGTTTTTCTAAGTAAAACAGTCGAGTAAGTGTATATATACTCGAGTAGTTATAGTTTCTAACTCGTGTGACTGTTTTCTATTTCAAGAGTAAATTTTCCATACTCGAGTAGTATAAGTTACTTACTCGAGTAGTTCACTTACTACTCGAGTAGTTCAAGCATCATACTCGAGTAAACTAAATTTCTCTTCTCCTTAAGTTATTAAAAGTCATTTACTCGAGTAAGTCTTTTTCATATACTCGAGTAGATTTTTTTCTCTTGAGTAGTTTAGTCTGACTACTCGAGTAGCTCATTTTCAAGTGTTCAAAAATTTCTCTAAGTCATATCACTCGAGTAGTTCATCAAACCACTCGAGTAGTTCTTCTCACCTACTCGAGTAGTATAACTTGTACTCGAGTAGTTCAACTGCACTTCCCGTGAAACATTGCTCTATACTGGAGTAGATCTTCTAAGTACTCGAGTAAGTTGATTATATGTACTCGAGTAGTTGTTTTCTAGCTACTCGAGTAGTCCTGAGTTATATACTCGAGTTAGTTCCCTCTATCCACTCGAGTAGTTTTATACCTACTCGAGTAGTCGTTTCTTCACTCGTGGATATCACTTCGTTTTCTCTGAAATTTCGCTAAGTCCAGATTTGACAGATTTTCAAATTCCATGACATGATTGGTCCATGTGTACATCATTAAAACCAATTATGACCGTTATTAGTATTCTTATATATGATCATGTCTAATCGACAAACCCTAACGAGAATAACAAGCTTTCAGGATCAAACATTTCGAGAAATTTTCTGCAGCCGTTTCTCTCGCCAAGTCATTGTTTCCTCTCTCTCCCTTCACGGAAAGAAAGCCGCCGCCGCCGCTGTCTTTCTCCGGCAAGGGTTTCGATTTTCAGAGGAATCAGACTGAAGAAGTTTTACAGATCGAGTTCGTTTTTCAACTGCTCATCTTCTTCCCGATCGTGTAAGACAGAAAATTCTAGATCTGTTGCCGAGATTTTCTTCATCTTTCTGAAAGTGCCGCATAGCTTACAAGAAGAAGATCCTGGTTGCTTGCTTGCAGATCTGACAGAGAAATCATTGTTTGTATTTTCTTAAACAATTTTTCATTCTTGTAGGAAAAGTTTTCTCTGAGTGTAGGAGTTTTCAACTCCGAGTTTGTAGGAAGTTTTGCCTTCCGAGTTGTAGATCCAGTTGGTTGGATTGAGATTGTAGGAACTTTGTTCCGAGGATAGGATTGATTTTCAATCTGAGATAGTGGAGTAGCCGAGTCTAGTATATTGCTAGATCGGTGAGGGAAAGTGGATGTACCCAAGATCGGGGAACCACTATAAATCTGGCCTCGTCTGTGGTAATTTGGTAGATAGATCTGTGCTCTGTTCTGAGATTTTTTTATTCCGCAAAATACTCACAACTCACCTATTCACCCCCCTCTAGGTGATTTAGGTTGACAACTATTATCTTTCACCTACTTTCACTATGTGCAACCCATGACCTAATACCACCCCGAAACAGAACTTCCAATTCCTTGGGCCACCTGCCCCTAACTATTTATCCTAGGATGGTATGGACTAATGAAGTCAGCATATTGAGTTTTATAATTTTCGTAAGTCATTAAAGCCTCTAATTAAATTATTTAATTAATCCCCTGGGTCATTTAATACATGAAGTATTACAAATTATAATCCACTGACCTAATGAATTTTTCCTAAGTTGCATCTTGGTAAAATATTGTTGTCTACGAAAATTCATAATTTTCCTTTGATTATTTCTATTTATTCCTTAATTAATACAAAACTCACATAATTGTCATTTTCCAAATGAAGTATAAGGAATACGTTACTCAAAATTCTAGGAAAATTATAGAGCATATATATCATTAACTTAAGGCTAATGACAGAGTTTCATCAACCTCTATAATGTAATGGCCTACCAATTTCAATTCCTAAAAATTTACCAAAATGCCATTATGTTAATTTAAAAATTATTAGGACATCAAAAATTTTTGAGATAATTATACAAGGCTAACCATACAATTTTACAACACTAGAAATTTTTCCAAAATTTACTGATATATATTTCCATCAATTCATAAATAAGTACACTTGAACGAACGATCATATGATAAAGAAGTCCACAACACTGGACCACCCCGCACGAGCATTAGTTTGCGGACAAACTATGCAGCTGAAGCAATGGCGTTCCCATGTGTAAAAAGTCACATAAAATAGTCCATTAAATACAATGAGTTAGGCCAGTTCTGCTTTAACCTTACCTTTATGTAACCTCCACAGGTCGCTGCGCCGCTGAATGTGGTTCCTCCCCCTCCGGCTGCCACGCCCTTTCTACAGACAGAGATGGGGCAAACTTTGACGGCTACCCTGGAAGCCTTCAAAGCCCAGTAGGTCCCGGATCCGCAGCCAAATCCGGGGTCAAGATGGTTGAGTGCCTTCAACAGCCTGTCCGCACCGATGTACCGTGGGACAGACGATGCTGTGAAGACTGAGGAATGGATGGAGGCCATACATGAGATATTGGCAGGCATCAGCTTCCCGGTCGGCCAGGCAGTTCCTCTAGCCACCTCTTCTTTAGATGCTCATGCAAAACGATGGTGGAAGTCCGTGCGAGAGTCCACATATGCTGACTAGGAGCTGTCGGACATATCGTTGGAGGAGTTTGGCGAAATATTCTTGGATCACTTCGTATCCACCACATACAGAGATGCACTGGAAGAGAGGTTTCTGAACTTCAGGAAGGGGAGCAGATCGGTGATTGAATACCAGAGTGATTTTTCCCACCTTGTCAGGTTTGCAGGGATACATGATACAGACGACAGGAGGTATGCTAAAAGATTCTACCTGGGCCTTAGAGACGACTTGAGGTAGGCCATATTGTTCATTTATTACGGCACATCATCCCAGATCATCGAGATGGCTAAAAAGCTAGAGGCAGACTAGCTGATGGTGCAGAATATAGGAAAGAGGCCGCAAGATGGGTCATCACCCGGGGAGAGTAGCAGGGGATCCCAGCGAGGCAGAGTCATTGGATATAAGAGTGGTGGGGGACATCGTCGTCCCAACTTCAGGCAGGAGTAGGGGCCTCCTACAGTGTTAGCTCCCCCACCTCTACAGGTGCATGTTCCAAGGAGGAAAGATGACCATGGCCACCTGTCGGTAGTTTGTTATGGATACCACCAGCCCGGGCATATTAGATCGGAGTGTCAGCATCAGTTGCAACCACCTCCTCCTCCACCACCTTGAGTGGCCCCTCCAGTACAGCAGGGCAGAGGCCGAGGCCGAGGACGAGGTCGAGGTAGAGGCCTGGGATATCACGGCCGAGGATGAATCCAGGAGTAGATATACGATTTGGACCTCACGGAGAAAAGGAACCCCAAGGAAGTGATTACATGTACTTAAATTAATTTAATTTAGAACTTCAACCTTAGTAGTGCCTTGAAAACCATAGAAATAACCTCCATTTTAACTCAAATAAATCTCAGGCATAGTTATGATCAGCGACAAGCCTGCTCATACCCTCTTCTACACGAGTGCTTCCCACTCATTCGTGTCAGGCACTTTTATTGAAGGACTAGAGGGTGTGGAGAGATTCCATGGAATAGAGATGAGGGTGCATCATCCTAATGGCTCGGAGCTACGGACCACAGATAGCTGCAACATGGAGGCCGAGATAGGAGGCAAGGCATTCGAAGCTCCTGCGGCGGTCTTAAGATTGTCGGACTTTGATTTGATTTTGGGCATGACCTGGCTTCACTGGAACCATGCCCAGATCGACTACCCCTCGAAGACGATCACACTCAGACATGAAGAATCCTACGTCACTATTGAAGGTATCCGACCTATCCCCCATCTTTCATTATCTTCTGTAGAGGTTGCCAAGGTTTATGAGAAGGGGGAAGAGGTGTACCTTATCTACTTCGAGATGGTGGCAGCAGAGAGTTCTATAGCTGATCTCCCGGTTGTTCGGGATTTCTCCGATGTATTCCCGGAGAAATTGCCCTGACTACCACCAACTCGGGACTTGGATTTCAGGATTCAGTTGTTGTCGGGGGCGAGGCCAGTGTCCTGGGCACCTTAAAGGATGGATCCGAGAGAGTTGGCAGAATTCAGGCCTCAGCTTCAGGAGCTTGTGGAATTTGGATTTGTGCCGCCGAGCTCGTCACCGTGGGGAGCACCAGTTCTTTTTGTGAAGAAGAAATAAGGATCATTGAGGCTGTGCATAGATTATAGGGAGCTGAACCGGTTGACGGTCCGGAATACCTATCCACTGCCTTGGATATACGAGCTATTTGATCAGCTTCTGGGGGCCTTCTGGTTCTCTAAGCTGGATTTGAGATCTGGTTACTATCAACTGCGCATCTGAGAGGAAGACATCCCGAAGACGGCTTTCAGCTCACGATACAGGTTATACGAGTTCACGGTGATGCCTTTTGGGCTCACGAATGCCCATTCCGCATTCATGAGTCTAATGAACCGTGTATTCGAGCCCTACTTGGACCGCTTCATCATTGTATTCATCGACGATATCCTGATTTATTCCCGGACTCAGGAGGAGCACACAGAGCATTTGGCACATGTTTTATAGAGGCTGAGGGAGTCCCAAGAGTATGCGAAGTTTTCTTAGTGCCAGTTCTGGCTACAGGAGGTGTCCTTCTTGTGGCATACGATTAGTGGAGATGGATTGGCGGTGGATCCAGCCAAGATAGAGGTAGTGGGAGATTGGCCAGGGCTGAAGACAGCATCAGACATTCGCAGCTTCTTGGGATTAGCAAGTTATTATCGTAAGTGCGTGGAGGTGTTCTCGAGGATATCACTCCCCCTCACATCCTTGACGAGGAAGGATGTAGAGTTTGCTTGGACAGAGTAGTGCGAGGCAGCATTCTAGGAGTTGAAGGACCGACTCACCTTATCCCCTATCCTTGCACTCCCATCTGGGAATGAGGGATTTCAGATCTACACTTATGTCTCTTATCAGGGGATGGGTGTTGTACTGATGCAGCACGGACATGCTATTTGTTATTCTTCGAGACAATTGAAGAAGCATGGGCATAACTACCCAGTGCAAGACTTGGAGCTCAGGGAGGTCATATTCGCACTGAAGATATGGAGACACTACTTATATGGGGTTCATTGCGATATCCACAAGGATCACAAGAACCTCAAATACGTCGACATGCACAAAGATCTGAACCTTTAGCAGAGGAGATGGCTGGAATTTCTTTGTTATTATGATTACAAATTGCACTATCACCTGGGGAAAGCGAACACTGTGGCAGATACGCTGAGCAGGAGAGCCGACGCTACTAGACCGAAGCCCCGGGTGATGTATATGGGATTGATGCAGATGATGGATGATATGCATATCACCATGGTTTCAGAGGATGAGCCAGTAGTCTACCAGGAATATCTGAACTCCTTGATCGGGGAGAATGATCTTCGGGAGCGCATTGTGGCGCATCAGAGGCTGGATGCTGCATTGGAGCCGATTTTCAGTGCCCTGGAAGGTTGCAAGGTTGAGGATTATACGCTGCAGGATGATATCCTTCGATTCTATGGATGCGTTTATATACCAGCAGGGGACGGTATCCGGGATGATATACTTAGAGAGGCACACTGCTGTAGATATTCAGTGCATCCTAGCATCACCAAAATATGGGCAGTTTTATAGAAGACTATGTACTGGCATGTGATGAAGAGGGAGATCACCCACTTTGTGACACATTGCGAGATGTGCCAGCATGTGAAGGCGGAATGCAAGATCCCGGGAGGTTTATTACAGCCACTGCCCATTCCAGAGTGGAAGTTCAAGGACATTGCTATGGATTTTGTGCACGGACTGCCTCGATCCCACTCTGGGCACGATTCCATTTGGGTTATAGTCGACAGGCTGACCAAGGTAGCGTGGTTTATTCTAGTCAGGAAGGATGCTCTAGTTGTTGTTCTGGTGAGATTGTTCGTGAAGCAGTTTGCCAGGTACCATGGAATCCCCAGAACGATCGTCTCAGACCGTGATGGTCGGTTCACATCGAGGGAATGTAGGGTTGTGCATGCTTACTTGGGTACTCGGCTCACTTTTAGCACTGCCTTCCATCCACAGACCGACGACCAGACCTAGCGGACTATCCGGACCATGGAGGATCTGCTTCGTCTATGCATATTGGATACAGGGAAGCCTTGGGAGAGGATGCTTCCATTGATTGAGTTCTCTTACAATAACAGTCACCAGGAAATCATCGGGATGGTGCCTTACGAGGTTTTGCACGGAAGGAAGTGTCGGACTCCTCTGTCATGGGTTCAGGATGCGGACACGAGGAGTCATGGTTTTGATTATGTGAAGGATACGGAGGCCCAGTTCATTTGATTAGGGATCGGCTGCTAGAGGCCCATAGTAGGCAGGCGAAATATTATGATGCTCGGCACCGAAAGGTGGAATTCCAGGTTGGAGACAGAGTTTTCTTGAAGATAAATCCGGTACACGGTGTCTCTCAAGTACAGAGGCACAAGAAGCTCAGTCCTCGATATATGGGGCCATACTTGATCCTGGAGCGGGTCGGCCCCTTAGCTTACCGACTGCAGCTGCCACCAGAGTTGAGTACCCTACACGACGTCTTCCATGTCTCTTCCTTGCGAAGAACACTATTACGATCGGAGTAGCACGTTACTACTACAGCCGGTCCGATAGCGCCAGACAGATCTGTTAGATTGGAGCACATCCGGATTGATGGTACAAATGTCCGAGCGTTGCGGAAGAAGAAGGTTCCTCTTGTGAAGGTGTTGTGGGCCAACCATGGATAAGAGGAGCACACTTGGGAGCCGAGGGATCTAATGTTGTAGCGACACCCGCAGCTGTTTACTTCAGGTATGCTGTAATTTATGTTTAAAAATCACTTAAATTGTTACAAGTAGAACCCCGTAGACACGAACTTAAATTTCAGGGACGAAATTATTTTATTGTTTATTTCTAAGTCCAGAATCATCTCCAGTCGACGAAGCCAGTTATCAGCTCGACAAACTTCAGACACAAAAAAGGCATAGTTTCTGAAGCATACAGTTCTGTTTTTAGATCGACGATCTTGGAACTCAGCTCGACGAACAGAAGTTATCTGATCGACGAACACATCAACTCAGCTCGACGAACTGTGGTCTCAGCTCGACGATTTCTGTCATCTGTTCGACGATTCCAGACATAGTATTTCTTTCTTCTGTCCTCATTCTATGACAATAATTTCTTAATGATTAATGATAAAATACTCTCTAAATATTACCGTTGTACGGTGCATTGATCACGGCTTTCATCAGAATTATTGCTTTCCATTTTTCCAAGGGACGGTTGAGGAAATAAATCAATGCAGTTTATTCTATAGGCCGTCGGCATTGATTGCAGCAGAGGAATTCAAATTTCGAAAGACAAATTCCTTCAGAACATATAAAAGAGATTTTTCTCATTTCCTAACGTAGACTGTAGACACAAGAACGCAGCATACACAGAGACACACAGACACATAGACAATTACATTCAGTCTGTCTTCAAGAGTCTGTCTGCTCCATCATTCTTTCACAGCTTTCTGATACAGAAAAGAAGCCCTAGGCTAGATGCCGATCAGCTATTGAAGAAAAATAACAATCAATGTAAATCAAGAGTATTCTTTCTTCATCACTCCAGGAAACTTTAAAGGACAACAACTACTCCATCTGTCAAGAAGTTCCTGCAGATTTCTCTAATAAAGGCTTAAAGACTGAAGGCCTATCACCCTGCAGCAAAGCTACAGATTTCCCTGAACTATTCTACATCTCAGGGGGAGCTACTTGCTAATATCATATCCGCTTGTCTTCTCTCTGATTGTTGACAGAGAAGACACCATCACCTCTCATCCCTCTCTGTATAAAGGGTTGTCATCTCCCTTCAAAATTGATTCTTGGTTACAAGTCACCTGACCAAAAGACTTGAGATTTGGTTTTTGAGCATCTGATCAAAAGCTCATTGGTGTCCGACACCTGATCAAAAATCTGAGTGGATTCGTACTAGGGTGGTAGAAGAGTGGATGTACCCAGCTTGGGGAACCACTATAAATTTCTTGTGTCGTCTGGTTGCCCTTTCTTTTATTTCTTGTTGTGGCTGTGATTGTTAGGTAGTTGATGCTGTGTTTTATTTTTTAATCTATTTCTTACAACACTAGGACTTGTCTGCAATAGCCAGAAAAGTTTTATAAGCTTTAAATACTCTATTCACCCCGCCCCCCTCTAGAGTAATTCTGATCTAATAGCTCACTTTCAATTGGTGTCAGAGCAGGTTCGTTTGGTTGTACATGCTAACCCTTGAACCAAAGATCCTTTGTTAGATCTAAATTTTATTTTATTCCCATTTAGATTTATATACACAGCTATGGCACAGAACAAGGACTATGTAATCACCAGACCTCCAGTTTGAAACCTAAATAGGTTTGCAATCTGGAAGGCAAGAATTAAATTATACATGAATTCTATTGATGATTATATATACAACTCTATCTTGACAGGTCCCCCTCAAGCTTCAACTTCTGTAACATCTACAAGCACTACTGTAGTTCCACCACCTGAGTGGACTGAGACCCAGAAGAAAGCAAAGATTGTTGATGCCAAGGAAATGAACATATTGGCTCAGACTATGTCAGATGACATCTTTCAGAAGGTAGGTAAGTGCATCTCTGCAAAAGCAATCTAGGATTCACTCAACCAAATGGTTGCTCGCTCAGCAGATGAGAGGAAAGATAGAAGATCAAACCTCATCACACAGTATGAAAACTTCAAAAAGGATGAAGCAGAAACAGTTGAAATGATGTACAACAGGCTTAGCTCCATCATCAGTGAGCTAAGGAGCTTAGATAAAGAAATAACCTTGACTGAAGTAAATGACAAGATCCTTATGTGCTTCCCAATCTCATGGGATTCAAGTATCTGGCCCATCAAGGAGGCTAGAAGACTAAATGAGATATCCACTGAATCTCTATTAGGCAAACTAAAGTCCTATAAACAGCTGATTAAATCTAGGGAGGCAGTTGAGCAAAGAACACCCCCTCCAGCAAGAAAAGAGCATAAAATTACTTTCAAAGCTGCAGATGAAACAGAGACTCCTTCAACAAATGAAGAACTCATGAGTCTCTTTGCCAAAAGATTCTATAAGATAGCAAGAAAGGATTTCAGCAGGAAGTCATCAAGACAGGATGACAAGCCTAGATATGATAAGACACCAACCAAAGAAGTTGTTTGTTTTGGATGCAGGAAGCCTGGGCACTTCATCTATGAGTGTCCAGAGAATCAGAAGAAAGTATAAAGAAGAGAAAAGGATACCAGGAGACAACACAACAGCAGACATTCTTCCAATAAATACAAGAAGAGGGAGAAAGGTTTTGCGGCTGAAACCTGGAGTGAGACTGAAGAAGAATCAACATCTTCCAGCTCCAGTGAAGATGAGTAAGAAGTAATGGCCAAGGAGGTTTGCCTCATGGCAATTGATGCTTCCAGGAGCCATTCAGAAGAGGAGGACTCAGACAATGAAGAAGCTTCAGGTTCTGAAGCTGACAAGGTATTGTATTCCTTTGATTACAATTTAGATTCTTTTAAAGTTGAATATAAAACAATGTATATTGACCTAATTATCTCATAAAAAGAGATTAAAACTCTTAGGGAGAAACTAGGAAATTTAGAAAATATTAACTCTGAAAATAATAGGTTAAAGGATGAGTTGTGTTTAGCTAATGAAAAAATAACACTGCTAAAAACTGAGCTTTGTGAGGCTAAACAACTTGAGGAAACTCTTAATGGAAGAAGCCTCAAGCTGATGGACATCACTAGCACTGTGAATGTCATACTCAATGGCAAGCTAGGCTTGGGTGCTTCATCAAGTTTGCCCCCCATCCTCAGGAAAAATATTTTAACTACCCCCATCAAATTTGTCTCTGCTAAAGGGAAAGAAAAAGTAAACAATAAACCAACAACAGAAAATGTTTCTAAATCAATAGGTCAGAAAACCAAAAATCAGAAAACCTTAAGTAAAAATAAGGTTCAGCAGAATTCGTCGAACTTAGATTGACGAAATGTAGCCAGTTCGGCAAACCCAGATCTACGAACTCTGAACGCAAACTATAGTTATAATTATTCGTCTAACTGCGATCGACGAACTCTGTATGGTTCGTCGATCAGAGGTCGATGAAAGTGGGGCACAGAAATTGAATACATTCATTCTCTGGGCAGAGATCAGCGATCTCAACCCAATTCGGCGAACTCTGGTCGATGAACTCACAGAAAATCATCGAACCCAGAAAGACTTAACCAAAACTTTATTTATAATAGAAACTTAAATAATTCCTGGAAAGCTTTTAGTCCACTAGTTGAATGGGTCATACCACCTAGGAGATATCACCCTCTAGGATATAAATCCCAACAAGAATATTCTGTTATTTCCAGCTTTTCATAACAGGAAAACAAAGGACCCAAGGTAACCTTGATCAAGAACATTTGATTGTTTTTCATTACAGGTGAATAACTGTCCAAGTGTGAATCAGACCTAGTACTTGGACAGTGGTTGCTCCAAACATATGACAGGCAGTAAGGACATTTTATCCAACTATAAGTCCAAGCTGGGGCCAAAGGTCATCTTTGATGACTCCAAATATGGCCAGTCAGAAGGTTTTGGAGAAGTGAAGATTTTAGCTGTCACATTCAAGAAAGTGACATATTTCAGAGGACTGAGGCATAACCTCATCTACATAATTCAATTATGTGATGAAGTTTATCAGGTATATTTTAGTTCATCTTCATGTATTATCTCTAATAAATAAAACCAAACAGTTTTAATTGGGAATAGACAAGGCAATATATATTTAGTTGATTTTTTATCTGCCAATTCTTATATCTATTTACTTAATATAACTAGTAATCAAAATGAGTTTTGGCATAAAAGGCTAGGTCATGTAAACTTGAAAAACATTGCTAGGTTATCAAAAGACAACCTTGTTAGAGGACTACCTTTTGGTCCCTACAAGATGGAAGGCCTTTGTAGGGCTTGTCAATTAGGCAAGCAAAATAAATCTACTTTTAAATCTGTAAATAAAAGTGATTCACCTACAATTTTGTATTTGCTACATATGGATCTCTTTGGACACATTGTTGTACAAAGCCTAAGAGGGAAATCTTACACCTTGGTTATTGTGGATGACTTCTCCAGGTTCACTTGGGTATCCTTTTTGAGATCTAAGTCAGATACCTTCAAGGTTCTTACAGATTTTCTAAGGACCATACATATTAGTTCTCTACTCATGTTGCATTGATCAAAAGTGATTATGGCACAGAGTTTGAGTCTCTTCTTATGCATGAGTTCTGTGAGAAGGAAGGTATCAGGGATTGCTTCTCAGCTCCTAGAACTCCCCAACAAAATGAGGTAGTTGAAAGGAAAAATAGGACACTCATTGAAGCTGTAGGTACATTGCTTGCAGATGCTGACATGCCACTAACCTTTTGGGCAGAGGCTGTAAACACTGCAAATTATGTTCTGAATAAAAGCCTGATACATAACCTGAAGAATAGGACTCCCTATGAATTACTTAAACGGACGAAACCTAAAATCAACTATTTTAAAGTATTTGGTTGTATATGTTATATTCACAATAACAACAAAAGATATATTAGAAAGTTTGAGGCTAAGGCTGAAGAGGGAATTTTTCTAGGATATTCCCAAATAAGCAAATCCTATAGGGTTTTTAATAAATCATCATTAAAAATTGAAGAGTCCATTCATGTTTCTTTTGATGAAACTAACATGTCTTGCAAGGAGAAATAGATTTCTACCAATAGCCCTTTGTAGGTACCTCACTTGTGTGAGAGTTTGGATGAACTAAACCTTACCCAAAAGGTTCCACCACATCCTTCTCCACATGTTAATGAAGAGAGTGAAGATGAAAGCATTGAAGTAATCGAACTTCCTCCAACAACAAACACAATTCCACAAGAGGAATTAATCCAAGATGCTGGTGCACAACCAACTCCACCCACTGATTTAGTCACACTTAGGGATCACCTCAGATCTCAAGTGATTGGAGACATATCAGTAGGTGTATAGAAATGGCATCAACTCAATTAAGATGTGATGAATGCCTGTTTTCTCTCTCAGGTTGAACCCCTATCCATCCATAATGCTGAGCAAGATCCCCACTGAATCATTGCAATGCAGGAGGAATTAAATCAATTTGAGAGATGTAGAGTTTGTGATTTGGTTCCAAGACCCCAAGACTATCCAGTCATTGGAACCAAATGGGTATACATAAACAAACTAGATGCCCAAGGAGTGATTGTGGGGAACAAGGCTAGGCTTGTTGCTCAAGGTTATAGGCAAGAGGAAGGGATTGACTATGACCAAACATTTGCACCAGTTACAAGGTTGGAGGCTATCAGAATTTTTCTAGCCTATGCAACATACAAGAGATACAAAGTATATCAAATGGATGTGAAGTGTGCATTCCTCAATGGAGTACTTAAAGAAGAGATTTATGTTGAACAACCTCCAGTTTTTGTCTCTCCAACTCACCCTTATCATGTCTTCAAATTGCATAAAGCTCTTTATGGTCTCAAGCAAGCTCCAAGAGCTTGGTACGAAACCATAGCTAGCTTTTTGATAGAGCATAAATTCATTAGAGACATTGTAGATAGAACACTTTTCACTAGACCTCATAAGGATCAAATACTGTTAGTACAAAAAAATGTGGATGACATTATATTTGGGTCTACTGATTCCAAATTATGCAAGAGGTTCTCTAACCTTATGCATTCAAATTTTGAAATGAGTAGCATGGGTGAGCTCTCCTACTTCCTTGGTCTCCATGTGAAGCAGTTGCATGATGGCATCTTCATATCTCAAGCTAAGTATGCTAAAGAGATTATAAAGAAGTTTGGGATGGCTAATGCTTCAGCAAAGAAAACACCCATGGCTACAAATGCTGTAGTAGACTCTGATGGGCATGTGAAACCTATGGATCAGAAATTTTATAGGGGCATTGTTGGGTCCCTACTATATCTTATAACAAGCAGGCTGATATTATGTTTGTCACATTCCTTTGTGCTAGGTTCCAAGTCAACCCAAAAGAATCTCATCTAATTTTCTTAAAAAGGATTTTGAGATATATAAAGAGTTGTCCTAGTCTAGGCCTATGGAATCCAGCTGAGTCAGAGTTTGATTTAACTAGATTTTCAGATGCTGACTTTACTGGATACAGGGTTGATAGGAAAAGCACCTCAGGGATTTGTCAGATCCTTGGTATGAGGTTGGTATCCTAGTTTTGTAAGAAACAGTCATCTGTGTCTACCTCAAATGCTGAGGCTGAGTATATTGCAGCTAGCAGCTGCTGTTCCCAGATGTTGTGGATTCAAAATCAATTACTAGACTATGGTCTCAACTTAAATAATTCAACTCTCTTTTGTGATAACACAAGTGATATAGCAATAGCACAAAATCAGTGCATCATAGTAGGACTAGGCACATGGACATTAGGCATCTTTTTATTAGAGAGTGTGTAAACAAAACAAAATTATCTTGTTTATATCTACACTGATTTACAAAGAGCTGATATATTCACCAAACCTCTGGATGAGAGAAATCATCTATTCTTTATAAATCAGCTTGGAATTATCAATGGAGAAGACTTTGTTTAGTTTCTGTCTGCACTCGAGAATTATCCAGAGCTCGTCGAACGTAGCTCGACGACATAGGGAAAGTTCGAGAGATATTCGTCGAACGGAGGATGACGAACTATCCGAGAGTGAAGTTGTTTTCGTCGAACGGAGATCGACGAATCCACTTCAGAAAACTTTCGTCGAACGGAGCTCGACGAAATCTCTTGAACTCTTCCAGCTGAGCTCGACGAATTATTTCAGTATCAATTATTTCGTCGATCTCAGGTCGAAGAACTTCTTATTTTTCATGGAATAGAGTTTGTCGATTCATATTCAAGAAAACCTTATAACTAGGTTTTCTTCGACCTCCATCCCACGCTTTCTGTTTCCTTTGCACTTGATTGTCGTTTCTCTCTTTTGTAGGTGATTTCATGGTGATCTCAGCAGGAGCCCTAGCTGCAATGAAGTTTGACACTGGATTTGACGTTGACTTCGATTCTTTTCAACAATCAGATCCTATTTTTCTACATATTCTGGAACTTCAGGAAGAACAACAATTGAAAAATCTGATGACGACTAGGATAAAACTATCTGGCACAGAAATTCGAGAATGGGTTTACACTTCATCAACATCAGAAGAGAATACCATGACAGGAACAATTGCGGGCAATTTTGTGTCTTTATCTCCCGCCTTACTTACTGAAATTTTGGATTGATTAATGGAGAAGTACAATTAGACATTGATTATGAAGAATATGATGAGATGTTAAGTTTGATGGGTTATACTGGAGATAACCCCAACAAGTTTTGAAGAAACACTTATCAGCAGAATACAAATTTCTGGGATATAGTGGGAAAAATCTTGCTAGGCAAGCACACTGCCCATGACTACATCACCAGGCATCAATTCCTGGTCATGTGTGTTGTGGTCAATAAGAAGCAAGTGGATTGGGCACAGATCATTTTTGATCTTATTAAGAAAAAGTGTAATAAGAAAGAAGTTTTCTTTGGAAGGATCCTGGCAATCTTCCTGAAGGAGAAGGCTGCTGAATCCCTAGTCTCACAGACCATATTCATTAATGCCAACAAGAGGCTCACATGCACCTTGTTTGTCAAGTGGGAGAGGACCATAACTAAGCCATCCAAGGCTTTAACATCTTCTACCCCAGCTTTTGAAAGCAACAGGGCTGTAAGAGCCACTCCCCACCCTATTGAAGAGATAATCCCCACACCTCCAACTCTTCCAGCAACTCAACAACACTCACCCTCCAAAGTTCATACTCCATCTCCTCAACCACATCCATAACTCCAACAACAACTCCAACAAGTTCATGTCCCTCCTACAGTTACATCTTCTTAGACCTCTCCACCCCTAGATCTTACCAACATCCCCGCATCTCCTACTCAGGAATACCATCAACCCACTCCACCTCATTCACCCCTATCCCCCAATTCTACACCGGATCCAACCCACCCTCATCTCCTCTTCCATCGCACTTATCCTCAATACTATCCCTCAATCTCCTGACATATCCACCCAATTCTCCACCTACTCCACATCCATCCACTCAGGATGTCCCCATGACAGATGTCCCTCCTCCACCATCTCCAACATCTACCATCCCTCATAATGTCTCCACCCAACATTCTACTGAACCATCTGCAACTCCATCTCTGGATCCCTCCACCATTTTCTCTGTAATTACTCTCATCACTCCACTACTCAAATCTCTTATAGCAGAGGCCATGACACCTCTTGCTACTTCTATCTCCACCCTTTCTGCTCAACTTTCTGCCTTCACTGCTACCCCCTCTTCATTCAGGAGCCTGACTCAAGTTCACACTGAAACCAGGCAGGGGGAGATGCTTAATGAAGAAGCTGAAGCAGCTCCAGAAGTAGCTCCAGTCTCAGTTTCTCCAGCTCTAGCAACATCAGATACAGAATTTATACCAGATGATACAGATTTAATTGATTTGATTCATTTCATTAAGACTGATATGGACTTTGATGAGTCAGTTACTGAAGAAATATTTACTAAAGAAATTCCTTCTGTTAGTGATTTCATGTTAAATCCCACAGTAAACATAGTTCAATTGTTGAAAGTATTTGATACTGTATTTTTGAAAGTTATTCCAGCAGTATATACTAAGCCATCCTTGGATATTGTTCCATATACTTCCCCAATCTCTCCAAATGTTGTCAAGCAACTCAGGGATACTTTTGCTGTTTCAAAGCCAGTAGTCATCCCATCTCCAGAAGAGGTCATCACTGCTTTAACTTTTATAATGGATGACTCTCCCATGCCAGCTCTGGATGACTTGATCCTGGCTGATATTGAAGAAGAAGAAAAAGGCAGCTGCTAAAAGCACTGTCAGAATCAATTCTCTAGCTTCTCCTGTGGCTTCTCCTCCAGCTCTTGTTGAAGTTCCTGCTCAAGCTCTATCTCTACCTCCAGCTCCTGAAAAGCCTATCATTTCTGTTGAGGCTCTGAAAGCTCTAAATGACTTATATGATAACCCTCAGGGATCTGATAATGATGATGCTGAGGATGAGGATGATGATTCTGATGATGAACCCAAGAGGAAGCAAGTATCCAAGAAAAGAAAAGCACCTCCTACTCTTACTCCAAAGCCAAATCTAAACAATGACACTCCCTATTATATTCTCCAAAAGATAACTCCATACAACGGGATGCCTTCTTGGATATGGTTATCCAAAAATCAGCAGAAGGAGATGAAGAAAAACAGAAGGTACTCTCCTCCTGCAGTTCAAAGATTCTGAAAAGATCCACCTCCTCCACCTCCTCCAGCTGCTGGTGCTTCAAGCACATCTTCTAAAGGATCTGCTCCACTTCAAACATATCAAAGACATCAAGGGAGATCATATGGAAGCAACCAGCACAGGCAGTATTCTTCAGGAAAGCAGCATCAACTACAGCAGCAACATCAACAAAAACAACAATTCACTAAACATCAACCAGCTGAAGGCTCTAAAAGACCATCCTCTCCTCCTATTCCTTTTGAAGATCCTGAAACAGCTACTACTGCTAGAATGTCCAGGTTCCAGGAACTAGTAGGCCTTTCTATGATTAACAAAGCCAAAGCTGAAGGAAACGATCCTTCTAAATATTCAACAATGTCAAAGTACAGGAAAGAGAAACTTAAGAGATTTGATAAAGCTAACAAGATTTTCAATGTGGATGACTACATGAAGTTGCACCCAGAAGTTGTCCCTAGAGCTACATCTTTGAAGATTATAGGCGCTGATGATATGACTATGACAAAAGTGCAAGCTTCAGATCCTTACAGAGAGAATGTGTTTACAAATCCTAGAGAGAAGAGCAAGCAAGAAATACCAAAGGAAAAGAAACAAAAGAAGTAAATTTTGAACTCTTTTGTTTTCTACAATTATCTATAACTTCTTTATATTCTGAACAAAGCTTATGTATATATATATGCTGCATGTGTTATTGATCTCTGCCAGATAAGTGCTTTTTCTGCTTTGTTTATTTTCAGTTTGATTTGAGTCTGTAATTAGTGACCTCACCCAAATAGGGGGAGATTGTTGGATCCCAAGTAAGATTTGGGCTAGGTTCACTAAGTTAGGATCATATGACCCACAATGTATAGTCAGGGTTATGGTTGTGTCCTAGAGTCTAGGCCAAGTCCTTAGTAGCAACATCACATGGACCAACTATCAACAAGACTGCTAGAGACTCAAGACTTAGAAGAATTCAAAGACTGTAAAATGAGTTCGACGTTCGTCGAACTCAGGTCAACGATTGTCGTGCTCAGCTCGACGATCTCAGAGAAAATTCTCTGAACTGAGCTCGACGAACTCTATTCTTTGGTCGACGAAAACTTGGACGCTACAACAACATTTCAAGTTCAGAAAAACATCAAGATATTATAAGTCCTTAGAATCAGACTTTGGTCGACGAACTTGGTGCTCAGGTCGAAGAACTTTGGACACTTCACTTCAACACTTCAGAAAGGCTGTGTCGACACACAAAGGAATTATGTCGACACAGAATAACTGTCGACACAAATTGTGTCGACACCAGAAGTCAGCTGTGTCGACACACAGGACTTATGTCGACACCAGAAGTCAGATGTGTCGACACACAGGACTTGTGTCGACACACTCAAGATCGACACATGAAGCCAACTATGTCGACACACAGTACTTGTGTCGATAGACTCAAGACAACACGACGAACTTCATTCTCAGGTCGACGATCTTTGGACTCAACCTTCAGTATTCCAAGTTTAGTTGTTCCCTAGACTCCGGTCGACGAACTTAGTTCTCTGGTCAATGATTTCTGGATCCTTTACTTCAACCAGAAGCTTCTTAATTTTTCTAAGTCCAGAATCATCTCCAGTCGACTAAGCCAGTTATCAGCTCGACGAACTTCAGACATAAAAAAGGCAAAGTTTCTGAAGCATATAGTTCTATTATCAGATCGACAATCTTGGAACTCAGCTCGACGAATAGTAGTTATCGGATTGACGAACACAGCAACTCAGCTCGACGAACTATGGACTCAGCTCGATGATTTCTGTCATCTGTTCGACGATTCCAGACTTAGTATTTCTTTTGTCTGTCCTGATTCTATGGAAATAATTTCTGAATGATTAATGATAAAATATTCTCTGAATATTACCATTGGACGGTGCACTGATCACGACTTTCATCAAAATTATTGCATTCCATTTTTCCAAGGGACAGTTGTGGAAATAAATCAATGCAGTTTATTCTCTAGGCCATCAGCATTGATTGTAGCAGAGGAATTCAAATTTCGAAAGACAAATTCCTTCAGAACCTATAAAAGAGACTTTTCTCTTTTCCTGACGTAGACTGTAGACACAAGAACACAACATACATAGAGACACACAAACACATAGAGAATTACATTCAGTCTGTCTTCAAGAGTCTCTCTGCTCCATCATTCTTTCATAGCTTTTTGATACAGAAAAGAAGCCCTAGGCCAGAGGCAGATCAGCTATTGAAGAAGAAGAACAATTAATCTAAATCAAGAGTCTTCTTTCTTCATCACTCCAGGAAACTTCAAAGGACAACAACTACTCCATCTATCAAGAAGTTCCTGCAGATTTCTCAAAAAAAGGCTTAAATACAGAAGGCCTATCACCCTGCAGCAAAGCTCCAGATTTCCCTGAACTATTATACATCTCAGGGGGAGCTACTTGCTAATATCATATCCACTTGTCTTCTCTCTGATTGTTGATAGAGAAGACACCATCACCTCTCATCCCTCTCTGTATAAAGGGCTATCATCTCCCTTCAAAAGTGATTCTTAGTTACAAGTCACCTGACCAAAAGACTTGAGATTTGGTTTTTGAGCATCTGATCAAAAGCTCATTGGTGGCACCTGATCAAAAATCTGAGTGGTTTCCTACCAGGGTGGTAGAAGAGTGGATGTACCCAGGTTGGTGAACCACAATAAATTTCTTGTGTCATCTGGTTGCCCCTTCTTTTTTTTCTTGTTGTGGCTGTGATTGTTAGTTAGTTGTTGTTGTGTTTTATTTTTTAATCTATTTCTTATAGCACTAGGACTTGTCTGCATAGCCAGAAAATTTTTATACGCTTTAAATACTCTATTCACCCCCCTGTAGAGTATTCCTGATCTAACAGCTCACTTTCAATATCCTTGAGAAAGGGAGTTTTGGGCGTAATCTCATCGTAGTTCCTAGTGCTCCCGAGAGCCCTTCACCGGGTATACCCTGGGTAGTCCTGGGATTAACCTTAAATCACTAAGCATAATAACCGTAGACAAGAGTAGTCTAATAGGTTAAGACATTATGGTTCATTCTCGCCCGTGATGGGTTTGAGGGTTTCTAAATAAAGGCACCTTTGTGCGTTCTCACCCACGATGGGTTGGAAGGATATATGTTGTAGTCTCACACGTGAAGGGTTTGAGGGAATTAGGACAGGTTGGTCCTCCGAGCTGAAGGCTCGAGATGAAATACTTGCATGTGAATAAATTTAATGGCGGGTCATGCGGTACTGGGCCGATCGTCACACTGATGGTAGTACGGTGACTCAGGCGGGTGTGAGTGTTTGAGGGGCCAGTGGGTTATTTTACACTGCGGTCTGGAGGACGATCCCCGATAACGCACACCCGACCCAACAAGACTGTCTGGTTGTCAGCAAAGTACGTATGCAGACTCTATAGTGTACCTAGGATGTGTACATAGGCGTATGAGAGGTGGTCTAGGTTTGGTAGTGTGCATACCTGCCTAGAAGTGTCGATGCCCGCTCTGCTGCTGCCGTTAGCCACAACGGTGGTACCTGAGAGTGAAGCTAGCTCTCAAAAAGTGGGAACTGAAGGTCTGTGATCACATAGTCGTTATGTGTGAGTTGCACTTGCCTATTGCATAAATTGCATCACAAACATTCATTCATATTAGGTCATACACTTCATTGATCCTTATCATATAAATTAGTATGGTCTCTTTTATATGATAAGTTAAATTTCCAGGAAACAATAGCTTATAAATTTCTATGGGCATTTTTATAAGTTAAGGTACGTTTGTGATGGTAGAGTAGTGGTAGCATAAATTTACTTTTCTGCTCTTACTTTCAGTTCTTAGCTTACTTGTACTGTACATGCTTTTACTTTCATACTATATACTTAGAACTGCTAAAGTAGAACTATGTTGCTCTTATACTTGATAGATAGATTCCTTGTCACCTGCTTCCTTTTGTTACCCCTTGATAGTCCTCCGCTTCATCCTCTCGCTCGGTGCCTAGGAGTTGCGGGGCGAGGTGCAGAGGAAACGACTTAGTCTTTTTGACTAATGGTCGGTGACCAAACTATTTTTAGGAGCTCGAGGAGACGGAGCACCAGCACTACTGGCAGGACGAGGTGACAGGGCATGAGGAGTTGATACCACCTACTACTACTACAGTGCTACCTCAGGTGGGACGAGATTAGTTGATTAGATTCCGCTGTTTTGATGTTTTGTGAGGAGAGTTATTCATATGAGGTACTGGGCATAAGCCCTTATTACTCTTTCTTTATTATTCTCATTTTGGACGGTGTACTCCTTCATTCATATATATATATAATATGTACCGTGACTGTGGACTAGCTGTCTTGTACTCTGATATGTATTACTTCTAATTCTCATTTTGGCCGAACATGTTATGATCGTACTAGCCGACAGAATCGGCGTGTTGCGGTGTCGACTAACCCGTGCGTTAGTGCCACCGTAAGATGGCGGTTCTGGGCATATGACCGGGAGCCTCCTTCATAAGGGTGGCGTCTTACAAACTTATATCATAGGGAGGTTTTGATCCTCCGACCTATGGGTTATGGGGAAGCTGTAGTCGGTAAGCTAAGGGGCCGACCCGCTCCCGGATCAAGTATGGCCCCATGTATCAAGGACTAAGCTTCTTGTGCCTCCGCACCCAAGAGACACTGTGTTCTGGACGTATCTTCAAGAACACTCTGTCTCCAACCTGGAATTCCACCTTCCAGTGTCGAGCATGATAATACTTCGCATGCCTACTCTGGGCCTCTAACAGCCGATCCACGATCAAATGAACTTGAGCCTCTGTATCCTTCACATAATCAGAACCAAGAGTACTCGCGTCCACATCCTGAACCCATGACCGAGGCGTCCGACACTTCCTTCCATACAAAGCCTCGTAAGGCGCCATCCCGATGCTTGCCTGGTGACTGTTATTGTAAGAGAACTCAATCAATGGTAGCAACCTCTCCCAAGGCTTCCCTGTATCTAATATGCATAGACGAAGTAGATGCTCCATGGTCCAGATAGTCCGCTCGGTCTAGCCGTCGGTCTGCGGATGGAAGAAGATGCTAAAAGTGAGCCGAGAACCAATGTAAGCATGCACAACCCTCCATTCCCTCGATGTGAACCGACCATCACAGTCCGAGGCGATCATTTTGGGGATGCCATGGTACCTGACGAACTGCTCCACGAACAATCTCACCAAAATAGCTACTGGAGCATCCTTCCTGACTTGAATAAACCGCGCTACCTTGGTCAGCCTGTCGACTATGACCCATATGGAATCATGCCCAGAGTGGGAGCGAGACAGTCGGTGCACAAAATCCATTGCAATGTCCTCGAACTTCCATACTGGAACGGGCAGTTGCTATAATAAACCTCCCAGGCTCTTGCATTCTAATGAGTAAGATCACGGCAGTGAACTGGTCGCCCAAGTAATATAAAATGGGCGAGTTTTCCGAAGTATCGATCTCTCAAGGAACACAGTAAGGTGGAGTTAATTTCAAGGAGGACTTGAGATAGAAGTCCTTAGGTCGGCGGTAATGATGTGGGTTTTTGTATTTGCGGACAAAGAAAATAAAACACTATCAACTACTCCTATGCAACGCCGCTATGCGATGATTCGCCAGGTGGGATGGAAGACTAGTCAGGCCGCTATGCACCGAATCGCTAGGTGGATGGACGAGTAGGCTTGCGGATGAGGTGGTTAGAACGGAGGAATGAGGGTCGTGAGCACCTCTTCGCTACGCACGCTTCTAGCAATTGCTAGAATGGCAAGGGTGGATGGTGGTGGATGGAATATGGGCGCACCTCAAGTAAATATAACGAAAATATACAATCACATATACATGATTACACATAAACATATATTACACTAAGCATAGCTTCATCAAATACAAAGATTTCAACTAAACTATCAACAACAAGAGAAGAAAAGTGTGCGAAATCGACCGGATCCGAAGCCTTGCTGAGGATTCACGGTTGGAATCGTCGGGTTGTCAATCTGCGTCCAAGCTCGGTCCTAAACTGCTTTCGGGGTAGAGAAGGGCTGTCACCACCTTCCAATGGCCCATCTTCTTCGTGTCACGATCCGGTGGAAGATGGCAAAACTTCTCCTAGCTTGATGGAGAAAGCTAGGTCAAGCTCTTCTTGAAGCTTAAGGATGAAGGAGGAGGCCGAGAGGAAGCTCCGGCTTGGATTTGACGGTTAAAGCTTGATCGAAGAACCTCCCTAGGGTGGAGATTGAAGGAGGACGACAGAAACACTCCTCGGAGACTAAAATTGCGGAGAAATGTCGAGCTCCGGATCGTCCCCAGAATTAGGACGAGACCTGCACTATTTATACAAAGCAGAAATGAACAATGCGCACGATCACAAGCGCACGACCAGTGTTCGTGCGCACTATGTCTGGTGCTCGTGCGCACTGGCATGGAAGAACAGGAAGAAGAACTGGGATAACACGCACGAGTAGTGGCGCATGACCAGTGGTCGTGCGCACTAAATCCAATGGTCGTGCGATTACCCCAGACAGGACCCCAGAAAAGAGGAATCAATACACACGATCAGTGGCACACGACCGGTGGTCGTGCGCATTATGTCCAGTGGTCGTGCGCTTACCCCAGGATGATTCTGGAAAACGAAGAGTTGTGCGCACGATCAGGGGCGCACGACCAGTGGTCGTGCGCATTAGATCCCATGATCGTGCGCAGTATCCCTGTTTCACAACCATCCCGGAACACGCACATGACACCTATACCGAAAGGAAAAACCAATCACTGATATGTGCAGACATTCCAGGCAATCACACAAAGGAGTAAAAACAATAAAAATAACAAAATACACAACCACGGGCATAAATGTGCACTTCCTATGGAAATAAAGATTAGATGAAATATGAACGATATAGAACTAAAAGTGAAGTGCAAACACGTTAAAACTAACCCAGATGAGTCCGAAAATAGGTATATAAAGTGGACTCATCACACCCCCAGACTTAACTATTTGCGCATCCCGAGCAAACAAAATCTAAGCAGATAGGGAAAAATACTAGTTAACAAAGAAATTGCGATACAGAGTACCATGCGAAGTCGCATGCTCGCGCGCGTAAAAATATAATAGAAGAAATTTTTAAGTATACAAAATAGTTTATACTTTTCACAATGTGTATCAACATTTTATTATTACTCAAAAATGGAATCACAGTGAATCATCCGGTCATGCGTAGGGAGAAAGTAGACTAATCGCTAGGCGAGCATTGCCAAAGATATGTGGCTCGGGATAACCTCCAAAGGAATCCACCAATGTCGGTGACCATATGCTTGCCCTTTCGCATTCTCTCCACGGCACTGGTTTGGTTCACACACGAATCAGTAGGACTTTAGGTGAAGAGATGGGGCTTGGGTTTCGGTGAGGTAAACAAAGAGAAACAAGAAAGCTATGCACCGAACCCAAATGAGCTAGTACAAAATTAATCCATCAGCTAACCAAAATACATGCGGGTACACCACACCCGCAAACTTAACTTTTAACAAATGGGTGTGTTCACCGCCTACTCCAAATATAATCACATTTCCAAAAAGATTTTCAATTTAAACTTTTTCTTTTCACTTTTTTTTTTGTTTTCTTTACGAATATTTTTCTTCTTTTTTTTTCTTCATTTTATTTTCATAATTCAGCAGATATAAACTTGGGAGCACTTCCACATTTTCACAAATAATAACACCACATCACATCCCAACATTAAAATGTAAAACTCTGAAGCTCAACTTCGGTGTGCGACTAGGATTGGATATAAGGCTTTGGTGAAATCATGGTGGAGCTGAATCAAAAGGAGGGGTAGGCACAACGGGGCTAGCGAGGATAAGACGTTAGGAATGGTACAAATCTCAACCATGCCAAAATGATGGCCTACATCACGCTCATGCGAGTGAACTAAGCTATACCCATGCTTCAAGAATAGCTTGGGGCAAGTTCTTAGACAACGAGAAAGACTATCCATCCTCCTGACTCAAGCAATACAAAACTAACGGCCGTCTACACACATCCCTAAGCTACCATCGGATTCACACTGGATTCACAGATTTTTGAGTAGAATAAAAAGTATTTACGCAATTAGAAAAATATAAAACTAAAAGCATACAGTAAAATTAAATCTACTCTAATTTCTACACGAGACGAGAGCAGTTGACTAGAAACACAACAAGGTCAACATTTTACTTTGTCTCACAATCCTAAGCCAGCACCATAATCTTCCCAAATCTAACAAAAAAATGAGTTTAACTCGCGGCACACTAACAGCTAAGCACGCGCTCCTGTGGGTGCAGTGGTGTGCAGTGTAATGAACTAATCAAAATAAAACTATAAAAGTTTCTAGTATGCACATGAGATGTGCACGTGCAATAGGTAACAGATCTCTCCCATAGACTTAAACTAAACTACACAGCATATGATAGAGAAATTAAGATCATAAAGAGTTAAGGGAAGAGGTTACCCAATGCTCAGCTAGTGAGCATACCTGAAGATGCGTGGAAATCTGAAGCAGGCCCGCCATACGAAGAATCACAACCCCACCAATACGATTAGCCATGAATACCTACAGGGGCGAGCTCCGCAAAAACAAAACAAAAATATACAAACTACAAAGAAATACTACAACTAAATAGACATGAAAAACAAAATGCATAAAATGAAAGATAAGTCTGGGGTTATTGTCATCCCATCACGACTTATTCAGCTACGAAAAGGTTCTAGCTAATGGGCCGATGAAAAGAAAAATGCACAGGTAACTGTCCCAATATCCGTTTCGGTAATGGGTACCGATACGGCGATTGAACAGTTACGCCTCTACCTAAATAGTAATACCTGCCCAACACAGGTAGAGGAAATAGGAAGTAAGAAGAGAAGGAGAGCTGGTCCTCACTCTTCTCACCACAAAACAAATCCTTGCCTAGCAAGGTTTCGTCCACCACAAGTTCGATGGGCGCAAAGGTGATGGCAGTGTCTTCCACTGTGAAGGAGGTAGGAACCTCCTCACACAACAGGATGCACTCGTCGATAGCCTGAGCGCAAGGCTCAAAGTCAACCCAACTTATCCGTGGAGATTCAACCTGCACAGGCTCACAAACGGAAGGTGGGTCAAGAAATAAAAGAGACGAAGAACATAAAGAAATAATCGGGGGAGTGATACCGGTTTCACTCGCCAAAGGCTGAGGTAGAAAAATATCATCAGCAATGTCGACAATACTACAAGGCTCGGTCGGATCCATAGAGTCCTCCACCAAGACTTGGACTTCCTCTTTTGGTATCAAGGGAGAATCCTCGACACCAAGAAGGTTGTCCTCCTCCATGGGAGTGGAAACAACCCATGTATCACAAGCCTCAACTTGTGTTGCATCGTCGAAAATGTCGATAGAGACGACTGAAGTAGTATGCACAAAAGGCGAAAGAACTTTGCTTGAATAAAAGTCAAGCGCAGGTTCCTCACAAAGAATCGGCTCCACGCTTGGAGATGTATGCACAGGAGAGATAGGCTCTGCCACGTCGAAGCCTAGATCAGCCACACATCTAGCGGTTGTGTCCACATCATTCCCTTCAACAAATGAAGGTGACAGGGATACATAACCAGATGATGAAGGTGTGCTACCAGGGGTTGGAGTCGGGATGATCCGGATGTCCGGCTCATCATCCTCTTCCATAACACGGAGGTACTCGGCACAATCCTTCAGGACATGATCTGTTTTACGACAATACAAACACTTTCTCCCATTACGTTGTGGTCCTTGTTGGGCCGGAGAGGAATAGGAGAACAGTGTATGTGGCGAGGACGATTGACCATAAGCTCGGGGGACAGTGTTCAAAAGGCTATACGAATACAGCATCTCATGCATTTTGCGCTGAGGCTTATGCTCAATATCTCTCGTAGGGCATTCATGACTAGCGTGGGAAGGCTTTCCACACCAACGACATTGGGCATACGAATATCGCCACATGGTGTCGAAACAACAGATTCAAAATAAATTATGCAAATTACTAAATCCAACAATATATTACTATAATTGCCTAAACAAACAAGAAAAAGGCAGGAAAAACAAAAAAATAGAACAAAACACAAGCAATTAACAACGGAAAAGGAAAGCAAACTCACGTCTCCCTCTCCAAAAACTCACACGACTGTGTTCCCCGGCAATGATGCCAAAAACTTGATGCGTAAGATCACGACAGTGAACCGGTCGCACAAGTAATATAAAATGGGCGAGTTTTCCCAAGTATCGATCTCTCAAGGAACACAGTAAGGTGGAGTTAATTTCGACGAGGACTTGAGATTGAAGTCCTTAGGTCGGCGATAACGATGGGGGTTTCTATATTTGCGGACAAAGAAAATAAAACACTATCAACTACGCCTATGTAACGCCGATATGCGATGCTTCGCCAGGCAGGATGGAAGACTAGTCAGGCCGCTATGCACTGAATCGCTAGGCGGATGGACGAGTAGGCTTGCGGATGAGGTGTTTAGAACGGCTGAATGAGGGTCGTGAGCACCTCTTCGCTATGCACGCTTCTAACAATTGCTAGAACGACAACGGTGGATGGTGGTGGATGGAATATGGCGCACCTCAAGTAAATATAACGAAAATATACAATCACATAGACATGATTACACATAAACATATATTACACTAAGCATAGCTTCATCAAATACAAAGAGTTCAACTAAACTATCAACAACAAGAGAAGAAAAGTGTGCGAAATCGACCGAATCTGAAGCTTTGCTGAGGATTCACGGTTGGAATCGTCGGGTTGTCAATCTGCGTCCAAGCTCGGTCCTCAACTGCATCCGGGGTAGAGAAGGGCTGTCACCACCTTCCAATGGCCCGTCTTCTTCCTGTCACGATCCGGTGGAAGATGGCAAAATTTCTCCTAGCTTGATGGAGAAAGCTAGGTCAAGCTCTTCTTGAAGCTCAAGGATGAAGGAAGAGGCCGAGAGGAAGCTCCGACTTGGATTTGGCGGTGAAAGCTTGCCCGGAGCACCTCCCTAGGGTGGAGATTGAAGGAGGATGGCGGAAACCCTCCTCGGAGACGAAAATGGCGGAGAAATGTCAAGCTCTGGATCGTCCCCCGAATTAGGGCGAGACCTGCACTATTTATACAAAACAGAAATGAACAATGCGCACGATCACAAGCACACGACCAGTGGTCGTGCGCACTATGTCTGGTGCTCGTGCGCACTGGCATGGAAGAACAGGAAGAAGAACTGGGATAACTCGCACGAGTAGTGGCGCACGACCAGTGGTCGTGCCCACTAAATCAAATGGTCGTGCGATCACCCCAGACAGGACTCCAGAAAAGTGGAATCAACGCACACGATCAGTGGCGCACGACCGGTGGTCGTGCTCATTATGTCCAGTGGTCGTGCGCTTACCCCAGGCTGATTCTGGAAAACGAAGAGTAGTGCGCACGATCAGGGGCGCACGACCAGTGGTCGTGCGCATTAGATCCCATGATCCTGCGCAGTATTCCTGTTTCACAACCATCTCAGAACATGCACACGACCCATGTACCGAAAGGAAAAACCAATCACTGATATGTGCAGACATTCCAGGCAATCACACAAAGGAGTACAAACAATAAAAGTAACAAAATACACAACCACGGGCATAAATGTGCACTTCCTATGGAAATAAAGATTAGATGAAATATGAACGATATAAAACTAAAAGTGAAGTGCAAACACGTTAAAACTAACCCAGATGAGTCCGAAAATCGGGGTGATTTGGGCTGGGGAGGGATGTATGTGGAGTTATCTCCAAGGTGAGGTCGGGTTTGCCATGGCTGAGCTGCTCCGGCGATCTCCTGCTCAAAACCATGATTCTCCACCGTTTGCGTCGATCCAGTAGTCGATATCCACTCCTCTCCTCTCTCTGAAGCTGATGGTAGGGGTGATTTGGGCTGGGGAGGGATGTATGTGGAGTTATCTCCAAGCTGAGGTCAGGTTCAACCTTGGAGGCTTCACCCATGGTGCCAGGTGGCAACCAGGCTGCCAAATTCTTCTGAAATCTTCTGAGTAGCCCGGCCAGCATCGTTTTGGGCCAGAAGGAGCCAAGGCCAAGTGTCCTCCTCGTCTTAATTCCCTTTCTCTCTCATCCTTTTTGGTGAATTCTCCAAAATGCCCCCATGCATGCACTCTCTCTCCAAATCCAGAGGGGTAGGGCTGGTCTTTGACACCTTGGGCTGATAGTGGGACATGTTTGGTGGGCTTAGACTAAAGAGAATGGGCTTAGCCCTTATTTTCTTCTTTAGGCCACATGTTTGACCAAGTTGACTTTGTAGGTTGACTTGGTCAACATGGCTAGTGGGCTGACCACACTTGAGGGTCATGGACCCTATGACACCATCCAACATGGGTTGGGCCATGGTGGTGCTCTACTTGGGCTAAGTGGGCCTATAGGTATAGATTTGACCAACTTAGGGCTAAGGTTGACTTTGGTCAACTAGGGTCAAAGGGTTGACCTAGTGACATGCCTTAGGGTCCACTTGGATTATTTTAGGGTTAAGGAAATGTGGTGGGGTTATGGTGTGGCTAGGGTTCCTATTTATGCTAGTTTGGCCTAGTTTGACTTGTGCCCTATAGTGGGCCCCATATAGCTACAACCCACTACCCAGGGTCAAACCTAGCTGATTTCCCTAACACCACACCATGCCTAACCTAATCTAAGTTAAGGGGTCTAAAAGTAACATGGGATGTTACACTTGGCCTCCAAAATATGGAGCTGGCGGGGCAGCCAGTGGTGCTGGAGGTGATGCCCCCCTCATGGGGCAGTTCCTCCGGATATGTCCCACCTGATGACAGTTGAAGCATTCTGGCGGGGGATATGTCATGCCCCTGGGTCTCTGCACCTCTCGCATCTCAGGTGTCTGAGGGGCCACCACTATTTGTTCCCTCTGCTCCTGTCTCACCTCCTGACTAGGTTGATCCTCTGCTCTTCTCCCATCTGTGATGCGGCCCCGTCGCTGATCATTTCTGACTCCCCGCTCCTGATCCTCAGTTTGCCTCTTCCGGCATCGGGTAGTATGCCAATCTGCCTCGATCCTTTTCACCATCTCCAATATCCGAGGAATAGGCCCGTCGGACACGAATAGTAGGGCCTCCCTCAGATCCTCTCGAAGGCCCTTATAGAACCTCTTAGTATAACCTGCCCCATCCAACTGATACGAATCCAGAAACTGGGCTAGGTGGTTGAACTCCCGATAATACTCCAACACTGTCTTGCTACCCTGTCTCAACTGTCGAAATCTATCTTCCAGCTCGTCTATGGCCGACTGCGAAATAAAATGCTCCAATAGTGTGGCCCTGAATTCCCACTAAGCTATCTCAACAACCTCCCTGTCAGCAAACGTCGTGTCCAGCGAAGTCTTCCAACATCTCTTGGCATGGGACTCCAAGAAAGAGACAACCAAGGGCACTCTCACCTCCCACATGCACCGGATCCCGGTCAGCATCTCATACATGATGTCCAGCCACTCCTCTGTTTGAACGGTCGACTCCATCCCCAAGTAGGATGGGGGTGAAAGTCCTCGAAAAATACTCAGCCAGTTGGCCCCCGGGTTTGGATGAAGAGCCGGAGCCTGTTGTGCCCTAAACACCTCCAGGATAGCTATCACAGTCTGCCCCATCTCTGACTGTAGGAATGGAGTGGCGACCGGGGGAGGTTGTGCAACATTCGGAGTCTACTGGACTCCGCCTTGTGGTGTAGTCTGTGCTGGGGGCTGGGTAACCAAAAACCAATAGTAACTAATCACCCCAAAACCTAATTAACGGTGGATAGTTTACATGTGCTCCCCTATATGGGCACACCACTTCTTCTGCTGCTTAGTTTGTCCCAAAACGTAACTCGCGCGGGGGTGACCCAGGGGTTGTGGACTACTACTTTTCAATCAAGATCTGCTCTGATACCACTTGTAAGAACCCCTTTTTTTAAACACCGGGGTCTTAGGCCTAGAACCACCTGTTTACGGTGACACATTCACGCCCGGGATGGTCATCACTACAGAACGCCGATCCTGCAGGCCAAATCGATCACAACTGTAGCAAAGAAATAAAGGCATGTCCACATAAAATCACAATAATAATAATAATCTCCATGAAGGGAGTGTCCAGAGAAATAATAAAAAAAGTGCTGAATCTTGGGATCATGCCCAGTACATCAAGTCCTCAATATATATCTCTCATCGCGGAAGCAAAATAAATAAAACTACTAGCAATCAGGACTCATAGTCCCTGCTGTCTCTACTCTGGTACTAGATTGCCCCATTGTCAAGCGTGCCGACCTCGGGGCTGCTCCTCCATGCTGGGCTCCACAGTCCCCTAATATGATGTGGTTCGAATACCATTAGTCTAAAAGACTAAGTCTTATCATCCCCCGCCCCTTCCCCCATTGCTCCTAGGCACCGAGCGAGGATAAGGAAAGGAGAGGGCATGAAGGTGGAGAATATCAAATAAGCAGATGGAGGCGTGACTAAGCTAACCGTTTTATAATTTATAAAACAGAGTGAAGGTAAGAAAGACTGAACAAGAAAAGTAACCTTCACTTATGTGAAAAGCCATAAGCCAAGGGTTCTTTTGCAGGGCTCCTATCGTATAAAAAGTCCCATACCCATTTATATGATTGGGTGTCGGCTTCTAGCAATATACATATAAAGATACTGAAATAAACCTTAAACTATAAGCACGCTCGCACGCAAGCGTCCCATACCACTTATATAATGGGTGTCGGGTTATATGCAATGATTATGCTATGAAATATAATTATTCCATGATGTGAACATGCAAGTGCAACTCACCCACTCGACTCCGTGAACACAGACCTTTAGTTCCCCCTTTCCGCAGCCGAACCTCCCAGGATACCTCCGTAGTGGCAAACAGAAGCGGTGGGTTCGCCTAACCCACCTCTAAAATGATAATTGCACTACAGTCAGACCTATCGTACGCGTCAACGTTGGTGCGCTAAATAGAGCTCCTGCGTACTCTTGCCGACTGGCATACCGGACTTCATTTGGCCAAGTGCTAAACCACACTTGCTGAGTCAACATATTGTCGTCGGTGCATCGACTCTCCAATACCGAAGATCCACCACCTTATACTTTATGCACATGCAATCTTATGTATCACCACTGAGCTAAAGCTCCCCAGACAATCCCGTCCGTCACAACAACAACCGAGCCAAAGCTTGTCGGGCCAACCTGCCCATCTCAAACAACACCCAAGCCAAAGCTTGTCGGGCCAACCTGCCCGTCACCAAATCCACCAAGCCTACAGCCCGAGTGACCCAACCTAACATCCCGAGGCATCGAGGTGAGTGAAAGTGAACCACTAGTTACACTAGTTACTATTGCAATTTAGTTTTACCTACATTTATGGTTAGCCCAGGACTACCCAAGGTATACCCCGTGCAGGGCTCTCGAAGACACTAGGAACTACGATGGGATTACGCCCAAAGCTCCCTTTCGCAAGGCACTTACTATTATTGGTTGTCATAGAATTTCTCAAACCCTTACTTGTTGTACTGAATCTAACCCTAGAGTATTTGACACTTCCTCTCCACGGGAAAGATGATCTTTCGTCGATCCCGAGCACCACCTAACACTAGCCATTCGACACTCTACTCATCCTCTCCTCAAATGATGAACTCATTTTTATTTATCCAAACCAGCAACCTCTATCCTGAACTCATGTGCCCAAAATCACATTCCAACAAAATTTCTGCAGTTTTACTAAATGCAGACCAAGTTAAGCTATATGACATGTAAAGTGGGAAGTACACAAAATAGTCACCCAGTACCCCTATAATAATTAATAGAGGGCTTTCATGACATTTTTAGTCTAAAATCAGAATTTCCTAATTTTCCTAATTTATCTGGTAATTTATTTGATTATTCTAATATTCATAAAACCCCAAGTTGAACATGAAGTACCAATTTCAGAAAGGAAAGTGCTCCACAAAATTAATGATAAATTCAATATGATTGTTTAACATATAATCCAAGGTCTCCCAATTTTGCAGCAAGGTTTAAGCCACTAATTCTAATTTTAAATATATCCTATAATAAAACATTTTAAGTGATAAGTACAGCAAGAATACTTCCAAAAATTCTGAGAAAATTCAAGGATGATTGTAAGGAGATATAAATGCTATAGGTCAAGTTTCATAATTTAATATCAAGTAATAAGCTCTAAATAAATTATTGAACTAGTTTCCAAATTATTGAACTTGCAAAGTAGGTACTGCAAATATGTATTCAAAAATTCTAATAAAATTAATGCATAAGCAATAAGGTCTAAACACTCTCTGCCTAATTTTCATGACCTTACAATGGGCGGTGGGAACATAATATCCAGATAAATGAAAGGGGCTAACTCATGAATTTATAAAGGAAGTACTAGAATTAATGTCCCAAAATTCTCAATTAAATTATCAGAGGTTCATTCTACTCCTATGACCACACTACCCAAATTTCATTATTATTCAATGAGTTTTACTAAACCATTCTAGCACTACAAGATTTGTGCCCTGGACTAGGGTTTGGATTATGAGGAACCTACCAAATTTCAAGGTCAAACAAGGTCTTTTGACCTCATGCCCTTCACAAGACACAAAAGCTCTTCCTTAGGGTTTTGTCTTACGTCATAAGGCAAATCTATTCCAAACTACCCCAACATCCATGGGGAGGTGTTAAAAGTCATGCCAAGTCAATGTCCCCAATTTCAACCTCTGTTGAAGTGATTTGGCCACTCAAAAATCTAAAGTGCACTTTTGACCAAAATACCCTTATTATAACAAGGATAGGGTTTGCATGATTTCATTTCAATCCATCTCCAAATGAGATGAAATTTTAACCAAAGCTTTATAATGACCCTAAGCACCACTTACCAAAATTTGGATGAGTTTGGAGGTGATTTGGTCCCTAAATTAATTTACCCTAGGGAAATTAAATAATTTCCAAACCTATAGACAAATTAACCCCAAAAATTCTCATTTTTGAGCAAAAACTAGATTTGGTCTATGGTGACTCCCTGTCCAAATTTCAAGTCATTTGAACTAGAGATGAAGGGTGGGCATCTATTTTAATTTCTACATAGCCCTAGGTATAGACCCCACCAAAATGGGTGCCCTGGTCAAACCTGGCACCGAAATTGGTTCAAACTAATTTTGAATTAAAGTAGACTCACATGGCTACAATTTATGAGTTGACCGTTTTCTCTTAATTAGCATCTAGGTATTTTTAATAATTAAAAACATTAATTACATTATGTTTGACAGAAATGAAATAAATATACAACATAAGCTATAGTTTAATTTATACTCTGCACGAATCTTTGCGCACTATTGGACGACATCCCGTCATTGCCCCTGCACACCAATGGCCTGGATTGAATCTACTTGGGCCAACTTCAAATCCCTGCCGCCGGCCACCCAGCCACCTCCCTGGTCAGCCACCGACACCACCACCTCTGTTGAGGCGGTGGCTGTCTCCAAGTGGCGGCACGGATGCCGGAGGGGTTTATTACGGCGAAACCGACAAGTAAATTTTTTCGGAAAAACATGGAGAGAAGATCTCCCGATAGGGCTCAATTGAGCCCGAACCTTGGCCCTAAGGATTGCTATGATCTACCCATGTACGAAGGAGTGGAGGAGGACGTGTTGGGAGGGCTGAAGGCGAGCTGATCTCCGGGTTGCCATGGCAGTGGTGGTGGCAATCGGGTTTTTGGAACAGTACAGTCAAACGCCTTGAATCCTCCAGGTAAAGGTTGAAACATCCTCCCCTCTGTCTGGTGATGCTTTTAAGACTCTCAATTGAGGAATGGGGAGGGTGTGTAACTCCAATGGCCATGAATGGCCATAATGGGCAAATTTCGGTTTCACCAATTTGAAGGGATGAGCCACCCCACTGGCCGGCCACCTCCTGGAAACTCCTCCCCTGCCTCTAAGGAGTTAAAGCCCCATCAAAAGGGGGATTTATGGGCCTCCATGGCTATGATGTCCATTAAGCTCCTCTTTCTCTTTCCTCCAAGTTTGGGTAACTCCCTCTTTCTCTCTCCTACTCACCTATTTCTAAAATTTGTGGGCCCAAAATGTGTTTCACCACCTCCTTGACCAATGGGCCACACTAGCCTAGGACTAGCCCACTTGAATTGTGCTTGAGTTAGCCATTTAGGCTAGTTTGCCCACTTTGACCCAAGGGTTGACTTTAGTCAAATTATCCACTAGGGCTGACACCAATGGGTCCTTGGGGACCCATGGACCTCCCTTAAATTATAGAAGTACTTGGGTAGGGTCAACTTGCACACAGTAGGTCACTTGCCCCTTAGTTAGGGCACTTTGACCTTTTTAGGGCTAAGGTTGACTTGGGTGAACTTAGGCTATAGAGTTGACCCCAGTGGGTCCTAGGTGACCCATTGACCTCACTATAGGCTTAAGAGGGCATGGGTGGGGTCCACTTGGCAAGGGGATGGTCAATTGATCCTAAGTAGGCTAGTTTGACTCATTTAGGGTTAGGGTTGACTTTGGTCAACTTAACAACTTTGACTGCCTCCATGGTTCCTTAGTGACCCATTGACCCCACATTAGTTGTAGGAAGACCCTGGTAGGATTTGTTGGGCTTTACCAGGGCACACTACCCTTAGTTAGGGCACCTTGCCCAATTTAGGCCTAGAGTGGTTATAGGTCAACTTGGCCACCCTGGGTCGACTCCAATGGACCCTTAGGGCTCTAATTAACCTTACAATTGGTTGGTGAGACCATTATGGGGTCTTGAAATATTGGAGAAGCCCCTTGATCATCTTAAACTAGGATTCAGAAATCTACTATTTGCAGACCATTATGGCCTCACCTACATTCCTAGGTTCACTTGGCCTTCATAGGCTTCCTAGGGTTTTGTCATGATCTAGTCATGACAAAACCACTCTTAGGGGTCTAGTTGTTTGAGGGGTGTTACACTTAAGGTGTAACGCCCCGAAAATTGAATTTGAGTTGGTCGCGGGAAAAGGGATTTTGGTGCCTTATAGGGGTACACGGCATAGGACACGGGCGTGTCCAAGGTCGTGTCTATCCGGTGTTTTGGCCGTTTTCATCACGAGAAGGGCACGGTAAGTAACACATCTTAAAGACAAGGGTGTGTGCCTACCCGTGTCAGGACCCGTGTTCAGCAGGGTCGTGTCGGTTTACGTGGCGGTTATATGTGACACGCCCCCGGACACGGGCGTGTCGAGGACGTGACACGGGCGTGTCGAGTGAGACACGGGCATGTCTGAGCCCGTGTGAGTCTCTGTGTTCGACGAACATGCCTGGATCGAGGCACACGGCCTGGGACACGGCCGTGTGCGAGGCCGTGTTCGGCCCAGGTCTGGTGATTTTTGGGCGGATCAGAGTCGTTCGATTTCTTTATTAAAAATCTGACTGCCTTGGGGAAACCCTGATCTGCTAAGATCGAAAATAGAGGATCAATTCCTCATTTTCCCCCTTAGTCTCTCTCTCTCAAGGAGTTAGAAAGATGAGGAAGAAGGAGGAGTTTTCCGGCTGCCGGCGGAGCACCAGAGCACCAATCAGAGAACCGAGAGCGGATTCGTGGAGTGAATCCCGTTACGAAGACTTCTATCCGGATACGTTTCCATGGTTCCAAAGCGTACTACAAGGGTAACGATTCTCTACTTGAGCATGTGAAGCTCTTCCTTTCGCATAGGGAAAAACCGCTCCCGCGAGTGTGCGGCGAGTGTGCAGTGTTACTTGGGGTTGACGGGAATAGTCCCCCTTATGTTGCATTTAGAGTACGGAATCGAAGTACGTGCATAGGAATTGTGTGTGAAGCCAACCCGGACATGTTGGTCTGGATCGGTGATGTTGCATTTGTTATGATTTGTCAAAGAAGACTCCATGTTTTGGGTTTTCGGGTTTCTACGCGGTAGATTGCAGCAGGGGTCCTTTGAGGTTAGCTCCAAGGCACACCCGGAACACTGAGTGGAAATGTTGTTCTGCTAACATGGCGGTCTGGGAACCGGCCTTGAACATAACTGGGTTATGTGATTGATTGGAATATTAGGATCCGAGAGAAGCTTGGCCCATGCGTATGTCTTAATTTGAACTACGCGGTTGAGCAACGGGCAAGTGGAATTAGACCAGGGCTATGTGGTTCGGTTTGAGAGACCCAAAAAGGGGAATGGCCGTTGGCATAGTCAGGTGCCTTAGACAGTGGTAAGGTAGGCTAAAATGCTCATGTTGTTGCCATCCTGGGGGTGGTGGTGAAGACACTGAAGTGTCAGGATTCACCGTTAATGTTCCCTGAGTGCACGAGGTATTTGGCCGTGGGAGTCTACACCTGTGGTGAAGTATGTTTATACATAATTGTTTAGCTGGGCTAATGATATGCAGGGAAGGAGCACCGCCATGCCGAGAAAGGGACGGGGTCGTTATAATTTGGTCGGCTTTAGTGGACCATTGCCTTCTTGCTACTGTGCGGTGAGATGTTGCTTGTAGGTGCTGCGGAGCCGAGTGCAAAATAGCGGGTTGGAGCCCATGTTGCCATGCTGGCCCTCGAAGGCCTTAGTGTGTAGTTGTTTTATTTTATCATGTGTGGCCTGCCTGCGTGCCGATGTATGTAAGATTCTATTTGATAAGTGAACTATTGTAAGGCCATAAGGTCATGTATCTTCCAGTGTATTGTTATTTCATTCTATTGGCAGCGATTATGGATATTCATGTAAATTGATTATTTATTTTGGGTTCTTTCTACTTTTAAATGCTTCTGCTAGAATGCTCTGTGTTAGGACGAGTAGTCTTAATTGGATAGTTTGGTTATTAATATGTAACCCTTTCGTCCGTCCATGGTTTATGGCGTCGGGTTCCAACTGGACCTTCTGTTATATGCAATACGACGTTTGGGGTGTTATAATTTGGTATCAGACTTCTGGTTACGATCAGGCTTAAATTACAATCACATAGACATGATTACACATAAACATATATTACACTAAGCATAGCTTCATCAAATACAAAGAGTTCAACTAAACTATCAACAACATGAGAAGAAAAGTGTGCGAAATCGACCGGATCCGAAGCCTTGCTGAGGATTCACGGTTGGAATCGCCGAGTTATCAATCTGCGTCCAAGCTCGGTCCTCAACTGCGTCCGGGGTAGAGAAGGGCTGTCACCACTTTCCAATGGCCCGTCTTCTTCGTGTCACGATCCTGTGGAAGATGGCAAAACTTCTCTTAGCTTGATGGAGAAAGCTAGGTCAAGCTCTTCTTGAAGCTCAAGGATGAAGGAGGAGGCTGAGAGGAAGCTCCGGCTTGGATTTGGGGGGTGAAAGCTTACCCGGAGCACCTCCCTAGGGTGGAGATTGAAGGAGGATGGCGGAAACTCTCCTCAGAGACGAAAATGGCGGAGAAATGTCGAGCTCCGGATCGTCCCCCGAATTAGGGCGAGACCTGCACTAATTATACAAAGCAGAAATGAACAATGCGCAAGATCACAGGTGCACGACCAGTGTTCGTGCGCACTATGTCCGGTGCTTATGCGCACTGGCATGGAAGAACAGGAAGAAGAACTGGGATAACGCGCACGAGCAGTGGTACACGACCAGTGGTCGTGCGCACTAAATCCAATGGTCATTCGATTACCCCAGACAGGACTCCAGAAAAGAGGAATCAATGCACACGATCAGTGGCACACGACGGGTGGTCGTCCGCATTATGTCCAGTGGTCGTGCGCTTACCCCATGCTAATTCTGGAAAACGAAGAGTAGTGTACACGATCAGGGGCGCATGACCAGTGGTCGTGCACATTAGATCCCATGATCGTGCACAATATTCATGTTTCACAACCATCCCGGAACACGCACACGACCCCTGTACCGAAAGGAAAAACCAATCACTGATTTGTGAAGACATTTCAAGAAATCACACAAAGGAGTAAAAACTATAAAAATAACAAAATACACAACCACGGGCATAAATGTGCACTTACTATGGAAATAAATATTAGATGAAATATGAACGATATAGAACTAAAAGTGAAGTGTAAACACGTTAAAACTAACCTAGATGAGTCCGAAAATAGGTATATAAAGTGGAATCATCACACACCCAGATTTAACTTTTTGCGCTTCCCGAGCAAACAAAATTTAAGCATATAGGGAAAAATACTAGTTAACAAAGAAATTGCGATACGGAGTACCATGCGAAGTAGCATGCTCACGCGCGAAAAAAATATAATAGAAGAAATTTCTAAGTATACAAAATAGTTTATACTTTTCACAATGTGTGTCAATATTTTATTATTACTCAAAAATGGAATCACAGTGAATCATCCGGTCATGCGTAGGGAGAAAGTAGACTAATCGCTAGGCGAGCATTGCCAAAGATCAGGGCTCGGGATAACCTCCAAAGGAATCCACCAATGTCGGAGACCATATGCTTGCCCTTTCGCATTCTCTCCATGGCACTGGTTTGGTTCACATACGAATCAGTAGGAATTTAGGTGAAGAGATGGGGCTTGGGTTTCGGTGAGGTAAACAAAGAGAAACAAGAAGGCTATGCACCTAACCCAAATGAGCTAGTATAAAAATAATCCATCAGCTAACCAAAATACATACGGGTACACCACACCCCCAAACTTAAATTTTAACAAATGGGTGTGTGCACCGTCTACTCCAAATATAATCACATTTCCAAAAAGATTTTCAATTTAAACATTTTCTTTGCACTTTTTTTGTTTTCTTTACGAATATTTTTTTCTTCATTTTATTTTCACAATTCAGCATATATAAACTTGGGAGCACTTCAAAATTTTCACAAATAATAACACCACATCACATCCCAACATTAAAATTTAAAACTCTGAAGCTCAACTTGGGTGTGCGAATAGGATTGGATATGAGGCTTTTGTGAAATCATGGTGGAGCTGAATCAAAAGGAGGGGTAGGCACAACGGGGCTAGCGAGGATAAGACGTTAGGAATGGTACAAAGCTCAACCAGGCCAAAATGATGTCCGACATCACGCTCTTGCGAGTGAACTAACCTATACCCATGCTTCAAGAATAGCTTGGGGCGAGTTCTTAGCCAACGAGAAAGACTATCCATCCTCCTGACTCGAGCAATACAAAACTAACGGCCGTCTACACACATCCCTAAGCTACCGTCGGATTCACACCGGATTCACCAATTTTTGAGTAGAATAAAAAATATTTACGCAATTAGAAAAATATAAAACTAAAAACATATAGAAAAAATAAATCTACTCTAATTTCTACACAAGACGAGAGCAGTTGACTAGAAACACAACAAGGTCAACATTTTACTTTGTCTCACAATCCTAAGCCAGCACCATAATCTTCCCAAATCTAACAAAGAAATTAGGTTAACTCGCGACACACTAACAGCTAAGCACGCGCTCCTATGGGTGCAGTGGTGTACAGTATAATGAACTAATCAAAATAAAACTATAAAAGCTTCTAGTATGCACATGAGATGTGCACGTACAATAGGTAACAGATCTCTCCCCCAGACTTAAACTAAACTACACAGCATATGATAGAGAAATTAAGATCATAAAGAGTTAAGGGAAGAGGTTACCCAATGCTCAGCTAGTGAGCATACCAGAAGATGCGTGGAAACCTGAAGCAGGCCCGCCATATGAAGAATCACAACCCCACCAATACGATTTGCCATGAATACCTGCAGGGGTGAGCTCCGCAAAAACAAAACAAAAATATACAAACCAAATGCAGAAAAACAAAATGCAGAAAATGAAAGATACGTACTGGGGTTATTGTCATCCCAGCACGACTTATTCAGCTACGAAAAGGTTCTAGCTAATGGGCCTATGAAAAGAAAAATGCACAGGTAACTGTCCCAATATCCGTTTTGGTAATGGGTACCGATACGACGATTGAACAATTACCCCTTTACCTAAATAGTAATACCCACCCAACACAGGTAGAGGAAATAGGAAGTAAGAAGAGAAGGAGCATTGGTCCTCACACTTCTCACCACAAAACAAATCCTTGCCTAGCAAGGTTTTGTCCACCACAAGTTCGCTGGGGGCGAAGGTGATGGCAGGGGCAACACTGTGAAGGAGGTAGGAACCTCCTCACACAAGAGGATGCACTCATCGACAGCCTAAACGCAAGGCTCAAAGTCAACCCAACTTACCTGTGGAGATTCAACCTGCACAGGCTCATAAACGGAAGGGGGGTCAAGAAATAAAAGAGATGAAGAACATAGAGAAATAATCGGGGTAGTGATCCCGGTTTCACTCGCCAAAGGCTGAGGTAGAAAAATATCGTCAGCAATGTGGACAATGCTATAAGGCTCGGTCGGATCCAAAGAGGCCTCCACCAAGACTTGGACTTCCTCTTTTGGTATCAAGGGAGAATCCTCGACACCAAGAAGGTTGTCCTCCTCCATGGGAGTGGAAACAACCCATGTAGCACAAGCCTCAACTTGTGTTGCATCGTCGAAAATGTCGCTAGAGACGACTGAAGTAGTATGCACAAAAGGCGGAAGAACTTTGCTTGAATAAAATTCAAGCGCAGGTTCCTCACAAAGAATCGGCTCCACGCTTGGAGATGTATGCACAGGAGAGATAGGCTCTGCCATGTCGAAGCCTAGATCAGCCACACATCTGGCGGTTGTGTCCACATCATTCCCTTCAACAAATGAAGGTGACCGGGATACATAACCAGAAGATGAAGGTGGGCTACCAAGGGTAGTAGTCGGGATGATCCGGATGTCCGGCTCATCATCCTCTTCCAAAACACGGAGGTACTCGGCACAATCCTTCAAGACATGATCTGTTCTACGACAATACAAACACTTTCTCCCATTACACTGCGGTCCTTGTGGGGCCGGAGAGGAATAGGAGAACGGTGTATGTGGCGAGGACGATTGACCATAAGCTTGGGGCACAGTGTTCGAAAGGCTGTACGAATACAGCATCTCATGCATTGTGCGCTGAGGCTTATGCTCAATATCTCTCGTAGGGCATTCATGACTAGCGTGGAAGGCTTTCCACACCAATGACATTGGTCATACGAATATCCCCACATGGTGTCGAAACAGCAGATTCAAAATAAATTGTGCAAATTACTAAATCCAACAATATATTACTACAATTGACTAAACAAACAAGAAAAAGGCCGGAAAAACAAAAACATAGAACAAAACAAAAGCAATTAACAAAGGAAAAGGAAAGTAATCTCACGTCTCCATCTCCAAAAACTCACACGATTGTGTTCCCTGGCAACAACGCCAAAAACTTGATGCGTATGATCACGGTAGTGAACCGGTCACACAAGTAATATAAAATGGGCGAGTTTTCCCAAGTATCGATCTCTCAAGGAACACAGTAAGGTGGAGTTAATTTCGAGGAGGACTTGAGATTGAAGTCCTTAGGTCGGCGGTAACGATGGGGGTTTTTGTATTTGCGGACAAAGAAAATAAAACACTATCAACTACTCCTATGCAATGCCGCTATGCGATGCTTCGCCAGGCGGGATGGAAGACTAGTCGGGCCGCTATGCACCGAATCGCTAGGCAGATGGACGAGTAGGCTTTTAGATGAGGTGGTTAGAATGGCGGAATGAGGGTCGTGAGCACCTCTTCGCTACGTACGCTTCTAGTAATTGCTAGAAGGGCAAGGGTGGATGGTGGTGGATGGAATATGAGCGCACCTCAAGTAAATATAACGAAAATATACAATCACATAGACATGATTACACATAAACATATATTACACGATGCATAGCTTCATTAAATACAAAGCGTTCAACTAAACTATCAACAACAAGAGAAGAAAAGTGTGCGAAATCGACCCCGAAGCCTTGCTGAGGATTCACGGTTGGAATCGTCGGGTTGTCAATCTACGTCCAAGCTCGGTCCACAACTGCGTCCGGGGTAGAGAAGGGCTGTCACCACCTTCCAATGGCCCGTCTTCTTCGTGTCACGATCTGGTGGAAGATGGCAAAACTTCTCCTAGCTTGATGGAGAAAGCTAGGTCAAGCTCTTCGTGAAGCTCACGGATGAAGGAGGAGGCCGAGAGGAAGCTCTGGCTTGGATTTGTCGGTGAAAGCTTGCCCGGAGCACCTCCCTAGGGTGGAGATTGAAGGAGGACGGCGGAAACCCTCCTCGGAGATGAAAATGGCGGAGAAATGTCGAGCTCTGGATCGTCCCCCGAATTAGGGCGAGACCTGCACTATTTATACAAAGCAGAAATGAACAATACGCACGATCACAGGCGCACGACCAGTGGTCGTGTGCACTATGTCCGGTGCTCGTGCTCACTGGCATGGAAGAACAGGAAGAAGAACTGGGATAACGCTCACGAGCAGTGGCGCACGACCAGTGGTCGTGCGCACTAAATCCAATGGTCGTGCGATTACCCCAGACAGGACTCCAGAAAAGAGGAATCAATGCACACGATCAGTGGCGCACGACCGGTGGTCGTGAGCATTATGTCCAGTGGTCGTGCACTTACCCCAGAATTATTCTGGAAAACGAAGAGTAGTGCGCATGATCAGGGGCGCACGACCAGTGGTCGTGCGCAATAGATCCCATGATCGTGCGCAGTATTCCTGTTTCACAACCATGCCGGAACACACACACGACCCCTGTACCGAAAGGAAAAACCAATCACTGATATGTGCAGACATTCCAGGCAATCACACAAAGGAGTAAAAACTATAAAAATAACAAAATACACAACCACGGGCATAAATGTGCACTTCCTATGGAAATAAAATTAGATGAACTATGAATAATATAGAACTAAAAGTGAAGTGCAAACACGTTAAAACTAACCCAGATGAGTCCGAAAATAGGTATATAAAGTGGACTCATCACATTACGCCTTCACACGCTGGCATGTCTCGCAATGTGTCCCAAAGTGGGTGATCTCCCTCTTCATCCCAGGCGAGTACATAGTCTTCCGTAAATCTGCCCACATTTTGGTGATGCCAGGATGCACTGAATATCTGGACCAGTGTGCCTCTCTAAGTATATCATCCCGGATACCGTCCCCTGTTGTTATATAAACGCGTCCACGGAATCGAAGGAGATCATCCTGCAGCATGTAATCCCCAACCTTGCCCCTTCCAGGGCACTGAAAATCAGCTCCAATGAATCATCCAGCCTCTTATGCGCCACAATGCGATCCCGAAGATCATTCTCCCCGATCAAGGAGTTCAGATATTCCCGGTATATATACTATAGTTTTTATTTAATATAATTTAATCGGTTGCACGAATCTTAAAGAGATATGGATGGGATCAGGTCGTCTTCTACCTCCAGCCGACGGCTGGGATTCATTCTTCCTGGGCCACTTTTACTGGCTGTTTCCGGCCACCTGAGGCTGCGCAACCGCCGGAGATTGTCTCCTCCACCTTCACTAAAGTGGTGGCTAACATTTCCCGGCGGTGAGCCCGCCGGAATTGGCTTCTCCGGCGATCCCGAGCGTTATGAAAAACTCGAAAAATTCAGCATTTCCTCACATAGCATCGGGCTCAATTGAGCCTGATATCTCCCCTAATTGATCTAGGAAGCTAGTACGGTAGAGGTGAAGTGAAACGAACCTGATTCAGGCCTTGGTGGCGCGTGCGGCGGGGTTTGCCATGGCTGAGCTGCTCCGGCGATCTCCTGCTCAAAACCATGATTCTCCAACGTTTGCGTCGATCCAGTAGTCGATTTCCACTACTCTCCTCTCTCTGAAGCTGATGGTAGGGGTGATTTGGGCTGGGGAGGGCTGTATGTGGAGTTACCTCCAAGGTGAGCTCGGGTTCAACCTTGGAGGCTTCACCCATGGTGCCAGGTGGCCACCAGGCTGCCAAATTCTTCTAAAATCTTTTGAGTAGGCCGGCCAGCATCTTTTTGGGCCAGCAGGAGCCAAGGCCAAGTGTCCTCCTCGTCTTAATTCCCTTTCTCTCTCCTCCTTTTTTGTGAATTCTCCAAAATTCCCCCATGCATGCACTCTCTCTCCAAATCCAGAGGGGATGGGCTGGTCTTTGACACCTTGGGCTGATAGTGGGCCATGTTTGGTGGGCTTAGCCTAAAGAGAATGGGCTTAGCCCTTATTTTTTTCTTTAGGCCACATGTTTGACCAAGTTGACTTTTTAGGTTGACTTGGTCAACATGGCTAGTGGGCTGACCCCACTGGAGGGTCATGGACCCTATGACACCACCCAACTTGGGTTGGGCCATGGTGGTGCGCTACTTGGGCTAAGTGGGCCTATAGGTATAGATTTGACTAACTTAGGGCTAAGGTTGACTTTGGTCAACTAGGGTCAAAGGGTTGACCTAATGACATGCCCTAGGGTCCACTTAGATTATTTTACGGTTAAGGGAAATGTGGTGGGGTTATGGTGTGGCTAGGGTTCCTATTTAGGCTAGTTTGACCTAGTTTGACTTGTGTCGTATAGTAGGCCCCATATAGCTACAACCCACTACACAGGGTCAAACCTAGCTGATTTCCCTAACACCCACACCATGCCTAACCCAATCTAAGTTAAGAGGTCTAAAAGTAACATGGGATGTTACACTCGGCCTCCAAAATACGGAGCTGGCGGGGCCGCTAGTGGTGCTGGAGGTGATGCCCCCTCATGGGGCTGTTCCTCTGGATATGTCCCACCTGATGACAGTTGAAGCATTCTGGCGGGGGATATGTCATACCCCTGGGTCTCTGCACCTCCCGCATCAGAGGTGTCTGAGGGGCCACCACTATTGGTTCCCTCTGCTCCTGTCTCACCTCCTGACGAGTCTGATCCTCTACTCTTCTCCCATCTGTGATGCGGCCCCATCGCTGATCATTTCTGACCCCACGACCCTGATCCTCAGCTTGCCGCTTATGACATCGGGTAGTATGCTAATCTGCCTCGATCTTTTTCACCATCTCTGATATCCGAGGAATAGGCCCGTCGGACCCGAACAGTAGGGCCTCCCTCAGATCCTCTCAAAGTCCCTAATAGAACCTCTTAATATAACCTGCCTCATCCAACAGATAAGAATCCAGAAACTGGGCTAGGTGGTTGAACTCCCGATAATACTCCACCACATTCTTGCTACCCTGTCTCAACTGTAGAAATCTATCTTCCAGCTCGTCTCTGGCTGACTGCGGAATAAAATGCTCCAATAGTGTGGCCCTGAATTCCCACCAAGCTATCTCAGCAACCGCTCTGTCAGCAAACGTCGTGTCCTGCGAAGTCTTCCAACATCTCTTGGCATGGGACTCCAAGAAAGAGACAACCAAGGGCACTCTCTCCTCCCACACGCACCGGATCCCGGTCAGCATCTAATACATGATGTCCAGCCACTCCTCCGTTTGAACGGTCGACTCCATCCCCAAGTAGGATGGGGAGAAAGTCCTCAAAAAATACTTAGCCGGTTCGCCCCCGGGTTTGGATGCAGAGCCGGAGCCTGTTGTGCCCTAAACACCTCCAGTATAGCTGTCAGAGTCTGCCCCATCTCTGACTGTAGGAATGGAGTGGGGACCGGGGGAGGTTGTGCAACATTCGGAGTCTGCTGGACTCCGCCTTGTGGCGTAGTCTGTGTTGGGGGCTGGGTAACCAAAAACAAATAGTAAGTAATCACCCCAAAACCTAATTAACGGTGGACAGTTTACATGTGATCCCCCATATGGGCACACCACTTCTTCTGCTACTTAGTTTGTCCCCAAACTTAACTCGCGCGGGGGTGACCCAGGGGTTGTGGACTACAACTTTTCGATCAAGATCTGCTCTGATACCACTTGTAAGACCCCCTTTTTCAAACACCGGGGTCTTAGGCCTAGAACCACCTCTTTACGGTGACACCTTCACGCCCGGGATGGTCATCACTACAAAACGCCGATCCTGCAGGCCAAATCTATCACAACTGTAGCAAAGAAATAAAGGCATGTCCACATAAAATCACAACAATAATAATAATCTCCATGAAGGGAGTGTCCAGAGAAATAATAAAAAAAGTGTTGAATCTTGGGCTCATGCCGAGTACATCAAGTCCTCAATATATATCTCTCATCGCGGAAGCAAAATAAATAAAACTACTAGCAATCAGGACTCATAGTCCCTGCCGTCTCTACTCTGGTACTAGATTGCCTCATCATCAAGCGTGCCGACCTCGGGGCTGCTCCTCCATGCTGGGCTCCACGATCCCCTAAAATGATGTGGTTCGAATACCATTAGTCTAAAAGATTAAGTCCTATCATCCCCCGCCCCTTCCCCCATTGCTCCTAGGCACCGAGCGAGGAGAAGGAAAGGAGAGGACATGAAGGTGGAGAATATCAAATAAGCAGATGGCAGCGTGACTAATCTAACAGTTTTATAATATATAAAACAGAGTGAAGGTAAGAAAGACTGAACAAGAAAAGTAACCTTCACTTATGTGAAAACCCATAATCCAAGGGATCTTTTGCAGGGCTCATATCGTATAAAAAGTCTCATACCCATTTATATGATTGGGTGTCGGCTTCTAGCAATATACATATAATGATACTGAAATAAACCTTAACCTATAAGCATGCTTACACGAACTTATAAATCAAGTGGTCGTTTTGCAGGGCCTATTGTATAAGCGTCCCATACCACTTATATAATGGGTGTCAGGTTATATTCAATGATTATGCTATGAAATATAATTATTCCAGGATGTGAACATGCAAGTGTAGCTCACCCACTTGACTCTATGAACACAGACCTTTAGTTTCCCCTTTCCGCAGCCGAACTGTAACGGTCCAGGCCCATCCCATGGGAACCCGCTGGACCGCCGGCCTACCAGAGTCCAGACCCTGGCCCACTCATAGTAGTCAGCCTATCACATTCAAGCCTGCAGGCCATGCACCCCAACCCCTCTCCGGCCTGTTTATCAGCATGGTAGGTTATTGTCACTAGGTATCGAACACAGGACCTTGATAAGAAAGATTTTCACCACTCCCTCATCACAAACTGAGCTGCAGCTCAGTTGGTGATGAGGGAGTGGTGGAAAGCTTTCTTATCAAGGTCATGGGTTCGAGACCTAGTGACAACAAACTACCGTGCTGATAAACAGGCCGGAGAGGGGTTGGGGTGCATGACCTGTAGACTTGAATATGATAGGCTGACTACCATGAGTGGGCCCGGGTCTGGACCCTGGTAGGCCGGCAGTGCCAGCGGGTTCCCATGTGATGGGCCTGGACCGTTATAAAAAGTGTAATTTTTATAATGGTCCAGGCCCATCCCATGGGAACCCGCTGGACCGCCGGCCTACCAGAGTCCGGACCTGGGCCCACTCCTGGTAGTCATCCTATGACATTCAAGCCTGCAGGCCATGAACCCCAACCCCTCTCCGCGCCTGTTTATCAGCACGGTAGTTTGTTGCCACTGGGTCTCGAACCCAGGAGCTTGATAAGAGAGCTTTCCACCACTCCCTCATCACCAACTGAGCTGTAGCTCAGTTAGTGATGAGGGAGTGGTGGAAAGCTCTCTTATCAAGGTCCTGGGTTCGAGACCCAGTGACAACAACCTACCGTGCTGATAAATAGGCGCGGAGAGGGGTTGGGGTGCATGGCCTGCAGGCTTGAATATGATAGGCTGACTACCAGGAGTGGGCCCGGGTCTGGACTCTAGTAGGTCGGCGGTCCACCGGGTTCCCATGGGATGGGCCTGGACCGTAATACGAACCTCTCAGGATACCTCCGTAGTGGCAAACAGAAGCGGTGGGTTCGCCTAACCCACCTATAAAATGATAATTGCACTATAGTCAGACCTATCATACCCCTCAACGCTGGTGCGCTAAACGGAGCTCCTGCGTACTCTTGCCGACTAGCGCACCGGACTTCATTTGGCCAAGTGCTAAATCACACTTGCCGAGTCAACATATTGGCGTCGGTGCATCGACTCTACAGTACCGAAGATCCACCACCTTATACTTTATGCACATGCAATCTTATGTATCACCACTGAGCTAAAGCTCCCCAGACAATCCCGTCCGTCACAATAACAACCGAGACAAAGCTTGTCGGGCCAACCTGCCCATCCCAAACAACACCCAAGCCAAAGCTTGTCGGGCCAACCTGCCCGTCACCAAATCCACTAAGCCTACAGCCCGAGTGACACAACCTAACATCCAGAGGCATCGAGGTGAGTGAAAGTGAACCACTAGTTACACTAGTTACTATTGCAATTTAGTTTTACCTACAGTTTAGGTTAGCCCAGGACTACCCAAGGTATACCCCGTGCAGGGCTCTCAAAGGCACTAGGAACTACGATGGGATTACGCCCAAAGCTCCCTTTCGCAAGGCACTTACTATTATTGGTTGTCATACAATTTCTCAAACCCTTACTTGTTGTACTGAATCTAACCCTAGAGTATTTGACACTTCCTCTCCACGGGAAAGACGATGTGTCGTCGATCCCGAGCACCACCTAACACTAGCCAATCGACACTCTACTCATCCTATCTTTAAATGATGAACTGATTTTTATTTATCCAAACCAGCAACCTCTATCTCGAACTCATGTGCCAAAATCACATTCCAACAAAATTTCTGCAGTTTTACTAAATGTAGATCAAGTTAAGCTATATGACATGTAAAGTGGGAGGTACACAAAATAGTCACCCAGTACCCCTATAATAAATAATAGAGGGCTTTCATGACCTTTTTAGTCTAAAATCAGAATTTCTTAATTTTCCTAATTTATCTGGTAATTTATTTAATTATTCTAGTATTCCAAAAACCCCAAGTTGAACATGAAGTACCAATTTCAGAAAGGAAAGTGCTCCACAAAATTTATGATAAATTCAATATGACTGTTTAACATATAATCCAAGGTCTCCCAATTTTGCAGCAAGGTTTAAGCCACTAATTATAATTTTAAATATATCCTATAATAAAACATTTTAAGTGATAAGTACAGCAATAATACTTCCAAAACTTCTGAGAAAATTCAAGGATGATTGTAAGTATATATAAATGCTATAGGTCAAGTTTCATAATTTACTAGCAAGTAATAAGCTCTAAATAAATTATTGAACTAGTTTCCAAATTATTAAACTTGCAAAGTAGGTACTGCAAATATGTATTCAAAAATTCTAATAAAATTCATGCATAAGCAATAAGGTCTAAACACTCTCTGCCTAATTTTGATAACCTTACAATGGGAAGTGGGAACATAATATCCAGATAAATGAAAGGGGCTAACTCATGCATTTATAAATAAGTACTAGAATTAATGTCCCAAAATTCTCAATTAAATTAACAGAGGTTCATTCTAATCCTATGACCACACTACCCAGATTTCATTATTATTCAATGAGTTTTACTAAACCATTCTAGCACTAAAAGATTTGTGCCCTAGATTAGGGTTTGGATTATGAGGAACCTACCCTTTCCCACATCCCATAAGGCTTTTACCAGAGGGCTTTAGCTACCATAGTACCCTCCCTACCAAATTTCAAGTTCAAAGAAGGTCTTTTGACCACATGCCCTTCACAAGACACAAAAGCCCTTCGTTAGGGTTTTGTCTTACGTCATAAGGCAAATCTATTCCAAACTACCCCAACTTCCATGGGGAGGTGTTAAAAGTCATGCCAAGTTAATGGCCCCAATTTCAACCTCTGTTGAAGTGATTTGGCCACCCAAAAATCTAAAGTTCACTTTTGACCAAAATACCCTTATTATAGCAAGGCTAGGGTTTGCATGATTTCATTTCAATCCATCTCCAATTGAGATGAAATTTTAACCAAAGCTTTATAATGACCCTAAGCACCACTCACCAAAATTTGGATGAGTTTGGAGGTGATTTGGTCCCTAAATTAATTTACCCTAGGGAAATTAAATAATTTCCAAAACTATAGACAAATTGTCCCCAAAAATTCTCATTTTTGGGCAAGAACTAGATTTGGTCTATGGTTACTCCCTGTCCAAATTTCAAGACATTTGAACTAGAGATGAAGGGTGGGCATCTATTTTAATTTCTGCAACGCCCTAGGTATAGAACCCACCAAAATGTGTGCCCTGGTCAAACCTGGCACCCAAATTGGTTCAAACTAATTTTGAATTAAAGTAGACTCACAGGGCTACAATTTATTAGTTGAATGTTTTCTCTTAATTAGCATCTAGGTATTTTTAATAATTAAAAACATTAATTACATTATGTTTGACAGAAATGAAATAAACATACAACATAAGCTATATTTTAATTTATACTCTGCACGAATCTTTGCGCACTATTGGACGACATCCCGTCATTGTCCCCGCGTGCCAATGGCCTGGATTGAATCTACTTGGGCCAACTTCAAATCCATGCCGCCGGCCACCAAGCCACCTCCCTGGTCGGCCACCGACACCACCACCTCTGTTGAGGTGGTGGCTGTCGCCAAGTGGCGGCACAGCCGCCGGAGGGGTTTATTCCGGCGAACCCGACAAGTAAATTTTTTCGGAAAAACATGGAGAGAAGATCTCCCGATAGGGCTCAATTGAGCCCGAACCTTGGCCTTAAGGATTGCTATGATCTACCCATGTTAGAAGGAGTGGAGGAGGACATGTTGGGAGGGCTGAAGGCGAGCTGATCTCCGGGTTGCCATGGCAGTGGTGGTGGCGATCGGGTTTTTGGAATAGTATAGTCAAACGCCTTGATTCCTCCATTTAAAGGTTGAAACCTCCTCCCCTCTGTCTGGTGATGCTTTTAAGACTCTCAATTGGGGAAGGGGAGGGTGTAACTCCAATGGCCATGAATGGCCATAATGGGAAAATTTCGGTTTCACCAATTTGAAGGGCTGAGCCACCCCACTGGCCAGCCACCTCCTGGAAACTCCTCCCATGCCTCTAAGGAGTTAAAGCCCCATCAAAAGGGGGAGTTATGGGCCTCCATGGCCCTGATGGCCATTAAGCTCCTCTTTCTCTCTCCTCCAAGTTTGGGTAACTCCCTCTTTCTCTCTCTCCTACTCACCTATTTCTTAAATTTGTGGGCCCAAAATGAGTCTCACAACCTCCTTGACCAATGGGCCACACTAGCCTAGGACTAGACCACTTGAATTGTGCTTGAGTTAGACATTTAGGCTAGTTTGAGCACTTTGACCCAACGGTTGACTTTAGTAAAATTAGCCACTAGGGCTGACTCCAATGGGTCCTTGGTGACCCATGGACCTCCCTTAAAGTATAGAAGTACTTGGGTAGGGTCAACGTGTACACAGTAGGTCACTTGCCCCTTAGTTATGGCACTTTGACCTTTTTAGGGCTAAGGTTGACTTAGGTCAACTTAGGCTATAGAGTTGACCCCAGTGGGTCCTAGGTGACCCATTGACCTCAATTTAGGGTTAGGAGGGCAAGGGTGGGGTCCACTTGGGGGATGGTCAATTTATCCTAAGTAAGCTAGTTTGACTCATTTAGGGTTAGAGTTGACTTTGGTCAACATAACAACTTTGACTGCCTCCATGGTTCCTTAGTGACCCATTAACCTAACCTTAGTTGTAGGAAGACCCTGGTAGGGTTTGTTGGGCATTACCAGGGCACACTGCCCTTAGTTAGGGCACCTTGCCCAATTTAGGCCTAGAGTGGTTATAGGTCAACTTGACCACCCTGTGTCGACTCCAATGGACCCTTAGGGCTCTAATTGATCTTACAATGGGTTGGTGAGACCATTATGGGGTCTTGAAATATTGGAGAAGCCCCATGATCATCTTAAACTATGATTCAGAAATCTACTATTTGCAGACCATTGTGGCCTCACCTACATTCCTAGGTTCACTTGGCCGTCCTGGGCTTCCTATGGTTTTGTCATGACCTAGTCATGACAAAACCACTCTTAGGGGTCTAGTTGTTTTGAGGGGTGTTACACTTAAGGTGTAATGCCCCGAAAATTGTATTTGAGTTGGTCGCATGAAAAGGGATTTTGGTGCCTTATATGGGTACACGACATAGAACACGGGCGTGTCCAAGACGGTGTCTGTCTGGTGTTTTGACCGTTTTCATCATGAGAAGGAAACGGCGAGTAACACGGCGTAATTACACGGGCATGTCATTTGACACGGGCGTGTGCCTACCCGTGTCAGTACCCGTATTCAGCAGGGTCGTGTCGGTTGGCGTGGCGGTTATATGTGACATGCCCCCAGACACGGGCGTGTCGAGGACCCGACACGGGCGTGTCGAGTGAGACACAGGCGTGTATTAGCCCGTGTGAGTCTCTGTGTTCGACGGTCATGCCTCGATCGAGGCACACGGACTGGGACACGGCCGTGTGCGAGGCCGTGTTCGGCCCAGGTTTGGTGATTTTTGGGCGGATCAAAGCCGTTCGATTTCATTATTTAAAATCCGACGGCCTTGGGGAAACCCTGTTCTGTTAAGATCGAAAATAGAGGTTCAATTCCTCATTTTCCCCCTTAGTCTCTCTCTCTCAAGGAGTTAGAAAGAGGAGGAAGAAGGAGGAGTTTTCCGGCGGCCGGCGGAGCACCGATCAGAGAACCGAGAGCGGATTCGTGGAGTGAATCCCGTTGCGAAGACTTCTATCCGGATACTTTTCAATGGATCCAAAGTGTACTACAAGGGTAATGATTCTCTACTTGAGCATGTGAAGCTCTTCCTTTCGCATAGGGAAAACCCGCTCCCACGAGTGTGCGGCGAGTGTGCAGTGTTCCTTGGGGTTGACGGGAATAGTCCCCCTTATGTTGCATTTAGAGTCCGGAATCGAAGTACGTGCATAGGCATTGTGTGTGAAGCCAACCCGAACATGTTGGTCTGGATCGGTGATGTTGCATTTGTTATGATTTGTCGGAGAAGACTCCGTGCTTTGGGTTTTCGGGTGTCTACGTGGTAGATTGCAGCAGTGATCCTTGGAGGTTAGCTCCAAGGAGCACCCGGAACACTGAGCGGAAATGCTGTTCTGCTAACATGGCGGTCTGGAAATAGGCCTTGAACATAACTAGGTTATGTGATTGATTGGAATATTAGGATCCGAGAGAAGCTTGGCCCGTGCGTACGTCTTAATTTGAACTACGCGGTTGAGCAACTGGCAAGTGGAATTGGACCTGGGCTATGTGGTTCGGTGCGAGAGACCCAAAAAGGGGACTGGCCGTTGGCATAGTCAGGAACCTTAGACAGTGGTAAGGAAAGCTAAAATGCTCATATTGTTGCCATCCTGGGGGTGGTGGTCAAGACGCTGAAGTGTTAGGATTCACCGTTAATGTGCCCTGAGTGCACGAGGTGTTTTGCCGTGTGAGCCTACACATGTGGTGATGTATGTGTTGGGTACATTGGAATATATGTACCTGATTTGAAGAAACCTCACCCACTCAATGATATACATCAAGGTGTATTTGATGTGCTTTGAGTTTATTTGTGCAGGTTAAGTAACTGCAGGTTTGCAGGAAAAGTTTCTAAGTCCATGTGTCGACACCTAGAAGAAAAGTGTCGACACTTAAGAAGGCTTGTGTCGACACCTAGAGAAGCAGTGTCGATACTTGGAGTAATTGCGTTGACACCAGGAAGGTAGAATCGACACTAGAAGGAAAGTGTCGACACATACAGGCAGTATCGACACACAATGAAGAAATGTCTACATAATTAGTGTCGACTCTTAAAAGTAGTGTCGACACTCAGAGAAACTTTGTCGACAGCAAAAGTGTCGACACTAGGAGGCTGTGTCGACACTCAGCAAACTTCAACAAAGTTTAAGTACAAGTGTCGACACAAAGGAGATGTGTTGACACTCAGCAAAGTCTCAACACATGAAGAATGTGTGGACACAAAGGAGATGTGTCGACACTCAGCAAAAGTTTCAACACAGAAGGCATGTGTCGACACAAAGAAGATGTGTCGACACTTAGCAAGTTTCAACACAAGAAGATTTGTCGACACAAAGGAGTTGTGTAAACACTTAGCAGAAATCAACTAAGTATTGAAGAAGAAGGACTTGTGTCGACACACAGGATCAGTGTCGACACATTCTGAAGAAGCAGTGTCGAGAAGCTGTTACAACAACACAAGGACTTGTGTCGACACTTAGTCTATTTGTGTCGACACATAAAGACTATCTGTCTCGACACTTTCAGACAGTGACAGAGATTTCAAGAAGTGACTGGATGACTTGACAGCTATCATTTCAACCGGTCAACTGCTACTGTCAGAGCTGTCAGAAGGTTGTTAGAAACCGTATCAGCCGGTCACCATGAAGAAAGCTTATATAAAGGCTTATTCCTTCAATAGAAAGAGGAATCAATCAATGAAGTGAAAAACAACACAACAAGAAGAAGACCTTCAAGTGATGATCTAAGAAGTTGGAGAGAGAGAGCTCCTTCTAAGAAGTGCAGTTGCTGAATCGGGCTGCTAAGTTAGATTCAGATTGAGATCTGAATCTCAAGACAGCAGTTGATTGAAGATCATCTGCATAGAGATACAACCCTACTGTGTTCTAATTCAAGAAGCTTTGAAGAATGCCAAGGGAGGTTGATCTCAGCCAAGTTCTTCCAAGAACTCATCAAGAAGTCAGTCAACTCATCTCTCTCTATCAGAGTTGTGGTCATATACTTTGTATTTTCAAATTTCTGTAGGATCTTGTATAGATCTGAGTTGTACGCCTAAATCTATAAAGGCTGAGGTAGGGCCTGTGAGCCTCAGTGTAGTAGAATCATTTCTCTGAGTGTAGGCCTTGTTGAAGGCTAAGGTAGTGCTGTTGTGCCTGAGGGTAGGTCTTGTTGAAGACTAAGTGGTAGGGCTTGGTGCCTGAGTTCTAGGAGTGGGATCACTCTGAGTTGTAGGAACCTGTTTGGGGTTCTGAGTTGTAAGATCTGTGGATCTGAGGTGAAGTGGAGAAGTTAGGCCGAATTTAGTACACTACTAGATAGGCGAAGGGGGAAAGTGGATGTACCCAGACCTTGGGGAACCACTATAAATCCTGTGTGCTCTCTATGATTGTATGCTTGTATGGTTGCTGTGCTGTGATACTTGTAGAATTGCAATTATTGTATTATATTTCTGCCTTTAAAGTTTAAAAAGAGATAGGTCACCTCTTCACCTGCCCTCTAGGTGATTAGGCACTGTTTCTTTCAAGTGGTATCAGAGCCAGGTTCCTCACAAAGGACATAACAGTCTGAGTAAAGATCCTATAGGCAGAATCAAGAATCAAGAAAATGGGTTCTACTGAGAATCACAAAGAGCTAGGATCCATGAAGTTGCCAATCTGCAGAAAAGAGATTTTTGGCATATGGAAAGAGAGGGTTAGACTCTTTATGGAAGCATCTGACCCAAAAATATACATCACAGTCAAAGAAGGGTCATATGTGCCAATGAAGATCTCCATTCTAAATGCCAATCAGAAAACTCCTAAGGATTATTCAGAAATGACCAAGGATGAAATAATCTTGGCTACTATGGATAAGAGGGCTCAGAACATCATAGTAAGTGCCATAGATGACTCTACCTTCCAGAATTTGATTCATTGCAAGACTTTAAAGGAAATGTGGGATACTTTGATAGTCTATATGGAAGGGTCTGAAGAAGTTAGACAAGACAGGAAGTCCTTGTTAAATCAGGAGTATGAAAGCTTCAAACAAGGAAAGTCTGATAGCATTACTGAATGCTACAAGAAATTCTATAGGATTGTTAATGAGCTGATGTCCTATGGGAGAGAATTTAGCAACTATGAGCTGAATGACAAGTTCTTGAGATCCTTAACTAAGGACTGAGATACTAAGATTTGTGCCATAAGGGAAATGGCCAAACTAGATGATATACCTCCTCCAACATTATTTGGAAAACTGTTATCATATGAGATGCAGCTAATGGTTAGGAAGGAGGAAGAGAAGACTATAAGAATGGAGCACAAGGAAAGAGCTGTGGCCTTCAAGACTGAAGCCACCAAGAAATATAGAAGCAAGTCTCCATCTCCACCACAAATAGTTGCTGAGACAGTATCAGAAAATTCAGATAGTAAAAATTCAGAAAGCAGTGAAAGAGATGAGGATTTTGCTGCCTTTACGAGCCAGTTTCAAAAGTTTCTGAAGAAGAAGCAGTGGAGCTCTAAGCCATCCACTTCACAGTCTAAAGATGACTACTATCAGAACGGGAAGTCCTCAAGGAATGACAAAAGAAAGTCCAAGCCAATTAAAAATAAATCCTCAAAGATAGTATGTTGGAACCTTAGGTTCTGATTTGGGTGAGAATCACTATTAGGATGATTAGTTTGACCCAAAATGTATAGTCTAAGGGTCATAGGGCTTTCCAAGTATTCCTCAGAAAGAATCCCAGAAGAAGTGCAGAAGAATTCCAGAGAAAATCAGTTTTGAAGTTCAGAAATTTTAGCTCACAGAAATAGTCGAACGGAGTTCAACTATTGCAGTCCAGAAATAGTCGAACGGAGTTCAACTATTGCAGTCCAGAAATAGTCGAACGGAGTTCAACTATTGCAGTCCAGAAATATTCGAACGGAGTTCAACTATTGCAGTCCAGAAATAGTCGAACGGAGTTCAACTATTGCAGTTCAGAAATAGTCGAACGGAGTTCAACTATTGCAGTCCAGAAATAGTCGAACGGAGTTCAACTATTGCAGTCCAGAAATAGTCGAACGAAGTTCAACTATAGTCGAACGGAGTTCAACTATTTCTGTGTTCAGCTCTAAGAGAACAGATAACTCAGATGCAGGTCAACTATAGTCGAACGGAGTTCAAGTATAGTCGAACGCAGATTGGAGAAGCTCTAAGAGAACAGGTCCTGTGCAGTTATTGGAGACAGCTGGCTAGAGTTATTCAAGGCTTATGTAAAGGAATTTATAGCTAATATATTTAATGCTAAATATTCTTATGAATATAGCCGTTGGGAGGCTGCATTAAATATGAATCAATTCAGAGGTTTATTGTCAGTTACCTTTCCAAGACAGTTTCCTTTCTTGAAAATGTCTCTGCCGCATCAGACAAGAATTAAAATGACTTTCCTCAGCCCAGTGGATACATATATATATTTTATACAGAAGATAGAAAAGATATATAGCAGAGAGGCTCAGAAATAACAAAAAGAGACAGAGAGAGAAAAAGTAGGAAGACTTTTTCTCTCTACAAAAGAAGAACTCTGCAACAAGTTTTCAAACAGAGGAAATCAACTTCATCTTCTTCTTTCTGATCCAGGCTTTCAAGAGACAACATATTCAGATTTGTCTACAGAGCTTGCTGGAGATTTTCATCTAGTTGAAGGACTACACTCTGAAGCAAAGCTTCCCAGCATTCATGAACTAATACATATTTTCAGGGGGAGCTTTGACACCATCAATCCACATAGTCTTCTCAGCTGATCTGAGAAAGAGAAGACTGCCATCACTCTCTCATCCCCACCTCTATAAAGGGTTTTTCAAACTCCCTTCAAAAGTTTGTGTTTGGTTTCTGAGACCTTATCAAAACTCAGTGGTGGCAAGACACCTGATCAAAAAATCTAGTTTGGTTTTTGAGCACCTTATCAAAAGTTCATTGGTGCCCAGGACACCTGATCAACTCATCCTGCAGTGGATTCCTACTAGGGTGGTAGAAGAGTGGATGTACCCAAGTTTAGGGGAACCACTATAAATTCTTGTGTCGTCTGTGTGCTTGCTTTTCCTTCTTTATCTTTGTGCTGTGACTTTTTACAATAACTCTAGTTTTGAAGAAAGTTAAGATCTAACTGCTCACTTTCAATTGGTATCAAAGCGAGGTTGGTTAAACATACCACACCTTGGTGGTTGTACAGGCTAACACCTGAATCAAAAGATCCTTAATAGATCTTATTGTTCTTAAGAGTTTTTCATGGCACAAAATGAAGAATGGTCAAGCACTGGACCTCCTAAGTGCAATCTGGACAAGCTTGCACTATGGAAGGCAAGGATTAGGCTTTTTATGAACTCTATTGATGAAGCCATTTATAATTCTATTTTGTCAGGTCCCTTTACACCATCTTCAGCTACAAAAGCTCAAAAACAGCTTAAGATGGCTGATGCACAAGCAATGAACATTCTTGCAGAATCAATGTCTGATGACATTTTTCAAGAGATTGCTGAATGTTCATCTGCAAAGGAAATTTGGGACTCTCTCACAGTAATGGCTGCTGGATCAGCAAAAGAAAGAACATCAAATGCTGATTCATGGAGTAACTCTGAAGCTTCATCTTGCACAACTGAGGATGAAGAAGAAGCAAGAGCAAGAGAATTTTGTCTAATGGCAATAGATGCATCTTGCAAAAGGTATGATGAAGATAAAGAATCTGAATTAGATGATGATGAAGATCAGGTTATCTCTACCCTTGACTTTTCATCAGAAGAACTTAAAACAGATTTTAAATTATTATGTAAAGATCTGATTCAATCTAAGAAGGAAATAAAACTTCTTAGAGAGAAAGTAAATAAACTTTCTTCTAAAAACATAAAATTCAATGAAGATTTAGAAATTACTTTAAATCATATAGCCTCATTAAAATCAGTTAAAGATTTTCAGAAAATCTGCGTTCAACATAATTCGTCGAACTCAGGTCGACGAACTCTGAATAGAGGTCAACGAAATTGGAACAGAGAAAACAACCTATATTATTCTATGAACCGAGATCGACGATCTCACTATAAATCGTCGAGCTCAGGTCGACGAAAATATTCTTCGTTGAGCTCAGATTTTCATAGCAAAGATTTTAAATCATTTCATAATCAAAAATTTAAAAATCCTTATACCCAGTGGTTCATCCCTTCTAGGAAACTTCATCCACTTGGCTATAAAGATTTCCCTGGATATTACTTTACTTCAAATTATTATTGTGAAAGAAAAATAAGACCCAAGGCAAATCTGGGTCCAGAATTCCTAACATCTCCTTTCAGGAAAATTGTTCAGAAGGCTATAACTATAGGGGGAGATTATCAGAATCTCAGAATGAAAATGAACAAAAGTGCAGCTGTCACTTTATTAAATTCTATGCAGCTGCCCCTTAGTTTCTGTTTGTATTTCTTTTATTTTGAATCCCTTTTTAACAAAGCACCCATGTACATCTGCTATTATATTATAATTCAGGCAGATCTTTTTGCTTTGTATTTTGTTTTTTATGTAAATAGTATCCTCACCCAAATATGGGGAGATTATTGGAACCTTAGGTTCTGATTTGGGTGATAATCACTATTAGGATGATTAGTTTGACCCAAAATGTATAGTCTAAGGGTCATAGGGCTTTCCAAGTATTCCTCAGAAAGAATCCCAGAAGAAGTGCAGAAGAATTCCAGAGAAAATCAGTTTTGAAGTTCAGAAATTTTAGCTCACAGAAATAGTCGAACGAAGTTCAACTATTGCAGTCCAGAAATAGTCGAACGGAGTTCAACTATTGTAGTCCAGAAATAGTCGAACGGAGTTCAACTATTGCAGTCCAGAAATAGTCTAACGGAGTTCAACTATTGCAGTCCAGAAATAGTCGAACGGAGTTCAACTATTGCAGTCCAGAAATAGTCGAATGGAGTTTAACTATTGCAGTCCAGAAATAGTCGAACGGAGTTCAACTATTGCAGTCCAGAAATAGTCGAACGGAGTTCAACTATAGTCGAACGGAGTTCAACTATTTCTGTGTTCAGCTCTAAGAGAACAGATAACTCAGATGCAGGTCAACTATAGTCGAATGGAGTTCAACGATAGTCGAACGAAGTTCAACTATAGTCGAACGCAGATTGGAGAAGCTTTTTAGATTAAATTTTGGTGATTTCCTGTGCAGTTATTGGACACAGCTGGCTAGAGTTATTCAAGGCTTAAGTAAAGGAATTTACAGCTAATATATTTAATGCTAAATATTCTTATGAATATAGCCGTTGGGAGGCTGCATTAAATATGAATCAATTCAGAGGTTTATTGTCAGTTACCTTTCCAAGACAGTTTCCTTTCTTGAAAATGTCTCTGCCGCATCAGACAAGAATTAAAATGACTTTCCTCAGCCCAGTGGATACATATATATATTTTATACAGAAGATAGAAAAGATATATAGCAGAGAGGCTCAGAAATAACAAAAAGAGACAGAGAGAGAAAAAGTAGGAAGACTTTTTCTCTCTACAAAAGAAGAACTCTGCAACAAGTTTTCAAACAGAGGAAATCAACTTCATCTTCTTCTTTCTGATCCAGGCTTTCAAGAGACAACATATTCAGATTTGTCTACAGAGCTTGCTGGAGATTTTCATCTAGTTGAAGGCCTACACCCTGAAGCAAAGCTTCCCAGCATTCATGAACTAATACATATTTTCAGGGGGAGCTTTGACACCATCAATCCACATAGTCTTCTCAGCTGATCTGAGAAAGAGAATACTGTCATCACTCTCTCATCCCCACCTCTATAAAGGGTTTTTCAAACACCCTTCAAAAGTTTGTGTTTGGTTTCTGAGACCTTATCAAAACTCAGTGGTGGCAAGACACCTGATCAAAAAATCTAGTTTGGTTTTTGAGCATCTTATCAAAAGTTCATTGGTGCCCAGGACACCTGATCAACTCATCCTGCAGTGGATTCCTACCAGGGTGGTAGAAGAGTGGATGTACCCAAGTTTAGAGAAACCACTATAAATTCTTTTGTCGTCTGTGTGCTTGCTTTTCCTTCTTTATCTTTGTGCTGTGACTTTTTACAATAACTCTAGTTTAGAAGAAAGTTAAGATCTAACTGCTCACTTTCAATTGGTATCAAAGCGAGGTTGGTTAAACATACCACACCTTGGTGGTTGTACAGGCTAACACCTGAATCAAAAGATCCTTGATAGATCTTATTGTTCTTAAGAGTTTTTCATGGCATAAAATGAAGAATGGTCAAGCACTGGACCTCCTAAGTGCAATCTGGACAAGCTTGCACTATGGAAGGCAAGGATTAGGCTTTTTATGAACTCTATTGATGAAGCCATTTATAATTCTATTTTGTCAGGTCCCTTTACACCATCTGCAGCTACAGAAGCACAAAAACTCCCAACAATCCCCCCCCCGGCGTCCAGCACCACCCGTCGGCTCAGAGGTGGAGTTACCACATGGCGCACATGGCTCAGAGGTGGGGTTACCACATGGCTCACACGGCTCAGAGGTGGGGTTACCACATGTCCATGGTTGCACGGCTCAGAGGTGGGGTTACCACATGTCCACGGTTGCCTGACCCACCGGACCCACACAGGTAGAAGGGAAAAATCAGGATTTAATAGCGCTCCCCCGATCTTGAACCCGTGACCTGCTCTGATACCAATTGAAGGATCAAGCGCATACCCAACTGCACCAAAAGCCCGGACTGTTGGAAAGGGTGCTACTTAATTTCTTAAATAAGTAGAAGAGCGCCACGGGTCAAGTGAAGGAATGCCGGACCCAACAATCTCGTCGGCTCATAGTATGCTATTGTTGCAATAGACAAGGGCATATAGTAGCTGACTGTCCAGAAAAGAGGAAAGAGTCAACTGACAAGAAGAAGACTCAGTTCAAGGGCAAAAAGGAAAGGTCCTTTGTTGCCAAGAAGGATAACAATTTGACTGATCAGTCATCTTCAGAAATAGATTCAGAAGCTGAAGCCTATATTGGACTGTTTGCTGAAGAGGAGGAAGATGAGTTCATGCAGCTAATGAACTCAATTTATGAGCATAAGGACAATCAGTGCAATGGACTGATGGCCTTAATAGAAGGAGACAGGATCCAGGATCAGCCTGGACCAAGTAAGGTACAATGTCTTTCAGATTATAGTACTGATTTAGAATCAGATATATCTGCATCAAGTGATGTGGGTGGGTCTGAATCTGAGAGTGATATTCATCAGTTGATGGATGAATATAGAGATGTATTACAGGCACTTAAGAATAGCAAAAATCTGGTCAAAACACTAACTAAGGAAATTGCTAATCTTAAGTTGGCAGCTGCTGATTCAAATAAAGTGTTAGATCAAAAACTGAATGAGATTGCCAAGTTGAAAAACATTACTGTCATTCAATTGGGCACAATCACATTTAAGAATGATCAAATTAAAAATCTGTAGGCTAGACTTCAGAAGGAGAGAGAGATTGTTGCAAGTTTTTTTAAACCAAAATCAGTTTTACCTGGGATAGATGAGTTTATCCCTCAAAAGGGTAAGACTGGATTGGGTTTTACAAAACCTGCCAGGACAGTTAGGTCCAAGTTTAAGGGCAAAGCCCCAGTACTCAACAAGAAGCCTGCTGTAGATAAAACAGCCAGGGTTGTACCTAAACAAAGGTACAACAGATTTGAATGCGGGTGTTGTTGCAAGGTAGGTCACTTTGCCATAGACTGTTGGCACAATTCTAGTGTCAAGGAGATTAGCAAACTACCTGCTAGAAGAGCTATAGGTAGTTTTGTTAAAAGTCAAACTAACCTGCACCAAGGACCCAAGAATTATTTGGGTTCTAAGGTTAAGTAATCTGTTTTGCAGGTGAGTCCAAGTGGTCATGCCCCTATATGGTACTTGGACAGTGGATGTTCCAGGCACATGACTCGAACTAGGGGATTGCTGAAGGACTATACACCAATCAAGGATGGTACTAAAGTTACCTTTGGTGGTTCAGAAAAAGGAATCATCAAAGGTTTTGGTAACATTTCTAGCAACCTAATTATAATTACTCAAGTGGCTTATGTTAAGGGTTTGAAATATAACCTCATTAGCATAAGTCAGCTGAGTGATTTAGGATATGACATCTGATTTGTCAAGGATGGTTGTTGAAAGTCCACCTAGTGTCAATTATCTTCACCTATGGGGGGGGGGAATAGGTGACGTGCAGCGTTTTTGCGGAATTTAAAATTGAACCTGCACAAGAAAATAAAACACCACAGCAAAGAAGGTACACAAGCAATTTATAGTGGTTCCCCGATTTGGGTACATCCACTTTCCCCCTTCGACGTATCTCCCAACAAGGGACGACTCGGTCTCTTCACCAACAGGATTGAAATCCAATCCTTGCACTATCGGAAGGAACCCTTCCACACGTAGGAGTCAACACTCCCACAACACGGGTTGCACCCAACCCTTACAACTAGGAACCTATGTTCCTTTACAACAAAAATAAACTAGAATGTACAAGAAATACAAACTACGTTTGGAGACTAAGTTGTCCCTCTTCGTTGACGAAGTGTTCTTGAAGTCCACGAAGAGTCCACAACCCTAGATCTCTCTTGGAGAGAATCTCCCCGGAACCGGCGGCGGCAAGATGGGCGGCGGCTTGGTTCACGGGATCGGCGGCGACAACGATGTGCGGCTGCTGTACTTTGGAGATCCAAACTTCGTAGCAAAGCTAGCTAGGTCTTCCAACGGTCACACTAGGATCGATCGTCTCAATCGATTCGGACGGGGAAGGTTTTCCCGATCAACAAATAAAGAGACAAAGGATCTCCGGTTAGACGCGTGAGACTCTAAGCTTGGCTAAGCTTCTATCGCCGGAAGATCTGGAAGAAACCACGATCAAGACCGGCGACCAACTTGCTTGAGCGGCGACGGCGGCGGCGGCGGAGCGGAACTCGCGATCTAGGTCACGTCGCGGCTCGTCTTTTTCAAATCTTCTTCGTTGCATTTCTGTTCAAAAATACGCGTGTATGTATACTGTAGACAACTTCAAGATGACCGTTGTGGGTCCCACCAGAAGAAACCCTAACTCCGGTTCAAAGCAGTGCCAGCGACAGAGTCCGGTTCAAGGAGTTCCAGAAAATCGCCCAAGTCAAAATCGGCGAGAATCACCTGTGATTCTCGTCGAATCGTCGAGAATCAAGGGTGATTCTCGACGATTCGGCGAGAATCACAAAGTGATTCTCGTCAAATTTGACTTGATTGCACTCAGATTTAGCCGGCGAGAATCAACCAGTGATTCTCGACGATTCGGCGAGAATCACTAGTGATTCTCGCCGAATCGGCGAGAATCACTTGGTGATTCTCGTCGATTCTTACTTAGATGATTTTTCATCTTACGCCTCTGAGCTGCTCTTTGACTCATCCTTGCTCCTTGTCTGCTCTTGCATAAACACAACCCTGTACTTGAAAGTAAGTGCACTCCAATAGAGAGAGTACACGTAGACCAACACACTGATCTGCTCAACGAGGGATTACGTCGTGCAGACCCGTGTATATTGACCTGCTGCACCCTGACATTGGTGTGCACTTAGCGTCGAATAACTGCAAGCACAACTTGAAATATTTTATCAAATACATTGTGAATTCATCTTAGCTTGACAGGTGGCTTCCTCAAATCCAGATAATTATGGATAGAATACCCAACAATCTCCCCCTATTTGACGAAGCCAAAATCCTACTAGCTAAGATGAATACCACCAACCAGATAATATATACAACATACAGAATTTAGAGATGCAGCACAAGAGAGTATAGGCAAACAGACCAAAACTTGAGTCACTCATAAATTCATATACATATATATATATATATATATATATATATTATATATATTCAAGATTGTTCATATAATAATAATACACGTTAATTGTTCTTATGAGAGAATGACAAGCTATAAATTTCTGACTATTTTTCTTTGGCTAAGTTATCCTTGAGTTTCTGAGCCAAAAACTTCTTCCTTTGCCTTTCAACATACTCCTTAGGCTTTGGATAGTATCTGGGTGGAGGAGCTTTATCTGCCGTAGTGTTGGTCCTGAAAAAGATGTTATGTTTGGCTTCATAGGTCTTGTGCAGCTCCCACTCATGCTGGCTGTATACATCGTTTCGATTGATTTCCCCTTTTTCTTGTAGCAAGAATGTGTCCAGTATGATACTCTTGGATACTGGACTCCACTTTTCGTTTCTTACTTCCTCCTCCTTCAGTCTGATTCTCTTTTTAGCTTGTGTTTCCTTGGATGTCCCTTCTTGAGATTTTCTCTTGTCTTTAGCTTTTGCTAGGGCTCCTTGGTCAAACATTGCCATCAGTTTTGCCTTGGAGGAGGCCCTAGCAGCCCTATGAACATCAGTTTCACTTATAGGAAATTCTTCAACCTTGGCGCCCTCATCAGCCACAGTATTATCTTCAGGAGCAGGAGCACCCTGGGGATTTTCAGGGATATTAACGCCTAACGCTTGTTGGAGCATCCACCAGCAACTATCATAAACATATTTGTTTGACTGCTCAAAGTTGTTGATGATGATTTCTTGAAGCTCGGCCATCTTAGCTATATATTCTTTCTCCCCCTTTTTGGCTTCGACTGCAATGGAGTTTGCATAAGAATGCAGTGACTCATCAATATGCTTTGTAGTCCTAGAGAATTCAGTGACCAAGGCTTGTTGATTTGTGTTGAGAGTTACCATATTGCCATCAAACTTTTGAATGTTATTTGCTACGACATGAGCATTCTGATTCACTACGGCGAGAGTATCAGTGTTCTTTTTCAATCCGTCCATAAGAAGAGTGACAGCTTGGCCGGCCGCTGTATATTTATCTTCAAACTTCTTTTCCATCACGTCCAGTTTGTGATTGATCTCCACCATGTTCTTGAGCATGAGATTCTCCGATTTTTTAATTCTTTTCAACAGTTTATTTTGAGCTTTCCCAAAAGATGCTTTAAGCTCATCCACTATACCCTGAATGACATTCACGATGTGATTGGCTAGATCATCTCGTAGTGGATGAGCCTGAGGAACTCTTTGGCCTTGTGCTTCAGCTGATGCACCTGTAGAGCTGGACACGAGCACAGTCAATAAGGGGGGAATGTTTGCGGCCTCTGTAGATTTCTCAGACTCCCCCTCCACTGTTGCACCAATGATCTCAGGAACGATCTCAGGAGCATGCTTGTCAGATGGAGCTTCAGTGATATCCTGAGTCTCCAAAGCTTCCTGTCCCTCATTGCCTTCTTCCTCACCTTCATCATCCATGAGATCATTCTCATCAGCATCATCTTCCAACCCTTCGTCAGCAGTCTCCTCTACAGCACCTCCGGCTCCTAGATCGTTCAGGTTCAGGGCCTCCTCATTCTCCAGCACAGTTTCACGTTCTTCTTGTATATCCGCCACTGCATCTCTGGCTATCTGGGAGATGTCAGATACGATATTAGCATCAGTGGGTAGAGGCTCCCCCTCAATTCCTGCAGTCAAAGCATCAGGAATTTCACTGGGGATAACTAAGGAATCAACCACAGTTCCGTCCTCGGCTGGAGATACTTCCTGTTGTTCTACCACAGCAGCCTGCCCAATGCGCCTCTCCCATCTGTCAAAAACACTCGAGTCCATTTTCTTCAATTAATGTAGAGGAACACCTTTACTCATGTCGTACTTATCTCCGTTCAACTGATTGAGATATAGACTGATAATTCGGCCAAAGCTAGGAGATCTGAGGGTGTCCTTTATCTTCTCAAAAAGCAATGCCCCCCAGTTGAATCCTTTTCTGCAGACAATTGCCACTAGGATCTTGAACATATCCGCAGAGATGTGCTCATGAGAACCCGGTTTGCATATGAGTACCTTCCCAATGATGTCTGACAGAAGTTTCCCTTCTTCATTCATATCCTTTCGCTTTATCGACCGAGTTCCTCGAGCGAGTCCACAGAATAATAAAGTCCTGGTTTTGTCTTCTTCCTCAAGATAGTCCTCGTGCTTCGAACTAGTGAGCTGCAAGTATTGGGTTAGCTTGTTTGCAGACATCTTGATCGTTGCCCCTGCAACCTTGCTCTTGATGAGAGAGTCTTCATTTCGGAGTTTGGCTGTAGCGAAGAACTCCAGCACTTCCTTGTCCAAGATTTTACACGGGTGCTCCAGCACGAATGAGAGTCCAGCCTCTTCCAGCATAATAATGATGTTTCTGAATTCATCTAAGGCATGAGAGAACCCTGTTCGAACCAGCTCGCATCCAGTGACCAGCCCAGCGGTTGTCCTTGGAGCCATTGCAAACCTAGGGAGAGAATCCCTACTCTACGCTTAATCAAAAGTCAAAAGGGAAGCGACACTAGTGATAAAGTCCAAGTAAGGGTGAGGATGTGGTTACCTAAAAGCGTAGGCGGTGAGTTAGTTCGATGAAGAGGATGGACACCCGGTAGGTGCCCGCGACTGTGATTGATCAAAACCGCAGAGAAATCCCTGGAAGGAAGAATCGGCGAGATCGGGAGAGGAGAGATCCACAGAAGGCAATCGGCGAGATAGACGGGATTCTTCACGAGTTGCGGGATTCTTGCACGTCGAGATCGACGGAGTTCTTCATGAGTTGCGGGAATCTTGCGAGATGTCGACGGAAGGGGAAGAATCGGCGAGAGACCTTCGGTGAGCTTCCTGCGAGAGACCTTCGGTGAGCTTCCTGCGGGATGTCGACGGAAGTCTTCACGATTCGGCGAGAGACCTTCGGTGAGCTTCCTGCGGAATATGAAGCGTCGCCGGGAGACTGTCAAGATTTCGACGTGTTTAAAAAGGGATTTTAAAGGGTTTTCGTTTGTCTAAGTCGAAATTGAAGGGATTCTTTAACAGGAATCTACGGGTTAAGAGACATGCCGGATTTTCGAAGTCTTCCGATGTCAAGTCAATTTAAAAATCTTCTAAATATATAAATACTTCTTAAAGCCAATCTATTTAGGGTTTGAACCGAGCTTTTCCATACATTTCTGGATGGCAGGATTTCCAATGACGTATCTTCGTTGTCGAGATTTCCAAAGTCGTATCTTCATTAGTTTTCAGTGAACTAATTTACGCCTGTAGATGTTAGTTCTCGAATCTACCAGTGGAATTACCGATAACTCTTTAATGATGTATCTAAGGTTTATATTCACCGTGTTAACCTATCCTTAGATGTGTACACATATATGTATATATATACATATATATATATATAAAGATATATATATATATATATATATATATATATATATATATATATATATATATATATATATATATATATATATATATATATATATGTGTAAATGTCGATAGAAAATGACTCAAGTCTTGGAGCTGATGAAAAATACCTGGGATTATGAGAGTTATCATTTAGCCTCTCTGACTAAAACATACCAGGTGCTCGATGTGAGTGTGCCCATATAGATATCACTGCTGTTATTCCGGATGCATGTTCCAATTCAGTCTTGAAACATCTATTGTCTAGTTCAAATTATATTTACGGGAACCTATACTACCGTGCAAAAGAGAGTTACTTTACCTTAGGAACCCAATACATATTGGGTCTTAGGTTCCTGTTAGCATAAGCACTCGACTGCCTTCCTTCAGAAATCCTGACAGGAAGACTACCTCTGCCCTGGAGTTGTGGATAGGCCCTTGCCCTTGACACAGAGGGGTTATGCCAACAGTCTATGGCAAAGTGTCCCACCTTGCCACAGCACCAACACTCGTGAATGTTCTATCTCCGTTTCTGACCTGATCTAGTGACTGAGGTAGTCATGAGCCTAGGTCCAAACGGGATAGATCTGGATCTGCTCCCAGAACTGCCTCTTCCACCGTGACACGTTGAAGGGTGGAATGAATGCATGCAGCGAGCGTCACAAGGTCTGGGAGGTGGTGCCTTCCTTTCAGACAGCCGCATTCCTGAGGCCCCATGAGAACTTACAGCATGACTTCTAACCCCCCCTTTCCTGTGTCCTTGGGTGGAGAGAAGAGTTCTGAGAGCTGATACCAGCCGATTCAAGCCGAGTATGGGCAGTGGCCGAGAATACAAAGGGCTCAGAAGGAGCCTTAGGTATTCTCTCATGGGTGGCCATGACGGCCCTTGCACTATGGGTGTCTCCACATGAGGACAGATCACCCTTGCAGTGATCACGATTATTCCTGTGATCATACCTGAAGGCATGATGAGTAGCCTTCCTACTTGGAGTGGGGGGTCAGAATACCGTTTCCCCATTTCTCCACGAATTGATAATTCGGGAGATCCACCCATTTTCTACCTTTCTCTTCATAGCATCAACTTTGGAAAAGTTAGATACTACCCTTTTCTCATTCTCTAGACTACTCTCTAGATCAGAGATTTTAGAGTCCTTGACCTTGTTGGATGCCAATTGGAGAACCAACAAGATCTTCAGCCGAGCAATCTCCTGAGCTTGTTCTTCAACAAGTAGGTTGCTTTTCTGAAGGGCTCTCTTCAGAGAATCAGGATTTTCTGAAGGGAAACAGTTCCTATCTTCAGAAACTTCATGAGAGACGGGGCAAGATGAAGAAATTACCTGCTCTTCAGTGTTATTGTCATTAGAGCCAGTGACCGTTGTGTCATCCTCATCAGAGCTGCTTTCCTCACTGGCCTCTTCAGTCTCTGACACGGACACTGGAGCTCTGATGCTGTCCGATTGATCCTTGCCTTCATCTTTAGAGGCGAGGACCCCCACATAGGCTTCATCCTCTAGTTGACAGCAGATTCCAGCTTTCTTTGATCCCCCCATCAGCTCTGAGATCATCACCCACATAGATTTGGCCGTCCCACATTTTTCCAATCTGGAGCGAGAAGGTCCAGACCAGATATCCATGATAATCTGACGAATCATCTTGTCCAGATTAAATAATGAGAGTTCCGTCTCTGACATCTCAGCAATGCACTTGGGCACTTGGATATTCTTTCCAGAGGCGGAGGTCTTCATAGGAATAAAAGGACCCTCTTCCAGGATGAAAGATGCTCGAGGATCGATAGCCTCCAAGTGATACAACACTCTCATCTTCCAGACGGGATAATACTCCTTTGTGCATGTGGGAAGTCTTAGTGGCGATATCTCATGATCCAGCTCCATGCTTCTGGCACTGGTGGCAGGATTCTACTCAAGGTGTAAACCTTTTTGATGAGTAACCTCGCTTTGATACCACTTGAAAGTCCACCTAGTGTCAACTATCTTCACCTATGGGGGGGGGGGGGAATAGGTGACGTGCAGCGTTTTTGCGGAATTTAAAATTGAACCTGCACAAGAAAATAAAACACCACAGCAAAGAAGGTACACAAGTAATTTATAGTGGTTCCCCGATTTGGGTACATCCACTTTCCCCCTTCGACCTATCTCCCAACAAGGGATGACTCGGTCTCTTCACCAACAGGATTTAAATCCAATCCTTGCACTATCAGAAGGAACCCTTCCACACGTAGGAGTCAACACTCCCACAACACGGGTTGCACACAACCCTTACAACTAGGAACCTACGTTCCTTTACAACAAAAATAAACTAGAATGTACAAGAAATACAAACTACGTTTGGAGACTAAGGTGTCCCTCTTCGTTGACGAAGTGTTCTTGAAGTCCACGAAGAGTCCACAACCCTAGATCTCTCTTGGAGAGAATCTCCCCGGAACCGGCGGCGGCAAGATGGGCAGCGGCTTGGTTCACGGGATCGGCAGCGACAACGATGTGCGGCTGCTGTACTTTGGAGATCCAAACTTCGTAGCAAAGCTAGCTAGGTCTTCCAACGGTCACACTAGGATCGATCGTCTCAATCGATTCGGACGGGGAAGGTTTTCCCGATCAACAAATCAAGAGACAAAGGATCTCCGGTTAGACGCGTGAGACTCTAAGCTTGGCTAAGCTTCTATCGCCGGAAGATCTGGAAGAAACCACGATCAAGACCGGCGACCAACTTGCTTGAGCGGCGACGGCGGCGGCGGCGGAGCGGAACTCGCGATCTAGGTCACGTCGCGGCTCGTCTTTTTCAAATCTTCTTCGCTGCATTTCTGTTCAAAAATACGCGTGTATTTATACTGTAGACAACTTCAAGATGACCGTTGTGGGTCCCACCAGAAGAAACCCTAACTCCGGTTCAAAGCAGTTCCAGTGACAGAGTCCGGTTCAGGGAGTTCCAGAAAATCGCCCAAGTCAAAATCGGCGAGAATCACCTGTGATTCTCGTCGAATCGTCGAGAATCAAGGGTGATTCTCGACGATTCGGCGAGAATCACAAAGTGATTCTCGACGATTCGTCGAGAATCACAAAGTGATTCTCGTCGAATTTGACTTGATTGCACTCAGATTTAGCCGGCGAGAATCAGCCAGTGATTCTCGACGATTCGGCGAGAATCACTAGTGATTCTCTCCGAATCGGCGAGAATCACTTGGTAATTCTCGTCGATTCTTACTTAGATGATTTTTCGTCTTACGCCTCTGAGCTGCTCTTTGACTCATCCTTGCTCCTTATCTGCTCTTGCATAAACACAGACCTGTACTTGAAAGTAAGTGCACTCCAATAGAGAGAGTACACGTAGACCAACACACTGATCTGCTCAACGAGGGATTACGTCGTGCAGACCCGTGTATATTGACCTACTACACCCTGACATTGGTGTGCACTTAGCGTGGAATAACTGCAAGCACAACTTGAAATATTTTATCAAATACATTGTGAATTCATCTTAGCTTGACAGGTGGCTTCCTCAAATCCAGGTAATTGTGGATACAATACCCAACAGTTGTCATATCAGTAGGTCAAGTGATCAAAAGATCATTCTGACAGGATATAGGAAGAGAAATGTCTATTGTCTAGACATTATGTGTGAGAACATTGTTTCTCCTATTTGTCTTGTAGCTGATGAGAAAGTCTCACATTGTGTTAAATGGCACAAGAGGCTGGCTCATCTTAACTATAAGATAATTGGCCAACTCTTTAGCAAAGAGTTAGTGAGGAATGGTCCTCAGGTTAAGTGTATAAAGGTTGGGATATGCTTAGCTTGTCAAAAGGGCAAGCAGACCAAATCCACCTTGCATAGCCTTGAGAACAAGGATGCTGTGAGGTGTCTATACCTCTTGCATATGGATCATTTTGGTCCTATACCAGTTCACAGCCTAGGTAGGAAGGTCTACACATTTGTGGTAGTTGATGACTACTCAAGGTATTCCTGGTGTTCTTCCTAAGGCAAAAATCTGAAACACCAAGTATCTTGTATAGTTTTGTTAAACAAATTCAGAATGAATTGAACAGTACAATGGTCAAAATCAGAAGTGACCATGGTACTGAATTTCAGTCTGAAAGTATGAAAAAACTGTGTGAAGAGTTTGGAATTTTTCAGGAATTTTCCTCACCAAGAACACCTCAGCAAAATGGTATTGCTAAAAGGAAAAATAGAACCTTGATAAAGGCTGGTAGAACCCTATTGAGTGACACATCTCTCCTAGAGTATTTCTGGGCTGAGGCAGTAAACACTGCTTGTCATGTGATCAATAGGGCCACTATCACCAAGAGCCACAAGAAGACCCCCTATGAGATTGTGAAGGGCAGAAAACCAAATCTATCCTATTTCAGGATCTTTGGTTGCAAGTTCTATATCCTTAACAATGGTAAGTCTTATCTAACCAAGTTTGCTGCCAAATCCCAAGAGGGAATCTTTGTTGGGTACAGCAACAATAGTAAGGCTTATAGGGTCTACAACTTGATTACTCAAGTTGTAGAAGTGTCAGTTCATGTAGTTTTTGATGAAGCTAGACTCATTAACAATGAATTGCCTAGAAGTGTTTGCAGCTCTACAGGTGTAACTGAGAAGATGGACAAGCTTACATTAAGAGAAGGTCCTTCTACAAGTCAGCAAGTGGAGGATGGTGGATGTTGTGCAGGGGGAGTACGAGATACTCCTGTTGCTGAAGAAGACCAAGAGGAGCACCTGAATGAAGAAGCTGAAGGTGTACAACCAGAAGTCAGGCTGCCGCCAGCAAATAGGCATTTAAAAGATCATCCAGCCAATCAAATTATTGGAGATCTCAGACAAGGGGTACAAATAAGGAGCAGGAATCTAAGTTCAGTTCTCTACTCCAGCTTTCTATCCCAAGTAGAGCCAAAGAAATTTGAAGAAGCAATCCTAGACCCTCATTGGATTGAGGCCATGCAAGAGGAGTTGAACCAGTTCAAAAGATGCAAGGTCTGGGAGCTTGTTCCTAAACCAAAGGGCCACAACATTATTGGAACTAAGTGGATCTTTAGGAACAAGTTGGATGAGAATGGAGTTATTATAAAAAATAAAGCTAGACTACTTGCTAAAGGATATGGGCAGGAAGAAGGTATTGATTTTGATCAAACCTTTGCTCCAGTAGCAAGACTGGAAGCAATAAGGATGTTCCTTGCCTATGCAACATATCAAGGATTTAAGGTATATCAAATGGATGTTAAGTCAGCTTTTCTGAATGGAAACCTGAAGGAAGAAGTCTATATATAGTAGCCATCAGGTTTTGTAGATTCTCTTAAACCTGATTATGTATATAGACTTAGGAAAGCTTTGTATGGGTTAAAACAAGCCCCTAGGGCTTGGTATGAAATCCTGTCTAGTTTCCTCATTGTGAATAAATTCACAAGGGGGAAAATAGACAAGACTCTATTCCTTAGGGAATCCAGATGTAAGATTATCTTAGTCCAAATATATGTAGATGACATCATATTTGGGTCTACAGAAAGTAGTCTTTGCAGAAAGTTTGCAAAACTAATGCAAGGACAGTTTGAAATGAGCAGTATGGGGGAACTTAAGTTCTTCTTGGGTCTCCAAGTTAGACAGACTGAGGTTGGTTTATTCATATGCAAGTCTAAGTTCGCCCTAGAATTGATAAGGAAGTATGGTATGGAATCATCCACTACAATGAAAACTCCTATGGTGTCAACAATGTCTCTAAGCAAAGATGATGCAGGGAAACCTGTAAATGAAACTTTGTATAGAGGGATAGTTGGCTCCCTACTATATTTGACTGCTAGTAGACCAGATATCATGTATGCTACATGTGTCTGTGCTTGGTACCAAGCTTGCCCTAAAGAATCTCATTTGACAGCAGTCAAAAGAATTTTGAGATATCTTAAGGACACTCCTTATCTAGGCCTTTGGTACCCTAGGAATGGAGATTTTGAACTGACAGGTTATTCAGATGCAGATTTTGCAGACTGCAAGAAAGATAGAAAGAGTACCACAGGAACCTGTCAATTTCTAGGTGGAAGGCTGATATCATGGATTAGCAAGAAGCAGACCAGTGTGGCTATCTCCACAGCTGAGTCAGAGTATGTTGCTGCAGGAAGCTGCTATGCACAACTACTATGGATACAACAACAGCTAGAAGATTATGGTATTCAAGTAAGTAGAACACCTTTATTTTGTGATTCTACTAGTGTCATTTCTATTGCAAAAAATCCTGTCTCTCATAGTAGAACTAAGCACATAGAAATAAAATACCATTTTCTAAGAGAACATGTGGAAAAAGAAGATATTTCCCTAGAGTATGTTAAGACAGAAAATCAGTTAGCTGATATGTATACTAAGCCCTTAGATGAAACCAAATTCAATAAATTTAAAATTGAATTAGAGATGATAAACTTAGAATAGTTTGCAAAAATTGGCTAAGTAAAATGGTGTCGACTCACAGAGTTGTCTGTTTCGACACATAGAAGTGGTGTCGACATTTCAGAGAAATGGTGTCGACACATCTAGGAAGTCTGTGTCGACACTTCAGAGAATTTGTATCGACACATGCAGTGTAGGTGTCGACACATCCAAGGTGGTGTCGACACTTAGGATTTACACAGAATTAGTCTAGTAGAGTCTCGACTAAGTGTCGAGCGGAGTGGTGTCGACACATATATAAGTGTCGACACATATATTCTGTCGACTATACTTGTGTCGACACATAGTTGTCGAGACATTAGCAGTAAGTGTCGACACTTTTCAACAGTTCCGACACAATTTAAGTATTTTGACGCGCCTTTTCACCTTCGATTCTAGAAAGGTATAAATAGGTTTTCCCCATTGATTGTCGACACGCTCACCTTAGTCTCGAGACCAAACTTGTGTGTTGACATCTCTCTTCTCTAAATTCAAAATTTCTTCAAACCCTAATGGCGCCCAAGCTAGAAGAGAACATTAATGAAGGATATGAACTCGTGCGATACACCTTTGATGACGCAGAACCCGAAATCAAAGGTGTGGTAACCCTAATTGCCGAGACTGGATTGGAATACATTGTATCAGAACCAATCAAGATCTGTAAGAAGGAGGTTCTTGAATTTTTGAGTGCAGCTTCACTTGATGATACTGGACTCAATACTAACGGTGACGGTCGGTCACAATAACTCACCATGGATGCACTCCAATGGTTGTGAACACCCAGTCTGCGACTTATCAAATATGAAGCGATAAGCCTCACAGTATTCACATCCCACACAAACATGACCATCGCTGAAGGATGACAACCTAGGCAAACATTTCACAAGGCTCCTCAATGCCATCGCTTTCAACTTTTCCATCCTGACATGTCCCAGTCTTTCATGCCAGATAGCTGCACTATCATTATCCATCATCCTAACAACATAAAAACTTGTTGAAGCCACAACCAAGTTCTCATCGTTTCTCCCTATATGAGCAACGTTCGCCGACTGAAAGATAACCTTGCAGTCCTTCTTTAAGTGGCTAGCCTGGTTACATTTATAGCAGCTTGGTCCTTCTTCCTCTTCCCATCATGCCTAGGAGCATACCTCTCCTCTTGCTGATATGAAGTTGAAGGTCCATCACTAGCAACCGTCTTCATCTTCTTGTCCCATCTCCTTTTCTTTCCTAAGAAGAGTGCCTCACCATCTCCTCCAGAGACAGTAACTCCTACCTTCTGACTTGCTAAGCTCTCCTGCGAAGCCAGCAGGCTCTTCAGCTCCAACAAAGATGGCTGATTGGCCCATCCTTGATCGGAACTGACAAAGGCCACATATTCCTTTTGCAAACCACGGATTATGTATATATTAAGCTTAGCCTACGAAATAGGCTCATAAGGGTCCAACGCTGAAATCTCTGCACACAGGTTCTTTATTTTTAAGAAGAACGTAGAGATGGACAGATCACCTTGAGTGGCCCTTACCAACTCAATCTCCAGGAACTGTAACCGAGCTATATTCTTCCTGTTGAACAACCAATCAAGGAAAGTCCAAATCTCCACAGCTGACCGACATCCTATGATGTGTTTGAAGAGTTCTAATGAGATAACCCGCTTGATAGTAAACTCCGGCTTCACATTTGTCTTCCTCCAAGCTCTCACCGCTCCAACATTACCAGCATCAGCAGCCACCACTTGTCTTTTGTCTCCGCAGACGACGTCCCAAAGGTCCTCTCCTAGAAGATAGCTTTCCATACATGAATTCCACTTTTTAAAGTTAGTCGATGTAAGAAGCTCAATTCCATGACTTCTTGCCATACCACCATCCATTGCACTAACCCTGGTTACTTAGTCTCCTAGAAGCAATGAAGCAAACTGTCGGATGATTTGCTGCTCTGGCCCTGATACCTCTGATACCATGTACAATTTGTGATAGTGGAAAACCAAAAAATAGGCGCAGGAACACTCATCCTTTCCAGGTCCAAATAACCAGATGCAAATAGAAGAACAAGAAACTTGTACTATCAAAAATTCTTTACAAGACGATGTATACATGACGAGACATGATTAAGCGATGAAACCGATGGAAGCAAATTACAATGCAGAGAAATCAAGTCACGCAAACTCAAATAGTAACTGCCGGCCCTGCTTTTAACCGCTACGGAGTACTCTCAAACTGACAGATTGCTAGACTGCAAACTAGACGTGTGGACTGCCCGTTATTCTAATGCTGAACTCCAACTGGTAATCTACAGAACACCTAACTACATGGTTGCGAGCCACCAGATCGTGCTACCCGCTGCCAAACTGAACTAATCCTCCAGATGTGGATAGCTTATTGAACAGGGAAACAAGTTGCAGAAGAGAGAGACGACCTAGTTGCAAACCACGACCTACTGTTAACTGCTAGTTGCTATTCATAGAGTCCGCACTGTTCCTGACCGCATTAAAAACCAAGTCCCTGGATTTCCAGTTCTATCAGCACAATCTGCAATGCACAAACCAGTCATCCTCCTCAACCGCGCGAATTCAAAATCCTAACTGCAACAACTATCCGCGAGTTCACTTATTATTTCGTTGGTTTTTGATTGATGTCACATGGTTTCCTATTTATAGGCACGAAGAGGAGTGTGATCACTGCCCTAGCTGATAGGTTAACCGCCCTATCTCACGGCAAGCACCAGGTGTATCCGCCAAGCCGCGGATGTACAACCAGACCGCCACAACTAGGCAAGACAGCTTCAGTCTGCCCGTGCCTGCAAACACCACTTCGGTTCGCTTATCTCAAGATCATGGGAAAGGCACACAAGGCTAACTATCGAACACGGCGGACAGATATATCAGTCCATGAAGACCATGCAACCTCCCAGACTGAGCCAAATCTCACAACCCGACAAACTCTGGCACCCGACCACACCTCACCAGCTGTGGCGAACTCGGCGAATAGCTATCAAATTCGCCTGGTTACCTTCTATGAACCAACTATCGGGTGAATACAAATAAGCCTGGCAAGCCTCCTCCTTTGTCCACTCAAACCGCGCAAATAGACTGTCCAGGCTGCCAGAGCACAAGCCGAATGCAGCACCATTGCCGACCTGGCTAACCGCCAGTCATGTCGGCATAGGCCGCGCGGACAGGTCGCCTAGTTCGACAAGTCCACCACTTTCACTTCATGATTTTCAACCCCACCCCCTTCCCTCTAAGAGCATCGTAAAATCAGTCGCCTCCTTTTTCCGCACAAACCACGCAAACAGACCGTCTAGGCTGCCAGAGCACAAGCCGACTGCAGCACCATTGTCGACCTGGTTAACCGCTAGTCCTGTCCGCACAGGCCGCGCGGATAGGTTCCCTAGTCCACTACTTTCACTTCATAATTTTCAACACCACCCCCTTCCCTCTAAGAGCGTTGTAAAATCCAACATGTGGTATCAGAGGTAGGTTATTCCAAAATAGTTTCACAATCGAGAATAATGGCGTTTCACGATCATGCTTCCACTAGAGGGGATAATCTTTTGTTTAATGAAAATTCTTTATCACTACCTTTATTTATGGGTGAAAATTATAAAGGGTAGAAAATTTTAGTTGAAATGTTTTTTAAAACACTTAGATAAATAAGTTTGGAATATTATTATTAATGTTCCCTCAAGTATTCTAAATAAAAATGAAATATTTTTATATGTTAAATCAATGCATAGTTTATTTTGCACTTGTTCAAGAAAAATTCAAACTTATTTATTCTTTGCCTACTAATAATATTTTGAAATTTCTTATGATTACTTATAGTCTTCTTGCCACAGATGATGAACAATGGCCATTACTTGTGGATCCAAGAGAATAAACTGAGGAGAACTTGTGTTTAGATGAAAAGAAAGAAAAATGCAAGTTAACAACATTATGCTTGGATGGAGACACGACAAGCACATCATGCAAAAGAGAAGATGAAAACTCGTCTATGGACGATGAATGAGAATAAGATGTTAAAGGAACACTATGTTCTAATCTTGCCTAATCCAATAACAATATAAGAAAATCTAAAATTTCTTTTTTATAACAAATTATATTTCTACATTTCGCATTCTTGAAAATACTAAACGTAAAATTTTAATGTTGAAAAATGCTAATTACAAATTATGTTTAGAAAATAAAACTTTAAAAGCAAATGCTAAAGTAGAATCTTATATTGATGTGTCTTGTTCTTCTTCTTGCTCTTTAGTTGAAAATGCTACACTTTATTTTTATTGTAATTCTTTTGGAGAAGAATTCAAGATTTATGAAAAAGAGCTTCTAATTTCAAAAGAACATAATGAAAAATTATTAAATGAATATAACATTTTATCTCATAAACTAGAATCTCTAAAATTACTTATGCAAGAATTTTTAAATAATTTTAAATCTCTTATTTCTAGTTTAGCTTCAAATTTATTTAAGCCATCTCCTAGCGTTTCAAACTTCATAAAACATACACCTAGTAAAATACATAATCATAAAAACATGTTGAGTTCTAATAATTGGAGTAAAAAATAGAAAGTGCTTGTAAATGTAATTCCAAACCATAATTATCATACTCATTTACAAAATACATCCACTTCCAACATAAAATTAAATGAACACAAATTTCCCAAAAATCACTATCCTAAGAGTCTTTGTGTTAAGAAACATAATTCTAACTTGAAAAACAATATCAACATTTTTAAATCCTCAACGCATTATGTTTCAAATAAATATCATCGCATAAAGACATTAAATAATTAATATATAAATTTTAGCCATAAAAATGAAAGTAAACCAAAGTTTGAATGGAGGTTCAAAATAAAATGAAATATTAACTCCTCTTTGAAGGGTTCTTCATCTTTATCTCCTCATATGCTAACAAGCTACATTTGGGTAACCAAAGGAACTGTCTCTCTCGGTCCTCTTTGGATACCCAAATCTCTTATTCATTAGTGCCCAATAAAATTCATAAAGTATAAAAAAATTAAAATGGAGAACTTAATAATCTACTTCACGATGTGCTTAATGTCTTTTTTATTATTTTTCATTTATTTATTTTATATTTTCCTTTGAGCAAACAATTGTTATGTTCGCTTTATAATTATTTTGACATGACTTCTCATTTTAAGTCTAAAATTATTGTATGAATCAAATAAAATAAAATTGAATATTGACTTATATCATTTTCAAGTGACCTATTTATCTTATTTTCCTAGATTTATCCTTATTAAATTCATTGCCTACAATTATCTTATAATATCATTATAAATTGAATAATGAAATCTTAGGTGATATTATTAAGATTAATGAAATTACATTCAAAAAATGGATTTAAATGTGCTATTAGAGGGTTTAGGCTAAAAAATATAGTGCATAACATTTTAATAGTTTTTATAATTTCTTTGTTGTATATTATAACAAGTATTATAAAAAATCATGATCATGAAAATCAGAACTAAAAAAATCATGAAAACCATGCGTTTTAATCAAAAATCTAAACTGTATTGCTAATGTCAGGCGTTAGGTAATAACGTTGGTAGTAGTAATTTTCTCTTAAAAATTCTCATTTCTCTAAATTCTATATATCTGCAAATTTATATTACATCATTTATTATCAATTTTCTATGGTTTTAGAAAAATGTAAGCTTTTGGTTATTCCATTTTAAAATTCAAAAATAAAGAGAACATTTATGAAACATTTCAAAATAACCAAAAACATTTTCTCATATATATATATATATATATATATATATATATATATATATATATATATATATATATATATATCGTTTTCACTTTACATGCTTTCACTATTATTAATCAAAAAGGTTGAATATAAACATTGCATATAACACCTTGAATTATTAAATGCATGATTATGACTAGTTGATATTTCATACTTTTTAAATCTCTAATCATTTTTAATAATTTGTTTTGTGAAGAAGTAAAAGGTTATTTATTTAAAAATTTTTTTGAGAATGCATTATAATAAATTAAAATGTAATGAATATGAAATTCACATACACCACTATAATCTATCATGATTAATTTCATATCATATCCTTAAATTCTCACTAATTATACAACATAATTCATGATCTATCAAAAAATAATTTTGAATTGACTATTTCTATTACACTTATAAATTATGAATCATATGATGGATATAATTTTGTGTATTTTGTGTTTGATGTGTATCACTCCTTCTTGCATGTATGTCATTCTTTTTTATAAACCCTAGAAACAAATAAAAATCTTAGGCACTTCATTCTTGGTTTATTTGTTTGAAACTCATTTTTGAATACATGTAATATGATCTTCAAATAAAATTATATATTGAATTTTATCATAGTTAGTATTACAATGCGTTAAAACTTATCCTTCCAGCACCACCTCTTAATATAAGCTTAATTAAGTTACTATGCTAGGAATAATTTTTAGAATGAAATGCTAAAGAAAAAAAATAAAATTATGAATACTTAAAGTCTATGCGATGAATTAAAATATCATTTATAATAATCATACAAAATAAAAATCTATTAATTAAACCATTAAACATAATTAAAAAAATTCTATACATTTCAAAATATATGTTATGTGTTTGTGAAAGTCTTTAATTCAAGGATATCTAAATCACGTAGAGGGGGGGGGGGGGGGGGGTGAGTAGGTTATTGGTCACTTTTCTGATTTCTAAAATATTTGTTCTTTAAGATCTTTGGCTTTAGCTTATTTTATGCTTTCAAGATGTATAGGACCTGCACAAAGAAAAAACAACAGAGAAAAGCACACAGTGATTTTTAGTGCTTCCCCAACTAGGTACATCCACTTTCCCTCCCGCCTATCCAACTATCTTATTAGACCAAGCACTTCTTCAAAACTTTCTCCAAAGAGCTTACACCTCAGATCCTGCAGGACCTCACATGTCACACAGACCTACCACTTAGGTAGTAAGCCAAACCATAGGTCACAAAGACCTTTTACTTGGCACTAAGCCAAACCACAGGTTACAAAGACCTTTCACTCGGCACTAAGCCAAACCACAGGTTACAAAGACCTTTCACTCAGCACTAAGACAAACCACATGTCACAAAGACATTTCACTCGAAACTAAGCCAAACCACAGGTCACAAAGACCTTTCACTTGGCACTAAGCCAAACCTCAAGTCACAAAGACCTTACAACTCAAATCCACACTTGGATCCTACTAGATGAAGGTGGGTTGGTGGATATTCCTGACATAAGAGATGTTTCTCTATGTCAAGCTTCTTAACTAAGATAAACTCAGTCCAACAATGATTACAAGAATTTATTTCCTGAGTCTGCCTTCACTGAACTAAGAAGTACTTAATCCTAACTACTTCCACAGCAACAAGTATTTACTTCAGCTGGAAGTGACTTCTAGAGCAATGTTCTGGCTCTTTCTTATCCGTGCCTGAAGCTCAGCCCTAACTGCTACTACACAACACGAGGGATTTTTCCTGCTGGTCAGTGAAGTTAGTGCAGCTAATTGTTGCTGCTTGAGCAGAGAAAATCTGAAAGTGAGGGTTAGATCTACAATACTCTAGAGGGGGGGGGGGGGGGGTGAATAGAGTATATTTAAAATTTATTAGGTCCCTATAAAGGTGTTGTTATAACTTTTGCTGTAAACTGAAAAGGTGCAGTAATTAGAAAACTAGAAAACAGAAAATAGTAAACCTAATCACAGCCACACAGCAAGAACAAAAAGAAAAAGATAGGCAACCAGACGACACAAGAAATTTATAGTGGTTCCCCAAATCTGGGTAGTCCACTCTTCTACCACCCTGGTAGGAATCCACTCAGGTTTTTGATGAGGTGCCTGACACTAATGGGTTTTGATCAGGTCCCCAAAAACCAACTCAAGTCTTTTGGTTAGAAGACTTGCAACCAGGAATCACTTTTGAAGGGAGATGACAACCCTTTATACAGGAGGGGGTGAGAGAGTGATTTTGTCTTCTCTTTCTCAATAAACGTAGAAGACTTAAGTGGATTGATGTTTGGCAAAAGCTCCCCCTGAAATACTGAATGGTTCAGGAAGATTTTGGAAGCTTTACTGTAGGGTGATAGGTCTTCAATCAAAGTTATTGACATGCAGTGATGCAGAAGTTTCTTGACTGATTTGTTATTTTGTTGTCCTTGGAAGTACTGGAGGTATGATCACTGCATGTCACTGTAAGCTTCAGTATGATTTTCTGTGTGAAGCTTTTCTGCTACTCTATGAATTCTTGCAGTCAGTCTGTGTGTGTCTGTATTTTTCTGACTGAGTATATTCTTGCTTACTAACTGGTAGATTATCGAGCTTGTATTCTTCTATATCTTTTCAAAAATTTGAATCATCGATAATTAATGCTGACGTCTTGAGAATAATCGGCATTGACTCATTTCCTCAACTGTTCCGTGGAAAATCGGCAAGTAATATTCCTGAAGAAGACTGTAATCAATGCTCCTACTAACGGATGTATTCAGAGAATGTAGAGCATTAATTACTCAGGAATTTCCGCATTAGAATGGGGACAGAAGGCCGAAAATGGCTAAGTCTGGAGTCGTCGAACGAATAACAGAATTCGTCGAGCTGAGTTACTAGTTCGTTGAACTAAGATTTTGTATTCGTCGACCAGACAACTTCTATTCGTCGAGCTGAGTTCCAAGATCGTTGAGCTGATAACATAACTGCATGTTTCAGAGCCTTTGCCTTTTCTGTCTGAGTTTCATCGAGCTGACATTGTAATTTCGTCGACTGGAGTTCAACAACTATTCTGGACTTAGAATAATTCATGAATATAGTTGTTGAAGTAAAGGATCCAGAATTCGTCGACCAATAAACAAAGTTCGTCGACCTGAGAACTTCTAACTGAAAGTCCTTATGAAGTTGAGGTCCAAGTTCGTCGAGCTCGAAATCTAGTTCGTCAACCAAAGTCTAAAGTTGAACTTAGAATAATTTGGAGTTATCCTAACTTTAGTTTGTTGAAGTATCCCAGTTTTCGTCGAACAGACATTGAAGATCGTCGAGCTCAGCTTAGAGAAATATCTCAAGATCGTCGAGCTGAGAAGGTCTTTCGTCGACCTGAGTTCGACGAACGTCGAACTCATTTTACTTGGTCTTGAAATCTTCTAAGTCTTGAGTCCCTGATAGTCTTGTTGATAGCTGGTCCATCTGATGTTGACTCTAAGGACTTGGCCTAGACTCTAAGACACAAATATGACCCTGGCTATATATGTTGGGTCACATCATCTTAAGATAGTGAACCTAGCCCAAATCAACTAGGGATCCAACAATCTTCCCTTATTTGGTTGAGGTCACTAATTGACTCAAAACAAAAACATAAAGATAAACAAAGCAAGTAAAAGGTATATCTGGCAGAGATTTACTAACACATGCAACAATATATATATATATATATATATATATATATATATATATATATATATATATATATATATATATATATATATACATAAGCTTTGTTTAATCAGACAAATAAGTTTTAAAGCTAATGCAGAGAAGAAAAAAAAAACTGAAGCAATGTAAAGGTTACTTCTTCTATTTCTTATCTGTGGACTTATCTTCTTTGGTCTTTTCACCTGGCTTTGTAAACATAATTTCTCTTTTTGTGTCCAAAGCCTGTGCCTATGTCATTGTCATGTCAGCTGCCCCAATAATCTTCAAGGATATAGCCCTGGTGATAACTACTTTAGGATGTAGCTTCATGTAATCATAAACATTGAGAATTTGTTTGCCTTATCAAATCTTTTGAGTTCTTCCTTTCTGTATTTGGACATAGTTGAATATCCTGATATATCTTTGCCTTCAGCATTTGCTTTGTTAATCAAAGAGAGACCAATAATTTCCTGGAATCTCGCCATTCTAGCAGTGTTTGTTGTTTCAGGATCCTCAAAAGGAACATGAGGTGAATATGGTCTTTTAGGACTATTATCCTTCTGGTCTGCAGAGATACTTTGTTGTTGTTGTTGCTACTGTCAATGTTGCTGCTGTTGATGTTGCTGCTATTGATGTTGCTGCTGTTAACTTCCTGAAGATTGATGTCTTTGCTGACTGCTTCCAGAAGATCTCCCTTGGTGTCTCTGATAGGTTTGAATAGGTTCAGACCTTTGAGAGCTAGAGCCAGTGGCACCAGCTGTTGGATGAGGTGGAGGAGGTGGATCTCTTCTATACTGATAAACTGGTGGAGGAGAATATTTTCTACTTCTTTTCTTCTCCTTTTGATGGTTTTTAGACATCCACATCTATGTTGGCATCCCTTTGTATGGTGTTATATTTTGCATAATGTAATAGGGAGTGTCATGTGTTGGATTAGGCTTAGGAGCAGCAGGAGGAGGGGCTTTCCTTTTCTTTGACAAAAGTTTCTTCTTTTTCTTAGCAGCTTCTTCATCTGAATCTTCTTCATCTTCATCTTCATCCTCATTATCGGAATCCTGAGGATTATCATATAAAGCATCCAATGCTTTTAAGGATTTAGAATAAGTAGCAGTCTTTTCTGTAGCAGGTGCAGAAGTTTCAAGGGCTTGAGTTTCAGCAGGAGTTGGACAAGAGTCAGAAGTAACTAGGAAAGAGCTTTCAGCTGGTGCCTTATTTTATTCTGCAATGTCAGCCAAGATCAACTCATCTAGATCTGGCATAGGGGAGTCATCTATTACAAAGATTGGTGCTGAAATATCTTCTGGGGGGATGGAATGACTGCCAAGGTTGGTGAAGATACTGGAATTTCAAAGCTATCATATAGTTGCTTAGCAACTGCTGGACTGATAGGAGAGGTATAAGGAATAATAGCCAAATGTGGCTTAGTATATTCTTCTGGAAGAAGATGCATATTTATAGTTTCAAAGGTTTTCAGCAAATCTTCTAAGTTAACTATGGGATTAAGGATAAAATCTCCAACAGTTTTGAGTCCTTCAGAATCAGACTCATCAAACTCCATGTCAGTATCAATGAAATCAATCAAATCTTTATCTAAACATTATGTATATACTGCTGGTGAAGCTGGGGCATCTGCTAGAGCTGGAGCTGAAGACTCTGAAGCTGTACCTGCTGCTTCATCATCAAGCATCTCCACCTACCTGGTATCAGTGGAAACTAAGGTCAGGCCCTGACTGAGGAGGGGGCAGCAGTGAGAGCAGATATTTGGGCAGATAAAGATGTAATGGTGGTAGCAAGAGGTGTAATGGCCTCTGCTATAAGTGATTTAAGAAGGGGAGTGATGATGGTGATGATAGATGAGATGGTAGAGGGGTCCAATGAGAAAGAAGTAGATGGTGTTGCAGTTGGTGTGGAAGAGGTGACAACTATTGATGGAATAGAGGGTGGAACATCAGGTATATGAAGGTTAGATGTTGATGGGGATGGAAGGGTGGCATAATGCATCATGGTGTTTGATGGTAGGATGTAAGATGGTATGGAAGATAGATGTGGGGGGAGTGGAGACTGTGGTGGTGTAGAAAGGTGTGCATCATGAGGGGATTCAGGAGGTGTGGGTGGTTGATTTTGAAAGTCAAGGTTAGACGTGAAATACTCTAGATGGGGTGAATAGAGTATTGTGCTTTCTTAAAAACTTTTTACAACTATTATTGTAATCCTAGGTGAACTAATTAGTAAATAAATAAATAAGTACAGCAACCTAACCAATCACAGAGCATAGCCAAAACAAAAGAAAAGGGGCAACCAGACGACACAAGAAATTTATAGTGGTTCCTCAACCTGGGTACATCCACTCTTCTACCACACTGGTAGGAATCCACTCAGGTTTTTGATCAGGTGCCTGACACCAATGAGCTTTTGTTCATGTGCTCAAAAACCAAAACCTCAAGTCTTTTGATAGGAGACTTGCAAGCAGGAATAATTTTGAAGGGAATTAAAACCCTCTATAGAGGATGGAAAAAGGGGTGATGGTGTGTTCTCATTCTCAATAACAACTGAGAAGACTAGTGGATTGATTTTAGCAGATTGCTCCCCCTGAGATCTTGAATGGATCAGGAAATCTGGAGCACTGCTTCAGGGTGACAGGTCTTCAAAGCTTGTTTGCCTTGACTAGAGATTACTTCAGGAACTTCTTTGACAGATAGAGATTGTTGTCCTTCTGAAGTTGTCTTGTAGGATTGAAGGAAGAAGACTCTTGATGGAGATTGTATGTTCTTCTTCTTCTTGATGATGTTCTCTGACCTAGGCTGATTGCAGTATGAAACTTTAGTTTTCTGTAAGACTGTTCTTTAGTGCAATATATGCTTGTCTGTGTATGTCTGACTGCTTAATCTTTTTATTTTTTGACTGAAGACTGACTGAAGAACATCCGAAATTTGAATAAGTGAGCAGTAAATGCAGTCGGCCTGGGAAGGAAGCGACAATCAATGAATTCCCTAACTGTCCCATGGAAAAATGGCATGTAATAATCCATGATCAATGCTCATTCCAACGGTAACATTCCGAGAAGATTGAGCATTAATTACTCAGGAATCATCGCCAAGAAATGGGACGGAAAACTGGAGAAGACCTAATCTGGAATCGTAGAACGAAGAACAAGAATTGTCGAGCTGAGTTCACAATTCATCGAGCTGAGCTGATGAGTTCGTCGACCAGACAATATCAATTAGTCTTCAAGGGAAACTTGTCAATTCTGCTACAATCTTCGTCGAACTGACAATCTTCATTCGTCGACCAGAGATCCAAAGTTCGTCGGGCAGATAATCATCACTGTCAATTTTTATTTGTCGAAAAGAGATCCAAATTCGTCGATCGAAGAATGATTGTGGACTTAGAATCTGAGAAATCTCTGGATGAGAAGAATTCAAATCGTTGACCAGAATTCGTCGACCAAAGAATATGGTTCTCTGAGCTGAGATCGACGAACGTCGCTGATTTGTTGAGCTGAGATCGACGAACGTCGAACAGATTTCCTTGAGCTGAAAATATCTCTAAGTCTTGAGTTTCTCTAGCAATCTGGAGGATGGCTGGTTCACAGGAGGATGTTCTAAGGACAAACCCTAGACTCTAGGACACAACCAATGACCCTGACTATACAAGGTGGGTCAAAGACATCCTAACTCAGTGAACCTAGCCCAAATCCAAACTTGGGATCGAACAATCTCCCCCTATTTGGGTGAGGTCACTAAGTAAATACACAGACTGAAAACAAAACAAAGCACTAAAAGCATATAGCTGATAGAGAATTATAACACTTGTAGCAGATATATAAAAAGCTTTGTTCAGAACATAACCAGAGAGTTTGTAAAAGTAAAAACAAAACAGGACAAGAATGAAGAAAAACTTGAATCATATCTTGCTTTTCTTTGATTTCATTTTTCCTTCTCTTTGTTGTTGCTGCTGCTAGCTCCAGGATTTGAGAATTTGATTTCTCTATTTGGATTAGCTGCCTGAGCTACAGTCATTGTCATATCAGCTATCCCAAGCATTTTCTGACTTGAAGCTCTGGGAACAACAGCCTTTGGATGGATCTTCATATAGTCATCAACATTGAAAAGCTTGTTGCCTTTGTCAAATCTTTTAAGTTCTTCTTTTCTGTACTTTGACATAGTTGTGTATCTAGAAATATCCTTCCCTTCAGCCTTTGCTTTATTAATCAATGATAGGCCAATCACTTCCTGGAATCTTGCCATTTTTGCAGTGTTGGCTGTTTCAGGATCTTCAAAAGGAATAGGAGGAGAAAATGGTCTTTTGGGACTGATTGCCTGCTGTTGCTACTGAGGTTGTTGCTGTGAAGAATTTTGCCTCTGTTGGTAGCCTCCTGAAGACTTTCTCTGATGTCTTTGATAGGTTTGTACATGAGCAGGCTTTGAAGTTGAGGAACTGAAAGCACCAGCAGCTGAAGGTGGAGGAGGAGGATGATCTGTTCTATACCTATGAATTGGTGGAGGAGAGTATCTCATACTTCTTTTCCTTTCCTTTTGCTGATTCTTAGACAGCCACATCCAAGCAGGCATTCCCTTATAAGGTGTAACATTATGCAATATGTAGTAGGGAGTGTCAGCTGCTGGATTGGGCTTAGGAGCAGGAGGAGGAGGAGCCTTCCTTTTCTTTGACAACAATTGCTTCTTCTTCTTGGTAGCTTCTTCATCAGAATCATCTTCATCATATTCACTGCCAGAACCCTGAGGGTTATCATATAAAGCATCCAATGCTTTCAGTGTTTTATCATCAATGACAGCCTTTTCTGTAGCAGAAGCAGAAGTTACAAAAACTAGAGATTCAGCAGTAGTTGAGGAGGAGACTGTACAGGAATCAGAGGTAATTGGGACAGAGCTTTCAGCTGCTGCCTTATTTTCCTCGTCAATATTAGCCAAGATCATCTCATCTAGATCTGGCATAGGGGAATCATCCATGATAAAAATTGGTGTTGAGATAGCTTCTGGAATAACTTTAGATGTTGGAGCAAAAACTGGAATTGCAAAACTGTCAAAGAGTTGTTTAGCAACTACAGGACTTATTGGAGAAGTATAGGGCATAATAGCCAATTGTGGCTTAGTGAAGTCTTCTGGAAGAGACTGTATATATACAGTATCAAAAGTTTACAGTAATTCTTGTAGATTGACTGTGGGATTGAGGATAAAATCACCAACAGTTGCAGCAATATCCATATCAGCGATGTCCATATTTGTATTAATAAAATCAATTAAATCTGTATCAAGTAAATCTGTATCTGTACAATCTGGATAAACTTCTGTCTCTGCAATATCTGCTGGAGACTCTGCAATATCTGCTGGAGCTGAAGTATCAAAAGCTGGTGCTACTGCTTCATCATCAGGCATCTCCCCCTGCCTGGTTTCAGTAGGCACTGAGTCCAGGCCCTTGACAGAGGAGGGGCAGCAGTAAGAGCAGATATTTGAGCAGATCAAGATTGAATGGAGGAAGCAAGAGGTGTAATGGCCTCTGCTAAAAGGGATTTTAGAAGGGGGGTGATGATGGTGAGGATAGAGGATATGGTAGTGGGATCAAATGAGGAATAGGGAGAGGATGTTGCATTTGGTGTGGAGGAGGGAACAACTAGTGATGGAAAGGAGGGTGTAATAACATGTATGTGAGTAGTGGATGGTGATGAGGATGGAAGGGTGGCATCTGGCATTGCGGTGTCTGAGGGTAGGAAGTAAGATGGAATGGAGGATAAAAGTGGGGGAAGTGGAGACTATGGAGGTGGGGACTGTGGTGGTGTAGGAATAGATGTGTCATGAGGTGAAGCAGGAGGTGTTGGAATGTTAGTGATGTCAAGTGGTTGAGATGGAGGTGGAGTAGGCAAAGAAGTATGCTGTGGTGATTGAAGTGTTGAAGAAGGAATGGGAGAGAAAGGGAGTTGATTTGCTGGAAGGGGTGCTGGAAGAGATGGTCGAGGTGGAAGAATCTCCTCAGCAGGTGTGGGAGTGGCTTTAATAGCCCTGGTGCCTTCAGAAGCTGGGGTGGAAGAGGTAGAAGCCTTTGTGGGCTTGGTGATTTTCCTCTCCCACCTGCCAAATAAGGCACGGGTGAACCTTTTACTGGAATTAATGAATATGGTCTGTGAGACCAGGGATTCAACAGCCTTTTCCTTGAGGAAGATCCCTAGGATCCTTCCAAAACATACTTCCTTCTTGGAATTCTTATTCTTAATCAAATCAAACAGTAGTTGTGCCCAGTCTATTTGCTTCTTGTTGACAATGGCACACATGACCAGAAACTATTGTATGGTAATGTAGTCGTGTGCTGTATGTTTGCCGAGTAGCACTTTACCAACTAGGTCTACTAAGAATTTATATGAGGCAGACAGATGTTTCTTCAAAAGTTTGTTAGGGAAGTCACCAACATAACCCATCATATTTAACATCATAGTAAATTTGGTAGAATCAATCTCTAATTCCTCCTCTCTAGTTGTCAAACCAAATATTTTAGTTAAAACGGAGTGGGTTAAGAAGACTGCGTTACCGGCAATTGTTCCTGTCATAACATTGACTTCAGAAATGATGGAAGTATAAACCCATTCCCTTATTTTTGTTTCGGACAACTTTATCCTAGTGGTCATCAAGTTCTTCAGATTTTGTTCTTCAAGAAGTTCCAGAATGTAGAGGAAAATTGGATCTGAGTGCTGGAAAGAGTCGAAGTCAACATCAAAGCCAGTGTCAAACTTCATTGCGGCTAAAGCTCCTGCTGGAATCGCCATTGAGATCACCTGCAAGATAGACAGAGAAAACGACGATCAAGAGCAAGGGAACAGAAAGCGCGGGATGGATGTCGAAGAAAACCTAGATATAAGGTTTCCAGAATATGAATCGACAATCTCCGTTCCACGAAAAAGAAACAGTTCTTCGAACTGAGGTCGACGAAATAAATTATAGACAAATTATTCGTCGATCTCATCCAGAAGAAACAAAAACAGTTCGTCGAACTCCGTTCGACGAAATATCTTCTAAAGCAAAGTTCGTCGATCTCCGGTCGACGAAAATTATTTCCACACAAAGAATTCGTCGATCTCCGTTCGACGAGCATCTCTCAAACTATCCATAATTCGTCAAACTCTGTTCGACGAACTCTGGAAAATTCATCGAATGCAGACAGAGACTAATTTAACTCTTCTCCATTAATCATTCCCAGTTGGTTTATAAAGAACAGATGATTTTTCTCATCCAAGGTCTCAGTGAAAATGTCTGCTCTCTGTAAAACAGTAGGAATATGCATTAGGCTAATTTTCTTTTTGTCTACACTATCTCTAATGAAATGATGCCTTATATGTAACGCCCCCACTCGTCACATGACATATAACGGTGGGTCTGGCCGGGGCCCCACGTCATATGTCACAGACAGGCGACGGAATTACTTGTGATGAACAAATTCTATACGTGTCCTTAACCCAATTCATTCTAGCGCAGCATTAATTAAGTTGCATGATGATGGAGGCGACGGCCCTCAACATGACGATGGAGGCGACGACCCTCAACATGACGACGATGGTACTGGCACACTTACGGATGATGGTGCCTCTCCGATCAAAGACGCGCGTCGCCGCGACAACCAATTTGATAAACGCCATCGCTGCTTCAATCTCCGCCCGCGGCGCCATAATAATTAATTAATACTTATAAATATTCTCTTATAAGTATTAATTAAATATTTGCATGTTTTGTTTAATTGCACTTTTGTTGGGACAATATTTAATCTTTGTTATTGGGCTGCATGTAGCCGTTTCATTTTGTAAGCCTATAAATAGGCCATTATATGGGATAATCATTCATTGAATGAAAATTTGAAATTTGAACTCCTAAAATTGGAATTCCCTCCTTCTCTCTTTCCTTCTCTCTTCCTAGCCAAAAGAGGAATCCCCCCTCTCAAATTTTCGCCCCCTCCTTCTCTCTTCATTCTACCTTCTTCTTCCCTCTTGTTACCCCGCAACCTCCACGATTTCCCTCAACCCTCTCTCTACTAGTCGGCCATCATTGGAGGAGAAGATCCGATTGAAACAACTAAAGCCTTGGGTGATCTTCCACGGCGCAAAGCGGAGAAGACGAGCGAGTTTCTTCATTATATTGGAGCACATTCCGTGGAGTACAATGGAGAGCGATCATTTCTAGTGGATCCAACATCTCAGATCTTTTTTTCCGAGAGGGGTAATGAAACTTCTACACAAGAGTTTTCTTTTCTTAGATCATTTTTGTGGTGGACGATTTTAGCGTGATTTTTCGAAACGAATAAAATTTCGCAGAGTTTTCTTTGATAGATCTGTGGTTTTCGTTTGATATTCTGAATACTATCGAGAGGATTTGGCGATCCTCGTTATTTCTTGTTGGGGAAAGATCAACCGTTTGCGAATCGCGATTTTCTTGGTAGATTTTTCTTTGGTACAACATCGCTCGAACGGACGCGAACATTCGTCCTTTACTTAGCTTGATCGGATCTCAGCCTTTCGTCGTGGTTTGATCTCCAGCGGGTTGGCTATCCGTACGTTATCGCGAAAGATAAATAAAAAAATAATATTGTGCTGCTGCGTTTCGTTGTTGTGCGGAAAAGAGAGCGAGGGAGAGTGGCGAACGTACTCCTACATCATCTGTGTAGGCTCATAGGACGGTGCTACATCAAATTTGGTATCAGAGGGAGGTTCACGTCAGTTTCCTAATTGACACCCCCCTCTTTTTGGGCACGTTAACACGCACTCACTCGTTGCATGGTATATCATAAAAAAAAAATCTATTTTTAAGTTTTTGGTCTGCAAATAGCGGCCTAAAATTTTCTTAATTTTTCTCAAAATCAAAAAAAAATTTGTTTGGAAATTCTCTATCTTATTTTAATAAGAAATCCAAAAAAAAATTTATTTTTCCTTAAGTCATTATTTTTATTAAGTGATTTTAAAATTTAATAGTTGGTCTGCAAATAGCGGCCTATATTTTTATATTTTCAGGAAGATTCAAAAATAAATTTTTTTTAATAATCCTCATATTTGTTTCAGCAAGAAAATCTATTTTATATAATTATAACCTTAATGGATAAGCGGGAACAATTACATCTTTGAAAATTAAATAGGGTCAGGTTATTTAGTCATTGCATGTGCACCTGTTCTGTGTGAGTTTTCTCTCCGGTTCTCACTAAATGGCATATGACATATATGCAACTAATTTAGACTATTCCTATGCTAAGGATATGACTAAACACAGCCCTAGGGCACACCACATTTATCCTACTTATGACGGTTTAGAGTATCCTCATAATTTTAGAGACTGGCTTAAGGGATTAGAATAATATTTTAATTGTCACTTATGGGATGACTACGAAAAGGTTAGCTTTGCCCGAGAGCGATTAGTAGGTCGAGCCCGATTATTTTGGTTAAACAAAGAGCGTCGTGTTGGTAGTTATCATTATGCTTGGCCGCACATGCGTAGCCTCCTCTCGTGTCAATTTGATCGTGCCTGCCTGCGCACTAATAGCACCACACCCGTTAGTAAGAATAGTTATGACACCAGACCCGTATCTGCTTATAGGAGTGACCCTACGCCTCAGGATAGATCCTATCCACAAAGAGGTAGTAATTCCCAAAGTGTGCCTAGTCCCACCTATAGCGAACATAAGCCATTTAGACCCCAAAATTTAAACTCGAAAGAGGTTACTATTAGGGTGCTTGTTTCTTTAGCCTCGACATCTAGGCCCTCTAGTATAGTGATGGATACCTCTGAGGATTCTTATGTGGATATAGAATCTCTGGATGATGAAGTTAATCAGCCAAGTGAGAGTCTTCCTTCACTTATGATAGTGCCTGACTCTCCTGTTGAACCTGAGGATGTGAATAGGAGTAAGCCTGTCACAGAGGACGAGGCAATTCTCGCTGATGCTTTTAGTGAAGTTGAGGAGATTGGTTACTCTAGTGACCTGGACGAGGATTTCTCCCCTGAGGAATCATCTTCACCCCCTTTCAACGATATTTTAGTCAGGGAGTCGTCTGATGACCCTGAGTCAGAAGACGTTCCGGCTGAGTCGGTAGAGTCATCCAATGTTGAAAGCTTACCTGTTACTAAATTAGGTGATGACTTGCAAGGACCCGGTATTATTATGGTTGACCCATAATTAATGGATGTTTCAACGGTATTGGAAGAGTCACCTTGGGATGGTTGTTCAATTTGGGATAATCTTATTGTGATACATCCGGGAGTTAGTTCATTTAAGGTATCAACGCAGCTTAAAAGTCAAGTTAATTTTGATACTCCCCGGGATTCGATTTGCCCATCCCTATATTTTGATTGTGACGACGCACACACTTCATGGGAAGAGTTGGTTAACGAAGGATGTGTCGTTTTGGAAAATTTACCCTGTGGGGAAAAATTATCTTTGGATGACGGTATCCCTGAGGGCTAGAAAGACATTTCGTTGATGATAGCTCCTTTACCTGGTGCCCAAAACTGTTTAGAAATTTTGTCGGATACGATTTTGCCTACCTATGATACGATCAATAATTCTGAATTAAATGAAGTATCGAATGAGTTGGAAGACTTGTCGGCTGAGTTTTCAGTGAGAACGAATCCACTGTTTAATTTTTGCTATGATTTTAACGGCCTGCAAACGGAGGCTTGTTATTGTACTGTCACAACCCGCATTTTCTCCAAAAATTTAGAAGTATCAGAGTAGGAGAAAACGCGCGTTGTGATGCCACGTCGGGCAGGGGATAACTGCCGACGCTCAGGCAACCACCAACTACTAAGACTATAAATAAAACACATGCTTTAATGATGTGAAAAATCAATTGTATTTTAGAGTCCGTATCCCTCGGCTCGGTGGATTAGCTAGTCCACAATTAAAAACTATACTTATACGCAGTGGAAATTATTTTAGTTACATTTGACATCCTAAAAGAGAGCATAAGTGTTCCCAAGGGACAACTTATACTATGCATACCCTACATTTATGCTATACCATATATACGAAAATAATCTTTTACATCGTTTGGAAAGTAGTGTTGAGTTTTATAAAGCATGCTGATCATGAGGTATACGAATAACAGTGCTTTTAGATTTTTAAAAGTAACTAGCAACTTAGCATAAATCTTCCCAAGAGCAAGTTGAATAAACTCCAAAACGGGAAATCTAGCAGTATAAGTAAGGTACAAAGCATCTAAAAGAGAAACCACTAGTGGGCGTCAATAACTGACACGAACCCACTGGTGAGTAGACATATCTGTACTACAAGTCTAAAGAAACTACCTCCCAGGAGTGAGGAAGAGAAAAACTCAGCAGCAGCTATAGCACTAGCAAGCTTCAGAAGAAACCTAGCCGCACAGTCGGCTATATACCTTAACCTGAGGCATTCAAAGAAAAGAACACCTCAGCAAAGCAATATGTCTATAGGAAAATGAGACTATGGTATAAAGAAGAAGTAAAACAGGTAAGGACAAAGTAAACAGGTAAAGGAAAATACTCGCCAAAAGTGAGTAAAAAATGGGTGCACCAAGTGCACGGAATAAGTCAAGCTTCAAAAAATCTCTGCAAGAAGGATTAGCAAAATAAAATAAATCCTCACATAGAGTTAGAGCGGAAAGAATCGCCAAGTACTGGAGATGGACAAAATCAGCAACAAGGGCCTAGACTGATGGCAACGGTCCAACAAAGTCTATCAGGCCTAAATATCTCCAAGGTGCTGTGGTGGTGGTGTCAGTACAACTCAACCAAACAGCACATATTATCTTAGTAAGACAAGAAGTAAAAACAAGGGTGGCGGTATCGGTCCGACCCACCCCAAAAACCACATCCTAATCCAGTACTAAGCGACTCGGGAGAACCCTTGCTAGTGGCTCCATGTACCACCGAGAAGTCACACTGAACCCTGAACCATCTAGAGAAACCCACCTAAGAGACTTAGCTGTCTAGCGGCTGACGGCGTTGGTTAACTAGACACGCATCCAACCTCGCATAAATATATTAAACTTGAGTACACAAAGCACTACAGATAGTAAAACACTTGACAATTTTGTAACATAAGTAGTTTTAGTAGGCTAAACTTCAGTATCAAGAGATCCTACACCTACGAATTTGAGGTATTTACCAAGGAACTAAACCCCTAGTTTGTTTATTCAAGTGAGTTGATACGAAGTATATGAAAGTGACACGATACTAATTGTAACCAAGTATTTTGATACTACGCATGCACAAGTAGATTGATACAACACATGTACGATTAGTTCACTATCAAACATGTATGCCTAAATTGAGTGGATATGATACCGCACATAAGCAAGTGAGTTTGACATTAACTACAAACCAGAGGATTAACACTAGACAAAACATGAGATTTGGGTGGTTTTGATACAAATCCGATTTCGGAGCAACTACGGAGCAAGCTATAATATAATCTTGCAACTAATTAAAACAAAGCATAGTAATGGTTTACACCCAATGAAGACCGCAACCAATGGAATGTGTCATGAAACGAACAAGCTTACTACCGAGGGCTCTCGAGTTATACCCGATCGGGGCAATACTCATAGCAAAAGGAACACTTGCCTAATAAAACCGATCTGGGCAAAATAAATAAAAACAGCCCAATAACAAAACAGTGGACATGCAGGAATAACAAAGAGGGGAAAAACAACGCAATGGCAATAACAAAATAAGAAAAGGATATGTGAGGCCTTGTACCGATTTTCATATGCATAACCAAGTAAAAAAAAAATATATCAAACAATTTCCAGGAATCAAGCAAACAAGACAAGATATGGAAGTACTTTGGCAAGGGTACACTTGCCTTGGCTTTTGAAGGAGTTCGGCCAGTAGTGTTCTTCCCAACAGGACAAGATCGCAGCAAAAATCCTACGAAAAATCTGGACAAGAAAATCTGGGCGGTCAAAGCACGGAAAGAACAAGAACTCTCAACACCCGATCGGAAAAAGGATATGATGAAATCCCAAAATGGTTATCTCGGAACGAAGGCGTTGCCTAGAGGAGCACGGATCGGGCCTCAAACTGGAGTTTCTAATTTGATTGGGCAAGGGAACCGGCGATCAAAGTTCATCCAGGTTTCCGCCCTTTCTCATTTTCTCCCGCTCGGTCTTCAGATGCAGGGCCGCCGGGTTTGGGATGGAGAGGACCTAACGCTAAGACAACACCTTATATATGATAAACTAATAACTATTTGCATAAATTTCAATCCTATTAACTAATGAAATAATAATTAAGTATATATACACATAAATATATCTATACACTTATAAATATACTTATACACTATACACCTATACATTTACCCTTTTCATTTACTTATATACATATAATTTACGCTTATAAATAAATATATATATATATATACCGCACCTACCCGTACATACCCGCACACCAGCCTCTATAAAGTCTCACACATACGTGCACTGACACGCCTAAATCACTCACCAAACTAAAATGCGAAAGAAAAAAAATATGCTAGAATAGAATGACCACCCGCTAACAAGCAACCGTCGAAACGACGCGAAAATTAACGCTCTCGGATTCTGAACAAATCCGCACCATAGCTAAACACTCGGGCAACGCAAACATCGACAAAGTCGGACACAACCTCCGATGACCACACACTCGGGCTAACCTCACCCCGAAGCCAAAGCACAAGGATTCCCTAAGAGGCTCAGCCGGGCCTCCAAAACAGACGCCGGCTAGATGGGGAAACCATACAACAGGCTATAACCTTTAAGAACACCTAACGAGGTACTCTAATAATGACACGAGACGGAAATGCGCCAACGTAACGCCAAACGAGGATTTAAATAATTGCCGAAAAAACGGAGCGTTACAGTCACTCCCCCTAAAAGAAAGTTTCGTCCCGAAACTTTACGTACGCTACTTCTACTATAGAAGGAAAGTAACAAAACAAAGTTACTAGAAAGAAAAAATACCCAACAAAACAGGAGAACAGGTGAGGGTGAGCCTCCTTCATAGCCGACTCTAGCTCCCAAGTCGCGCTTTCCAAATCTTGATTCTTCCAAAGAACCTTCACCATCGGGATAGACTTTGTCCGCAGCACCCGATCCTGAGTATCCAAGATGCGGACCGATACCTCAACATATGAGAGGTTGGGCTCCAACTGGGGCACGACATCCAATACTTGCCCACTGCTCCGCACACACTTCCGCAACTGGCTTACATGAAAAACATTATGCACGCCTGGGAAGTTGGCTGGTAGGTCCAACCTATATGTTGACACACCAATACACTCCAAAATTCTGAATGGGCCCACATACCTCAGATCCAGCTTATGGTTCTTGCCGAACCTCTTCACTCCAACCATTGGAGACACCTTCAAGAAGACCAAATCCTCCACCGAAAATTCCAAAACGGACCTACGCCAGTTGGCGTTCTTCTCATATCTCTCCTGAGCTAACCAAAGCTTTTCACGAATTAGCTTCACAGCAACCTCCATTTCCTCGAGTGCATCAGGACCCAACAAAGGCCTCTCACCAGCCTCAGTCCAAAAAAACAGAGTTCTGCAGCGCCTCCCATACAATGCCTCGAAGGGAGCCATTTGCAAGCTCTCTTGGTAACTGTTATTGTAGGTAAACTCCATGACCCGCAAACGCTCATCCCACACTCCACTGTGGTCTAGAATGTAGCACCTGATCATATCCTCCACTATCTGGTTCACACGCTCTGTCTGCCCATTTGTCTGTGGGTGGTAAGCGGTAGAATACCTCAAATCTGTACCCAGACCCTCTTGCAGACTCTTCCAGAAGAGAGATGTAAAACGAGAGTCCCGATCAGAAATGATGCTAACAGGCACACCGTGCAATCTGATGACCTCGTTCAAATACAACTCTGCTATATTCTTCATCGGGTAGTCGATCTTATAAGGTACGAAGTCTGCACACTTCGTCAATCAGTCCACGATCACCCAAACTGAATCAATTCCCCTTGGAGATCTCGGTAAGCCCGTAATGAAGTCCATAGAGATACTTTCCCACTTCCAAGTCAGGATCTCCAAAGGAGTCAACTTGCCACCAGGCCTCCCATGGTCGGCCTTCACCCGCTTGCAAGTGTAACATTCAGAAACATACCGAGCTATATCCCCCTTCATACCATACCACCAGGCGATCTGCTTCAAATCATGATACATCTTGGTGGATCCTGGGTGGTAGGCAACACTGGATCCACGAGCCTCTTTGCATACCATACTCCTGATGTCTCCAACCGCAGGGATGCAAATCCTGCCGTGGTACTTCAAAGTACCCGAATCATCGATAGAGAAATCCGACAACTCCCCTCTCTCAGCCCTGAGGTACAGGTGTAACAAATCCGGATCATCCTTCGGGTGCAACGTGGTGAGTGAAATCCAAGATAGTTCTGCCACTGCCAAACTACTTTGCAAATCACACCATCCCACGGAGATGTCCATCAAAAAGAACTCTTCCACTAAACGGTCTGCCGTGAGGTTGAAGATCTTCCCTGTCTTGTGGCTCAGGGCGTCGGCCACCACATTGGCTTTGCCTGGATGATACTGGATATCCACGTCATAATCGACCACAAACTCTAGCCACTGCCGCTGGCGCAGATTCAGCTCCTTCTGCGTAAACACGTACTTCAGGCTCTTATGATCTGTAAAAATCTTGCACTGAGCCCCATAGAGTAGATGCCTCCACAACTTCAATGCAAAAATCACCGCCGCAAACTCGAGGTCATGCGTAGGGTAATTCCGCTCATGAGTCTTCAACTACCACGACCCATACGCAATCACCTTCCCCTCTTACATCAACACGCCTCCGAGCCCAACATGCGAGGCATCCACATATACATCATAGTCCTGGCCCTCCATAGACAACGTCAACACATGGGCAGAACACAACCTGCTTTTCAGCTCCAGAAAAGCCTCCTCGCATTTCTCGCTCCAAATAAACGTCGTATGCTTCTGCGTCAGCTTAGTCAAGGGCGCTGCCAAGGTAGAAAAGCCCTCAACAAACCTTCTATAATAGCCAGCCAACCCCAAGAAGCTTCTAATCTCCTTGGGTGTGCTCGGCCTATGCCAATCCATCACCGCAGAAATCTTCTCCAGGTCCACTGAAATGCCATCCTTGTTCACCACATGACCCAGGAAGGAAACCTGAGGCAACCAGAATTCACATTTACTCATCTTGGCATACAACTGATGAACTCTCAGGGCAGATAACACCAACCGCAAGTGCTGATCATGCTCCGCAGCATTCCGAGAATAAATCAGAACGTCGTCTATGAATACGACCACAAACTTGTCCAGAAAATCTTTGAACACCCGATTCATCATGTCCATGAATGTTGATCGCGCATTGGTCAACCCAAAAGACATAACTAGGAATTCGAAATGCCCATGCCTAGATCGGAAAGCCGTCCGTGGAATGTTCGACTCCCGGATCCTGAGCTAATGATATCCTGATGGAAGGTCAATCTTGGAGAATACAGAGCTACCACGCAACTGATCGAATAAGTCATCGATTCTGGGCAGAGGATACCTGTTCTTGATAGTGACTTTGTTCAACTCCCTATAGTCGATGCAAAGGCGCATCGAACAATCTTTCTTCTTCACAAAGACAACAGGCGCACCCCAGGGCGACGAGATCTGCCTTATGAAACCCTTCTCCAATAACTCATCCAGCTGGGTACGCAACTCCTCCAGCTCTCGCGGGGCCACCCGGTACGGCGCCTTAGCAATAGGATGCGTACCCGGCTCCAAATCAATCACGAACTCGACATCTCTAACAGGAGGAAGACCGGGAAGGTCGCTAGGAAACACATCAGAAAACTCACGAATAACAGGAATCTCATCCAACTGTGGCAAACTGCTAACAGTCCCCAGCAATGAGACTAAGCAAGCAAAACAATCAGAACTTAATAACCTCTGAACACATACCGCAGAAATCACCGGAGACACCTGGCGTGGATCGCCATAAATACTCCCAGGCTGACTGTTGTCCTTCTTGAAATATAGGTGCTTACCCCGTCACTGGATCACCGCATCATATCAGGACAACCAATCCATGCCTAGGATAACATCGAAATCCTCCAAGTCAATCATCTTCAGATTTGCCTTGGCCGGGAAATCCCCCAACATAATAGGACAATCCAGAATCCCCTGATCTAATATCACGGAATCACCTGAGGGGAATTTGACGCAAAAGGCATCACCGACATGATCTAGATCCAACTGGAACCGCTCTACAAAGGCCCTAGCAACAAATGAGTGGGTAGCACCTGAGTCGAAGAGAATGCACGCCCAACGGTTCTTTACCTTAAAACTCCCTATATAAATATAAAAGGGAAAAATTGCACAATCATTTAAGAAAACAATAGCAAAACTAATCTGCAATGTAAGTAAAAGACTAGCGAGAAGGTTTACCTGAAATGACTTGCGTCGAAGTTTGAGCCTCCGCTGATGATATCACATTCAGCTTCCCTTTGCCCTTATCCATGGGCTGAGGCGATGGCAAGGACTGAAGGGGAACTGGTCGGAGCACAGACTGGAGCTGCGGGCATCGGGCCTTGGTATGACCTTTCTGTCTGCACTGATAGGAGACCTTGTCCTTCAACCAGCAACGGGAAACATCATGCCCCTCTTTCTTACACATAGTACACACCACATTCTGGCTGGGAGCACCCTGAATAGCATGCACATGCTCCTTCTTCATCGCCGCCATCTTGAAACATCTCTCAGCAGGATGGCCCGACTGGCCACAAAAACTACAGACCTCCTTGCTCCTCTTCCTCGAAGGAGCACCGGGCACTTGGGGGCTCTTTGCTTCAACAGCTTTCCTCTTCTCATTCCTCTCCTGTTGTCCTCTTTGCTTCGCGCTTTCGATGGACTCTACCTTAAAAGCGGCCTCAAATGCCCCAGCATAACTCACCGCTCCATGAGCCACCGCTAGCTGCTGAACATCTCTCCACAAGCCACCGAGGAAACGCTTCGCTCTATCCTCCTCTGAGCTCACCAAACTAGGGGCAAAGCGACTGAGTTTGCTAAACTCAATCTCATACTCGCTGACCGTGAGCTGCCTCTACTTCAGATGTAAGAAGTCGTTCATCAGCCTATCTCGCTCCACTGACGGTAGAAACTTCCGCATCAAGATCCCCTTGAAGGAATTCCAAGTGCTTCCTCTTGCCATTCCCTCCTTCTCCCTCATCCACCAGCTCTTCACTAAGCCCTTCAGCTGATAGGCGGCCAACATCACCTTCTGATCCTCAGACGCTCAAGAATAATGAAACATTTTCTCTATGGAAATCAACCAGTCATCCAAAATCATGAAGTCCGCCTTAACATCGTAGGTAGGGGGTCGCAGTCGCTGGAACTGAGTGATGAAAGCCATCTTCGGGGGCACCACCACTAGAGGCACCAAAGGGGCTGGCGGTGCAGGAGGTACAGGAAGTGTAGGAACAGCTATGCCCGCAGCAGGATCCTGCGCTCTCGGTGCTAGTCCTGCCACCACAGATATCAAGGACTGGATCTGAGACTAAACGTCCACCATCTACCTCGATAGAGCCTCATTGCTCTGCCTCAGACTCTCCACAACTGCAACGCTTGGAGCACCAGAAGACTCACCCTCAGATTGGGGAGTCGACCTCGTCACTCTACGCTTAGGCGCCATACTAAAAAGAACAAACAAGCAATCATCAGAACCTAGTTCAACTACTAGGACAAAACAAACAGTTACAGGCAAACCTACATAAGTACTTGCTTTCAGTGCCAACTTGCTCTGGGCTTTATATATATATATATATATATATATATATATATATTTATACAGAGGAAATAATGCCATGCTTAACCTAAGATGGTTCACCACCATCACACTAAATCTTGTGCCTATATCGGGAATGCATGAATTTATATTTTTTTTGACTCAAAACCATGCGTGTACATATGTCATCCTGCAAGTCTTAAGGTTGGCACGTTGTGCTTATGCAATGTTATGCTATGCATGATTGTGCTATGCATTCTAAAAAGACCCTAATGCATGTTATGAGCGGCGTACAAATGAAAATGTTATGCATCCCATACTACATAACATTTCCATGCAACAAAAAAGAAAACTTGCTAGTCGCATTCATGTGATGAGGTTATGCATCTCATACTACATAACCCTCTCATGTTGCCTCCTATGGTGGATCCCTATACAAACACATATTATGCATCCCATACTACATAATATGCCCCGTATACTTCATGTTATGCTATGAGTGTAGTGTTCGTGCTTCAGCCAAGACATGCTGATGACATATCGGTGTGTGTATGATATGATGCTAAACATCTAATACCTACAAAGAAAGGTTGCCCGACAAATTGTCAAGCAACCTCCCTCTGATACCAACTGTCACAACCCGCATTTTCTCCAAAAATTTAGAAGTATCAGAGTAGGTGAAAACGCGCGTTGTGATGCCACGTCGGGCAGGGGATAACTGCCGACGCTCAGGAAACCACCAACTACTAAGACTATAAATAAAACACAAGCTTTAATGATGTGGAAAATCAATTGTATTTTAGAGGCCGTATCCCTCAGCTCGGTGGATCAGCTAGTCCACAATTAAAAATTATACTTATATGCAGTGGAAATTATTTTAGTTACATTTGACATCCTAAAAGAGAGCATAAGTGTTCCCAGGGGACAACTTATACTATGCATACCCTACATTTATGCTATACCATATATACAAAAATAATCTTTTACGTCGTTTGGAAAGTAGTGTTGAGTTTTATAAAGCATGCTGATCATGAGGTATACGATTAATAGTGCTTTTAGATTTTTAAAAGTAACTAGCAACCTAGCATAAATCTTCCAAAGAGCAAGTTGAATAAAATCCAAAATGGGAAATCTAGCAGTATAAGCAAGGTACAAAGCATCTAAAAGAGAAACCACCAGTGGGCGTCAACAACTGACACGAACCCACTGGTGAGTAGGCATATTTGTACTACAAGTCTAAAGAAACTACCTCCCAGGAGTGAGGAAGAGAAAAACTCAGCAGCAACTATAGCACTAGCAAGCTTCAGAAGAAACCTAGCCGCACAGTCGGCTATATACCTGAACCTGAGGCATTCAAAGAAAAGAACACCTCAGCAAAGCAATATGTCAATAGGAAAATGAGACAATTGTGTAAAGAAGAAGTAAAATAGGTAAGGACAAAGTAAACAGGTAAAGGAAAATACTCGCCAAAACTGAGTAAAAAATGGGTGCACCAAGTGCACGGAATAAGTCAAGCTTCAAAAAATCTCTGCAAGAAGGATTAGCAAAAAAAAATAAATCCTCACATAGAGTTAGAGCGGAAAGAATTGCCTAGTACTAGAGATGGACAAAATCAGAAACAAGGGCCTAGACTGGTGGCAACGGTCCAACCAAGTCTATCAGGCCTAAATATCTCCAAGGTGCTGTGGTGGTGGTATAAGTCCAACTCAACCAAACAGCACATATTGTCTTAGTAAGACACGAAGTAAAAACAAGGGTGGCGGTATCGGTCCGACCCACCCCAAAAACCACATCCTACTCCAGTACTAAGCGACTCGGGAGAACCCTTGCTAGTGGCTCCATGTACCACCGAGAAGTCACACTGAACCCTGAACCATCTAGAGCAACCCACCTAAGATACTTAGCTGCCTAGCGGCTGACGGCGTTGGTTAACTAGACACGCATCCAACCTTGCATAAATATATTAAACTTGAGTACATAAAGCACTACAGATAGTAAAACACTTGACAATTTTGTAACATAAGTGGTTTTAGTAGGCTAAACTTCAGTATCAAGAGATCCTACACCTACGAATTTGAGGTATTTACCAAGGAACTAAACGCCTAGTTTGTTTATTCAAGTGAGTTGATATGAAGTATATGAAAGTGACACGATACTAACTGTAACCAAGTATTTTGATACTACACATGCACAAGTAGATTGATACAACACATGTACGATTAGTTCACTATCAAACATGTACGCCTAAATTGAGTGGATATGATACGACACATAAGCAAGGGAGTTTGACATTAACTACAAACCAGAGGATTAACACTAGACAAAACATGAGATTTGGGTGGTTTTGATACAAATACGATTTCGGAGTAAATACGGAGCAAGCTATAATATAATATTGCAACTAATTAAAACAAAGCATAACAATGGTTTACACCCAAGGAAGACTGCAACCAATGGAATGTCTCATGGAACGAACAAGCTTACTACCGAGGGCTCTCGAGTTATACCCGATCGGGGCAATACGAATAGCAAAATGAACACTTGCCTAATAAAACCGATCTGGGCAAAATAAATAAAAACAGCCCAGTAACAAAACAGTGGACATGCAGGAATAACAAAGAGGGGAAAAACAACGCAATGGCAATAACAAAATAAGAAAAGGAGATGTGAGGCCTTGTACCGATTTTCGTATGCATAACCAAGTAAAAAAAATATATCAAACAATAGATTTCCAGGAATCAAGCAAACAAGACAAGATATGGAAGTACTTTGTCAAGGGTACACTTGCCTTGACATTTGAAGGAGTTCGGCCAGCAGTGTTCTTCCCAACAGGACAAGATCGCAGCAAAAATCCTACGAAAAATCTGGACAAGCAAATCTGGGCGGTCAAAGCATGGAAAGAACAAGAACTCTCAACACCCGATCGGAAAAAGGAGATGGTGAAATCCCAAAATGGTTACCTCGGAACGAAGGCCTTGCTTAGAGGAGCACGGATCCGGCCTCAAACTGGAGTTTCGAATTTGATCGGGCAAGGGAACCAGCGATCAATGTTCATCCAGGTTTCCGCCCTTTCTCGTTTTCTCCCGCTCGGAATTCAGATGCAGGGCCGCCAGGTTTTGGATGGAGAGGACCTAACCATAAGAAAACACCTTATATATGATAAACTAATAACTATTTGCATAAATTTCAATCCTATTAACTAATGAAATAATAATTAAGTATATATACACATGAATATATCTATACACTTATAAATATACTTATACACTATACACCTATACATTTACCCTTTTCATGTACTTATACACATATAATTTACGCTTATATATATATATATATATATATATATATATATATATATATATATATATATATATATATATATATATATATATATATATATATATATACCGCACCTACCCGTACATACCCGCACACCAGCCTCTATAAAGTCTCACACATACGTGCACTGGCACGCCTAAATCACTCACCAAACTAAAATGCGAAAGAAAAAAAATATATACGCTAAAATAGAATGACCACCCGTTAACAAGCAACCGTTGAAACGACGCGAAAATTAACGCTCTCGGATTCCGAAAAAATCCGCACCATAGCTAAACACTCGGGCTACGAAAACTTCGGCGAAGTCGGACACAACCTCCGATGACCACACACTCGGGCTAATCTCACCCGAAGCCAAAGCACAAGGATTCCCTAAGAGGCTCAGCTGGGCCTCCAAAACAGATGCCGGCTAGCTGGGGAAACCATATAACATGCTATAACCTCTAAGAACACCTAACGAGGTACTCTAACAACGGCACGAACCGGAAATGCGCCAACGTAACACCAAACGAGGTTTTAAATAATTGCCGAAAAAACGGGGCGTTACATGGATGAGTAATCTGTGTTTTGACGTTGAGTGTGACTTAACTTCACCTACGGAATCAACCATGTCGACTCTCCCTCCAGTTCATTTAACTCGAGTAAATGATTTGTTAGGACACGAGCTAGTCATTCCTAGCCCTTTATATTTGGAGAAGTTTATTATTACCGCCTCCCCATTAGGCTTACTTAGATGGATGTGGGTAAACGTAGTTGGTGACGAGCGTTTTCTGCTGGCTATTCATTACGAAATTTTTAAATCAAAATTTAATTCCAAATTTAAAACGAAAACGTTAGGCTCCACTGAAATAATTTTTGAATTTAAAGAACCCGTGCCACCTGACATAGTTCAGTTATTTTATACTATTAATTCTAGTCATGTTGCACATGGCTTCACCCCACACGGTACAAAACTCATGTTGCTTATGGGTACAAAACTCATGTTTTCGTCGGCCTATCATCCCCAAACGGATGGACAAACGAAAGTGGTCAATCGAAGCTTGGGTGGATTACTTCGTTGCTTAGTGGGAGATCATAAAGGTACATGTGACATTATCCTTCCTCATGCTCAATTAGCTTACAATAATTCAAAGAATAGGTCCACATGTTTATCTCCGAATGAGGTCGTGCATGGTTATAAGGCCCCCGTGCCTCTTGACTTTGGTCCCGTTACCACCATCTTTTAAATCTAGTCATTTTGCCCAGGATTTCGCCTCGCATGTCCACAATCTCCATAAGAACATTAGCGAGCAATTAGCTAAACAATATGCTATTTATCAATCGAACACTAACGCACATCGGCAAGCGGTCTCCTTGAATATTGGTGATTTGGTAATGGTTCATCTCACCCCTGAACGGATGACTTCAGGAACTATAAAGAAATTGGCGAATAGGAGAGCCGGTCCTTTTCGAGGGTTAAAGAAGTTGGGCGAAACTGCATATTTATTACAGATACCCGTTGATTGGGGAATTTCTCCTGTTTTTAACATTTCAGATTTAACGCTTTATGTCGCTCCACCACCTGAACTTTCTGTCTCGCCGTTTAATATTTCCATTAAATCTTTTAATGGGGTGGGTGGTGAGATTGTTCCTGGATCGCTCTCTCCTGCGGACTCTACGGGAGGTAAGCCGCCTAATGATGATGAAACTTGTTTTTCTTCTTTGCCTAACGCATTTCCAAGGTTCCCTCGGACCGCTTTCTTGCCTGACAGGATATTGTAGGATGCTGTGTTTCCTACTCCCGACGGTGACTTCACAGGTTCTTGATTCGGTGGCGTGGTCGTCCTGCTTCGGACGACTCATGGCTCTCTGCTTCGGAAGTGGATCTACTTGATGTGGAGCTCCTACGTCCGCTATGTTCCAGCACACTCATCAGTGATGAGTCCTTTCGAGCGGGGGAGGATTGATGGAGGCGACGACCCTTAACATGACGATGGATGCGACGGCCCTCAACATGACGACGATGGTACTGGCACGCTTACGGATGATGGTGCCTCTCCGATCAAAGACGCGCATCGCCGCGACAACCAATTTGATAAACGCCATCGCCGCTTCAATCTCCGCCCGCGGCGCCATAATAATTAATTAATACTTATAAATATTCTCGTATAAATATTAATTAAATATTTTCCTGTTTTGTTTAATTGCACTTTTGTTGGGACAATATTTAATCTTTGTTATTGTGCTGCATGTAGCCGTTTCATTTTGTAAGCCTATAAATAGGCCATTATATGGGATAATCATTCATTGAATGAAAATTTGAAATTTGAACTCCTAAAATTGGAATTCCCTCCTTCTTCTCTCTTTCCTTCTCTCTTCCTAGCCAAAAGAGGCATCCCCCTCTCAAATTTTCTCCCCCCTCCTTCTCTCTTCATTCTACCTTCTTCTTCCCTCTTGTTACCCCGCAACCTCCACGATTTCCCCCAACCCTCTCTCTACTAGTCGGCCATCATTGGAGGAGAAGATTCGATTGAAACAACTAAAGGCTTGGGTGATCTTCTACGACGCAAAGCGGAGAAGACGAGCAAGTTTCTTCATTATATTGGAGCACCTTCCATGGAGTACAAAGGAGAGCGATCATTTCTAGTGGATCCAACATCTCCGATCTATTTTTTCGAGAGGGGTAACGAAACTTCTACACAAGAGTTTTCTTTTGTTAGATCGTTTTTGTGGTGGACGATTTTAGCTTGATTTTTTGAAACGAATAAAATTTCGCGGAGTTTTCTTTGATAGATCTGTGGTTTTCGTTTGATATTCCAAATACTATCGAGAGGATTTTGCGATCCTCGTTATTTCTTGTTGGGGAAAGATCAACCGTTTGCGAATCAGGATTTTCTTGGTAGATCTTTCTTTGTACAACATCGCTCGAACGGACGCGAACATTCGTCCTTTACTTAGCTTGATCGGATCTCGGCCTTTAGCCGTGGTTTGATCTCCAGCGGGTTGGCTATCCGTACATTAGCGCGAAAGATAAATAAAAAAATAATATTGTGCTGCTGCGTTTCGTTGTTGTGCAGAAAAGAGAGCGAGGGAGCGTGGCGAACGTCATCCGTGTAGGCTCTTAGGACAGTGCTACATCACATGAACTCAACTCCAGGAATGTCCACTATACATAAATTCCACATTTATATATCCAAAACCAGGAATGTATACAACCCATACACACATGGCCTTACGACCTTACAGGTTTCTCTTTTTACATATATACAAGTTCATACATCGGCACGCAGGCCAGCCACACATGAAATCCAACCACGATGCACTTGGCCTTCTTGGGCCTTAGCAACAAGCTTTCAATCCATGCATTTAATTTCAATCCGCAGCACCTGCAAGTAGACATCCACCAAAGAGTGACAAACAAAGTAACGGTCAACTACAACTGACCAAATATCACGACCCTAACCCCTGCCCGGGGCAGCGGTTCCTTCCCTATATGCATTTGCAAATACAATAGCTAACAATCACAGGCATACACATCAAATCACAAACGCCGACCACAGCCCGATGCTTCGTGCTCTCAGGGAACCTTACAGTCTACCGGAAACCGGTGGTAACACCACCAATCACACGATAATTAACTTGTTTGCTGGCCGGTCCTAGTCACCCCAACACGTATGATGGTTGCATTCCTCCCAAACCAAGCAGAGGTACGTACCGCATGGCAAACACGAGCATTCATCCAACAGATCGACCTGCTTTTATTTCGGTGTAGCAAGTCGGGCTATCGCACGCTCCCGAACACTGCCACCAATCGATCTCTCCATCATGCCCAGGTACAGGTTAGCCTTGCCCGTGCTCACATCGTCACTGGCACACCGTGACGCGGGTCGGCATTCCCTTCCTGGGTAGCCGCAGCTTCCCGCTCTCGCAGAGCAAACCACAAGGAGCTTCGCAAGGCATCCAAGATCATATCCATGGCTAGCCCACGCATGAGCATACCATCCACACATAGCATTCAATCATCCAATACACAAAGCACATAGCATCTTTGCAAATCCACGGAGTTCTATCCGGTTTACCGATGATCATCACCAATCCAGATTAACGGTCCAGATGGGCTTCACACAGTATGCATATGCCGTACTCCACAATTCCGGTTCTAGATGCAAACTCATTGACGGAATCACTTCGCGAATCGACCTTTTGGTGGAGGATTCCACGCATATTCATAAAGAAAGGACTTAGATGTCCAAGAAGGAGATCGTTACCCTTGAAGATCACTTTGGTGCTCGGAAGTAGCCGGATGGCAGTCACCGCCTCGGCTTAGCCTTCATGAATCCGCTCTCGGATCTTCATTCCGCACTCCGCACCTCCTTCAGCAGCTGGCTTTCTCTTCCTCCTTCATTCCCTTGCACTCCCCTCTTCTTGCTCTCTCTTGAAATGAGAAGAAGAAGAAGATAATGAAGATTAAGGGTTAAATCCCCATTTTCCCCGGCCATAACAACACCTGGACAAAGCCTATCCATTCGATCTAGAAAGATGGAATCAAACGGCTCAAAAACGGCCAGAAAAGCATGAACACGGCCTGACACGCCCTGTGACACGCCCGTGTCACAGGCCGTGTCCCCTAAAGCGGCAGGAAACCGACTACAGACAACCAGTACACAGCCGTGGGACACGCCCGTATCACGGGTCGTGTCCCCTGACATGCCCTCAAACACGCCCGTGTCTGTGGCCATGTGCATCAGGTTGGACAACCTCAAAATCACCCGAGAATCACACGGCCCTGGGACACTGATGGGCCCGCGAACAGACTCTTACTGTGGTTGGTTTGGTGAGTCGATCGCCGCGGGCTTGCTTGGGTAGGCAAGTGCACCTATCGCAAGTATTACTCGATATTCGGGGGAATAACGAGGTCGTATTGTTCTCGGGGTCATGTTGACTATTCTTACTCCTCCGGGAGGACTATTATTTTACTGAAAGAAAGGTGGATTTTTTAAGTAATTAAAAACGGAAAAGCAAAGGAGCGAAAAAATGATTTAGAAAATATTCGATGAAGGGTTAACGCTCGGCATCGAATCGGATTAAGACTAAAACAATTTTTAATAATTATAGGACTTAGTTTTCAATTTAATAAAAGGCAACTTGGCCGTGGAGGTTCCACAAATATGAGCGCACTTATCTCTAGGAATATTGCTCACCTGAACGTTAAGACTATTCGACCGAACGTTACTCCGACGAAGGATTCCTCTTAACGCCCGCTTTACGCTAAGAACCCCGCTATTGGGTGGGGAACCCAATCTGGTAGAATTACGCTTGTCCTCTTTCGAGGGTATGCACGCAACTCTATTTACCCAGGGGTGATCGGTCCATATGCACGGCCTCTCGGCTAGTTAGCATATGGACTACGGAAATAGGGCCCACACATCGATATGTGGTCCTACACGTCGTAAACCTGTGGTAAACCTTAATTCCTTAAATTAAAATGAAAATAAAGAGCTTCAATTATTAGAAATCATTTTAAATGTCCCAATGCTCTTCGATGCCGAGGCTAATAGCGATTAGCCACACATCGGTATGGGGACAGCTTATAATTTAGTGAGGCGCAAGTTCGAAATTAAACGCTAATGATTATAAGAAGGGGACATAAAAACAAAACAAACATTTAGAAAGCTAAAAAGTTAACTAAAACGAGAACTCACGCACACTCCAAATTATAAATTAAACAGAAACTAAGTTACACATAAAAGAAATTTGCATATTTAAAATTTGCGAGTCCCACTCAAACGAGTGGGGGCGGTAAATAAAAGTTGAAAATTGCAAGTCCTACTCAAACGAGTAGGACTGAAATGAAAGCGAGTCCTACTCAAATAAGTAGGAGAAAATAAATCCGATTACAGGGCTTTCTCAAATATTTACAGGGAAATAAAAATCCGTCCATTTAACTCAAGTGAGTAGGCGGAAAAATAAAGAAAGAAAATAACAAGTCCTACTCAAACGAGTAGGACTGAAAATGAAAACGATGCGTCATTTAACTCTTAACGAGTAGGCGGAAATAAATACACACAAACACACACACTCCAAATGAATTTCAAGAAAGCAATAAAGCTAACACCTACACTCACACACTCTACATAATTTGAACAAAGTATTAAAAATTATACTCATACACTCACACACACAACATGAAAATTAAGAAGAACAAAAGAAAATTTATGCTCATACACTCACACACACTAATTGAAAGAAAAATGAAAGTTACCTAAAAATTAAAACTTTTACTTTTTCAAGCTTAGGTTTTGCCAAAAACAAATAAAAAGAAGAAATTACAATTTTTAGAAGACAAAAGTTTTTCAAAACAAATTTAAAAACCAAAGTTTTTGGAAAATTAAAATTACAAGATTTTCATTCTTAGGTTTTTATGAAAGTGATAAAAAAGTGAAAAAGAAGATGAAAAGAACAAAAAGAGGTTTTACAATCCTACAAAATAAACTAAGAAAAGAAAATAAAGTTCACTTTCAAATCTCTTTTACAAATTCATAAGTATGAAATAATAATCAAAAGAAACATTAAAGAAGAACATATTGAAGATGAGAACCATATCATACATGCATGGAAATGAAATCTACTACAAAACCTATCATGAAGGCAAACTAAAAACATGTAAAGTGAATAAGTTACACTCATATACACACACACACACTTTTCATGAGAGGAGGAACAAAGATGAAACCAAGGATAAAAAGGGGAAGAAGTAAGCTATCCAAATGAATTTTCATGCTATATATAGAGAGAGAAAATCTAACATTTTTATTAAAATTATCAATCTATTACAAAGCTAAAAGATAAAGGAAAACAAAACATGAAATAAAGAAGGGAGAAATCTCCTTACATAGCACTAGTATCCACGGATTAAGCCCACAAAAAGACACGAAAATGGCCCAACAATCTGAACCCTTGGACCTTACAAAAATGGGCAATTTATAGGCAAAAATTTCTAAGTACACGCCCTAGGTCACGGGCGTGTAGGGGGGGCGTGACAATACTATTCATGAAGGCGGCCGTCGATTGGACAGGAAAGTTGACTTCGGGCTGAGTTCGCGGCAGTCACGCCCCAGGTCACGGGCGTGACTCTGGGCGTGTAGGGGAGGTAGAACTGGGCGCGGGTTGCGCCGAAAGTCTTCGGCAGTATCTTGTCGGGCTAGCTGGAAATGTCACACCCCAGGTCACAGGCGTGACTCTGGGCGTGTCAGTTGGTGTCGACACTCGACGAATGTCGAGCAGAAAGTGTCGAGTTGAAATCATTGAGTTGAGATTGAGTCACGCCCTAGGTCACGGGCGTGACTCTAGGCGTGACGCGGGTTCGACGATCGTTGAACAGAATTCGTCGAGTGGAGGGAACACGGGCTGCTGTCGCGCCCCGTTTCGGGTGACACGGGCGTGACTCGGGGCGTGTCGAGCTTTTCTCTTCAGAATTTGTTCTATTTCACGGGAAATGCAATGTCACGGCCCTGTCACGGGCGTGTACTGCCCAATTTTGGCAGATTTGTAAATTTTTCTGCAAAATAAAATAAATCAAGTTAGTAGTAAATTTATAAAAATAGGAGCATTTTATTGAACAAAAATAAGTAAAAACGACGAAAATAAATGAAAATGACTAAATTAATGTGCACAAAAATACGTATATTAACAATTCATCAAATACCCCCATACTTAGGCTTTTGCTATTCTAGAGCAAAAGTTTGAGGTGAATCTATAAGGAATAAAAAAAACTCTAAGTTTAGCTACCGCTTAATCAATTATAAGAGAGATCGAAATAAATATAAGGGGTGTAAGAGTTAAGTCCTAAAATTATGTAGATGATTTAAATAGCGCAAAAGTTTTGGCCAAAAGACTTCTTGATGTAATCAAATAGAAGGCAACATTTGTAATGGTTAGATTAATGAAAATAGTTTGGAATTATAAGAACTCTAGCTTATACGAGTGTTACTGGAAATAATACAATTTACTAATTATGCTCTCAAAAAGATTTTTGAATTAATTCTAGAATCGTGTAATTGGCTAAGGGGGTAGTGGGTTTATGAAGAGTGTTTTGATTTTTGAGGCGAGGTAATTTTTTCTCGAACCTCCATTTTTTTTTCTGGATTATTAGGAAAAAGAAATCTTATTTTCCTAATAAGATTTTTGTTTTTCAACTTCATAAGAATAAAATTAACTCAATGTATATTTGTTGGAGTAATGAATTTTATCCTCTTACTCCATATATAATCTTTTAAAATTATTGGGTGCCTATGTTTACGGAATGAAATCTTATTCCCATTGACATAGGATCTTTTGAGGATAAAATATTTCATGCCATGTAGGTCATGAAAAGTAAGGGGAGAATGGAAAACTAGATTTTAATCCTAAAAATTTTTGAGAGCAACCTTAATAATTTGTACGTTCCAATTTTTTTCAGAAAACTAAAAGTAAGTATAATTGAATTCTATAGTCGTTATTTCCTAACATAATATACGTGCTCCTATCAATGAAAAATTAGAAGTAGTGCCGAAAATGAGTTCGCTATTTTTAACAAAGCATAAAGAATTCTTTAAAACTTAACCCCGGGTATTTAAATTTTTTAGTCAGTAATTAACAAACGGGTAGTGAACAAAGAATTAATTAAATTCGCATATAAATAAACTCAAAACGGAATTTTTGGATAGCAGGAAAGTTAAGGATGAAATATTTGATTTATTTGTTTCAAAACATTTTTTTTATATTTTTATAGTTTTATCATCATTTTTTTGTTTTTCATTTATTATCTTTTTTTTTGTATTTATGTTTTTCTCAATTTTTTCGAATTTTTGTTTTGACCTATTATCTTTTTTTGTATTTTTTTAGAGAATTTTCATTATATGTACAAAATCAAGGGAGAAAAAGAGAGGTTTTTACAAGAATGATGAAGGGGGAGAGAGAAAAGAGTATGTACAAAAAATGAAAAATATTTATAAAGTGAAACTAAATATATTTTTTTGTTTTCCCTTTTTTATTAATAGTTTTTGAGTTTTTTGGAAAAAAAAAAGAAAGAGAACAAAAAATTTTTTTTGGATTTTTCATTTAAATTTTTTTCATTTTAAGATGTTTTTTTAATAATAATTTGTTTTTTTGTTTTTGTTGTTATATGTATTTTTTTGTATTTTTGAAATGCAGAAAAAATTGAAGTGCAGAAAGTAAAGCACGAAAATACCCCCATACTTAAGTCCAACATTGTCCCCAATGTTGTAACGTAAGTATGCGGAACAAAAATTAAAATGTGATATGTACAAAAGTAAAGAGAGGGGGGGTAGAAGCGTCCCTGAAACGCGTTCGGGGAAGTCCAATCAGAAACCCTGCGTTTATTAGAAAAAAACAGTAAAGGTAATAAGGAAAGAGCGAAAAAGATAAGCGAGGGGTGCCTGTAACGCCCCAGGTTTTTCTGTGTTTTGTTTGATTTTGGATTGGCGTTACGATGACGCATTTCCGGCCCTTCGCCGTTGTAGAGCGCGGTCCTAGCTCTGTAGGTTCCTTGTGTAGCCTGGTTGTAGCCAGTTGGCAAGTTTCCCCAGCTAGCCGGAGTCTGTTTTGGTGACTCGGTTGGGCCTCTTAGGGAAATGCTTGCGTTTTGGCTTCGGGAGGTGTTAGCCCGAGTGTTCGATCGTCGGATGTTGTTTTCGACCTCGCCGTTGTTTTCGTGGCTTGGTTGTTTAGCTACGGTGCGAGTTTTGGTCGAAATCCGAGATCGTTTGCCTTCGCGTCGTTTCGGCGTTGTTTTATTAACTGCATGTTTGTAATGTTTGCTGTGCTGTGCGTGGTCTGTTGTGGCTGAGCTTGTAGGCTAGTGCCTTGTCTCTTGTTTACTAGGTGTTAGCAGGTTTCTTTTCTGTGTAAGTTTGGGTGACACGGCCTGGGTCACGCCCGTGACCCAGGGCGTGTCGTGCTCGGGCAGAGCTCCCGTTTCTCCGGTCGACGAATTTTTGGTCGACGGGGTTTTTTGTAGGAACACGGCCGTGACACGGGCGTGTCACGGGCGTGTCCCCCTTCGGTTCGTCGAGCTGCGCTCGATGGTCGTCAGGCGGTGTTTAGTGAGAACACAGCCCTGTCACGGGCGTGTCGTGTCGAACACGGGCGTGACATTGGGTCGTGTCTCTCTGTTGGATGATCGGCGCTCCACGATCGTCGGGCGGTGTTCGAGTTGGTACATGGCCTGTGACACGGGCGTGTCACAGGGCGTGTCCGTTGCTTCGTCGAGCGGAGATCGACTTTCGTCGAGTGGGTAGGTGCGTGAGTACACGCCCCGTGACACGGGCGTGTCGGGCCGTGTCACGGGCGTGTCTGGGGGGCGTGTCCCGTGTTTTCGTCGAGTGGAGATCGACGTTCGTCAAGTGTGTGAGTACACGCCCCGTGACACGGGCGTGTCGGGCCGTGTCACGGGCGTGTCTTGGGCGTGTTCCGTACTTTTTTCCATAAATCATCTTTTGTTGCCGTGGACTGCTTTTCCTCCTCATTTTCATCATTCCCGAGTCTGGAGAGCTTCCAGCATAAGGGTTTTGAGAGGAGGCGGTGGTTGTTTTGGCCGGCAATTTCGGGAGGGTTAGAGCCCGTTCTTCTCGTATGATAGCGGATTCGGCTTGCTCTCGGCTAGATCTTCCCTTCCATGTAAGTTTTTCTTGATTTAGGGTTCGATTCCAGGAATTTCTAAATATCTAATTTCTTTCTTCCCTCAAGTTTCAGCTTTGGTCTTCTAGGTGGCCGATCTTGCCGTCGGAGCCAAGCCGTGGTGCGGCTGTTGTTTGTTTTTCCGAAGAGGTAGAGGCAAGTGGCCCCTTGCCCTTGCCAAATTTATTTCTAACCCTTGATCTTTTTCATTTCTTCTGCAAAGCTCTGTTCTCTTTGTCCTTTTTCCTCCCTAGGGCAGCAGGTTAAGTTATTACATCAAGCTTTTAATCAAGTGCTGACTCTTCATTTCTTTTTCTGGAATTTTAATCAATGTTCTCTTTTGTCGGAGGTTTAGTGTCCAGTGGGTAGCTAGAGTTAGGGTGAGGTGGTTGTTAGTTACAGTTTAGGGTTAGTTGCGGTAGCTCCGTGTAGTTAGGACGGAACGGTGGGTTGGGATTAAATCTCCAACTCTCTGTTTTTCGCGCATGAGATGGCTTAAGCTGCGATTTTAGCAAGACTTACGTTTACCCTAAGTGGAAAGCGCTGACAGCGTCGAGTGAGCCGAGCTCACTCAACGCCGTCACCTAGCTTAGGACTTGCGGCTAAGTATTTTTAGGCGTCAGGTGAGTGGAGTTTACTCAACGCTGCGTCGAGTGGGCTCGACATTTCTGTCTTGCGTTCATGTGTACCTTAGGATTGTTAGTGTGACTTTTCCCTTCCTTTAGGGGGTGGTATTGGGTGTTCGACAAATTTTTGCTTGCCGACTCTTGGGTTGTGGCAGGTGGTGGAGTTTTAGTGGCCTCTCGAGGGGTGGATTTTGACGTGGAGAGCTGTGGCCACCGCCTGTTTGCCCTGGTTTGGGTTGGTGTGTGGGACCCTAAAGCTGCCACTGGCGACCCCTTAGCCCTTTTTGTTGGATCTGATTTTGGTTATGTATTCAGATCCATGTTTTTGACCACTGCCACTTACCCACGTATTAGGAATGTTAGACTCTTTTGTTGAGCTTGTTGCTTTTATTGCTCGCACTTGGTGTGCTTTGCTGTGCTTTAGACAGTGCTCTTTTCTTACTGTCATGCTCTTTCTTTTGCCTATAGCAGCTTGTTGTCGGGTTGGTAAACCCTTCTTTTTGCTCTTAACTCTAATGCTTTATTTACACTTTTGATTATTTCCTTGCTGAGGTGTTATTTTCTTGAATGCCTCAGGTCCAGGTTGTAGCCGGTTCAGCGGCTAGTTCTTTTGGAGGGGCTGGTTTGTGGCCTCTTGGGTAGCGGAGATAGCTGATCCCGATTCTGTGAGGTAGTTCTTTACTTTTCTGTATAGACATACATACTCACCAGTGGGTTCGTGTCAGGTTGTTGGCGCCCACTGGTGGCTTCTTGCGATGCTGGGTATGAACTTAAACTGCTGTTTTTTTGCCTATTAGTGGTTGTTTACTTGCTTCTGGGAAGGATTTTTGCTAGGTTGCATGTTAGATATTTTAAACCCTAAAAGCATTATTATATGTATATCATGCATAGCATAATTATAAAACAAAGTCACTATATTTCCTTAGCGTAAAAAGACTACTTTTTATATCTATTATATTCACTTTAGAGTCGTGCTTACCATGAGTTGTCACTCGGGGACACTCATGCTCACTAGGGTGTCAACTTAATTGAACCAAACTTTTTTCTGCTGCGTATACTTATACTTTTAATTGTGGACTAGCTGATCCACCGTGCCGAGGGATACGGCGAATCAACATAACTGCTTTCCTTTCATAATTAATCAACGATTTTCCTTAAAATTTAAGGAGTGGAGTTTTGCCTGAGCGTGTGCAGTTATCCCCTGCACGACGTGGCATCACGACACGCGTTTTCTCTAGCTCTGATACGATTTTATCGTTGAGAAAATGCGGGTTGTGACAGTTGGTATCAGAGGGAGGTTGCTTGACAAATGGTCGGGCAACCTTTCCCTTGTTTGCATTTGTGGTTAGCGTCATACCATACACACACCGATATGTCATCAGCACGCCTTGGCTAAAGCACGAACACTACACTCATGAGCATAAAGAAGTATACGGGGCATATTATGTAGTATGGGATGCATAATATGTGTTTGTATATGGATCCACCATAGGAGGCAACATGTGAGGGTTATGTAGTATGGGATGCATAACCTCACCACATGAATGCGGCTAGCACGTTTTCTTTTTTCGTTGCATGGGAATGTTATGTAGTATGGGATGCATAACATTTTCATGTGTACGCCGCACATGGCATGCATTAAGGCCTTTTTTTTAGAATGCATAGCACATCATGCATAACATAACATTTCATAAGCACAACGTGTTAAGCTAAAGATTTGCAAGATGACATATGTACACACATGGTTTTGAGTCAAAAAGAATACAAATACATGCATTCATGGTTTAGGCACATGAGTTAGTATGATGGTGGTGAACCATCTTAGGTTAAGCATAACATCATCATGATAAAACAACTCCCAGAGCAAGTTTTGCGGTTGAAGTTCATATTTAAGTGTGTTTTTCTGTACCGGGTAGTTTTGTTCTAGCTGTTGGGCTAAGTTTCGTCTAAAGCTTGTGCGATTATAGGATGGCGAGACGTCCTGCAACGAGGTCGACCCCCCAATCCGAGGGTGAGACGTCAGGAGCGCAGAGCGAGGCGTTGGTAGAAAACCTGCGGCAGAGTAACGAGACCCTATCGAGGCAGGTGGTGGCTATGCAGGCTCAGATTCAGTCCCTAGTAGCAGTGGTGGCCGGACCCCGCTGAGGGGGTAGCTGTTCCTGCCCCTCCTGCTCCCCCCGTGCCTTTGGTTGTGGTGCCTCTGGAGATGGCGTTTATATCCCAGTTTCAGCGACTGAGACCCCCTACTTATGATGGGCAAGCAGATTTCATGATTTTGGATGACTGGCTGATTTCTATTGAGGAGATGTTCTCTTATTCGGGGATTACGGATGATCAGAGAGTGATGCTCGCTGCCTACCAGCTCAAGGGCTTGGCAAAGAATTGGTGGTTGAGGGAGAAGGAGAGCTTGGTGGCAAGATGCTCTTGGGAGTCATTTAAAGGGATGTTGTTGAGTAAGTTTTTGCCTTCAGTAGAGAGGGACCGGCTGATGAATGACTTTCTCCATTTGAAGCAGAGGAAACTCACGGTCAGTGAGTATGAGATTGAGTTTAGTAAATTGAGTCGGTTTGCTCCTGGTCTGGTGAGTGTTGAAGCAGACCGAGTTAAGCGATTTCTAGGTGGACTGAGAAGTGACATTCAGCAGTTAGCGAATGCCTACGGTGCAGTCAGTTATGCCAGCGTGGTCGAAGCTGCCTTGAGGGTTGAGGCCTTTGAGAATGCCAAGAATAGAGGTCAGCAGTTGTGGAAGGATAAGCGAAAGTCCGGTGGAGGGAAGAGCCCTCAGGAACCCGATGCGGTCTCAAGAAAGAAGAGCAAGGAGGTTTGTAGTTTCTGTGGCCGACCAGGCCACCCCTTTGAGAAGTGTTTCAAAAGGTTTGGAGCGCAGAAGAAGGAACAGGTGCATGCAATTCAGGGTGCTCCCAGAGGAGACTTGGTGTGTGCCTTGTGTGGAAGGAAGGGGCATGAGGCTGCCCGTTGCTGGTCGAGAGATAAAGTCTGTTTTCAGTGTGGGCAGAAGGGTCATCTCAAGACAAAGTGCCCACAGTCCCAGCCTATTCTGCAGCCAGTACCCCTCCAGGCTTTGCCACCGCCTCAGCAATTGGATAGAGGAAAGGGGAAGCTGAATGTGCTTTCGGCAGACGAAGCACAGACTTCGACCCAGGTTATCTCAGGTTTGACTTCTCCTCAGTCGTTTCGTTATGATCCCTTTATGGTTGTATTTTTCGTTTTAGCGTTTGTTTCCTTAGATGCGTGCGCTATTTGTAGGACGATTTAAGGTAAAGAACCGCTGGGCGCGCGTTCTCTTCGATTCAGGCGCTACCCACTCGTTTGTGGCTAGAGCCTTCGTGGAGCGGTTCAGTTTGGGCCTAGATCGTGTTGGTGGTGACTTTTGCGTTAAGTTCCCCTCCGGTGACTCTGTGGTTACGGACCTGGGTGTCCTTGATTGTCCGGTTTTGTTGGGGGATTTTCTAGCCAAGGCAGATCTGAAGGTGATTGACCTGGAGGACTTCGATGTTATCTTCGGCATGGACTGGTTGTCAAGGTACGATGCTGTGATCCAGTGCAAGGGTAAGTGCTTGGACTTCGTCAAGGACAACGGTCAGCCAGGGAGCGTTTATGGGTATTATCTCCAGGAGTCTCCAGTCATTTCTGCGGTGCGTGCTTGAAAGTTGCTTGATTCTGGTTGTTCTGCCTGTGTGGTCTCTCTGGTAGGGGCTGTTGTTAGAGTGCCGTGTTTGCAAGAGATCCCTGTGGTGTGTGACTTCTCCGATGTGTTTCCTAATGATCTTCCCGGTCTTCCACCCGATCGAGATGTCGAATTTGCTATAGATTTGGAGCCAGGCACGCGTCCTATTGCCAAGGCGTCGTACCGGATGGCCCCGCGAGAGCTGGAAGAGTTGCGAATTTAGCTGGATGAGATGTTGGCAAAAGGGTTCATTAGGCCGAGTTCTTCACCATGGGGTGCTCCAGTGCTGTTCGTTAAAAAGAAGGATGGGTCGATGAGGCTATGCATCGACTATAGAGAACTGAACAAGGTTACTATTAAGAACAGGTACCCTTTGCCTCGAATTGACGATCTGTTTGACCAACTGCGTGGTAGTGCCGTGTTTTCCAAGATAGATCTTCGATCGGGCTATCACCAGTTGAGGATTCGGGAGTCAGATGTTCCGCGGACGGCGTTCCGCTCTCGTCATGGGCATTTTGAGTTTTTAGTTATGTCATTTGGTTTGACTAATGCGCCCTCAGCTTTTATGGATCTGATGAACAGAGTTTTCAAGGACTTCCTGGATAAGTTTGTGATTGTCTTTATCGACGATGTTTTGGTGTATTCTAAAGATGCGGAGGAGCATGATCGGCATTTGCGACTGGTCTTGGCGACTCTGAGAGACCATAAGCTATACGCCAAGATGAACAAGTGCGAATTTTGGTTGCCTCAAGTTTCTTTTCTCGGCCACGTGGTGAATAAGGAGGGAATATCGGTGGACCCAGAAAATATCGCTGCTGTTATGGAATGGGCGAGGCCTGTCACTCCCAAAGAGATCAGAAGCTTCTTGGGCTTGGCTGGATATTATAGGAGATTCGTAGAGGGATTCTCTACTTTGTCTGCGCCGTTGACCAGGTTGACGCAGAAGAATGCAGCCTTCATATGGGATAGCAAGTGTGAGGAGGCTTTTGAGGAATTAAAAAGAAGGTTACGTTCAGCTCCAGTTTTGTCTTTGCCTACTGAAGATAGTGAGTATGTTATATATGTGGACGCGTCGCACGTCGGACTGGGCTGCGTTTTGATGCAGGGCGGGAAGGTGATTGCGTACGGGTCGAGGCAGCTAAAGACTCATGAGAGGAATTACCCTACGCATGACCTGGAGTTTGCAGCCGTGATCTATGCGTTGAAATTGTGGAGGCATTTGCTGTATGGCGCGCAGTGCAAGATTTTCACGGATCATAAGAGTTTGAAGTATGTATTCACTCAGAAAGAGTTGAATCTGCGCCAGCGGCGGTGGTTGGAGTACGTGGCCGACTATGATGTTGAAATCCAGTATCATCCGGGTAAGGCGAATGTGGTGGCCGATGCCCTAAGTTGGAAGTCAGGAAAGATTTTCAATCTCTCCGCCGAGCGTCTTGTGGAAGAGTTTCTTTTGATGGACATTTCTGTGGGAAGCTGCGATTCGCAGAGTAGCTTGGCAGTGGCAGAACCTTCGTGGATTGCGTTTACGCGACTGCATCAGAAAGATGATCCCGATCTTTTGCATTTGTACCTTCGAGCTGAAAAAGGTGAATTACCAGATTTCTCTATAGATGATGCGGGTACCCTGAAGTATCGTGGCAGGTTTTGCATTCCCGCAGTTGGAGATATCCGGAATATGGTGTGCAGAGAAGCCCACGGATCTAGTGTTGCCTACCATCCAGGGTCTACCAAAATGTACCATGATTTAAAGCAGATTGCCTGGTGGTATGGGATGAAGAAGGACATAGCCAGATTTGTTTCTGAGTGCTTCACTTGCAGGCGTGTGAAGGCCGACCATGGGAGGCCTGGTGGCAAGCTAACTCCCTTAGAGATTCCGATGTGGAAGTGGGAGAGTATCTCGATGGATTTCATCACAGGCTTACCGAGATCTCCTAAAGGGCATGATTCAGTTTGGGTGATCGTAGACATATTGACGAAGAGTGCTCACTTCGTACCATTTAAGATCGATTATCCGATGAGGAAGATAGCCGAGCTGTATTTGGATGAGGTTATTAGATTACATGGTGTACCCGTGAGTATCATATCAGATCGAGACTCCAGGTTTACGTCTCGTTTTTGGAAGAGCCTTCAAGAAGGGTTGGGTACAGATTTGAGATATTCCACAGCTTATCATCCGCAGACCAATGGTCAGACGGAGCGAGTAAATCAGATTGTGGAAGATATGATCCGATGCTATATTCTGGACCACGGAGGAGCGTGGGATGAGCGCTTGCGGCTTATGGAATTTGCGTATAATAACAGTTATCAAGAAAGCTTGCAAATGGCTCCTTTTGAAGCTTTATATGGGTGGCGCTGCAGGACTCCCTTGTTTTGGGCTGAGGTTGGCGAGAGGCCTTTGTTGGGTCCAGAAGCACTCGAGGAGATGGAAACTGCTGTGAAGCTTATACGGGAAAAGCTTCGGATAGCCCAGGAGAGGTATGAGAAAAATGCCAATCGGCGTAGATCGGATTTGGAATTTTTGGTGGGGGACTCGGTGTTCTTAAAGGTCTCCCCGTTGATCGGAGTCAAGCGTTTTGGCAAGAACAGGAAGTTGGACCCGAGGTTCGTGGGGCCGTTTCCGATTGTTGAGCGGATTGGGATATCAGCTTATAGGCTGGCGTTGCCCGCAAATTTCCCTGGCGTGCATAATGTCTTCCACGTCAGTCAGCTGCGGAAATGTGTATCGAATGGCAGGCAGGTTTTGGATTCTGTGCCTCAGTTCGAGCCGAATCTTTCTTATGTGGAGGTGCCTGTCCGCATTCTGGATTCTCAGGTTCGTGCGCTGCGGAAGAAGTCTATTCCGATGGTTAAAGTTTTATGGAGAAATCAGGATGTAGAAAGCGCGACTTGGGAGTTGGAGTCGGCTATGAGGGAGGCTTACCCTCATCTGTTTCCCTGAGCTTGTGCCTGGTATGTCTTGTTTTATTTATGATTTTATAGTCCTTTCCTGGCTCTTTCTCTCTCCTTCTTCATAGGAGTGTTGTGAGTAAAGTTTCGAGGCGAAACTTTCTTTTAGGGGGAGTGGCTGTAACGCCCCCGGTTTTTCTGTGTTTTGTTTGATTTTGGATTGGCGTTACGATGACGCATTTCCGGCCCTTCGCCGTTGTAGAGCGCGGTCCTAGCTCTGTAGGTTCCTTGTGTAGCCTGGTTGTAGCCAGTTGGCAAGTTTCCCCAGCTAGCCGGAGTCTGTTTTGGTGACTCGGTTGGGCCTCTTAGGGAAATGCTTGCGTTTTGGCTTCGGGAGGTGTTAGCCCGAGTGTTCGATCGTCGGATGTTGTTTTCGACCTCGCCGTTGTTTTCGTGGCTTGGTTGTTTAGCTACGGTGCGAGTTTTGGTCGAAATCCGAGATCGTTTGCCTTCGCGTCGTTTCGGCGTTGTTTTGTTAACTGCATGTTTGTAATGTTTGCTGTACTGTGCGTGGTCTGTTGTGGCTGAGCTTGTAGGCTGGTGCCTTGTCTCTTGTTTACTAGGTGTTAGCAGGTTTATTTTCTGTGTAAGTTTGGGTGACACGGCCTGGGTCACGCCCGTGACCCAGGGCGTGTTGTGCTCGGGCAGAGCTCCCGTTTCTCCGGTCGACGAATTTTTGGTCGACGGGGTTTTTTGTAGGAACACGGCCGTGACACGGGCATGTCCCCCTTCGGTTCGTCGAGCTGCGCTCGATGGTCGTCAGGCGGTGTTTAGTGAGAACACGGCCCTGTCACGGGCATGTCGTGTCGAACACGGGCGTGACATTGGGGTGTGTCTCTCTGTTCGATGATCAGCGCTCCACGATCGTCGGGCGGTGTTCGAGTTGGTACACGGCCTGTGACACGGGCGTGTCACAGGGCGTGTCCCTTGCTTCGTCGAGCGGAGATCGACTTTCGTCGAGTGGGTAGGTGCGTGAGTACACGCCCCGTGACACGGGCGTGTCGGGCCGTGTCACGAGCGTGTCTGGGGGGCGTGTCCCGTGTTTTCGTCGAGTGGAGATCGACGTTCGTCGAGTGTGTGAGTACACGCCCCGTGACACGGGTGTGTCGGGCCGTGTCACGGGCGTGTCTTGGGCGTGTTCCGTACTTTTTTTCCTGAAATCATCTTTTGTTGCCGTGGACTGCTTTTCCTCCTCATTTTCATCGTTCCCGAGTCTGGAGAGCTTCCAGCGGAAGGGTTAGAGCCCGTTCTTCTCGTGTGATAGCGGATTCGGCTTGCTCTCGGCTAGATCTTCCCTTCCATGTAAGTTTTTCTTGATTTAGGGTTCGATTCCAGGAATTTCTAAATATCTGATTTCTTTCTTCCCTCAAGTTTCAGCTTTGGTCTTCTAGGTGGCCGATCTTGCCGCCGGAGCCAAGCCGTGGTGCGACTGTTGTTTGTTTTTCCGAAGAGGTAGAGGCAAGTGGCCCCTTGCCCTTGCCAAATTTATTTTTAACCCTTGATCTTTTTCATTTCTTCTGCAAAGCTCTGTTCTCTTTGTCCTTTTTCCTCCCTAGGGCAGCAGGTTAAGTTATTACATCAAGCTTTTAATCAAGTGCTGACTCTTCATTTCTTTTTCTGGAATTTTAATCAATGTTCTCTTTTGTCGGAGGTTTAGTGTCCAGTGGGTAGCTAGAGTTAGGGTGAGGTGGTTGTTAGTTACAGTTTAGGGTTAGTTGCGGTAGCTCCGTGTAGTTAGGACGGAACGGTGGGTTGGGATTAAATCTCCAACTCTCTGTTTTTCGCGCATGAGATGGCTTAAGCTGCGATTTTAGCAAGACTTACGTTTACCCTAAGTGGAAAGCGCTGATAGCGTCGAGTGAGCCGAGCTCACTCAACTCCATCACCTAGCTTAGGACTTGCGGCTAAGTATTTTTAGGCATCAGGTGAGTGGAGTTTACTCAACGCTGCGTCGAGTGGGCTCGACATTTCTGTCTTGCGTTCAGGTGTACCTTAGGATTGTTAGTGTGACTTTTCCCTTCCTTTAGGGGGTGGTATTGCGTGTTCGGCAAATTTTTGCTTGCCGACTCTTGGGTTGTGGCAGGTGGTGGAGTTTTAGTGGCCTCTCGAGGGGTGGATTTTGACGTGGAGAGCTGTGGCCACCGCCTGTTTGCCCTGGTTTGGGTTGGTGTGTGGGACCCTAAAGCTGCCACTGGCGACCCCTTAGCCCTTTTTGTTGGATCTGATTTTGGTTATGTATTCAGATCCATGTTTTTGACCACTGCCACTTACCCACGTATTAGGAATGTTAGACTCTTTTGTTGAGCTTATTGCTTTTATTGCTCGCACTTGGTGTGCTTTGCTATGCTTTAGACAGTGCTCTTTTCTTACTGTCATGCTCTTTCTTTTGCCTATAGCAGCTTGTTGTCGGGTTGGTAAACCCTTCTTTTTGCTCTTAACTCTAATGCTTTATTTACACTTTTGATTATTTCCTTGCTGAGGTGTTCTTTTCTTGAATGCCTCAGGTCCAGGTTGTAGCCGGTTCAGCGGCTAGTTCTTTTGGAGGGGCTGGTTTGTGGCCTCTTGGGTAGCGGAGACAGCTGATCCCGATTCTGTGAGGTAGTTCTTTACTTTTCTGTATAGACATACATACTCACCAGTGGGTTCGTGTCAGGTTGTTGGCGCCCACTGGTGGCTTCTTGCGATGCTGGGTATGAACTTAAACTGCTGTTTTTTTGCCTATTAGTGGTTGTTTACTTGCTTCTGGGAAGGATTTTTGCTAGGTTGCATGTTAGATATTTTAAACCCTAAAAGCATTATTATATGTATATCATGCATAGCATAATTATAAAACAAAATCACTATATTTCCTTAGCGTAAAAAGACTACTTTTTATATCTATTATATTCACTTTAGAGTCGTGCTTACCATGAGTTGTCACTCGGGGACACTCATGCTCACTAGGGTGTCAACTTAATTGAACCAAACTTTTTTTCTGCTGCGTATACTTATACTTTTAATTGTGGACTAGCTGATCCACCGTGCCGAGGGATACGGCCAATCAACATAACTGCTTTCCTTTCATAATTAATCAACGATTTTCCTTAAAATTTAAGGTGTGGAGTTTTGCCTGAGCGTGTGCAGTTATCCCCTGCACGACGTGGCATCACGGCACGCGTTTTCTCTAGCTCTGATACGATTTTATCGTTGAGAAAATGCGGGTTGTGACAGTGCCTCCCAGGAGCGCTTTGTTTATAGTCGTGTAGCTTGACTATTTTGGCGGAGTTATAGATCGAGGAGGGTTATGGTTTCGTAATGCTCGATCACTGGGTCACCCGCGATGTATAACTTAAGCCAATGACCGTTTACTTTAAATGAACCTCTTTCCGGGTGGTAGACGAGTACGGTCCCATATGGAAAGACTTCTTCAACTAAGAAGGGACCGGACCATCTAGATTTTAGTTTACCCGGAAAAAGCTTAAGGCGTGAATTATAAAGAAGGACAAGATCGCCCGGAGAAAATATTTTTGGGGACTTTAAATTTCGATCGTGATATAACTTAGAACGCTCCTTATAGAATTTATTGCTCTCATAAGCGTTCGCACGCCATTCATCGAGCTCGTTTAGTTGCAGTTTTCTATTCTGAGCGGCTAAGTTTGAGTCAAGGTTTAAGAGTTTTAAAGCCCAAAGAGCGCGATGCTCTAATTCTACGGGTAAATGGCACGCTTTGTCGTAGACTAACCGGAACGGCGTACAACCAATTGCGGTTTTGTATGCCGTCCGATACGCCCACAACGCATCGTCGAGTTTAACGGACCAATCTTTCCTATTTAGCGAAACGGTCTTTTCTAAAATTCGTTTAATCTCTTGATTTACTACCTCGACTTGGCCACTTGTTTGCAGGTGGTAGGGGGTGGCAAGCTTGTGCGTGACTCCATATTTAGCTAACGTCTTAGCCATAAGAGCGTTACAGAAATGCGTTCCCCTATCACTAACAATTGCGCGAGGCATGTCGAAGCGAGAAAATAATTTTTTAAGAAATGTAACGACGACTCGCGCATCGTTGGTGGGGAGAGCTTGCGCTTCCGCCCACCTTGATACGTAGTCGACCGCCACTAAAATATACATATTTTTGAAAGATGGAGGTAGGGGGCCAACAAAATCTATGCCCCACAAATAGAAGACTTCACACTCCCAAAACATGTTTTGGGGCATCTCGTCGCGACGAGAGATGTTACCCGACCGCTGACAGCTATCGCATGCGCGCACAAAATTATGCGCGTCTTTGAAGAGAGTGGGCCAAAAGTATCCCGCCTCTAGCGCCTTCCGAGCGGTCCGGTTGGCTTGAAAATGCCCACCGGCTGGACCCTCGTGACAGTGCTTAAGAATTTGCAAGCACTCCACACCCGCAACGCATCTTCGGACCGCTTGGTCCGCGCAGATACGAAAAAGAAATGGGTCCTCCCAAAAGAAATTTTTCAAGTCAGAAAAGAATTTCTTCTTTTGATGACTGGAAAACTCTTTTGGAAGCACCCGCGCTACTAAGAAATTTGCAAAATCTGCGAACCAAGGCGAAGATGACGAAGATTTATTAATGGAAAGAAGGCGTTCCTCGGGGAATCTGTCATTTATTTCAGATTCGACGAGCGCTTCCGCACCCAGATTTTCTAAACGGGAGAGGTGGTCCGCCGCTAGATTTTCCGCTCCCCGCTTATCTCGGATCTCCAAATCAAACTCTTGTAGGAGGAGAATCCATCGAAGAAGGCGGGGCTTCGCATCAATTTTAGCTAATAAATATTTAAGCGCGGAGTGATCGGTAAAAACGATAACTTTAGATAGCGTTATATACGAGCGAAACTTATCAAAAGCGAAAACGACGGCTAAGAGTTCCTTTTCCGTTGTCGTGTAATTTACTTGTGCGGAAGTGAGCGTCTTGCTAGCGTAATAAATAGGATGAAAATGTTTTTCTACGTGTTGGCCAAGAACGGCACCTAAGGGAATATCACTATCGTCGCACATTATTTCGAATGGAAGGGACCAATTAGGGGCCACTAAAATTGGTGAAGTGATAAGTTTTTGTTTTATTAAATTAAAGGCGGACTCGCATTCGCTACTAAAGATGAGACGTGATTCCTTTTCCAAGAGGTGAGTTAGCGGCTTTGTTATTTTTAAAAAGTCTTGAATGAAGCGTCGATAAAAGCCCGCATGGCCTAAGATACTCCTAATAGATTTTACGTTTGTTGGATGCGGAAGTTTTTCTATAATTTCTATCTTGGCATTATCCACCTCTATCCCCTTAGACGAAATCATATGGCCGAGGACCAAATCTCCTCGAACCATAAAGTTGCATTTTTCCCAATTTAAAACAAGGCTTCTGTCCTCGCACCGTTGAAGGACACGATCTAAATTGTGAAGGCAATCGGGAAAAGAGCATCCGAAAACAGAAAATTCATCCATAAAGACTTCCATAATGTCTTCTACTAGCTCGCCAAAGATCGCTAGCATAAATCTTTGGAATGTAGCCGGCGCATTACACAGTCCAAATAGCATTCTTCGATATGCGATTGTGCCAAACGGGCAAGTAAAAGTTGTTTTCTCTTGATCATCGGGGGAAATGGGGATTTGGAAAACCCCCGATAAACCGTCATGAAAACAATAATATGGATCACCGGATAAACGCTCTAAAATCTGGTCTAAAAATGGCAGAGGGAAATGGTCATTGCGGGTGGCATCATTAAGTTTTCTATAATCGATGCACACTCGCCAACCCGTAACAGTACGAGTTGGGACGAGCTCGTTATGCTCATTCGCCACTACAGTTAGACCGCCCTTCTTGGGCACGACATGCACGGGACTAACCCATGCACTGTCTGAAATAGGGTAGATAATCCCCGCATCTAATAACTTAATGATTTCGGCTTTAACGATGTCTTTCATGTTTGGGTTAAGACGACGTTGCGGCTGAATCGTTTTGCGGCAATTATCGTTAAGAAAAATCATATGGGTGCAAAAGGAGGGGCTAATCCCCTTTAAGTCAGAGATTTGCCACGCAATTGCGTGGTGATGTTTAAATAAAACTTCCAATAAATCGGAAGTCTCCGAATCACTTAAGTTCGAAGAAATAATAACGGAAAGCGTATCGCCTTTTCCCAAAAATGCGTATTTGAGTGATGCGGGTAAGGGTTTGAGGTCTAGGATGAGCGGTTCTTCTAGGGAGGTTTTAATGCCTATGTCTTTCTTACCAATTGGTTCAAAAGGCAAGTCTAAAGAAGTATCCTCATCGCATTTAAAATTTTCGAGTGCATAAATATCGTCATTTAAAAATACGGACTCGAAAATTGGAGAAGAACGATCTCCGAAAAAGGTATCTAAAGAGTAGCAGAAATCGTCGCTCGATGACAAATTGTCCATCGAGGGATTAATAGAGAAAGTAACCTGATCATCGCCTACTTGGAGGAGAAGGCTACCATTACTAACATCTATTAGTGCGCGGGAGGTGGCGAGAAAAGGGCGACCGAGTATTATTGGTACCTCGGCGTCCTCCTCGATATCTAAGATGACGAAGTCTACCGGGAAGGTAAACTTGTCGACTCGGACAAGTACGTCCTCCACTACCCCGATAGGGAACTTAACCGAGCGATCCGCTAATTGGATGCGCATATTCGTAGGACTAGGAGTACCCAAACCTAAACGTGAAAAGAGCGAGAACGGCATCAGATTAATGCTAGCCCCTAAATCAGCTAAGGCGTACTTTACTAATATGTCGCCAAAAAGGCACGGGATGGAAAGCCGTCCTGGGTCGTTTTGTTTTGTGGGCAATTTATTAGTAAGGGCCGCCGAGCAGACGGCGTTGAGAGATACATGCGAAATATCCTCTAATTTGCATTTATTAGAAAGTAGTTCTTTTAAAAATTTCGCATATTTGGGCATTTGCGAGATAGCCTCGCAAAAAGGAACATTAATGTGAATTTGTTTTAATAATAAAATAAATTTTTCATATTGCGCGTCCTTACGCTCGTTTTCTAACTTATGCGGATATGGAAGAGCCTTATTTAAAATAATTTTTTCTTTTATAATTGGTAAAGGCGGCGTTACCGAAGAAAGGGGAAGAGGGGTCGGAGGTGAAATATGTACCTGAGGGTCGGTCCGTTTTGGATCGACCACCTCCTTTCCGCTACGAAGGGTTATAGCGTCGGCTTTCTCCCACGGATTGGCCTCCGTGTTTCCCGGCAGTGCCCCGAGCGCGCGCTCGGACATCATCCTCGCCAGCTGTCCAACCTGTTGTTCGAGTGTTTTTAGCGATCCGGTAATGTTCCGGATATTTGACTCATTGGACGCAATATACTTCGAAAAAGTTTCCTTCATCGGGGAGGGTTTCGGAAGAGGAGGAGGAGGAAGAAATCCGGGCGCATAAGAAATAGGGGGACGCTGAGCATTATTCGGGTTGCTCCACGAGAAGTTGGGGTGATTCCTCCAACCCGGATTATAGTTATTACTATAAGAGTTTTTGTTGGGGTTGAAGGGAGGACGACCCGAATTTCCCATGAAGTCCACGAACTCTTCAGCTATGCAGACGTTAGGGGGAATAAAACAAGGTGGAGTGGAGGAGGCAGCAGACATCTCCGCCACCTGCTTTGTTAACCTTTCAACTTGAAGGGTCAAGAGAGCATTGGCATCCACTTCAAAAAGACCAGCCGCCGGCTTTGGGCGTCCCCGCGGGACGTTCCATTGATAGGCGTTCATAGCCATCTCTTCGAATAAAGCCTGGGCGGCCTCGGGGGTTTTGTTGTCAAGCATACCCCCGGCAGCCGCGTCAATTATTTGACGCTTCTGAAAATTCAGCCCATTATAAAAAATTTGAACTTGCAACCACGTTGGCAGCGCGTGGTGCGGCAACGGCGGAGAAATTCCTTAAACCGTTTCCAAGTCTCGTATAGAGACTCAGGATCGTTTTGCACAAACGAAGAAATGTCCGCCCGCAACTTTGTAGTTTTTGCGGGCGGAAAGTACTTCGTTAGGAACCGTTCCGTCAACTCAGCCCACGTGGTGATACATCCTCGCGGGAGGGCATTCAACCACGCCTTGGCTTTGGACTTAAGGGAAAAAGGAAATAAACACAAGCGAATGGCGTCATCCGTGACGCCATTAATCTTGAAGGTGTCGCATATCTCCAAGAAATTGGAGAATTGGACATTCGGGTCCTCATCCGGCAGTCCATCGAACTGCACGGCATTTTGGACCATTTGAATGACACTCAACTTTATTTCAAAATTATTATTCGCCACCGCAGGGCGAACAATACTCGACCCAGAATCATCCAGGTTAGGCCGGGCGTAATAAGACATAGTACGCTCGGCCGCCGGGGAAGGTTAGGCGCGGCCATAACTACAACAATGGGTTCTCCGATAGATTCCTCGGGATCTAAAGAAGGATTTCGGTGTTGAGATCGGATACGCGCAAGAGAGCGTTCGATCTCAGGGTCGAAGTCAAAATCTTCAGACTCGGAGGGTTGTCCACGGGCCATACACCCAAACAAAAATAAAACAAAATAAACTTCTTTTTTTTGTTTTAAAATAAAGTTTTTAGTTTTTTTTTTATTGAAAATAAGTAAAAGTAATATACTCCGGAATTTGAAATAGCAACTCGAAAACCTTTCCCCGGCAACGGCAAAAAAAACTTGATGGGCCCGCGAACAGACTCTTACTGTGGTTGGTTCGGTGAGTCGATCTCCGCGGGCTTGCTTGGGTAGGCAAGTGCACCTATCGCAAGTAGTACTCGATATTCGGGGGAATACCGAGGTCGTATTATTCTCGGGGTCGTGTTGACTATTCTTACTCCTCCTGGAGGACTATTATTTTACTGAAATAAAGGTGGATTTTTTTAAGTAATTAAAAACGGAAAAGCAAAGGAGCGAAAAAACGATTTAGAAAATATTCGATGAAGGGTTAACGCTCGGCATCGAATCGGATTAAGACAAACAATTTTTAATAATTATAGGACTTAGTTTTCAATTTAATAAAAGGCAACTTGGCCGTGGAGGTTCCACAAATATGAGCGCACTTATCTCTAGGAATATTGCTCACCTGAACGTTAAGACTATTCGACCGAACGTTAGTCTGATGAAGGATTCCTCTTAACGCCCGCTTTACGCTAAGAACCCCGCTATTGGGTGGGGAACCCAATCCGGTAGAATTACACTTGTCCTCTTTCGATGGTATGCACGCAACTCTATTTACCCAGCGGTGATCAGTCCATATGCACGGCCTCTCGGCTAGCTAGCATATGGACTACGGAAATAGGGCCCACACAACGATATGTGGTCCTACGCGTCGTAAACCCGGGGTAAACCTTAATTCCTTAAATTAAAATGAAAATAAAGAGCTTCAATTATTAGAAATCATTTTAAATGTCCCAATGCTCTTCGATGCCGAGGCTAATAGCGATTAGCCACACATCGGTATGGGGACGGCTTATAATTTAGTGAGGCGCAAGTTCGAAATTAAACGCTAATGATTATAAGAAGGGGACATAAAACATAACAAACATTTAGAAAGCTAAAAAGTTAACTAAAACGAGAACTCACGCACACTCCAAATTATAAATTAAACAGAAACTAAGTTACACATAAAAGAAATTTGCATATTTAAAATTTGCGAGTCCCACTCAAACGAGTGGGGGCGGTAAATAAAAGTTGAAAATTGCAAGTCCTACTCAAACGAGTAGGACTGAAATGAAAGCGAGTCCTACTCAAATAAGTAGGAGAAAATAAATGCGATTACAGGGCTTTCTCAAATATTTACAGGGAAATAAAAATCCGTCCATTTAACTCAAGTGAGTAGGCGGAAAAATAAATAAAGAAAATAACAAGTCCTACTCAAACGAGTAGGACTGAAAATGAAAACGATGCGCCATTTAACTCTTAACGAGTAGGCGGAAATAAATACACACAAACACACACACTCCAAATGAATTTCAAGAAAGCAATAAAGCTAACACCTACACTCACACACTCTACATAATTTGAACAAAACATTAAAAATTATACTCATACACTCACACACACAACATGAAAATTAAGAAGAACAAAAGAAAATTTATGCTCATACACTCACACACACTAATTGAAAGCAAAATGAAAGTTACCAAAAAATTAAAACTTTTACTTTTTAAAGCTTAGGTTTTGCCAAAAACAAATAAAAAGAAGAAATTACAATTTTTAGAAGACAAAAGTTTTTCAAAACAAATTTAAAAACCAATGTTTTTGGAAAATTAAAATTACAAGATTTTCATTCTTAGGTTTTTATGAAAGTGATAAAAAAGTGAAAAAGAAGATGAAAAGAACAAAAAGAGGTTTTACAATCCTACAAAATAAACTAAGAAAAGAAAATAAAGTTCACTTTCAAATCTCTTTTACAAATTCCTAAGTATGAAATAATAAACAAAAGAAACATTAAAGAAGAACATGTTGAAGATGAGAACCATATCATACATGCATGGAAATGAAATCTACTACAAAACCTATCATGAAGGCAAACTAAAAACATGTAAAGTGAATAAGTTACACTCATACACACACACACACTTTTCATAAGAGGAGGAACAAAGATGAAACCAAGGATAAAAAGGGGAAGAAGTAAGCCATCCAAATGAATTTTCATGCTATATAGAGAGAGAAAATCTAACATTTTTATTAAAATTATCAAGCTATTACAAAGCTAAAAGATAAAGCAAAACAAAACATGAAATAAAGAAGGGAGAAATCTCCTTACATAGCACTAGTATCCACGGATTAAGCCCACAAAAAGACACTAAAATGGCCCAAAAATCTGAACCCTTGGACCTTACAGAAATGGGCAATTTATAGGCAAAAAATTCTAAGTACACGCCCTAGGTCACGGGCGTGTAGGGGGGCGTGACAGTACTATTCATGAAGGCGGGCGTCGATTGGACAGGAAAGTTGACTTCGGGCTGAGTTCGCGGTAGTCACGCCCCAGGTCACGGGAGTGACTCTGGGCGTGTCGGGGAGGTAGAACTGGGCGCGGGTTACGTCGAAAGTCTTCGGCAGCATCTTGTCGGGCTAGCTGGAAAGGTCACGCCCCAGGTCACGGGCGTGACTCTGGGCGTGTCAGTTGGTGTCGACACTCGACGAATGTCGAGCGGAAATTGTCGAGTTGAAATCGTTGAGCTGAGATTGAGTCACGCCCTAGGTCACGGGCGTGACTCTGGGCGTGACGCGGGTTCGACGATCATTGAACAGAATTCGTCGAGTGGAGGGAACACGGGCTGCTGTCACGCCCCGTGTCGGGTGACACGGGCGTGACTCCAGGCGTGTCGAGCTTTTCTCTTCAGAATTTGTTCGATTTCACGGGAAATGCAATGTCACGGCCCTGTCACGGGCGTGACCAAATTGTCACGGGCGTGTACTGCCCAATTTTGGTAGATTTGGAAATTTTTCTGCAAAATAAAATAAAACAAGTTAGTAGTAAATTTATAAAAATAGGAGCATTTTATTGAACAAAAATAAGTAAAAACGACGAAAATAAATGAAAATGACTAAATTAATGTGCACAAAAATACGTATATTTACAATTCATCTGACACGCCCGTATTCCAGGCCGTGTGCACCTGGACACACCCGTGTCCCGCAAACATGCCCTGGCTCAAAACATCGGGCTGAGTTCGTCTACCGCATTGACATGTACTGTGACACGCCTGTGCCACAGGTCGTGTCCTCACTCGACACTCGACACTCGACGATCGTCGAGCAAAATTCGTCGACCACACGACCCAAGCACGACACACCTTGGGACACGCCCGTGTCCCAGGACGTGTCACCCATGCCTGAACCCAAATTGACCCAAATTGATTTTAGGGTGTTACAAGCCTCCCCTCCTTCAAATAATTTCGTCCTCGAAATTTGGCTCAATCAGTCACAACATCACAAAAGCTTACATACACCATATCCGCGCACGCAAAAAGGCGAGCCGGTTTGAGCTCAAAGGCCGCAGCATATCTCACCCCAAGCCATCGCACAATCAAACCAATATCAACACATTAATAGATCCAAATACTTTTAGACCTCCATCTAACCCGCCATGTACATATCATATGTCACAGATACAAAGACATAACATTCACATATACACATAGATGACGGGACACACTTATTTCCGCTCATCCGTATTATTTTGCAAATAGCGTTTGAAAGTGCAGGTTAGATCTGATATACTCTAGAGGGGGGTGAAAAGAGTATGGTGCTCACTATAAACTTTTTACAACTTTTGTTGTATTGCTAAGTGAACAGGGAAGCAAATAAAATAAAGCAAGCACAACAACTATCTAATCACAAAGCAATCACAGAGCACAGCCAGAAAACAAAAGAAAAGAGCAACCAGAAGACATGAGGGCTATAGTGGTTCCGCAATCAATCTGGGTACATCCACTCTTCTACCACCCTAGGTAGGAATCCACTGCAGGATGAGTTGATCAAGTGTCCTGGGCACCAATGAGCTTTTGATAAGGTGCTCAAAAACCAACCCTCAAGTCTTTTGGAAGGTGACTTGCAACTAGAAAAATTTTGAAGGAATTTAAAACACTGTATAGGAATTAGAAAGAGGGTGATAGTGTCTTCTCTGTCAACAATCAGAGAGAAGACTTGTGGATTGATTGTAGTAGATCTTGCTCCCCCTGAGATCTTGAATTGGTCAGGAATGCTGGAGCACTGCTTTAGGGTGATAGGTCTTCAAGGACCTAGAATGCCTGGACCAGAATATGTTTCAGGAACTTCTTCTGATAGATAGAACTATGTTGTCCTTTGAAGTTGTCCTGAGAATAGAGAGAAGAAGACTCTTGATTGAATTTGATTGTTCTTCTTCTTCTTCTTGAAGATGTTCTCTGGTCAAGGCTGATTGCAGTCAAGAACTTTTGATTTTAGAATGATTATTCTTCTCCGCAATCTAAGTGTCTATCTGATTGTGTATTGCTTACTGTACTGAGATTCTGTTAATCTGTTACTGCTTGATTATTTTCTCTTACTGTGTGTCTCTTTCTGACTGAGGAACATTCAAACTTTTGAATGTTGAGCAGTAATTGCAGTCGGGCTTGGAAAGAATCAGCAATCAATGACTTTCCTAACTGTCCCATAGAAAAATGACATGTAATCGTCCATAGTCAATGCGCGTTCTAACGGTAACATTCCGAGAAGATTTGACAATAAATGTTCAGGAATCAGCACCAAGAAACGAGACGGGAAACTTGAAGAAAACCTAGTCTGGATTCATCGAGCGGAGAACACAATTCGTCGAGCTGCACTTATGTTCGTCGAGCGGAGCTTGAGTTCGTCGAGCTGAGCTTGAGTTCGTCGAGCTGAGCTTGAGAGAGTTCGTCGACCAGACAATCTTCATTCGTCAAACAGACAGACTTCATTCGTCGAGCTAAGAACCAAATTCGTCGAGCTGAGAAAAGTTCTGGACTTAGGAAAAATATTCTGCATCTGCTGAAATGCTGTGTCGACATAAGTTGGTGTCGACAGATTTATCTTAGTGTCGACACAAGTCCTCTGGTATCGTCATAAGCCGGTGTCGACTGATATCCTGGTGTCGACACAAAGCCTCTGGTGTCGACCTAAGCTGGTGTCGACATAACTTGTCTGGTGTCGACACAAACCCTAAGTGTCGACACAAATTCTCTTAGTCCAGAAATCGTCGAGTAGAGTACAACATTCGTCGACCTGAGAAGCTGACTTCGTCGACCAGAGAGACTGACAACTTGAGGTCCATGTTCGTCGAGCTCAGAATATAATTCGTCGACCAAAGCTTGAAGCTGGACTTATAAAAAATCTTGAAGTTGTCCTGACTTTGGTTTGATGTAAAAACTGAGTCTTCATCGAATATAGAACACAAATCATCTAGCTCAGCACTAAGAATAGTCTCACGATCATCGAGCGCAGAACTCCTTTCATCGAGCTGAGTTCGACGAATGTCGAACTCACTTTACTTAGTCTTGAAAACTTGTTAGACTGGAGTCTCTGATGGTCTTGTTGAAAGCTGGTCCATCTAGAGTTGAGCCTAAGGACTTGACCTAGACTCTAAGACACTAATTGACCCTGGCTATACATAATGGGTCATATCCTAAGTCAGTGAACCTACCCCAAATCAACTAGGGATCCAACAATCTCCCCGTATTTGGGTGAGGTCACTAACAGAGACTCAAAATAGAAAAACAAAGCAAGAAAAGAGATATATCTGACAGATAACTATAACACATGCAACAGATATATATACACAGCTTTGTTTAACAAATAGCTTAGTTTGAAAAACCAAAAATAGACAGAAATTGAAACAACAAGAAAAATTACTTCTTTGGCTTCTTCCGCTGAGGTTTGTCTTCAGATGACTGCTCTCCTGGCTTCTTGAAAATGATTTCTCTGTTAGGAGTTTAAGCTTGAGCCACTATCATGGTCATGTCAGCTGCCCCAATGATTTTCAATGAAGTTGCTCTGGCGACAACTGCTTCTGGATGAAGTTTGATATAATCATCAACATTAAACAGTTTGTTGCCTTTATCAAACCTTTTCAGCTCTTCCTTTCTATATTTTGACATAGTTGAAAGACCAGAGATATCTTTTCCTTCTGCTTTGGCTTTATTTATCAATGATAGACCAATCAGATCTTGGTACCTAGCCATTCTTGCAGTATTTGCAGTTTCTGGATCTCCAAAAGGGATTGGAGGAGAGAGAGGTCTCTTTGGACTATTAGCTTTTTGAACTTCAGAACTTTTTTGCTGCTGCTGCTTCTTATGCTATTGACTTTGACTTCCTGAGGAGGATGGCCTCTGCTGGCTGCTTCCAGAAGATCTCCCTGACTGTCTCTGATAAGTCTGCATTGGGGAAGATCTCTGGGAGCTACTAGCACCAGCTCCTGGAGGAGGAGGAGGAGGAGGATCCTTCCTGTATCTGTGCACTAGAGGAAGGGAGTATCTCCTGCTTCTCTTTCTATCTTTCTGTTGGTTTTTGGAGAGCCACATCCATCCAGGCATCCCCTTATATGGACTTACATTGTGCAGAATATAATAAGGAGTGTCTGCAGTGGGATTTGGCTTGGGAGCTGGAGGAGGAGAAACCTTTCTCTTCTTTGCCAACAATCTCTTTTTCTTACTAGCTGCATGTTCATCTGAGTCATCATCATCATCTTCTTCAGACTCAGAACCTTGAGGGATGTCATATAGAGCATCCAAAGCTTTCAAAGCTTTATCAGAAATAACTGCTTTTTTGGAGGAGGGGCAGATGATTCAGGAACTGGAATATCAACAATAGGAGAAGAAGTAACTGTACAAGAATCAGAAACAAAAGAGACCGAGCTATCAGCTACTGGATTATTCTCTTCTTCAATATCAGCCTGAATAAGCTCATCTAAAGTAGGCATTGGAGAGTCATCCATAACAAAATCTGGTGCTGAAACTGGCACTAAAGTATCATCTGGAATGACCTCTGAATTAGAAGCTGAGATGGAGCTGAAGCTGAGAGAGAAAAATTGTCACAGAGTTGCTTAGCAACTGCTGGACTAGCTGGAGAGGTATAAGGTACAATAGCCAAATGTGGCTTAGAGAAATCTGCTGGAAAGAATTGCATATGTACAGTATCAAAATTACTCAACAAAACAGACAAATTCACTTTGGGATGCAAGTAGAAATCACCAACAGGTGTTATTTGTGCAACTGACTCATCCAAATCAATGTCAGAATCCATAAATTGATTTAACTCAATCATCTCAGAATCAAAATCAGACAAAGGTGTTGTATCCTCATCTGAATCTGCAACTACTGGAGAGGGAACTGCTGCTGTGACTGCTGCTACTGCTGCAACTACATCTGCTGCAACTTCATCACTGAACATCTCCCCCTTCATGGGTTCAGGAGAACCTGGAGCCAGGCCCTTAGATGAAGAGGGGACAACAGATAGGGAAGAGATCTGGGCAGATAAGAAATTGATGGAGGTCACAAGAGGTGTAATGGCCTCTTGGATGAGAGATTTGATGAGAGGAGTGAGCAAAGAGATGATGGTAGATGGATCAAATGGGGAAGGGGAAGAGGATGGAATGGGAGGACGAATAACAGATAGAGTAGGTGCATCTGGCATAATTGTTTCTGATGGTATGGTGTAAGATGGAATGGTGGATAAGTGTGGGGGAAGAGGAGACTGTGGAGGTGTAGAAATTATTGTCTCATGAGGGGAAGCTGGAAGAGTGGGTTGTTGATTAACTTGCAGAGGGGAAGATGGAGGTGGAGATGGAATGTTTGTAAGGTCAAGTGGTGGAGATGAAGGAGGGGTAGGTACATGAGGAGGCAGCTTTGGAGGAAGGGGTGCTGGAAGAGATTGTTGAGATGGAGGAACCTCTTCAGTAGGGAGGAGAGTGGCCTTTACAGCCCTTGTGCTCTCAGAAGTTTGGATGGAAGAGGAAGAACCCTTGGAGGGTTTAGAGATAGTCCTCTCCCACCTACCAAACAGAGCACAAGTGAGGCGCTTGCTGGCATTTATGAAGATGGTCGGGGAGACCATACATTCAGCAACCTTCTCCTTGAGAAATATTCCTAATATTCTGCCAAAGCAAACTTCCTTCTTGTTGTTCTTCTTCTTGATCAATTCAAAGAAAACCTTAATCCAATCAACATGTCTCTTATTCACTACTGCACACATTATTAGAAATTGGTGACGGGTAATATAGTCATGAGCAGAGTGCTTGGCCATCAGTATTTTTCCTGTAATGTCCGCCAGACACTGGTTGGCGGCGGACAGTTGCTTTTTCAACAACTTATTAGGGTTGTTACCAGAATAACCCATCAGTTTCAGCATATCATTGAATTCCTCAGAATCCATTTCCATGTTATCTTCTCCGTTGATCAAACCAAATATCTCAGAAAGAACCGCGGGAGACAATGAAACAACAGTACTCCCAATATTGCCGGTCAAAGCATCATCTTCAGAAACAACAAATGTATATACCCATTCCCTTATTTCTGTTCCATGTAGTTTAATGCGCCTGGTCATGAAATCCTTTAAATTGAGTTCTTCCAGTAGTTCTAAGATGTATAGAAAGATGGGGTCAGAATGTTGAAAAGACTCAAAATCCATGTCGAATCCTGTGTCAAACTTCATCGCAACCAAAGCTCTTGAGGGAATCGGCATTGATGTCCTGCAAGAAACACAGAGAGAAACGGCGATCAAGAGCAAAGGAACTGAAAGCGCGGGATAGAGGTCGAAGAAAACCTAAATATAAGGTTTTCAGAATATGAATCGACAAACTCCGTTCCACGAAAAAGAAAAATTCTTCGAACTGAGATCGACGAAATAAATTATAGACAGATAATTTGTCGATCTCATCCAGAAGAATCGAACATAGTTCGTCGAACTCCGTTCGGCGAAATGTCTTCTGAAGTAAAGTTCGTCGATCTCCGGTCGACGACAATTGTTTCCTCACACAGAGAATTCGTCGATCTCCGTTCGACCAGAATCTCTCAATCTTTCACTAATTCGTCGAACTTCGTTCGACGAACTCTGGAAAATTCATCGAATGCAGATAGAAACTAGGTTAACTCTTCTCGATTAATCATTCCCAGTTGATTTATAAAGAACAGATGGGTTTTCTCATCCAATGGCTTGGTGAAAATGTCTGCTCTCTGTAGATCAGTAGGAATATGGATCAAGTTAATTTTCTTTTTGTCCACATTATCTCTAATGAAATGATGTCTTATTTCAATATGTTTAGTCCTAGAATGGTGAACTAGATTCTGTGTTATAGCAATAGCACTAGTATTATCACAAAATAAAGTTGAATTATTTAAGTTGACACCATAGTCTAAGAGTTGATTTTGTATCCATAACATCTATGGGCAGCAGCTGCCAGCAGCCATGTATTCTGCTTCTGCAGTTGATGCAGACACAGATGTCTGCTTTTTACAAAACCAGGAGACAAGTCTCATACCAAGGAACTGGCAAGTTCCAGAGGTACTCTTTCTGTCCACTCTACATCCAGCATAGTCAGCATCTGAGTATCCAGTTAACTCAAACTCTGACTCTGCAGGATACTGGAGTCCTAGACTAGGACAACTCTTTATATATCTCAAAATTCTTTTTAGGAAAATAAGGTGAGATTCTTTAGGGTTCAATTGGAACCTAACACAAAGGCATGTGGCAAACATTATATCAGGTCTGCTAGCTGTTAGGTATAATAGGGATCCAACAATTGCCCTATAATTTTTCTGATTCACAGGTTTTCCTGCTGCATCAGAATCCACAACAGCATTGGTAGCCATAGGGGTTTTCATCCCTGAAGCATCACCCATCCCAAACTTCTTGATAAGTTCTTTAGCATACTTAGCTTGGGAGAGGAAGATACCATCTGGAAGCTGCTTCACTTGGAGACCAAGGAAGTAGCAAAGCTCACCCATGCTACTCATCTCAAATTTAGAATGCATGAGGTCAGCAAACCTCTTACACAATTTGGGATCAGTAGACCCAAAAATAATGTCATCCACATATATTTGTATTAACAATATTTGGTCCTTATGATGTCTAGTGAAAAGTGTTTTATCTATGATTCCTCTTTTAAATTTATGCTATAAAAAAGATTTCTAGGGTCTCATACCAAGCTCTTGGAGCTTGCTTTAAACCATAGAGAGCTTTATGCAATTTGTAAACAAAAGAGGGTTGAGTTGGAGAGATAAAACCTGGAGGTTGTTCTACATAAACCTCTTCTTGAAGTACTCCATTCAGAAATGCACTTTTGACATCCATACCTTGAATCTCTTGTGAGCTGCATAGGCAAGGAATATCCTAATTGCCTCTAACCTTGCAACAGGGGCAAAGGTTTGGTCATAGTCTATTCCTTACTCTTGTCTGTAGCCTTGAGCAACAAGCCTAACCTTGTTCCTCACTATGTTGCCATGATCATCCAACTTATTCCTGTAGACCCATTCGGTTCCAATAACTGGGTAATTATGTGGTCTTGGAACCAAGTCCCAAACTCTACAACTCTCAAAATGATTTAGTTCCTCTTGCATTGCAATGATCCAGTGGGGATCTTGCTCTGCCTCATGAATGGTGAGAGGTTCAATTTGAGAGAGAAAACAGACATGCATCAAGTCTTGGTTGAGTTGATGCCTTGTCAGTACACCTGCTGAAATGTCTCCAATCACTTGAGATCCGGGGTGATCTCTAAGTGTGACAAGATCAGTTGGTGGAGTTGGTTGGGCAACAGCTTCTGTGTTTAATTCCTCTTGGGGAATGTTACTAGCTATTGAGGGAAGTTCAGCCACTTCCTCTTGACATTCTTCTTCACTATCTTCAGCAACCTGTGTGGTAGGATGGTTTGATACCTCTTGGGTAAGGTTAAGTCCATCCATAGACTCACACAGAGGTGGAACCTGCAAAGATCTTATGGTAGAAATCACTTTCTACTTGTATGACATGTTAGTTTCATGAAAAGATACATGAATAGATTCTTCCATTTTAAGATTTGGTTTATTATACACCCTATAATCTTTACTGATCTTGGAGTATCCCAGAAACAGTCCTTCATCAGCTTTAGCTTGAAATTTTTCTATGTATTTCTTGTCATTATTGTGAATGTAACAAATGCAACCAAATTTTTTAAAATAATCTACTTTAGGTTTCTTCCCTTTGAGTAATTCATAGGGAGTATTGCCCTTCAGCTTATGTATCAAACTTCTATTCAACACATAGTTGGAGGTGTTCACTACCTCTGCCCAAAAGGATAGAGGAAGGTGAGCATCTCACAATAATGTAGTAGCAGATTCAATAAGGGTTCTATTTTTCCTTTCAGCTACCCCATTTTGTTGAGGAGTTCTAGGAGCTGAGAAAGTGTGCCTGATCCCTTCACTCTGACAGAACTCTTGCATAAGAAGAGAATCAAACTTTGTCCCATGATCACTTCTGATCAGGGCAATGTGAGTATTGAACTCACTTTGTATGCATTTGAGAAACTCTGTCAAACAATTAAAGTTATTAGACTTCTTACTCAGAAAGAACACCCATGTGAATCTAGAGAATTCATCTATAACTACTAAATTATAAGATTTCCCTCCTAAGCTTTGCACTGTAATGGGTCCAAAGAGATCCATGTGTAACAGATACAAATTCCTAGGTGAATCACTCTTATTAAGTGACTTGAAGCTATTTTTGGTTAGCTTGCCTAATTGACAAGCCCTGCAAAGTCCTTCCTTCTTGTAGGGGCCAGAAGGTAGTCCTCTAACAAGGTTGTCCTTGGATAGCCTAACAATGGTTCTAAGGTTTATATATCCTAATCTTTTATGCCATAGTTTATTAGGTCTACAAATGGAATTGAACAAGCATATAGCTATCTTAGTTGAAAGAAAATCTACAAGATAAATGTTACCTTTCCTTTTACCTGTCAACACAGTTGTGTTGTCCTCTGATTTGATTTTGCAAGAGGATTTGCTGAAAGTCACTTGGTAGCCTTCATCACACAGTTGACTGATGATGATTAAGTTGTACTTCAGTCCTTCCACATAAGCTACTTTCTTGAATGTGACTGAGCCAATCTGGACTGCACCATATCCTTTTGTTAGTCCAAAGTTTGAATCACCAAATATTACTTTGGATCCAAGTTTGGCTTCGAAGGAAGTGAAGTTCTCCTTGTTTCCTGTCATGTGCTTTGAGCACCCACTATCCAGATACCATTGCTGGTTTGATGTTGGATAGGTCTTCACCTGCACATAAAATAATTTATTTATTTTTGACCCAGTTTACCTTGGGCCTAGGTTGATAACCATTAAATTCTAAAATAAAAGACATCCCAGGTTGACTCTTATAGCCTTCAGGATGATATTTCCTAGGAGGTATTATCCATTCAGTATAAGTGTTAAATCTTTGAGATGTAGGACCTCTAGGATTGAAGTTTGATTTGCCTTTGAAAGATTTTTCAAAACTCTGAGCTATGTTTGACGATCTCTGAGCTGAGTTCGACGATCTTGGGTTAGATCGTCGAGCTCCATTCAAAGATCGATTATGCTAGAGTTCAGGGTTCAGAGATCGTCGTCATGAGTTCGACGGTTCAGCCTTAGATCGTTGAGCTCCATTCGGCGATCGTCGAGCTCCGTTCGACGTTTTCTATTGAACTTTTGTTTTCTTAGATAAATCAGAATTATTCCTAGCCACCTCTACAACTCCCTTACCTTTATCTTAGATAAACTTGATTGGGGTTGTTAATACTATAGGTTGGCTGGATGAAGCACCCAAGCCCAGTGTACTATTGAATCTTGAGTTCACTGTGCTTGTGATATCCATTCGTTTGATGCTTCTCCCATTGAGGGATTCTTCAAACTTCTTGACCTCTGATAGTTCACTTTTCAGTGAGCCTATCTGCTCCCTACAACATTCCAACTCCTCTGAGAGTTTGAGGTTATCTGATTTTAAGTGCTTTGTTCTGATAGTTGATTTCTGAGAGAAATAATTTCTTTTTCAGATTTCAATAGATCTAAACAAAGTGCCTTAAATTCACATTTAAAGTCCTCTGAATTAAAATAAAATGAGTCTATTACCTGATCCTCTTTAGATTGAGTTTCTGACTCAGACTCTGACTCTTGTTCAGCATCAGTATTGTGTTGAGAGGCATTGATAGCCATCATACAGAACTCCTTTTCTTTAGCATCATCTTCATCATCACTTGAGCTGGATGAAGCTTCTGATTCTTCTTCTGTTTCACTCCAGCTTTTAGCTACAAACCCCTTCCTGGTATGTTTGTTCTTGCTGGAGGAGGGTTTGTCATTGTTGTTCTTCCTGAAGTCTTTGTCTCTTTACCTTTCCTTCCTGTCCTTCTTGTCCTTATACTGATTTTCTGGACAGTCAGACATAATGTGGCCTGGTTTCCTGCATCCAAAGCAGATGATTTCTTTGTTATTGGACTTATCATACCTTTGATTTTCATGCCCTCTGGATGAATTTTTCCTAAAGTTCTTCCAGGCCATTTTATAAAACCTTTTGGACAGTAAGCTTAGCAGATCTTCATTGCCTGTGACTTTGTCTTCAGGCAGATCTGTAATAGCTTTGAATGCTATTGATTTCTCTTTTGTGATTGCTAGTGAAGCAGCCTTCTGCTCTTCTTCTCTATTCTTGATGAGCAGCTCATAAGACTTGAGCTTGCCCAAAAGAGCCTCAATGCTGATCTCATTTAGTCTTCTGGCATCCTTGATTGGCTAGATCCTTGAGTCCCAAGTGCTAGGGAAGCACATTAGGATTTTATCATCGAGTTCAGTCAATGAGATCTCCTTCTCCAAGGTTTTCAGTTCATTGACTATAAGACCGAGTCTGTTATACATATCAGCAACTGACTCTGTTTCTCCTTTCTTGAAGTTCTCATACTGAGTTATGAGATGGGAACTTCTATCTTTCCTTTCATCTGCAGATCCTGATACTATTTCAGATAGTTTGTCCCATATCTCCTTTGGGCCAATTTGGGTTCAGGCATGGGTGACACGGCCTGGGACACGTGCGTGTCCCAAGGCATGTCAGGCCTGGGTTGTGTCGAGTCGTGAGGTCGACGAATTTTGCTCGATGATCGTCGCGTGTCAAGTGAGGACACGGCCTGTGACACGGGCATGTCACAGGGCGTGTCAGTGGTCGTTGAACTCAGCTCGACGTCTTACGCTAGGGCGTGTTTGCGGGACACGGGTGTGTCCAGGTGCACACGGCCTGGAACACGGGCGTGTGCTAGGGTCGTGTGAGTCTCCGGTGGTTTTGCGGGTGTGCAGCCTGATGCATACGGCCTCAGACATGGGCATGTCTGAGGGCATGGCATGGACATGGCACGTGACACAGGCATGTCACACGGCCATGTATTGGATGGATTGATTCGGTTGACTGCCGCTTAGATGGACACGGTCTGTGACACGGGTGTGTCACAGGGCATGTCAGGCTGTATTCAAGCTTTTCTGGCCAAATCTGAGCCGTTTGTTTCCCTCTTCCTGGATCTAGTGGTTGGGCTCTGTCCAGGTATTGTGAAGGCCGAGAAAAAGGGGATATAACCCTTCCTTTCTCTTCATTTTATTCCAAGAGAGGGAGGAAGAAAGGCATAAGGCAAGAGGGAAGGGAGGAGACTACCAGCTGCTGGGGGAGCTGCGGAGTGCGGAGCGAAGAGCCGAGAGCGTATTCGTGAAGGCAGAGATATGGAGGTGATTTCCATCCGGCTACTTCATGGCACTGAAGCGATCTTCAAGGGTAACGATCTCCTTCTTGGACATCGAAGTCCTTTCTTTATGCATGTGCTTGGAATCCTCCACTAAGAGGTGGATCGCGGAAGTTATTCCTTTGTTGAGTCTGCATCTAGAGCTGGAATTACGGAGTACGGCATAGTCATGCTGCGTGAAGCCCATCTGGACTGGTAGTCTGGATTAGTGATGTTCATGGGTAAACCAGAGAAGCCTCCGTGGTTTTGATGAGATGCAAATGGATTTCTGTTGTGATGAATGTATGGATGTGATGCTGAATGTGAGGAGGCTTTGGTGAAGCTCCTGGTTATGAAATGATCAATTGGTAGCACGTCTGGGGAGCTCGAGATAAACCCGTCTTGTTACACCACTAGGGTGGGTTGATCTAGTTAGGTAGGGATCGATTGGTGTCAATGCTTGGGGAGCCGAGTTAAACCCGGCTTGCTGCACCACATGGGTGGGTCGATCGGAATAGGAGGGGGTCGATGGGTAGTCATGCCTGGGGAGCTTGGATAAACCCGGCTTGCCACACCACATGGTGTGTGTCGATCTGCTTTGGTTGTTATTGGATGCTGTGAGGTTGTACCTCTGATTGGTTTGGGCGGGATGTCGCCAGCTTGCGAGACAGTTGTACTAGGGCCGGTCAACCAACAAGTTAAAACCTCTGATCGGCAGTGTATGACTGGTGGATTCCGGTACTCCAAGAAGGTGTCCTGAGTGCACGGAGCGTCTGGTGGATTCCAGCGTTTGTGATGTAATGTGTTTGCTAGCGGGATAAAGAAAATGATATACATATGATGCTTGATGATGATTGATGATAATTGATGGCACTGTATACATATCATGTATGATGTTTGCGCTTTCACCAACGCAGGCAGAAGATTGGTTGGCAAGGGTAAAATGGATCCTAACTGCAATCAGGACGGTAGAGGAGCAAAAAGTGACGTTGGCCACTTTTTTGTTGGAAGGCGATGCAAGATTGTGGTGGGATGAGATCGAAGTGCATCAGTTGGCAGGTCGGGGTTTAACATAAGTTTCAATGGATGATTTCTCCCAACTATTTTTAGCCAAGTATGTGCCAGTGTCGCAGAGGATTGCGATGGAAAATGAGTTTCTACGTCTGGTGCAGGGTGAGCACGTTATTGATACCTACCTGCATGAGTTTACGAGATTGGGGAGATATGCGGGATCTATCTTTGCGGAGGAAGCACGAAAGACAAATCGGTTTTATGAAGGATTGCGGGATCAATTGAGGTTGGCACTCCCGAGTTCGGTGAGCCAAGGCTTCCAAGCATTGGTCGATACAGCCCGTGCTTTAGAGAAGGATATGAAACGAGTACAAGACAATAAGAGACTGGAAGCGGAAAAGCCAGAATTTAATGTGCCGCAATCGGATCAATTGGAGTTTCGAAGACGAGAGAAGAAAAGATTTAGGCCTGCGGAATAAGCTCCGTCGACTGTTTCTTTGGGGGCTACTTATGGGCCAGGACGTATTGATACGCGTATATGCTATAAATGTGGGCAGCACGGACACATCACAAAATTCTGTTGGCATGCCCCTCCAGGGAGTGAGAAAAAGACAGGTGCATCATATGAAGAAAAGGGTAAAGCAGTGGCCGAGTCATCTGCACCCCGGACGCAACCTCGATTGCATGCGATGGAAGTGCAAGAGCCGCAATGCTCAGTTGGGGAAATTCAGACTCAGGTGTTTAATTTGTCTCTTCATCACGACCTGCAAAATCGGGAGGCTGAGCGGAAGTGAAGTATGATGTGACTCACATCGATGTTATGACTGAAAGTGCTGTGTATGGAAACTATGCTTTTATATATAAGTGTGTTGAATAAAAGATGGTGTACAACATATCTATCCAAGTTTGGTGCACTTGAGAGAGTTTGATCATGATGTCTTCTGTTGATGTATTTTGTGGCTACATGTGCACAAGTGGAAGTTAGGGATGTATGTTTGTGTTGTATGTTTGTAGTTTGGTATGAGACAAGCCGTCACGTCAAAGATGGCTCGCAAATATGCGTAATCAATTGTTTTGTGGCTGATTGGCTGATTGGAGACAAATTTCGAGGATGAAATTATTTGAAGGAGGGGAGGATTGTAACACCCCAAAGTCAATCGGGTCATTTTGGGCCAATTTGGGTTCAGGCATGGGTGACACGGCCTGGGACACGGGCGTGTCCCAGGGCGTGTCAGGCCTCGGTTGTGTCGAGTCGTGAGGTTGACGAATTTTGCTCGACGATCGTCGAGTGTCGAGTGTCGAGAGAGGACACGGCCTGTGACATGGGCGTGTCACAGGGCGTGTCAGTGGTCATCGAACTCAGCTCGATGTCTTGCGCTAGGGCGTGTTTGCGGGACACGGGTGTGTCCAGGTGCACACGGCCTGGAACACGGGCATGTGCCAGGGCCGTGTAAGTCTCGGGTGGTTTTGCGGGTGTGCAGCCCGATGCATACGGCCTCAGACACGGGTGTGTCTGAGGGCGTGGCGTGGATACGACACGTAACATGAGCGTGTCACACGGTCGTGTATTGGCTGGATTGAGTCGGTTGACTGCCTCTTAGAGGGACACGGCCTGTGACACGGGCGTGTCACAGGGCGTGTCAGGCCGTGTTCAAGCTTTTCTGGCCAAATATGAGCCGTTTGTTTCCCTCTTCCTGCATCCAGTGGTTGGGCTCTGTCTAGGTATTGTGAAGGCCGAGAAAAAGGGGATATAACCCTTTCTTTCTCTTCTTCTTCTTCTTCATTTTATTCCAAGAGAGGGAGGAAGAAAGGCCTAAGGCAAGAGGGAAGGGAGGAGACTACCAGCTGCTGGGGGAGCTGCAGAGTGCGGAGCGAAGATCTGAGAGCGGATTCGTGAAGGCAGAGCCGAGGCGGTGATTTCCATCCGGCTACTTCATGTCACCGAAGCGATCTTCAAGGGTAACGATCTCCTTCTTGGACATCGAAGTCCTTTCTTTATGCATGTGCTTGGAATACTCCACCAAGAGGTGGATCGCGGAAGTGATTCCTTTGTTGAGTCTGCATCTAGAGCTGTAATTATGGAGTACGACATAGACATGCTGTGTGAAGCCCATCTGGACCGGTAGTCTGGATTGGTGATGTTCATGGGTAAACCGGAGAAGCCTGCATGGTTTTGATGAGATGCAAATGGATTTCTGTTGTGATGAATGTATGGATGTGATGCTGAATGTGAGGAGGCTTTGGTGAAGCTCCTGGTTATGAAATGATCAATTGGTAGCACGCATGGGGAGCTCGAGATAAACCCAGCCTGTTACACCACTAGGGTGGGTTGATCTAGTTAGGTAGGGATCGATTGCTGGCAATGCCTGGGGAGCTGAGTTAATCCCGGCTTGCTGCACCACATGGGTGGGTCGATCGGAATAGGAGGGGGGGTCGATGGGTAGTCATGCCTGGGGAGCTTGGATAAACCCGGCTTGCCACACCACATGGTGTGGGTTGATCTGCTCTGGTTGTTATTCGATGTTGTGAGGTTGTACCTCTGATTGGTTTGGGCGGGATGTCGCCAGCTTGCAAGACTGGTGGACTAGGGCCGGTCAACCAACAAGTTAAAACCTCTAATCGGCAGTGTATGACTGGTGGATTCTGGTACGCCAAGAAGGTGCCCTGAGTGCACGGAGCGTCTGGTGGATTCCAGCATTTGTGATGTAATGTGTTTGCTAGCGGGATAAAGAAAATGATAAACATATGATGTTTGATGATGCTTGATGATAATTGATGGCACTGTATACAGGGAAGGAACCACTACCCCGGGTAGGGGGTAGGGTCGTTATAATGGGTCAGCCAAATGCTGACCGTTACTTTGTTTTCTGTGTTGGCTTGGATTTTAATTGCAGGTGTTGCGGATTGAAATGAATAAGTGGAATGGCTAGCTTTCTGCTATAGGCCCTTGAAGGCCATGCGAAGAGTTGTGTTTGGATTTCATGTGTGGCCGGTCTGCGTGCCGATGTACGAAATTATTGATGTGTAAAAGAGGAACCTGTAAGGCCATAAGGCCTGGGTGTTTGGGTTGTATAAATTCTTGGTGTTGTTATATATAAATGTGGTATTTATATATTGGTAGGCATTCTGGTTTGAGTTCATGCTAACATAAAAAGGCTGCGCTAGAATGAATGAGTTAAGGATACGCATAGATTTTGATTTCCACACGTAATTCCTTCGCTTGTCTATGATATATGGCGTGGGGCCCCATCCGGACCCATCGTTATATTTCATGTGACTGGTGGGGGCGTTACATCTGCCACTTTCCATTTTTTGATTTCTGCATATGTTCCTGAAGGAGGTGGAACAGCACTTGTACTTGTATTTTCTGGGGGTCTTGGACACACTGTCAAAATAGAATTAAAAATATCTTCATCAATAGAATTCATGTACAATCTTATCCTGGCATTCCAAAGTGCAAACTTAGATAGATTGCACACTGGAGGTCTGGTGCTAGCATAATCTTTATTTTGGGCCATGTTCTGTGAAAAAATAAATCTAATAACAAACTTAAAACAATCAGATCTAACTAGAAGGATCTTTGGGTTCAGGTGTTAGCCTGTGCAACCACTAAGGTGTGGTATTTTAACCAACCTCTCTTTGATACCAATTGAAAGTGCGGGTTAGATCTGATATACTCTAGAGGGGGGGGGGGGTAATAGAGTATGGTGCTCACTATATTCTTTTTACAACTTTTGTTGTATTCCTAAGTGAACAGAGAAGCAAATAAAATAAAGCAAGCACAACAAATATCTAATCACAAAGCAATCACAGAGCACGGACAGAAAACAAAAGAAAAGAGCAACCAGAAGACATAAGGAGCTATAGTGGTTCCCCAATCAATCTGGGTACATCCACTCTTCTACCACCCTAGGTAGGAATCCACTGTAGGATGAGTTGATCAGGTGTCCTGGGCACCAATGAGCTTTTGATAAGGTGCTCAAAAATCAACCCTCAAGTCTTTTGTAAGGAGAATTGCAACCAAACTAATTTTGAAGGGATTTAAAACCCTGTACAGGAATTGGAAAGAGGATGATAGTGTCTTATCTGTCAACAATCAGAGAGAAGACTTGTGGATTGATTGTAGCAGATCTTGCTCCCCATAAGATCTTGAATTGGTTAGGAATGCTGGAGCACTGCTTCAGGGTGATAGGTCTTCAAGGCCATAGAATGCCTGGATCAGAATATTTTTCAGGAACTTCTACTGACAGATAGAACTTTGTTGTCCTTTGAAGTTGTCCTGAGAATAGAGAGAAGAAGACTCTTGATTGAATTTGATTGTTCTTCTTCTTCTTCTTAAAGATGTTCCCTGGTCAAGGCTGATTACAGTCAAGAACTTTTGATTTTAGAATGATTATTCTTCTTTGCAATCTAAGTGTCTGTCTGATTATGTATTGCTTGCCGTACTGAGATTCTGTTACTCTGTTACTGCTTGATTCTTTTCTCTTACTATGTGTCTCTTTCTGACTGAGGAACATTCAAACTTTTGAATGTTGAGCTGTAATTGCAGTCGGCCTTGAAAAGAATCCGCAATCAATGACTTTCCTAACTGTCCCCTGGAAAAACGGCATGTAATCGTCCATAGTCAATGAGCATTCTAACGGTAACATTCCGAGAAGATCTGGCATTAAATGTTCAGGAATCGGAGCCAAGAAATGGGACGGGAAACTTGAAGAAATCCTAGTCTGGATTCATCGAGCGGAGAACACAATTCGTCGAGCTGCAATTGTGTTCATCGAGCGGAGCTTGAGTTCGTCGAGCTGAGCTTGAGTTCGTCGAGCTGAGCTTGAGTTCGTCGAGCTGAGCTTGAGAGAGTTCGTCGACCAGACAATCTTCATTCATCAAACAGACAGACTTCATTCGTCGAGCCGAGAACCAAATTCGTCGAGCTGAGAAAAGTTCTGTACTTAGGCAAAATATTCTGCATCTGCTGAAATGCTGTGTTGACATAAGTTGGTGTCGACAGATTGATCTTGGTTTCGACACAAGTCCTCTGGTGTCGACATAAGCGGGTGTTGACTGATATCCTGGTGTCGACACAAAGCCTTTGGTGTCGACCTAAGCTGGTGTCGACATAACTTGTCTGGTATCGACACAAACCCTAAGTGTCGACACAAATTCTCTGAGTCCAGAAATTGTCGAGTAGAGTACAGCATTCGTCGACCTGAGAAGTTGACTTCGTCGACCTGAGAGACTGACAACTTGAGGTCCAGGTTCATCGAGCTCAGAATATAATTCGTCGACCGAAGCTTGAAGCTGAACTTAGAAAAAATGTTGAAGTTGTCCTGACTTTGGCATGATGTAGAAACTGAGTCTTCGTCGAACAGAGAACACAAATTGTCGAGCTCAGCACTAAGAATAGTCTCACAATCATCGAGCGCAGAACTCCTTTCGTCGAGCTGAGTTCGACGAACGTCGAACACACTTTACTTATTCTTCAAAACTTGTTAGACTGGAGTCTCTGATGGTCTTGTTGAAAATTGGTCCATTTGGAGTTGAGCCTAAGGACTTGACCTAGACTCTAGGACACAAATTGACCCAGGCTATACATAATGGGTCACATCCTAAGTCAGTGTACCTAGCCCAAATCAACTAGGTATCCAACATCGTTTAAACTCCTCGGTAAATGCCAAATTGAAATCCCGAGGTTGAATTTCACCAATTGCACTTTGCGGCTCTTGTACTTCCATATTATGCAATCGAGGTTGCGTCCGGAATGCAGATGATTCGACCACTGCTTTACCCTTATATTCATAAGACGCACCCATCGTTTTATCACTTCTAGGAGGGCCGCTTCGACAGTTAGAGGCTATATGCCCCTATTTTCCGCATTTAAAACAGGTACGTGTCTCCACACGCCTTTGTCCATACGTTGCTTCTGATGCAATATTCGACGAGGTTTGTTCCACAGGCTTTAATATCTTCTTCTCTCGTTTCGGAAATTCCAATTGTTCCGACTGCGGAACTATGAATTCTGGCTTCTCCATCGCCAATCTCCTCGTTTCTTGCACTCATTTCATATCCTTCTCCAATACACAGGATGTATCTACCAACGCTTGGAAGCCTTGGCTCACCGAACTCGGAAGTGCCACCTTAACTCATCTCGAAGGCCCTCATAAAATCGATTCGTCTTTCGGGCTTCTTCGACGAAAGTAGATCCCGCATACCGCCCCAGTCTAGTAAATTCAAGCAGGTATGTATCAATATCCCGCCCACCCTACACTAGACGTAAAAATTCATTTTCCATAGCAATCCGCTGGGACACTGGCACGTACTTGGCTAAAAACAAGCGGGAGAATTCTTCCATGGAAACCTCCGCTAACCCGCGACCGGCCAAGTAATGCACCTCCATCTCATCCCACCATAATCTTGCGTCTCCCTCCAATAGAAAAGTGGCTAAAGTCACTTTCTGCTCCTCCACTGTCCTGATGGAAGTCATGATTCGTTTTACTCTCGCAAGCCAATCTTCCGCCTGCGTTGGAGAAATTGCCCCGCCAAACGTAGGTGGACGAAATTCCATAAAACTTTTCAACTGCTCATCAACAGGCTCTTGCCGAAGACCAAGCTACACAGGGACCACTGCAGGCCTTGCAGGTTGTGTCTGCAATACTGCGAGCACTGTTTCTGTCAACACCCGAATGGTCTCCGCCAAAGGAGGTGTATGCGCTTCAACCGGTGCGACACTCTCATCAGACCGCTTGGGCTCAGATGGCCCAGCTCCACTCCTTACCACCTAGCAATGTACAGAACACCATTAATAATTCATTTCATAACGGTACTGCTACATTGACTACACACTCACGCACGTCATGTGCATGAAATACATTCCTAGTGGACATTCGTGAGTTCAATTCTGTTCTCTCCTCCCAAACAATCTCAACCTAGCTCTGATACCACTTTGTAACGCCCCCACTCGTCACATGACATATAACGGTGGGTCCGGCCGGGGCCCCACGCCATATGTCACAGACAGGCAACGAAATTACTTGTGGTGATCAAATTCTATACGTGTCCTTAACCCAATTCATTCTAGCGCAGCATTAATTAAGTTGCATGAACTCAACTCCAATAATGTACACTATACATAAATTCCACATTTATATATCCAAAACCAGGAATGTATACAACCCACACACACATGGCCTTACGGCCTTACAGGTTTCTCTTTTTACACATATACAAGTTCGTACATCGGCACGCAGGCCGACCACACATGAAATCCAACCACGATGCACTTGGCCTTCAAGGGCCTTAGCAACAAGTTTTCAATCCATGCATTTAATTTCAAGCCGCAGCACCTGCAAGTAGACATCCACCAAAGAGCGGCAAACAAAGTAACGGTCAGCTATAGCTGACCAATTATAATGACCCTACCCCATGCCCGGGGCAGCGGTTCCTTCCCTGTATGCATTTGCAAATACAATTGCTAACAATCATAAGCATATATATCAAATCACAAACGCCGACCGCAGCCCGATGCTTCGTGCTCTCAGGGTACCTTACAGTGTACCGGAAACCCGTGGTAACACCACCAATCGCACGGTAATTAACTTGTTGGCTGGCCGGTCCTAGTCACCCCAACATGCATTCTGGTTGCATTCCGCCCAAACCAAGCAGAGGTACGTACCGTATGGCAAACATGAGCATTCATCCAACAGATCGACCAGCTTTTATTTCGGTGTAGCAAGTTGGGCTATCGCACGCTCCCGAACACTGCCACCAATTGATCTCTCCATCATGCCGAGGTACAAGTTAGCGTTGCCCGTGCTCACATCGTCACTGGCGCACCATGACGCGGGTAGGCCTTCCCTTCCTGGGTAGCCGCAGCTTCCTGCTCTCGCAGAGCAAACCACAAGGAGCTTTGCAAAGCATCCAATATCAGATTCATGGCTAGCCCACGCATGAGCATACCATCCACACATAGCATTCAATCATCCAATACACAAAGCACATAGCATCTTTGCAAGTCCACGGAGTCTTCTCCGGTTTACCCATGATCATCACTAATCCAGATTAACGGTCCAGATGGGCTTCACACAGTATGACTATGTCGTACTCCACAATTCCGCCTCTAGATGCAGACTAAATGACGGAATCACTTCGTGAATCCACCTTTTGGTGGAGGATTCCACGCATATGCATAAAGAAAGGACTTCGATGTCCAAGAAGGAGATCGTTACCCTTGAAGATCGCTTCGGCGCCATGAAGTAGCCGGATGGCAATCACCGCCTCGGCTTAGCCTTCACGAATCCGAACTCGGATCTTCGTTCCGCACTCCGCAGCTCCTTCAGCAGCTGGCTTTCTCTTCCTCCTTCCTTCCTTTGCACTCCCCTCTTCTTGCTCTCTCTTAAAATGAGAATATGCAGAAGAAGATAATGAAGAGGAAGGGTTAAATCCCCCTTTTCCCCGGCCTTAACAACACCTGGACAAAGCCTATCCATTGGATATAAAAGAGGGAATCAAACGGCTCAGAAACGGCCAGAAAAGCATGAACACGGCCTGACACGCCCTGTGACATGCCCGTGTCACAGGCTGTGTCCCCTAAAGCTGCAAGAAACTGACTACAGACAACCAGTACACAGCCGTGGGACATGCCCATGTCATGGGCCGTGTCCCCTGACACGCCCTCAGACACTCCCGTGTCTGTGGCCATGTGCATCAGGCTGCACAACCTCAAAATCACTCGAGACTCACACGGCCCTGGGACATGCCCGTGTTCCAGGCCTTATGCACCTGGACACACCCGTGTCCCACAAACACGCCCTGACTCAAAACATCGGGCTGAGTTCGTCGACCGTATTGACACGCCCTGTGACACGCCCGTGTCATAGGCCGTGTCACTCGACACTCGACGATCGTCGAGCAAAATTCGTCGACCACACGACCCAAGCACGACACGCCCTGTGACACGCCCGTGTCCCAGACTGTGTCACCCATGCCTGAACCCAAATTGACCCAAATTGATTTTAAATATGTTTAGTCCTAGAATGGTGAACTGGATTCTATGCTATAATAATATCACTAGTATTATCACAAAATAATGTTGAATTATTTAAGTTGACACCATAGTCTAGGAGTTGGTTTTGTATCCATAACATTTGTGAACAGCAGCTGCCAGCAGTCATATATTCTGCTTCTGTAGTTGATGTAGACACAAATGTTTGCTTTTTACAAAACTAGGAGACAAGTCTCATACCTAGGAACTGGCAAGTTCCAGAGGTACTCTTCCTGTCCACTCTACATCCAGCATAGTCAGCATCTGGGTATCCAGTTATCTTAAACTCTGACTCTACAGGATACCAAAGTCCTAGATTATGACAACTCTTTATATATCTCAAAATTCTTTTTAAGAAAATAAGGTGAGATTCTTTGGGGTTCACTTGGAACCTAGCACAAAGGCATGTGGCAAACATGATAACAGGCCTGCTAGCTGTTAGGTATAATAGGGATCCAATAATTTCCATATAAAGCTTCTGATCTACAGGTTTTCCTGCTGCATCAGAATCCACAACAACATTTGTAGTCATAGGTGTTTTCATTCCTGAAGCATCACCCATCCCAAACTTCTTAATAAGCTCTTTAGCATACTTAGCTTGGGAGAGTAAGATACCATCAGGGAGCTGCTTCACTTGGAGACCAAGGAAGTAGGAATGCTCACCAATGCTACTCATCTCAAATTTGGAATGTATGAGGTTAGCAAACCTCTTGCATAATTTAGGATCAGTAGACCCAAAGATGATGTCATCCACATATATTTGTACTAATAAAATTTGATCCTTATGATGTCTAGTGAAAAGAGTTTTATCTATGGTTCTTCTTGTAAATTTATGCTCTAAGAGAAAGCTTTCTAAGGTCTCATACCACGCTCTTGGAGCTTGCTTTAAACCATAGAGAGCTTTATGCAATTTAAACACAAAAGAGGGTTAAGTTAGAGAGATAAAATCTGGAGGTTGTTGCACATAAACCTCTTCTTGAAGCACTCTATTCAGGAATGCACTCTTGACATCCATTTGGAAAAATTTGAATCTCCTGTGAGCTGCATAGGCAAGGAATATTCTTATGGCCTCTAACCTTGCAACAGGGGCAAAGGTTTGGTCATAGTCAATTCCTTCCTCTTATCTATAGCGATGAGCAACAAGCCTAGCCCTGTTTATCACTATGTTTCCTTGAGCATCTAGCTTGTTTCTATAGACCCATTTGGTTCCAATAACTGGGTAGTTATGAGGTCTTGGAACCAAATTCCAAACTCTACATCTCTCAAACTGATTTAGTTCCTCTTGCATTACAATGATCCAATGGGGATCTTGCTCAGCTTCATAAATGGAGAGAGGTTCAATCTGAGATAGAAAACAGGCATGCATCATGTCTTTGTTGAGTTGATGCCTTGTATGTACACCTGCTGAAATGTCTCCAATCACTTGAGATCTGGGGTGATCTCTAAGTGTGACAAGATCAGTTGGTGGAGTTTGTTCAGCAACAGCTTCTATAATTAATTTCTCTTGAGGAATGTTATTAGCTGTTGAGGGAAGTTCAGTCACTTCCACTTGATGTTCTTCATCACTGTCTTCATCAACTTGTGGAGCAGGATGAGTTGACACCTCTTGGGTAATGTTTAGTCCATCCATAGACTCACACAGTTGTGGAACCTACAAAAAGCTATTGGTAGAAATCTCTTTCTCCTTATAAGACATGTTAGCTTCATCAAAAGATACATGTACTGACTCTTCAATTTTAAGAGTGGATTTATTAAAAACCCAATAGGCCTTGCTTACTTGGGAGTTTCCTAGAAAAATCCCTTCTTCAGCCTTAGCCTCAAACTTTCTAATGTATCTTTTGTTGTTTGTGTGAATAAAACATATGCAACCAAAAACTTTAAAATATGTGATTTTAGGTTTCTTCACTTTAAGCAATTCATAGGGGGTCTTATTTTTCAGCTTATGTATAAGGCTTCTATTCAGGACATAGTTAGTAGTGTTTACAGGTTCTGCCCAAAAGGATATAGTCATGTAAGCATTTTCCAATAATGTGCATGCAGATTCAATGAGTGTCCTATTTTTCCTTTTAGCTACCCAATTTTGTTAGGGAGTTCTAGGAGCTGAGAAGCACTGCCTCATACCTTCCTTCTCACAGAACTCATGCATAAGAAGAGATTCAAACTATGTGCCATGATCACTTCTGATGAATGCAACATGAGTAGAGAACTCAATCCATATAGTCCTGAGAAAATCTGTAAGAACCTTGAATGTATCTGACTTAGTTCTCAGAAAGGCCACCCAAATGAATCTGGATAAGTCATCAACAATCACTAATATGTAAGGCTTCCCTCCTAGGATTTGTACTGCAATTGGTCCAAATAGATCCATATGAAGCAAATACAAAATCCTAGGTGAATCACTCTTATTAATGGATTTGAAACTAGTTTTAGTTTGCTTGCCTAATTGACAAGCCCTGCAATGGTTCTCCTTCTTTTAGGGGCAAGAAGGTAAACCTCTAACAAGGTTGTCTTTAGATAACCTAGCTATATTTTTAAGGTTTACATGTCCTAATCTTTTATGCCACAACTCATTTTGGTTACTAGTGATATTGAGTAAACAAACATCAGTTTTGGCAGAAATAAAGTCTACTAGATATATATTACCTTGTCTAATTCCAATTAAAACAGTTTTATTTTCATTATTAATAATAGAACAGGAGGTAGAGTTAAAGTGTACCTGATAACCTTCATCACATAATTGGCTTATGAATATTGGGTTATGTTTAAGTTCTCTTACATATGTTACTTTCTTGAAAGTAACTGTCCCAATTTTTACTGCTCCATATCCTTCAGACTGGCCACTATTTGAATCACCAAAAATCACCTTTGGTCCTAGCTTGGAATTGTAATTGGATAGATTATCCTTGCTGTCTATCATATGCTTGGAGCAACCACTATCCAAGTACCAGGTCTGACTCACCCTTGGACAGCTCTTCACCTGTACCTATAATGACAAACAAAACTCAATTGTTCTTGACCCAGGTTACCTTGGGTCCTTTATTTTGTTGAAAAGAAAAGCTGGATATAACTGATAAAGTGGGTTGAGATTTATAACATAAGGGGTGATATCTCCTATGTGGAATAACCCAATCAGCTATTGGATTGAATGGTTTATTAGCTGGCTTAGAATTTCTGTAAGAGAAATGATTTATGTTTGGTCTTTCTGGGTTCGACGAATTCTTGTAAGTTCGTTGACCAGATTTCGACGAATAGGGCTGAGATCGTCGATCTCTGCTCAGAGAATGACAATAGTCATTTTCTGCGCCCCATGTTCGTCGACCTCTGCTCGACGAACCATACAAAGTTCGTTGATCGCAGTTAGACGAATTGTTATAACCGAAGTTTGCGTTCAACGTTCGTCGATCTGGGTTCGACGAACTGGCCACATTTCGTCGATCTGAGTTCGACGAATGCTGCTGAACCTTGTTTTTATTAGCTATTTTCTGATTTTTATTGCGCTTGTTTATGGGTTTTGGATTGTTTTCAGACATTGGTTTGTTTATTATCTTTTCTTTACCCTTGGTAGAGAAAACTTTAATGGGTGTTGTAAGGATATTTTTCTTGATTATGGGGGGAAACCTGATGATGCATCCAAGCCCAACTTGCCATTTAATCTAGCATTTACTGTGCTTGTTATGCCCATCAGCTTGAGACTTCTTCCATTGAGAGATTGCTCAAGTTGTTTAGCGTCACATAAATCAGATTTTAATTTAATTATCTGTTCATTTGTTAAAGTTAGTTGATCTTTCATTTTAAGATTTTCTGAGTTGACAAATTCAAGATTTCCTAGTTTTTCTCTAAGGGTCCGTTCGTTTGTACGGAATTGAGCTCCTGGAATTGGAATTGAAGGTCTAATTCCAATTCCGTTGTTCGTTTGCTCGCTTGACATTGGAATTTGAATTTTAATGAATTCCGTGGAATTCATTTTGAACTAAAGACAATTCTTTGCAATCTATATAAGAATTGGACAATTCCGTGTGAGACATATTTTTAAGCTAGCCGCGCGATTTTCACCCGAGAGTGAATGTTGTCGGGCGGGCTCGCGTTTTTTTCCTAGAAGCGTGTTTTTCGCGGAGGCGAGCATTTTTCGTCCGGGCGCCGTATTTCGCCATGGTGGGCGTTTTTTTCACTCGGACGCGAATTTTTCGGTCGGGCGTCAATTTTTTTGCCTGGGAGCGAATTTTTCGCCCCGACGCAAATTTTTCACCCGGTGGCGAAATTTCCATCCGAGCCCAAATTTTATCACTCGGGCGCAATTTTTTCGCCCGGGCGTGATTTTTCGTCCAACCGCGAATTTTTCACCCGGGCAAGAAATATTTCGCCCGGGCGTGATTTTTCGGTCGGGTGCGATCTTTTTTCGCCCGGGCGTGATTTTTATGTCGGGCGCAATTTTTTTCGCCCGATCATGATTTTTTCGCCGGACACTCGTTTTTTTTCGGCCGGAAACGATTTTTTTTCGCCCGACCGCGCTATTTTCGCCCAACCGCGATTTTTTCACCTGAGCGCGAATTTTTCGTTGATGCGCGCATTTTTCGTCGGGGCGACGTATTTCACCTTGTCGCGCGTTCTTTTGCCCGAACGCGATTTTTCTCCAGGGTGCGAATTTTTCACCCATGCGAGAATTATTTCGCCCTGGTGTGATTTTTCGACCGGGCGTTATTTTTTTTGCCCGGGCGCAATTTTCTTTCCCGGGCGCAATTTTTCGGTCGGGCGTGATATTTTACACCGAGACGTGATTTTTATCCGGGAGTGATTTTTTTCGCCCGACCGCGCTATTTTCACCTGATCGCGATTTTTTTGCCTGAGCGCGAATTTTTCGCCGATTCGCGCAATTTTCGTCGGGGCGTCGTATTTCGCATTGGCGCGGGTTTTTTTCGCCCGGGCGCGATTTTTTTGCCTGGACGAAATTTTTTTGACCTGACACGGTATTTTCCCCCGGACACGATTTTTTCGCACGAGCACGATTTTTTCGCTCGGGCGCGCTTTTTTTGCCCAGATGCATTTTTTCGCCCGACAATGCTTATTTCGCTCGGGCGTGATTTTTTCGCACTGGCGCGTTTTTTCTTCCAACGCCTTTTTCGCCCGAGCGCACTTTTTTAGCCGGGGCGCTATTTTTTAGCCCGGGCGCAAATTTTTCTCCCGAATGCGTTTTTTCCCTCGGGCGCAATTTTTTCGCTTGGGCGCGATTTTTTGGCCCGACCGCGCTTTTTTCGCCCGGGCGGGATTTTTTCGCCCTAGCGCGATTTTTTCGCCCGGACGCGATATTTCCGCCTGAGCTCATTTTTTCCACCCGGGCGCGTTTTTCCCCCCGGGCGAGATTTTTTCCCCTGGACGAGATATTTTCCCCCGTGCGAAAAAATCACGCTCTAGAGACAAACTGGCCCGGGCGACAAAATTGTGCCCGGGCGAAAAAAAGCAACCGAATGAAAAAATCGTAGCCATGTGACAAATTCGCGTCAGTGAGATATTCACGCACGCGAGAAAAAAATCACGGCCGCGCGAAAAAAGTCGCGGCCGAGGAAAATTATCGCTCTCGTACGAAAAAGTCGGGGTTATAACGCACAGTTGTTTATAGTAATTTGTTTATAATATTTTTCAATTTTTATATTGAATTTTATTCAACAAACGAACAAAAGAATTGATCAATTACATAATATTCAACAATATTCTTTATTAGGCGAACACTGGAATTGAAATTAGTCACCAATATTTAATTCCACAATATTCACCAATATTCAATTCCAATAACGAATTCAAATTCCTTGCAAATGAACGGACCCTAAGGGTTTTTATTTCCTTTTCTGAACTAATTAAATCTAAACACATAGCCTTGAATTCAATTTTAAATGAATCAGAATTAAAATTAAAGCTTGAAAGAACCTGATCTGCCTCTGACTCTGAGGCTGCCTCATCTTCATATTCACCTTCTGATCCTGAACTGCTCTTATATGCATCAATTGCCATAAGGCAAACCTCCTTGGATCTTGCTTCTTTCTCTTCTTCACTTGAGCTGGAAGAGGATGATTCTTCTTCAGTATCACTCCATGTTTTAGCAACAAAGCCTTTGTCTCTCTTTTTATATTTGCTGGAGGATGGTCTGCTGCTGTGTTTTCTCCTGGAGTCTTTTTCTCTGCTTTTCTCCTTCTTCTAATTTTCTGGACATTCAGAGATGTAATGTCCAGGCTTTCTACATCCAAAGCACACAACCTCCTTGGTTGGTGTCTTGTCAAATCTGGGCTTATCATCCTCCCTGGATGATTTTCTTCTGAAATCCATTCTAGCCATCTTATAAAATCTTTTTTCAAAGAGGCTCATTAGTTCTTCATTTGATGTTGAGGTCTCACTTTCCTCAGATGCCTTGAGAGCTATGATGTGATCTTTTCTCAATAGAGTTGTTGATTTTTGTTCTGTTGCTTCTCTTGACTTAATCAATTGCTCATAAGACTTTAATTTGCCTAGCAGAGATTCAGTTGATATATCATTTAGGCTTCTGGCTTCTTTGATAGGCCAGATTCTTGAGTCCCAAGAGCTATGGAAGCACATCAAGATTTTGTCATTCACCTCTTTAAGGGTGATATCTTTATCCAATGTTTTAAGCTCATTGATGATTGAGCTCAACCTATTGTACATTTCAGCAACTGATTCAGCCTCATCCTTCTTAAAATTCTCATACAGGGATATGAGATTTGATCTTCTGTCTTTCCTTTCATTAGCTGATCCAGCTACCATTTGGTTGAGGGAGTCCCAAATGGCCTTTGCTGAGGTGCACTCAGCCACCTTCTGAAATATGTCATCTGACATAGTGTGAGCCAAGATGTTTATGGCTTTTGCATCAGCCATCTTTGCTTTCCTGTAAGCCTCATTATTATCTGGAGGAGGTACTGCAGTCATATTTGTAGAGGTGCTTGTAGAAGCTGCAGGTGCTGGAGGTACTCCTGTCAAGATAGAAGAAAAAATATCTTCATCAATAGAATTCATGTACAGTTTGATTCTTGCCTTCCAGATGGCAAATCTATTAAGATTACATACTGGAGGTCTGATGCTTGCATAATCTTTGTTTTGGGCCATTCTGTGAAGAAATAAATCTAGTAAAGGAAACAAAACAATCAGATCTAACAAGAGGGATCTTTATGGTTCAGTTGTTAGCCTGTACAACAAATTAACCTCTTAAGGTGTGGTAGTTTAACCAACATCGCTTTGATACCAATTGAAAGTGAAGGTTAGACCTGAAATAATCTAGAGGGGGGTGAATAGAGTATTGTTCTTTCTTTAAAAATTTTTACAACTATTGCTGTAAACCTAGGTGAACTGATTAGCAAATAAAGAAATAAGTACAGCAACCTAACCAATCACAGAGCACAGCCAAAACAAAAGAAAAAGGGCAACCTAACGACACAAGAAATTTATAGTGGTTCCCCAACCTGGGTACATCCACTCTTCTACCACCCTGGTAGGAATCCACTCAGGTTTTTGATCAGGTGCCTGACACCAATGAGATTTTGTTCAGGTACTCAAAAACCAAAACCTCATGTCTTTTGGTAGGAGACTTGCAATCAGGAATAATTTTGAAGGGAATTTAAACCCTATACAGAGGATGGAAAAAAAGGGTGATGGTGTCTTCTCTTTCTCAATAACAACTGAGAAGACTAGTGGATTGATTTTAGCAGATTGCTCCCCCTGAGATCTTGAATGGATCAGGAAATCTGGAGCACTGCTTCAGGGTGACAGGTCTTCAAAGCTTGTTTGCCTTGACCAGAGATTACTTCAGGAACTTCTTTGATAGATAGAGATTGTTTTCCTTCTGAAGTTGTCCTGTAGGATTGAAGGAAGACGACTCTTGATGGAGATTGTATGTTCTTCTTCTTCTTGATGATGTTCTCTGGCCTATGCTGATTGCAGTATGAAACTTTAGTTTTCTGTAAGACTGTTCTTCAATGCAATATCTGTCTGTCTGTGTGTGTCTGACTGCTAAATCTTTTTCTTTTCTGACTGAAGACTGACTGAAGAACATTCGAAATTTGAATAAGTGAGCAGTAAATGCAGTCGGCCTGGGAAGGAAGCGACATTCAATGAATTCCCTAACTGTCCCATGGAAAAACTGTATGTAATAATCCATGATCAATGTTCGTTCCAACGGTAACATTCCGAGAAGATTGAGTATTAATTACTCAGGAATCATCGCCAAGAAAAGGGACGGAAAACTTGAGAAGACCTAATCTGGAATCGTCGAACGAAGAACAGGAATTATCGAGCTGAGTTCACAGTTCGTCGAGCTGAGCTGATGAGTTCGTCGAATAGACAATAGCAATTAGTCTTCAAGGGAAACTTGTCAATTCTGCTACAATCTTCGTCGAACTGACAATCTTCATTCGTCGACCAGAGATCCAAAGTTCGTTGAACAGATAATCATCACTATCAATATTTATTCGTCGAATAGAGATCCAAATTCGTCGACCGAAGAATGATTGTGGACTTAGAATCTGAGAAATCTCTGGCTGAGAAGAATCCAAATCGTTGACCAGAATTCGTCGACCAAAGAATATGGTTCTCTGAGCTGAGATCGACGAACGTCGCTGATTCGTTGAGCTGAGATCGACGAACATCGAACAGATTTCCTTGAGATGAAAATATCTCTAAGTATTGATTTTCTCTGGCAATCTGGAGGATGGCTGGTGTAACACCCCCTATCCGTCGCATAGCATATAACAGTAGGTCCGGCCGGGGCCCGACGCCATATACCACAGACAGACCGGGTGGTTACGTATGGAAACCATCCAACCAATCTCAACGTCCTACACAGAGCATTCTAGCGGAAGCAGTTAATATAAGTTGTAAACAAGAACCCAGCATAAGAGCACGAATGTCCACTAACATGATAATAGGAATGTTATTACAAAATACTCAAAAGTCGGCCTTAAGGCCTTACAAAAAGTTTCACTTGTCTTTTACATGATTTACAAACCTCGGCTCGCAGGCCGGCCATACATGAATAAAACATAAAACATTTCCACTTGGGCCTTCGAGGGCCAGCTTCGCAAAAAGGGCTTTAGCCCGCTATTGACCGCTTGGTCCAGCTGCACCTGCAAGCAAACAAACCACCGCACGGTGGCAAACAAGGCAACGGTCAGCAATGCTGACCAAATTATAACGATCCCGCCCCCAACTCGGGGCGGCGATGCTCCTTCCCTGCATTTCATTAGCACAAGCGAGCAATTTATAACCATAGCCATTTCATCACAGACGTTGGCTCGTACGGCCACACATCCCGTGCACTCAGGGCACATTCTCGGTGAACCGGTCGATGTTACGTCAATTAAAGCCATTAACATTCCGGACTCACCACCGCCACTTAGACGGTCATTCCTATGAGCAATTTGTCTTCATGGTATTGGTCACGTCAATTTAAGCCATCGACCACCGAAGACCCCCATTTATGCCAACGGCGAGTGCCATGTAACTTTAGGTCTCTCTAACCCGAACGACATAAAGCGGGTACGGCTCCATCTAACCCGTGCTCACATCGCAACGACAATTTAAGCCATATGCGCGGGTCAAACTTTCACCGAGTCCCATTCTAACACAAGTCACATAACCCCGTTATGTTCAAGTTGGCTCTCAGGCCACCAAGTTGGCAAGACCTCGTGTCCGCCCAGTTTTCCGGGTGCACCTTTGGGTTAGTCCCCAAGGCTCCCTGCTGCAATCTACCGCGTAGAAAACCCGAAAAACACCCAATAGCACGGAGTCTTCTCCAGCCTTATGCAATGCAATATCACCGATCCGAACTACATGTCCGGGTAGGCTTCAACCAAAATTCCTATGTCCGTTCTCGCATACGTACGCTAAACAACGGGGACTTCACATATCTACCCGAAGGAACGCCTCCAACTCTTCGCAAACTCGCGAGAGAGGGCTTCCTATGCTAAGAAAGAGAGCTATCATGCTCACAAGTGAGGATCGTTACCCTTGCGTTCCTCTTTGGCGCCATCGAAATGTAATTGGATAGAAATCACCGCGCTTGCGTTGCCTCCGTGGATCCGGAGTCGGCTTGCGATTCGGAGCTCCGAAGCTCCTCCAATGGCGGATCTAGCTCTTCTTCCTCCAATAGCCTTCCTCTTTCTCCAAGGGTTTGGAGAGATGATCAAGTGAAGGAAAATGGATTTTTCTTAAGTCAAACCCGTGTATATCCTCCCAGGAACCATCCCCAGCCGTCGGATCTCAACCTAAGAAAACGAGCGGCTTTGATTTGGGGCTGAAATGCCCAATCTGGACCGAACACGGCCTGGCACACGCCCGTGTCCAGGGCCGTGTGCCGCATTCGCCGTCAAAATCGAATCTTTTGAACACGCACACGGGTATCGAACACGCCCGTGTTCGATCTGACACGCCCGTGTTCTAGATGACACGGCCGTGTAGCCGGCCGTGTACCCCATGATTTTCCCCCGTTTCCAACCCGAGCACTGCACGGGTTCTAGGACACGCCCGTGTCCTTACCCGTGTCACCTTGACACGCCTGGGCCCCCAGGCCATGTACACGGGATAATTCGTCGAGTGGAGATCGACGACTCGATGACACGACCTTGGACACGCCCGTGTCCTAGGCCGTGTGCCTTGTCTCGACGATCGTCGAGTGAATCTCGACGATTTCACCTTGACGATCGTCGACACGGGTCGACACGCCCTGCGACACGCCCGTGTCGCAGGCCGTGTGCCCATTCTCGACGAATCGTCGAGAATAACTCGACGATTTCACGGCTAAGTGTCGACACGGGTCGACACGCCCTGCGACACGCCCGTGTCGCAGGCCGTGTGCCCATTCTCGACGAATCGTCGAGAATAACTCGACGACTTCGCGGCTAAGTGTCGACACACGCTTGACACGCCCTGGGACACGCCCGTGTCCCAGGCCGTGTACTTTCAGCCAGAAACCAAAACTGGCCCAAAACGTCCCCCTTCGCTCCTTTGAGTTTTGGGGCGTTACAACTCTCCCCCCCTTAAAAGAATTTCGCCCACGAAATTACATAAAGGAAAGATATACAAAAACAACATTTGTACCTGAGCGGAACAACTCCGGATACTCGTCAAGCATAGTCTGCTCTCGCTCCCAGGAGAGCTCCTCACGACCGCAATTGTCCCACCGGACCTTGACCATCCTGATCTCTTTATTGCGTAGCCGCTTGACCTCCGAGTCCTCAATCCGCACGGGCTTTACCTTTGTCGTTAGCCCACTATCCACCGGCACTTGATCGACCGCGATCACTTGCGTAGGCTCTTGCACCGCCTTCCGAAGCACCGAAATGTGGAACACATCGTGTAAACCACTTAGCTCCACTGAAAGCTTCAACCTATAGGCCGCTTCTCCAACTCGCTCCAGAACCTCGAACGGTCCAAGGTACCTCGGGCTTAGCTTTTTCAACCGTCGCACCCGCGAGACACCCTTGAACGTCTTGATCTTTAGGTACACATAATCACCCACAGCGAACTCCACGTTCCTGTGCTTGGCATTATAGTACTTTGCTTGCCGGTCCTGAGCGATGAGCAACCTCTCCCGAATGGTTCTCACCGACGAAGTAGCATCCTCCACTTCCGATCGTTTATACAACTTCGACTCGCCCGTTTCTAACCAAGACAACGGCGTGCGACATCGTCTACCATAAAGGGCCTCGAAAGGCGCCATCTGAATACTTGCTTGGTAGCTGTTGTTGTATGCGAACTCCACCAAATAAAGGTGGTCCTCCCATTGCTTTCCGAAATCCAAGACACACATGCGAAGCATGTCTTCCATGGTTCTATTAACCCTCTCGGTCTGCCCATCCGTTTGCGGATGGAAGGCTGTGCTAAACTTCAGCTTTGTTCCCAACATTTGCTGCACCAGCCTCCAATCATTGGACGTGAACCGCCCATCTCGGTCACTCACGATGCTGCGGGGCACACCATGAAGCCGCACTATGTTATCCACATAAAGCTTTGCCAGCTTATCCACCGGATCATCCTTCCTATGCGGAATAAAATGCGACACCTTCGTTAATCGATCCACGACCACCCAAATGGCGTCGTTCCCCTTTTGCGACCTTGGCAAACCGTGCACAAAGTCCATAGAGATGTCGTCAAATTTCCACTCCGGAATAGGCAAGGACTTAAGAAATCCTCCCGGCTTTTGGCACTCCGCCTTTACCAAGGCGCAGGTTTGGCACTTCGCTACGTATAGCGCCACATCCTTTTTCAAACCCGGCCACCAAAATAGCTTCTTTACATCGCGGTACATCTTCGTGCTCCCCGGGTGAATCGAGTACTTGGTATGGTGCGCCTCGTACAACAACTCCACCCGTAAACTGCCCACACTTGGGACGCACAAACGACCGTCTTTCCAAAGCAATCCGTCCTCCACGACGAATTGGGAATTTGACCCATCCAGAGCCTCTATCATGAACTGCTTCATATGAGCATCCATATCCAAAGCCTGCCGAATCCGATCAGCCAGGTCATATTGGACTTCAGTCCAATTCAGCACTGCTTCAGCACTATATTGTCTATCCACACAAACAATTTCCAACGCCTCCAGCTCCTGCACCAACCGCTCATCATGCACTGATAGCCAATTCGCTTGAGCTGGGGCTCGGCGACTCAACGCGTCCGCAACCGCATTCCCTTTGCCAGGCACGTAGTGGATCTTGAAAGTATAGTCCCCCAGGAACTCCATCCACCTACGCTGCCGCATATTCAGATCTTTCTGATCAATCAGGTACTTCAGGCTCTTGTGATCGGTGTAGATATCAATCTTCACACCGTACAGATAGTGTCTCCACAGCTTCAAGGCAAAAATCACGGCCGCCAACTCCAAGTCGTAGGACCGGATAATTCCTCTCGTGCACTTTTAGCTGTCTCGAGCCATAAGCTATCACGCTGCCATGCTGCAATAACACGCAACCCAAACCGCTGCCCGAAGCATCGCTATATATCTCATAGCCTTCGGTTCCAACCGGCGAACTCAGCACAGGCGCCGTGGTCAACCGACACTTCAATTCCTCAAAAGCTCGCGCGCACTCCGGCGTCCAAACGAACTTATGATCCTTCCTCGTCAAAGTAGTGAGAGGTAGCGCTATCCGCGAGAAGTTCTCTACGAAGCGCCTATAATAACCGGCAAGCCCCAAAAAGCTCCGGACTTCTGCTACCGTAGCAAGCTCAGGCCACTCCCGTATCGCAACAATCTTCGCCGGATCCACCGCAATACCCTCTCCACTCACTATATGCCCGAGGAACGCTACTGAGGATAGCCAAAACTCGCACTTCGAGAACTTGGCATACAACTGGTTTCTCCTTAGCGTCTCCAACACCAAATGAAGATGCTTGAAGTGATCTTCCTCACTTTGCGAGTACACCAAAATATCGTCGATGAAGACGATCACGAAATGGTCCAAGTACTCCCTGAACGTCCTGTTCATCAAATCCATGAACACTGACGGCGCATTAGTCAGCCCAAACGGCATGACCGTAAACTCATAATGCCCGTATCTCGTACTAAACGCTGTCTTCGGGATATCACTCTCCCTTATCCGCAGCTGATAGTACCCAGACTTGAGATCTAACTTCGAGTACACCGTCGACCCGACTAACTGATCAAAGAGATCATCAATCCTAGGGATCGGGTACTTATTCTTCTCAGTCAGCTTGTTTAGCTCCCGATAATCAATACATAATCTCAAGCTTCCGTCCTTCTTCTTAACAAAGAGGACCGGTGCGCTCCAAGGCGAAGAACTCGGGCGCACATAACCTTGCTCCAACAACTCTTGCAATTGAACTTTCAGCTCCGCCATTTCCTTAGGCGCTAGCCGATACGGAGATCGTGACACAGGCTTTGCACCTGGCACTAGCTCGATCGTGAAATCTATCTCCCGTTGAGGCGGGGCTCCAGGAAGATCTGCGGGGAACACATCAGGGTATTCCGATACCACTGAAATACAATCCAAAGCGGGCTTCGGCTTTGCAACCTCCACAAGTGTAAAGAACAGTTCTGCTCCGGCACGAACCGCCTTCACCACCTGAAGAGCAGACATCAACGTCTTGCTCGACCCCTTTAAGCCCGTAAAAGTCGTCTCACGACTTGCTCCCAGCTTGACTTCCTTGCTACCGCAATCTATATGGGCCTGCTGCTCCGAGAGCCAGTCCATGCCAAATATGACGTCGAACTCCACTAACGGAAGTAAAGACGCCCGCAGGTCGAACTCCTGCTCCCCAATACGAATCTTAACATCGCAGATCCTAACCGCTCGCATCGAACACCCATTGGGCAACAACACATCCAACTTATCCTTTGTCATCGAAGAAGGGACTCCGATGCGTGATATAAATCCTTCGGACAAGAAGGAGTGTGAAGCTCCCGTATCAAAGAGTGCTCGTGCCGGGTTTTCACAAATCGTTACAAATCCTAAACAAGCAGTGGTAAGGTAACATACACATAACAAGCATATAAAGGAATTGACTTGCTATAAATTAAACCGTACCTGTCACCATATCAGCTTGTTTAATGGCCTCCTGTTGGCCAAGATTGTAGACCCTTGGTTGGGCCGGAGCATAGTGGGATGCGGTCGACTCCACCGCCTTACCCTTCTCTTCATAAGTAGCTCCTGGCCTCCTCTCGGACTTAGGGCGTCCGCTCCAACAATCACGGGCGAAGTGCCCCGTCTTGCCACAAGTAAAGCACGCGCCCGGGGTCCGACCCGTAGTCGCCCCAGAAGCGCCAGAAGGAGCTGGACCCGAAGTCCTATGCTTCTTAAAAGTCCTCCGATAGCCTGACTTCGAAGTAGTCGGCACTCTGAACTCAGATTTCTTTTCACCCAAGCTTTTCTTCGCTTGTACACTCTTCATGTCCTTCTCCAAGGACCGGGCAGTATTGACCAAGGTTAAGAAACCCTGCGTCATCGGCCCCGACAGTAATAATCTCAGCTCATCCCTCAAGCCTTCATAAAAACGATTAGTCTTGCGCTCCTCATCCATGATGGTAGAGCTCGCATAACGACTCAACCGCGTAAACTCGTGGAGATATTCATCCACGCTTCGCTCACCCTGCACCAACCTCAGGAACTCATTCTCCATTGAAATCCTCTGAGTAGAAGGGAGGTATCTTGCTAAGAACAATTCCGAGAACTCTTCCATCGGAACGTCTATCAATTGTCTTCCTCTCAGATGATGCAGCTCCAAGCCTTCCCACCACATCCTTGCTTCACCGTCCAGCAGGAACGTAGCAATGGTGGTCATCTGCCACTCCTCCGTCTCCGTCGCTGTCATGACTCTCTTCACCCTAGAGAGCCAGTCTTCAGCTTGAGATGGGGTTCCCAACCCCGAGAATAACGGAGGGTTAAAGCTCATTACATGCTTCAACTGCCTCTCAGTCGCCCTCCTTGGCACTATTGGTTCTACAACCACTTGCTCCATCCTCCTCGGCTCCGCCTCTTGCAGAGGTACTTGCTCCATCACAGGAGCGGGCTGCTGCGCTTGCCTCCCAGGCTGCGCATTGATCACGGCCAACACCGCTTCAGCCACCAATCTTATATTTTCAGCCGACAAAGGTGTTGCGGGAGCAACTTCCGGTGCACTACTTGCCTCAGAAACTCGGCGTTCTGACGGCCCAACACCACTTCGGGTCACCTATAGTGGTACAAAACACCGTTAAGCGACCAAATAAATTGCAAACAGCAATTATAGGAACACGCAGGTTCCTCAAACACGAGTATTTTCATTCCTAAGTGGACATTCATGGGTTCTTTTTACTGTTATAACGATGACGCACACAATGTGCTCACCACCCCTTAAAAAGAATTCGCCCACGAATTCAATTCAAGCCCAACCAAAACCAGTAGTCTGATACCAAATTGTAACACCCCTATCCGTCGCATAGCATATAACAGTAGGTCCGGCCGGGGCCCGACGCCATATACCACAGACAGACCGGGTGGTTACGTATGGAAACCATCCAACCAATCTCAACGTCCTACACAGAGCATTCTAGCGGAAGCAGTTAATATAAGTTGTAAACAAGAACCCAGCATAAGAGCACGAATGTCCACTAACATGATAATAGGAATGTTATTACAAAATACTCAAAAGTCGGCCTTAAGGCCTTACAAAAGTTTCACTTGTCTTTTACATGATTTACAAACCTCGGCTCGCAGGCCGGCCATACATGAATAAAACATAAAACATTTCCACTTGGGCCTTCGAGGGCCAGCTTCGCAAAAAGGGCTTTAGCCCGCTATTGACCGCTTGGTCCAGCTGCACCTGCAAGCAAACAAACCACCGCACGGTGGCAAACAAGGCAACGGTCAGCAATGCTGACCAAATTATAACGATCCCGCCCCCAACTCGGGGCGGCGATGCTCCTTCCCTGCATTTCATTAGCACAAGCGAGCAATTTATAACCATAGCCATTTCATCACAGACGTTGGCTCGTACGGCCACACGTCCCGTGCACTCAGGGCACATTCTCGGTGAACCGGTCGATGTTACGTCAATTAAAGCCATTAACATTCCGGACTCACCACCGCCACTTAGACGGTCCATTCCTATGAGCAATTTGTCTTCATGGTATTGGTCACGTCAATTTAAGCCATCGACCACCGAAGACCCCCATTTATGCCAACGGCGAGTGCCATGTAACTTTATGTCTCTCTAACCCAAACGACATAAAGCGAGTACGGCTCCATCTAACCCGTGCTCACATCGCAACGACAATTTAAGCCATATGCGCGGGTCAAACTTTCACCGAGTCCCATTCTAACACAAGTCACATAACCCCGTTATGTTCAAGTTGGCTCTCAGGCCACCAAGTTGGCAAGACCTCGTGTCCGCCCAGTTTTCCGGGTGCACCTTTGGGTTAGTCCCCAAGGCTCCCTGCTGCAATCTACCGCGTAGAAAACCCGAAAAACACCCAATAGCACGGAGTCTTCTCCGGCCTTATGCAATGCAACATCACCGATCCGAACTACATGTCCGGGTAGGCTTCAACCAAAATGCCTATGTCCGTTCTCGCATACGGACGCTAAACAACGGGGACTTCACATATCTACCCGAAGGAACGCCTCCAACTCTTCGCAAACTCGCGAGAGAGGGCTTCCTATGCTAAGAAAGAGAGCTATCATGCTCACAAGTGAGGATCGTTACCCTTGCGTTCCTCTTTGGCGCCATCGAAATGTAATCGGATAGAAATCACCGCGCTTGCGTTGCCTCCGTGGATCCGGAGTCGGCTTGCGATTCGGAGCTCCGAAGCTCCTCCAATGGCGGATCTAGCTCTTCTTCCTCCAATAGCCTTCCTCTTTCTCCAAGGGTTTGGAGAGATGATCAAGTGAAGGAAAATGGATTTTTCTTAAGTCAAAACCGTGTATATCCTCCCAGGAACCATCCCCAGCCGTCGGATCTCAACCTAAGAAAACGAGCGGCTTTGATTCGGGGCTGAAATGCCCAATCTGGACCGAACACGGCCTGGCACACACCCGTGTCCAGGGCCGTGTGCCGAATTCGCCGTCAAAATCGAATCTTCTGAACACGCACACGGGTATCGAACACGCCCGTGTTCGATCTGACACGCCCGTGTTCCAGATGACACGGCCGTGTAGCCGGCCGTGTACCCCATGATTTTCCCCCGTTTCCAACCCGAGCACTGCACGGGTTCTAGGACACGCCCGTGTCCTTACCCGTGTCACCTTGACACGCCTGGGCCCCCAGGCCATGTACACGGGATAATTCGTCGAGTGGAGATCGACGACTCGATGACACGGCCTTGGACACGCCCGTGTCCTAGGCCGTGTGCCTTGTCTCGACAATCGTCGAGTGAATCTCGACGATTTCACCTTGACGATCGTCGACACGGGTCGACACGCCCTGCGACACGCCCGTATCGCAGGCCGTGTGCCCATTCTCGACGAATCGTCGAGAATAACTCGACGATTTCACGGCTAAGTGTCGACACGGGTCGACACGCCCTGCGACACGCCCGTGTCGCAGGCCGTGTGCCCATTCTCGACAAATCGTCGAGAATAACTCGACGACTTCGCGGCTAAGTGTCGACACACGCTTGACACGCCCTGGGACACGCCCGTGTCCCAGGCCGTGTACTTTCAGCCAGAAACCAAAACTGGCCCAAAACGTCCCCCTTCGCTCCTTTGAGTTTCGGGGCGTTACAGCTGGTCCACAGGAGGATGTTCTAAGGACAAACCCTAGACTCTATGACACAACCAATGACCCTGACTATACAAGGTGGGTCAAAGACATCCTAACTCAGTGAACCTAGCCCAAATTCAAACTAGGGATCCAACAGATTTTCCTGAAGGGAGGAAGAGGGAATGTCAGTGATGGTGATTGGTAAAGAAGGACTGACTGGGGATTGTGTTATTGTTGTAGGGGGGGGATGAAATAGAAGATGTAGAAGGAATGTTCTCTTCAGTAGGGTGGAGAGTGGCTTTGATAGCCCTTGTGCCTTCAGAAGCTTTGGTGTAAGAGGTGGAAGCCATAGAGGTCTTAGTGATGGTCCTCTCCCATCTGCCAAATAAGGCACATGTCAGCCTTTTACTGGCATTGAAGAATATGGTCTGGGAGACCAGGGATTCAACAGCCTTTTTCTGTAGGAAGATTCTTAGAATTCTTCCAAAATAGACTTCCTTCTTAGTGTTCTTCGTCTTTATCAAATCAAACATAAGTTGTTCCCAGTTTATTGGCTTCTTGTTGATGATTGCACACATAACCAAAAATTGTTGTTTGGTGATATAGTTGTGTGCAGTGTGTTTTCCAAGTAGCACTTTGCCAACCAAGTCTGCAAAAAATTTATAGGGAGCAGACAAGTGTTTCTTCGACATTTTGTTGGGATTGTCTCCAACATACTCCATGAGGTTTAGCATCATATCAGACTCCTCTGTTTCAATTTTGAGGTCCTCTTCTCCATTTCTCAATCCAAAAATCTCATTTAAGATTGCGGGGGTTAAAGAGACTGAGTTACCCGCGATAGTGGCTGTCATGGTGTTCTCTTCTCCATTTCTCGTCAGAGTTTTCAGTTCCTATTCTTCAAGGAGTTCCAGGATATAGAGAAAGATTGGTTCGGAATGCTGAAACGAAACGAAATCAACATCAAATCCTGTATCAAACTTCATTCCTGTGAGACTGCTTGCCAGAGTCGCCATTGTAATCACTTGCAAGAAAGACATAGAAACGACGATCAATTGCAAGGGAATAGAATGCGTGGGATGGAGGTCGAAGAAAACCTAGATATAAGGTTTTCCAGAATATGATTCGACAAACTCCGTTCCACGAACATAAAATTAATTCTTCGAATTGAGGTCGACGAAATAGTTTAAAGTTAAATAATTCGTCGAGTTCGTCAAAAGAATTGAAGACGGTTTGTCGAACTTAGGTCGACGAATATCTTTTGAAGCAAAGTTCGTCGATCACTGGTCGACGAAAATTGTTTAACTCAAAGAGAGTTCATCGATCTCCGTTCGACGAATATCTCTCAAACTTTCCCTGGTTCGTCAAACTCCATTCGATGAACTCTGGAAAATTCGTCGAATGCAGACAGAACTTAAAATAATTCTTCTCCATTGATCATTCCCAGCTGATTTAGAAAGAAAGCATGATTTTTCTCATCCAGAGGTTTGGTGAATATATCAGCTTTTTGTAAATCAGTGTAGATATAGACAAGCTTAATCTTATTTTTGTCTACACACTCCCTAATGAAATGATGTCTTATGTCAATATGTTTTGTCCTACTATGGTGAACTGGATTTTGTGTTATGGCTATAACACTAGTATTATCACAGAATATGGTTGAATTATTTAAGTTGAACCCATAATGTAGAAGTTGATTTTGTATCCAAAGCATCTGTGAACAACAGCTACCTCCTGCAATATATTCTGCTTTAGCAGTTGATGTTGACACTGATGTCTGCTTCTTACAAAACCATGATACTAGTTTCATACCCAAGACCTGACAAGTTCCTGAAGTACTTTTTCTATCTACCCTGCATCCAGCAAAATCATCATCAGAGTATCCGGTTGACTCAAATTCTGATTCTGCAGGATACCATATGCCTAGATTAGGACAACTCTTTATATATCTTAAAATCCTTTTTAAGAAAATTAGATGAGATTCTTTAGGGTTCACTTGGAACCTAGCACAAAGGCATGTAGCAAACATAATATCTGGCCTACTTGCTGTGAGGTAAAATAGGGACCCAACAATGCCCCTATAAAGTTTCTGATCTACAAGTTTTCCTGGTATATTAGAGTCCACAACAGCATTGGTGGCCATGGGAGTTTTCTTAGCTGAGGCATCAGCCATCCCAAACTTCTTTAGAAGTTCTTTAGCATATTTTGCTTGAGAGATGAAGATGTCATCAGGAAGGTGTTTCAATTGAAGACCAAGGAAATATGAAAGCTCTCTCATGCTACTCATTTCAAATTTAGAATGCATGAGGTCAGAAAACCTCTTGTATAATTTTGAATATGTAGAGCCAAATATAATGTCATCTACATAGATTTGCACTAATAAGATTTGGTCCTTATGATGTCTAGTGAAAAGGGTTTTATCTACAGTTCCACTTGTAAACTTATGCTCTAATAAGAAACTTGCTAAGGTCTCATACCAAGCTCTTGGAGCTTGCTTTAAACCATAAAGAGCCTTATTTAATTTTAAAACATAAGAGGGATAAGTTGGAGAAACAAAACCTGGAGGTTGTTCTACATAAACCTTTTCTTATAACACTCTATTCAAGAAAGCATTTTTCACATCCATTTGAAAAACTTTGAACCTTTTGAATGCTGCATAGACAAGTAAAATCCTTATAGCTTCCAACCTTGCAACAGGTGCAAAGGTCTAATCATAATCAATTCCTTCCTCTTGCCTATATCTTGAGCAACAAGCCTAGCCTTGTTCCTTACAATGACTCTTTGGGCATCAAGCTTATTCCTAAAATCCAATTTGATTCCAATAACTGGGTAGTTTTAGGGTCTTGGAACCAAATCCCAAACTCTACATCTCTCAAATTGGTTTAGTTCCTCTTGCATTGCAAGGATCCAGTGGGGATCTTGCTCAGCATCAGGAATGGTTAGAGGTTCAACCTGAGAGAGAAAACAGACATGCATCAACTCTTGGTTGAGTTGATGCCTTGTCTGTACATCTGCTGATATGTCTCCAATTACTTGAGATCTAGGGTGATCCCTAAGTGTGACAAAATCAGTGGGTGGAGTTGGTTGTGTAATAGCATTTTGAATAAATTCCTCTTGTGGAATTATATTTGCTGTTGCTTGAAGATCATGTTCTTCAGCTTCATCTTCTTCACTATCTTCAATGGCTTGTGGATAGGGATGAGTGGGAACCTCTTGGGTGAGGTTTAGTCCATCCAATGTCTCACACAAGTGGGGTACCTGCAAATTGCTACTGGTAGAAACTTCATTCTCCTTGCAGTACATGTTAGTTTCATCAAAAGAAACATGAATTAACTCTTCTACTTTTAATGTTGATTTATTGAATACCCTATATGCCTTACTTACTTGGGAATATACTAGAAAAACTCCCACTTCAGCCTTGGCTTCAAACTTTCTAATATATTTCTTGTTGTTATTTTGTATATAACATGTACACCCAAAAACTTTAAAATAATTTATTTTAGGTTTTTTCCCTTTGAGCAATTCATAGGGAGTCTTGTTCTTCAATTTGTGAATCAAACGCCTATTCAGGACATAGTTTGCAGTGCTTACAGCCTCTGCCCAAAAGGTTAGTGGCATGTATGAATCAGCAAGTAATGTACCTGCAGCTTCAATGAGTGTCCTATTTTTCCTTTTAGCAACCCCATTTTGTTGGGGAGTTCTAGGAGCTTAGAAGTAATGCCTGATACCTTCCTTCTCACAGAACTCATACATAAGAAGAGACTCAAACTCTGTGCCATGATCACTTCTGATCAATGCAATATGAGTAGATAACCCAATCTGTATGGTCCTGAGAAAATCTATAAGAACCTTGAATGTATCTGACTTTGTTCTCAGAAAAAATACCCAACTGAACCTGGAGAAGTCATCCACTATAACTAAAGTGTAGTATTTCCCTCCTAGGCTTTGTACAGCAATGGGTCCAAAAAGATCCAAGTGTAGCAAGTACGAGATCCTAGGTGAATCCTCTCATTAATTGATTTGAAACTAGTTTTAGTTTGCTTGCCTAATTGACAAGCCCTGCGGAGACCTTCCTTCTTGTAGGGAGTAGAAGGTAGACGTCTTACAAGATTGTGCTTAGATAGCCTAGCAATGTTTTTCAGGTTTACATGTCCTAGTCTTTTGTGTCATAAGTCATTTTGATTACTTGTTAAATTCAATAAACAGATATCAGTTGTGGCAGAAAGAAAATTTATTAAGTAAATGTTTCCTTGTCTACTTCCAATTAAAACAGTTTGGTTATTTTTATCAATGATAGAGCAAGTAGATGGTTTAAAGTATACCTGATAACCATCATCACATAATTGACTTATGGAGATGAGGTTATGCTTCAGTCCACTTACATATGTCACCTTTCTGAATGTGATAGCCCCTATTCTCACTTCTCCAACTCCTTCTTACTAACCACATTTTTAGTCACCAAGGATTACCTTTGGCCCTATCTTGGACTTATAGTTGAATAGAATATCCTTGCTGCCAGTCATGTGTTTGGAGCAGCCACTGTCCAGGTACCATGTATGATTTACCCCAGGATAATTTTTCACCTGCAATACAAACAGTTAATGATTTTTGACCCAGGTTACCTTGGGCCCTATGTATGGCTAATAAGAGAAACTAGAAATAACAGAAAATTCTGGCTAGGATTTATATCCTAGGGGGTGACATCTCCTAGGTGGAATGGTCCAGTCAGCTAATGGATTAAATTGTTTCGTAGAAGTATTTAAGTTTCTGTTGAAGTTATAGTTTTGACTAAGTCTTCCTGGGTTCGACGAATTTATGTAAGTTCGTCGATCGGAGTTCGACGAATTGGGTTGAGATCGTTGATCTCTGCCTAGAGAATGAACATGTTCATTCTCTGTGCACCACGTTCATCGAGCTCTGCTCGACGAACCGTACAAAGTTCGTCGATCGCAGTTATACGAATAATGATAACTATTGTTGGCGTTCAGAGTTCGTCGATCTGGGTTCGACGAACTGGCCCCTTTTCGTCGATTTGAGGTCGACGAAAATTGCTGAACTTTATTTTTATTGGTTGTTTTCTGTTTTTCAATTTTGTCCTTAGTTTTAATTTGTTCAAGAATTTTATTTACCTTATATACTTGATCAGTACTCTTCTTTCCTTTTTCAGAAATTAAATTTATGGGTTGTCACAGGTGGTTTTTCTGAATGATAGGTGGTTCACTAGATGATGCACCTAATCCTAACTTCCATTAAATCTAACATTAGATATGTTGGTGATTGCTGTTATTTGTTTGCTTCTTCCATTTAGTGATTCTTCTAGCTGTTTTGCTTTACTTAATTCATCTTTCAGAAAAGTGATTTGTTCACTAAACATGTCTATTTCATTTTTTTAATTTAGTGTTTTCTAAAACTAAGCTATCATAGTTAACTTGTTTATCTCTGAGAAGTTTGATTTCCTTCTCAGAGTTGATTAAATCTAAACACATGAGTTTAAAATCTGATTTAAAAGATTCTGAACTATAATCAAACCATGATAATACCTGATCAGCTTCTGATTCAGAAGCTTCCTCATTTTCTGAATCTCCTTCTTCTGAGTTGCTCCTTGAGGCATCAATTGGCATGAGGCAAACCTCCTCTGCTCTTTGTTCTTTCTCATCTTCACTGGAGCTTGAGGATGTTCACTCTTCTTCAATCTCACTCCAGGTCTCAGCCATAGACCCCTTTTCCTTCCTCTTGTGTTTGCTGGAAGAGGGTTTGTTGTTATACTATCTCCTGGAATCCTTTTCCTTTTCTCTTCTCTTCTTTTTCTTCTGGTTCTCTGGACACTCAGAGAGAAAGTGCCCAGGCTTCCTGTATCCATAGCACACCACTTCCGTTGTTGGTGTCTTATCATACTTTGGCCTGTCATCTTTTCTTGATGACTTTCTTCTGAAGTCCTTTCTAGCCATCTTGAAAAATCTCTTAGCCAAGAGACTTATAAGTTCCTCATTTGATGTTGGAGATTCTGATTCTTCTGAGGCTTTGAAGGCTACGCTCTGTTCTCTTCTAGCTGCTGGAGGTGTTCTTTGTTCAGTAGCCTCCCTTATCTTTATTAACTGCTCATAAGACTTTAGTTTACCCAATATAGATTCAGTTGAAATCTCATTTAGGCATCTGGCGTCCTTGATGGGCAAATTCTTATGTCCCATGAGCTTGGGAAGCACATCAGAATTTTGTCATTCACTTCAGTGAGAGTGAAGACTTTGTTCAGAGTTTTTAGCTCATTGATAATTGAGCTTAATCTAATATACATCTCTGAAACTATCTCAGCTTCCTGTTTCTCGAAATTCTCATATTGGGATATGAGATTTGATCTCCTATTCTTCCTTTCATCTGCTGATCCATCAACCATTTGGTTTAGGGAATCCCTAATGGCTTTTGTTGATGTTCACTCATCAACTTCTGGAAAATGTCATCAGACATTGTTTGTGCCAATATGTTCATTACTTTTGCATCAGCCATCTTGTCTTTCCTATAAGAATCATTATAATCTAGAGGAGGTACTGCAGTCATATTTGTACAGGTACTTTGAGGAGCTGTAGGTGATGGAGGTACTCCTGTTAAGATGGAAACAAAGATATCATCATCAATAGAATTCATATATAGCTTGATTTTTTCCTTCCAGATTACAAACTTTTGCAAACTGGAGGTCTGATGCTTGCATAATCTTTATTCTGTGCCATGGTTGTGTTTCTACTTTAAAAGTTAAATGTGAATGAAGGTGATGTGTAGATCAAACAAGGGATCTTTTGGTTCAAGATTTAACTTGTGCAACCAAAGGAACCCCCTCTGATACTAATTGAAAGTGAGTGTTAAATCTACAATACTCTAGAGGGGGGGTGCGTAGAGTATATTTAAAATTTATTAGGTCCCTACAAAGGTGCCGTTACAGCTTTTGCTGTAAACTGAAAAGGTGCAGTAATTAGAAAACTAGAAAACAGAAAATAGTAAACATAATCACAGCCACACAGCAAGAACATAAAGAAAAAGAGGCAACCAAACGACACAAGAAATTTATCCTGGTTCCCCAAATCTGGGTAGTCCACTCTTCTACCACCCTGGTAGGAATCCACTCAGGTTTTTGATCAGGTGCCTGACACCAATGGGTTTTGATCAGGTCCCCAAAAACCAACTCAAGTCTTTTGGTTAGGAGACTTGCAACCAGGAATCACTTTTGAAGGGAGATGACAACACTTTATACAGGAGGGGGTGAGAGAGTGATTTTGTCTTCTCTTTCTCAACAAACTGAGAAGACTTAAGTGGATTGATGTTTGGAAAAAGCTCCCCCTAAAATATTGAATGGTTCAGGAAGATTTTGGAAGCTTTGTTGTAGGGTGATAGGTCTTCAATCAGAGTTCTTGACAGGCAGTAAGGCAGAAGCTTCTTGACTGATTTGTTATTTTGTTATCCTTGGAAGTCCTGGAGGTATGATCATTGCATGTCACTATAAGCTTCAGTATGATTTTCTGTGTCAAGCTTTTCTGCTACTGTATGAATTCTTGCAGTCAGTGTGTGTGTGTATGTATTTTTCTGACTGGTTATATTCTTGCTTACTAACTGGTACATTATCGATCTTGTATTCTTCTATATCTTTTCAAAAATTTGAATCATCGATAATTAATGCTGATGCCTTGAGATTAATCGACATTGACTCATTTCCTCAACTGTCCCGTGGAAAATCGGCAAGTAATATTACTGAAGAAGACCGTAATCAATGCTCCTACTAACGGATACATTCAGAGAATGTAGAGCATTAATTACTCAGGAATTTCCGCTTTAGAATGGGGACAGAGGGCCGGAAATGGCTAAGTCTGGAGTCGTCGAACGAATAACAGAATTCATCGAGCTGAGTTACTAGTTCGTCGAACTGAGATTTTGTATTCGTCGACCAGACAGCTTCTGTTCGTCGAGCTGAGTTCCAAGATCGTCAAGCTTATAACATAACTGCATGCTTCAGAGCCTTTGCCTTCTTTGTCGGAGGTTTATCGAGCTAAAGTTGTAATTTCGTCGACTGGAGTTCAGCAACTATTCTGGACTTAGAATAATTCATGAATATAGTTGTTGATGTAAAGGATCTAGAATTCGTCAACCAATAAACAAAGTTCGTCGACCTGAGAACTTCTAACTGGAAGTCCTTATGAAGTTGAGGTCCAAGTTCGTCGAGCTCAGAATCTAGTTCGTCGACCAAAGTCTGAAGTTGGACTTAGAATAATTTGGAGTTATCCTGAATTTAGTTTGTTGAAGTATCCCAGTTTTCATCGAACAGAGAATGAAGATCGTTAAGCTCAGCTCAGAGAAATATCTCAAGATTGTCGAGCTGAGAACGTCTTTCGTCGACCTGAGTTCGACGAACGTCGAACTCATTTTACTTAGTCTTGAAATCTTCTAAGTCTTGAGTCCCTGATAGTCTTGTTGATAGCTGGTCCATCTGATGTTGACTCTAAGGACTTGGCCTAGACTCTAGGACACAACTATGACCCTGACTATACATATTGGGTCACATCATCCTAAGATAGTGAACATAGCCCAAATCAACTAGGGATCCAACAAAATCTCAGCTCTAACTTTGCAGAATAAGATAGCTCTGCCTTTTCTTCCTTTCTTGGGTTGAGGTGATTCAGCCCTGACTTTAACTACTGAGGAAAAGCCCCCTGAGTCTTCTTTCAGATCTCTTCTTCTTCAAGATTCTTTTCTTTTCAACTTCCAGATTATAATCATTAGGATGCTTGTATAGTTGGAAATCTGAAGAAATTGCAGTAAGAGTCGGTCCTTATCTGCTTCCTCTTTCCTCAGAGAAATACTCTGGACTAGCTTGCTGATGCAGATGAAAATCAAACCAGTTATCTTGCAGTTGATGATGTTGATATCAAAATTAAACTTACTCTTTGTCTTGCTGACATGAGCTTCCTGTACTTCGGCACCACAACAAAGGCAGAGAAGTAGAACTGCCTGATTAATTTTTCTCGAAGACTACCTTCCTCAGTACGCCTCTTTACTTTTATTGTTTTGACCCAACGGCTCTTGAGCAGTGGGCCCCACACATTTAATCTCCAACAGCAACCATGCTTTAATGACAACTGTCATATAGTAGGTATATGATAACATTTGTCTTGTACTGCAGCCATCTGGCCACTAATTTGAAATATGTTGACTTATTGACCTGCTGACGTCATCAACTGTGGACTTAGCCAAAAGTCAACCAACATTAGCATAGCCGTTGAGAGAGTAATCATCACTCAACGCCAAAACACTTGGATATATTTTTGTCTATCTAGGCGTTGAGAGCGTTGAGTGATCAAATCTCACTCAATGCCTTCTGCCTTAGCCAAAATCTTCCTGCTTCTCTAGAGTTGAGAGTGTTGAGTGTGACTTCATCACTCAATTCATATTGCCTTAGAAAAGTTTTCTGCAACATATGCGTTGAGAGCATTGAGTGAGCACGCTTCACTCAACTCTTTTTTCCTTAGCCAATTTTCTACCCCTGAAGCATCTTAGGCATTGAGAGCATTGAGTGAGCATTCCTCACTCAACACTTTTTGGCTTAGCCCTATTTCTGCCTCCGCAGTATCTTAGGCGTTGAGAGCGTTAAGTGAGCATGCCTCACTCAATGCTTTTTGCCTTAGCCAATTTTCTGTGTTTGAAAACACTGGCTTGACGGTCTTAGCGCTTTCTTGTTCTCTACTGAGACAAACACTTATCTCAGCATTATGTTGAGACCAACACTTGTCTCAGCAGTTATGCTGAGACAAAATCTTCCTCTTAACTCTAGGTATTGACTAACTCGGCCTGCCTTTCTCTGAACTGAGCTCGACGAATTATGAACTGAGCTCGACAAACTTTGAACTCAGTTCGATGAATTCTGAAAAAAGCTCGACTAACTTAGAATCTCAAACACTGATTTTAGCTCGACGAATGATGAGCTCGGCTCGACGAACTCCGAACTTAGTTTGACGAATTTTGAACTAAGTTCGACTAAGTTCAACTTACAGCCATTTTGTTATATGGCGTTCAGTGTGTCTTCATCACCCAATTCTAAACTACATTGCCATATTTCTATCTTACCAACATTCTTTCTTACCTATGGTATTGAGTGAGCTTTCTTCACTCAACGTCTGTGGACATAGCTGCAATGTCAACTGCTCCTTGACTTCTGGCTTTGAGTGAGCTTACCTTACTCAACGCCTTTGGACTTAGGCAAATTCCAGCCCTTCCATCACCTTCTCTTTGTGTCCACCTCTCTACCTTATGTTCACCTGTCACATCACTTAGACAATCAATCTAGACTTGTCCCATGGAACATCCTGCACAAGATGAGCTTAAACAACATCAAATGTAACTATGCTCTTAGTGTTGATGGATATGCCTCTTTAAATCCAATCTAGCAAACATTGTGGGCAATAGACCCAATAATCTCCCCATATTTTAATAAGGAAGAACAACCAACAATACTAAAAGGCATTAACATAATATGTAGAATAAATTCATGCAGCTGTAGAATATAATCTGATACAACTGCTAGCTTATGCTAAATTTATTTAATGTGCTCCATTAAATTATATTGACTCAAAAAGTTAAGTTAATGAATCATCATACTACTTGAGCAATTGATCAAGTAATATGCACTATTCTGTATACCACTTAATATTTAAATGTAGCACCACTATAAGCACTTACCTCAAAATATGCACTAACAAGGTTATGACTTAACCTATACTCAGTTATTGCATTTCTCATTTCTCATACTACTTGAAAAGATTCAAGTAACATGAACTGACTCAACATGACCTAGTCATGTCAAGTAATGCTTTTATATCTCCCCCTTATATTTTGCTACACTTCTCCCCTTTCCGTCTTCTTCAATAGGAATATCTATTGAGGCAGGAGAAAGGATCGTGGGAGAGATTATCTCTTGATCCTAGTCAAAGTCCTATATTGATAACACTAAGGAAATTATCCTAGTGATCAATTTATAAGATTAGGAGTCATACCTTTTGTGTTTATACATTGAAATGACACAACACTGCATCACTTGAACTTGCAGCACACATAGTTCCACTTGCTGATGTTTTATCTACAGAATCAGCATCCACTTATGGTGATATCATTGATATAACACATCACTATAGCCCGTTCACGCTTGAGTGAACCATGGATCCACTTGAGCTGGCTGCAAGTTGTTCATCTTCTCATAATCTCCCCCTTGGTCTTTGCATTGTCCTTAAGACAAACTGATCAGCAGTTGTGACAGCTGATCTACTACCGCAGCTAACTGCTCCCCCTCAACTAAGGCATCCTTTGTAAGATTCTTGGTAGACATTCTAGTCTATGCTAGTCTGGATACCACATGATGGTCTTCATAGTCTTGATGTCCCATCAAGCACTTATCTACCTGCAAGCAAAGTAAATCCTGCAACACAAACTAGAGTTTGGAGTTGCCGAAGCTATCCTAAGTTCCACATACCCAACTCAACCAAGAGGGTATAGAACTTAACTTCATCTAGTGGCATGATAAACATGACAGTCACTTGTCAGTCAGGACAAACTCAGGATTGAGTTCTTCCTTATGCTCCCAGACTTATTTATACTTAATCTACATATGCATAGTCCTACTATGACAGACAGGATTCCTAGCAACTTAGATTACACTTGTAGAATAACAATATAAAGAAGTTCTACTTATCTGAAGGTTATGGTTCTAGAGCTATAGCGGGATTCTCATTTGTTTATTACAACAGCTTCCTTGCACCATGATCACATCTTGCTAAGCCAGGTCTTTTCCTTTTCTTTAGCAACAGACTTTCCTCTGGCATCTAGTGTATGTTCAAGCCACAATGACCCTTTTTGCAATGGCAAGTCAAACTTCCTTCTTCTCCTAGATCATTGCATTCACCTTGATCATGGCAGTTACCACTCCCATAGTGATTGTACCACTTTTATCCTTCTTCTTTGCTTCAGCTTTATGATTAGGAGCTTTGTGATTCTTTTCTCCCCCTAGCTGATTACAAATGATACTAATGGTGCACCTGTCAGCTTTCTCTTCTCATGAGACTGAATTTTCTCCTATAGCTGCAGGACTTGATACCATTTGGTCCTTATATGATCTTTCCTTGAACCATCCTTTCATGTTGATAACAAGCCTTTCTTTATACTGCTATTCCAATAGGAATGTGATGACTTGTATCAACAATAGCTGGAGCAATCCAGCTATTCTAGCAAACTGATTGGCTTGCCATCTTCCAGCAGGTGCCAACACCTGGGTAGTTTCCCTCTCAACCTCAACAATGTCCATGGTGACAAGCTGATCCTCAGTAGTAATGTTGATCTATTTTATGCTGGGGGAACTTTGGGTAAGATTCAAGCTTGTCCAACAACAATGACTGAACATTTTCCTTATCAGCATTTGCACAGATCTTATCCTTATTACTGTCATTCATCATTTCAGTTGATGATATCACTTGACAGTTTGTAGCTGAGCACAATATGCCTCTTCCTTGCTGCTCAAAGAGGAGCTACTCCTAGTGATTTTCTTCAGTGATGAGTGCACCCTATTTGTTCTTCTCCTAGTTTACTAGTGTGGTAGGAAAGCTTAGTCCAACCAGACAGTCCTGCTAGCTGGATCGTGCTGGTCTTTGCCCAAAACATGTGCACCTTATCCTTCTTTAGGAATGCACATAGCGTCCTTATCCATGGGGTATGAACAATAGGATAACTTTCTTATTCCAGTCCAAGTTTTGGAACATCTTCTGTCCAAGTGACACATGGGGACGTGCACTTAGACAAACCTGCAAAACAGAATTATCTTACATTAGGACCCCAATAGGTATTGGGTCCTAGGTTCTGATTAGTCTGAAATATGACTTGCCTACCTGCAACATTTCTGACAGGTAGGCTAAATCTTGCTCTAGACACGGAGGGATTGTGCCAGTAATTCAGGGCAAAATGCCCCACCTTACCACAACACCAACACTCATGAATATTATATCTTCTTTTCTGGGCAGTTCTTGTAGTATAGTTAACTATTGTATGAGCAGAAGGAAGAGGAGTAACAACTTTCTTCAGGTTCCTTTCAGAAAGATTTGAGTGATGGTTATTCTTCCAGCATGCTTTCTTTGATTGCCCTAAATGGTATTTACAGCTATCTTTTATGCAGAAGACAAGCTATTTATATCATCAGAACAAGACAAGTTAGGCTTACTGGTAGACTGACCCTTGGTCTGAGTCCATGTTGTATGGGCTTGTTGGAGCATGCGTTCTACGCTTCTTTGATTTGCTAAAAACAAATTTCATTTGTATTTGTTCTTTGGGTGTTATTGATGTGCAGATATCACAGCTCTAGCTCTAATGGCTTTCAAGTGATGTTTTGGGTCAGAATAGATGAGTTAGGAGATTGATGAGTCCCATTTATATAGGGTTTTGCGGACTCATCTGGGCTAGTTTTCATGACTTTGCACTTCACCTTTCGGTTGTTTTCATTGATATTTCATTCCTACTGCGTTTCACGTTTAGTGCACTTTTCTAGCCTGTGGGTGCACAATTGTGCATTCGATTGCTGGGGGTATGCACTTGGTGCTCCCCAGGGCTCGTTCCAGTAGTTTTTTTGCATTTTATTGGTTGCTTGAGGGTCCTCCTTTGTGAGTTTTTTTGTGTGTGCATGTGGTCATTTTTCCCCACATCAAAATTCTGATTTGTGGAAAACACACGGTCGTGCGTTTTCTTGGCACACGGTTTGTTTCCGTCGTGCGTTTTCTACAGATTATTTTGAAAGATTGACCAGCCCATGCGATTGCTTCACGTACGGTTTCTCGAACGAAATGCACTATTTTCCTGTAGCTTCCCAGTTTTTCCTGTTCTGTTTCTAATCATGCGCGTTGTTCACGCATGGGCGGCTGCGCTCATGCGCGAATAAAACTCACGGCTTTCCTGTATGTCTCTGTTTTCCAGCACTCTATCGCTAACCGTGCGATGTCCTTCATGCACTGGCGGAAGCTCCCATGCATGATGGAAAATGCACGAGTTAACTATTCTTCTTCCTCATGTGCTTTCTGGATATTAATATCGCACGGTTCACGCACGGTCGTGAGCCAGACCTTGCGTGACCATTTTTTGACTTTTACTATTTAAGTCACAGATTTCTTCTAGACCAGGATATATTTATTTTCCCCCGCCATTTCCGCCCCTTGGAGCGGAAACTCGTCCCTCCAGTCGTCATTTTCTCTCTCCTCCTTGGAGGATTGATCCGGCCACCCATTCTCCTCCAAAGAGCTTGCTAAAGCTTTGTCTCCGACCTCCATCGCCATTGCCGACCTCCAATCTACTGTTTGAGTTCTTAGTTGCAGAACTTGTGAAGCATTTCGCTCTGATCCGAATCAGCGACCACAACACGAAGAAGACGGGTATGAAGAAGGAAGTGACAGCCCTTCGAGATCCCGAATCCTTCCAAAGACCGAGCTAGGATGAGGCTCGATAACCCTAGCCTCTGGCCGTGAATCTTGGAGAGCCTTCGAGTGCTTGGTTCTGTTTCACCCCCTCTTTTCTTTGATTTTCTTTAACCTGAACTTGTGCTAGTATGCTTGAGGTTTAATAACCATGTTTTGCTCAAGGTCTTGCTATGGTTTTGTGTGGTGATTTCTTCATCATGATGTGTCTTGATGAGCTTCATCTTTGTTAGAGAAAGTTGAGTTTGAGCCGTTCTAGCGACTGCTAGAACCGCGCGATGCGAAGAGCTGTTTATGACCCTCGATAGTTTGTTCGTCTCCGCTATTACTCTTTGGTGTAATTCACCCTGGCGACGCGGTGACGGCGACCCGCACTAGATTAATGTTGCTTTGTGTAGGAAACACAAAATCAAACCCCTCGTTTTTACTTAGCACTTTCATTCATTTCTCTGAAAGCAGAATCCATGATCCGTACTTGCACTCCGCGTGAGATCTATACTTGGGGAAGCTACTCCTCCCTTTTATTACTTGGCCATGAAGGGTAATCTTACCGCCAGCGCATCAAGGTTTTGGCGCCATTGTCGGGGAGTGCAACTGTTGCGTGGATTTTGTTTCTTTTGGGAAACGTTTGTGAGTGTTTTGGTGTTTTTAGTGTTTTATTTTTGTGATTGTTGTATGACAGATCTGAACCCTGGTATAAGGGGCAAAGATTTGGTTGTTGATCCTGAGACTGCATGAGCAAGGAGAGCTCGCTTGTGTACTACTGCAGTTGAGGGAAGGATGAATGACTTGGGCCAATTGGCAAAAGGCCAAGTGGAACGAATCGTTGACAACCAGGATGTGGCCCAACCTCGCATTAGGACAATGATGGATTTTACTACTCGTACAGTGGGGAGTGTTTATCCAGTGTTCGGGAAAGCCATAGCCAATAATCATTTTGAGATCAAGGCTGCGATTTTGAATATGATTAGGAACAATACACAGTACTCGGGTCTTCCGAGCGAGGATCCTCAGCTACATTTGGCTAAGTTTTCTGAGATATGCGGTACTTTCCGTTATGCGGGCATTGCGGATGAAGTTGTGAAACTAAAATTGTTCCCTTTTTCACTAAGGGATAGGGCCAAGACGTGGCTGCATATGATCGCGCTAGGCACCGCTGCCACCTGGGAAGCTTTATCTTCCATGTTTTGGATAAGTTTCATCCTGTCGATAAAATTGTTAATGCTCGCAGGGAAATAGCCACGTTCAGACAGCTGGATCAAGAATCTCTTTCTGAGGCATGGGGGAGATTTGCCGATCTGCAGCGCCATTGTCCTGTTGATAAGTTTCATCGTGTGAGCCTTGGAATTTGGTGGAGATTTTTTATTTCACCGTTGAGCCAAATTTCAGGGCAATGATCGATGCGGCGGCGGGTGGCACGATCATGATCTTATCTCCTAAGGAAGCGTTGAGACTCCTTAAAGACACGGCCTCCCACAACATGTACTGGACAACAGACAGGAATGCTCCTAGAGGGGCGAGAAATTTGTTTGATGTAAATGCGGTGGGGCTGCACGCCAAATCGAGCCATCCTGCCTTGGATGGGAAGATGATATTAACCCGATCGACCCCACCGCCTGCCCCTGTGATGAGCATATCGTGCCAGGGTTGTGGTAACTCTGGCCACCACGCTTATGAGTGCCCTGCGGGCGAGCTGTTAGCTGACCAGATAGGTATGGCTTGTGAAGAAAATGTTAAATTTATAAATAATCAAAATCACGCCGTGCTTTACAATAATACTTATAACTCTAACGCGAGAAACCATCCTAATTTCTCGTGGAACCAAAACGAGTCCGGTCAAAGATGGCAGGGGCCCAGCATCAATTCGATGCTCAGGCTTCTGGTAGCCAGCCACGACCGTCTCAGCTGGGTTATAATCAGAATTTGCAAGGGACGCGCAAGAGCGCGTTAGAGGAGATGATGGAAACGTTTGTTGAAATGGCCCAGTCAAATATGGCTACTAAGACTGCTTCCAGGAATAATTTGGAAATGCAACTAGGACAATTGGCCTGCGTATTTTCCTTGTGCACCTGTGGCACTCTTCCTAGCAACACAGAGAAGAATCCTCGTGAGCAGGGGAAGAGTGTTGAGGATGTGGGGGAATGTAATTCCCGTGAACTGACTGTTAAATATGAGATTAATGCCATAGAAACTCTAGCGCTGTGTGATTCTGGTTCATCTTGCAACATTCTTGATTTGTAATATGTTGAAAAGATGAATTTGAATATTGAATCTGATGGAAGGAAATCCTTAATGCTAGCTGATGTATCTGTGGTTTAGACCATTGGAGAGGTGAAGGGTGTAGAAGTTGTTTTGAATGGGGCGGCTATCTTCACAGACATTCAGGTGCTTGGACCCAGGGGTAACTCCTCAAAACCCATCCTTGGGGTCCCCTTCCTTAAATCCAGTGAGGCGACGTTCCATTTTGATGCTAGTGGCGTCACTATTACGCCCATAGTTAATGCACCTTTACCACCTTCGCTTCCTCAATTAATTTTTGTTGACCTCGTAAAACCAGTGAACTTAAGTATCGTGTCATCTAATGATGTTTCTAGTGGTGTTAAGGCAGATTTTCAATCGACGGGACAAGAACAGGTTGAGGAAGTTTTTGAAATGCCAATGATAACTAAAGGGAAAGCAGTGACATAGGTCCTTGATGTGATGCATGATGCTGCTGCAAAGATGCATGTGTTGTGCACGCCAGATGTGGGCGTGCAAAATTTTGATTTAAAAACTATAATTTGTTTAGCCAAAGTCTGTAAAACTATAAAACAGGTAACATGGGCTGATCTTTCACCCTCAGCAAGTGAAGAAAGGATGCCCCGATTTTGGATGTTAATCTAGCTGCTGAAGAGCCGAGTGTTACCTTACCTCCCTAGCGCTCCTCTTCTGTGGAATTAAAATGAAAGGAGTTATTTCTGCGCAAAGCACAGAGTTTTTCCTGCAGGCGCGGGATGGAGGAGGGCAGGGGGAGGGGAGACTTGTCTTCCTTGGGACCTAAAGCTCTCCCCTCTTCCTCATCTCGCATGTCTCGGGGGATCTATTATGAATCGGCGTTTAGCTGAAAAGTGAGGGACCTCCGGTGTAAGACCCCTCCTTTTTTTTCTTTTTCGACACCGGGGTCTTAGGCCCAGAACCGCCGTTTTGCGGTGACTCATTCACGCCCTGAAGGGTCATCACCACAAAGCGCCGATTCTGCCGGCCGATTTCGATCACAGAAAAGTAGCATAAAGAAGTAAATGCAAAATTGCAGTCCACGGAAAATCACATGCCATAATAAATATAACTCCACGAAGGGAGTGTCCACAGAAGAAAACATCAGAGTAGCAGCAAAACGGGCTTATGCCCGGTACAACATATCCTCACTACAAGAATCACTCATGCGGAAGCAGAAAAATCTACTCAAGGTCGAGACTCACGGTCCCGGCTATATGAACTCCGGAGCTAGACTGCCCCACCTCCAAACGCACCGGTCTCTGGGGCTGCTCCTCCATGCTGGTCTCCACAATCCCCTAAATGATGCGGTTCGAAAACCGTTAGTCTAAAAGACTAAGTTCTATCATCCCCCGCCCCTTCCCCCACGGCTCCTAGGCACCGAGCGGAGAGGAAGAAAGGGGAGGACTTGAAGGTGGAGAATATCAAAAAGCAGATGGCAGTGGACCTATACTAGCAACTCTATAACATGTATGGACAATAAGCTGAAATACGAAAAGTAACCTTCACTTATGTGAGAACACATAAGCCAAGGGGTCTTCTACAAGGCTCCCATCGTATAAAAAGTCTCATACCAATTTATACGTTGGGGTGTCGGTTATCAAACAACAGTAAATGTATTTATATATCAAAATTAACCTTAATTTATAAACTTGCCCACACAAGCTTATAGACCAAGGGGTCGTTTTGCAGGTCCTAAAGTATAAGGGTCACATTCCACTTATACTTTAGGTGTCAGGGTTAAAATAATCGATTATGCTATGACATGCAAGTGGGTATGATGGATCATGCAAGTGCAACGCACACACCCGACTCTGTGCACACAGACCTTTAGTTCCCCCTTTTTGGAGCCGTAACCTCCCAGGATACCTCCGTAGTGGCAGATGGAAGCGGTGGGTTGGGCCTCGCCCAACTCTAACCAGTAAAGCACTACCGGTCAGACCTATCGTACGCCTCAATGCTTGGTGCACGAAGCGGACTCCTGCGTACTCTTGTCGGCTGGCGCACCGGACTTCTGATGGCGAAGTGCTAACCACACTTGTCGAGTCAACGAATTGGCGTCGGTGCATCGACCCTCCAATACCGAAGACCCACCACCTTAATTTCCTTTCCTTTTATGCACATGCAAATTTAGCGTAATCAAACCCGAACCGAAGCTCCCCGGACAAACACATCTGACTCAAACAATCGAGCCGAAGCTACCCGGACCCAAAGTCCGTCTTTTAACCATCCGAGCCGAAGCTCCAAGCTATCTACCAGTGCTATCAGTGTTTGTGAAAGGTGCAACCCTAATTACTAAGTTAATCTTTTCAGCTTTTAAAACGGTTTACGTTAACCCAGGACTGCCCCCGGTATTCCCTGTGAAGGGCTCTCAAGGGGCACTAGGAACTGTGTTGGGATTACGCCCAGCGTTCCCTTTCGCAAGGTACTTATTTTGTTATTGGTTGATTCACTTACCCATTACTTTCTCATGTTCCGATAAGCTAATCCTAGGGTGATTTGACTCCAACTCTCCTAGGGTAGGACGATCTTTCGTCGGACCCGAACGCCTATAAACCCTAGACAAAAGCACACCCTACTCACTCATCTTCCATAGATGCAGCCCATTCCACTTATCCTTCCAGCAAACCATCAAGACCCATCATACGTGCCCTAATTCACATCCAAATGAAATCCTGCAGTTTTGCTATATGCAGACCACTTAAGCTACATGACCCGTAAAAAGGAAAGTACATGAAATACTCATCCAGTACCCTTATAATAATTATTAGAGGGCTAAAATGACATTTGAAGCATAAATCCAGAAATCCATAATTTTCCTAATTTGTCTGATAATTAATTTATTTATTCTAGTGTCCAAAAGGCCCAAGTTTGAACATGAGGTACCATTTTCAGACATGATAATAATCCTCTAAATTTATGATAATTAAAAAATGCATAATTAACTCTAAATCCTAAGTCTTCCAATTTTTCAGAAAGGTTTGGGCCCTTAAATTTAATTTCAAAGTTGCCTTATAAATAGTCAATTTAAAAGCTTTTGCAGTAATAATGCCTCCAAAAATTCAGACAAAATTCATGGATGATTTTGATGGCCTACAAATACCCTAGAAAAAGTTTCATAATTTATCATTTAAAAATAAGGCTATATTTGATTTTCTCATGAAATTTCAAGTTTATGGGTTAATGAACAAAGTATACTAATTAACCATCAAATATTTCCACACAAATTTCCACATGATAATATTGAGCTAGAAACACTATGTAGCAAGTTTCATAATTTTGCAATAAGTAATGGGCTCTTGCAAGAATTATTTAGTATGTAACCAAAATAAAGCACCTGTGAAGTAGATGCCCTAACTAGATATCCAAAAATTCTATCAAAATTCATACATGATTAGTATAGCCTAAAACTACCTCTGCCAATGTTGCATGCCCTTTCAATGGGCAGTGAGACCACAATAGCCAAATTATTAATTAGGGCAATCCTATTGGTTACAAATGAAGTGCTACAAATATTGATTAAAACTCCTCAAGTAAATTATCAGAGGCTCAAAATATCCTCATTCTCTCACTACCCAAATTTGGTTAAGTTTCAAGATGTTTAGCTAACCCAAACCTACACTACAAGTTTTAGGTCCTAAGCTAGGGTTAGGGTTTTGGGGGTCCTACCCTTTTCAAAATTATCTAATATTTTTAACAGAGGGTTTTATACATCCTAGAAACCTTCTTGCAAAATTTGGTGTTCATCCAAGGTGTTTAGGGCTCTTGCCCTTCACAAGGCACAAAGGTCCTTCCTTAGGGTTTCGCCTGGGAACTTAGGGCAAATCAATTCCACTCTACCCCAAATTCCATGGGGAGGTGCTAAGTGCCATACCAAGTCAGTGGCCCAAATTTCAGCCTCTGTTGAGGTGATTTGGTCACTCAAAATCAAAAGTGCACTTTTTGACCAAAATACCCTTATTAAGGTAAAGTTAGGGTTGGGTCAATACCTATTCAAAACACATCCAAATTAAGTGAAACTTTATACAGATACATAACATGAGCCCAGGGACCACTCACCAAAATTTGGGAGGGTTTAGAGATGTGTAGGACACCTATATAATTTATTTATGGATTATTAACTTTTTATAAAAACTATAGAAATAGTTTCTCCAAAAATTACCATTTTTGGCCAGGCCCTAGGTATAGATAAGAATGATCCGCTGTCCAAATTTCAGCCAATTTGGACAAGGGATGAAGGGTGGACATCCATTTGAGTCTCAGGTCATCCCTAGGTATAGGCCCACCAAAATGGGGGCCCTGTCCCAACCAGAGGGCCAACTTGGTCCATATCACTTTTGGATTACATTAGACCCATAGGGCTACAACTTTCATATTGAACGTTTTCCCACCAGGTGGCCCTAAGTAGTTTTAATAATTAATGCAAAACAGCCCAAAAAAATAGGACAGAAAATTCAGAAATCAAAACTAAATAAAAGAAATGATGTTGCACGAATCTTAAAGCAAATCGTGGGGCTCCTGGTCATCTTCTTCCTCCAGCCAAGGGCCATGATTGGCCGAACCTGGAGCTTATTCCAAGAGCATTTCCCGGCCACACGGCCACCTCCTTGGCCGGCCACCACCGCCACCACCTTCGTTGAGGTGGGGGCTATCGCCCGGCGGCGGCACGGCGGCCGGAGGGGTGGTTTCCGGCGAACCCGACCACCATTTTTTTTTGGAAAAACCATGAAAATGAAAACTTGGATCGGCTCAATTGAGTCCGATTCTTGTCCTAAACGATTCCTAAGATCTACCCACGGAAGAAGGAGTAGAGGAGGACCTTTAACCGAGCTTGTCGTCGAGTGTGGTGGTGGTTCGCCATGGCCGGTGGTGGAGCTTTCCGATGCTTGCAACTTCACTACCAAACCACCCGGTTTCTTTAGGTGAAGGGTGGAAACGATTTCTCTTGGCCCATGGAAGCTTTTAAAAGCATCAAATGGGTTGGGGGAGAGGGAGGGTCATGGCTTCAAATCCATTAATGGTTATGAATTGGAATTTCAGTTTTGGAGAAAATCCATGGAAATTCACCTCCCCTTTGTCCAAATTCGTTTGGAAACTCCTCAAAACTGATAGGGGAGATGAATACTAATTAATTGGTGAAGAATGGAGGGGTGATTCACCTTCCCCGCCATGAATGGCCTTCTCTTTCTTCTTTCTCTCTCTTCCCTATTGGAGGAATTAAATTCAGCCACCTTGGGTGGCTGGCCATGGCTATTAAACTCCTCAAAACTGATGAGGGGGAATGTATTCAGCCTTTGGAATCAATTGGAGAGGCCCTTGATCTCCCTTGGCCATGAATGGCCTCTTTTCTCACTTTCTCTCTCCTCCATTAAAGAGAAAAATGGAGCTTTCTCTCTCCTACTCACCATGGACTAATTTTGATCTCTCCTCCAGCCTATTGGCAGCCCACTAACTCATATTAATAATAAAATGAGGTTAGCACAAGTGGGGGAAATGGGTTTGAGCTTGGGTTAGCCCATTTAGGCTAATTTGACCTAACACTAGAATAGAGTTGACCTTGGCCAACATGACCATTTGAGTTGAACCCAATGTGTCCTTGGTGACCCATTGGACTCCCTTAAGGTCTAGGAAGACTTGAGTAGGGTTGGTTGTGCATCTTGGGGGTCACATGCCCCTTGGTAAGGGCACTTTGACCATATTAGGGCTAGAGTTGACTTGGGTCAACATAACCATTTGGGTTGACCCCATTGGGTCCTTGGTGACCCATTGGCCTCCCCTAAGGTCTAGGAAGGGTTATGTAGGGTTAACCTGCACTTTGGAGGTCACATACCCTTAGTAAGGGTACTTGACCAGATTAGGGGCTTGAGTTGACTTGGGTCAACCTGGCATCTAGGGCTGACCCCAAAGTGTCCCTAGTGACCCCTTGACTTCACTTTAGAGTTAGGGGGGCATAGGTGGGGTCCTCTAGGCTAGGAGTAGGTCAATTGACCCTAAGTAGGCTAGTTTGACCCATTTAGGGCTAGGGTTGACCTTGGTCAACTGAGCCTCTTTGGTTGACCCCAATGGGTCCTTATGGCTCTAATGGGCCTCCCAAGGTATTAGGGGGTGTTGTGGTAGGGTCTTGGGGTAAAGGTGTAACCAATGTCATCCTAAGCCATTGTTCAGAGTTCTACCATTTGTAGACCATGATGAGTTTCCACATTTTGTCTCCTATCTCTTGGCCCATTTCTGGCTTCCTAGCGTTTGTCATGACCTAGCCATGCACAAAATCACTCCTAGGGGTCTAGTTGGAAATGGGATGTTACAAATCCCAATAAACAAAACAAAGATTTCGTCCCCGAAATCAAGGTTAAGCCTACGGGAATTTCTACCGTTGAAAGGAAACTTGTAACATCCCATCACGACGCCATGTTTGCTAAATTAAGTTTTGAGGGAAGCCTAGATCTATGACCATTTCGCCCAATTGATGAAGCCAAGATCCCAATAAACAAAATATTAGTCTCTACTCTTCCTAGTGCAGCCCTACTGGTTTAAAGCAGAAAAATAAATTAGACATCTTAAGGGGTTGTGAGGTATACCTGACTGAACAGCGCTGGGTATCTTTGTCGCATCAAGTCCTGCAGCTCCCAGGTATGCTCCTCCTAGCCGTGGTTCATCCACAGGACCTTGACTAGTGGAACCTTCTTGCATCGCAAGACCCGTACTCCTCGGTCGTCGATCCTAACCGGCTCCAAACGAACTGACCGGTCTGAAGCTGCCGGCCCTTCGGTGGTCAAAATCTGTTGCTCCGGGCGTAGCAGAGCCCTCCTCAGCGAAGAAATATGGAAGACGTCGTGCAGAGCTTCCAGCTCTGGTGGTAACTCCAGCATGTAGGCCAGGGGCCCGATCCGCTCCAGGATCCTGTAAGGGCCCATGTACCTAGGGCTGAGCTTCTTCCTCCGACCACGCACCCGCGAGACTCCATGCATGGACCGGATCTTCAAAAACACTTGGTCCCCCACCTGGAACTCCACCTGCCGATGCCGGGCGTCATAGTACTTAGCATGTCTACTCTACGCCTCTAGCATCCTGTCTCTGATCAGCCTCACCTGAGCCTCGGTGTCTTCAACAAACTCTGATCCCAACACCTTCGGATCTTCGTCCTGAACCCAAGAAAGCGGGGTCCGACATTTCCTTCCATACAAGGCTTCGTAAGGCGCCATCCTGATGTTGGACAGGTAGTTGTTGTTGTAGGAGAACTCGACCAGGGGTAAGAGTTTCTCACACGGTTCCCCGCGGTCCAAAATGCATAGCCTCAAAAGATCTTCCAGCGCCCGGTTGGTGCATTCTGTCTGCCCGTCCGTCTGGGGATGGAATGCAGTGCTGAAGGTCAATCACGTGCCTAAGTAAGCTTGCACGGATCTCCACTCCCTGGAAGTGAACCGACCATCCCAATCCGACACGATCGTCTTGGGCACCCCATGATATCGAACGAACTGCTCCACAAATCTCCGTACTAATACTCCCACAGCGTCATCCTTCCTGATCGCAATGAACCTGGCTACTTTTGTCAACCGATCGATGATGACCCAAATCGAGTCATTTCCTGTTCGTGATCGAGGAAGTCCGTGAATAAAGTCCATCGCGATGTCTTCGAACTTCCACTCTGGTACCGGGAGTGGTTGCAACAAACCCGCGGGGTTTTTGCACTCTGCCTTCACTAACTGGCAAGCTTCGCAGTGGGTCACAAACCGAGTGATATCATTCTTCATGCCAGGCCAGTACATAGTCTTCTTCAAATCCGCAGTCATCTTCGTGATGCCCGGGTGCACCGAGTATGGTTTACGTCCATTTCATTATATTTACGACGCAAACTTTCCTAGATGAGATCTAAGGGAACCCCAAGTCAGTAACTAATTTGCCCAATAAACAAAAGACACGCCCCCAAAAGATGAGCCCCCAATAAACAAAAGGTAAGCCTCTACCTGCCTTGGGCTGAGTATCTATGTTATATCCATCCTAGCTGGGTGCACAATCCCTAGGGCATCAATCTTGACTTGGGGTTCCAACCTGAATCTGTTGATATACTCCATACTTAAAACCCTCCGAGTCATATTTACGACACCCTTATCCGGGTCAAAAAGTTCCCAATCCCAACCGAGTCTCTTCCGAACTTGAATTCCTATCCGGCCCTCGGTGCTTGCCATGGTGGTTGTCTCCAGGTAATCTTCTTACTAGTACGAGGGTTGAGACTATGTGTCTTCTACCATTCTGCTAATGGATTTTTGGTCTCAATTCTCCTTAAAGCAGTCCTTCCGGTTTGAGTAATCCTTGATAGGGACCGTAGGGCTACCTGAGTTTATGGCATAGGTAGCCATTCTCATGTTATACTCCTCCTTTATTCTCTTTAGGTATCTCCTTAGCTTAACCGAGTTCATACCCCAAGTCTATTTCGGACTAGGGCATACTGTACGTTATCATGGTTAGTCATGTCTCCTGGTGGGTTGAGTCTAACTTGTTGACTAGAGAATTATAAGATGGGATTTTCGCAGCCGGAGGTGCTCCCTACTGGGGCAGGGTTTGCCACAGGCTACAAAAAAATAATTTCAATTGCTAGCTGAAGAACAAGTTGAATTAATGAAAAGGTGGACTTTACATGTGATTCCCCTTATGGGCACACCACTGCTTCCGCTGCTTAGTTTGTCCCCAAACTAAACTCGTGCGGGGGTGACCCAGGGTTGTGGACTGCTACTTTTCGATCGAGGTCCGCCTCTGATACCACTTGTAAGACCCCCCATTTTTATTCTTTCTCGACACCGGGGTCTTAGGCCCAGAACCGCCGTTTTGCGGTGACTCATTCACGCCCTGAAGGGTCATCACCACAAAGCGCCGATTCTGCCGGCCGATTTCGATCACAGAAAAGTAGCATAAAGAAGTAAATGCAAAATTGCAGTCCACGGAAAATCACATGCCATAATAAATATAACTCCACGAAGGGAGTGTCCACAAAAGAAAACATCAGAGTAGCAGCAAAACGGGCTTATGCCCGGTACAACATATCCTCACTACAAGAATCACTCATGCGGAAGCAGAAAAATCTACTCAAGGTCGAGACTCACGGTCCCGGCTGTATGAACTCCGGAGCTAGACTGCCCCACCTCCAAACGCACCGGTCTCTGGGGCTGCTCCTCCATGCTGGTCTCCACGATCCCCTAAATGATGCGGTTCGAAAACCGTTAGTCTAAAAGACTAAGTCCTATCATCCCCCGCCCCATCCCCCACGGTTCCTAGGCACCGAGCGGAGAGGAAGAAAGTGGAGGACTTGAAGGTGGAGAATATCAAAAAGCAGATGGCAGTGGACCTATACTAGCAACTCTATAACATGTATGGACAATAAGCTGAAATATGAAAAGTAACCTTCACTTATGTGAGAACACATAAGCCAAGGGGTCTTCTGCAAGGCTCCCATCGTATAAAAAGTCTCATACCAATTTATACGTTGGGGTGTCGGTTATCAAACAGTAGTAAATGTATTTATATATCAAAATTAACCTTAATTTATAAACTTGCCCACACAAGCTTATAGACCAAGGGGTCATTTTGCAGGTCCTAAAGTATAAGCATCCCATTCCACTTATACTTTAGGTGTCATGGTTAAAATAATCGATTATGCTATGACATGCAAGTGGGTATGATGGATCATGCAAGTGCAATGCACACACCCGACTCTGTGCACACAGACCTTTAGTTCCCCCTTTTTGGAGCCGTAACCTCCCAGGATACCTCCGTAGTGGCAGACGGAAGCGGTGGGTTGGGCCTCGCCCACCTCTAACCAGTAAAGCACTACCGGTCAGACCTACCGTACGCCTCAACGCTTGGTGCACGAAGCGGACTCCTGCGTACTCTTGCCGGCTGGCGCACCGGACTTCTGATGGCGAAGTGCTAATCACACTTGCTGAGTCAACGAATTGGCGTCGGTGCATCGACCCTCCAATACCGAAGACCCACCACCTTAATTTCCTTTCCTTTTATGCACATGCAAATTTAGCGTAATCAAACCCGAGCCGAAGCTCCCCGGACAAACACATCCGACTCAAACAATCGAGCCGAAGCTACCCGGACCCAAAGTCCGTCTTTTAACCATCCGAGCCGAAGCTCCAAGATATCTACCAGTGCTATCAGTGTTTGTGAAAGGTGCAACCCTAATTACTAAGTTAATCTTTTCAGCTTTTAAAACGGTTTACGTTAACCAATGACTGCCCCCGGTATTCCCTGTGAAGGGCTCTCAAGGGGCACTAGGTACTGTGTTGGGATTACGCCCAGCGTTCCCTTTCGCAAGGTACTTATTTTGTTATTGGTTGATTCCCTTACCCATTACTTTCTCATGTTCCGATAAGCTAATCCTAGGGTGATTTGACTCCAACTCTCCTAGGGTAGGACGATCTTTCGTCGGACACGAACGCCTATAAACCCTAGACAAAACCACACCCTACTCACTCATCTTCCATAGATGCAGCCCATTCCACTTATCCTTCCAGCAAACCATCAAGACCCATCATACGTGCCCTAATTCACATCCAAATGAAATCCTGCAGTTTTGCTATATGCAGACCACTTAAGCTACATGACCCGTAAAAAGGGAAGTACATGAAATACTCATCCAGTACCCTTATGATAATTATTAAAGGGCTAAAATGACATTTGAAGCATAAATCCAGAAATCCATAATTTTCCTAATTTGTCTGATAATTAATTTATTTATTCTAGTGTCCAAAAGGCCCAAGTTTGAACATTAGGTACCATTTTCAGACATGATAATAATCCTCTAAATTTATGATAATTACAAAATGCATAATTAACTCTAAATCCTAAGTCTTCCAATTTTTCAGCAAGGTTTGGGCCCTTAAATTTAATTTCAAAGTTGCCTCATAAATAGTCAATTTAAAAGCTTTTGCAGTAATAATGCCTCCAAAAATTCAGACAAAATTCAGGGATAATTTTGATGGCCTACAAATACCCTAGAAAAAGTTTCATAATTTATCATTTAAAAATAAGGCTATATTTGATTTTCTGATGAAATTTCAAGTTTATGAGTTAATGAACAAAGTATACTAATTAACCATCAAATATTTCCACACAAATTTCCACATGATAATATTGAGCTAGAAACACTATGTAGCAAGTTTCATAATTTTGCAATAAGTAATGGGCTCTTGCAAGAATTATTTAGTATGTAACCAAAATAAAGCACCTGTGAAGTAGATGCCCTAACTAGATATCCAAAAATTCTATCAAAATTCATACATGATTAGTATAGCCTAAAACTACCTCTGCAAATGTTGCATGCCCTTTCAATGGGCAGTGAGACCACAATAGCCAAATTATTAATTAGGGCAATCCTATTGGTTACAAATGAAGTGCTACAAATATTGATTAAAACTCCTCAAGTAAATTATCAGAGGCTCAAAATATCCTCATTCTCTCACTACCCAAATTTGGTCAAGTTTCAAGATGTTTAGCTAACCCAAACATACACTACAAGTTTTAGGTCCTAAGCTAGGGTTAGGGTTTTGGGGGTCCTACCCTTTTCAAAATTATCTAATATTTTTAACAAAGGGTTTTATACATCCTAGAAACCTTCTTGCAAAATTTGGTGTTCATCCAAGGTGTTTAGGGCTCATGCCCTTCACAAGGCACAAAGGTCCTTCCTTAGGGTTTGTCCTGGGAACTTAGGGCAAATCAATTCCACTCTACCCCAAATTCCATGGGGAGGTGCTAAGTGCCATACCAAGTCAGTGGCCCAAATTTCAGCCTCTGTTGAGGTGATTTGGTCACTCAAAATCAAAAGTGCACTTTTTGACCAAAATACCCTTATTAAGGTAAAGTTAGGGTTGGGTCAATACCTATTCAAAACACATCCAAATTAAGTGAAACTTTATACAGATACATAACATGAGCCCAGGGACCACTCACAAAAATTTGGGAGGGTTTAGAGATGTTTAGGACACCTATGTAATTTATTTATGGATTATTAACTTTTTATAAAAACTATAGACATAGTTTCTCCAAAAATTCCCATTTTTGGCCAGGCCCTAGGTATAGATAAGAATGATCCGCTGTCCACATTTCAGCCAATTTGGACAAGGGATGAAGGGTGGACATCCATTTGAGTCTCAGGTCATCCCTAGGTACAGGTCCCACCAAAATGGGTGCCCTGGCCCAACCAGAGGGCCAACTTGGTCCAAATCACTTTTGGATTACATTAGACCCATAGGGCTACAACTTGCATATTGAACGTTTTCCCACCAGGTGGCCCTAAGTAGTTTTAATAATTAATGCAAAACAGCCCAAAAAAATAGGACAGAAAATTCAGAAATCAAAACTAAATAAAAGAAATGATGTTGCACGATTCTTAAAGCAAATCGTGGGGCTCCTGGTCATCTTCTTCCTCCAGCCAAGGGCCATGATTGGCCGAACCTGGAGCTTATTCCAAGAGCATTTCCCAGCCACACGGCCACCTCCTTGGCCGGCCACCACCGCCACCACCTTCGTTGAGGTGGGGGCTATCGCCGGGCGGCGGCACGGCGACCGGAGGGGTGGTTTCCGGCGAACCCGACCACCATTTTTTTTTGGAAAAACCATGAAAATGAAAACTTGGATCAGCTCAATTGAGTCCGATTCTTGTCCTAAACGATTCCTAAGATCTACCCACGGAAGAAGGAGTAGAGGAGGACCTTTAACCGAGCTTGTCGTCGAGTGTGGTGGTGATGCGCCATGGCCGGTGGTGGAGCTTTCCGATGCTTGCAACTTCACTACCAAACCACCTGGGTTCTTTAGGTGAAGGATGGAAACGATTTCTCTTGGCCCATGGAAGCTTTTAAAAGAATCAAATGGGTTGGGGGAGAGGGAGGGTCATGGCTTCAAATCCATTAATGGTCATGAATTGGAATTTCGGTTTTGGAGAAAATCCATGGAAATTCACCTCCCCTTTGTCCAAATTCGTTTGGAAACTCCTCAAAACTGATAGGGGAGATGAATACTAATTAATTGGTGAAGAATGGAGGGGTGATTCACCTTCCCCGCCATGAATGGCCTTCTCTTTCTTCTTTCTCTCTCTTCCCTATTGGAGGAATTAAATTCAGCCACCTTGGGTGGCTGGCCATGGCTATTAAACTCCTCAAAACTGATGAGGGGGAATATATTCAGCCTTTGGAATCAATTGGAGAGGCCCTTGATGTAACACCCCCTATCCGTCGCATAGCATATAGCAGTAGGTCCGGCCGGGGCCCGACGCCATATACCACAGACAGACCGGGTGGTTACGTATGGAAACCATCCAACCAATCTCAACGTCCTACACAGAGCATTCTAGCGGAAGCAGTTTATATAAGTTGTAAAAAAGAACCCAGCATTAGAGCACGAATGTCCACTAGCACAAAATTAGGAATGTATACAAAATACCCAAAATCGGCCTTAAGGCCTTACAGAATGTTTCACTTGAATAATATATGATTTACAAACCTCGGCACGCAGGCCGGTCATACATGAATAAAACAGAAAACAATTCCACTTGGGCCTTCGAGGGCCAGCTTTGCAAAAAGGGCTTTAGCCCGCTATTGACCGCTTGGTCCAGCTGCACCTGCAAGCAACAAACCACCGCACGGTGGCAAACAAGGCAACGATCAGCAATGCTGACCAAATTATAACGATCCCGCCCCCAACTCGGGGCGGCAATGCTCCTTCCCTGCATTTCATTAGCACAAGCGAGCAATGCATATAACCATAGCCATTTCATCACAGACGTTGGCTCGTACGGCCACACGTCCCGTGCACTCAGGGCACATTCTCGGTGAACCGGTCGATGTTACGTCAATTAAAGCCATTAACATTCCGGACTCACCACCGCCACTTAGACGGCCATTCCTATGAGCAATTCGTCTTCCTGGCATTGGTCACGTCAATTTAAGCCATTGACCGTCGAAGACTCACATCTATGCCAACGACGAGTGCCACGTAACCTTAGGTCTCTCTAACCCGAACGACATAGAGCGGGTACGGTTCCATCTAACCTGTGCTCACATCGCAACGACAATTTAAGCCATTTGCGCGGGTCAAACTTTCGCCGAGTCTCATTCTACCGCAAGTCACATAACCACGTTATGTTCAAGTTGGCTCTCAGGCCACCAAGTTGGCAAGATCTCGTATCCGCCCAGTTTTCCGGGTGCACCTTTGGGTTAGTCCCCAAGGCTCCCTGCTGCAATCTACCGCATAGAAAACCCGAAAACAAACCATAGTACGGAGTCTTCTCCGGCCTTATGCAATGCAACATCACCGATCCAGACTAACATGTCCGGGTAGGCTTCACACAAAATGCCTACGTCCGTTCTCGCATACGGACTCTAAATAACGGGGACTTTACATATCTACCCGAAGGAACGCCTCCAACTCTCCGCAAACTCATGAGAGCGGGCTTCCTATGCTAAGAAAAGGAGCGATTCATGCTCAAGATGAGGATCGTTACCCTTGAGTTCCTCTTTGGCGCCATCGAAAAGTAATCGGATAGAAATCACCGCACTTGCGTTGCCTCCGTGGATCCGGAGTCGGCTTGCGATTCGGAGCTCCGAAGCTCCTCCAATGGCGGATCTAGCTCTTCTTCCTCCAAGGGCTCTCCTCTTTCTCCAAGGGTTTGGAGAGATGAAAAAGGTAAGAAAGTGATGGATTTTCTAAGTCAAACCCGGGTATATCCTCTCAGGAACCATCCCCAGCCGTTAGATCTTCAATCAAGGAAACGAACGGTTTTGATTCGGGGCTGAAATGCCCAACCTGGACCGAACACGGCCTGGCACACGCCCGTGTCCAGGGCCGTGTGCCGCATTCGCCGTCAAAATCGAATCTCCTGGACCCTAACACGGGTATCGAACACGCCCGTGTTCGAGCTGACACGCCCGTGTTCCAGCTGACACGGCCGTGTCGCCGGCCGTGTACCCCATGATTTTCCCCCGTTTTCAACCCGAGCACTACACGGGTCCTAGGACACGCCCGTGTCCTTTCCCGTGTCACCTTGATACGCCTGGGCCCCAGGCAGTGTACAAGGTCTCGACATTTCGTCGCGTGCAGATCGACGACTCGATGACACGGCCTTGGACACGCCCGTGTCCTAGGCCGTGTGCCTTGTCTCGACGATCGTCGAGCGAATCTCGACGAATTCCCCGGGACGATCGTCGACACGGGTCTACACGCCCGGCGACACGCCCGTGTCGCGGGCCGTGTGTCCATTCTCGACGAATCGTCGAGTATAACTCGATGATTTCACGGCTAAGTGTCGACACGGGTCGACACGCCCTGTGACACGCCCGTGTCACAGGCCGTGTGCCCATTCTCGACGAATCGTCGAGTATAACTCGACGACTTCGCGGCTAAGTGTCGACACACGCTTGACACGCCCTGGGACACGCCCGTGTCCCAGGCCGTGTGCCTTCTATCAGAACCCAAACTGGCCCAAAACGTCCCTCTTTTCTCCTTTGAGTTTCGGGGCGTTACAACTCTCCCCCTCTTAAAAGAATTTCGCCCACGAAATTACATAAAGGGAAAAACATGTACAAAAACAAAATTTGTACCTGAGCGGAACAACTCCGGATATTCGTCAAGCATCGTCTGCTCTCGCTCCCAAGAGAGCTCCTCACAACCGCAATTGTCCCACCGGACCTTGACCATCCTGATCTCTTTATTGCGTAGCCGCTTGACCTCCGAGTCCTCAATCCGCACGGGCTTGACCTTTGTCGTTAGCCCACTTTCCACCGGCACTTGATCGACCGCGATCACTTGCGTAGGCTCTTGCACCGCCTTCCGAAGCACCGAAATATGGAATACATCGTGTAAACCACTTAGCTCCACTGAAAGCTTCAATCTATAGGCCGCTTCTCCAACTCGCTCCAGAACCTCGAACGGTCCAAGGTATCTTGGGCTTAGCTTTTTCAATCGCCGCACCCATGAGACACCTTTGAATGGCTTGATCTTTAAGTATACATAATCGCCCACAGCGAACTCCACGTTCCTGTGCTTGGCATTATAGTACTTTGCTTGCCGGTCCTGAGCGATGAGCAACCTCTCCCGAATGGTTCTCACCAAAGAAGTAGCACCCTCTACTTCCGATCGCTTATACAACTTTGACTCACCCGTTTCTAACCAAGACAACGGCGTGCGACATCTTCTACCATAAAGGGCCTCGAAAGGCGCCATCTGAATACTTGCTTGGTAGCTGTTGTTGTATGCGAACTCCACCAAATAAAGGTGGTCTTCCCATTGCTTTCCAAAATCCAAGACACACATGCGAAGCATGTCTTCCATGGTTCTATTCACCCTCTCGGTCTGCCCATCCGTTTGTGGGTGGAAGGTTGTGCTAAACTTCAGCTTTGTTCCCAACATTTGCTGCACCAGCCTCCAATCATTGGACGTGAACCGCCCATCTCGGTCACTCACGATGCTGCGGGGCACACCATGAAGCCGCACTATGTTATCCACATATAGCTTTGCCAGCTTCTCCACCGGGTCATCCTTCCTATGCGGAATAAAATGCGACACCTTCGTTAATCGATCCACGATCACCCAAATGGCGTCGTTCCCCTTTTGCGACCTTGGCAAACCGTGCACAAAATCCATAGAGATGTCGTCAAATTTCCACTCCGGAATAGGCAAGGACTTAAGGAATCTTCCCGGCTTTTGGCACTCCGCCTTTACCAAGGCGCAGGTTTGGCACTTCGCTACGTATAGCGCCACATCCTTTTTCAAACCCGACCACCAAAATAGTTTCTTTATATCACGGTACATCTTCGTGCTCCCCGGGTGAATTGAGTACTTGGTATGGTGCGCCTCGTACAACAACTCCACCCGTAAATTGCCCACACTTGGGACGCACAAACGACCGTCTTTCCAAAGCAATCCGTCCTCCACGACGAATTGGGAATTTGACCCATCCAGAGCCTCTATCATGAACTGCTTCATATGAGCATCCATATCCAAAGCCTGCCGAATACGATCAGCCAGGTCATATTGGACTTCAGTCCAATTCAGAACTGCTTCAGCACTTGCTTGTCTGTCCACACAAACAATCTCCAGCGCCTCCAACTCCTGCACCAACCGCTCATCATGCACTGATAGCCAATTTGCTTGAGCTGGGGCTCGGCGACTCAACGCGTCCGCAACCGCATTCCCTTTGCCAGGCACGTAGTGGATCTTGAATGTATAGTCCCCCAGGAACTCCATCCACCTACGCTGCCGCATATTCAGATCCTTCTGATCTATCAGGTACTTTAGGCTCTTGTGATCGGTGTAGATATCAATCTTCACACCGTACAAATAGTGTCTCCACAGCTTCAAGGCAAAAATCACGGCCGCTAACTCCAAGTCCTGGACCGGATAATTCCTCTCGTGCACTTTTAGCTGTCTCGAGCCATAAGCTATCACGCTTCCATGCTGCAGTAGCACGCAACCCAAACCGCTGCCCGAAGCATCGCTATATATCTCATAGCCTTCGGTTCCACATGGCGAACTCAGCACAAGCGCCGTGGTCAACCGACACTTCAGTTCCTCAAAAGCTCGCGCGCACTCCGGCGTCCAAACGAACTTATGCTCCTTCCTCGTCAAAGTAGTGAGAGGTAACGCTATCCGCGAGAAGTTCTCTACGAAGCGCCTATAATAGCTGGCAAGCCCCAAAAAGCTCCGGAGTTCTGCTACCGTAGTAAGCTCAGGCCACTCCTGTATCGCAACAATCTTCGCCGGATCCACAGCAATACCCTCTCCACTCACTATATGCCCGAGGAACGCCACTGAGGATAGCCAAAACTCACACTTCGAGAACTTGGCATACAACTGGTTTCTCCTTAGCGTCTCCAACACCAAATGAAGATGCTTGAAGTGATCTTCCTCACTTTGCGAGTACACCAAAATATCGTCGATGAAGACGATCACGAAATGGTCCAAGTACTCCCTGAACGTCCTATTCATCAAATCCATGAATACTGACGGCGCATTAGTCAGCCCAAACGGCATGACCGTAAACTCATAATGCCAGTATCTCGTACTAAACGCTGTCTTCGGGATATCACTCTCCCTTATCCGCAGCTGATAGTACCCAGACTTGAGATCTAACTTCGAGTACACTGTCGACCCGACTAATTGATCAAAGAGATCATCAATCCTAGGGATCGGGTACTTGTTCTTCTCAGTCAGCTTGTTTAGCTCCCGATAATCAATACACAACCTCAAGCTTCCGTCCTTCTTCTTAATAAAGAGGACCGGTGCGCTCCAAGGCGAAGAACTCGGGCGCACATACCCTTGTTCCAACAACTCTTGCAGTTGAACTTTCAGCTCTGCCATTTCCTTAGGCGCTAGCCGATACGGAGATCATGACACAGGCTTCGCACCTGCCACTAGCTCGATCGTGAAATCTATCTCCCGTTGAGGCGGGGCTCCAGGAAGATCTGCGGGGAACACATCAGGGTATTCCGATACCACTGAAATATAATCCAAAGCGGGCTTCGGCTTTGCAACCTCCACTAGTGTAAAGAACAGTTCTGCACCGGCACGAACCGCCTTCACCACCTGAACAGCAGACATCAACGTCTTGCTCGACCCCTTTAAGCCCGTAAAAGTCGTCTCACGACTTGCCCCCAGCTTGACTTCCTTGCTACCGCAATCTATATAGGCCTGCTGCTCCGAGAGCCAGTCCATGCCAAATATGACGTCGAACTCCACTAACGGAAGTAAAGACGCTCGCAGGTCGAACTCCTGCTCCCCAATACGAATCTTAACATCGCAGATCCTATCCGCTCGCATCGAACACTCATTGGGCAACAACACATCCAACTTATCCTTCGCCATCAAGGAAGGGACCCCGATGCGTAATATAAATCCTTCGGACAAGAAGGAGTGTGAAGCTCCCGTATCGAAGAGTGCTCGTGCCGGATTTTCACAAATCAAAACAAATCCTAAACAAGTAGTGGTAAGGTAACATGTGCATAACAAGCATATAAAGGAAATTGACTTGCTATAAATTAAACCGTACTTGTCACCACATCAGCTTGTTTAATGGCCTCCTGTTGGCCAAGATTGTAGACCCTTGGTTGGGCTGGAGCATAATGGGATGCGGTCGACTCCACCGCCTTTCCCTTCTCTTCATAAGTGGCTCCCGGCCTCCTCCCGGACTTAGGACGTCCGCTCCAACAATCACGGGCAAAGTGCCCCGTCTTTCCGCATGTAAAACACGCGCCCGGGGTCCGACTCGTAGTCTCCCCAGAAGCACCAGAAGGAGCTGGACCCGAAGTCCTATGCTTCTTGAAAGACCTCCGATAGCCGGACTTTGAAGTAGTCAGCACTCTGAACTCAGATTTCTTATCAGCCAAGCCTTTCTTCGCTTGTACATTCTTCATGTCCTTCTCCAAGGACCGGGCAGTATTGACCAAGGTTAAGAAACCCTGCGTCATCGGCCCCGACAGTAATAGTCTCAGCTCATCCCTCAAGCCTTCATAAAAACGATTAGTCTTGCGCTCCTCATCCATGATGGTGGAGCTAGCATAACGACTCAACCGCGTAAACTCGTGGAGATATTCATCCATGCTCCTCTCACCCTGCACCAACTTCAGGAACTCATTCTCCATTGAAATCCTCTGAGTAGAAGGGAGGTATCTTGCTAAGAACAATCCCGAGAACTCTTCCATCGGAACGTCTATCAGTTGTCTACCTCTCAAATGATGCAGCTCCAATCCTTCCCACCACATCCTTGCTTCACCGTCCAGCAGGAACGTAGCGATGGTGGTTATTTGCCACTCCTCCGTCTCCGTCGCCGTCATGACTCTCTTCACCCTAGAGAGCCAGTCTTCAGCCTGAGATGGTGTTCCCAACCCCGAGAATAACGGAGGGTTAAAGCTCATTACATGCTTCAACTGCCTCTCAGTTGCCCTCCTTGGCACTATTGGTTCCGCAACCACTTGCTCCACCCTCCTCGGCTCAGCCTCTCGCAGAGGTTCTTGCTCCATCACGGGAGCGGGCGGCTGCGCTTGCCTTCCAGGCTGCGCATTAATCACGGCCAACACCGCTTCAGCCACCAAACGTATATTCTCAGCCGACAGAGGCGTTGCGGGAGCAACATCCGGTGCACTGCTAGCCTCAGAAACTCAGCGTTCTGATGGCCCAACACCACTTCTGGTCACCTATAGTGGTACAAAACACCGTTAAGCGACCACATAACATTGCAAACAGCAAGTATAGGAACACGCAGGTTCCTCAAACACGAGTATTTTCATTCCTAAGGACATTCATGGGTTCTTTTACCATTATAACGATGACGCACACAATGTGCTCACCACCCCTTAAAAAGAATTCGCCCACGAATTCACTTTAAGCCCGACCAAAACCAGTAGTCTGATACCAAATTGTAACACCCCCTATCCGTCGCATAGCATATAGTAGTAGGTCCGGCCGGGGCCCGACGCCATATACTACAGACAGACCGGGTGGTTACGTATGGAAACCATCCAACCAATCTCAACGTCCTACACAGAGCATTCTAGCGGAAGCAGTTTATATAAGTTGTAAACAAGAACCCAGCATTAGAGCACGAATGTCCACTAGCACAAAATTAGGAATGTATACAAAATACCCAAAATCGGCCTTAAGGCCTTACAAAATGTTTCACTTGAATAATATATGATTTACAAACCTCGGCACGCAGGCCGGTCATACATGAATAAAACAGAAAACAATTCCACTTGGGCCTTCGAGGGCCAGCTTCGCAAAAAGGGCTTTAGCCCGCTATTGACCGCTTGGTTCAGCTGCACCTGCAAGCAACAAACCACCGCACGGTGGCAAACAAGGCAACGGTCAGCAATGCTGACCAAATTATAACGATCCCGCCCCCAACTCGGGGCGGCGATGCTCCTTCCCTGCATTTCATTAGCACAAGCGAGCAATGCATATAACCATAGCCATTTCATCACAGACGTTGGTTCGTACGGCCACACGTCCCGTGCACTCAGGGCACATTCTCGGTGAACCGGTCGATGTTACGTCAATTAAAGCCATTAACATTCCGGACTCACCACCGCCACTTAGACGGCCATTCCTATGAGCAATTCGTCTTCCTGGCATTGGTCACGTCAATTTAAGCCATTGACCGCTGAAGACTCACATCTATGCCAACGGCGAGTGCCACGTAACCTTAGGTCTCTCTAACCCGAACGACATAGATCGGGTACGGTTCCATCTAACCCGTGCTCACATCGCAACGACAATTTAAGCCATTTGCGCGGGTCAAACTTTCGCCGAGTCCCATTCTACCGCAAGTCACATAACCACGTTATGTTCAAGTTGGCTCTCAGGCCACCAAGTTGGCAAGATCTCGTATCCGCCCAGTTTTCCGGGTGCACCTTTGGGTTAGTCCCCAAGGCTCCCTGCTGCAATCTACCGCGTAGAAAACCCGAAAACAAACCATAGCACGGAGTCTTCTCCGACCTTATGCAATGCAACATCACCGATCCAGACTAACATGTCCGGGTAGGCTTCACACAAAATGCCTACGTCCGTTCTCGCATACGGACTCTAAACAACGGGGACTTTACATATCTACCCGAAGGAACGCCTCCAACTCTCCGCAAACTCGCGAGAGCGGGCTTCCTATGCTAAGAAAAGGAGCGATTCATGCTCAAGATGAGGATCGTTACCCTTGAGTTCCTCTTTGGCGCCATCGAAAAGTAATCGAATAGAAATCACCTCACTTGCGTTGCCTCCGTGGATCCGGAGTCGGCTTGCGATTCGGAGCTCCGAAGCTCCTCCAATGGCGGATCTAGCTCTTCTTCCTCCAAGGGCTCTCCTCTTTCTCCAAGGGTTTGGAGAGATGAAAAAGGTAAGAAAGTGATGGATTTTCTAAGTCAAACCCGGGTATATCCTCTCAGGAACCATCCCCAGCCGTTAGATCTTCAATCAAGGAAACGAACGGTTTTGATTCGGGGCTGAAATGCCCAATCTGGACCGAACACGGCCTGGCACACGCCCGTGTCCAGGGCCGTGTGCCGCATTCGCCATCAAAATCGAATCTCCTGGACCCTCACACGGGTATCGAACACGCCCTTGTTCGAGCTGACACGCCCGTATTCCAGCTGACACGGCCGTGTCGCCGGCCGTGTACCCCATGATTTTCCCCCGTTTTCAACCCGAGCACTGCACGGGTCCTAGGACACGCCCGTGTCCTTTCCCGTGTCACCTTGACACGCCTGGGCCCTAGACCGTGTACAAGGTCTCGACATTTCGTCGCGTGCAGATCGACGACTCGATGACACGGCCTTGGACACGCCCGTGTCCTAGGCCGTGTGCCTTGTCTCGACGATCGTCGAGCGAATCTCGACGAATTCCCCGGGACGATCGTCGACACGGGTCGACACGCCCGGCGACACGCCCGTGTCGCGGGCCGTGTGCCCATTCTCGACGAATCGTCGAGTATAACTCGACGATTTCACGGCTAAGTGTCGACACGGGTCGACACGCCCTGCGACACGCCCGTGTCGCAGGCCGTGTGCCCATTCTCGACGAATCGTCGAGTATAACTCGACGACTTCGCGGCTAAGTGTCGACACACGCTTGACACGCCCTGGGACACGCCCGTGTCCCAGGCCGTGTGCCTTCTGCCAGAACCCAAACTGGCCCAAAACGTCCCTCTTTGCTCCTTTGAGTTTCGGGGCGTTACACTTGATCTCCCTTGGCCATGAATGACCTCTTTTCTCACTTTCTCTCTCCTCCATTAAAGAGGAAAATGGAGCTTTCTCTCTCCTACTCACCATGGCCGAATTTTGATCTCTCCTCCAGCCTATTGGCAGCCCACTAACTCATATTAATAATAAAATGAGGTTAGCCCAAGTGGGGGAAATGGGTTTGAGCTTGGGTTAGCCCATTTAGGCTAATTTGACCTAACACTAGAATAGAGTTGACCTTGGTCAACATGACCATTTGAGTTGACCCCAATGGGTCCTTGGTGACCCATTGGACTCCCTTAAGGTCTAGGAAGACTTGAGTAGGGTTGGTTTTGCATCTTGGGGGTCACATGCCCCTTGGTAAGGGCACTTTGACCATTTTAGAGCTAGAGTTGACTTGGGTCAACATAACCATTTGGGTTGACCCCATTGGGTCCTTGGTGACCCATTGGCCTCCCCTAAGGTCTAGGAAGGGTTATGTAGGGTTAACCTGCACTTTGGAGGTCACATACCCTTAGTAAGGGTACTTGACCAGATTAGGGGCTTGAGTTGACTTGGGTCAACCTGGCCTCTAGGGGTGACCCCAAAGTATCCCTAGTGACCCCTTGACTTCACGTTAGAGTTAGGGGGGGATAGGTGGGGTCCTCTAGGCTAGGAGTAGGTCAATTGACCCTAAGTAGGCTAGTTTGACCCATTTAGGGCTAGGGTTGACCTTGGTCAACTGAGCCTCTTTGGTTGACCCCAATGGGTCATTATGGCTCTAATGGGCCTCCCAAGGTATTAGGGGGTGTTGTGGTAGGGTCTTGGGGTAAAGGTGTAACTCATGGTCATCCTAAGCCATTGTTCAGAGTTCTACCATTTGCAGACCATGATGAGTTTCCACATTTTGTCTCCTATCTCTTGGCCCATTTCTGGCTTCCTAGGGTTTGTCATGACCTAGCCATGCACAAAACCACTCCTAGGGGTCTAGTTGGAAATGGGATGTTACAAATCCCAATAAACAAAACAAAGATTTCGTCCCCGAAATCAAGGTTAAGCCTACGGGAATTTCTACCGTTGAAAGGAAACTTATAACATCCCATCACGACGCCATGTTTGCTAAATTAAGTTTTGAGGGATGCCTAGATCTATGACCATTTCGCCCAATTGATGAAGCCAAGATCCCAATAAACAAAAGATTAGTCTCTACTCTTCCTAGTGCAGCCCTACTAGTTTAAAGCAGAAAAATAAATTAGACATCTTGAGGGGTTGTGAGGTATACCTGACTGAACAGCTCTGGGTATCTTTGTCGCATCAAGTCCTGCAGCTCCCAAGTATGCTCCTCCTGGCTGTGGTTCATCCACAGGACCTTGACTAGTGGAACCTTCTTGCATCGCAAGACCCGTACTCCTCGGTCGTCGATCCTAACCAGCTCCAAACGAACTGACCAGTCTGAAGCTGCCGGCCCTTCGGTGGTCAAAATCTGTTGCTCCGGGCGTAGCAGAGCCCTCCTCAGCGAAGAAATATGGAAGACGTCGTGCAGAGCTTCCAGCTCTGGTGGTAACTCCAGCATGTAGGCCAGGGGCCCGATCCACTCCAGGATCCTGTAAGGGCCCATGTACCTAGGGCTGAGCTTCTTCCTCCAACCATGCACCTGCGAGACTCCATGCATGGGCCAGATCTTCAAAAACACTTGGTCCCCCACCTGGAACTCCACCTGCCGATGCCGGGCATCATAGTACTTAGCCTGTCTACTCTGCGCCTCTAGCATCCTGTCTCTGATCAGCCTCACCTGAGCCTCGGTGTCTTCAACAAACTCTGATCCCAACACCTTCGGATCTTCGTCCTGAACCCAAGAAAGCGGGGTTCGACATTTCCTTCCATACAAGGCTTCGTAAGGCGCCATCCTGATGTTGGACAGGTAGTTGTTGTTATAGGAGAACTCGACCAGGGGTAAGAGTTTCTCACACGGTTCCCCGCGGTCCAAAATGCATAGCCTCAAAAGATCTTCCAGCGCCCGGTTGGTGCATTCTGTCTGCCCGTCCGTCTGGGGATGGAATGCAGTGCTGAAGGTCAATCACGTGCCTAAGAAAGCTTGCACGGATCTCCACTCCCTGGAAGTGAACCGGCCATCCCGATCCGACACGATCGTCTTGGGCACCCCATGATATCGAACGAACTGCTCCACAAATCTCCGTACTAATACTCCCACAGCGTCGTCCTTCCTGATCGCAATGAACCTGGCTACTTTTGTCAACCGATCGATGATGACCCAAATCGAGTCATTTCCTGTTCGTGATCGGGGAAGTCCGTGAATAAAGTCCATCGCGATGTCTTCGAACTTCCACTCTGGTACTGGGAATGGTTGCAACAAACCCGCGGGGTTTTTGCACTCTGCCTTCACTAGTTGGCAAGCTTCGCAGTGGGTCACAAACCGAGTGATATCCTTCTTCATGCCAGGCCAGTACATAGTCTTCTTCAAATCTGCAGTCATCTTTGTGATGCCCGGGTGCACCGAGTATGGTTTACGTCCATTTCATTATATTTACGACGTAAACTTTCCTAGATGAGATCTAAGGGAACCCCAAGTCAGTAACTAATTTGCCCAATAAACAAAAGACACGCCCCCAAAAGATGAGCCCCCAATAAACAAAAGATAAGCCTCTACCTGCCTTGGGCTGAGTATCTATGTTATATCCATCCTAGCTGGGTGCACAATCCCTAGGGCATCAATCTTGACTTGGGTTCCAACCTGAATCTGTTGATATACTCCATACTTAAAACCCTCCGAGTCATATTTACGACACCCTTATCCGGGTCAAAAAGTTCCCAATCCCAACCGAGTCTCTTCCGAACTTGAATTCCTATCCGGCCCTCGGTGCTTGCCATGGTGGTTGTCTCCAGGTAATCTTCTTACTAGTACGAGGGTTGAGACTATGTGTCTTCTACCATTCTGCTAATGGATTTTTGGTCTCAATTCTCCTTAAAGCAGTCCTTCCGGTTTGAGTAATCCTTGATAGGGACCGTAGGGCTACCTGAGTTTATGGCATAGGTAGCCATTCTCATGTTATACTCCTCCTTTATTCTCTTTAGGTATCTCCTTAGCTTAACCGAGTTCATACCCCAAGTCTATTTCGGACTAGGGCATACTGTACGTTATCATGGTTAGTCAGGTCTCCTGCTGGGTTGAGTCTAACTTGTTGACTAGAGAATTATAAGATGGGATTTTCGCAGCCGGAGGTGCTCCCTGCTGGGGCAGGGTTTGCCACAGGCTACAAAAAAATAATTTCAATTGCTAGCTGAAGAACAAGTTGAATTAATGAAAAGGTGGACTTTACATGTGATTCCCCTTATGGGCACACCACTGCTTCCGCTGCTTAGTTTGTCCCCAAACTAAACTCGTGCGGGGGTGACCCAGGGTTGTGGACTGCTACTTTTCGATCGAGGTCCGCCTCTGATACCACTTGTAAGACCCCCCCCTTTTTATTCTTTCTCGACACCGGGGTCTTAGGCCCAGAACCGCCGTTTTGCGGTGACTCATTCACGCCCTGAAGGGTCATCACCACAAAGCGCCGATTCTGCCGGCCGATTTCGATCACAGAAAAGTAGCATAAAGAAGTAAATGCAAAATTGCAGTCCACGGAAAATCACATGCCATAATAAATATAACTCCACGAAGGGAGTGTCCACAAAAGAAAACATCAGAGTAGCAACAAAACAGGCTTATGCCCGGTACAACATATCCTCACTACAAGAATCACTCATGCGGAAGCAGAAAAATCTACTCAAGGTCGAGACTCACGGTCCCGGCTGTATGAACTCCGGAGCTAGACTGCCCCACCTCCAAACGCACCGGTCTCTGGGGCTGCTCCTCCATGCTGGTCTCCACGATCCCCTAAATGATGCGGTTCGAAAACCGTTAGTCTAAAAGACTAAGTCCTATCATCCCCCGCCCCATCCCCCACGGTTCCTAGGCACCGAGCGGAGAGGAAGAAAGTGGAGGACTTGAAGGTGGAGAATATCAAAAAGCAGATGGCAGTGGACCTATACTAGCAACTCTATAACATGTATGGACAATAAGCTGAAATATGAAAAGTAACCTTCACTTATGTGAGAACACATAAGCCAAGGGGTCTTCTGCAAGGCTCCCATCATATAAAAAGTCCCATACCAATTTATACGTTGGGGTGTCGGTTATCAAACAGTAGTAAATGTATTTATATATCAAAATTAACCTTAATTTATAAACTTGCCCACACAAGCTTATAGACCAAGGGGTCATTTTGCAGGTCCTAAAGTATAAGCGTCCCATTCCACTTATACTTTTGGTGTCAGGGTTAAAATAATCGATTATGCTATGACATGCAAGTGGGTATGATGGATCATGCAAGTGCAATGCACACACCCGACTCTGTGTACACAGACCTTTAGTTCCCCCTTTTTGGAGCCGTAACCTCCCAGGATACCTCCGTAGTGGCAGACGGAAGCGGTGGGTTGGGCCTCGCCCACCTCTAACCAGTAAAGCACTACCGGTCAGACCTACCGTACGCCTCAACGCTTGGTGCACGAAGCGGACTCCTGCGTACTCTTGCCGGCTGGCGCACCGGACTTCTGATGGCGAAGTGCTAATCACACTTGCTGAGTCAACGAATTGGCGTCGGTGCATCGACCCTCCAATACTGAAGACCCACCACCTTAATTTCCTTTCCTTTTATGCACATGCAAATTTAGCGTAATCAAACCCGAGCCGAAGCTCCCCGGACAAACACATCCGACTCAAACAATCGAGCCGAAGCTACCCGGACCCAAAGTCCGTCTTTTAACCATCCGAGCTGAAGCTCCAAGATATCTACCAGTGCTATCAGTGTTTGTGAAAGGTGCAACCCTAATTACTAAGTTAATCTTTTCAGCTTTTAAAACGGTTTACGTTAACCAATGACTGCCCCCGGTATTCCCTGTGAAGGGCTCTCAAGGGGCACTAGGTACTGTGTTGGGATTACGCCCAGCGTTCCCTTTCGCAAGGTACTTATTTTGTTATTGGTTGATTCCCTTACCCATTACTTTCTCATGTTCCGATAAGCTAATCCTAGGGTGATTTGACTCCAACTCTCCTAGGGTAGGACGATCTTTCGTCGGACCCGAACGCCTATAAACCCTATACAAAACCACACCCTACTCACTCATCTTTCATAGATGCAGCCCATTCCACTTATCCTTCCAGCAAACCATCAAGACCCATCATACGTGCCCTAATTCACATCCAAATGAAATCCTGCAGTTTTGCTATATGCAGACCACTTAAGCTACATGACCCGTAAAAAGGGAAGTACATGAAATACTCATCCAGTACCCTTATGATAATTATTAGAGGGCTAAAATGACATTTGAAGCATAAATCTAGAAATCCATAATTTTCCTAATTTGTCTGATAATTAATTTATTTATTCTAGTGTCCAAAAGGCCCAAGTTTGAACATGAGGTACCATTTTCAGACAAGATAATAATCCACTAAATTTATGATAATTACAAAATGCATAATCAACTCTAACTCCTAAGTCTTCCAATTTTTCAGCAAGGTTTGGGACCTTAAATGTAATTTCAAAGTTGCCTCATAAATAGTCAATTTAAAAGCTTTTACAGTAATAATGCCTCCAAAAATTCAGAGAAAATTCAGGGATGATTGTGATGGCCTACAAATACCCTAGAAAAAGTTTCATAATTTATCATTTAAAAATAAGGCTATATTTGATTTTCTCATGAAATTTCAAGTTTATGGGTTAATGAACAAAGTATACTAATTAACCATCAAATATTTCCACAAAAATTTCCACATGATAATATTGAGCTAGAAACACTATCAAGTTTCATAATTTTTCAATAAGTAATGGGCTCTTGCAAGAATTATTTAGTATGTAACCAAAATAAAGCACTTGTGAAGTAGATGCCCTAACTAGATATCCAAAAATTCTATCAAAATTCATACATGATTAGTATAGCCTAAAACTACCTCTGCCAATGTTGCATGCCCTTTCAATGGGCAGTGAGACCACAATAGCCAAATTATTAATTAGGGCAATCCTATTGGTTACAAATGAAGTGCTACAAATATTGATTAAAACTCCTCAAGTAAATTATCAGAGGCTCAAAATATCCTCATTCCCTCACTACCCAAATTTGGTAAAGGTTCAAGATGTTTAGCTAACCCAAACCTACACTACAAGTTTTAGGTCCTAAGATAGGGTTAGGATTTTGGGGGTCCTACCCTTTTCAAAATTATCTAATATTTTTAACAGAGGGTTTTATCATCCTAGGAACCTCCTTGCAAAATTTGGTGTTCATCCAAGGTGCTTAGGGCTCATGCCCTTCACAAGGCACAAAGGTCCTTCCTTAGGGTTTGGCCTGGGAACTTAGGGCAAATCAATTCCACTCTACCCCAAATTCCATGGGGAGGTGCTAAGTGCCATACCAAGTCAGTGGCCCAAATTTCAGCCTCTGTTGAGGTGATTTGGTCACTCAAAATCAAAAGTGCACTTTTTGACCAAAATACCCTTATTAAGGTAAAGTTAGGGTTGGGTCAATACCTATTCAAAACACATCCAAATTAAGTAAAATTTTATACAGATACATAACATGAGCCCAGGGACCACTCACCAAAATATGGGAGGGTTTAGAGATGTTTAGGACACCTATGTAATTTATTTATGGATTATTAAATTTTTATAAAAACTATAGAAATCGTTTCTCCATAAATTCTCATTTTTGGTCAGGCCCTAGTTATAGATAAGAATGATCCTCTGTCCAAATTTCAGCCAATTTGGACAAGGGATGAAGGGTGGACATCCATTTGAGTCTCAGGTCATCCCTAGGTACAGGTCCCACCAAAATGGGTGCCCTGGCCCAACCATAGGGCCAAATTGGTCCAAATCAATTTTGGATTACATTACACCCATAGGGCTACAACTTTCATATTGAACGTTTTCCAACCAGGTGGCCCTAAGTAGTTTTAATAATTAATGCAAAACAGCCCAAAAAAACAGGACAGAAAATTCAGAAATCAAAACTAAATAAAAGAAATGATGCTGCACGAATCTTAAAGCAAATCGTGGGGCTCCTGGTCATCTTCTTCCTCCAGCCAAGGGCCATGATTGGCCGAACCTGGAGCTTATTCCAAGAGCATTTCCCGGCCACACGGCCACCTCCTTGGCCGGCCACCACCGCCACCACCTTCGTTGAGGTGGGGGCTATCGCCGGGCGGCGGCACGGCGGCCGGAGGGGTGGTTTCCGGCGAACCCGACCACCATTTTTTTTTGGAAAAACCATGAAAATGAAAACTTGGATCGGCTCAATTGAGTCCGATTCTTGTCCTAAACGATTCCTAAGATCTACCCACGGAAGGAGTAGAGGAGGACCTTTAACCGAGCTTGTCGTCGAGTGTGGTGGTGGTGCACCATGGCCGGTGGTGGAGCTTTCCGATGCTTGCAACTTCACTACCAAACCGCCCGGTTTCTTTAGGTGAAGGGTGAAAACGATTTCTCTTGGACCATGAAAGCTTTTAAAAGCATCAAATGGGTTGGGGGAGAGGGAGGGTCATGGCTTCAAATCCATTAATGGTTATGAATTGGAATTTCGGTTTTGGAGAAAATCCATGGAGATTCACCTCCCCTTTGTCCCAATTCGTTTGGAAACTCCTCAAAACTGATAGGGGAGATGAATACTAATTAATTGGTGAAGAATGGAGGGGTGATTCACCTTCCCCACCATGAATGGCCTTCTCTTTCTTCTTTCTCTCTCTTCCCTATTGGAGGAATTAAATTCAGCCACCTTGGGTGGCTGTCCATGGCTATTAAACTCCTCAAAACTGATGAGGGGGAATGTATTCAGCCTTTGGAATCAATTGGAGAGGCCCTTGATCTCCCTTGGCCATGAATGGCCTCTTTTCTCACTTTCTCTCTCCTCCATTAAAGAGAAAAATGGAGCTTTCTCTCTCCTACTCACCATGGCCGAATTTTGATCTCTCCTCCAACCTATTGGCAGCCCACTAACTCATATTAATAATAAAATGAGGTTAGCCCAAGTGGGGGAAATGGGTTTGAGCTTGGGTTAGCCCATTTAGGCTAATTTGACCTAACACTAGAATAGAGTTGACCTTGGTCAACATGACCATTTGAGTTGACCCCAATGGGTCATTGGTGACCCATTGGACTCCCTTAAGGTCTAGGAAGACTTGAGTAGGGTTGGTTGGGCATCTTGGGGGTCACATGCCCCTTGGTAAGGGCACTTTGACCATTTTAGGGCTAGAGTTGACTTGGGTCAACATAACCATTTGGGTTGACCCCATTGGGTCCTTGGTGACCCATTGGCCTCCCCTAAGGTCTAGGAAGGGTTATGTAGGGTTACCCTGCACTTTGGGGGTCCCATACCCTTAGTAAGGGTACTTGACCAGATTAGGGGCTTGAGTTGACTTGTGTCAACCTGGCCTCTAGGGCTGACCCCAAAGTGTCCCTAGTGACCCTTTGACTTCACTTTAGAGTTAGGGGGGCATAGGTGGGGTCCTCTAGGCTAGGAGTAGCTCAATTGACCCTAAGTAGGCTAGCTTGACACATTTAGGGCTAGGGTTGACCTTGGTCAACTGAGCCTCTTTGGTTGACCCCAATGGGTCCTTATGTCTCTAATGGGCCTCCCAAGGTATTAGGGGGTGTTGTGGTAGGGTCTTGGGGTCAAGGTGTAACCCATGGTCATCCTAAGCCATTGTTCAGAGTTCTACCATTTGCAGACCATGATGAGTTTCCACATTTTGTCTCCTATCTCTTGGCCCATTTCTGGCTTCCTAGGGTTTGTCATGACCTACACATGGACAAAACCACTCCTAGGGGTCTAGTTGGAAATGGGATATTACATCCGGGGCCGTCTCCATTTGTCTTGTTGCTGCTAGAGTTTTATTTGCTTAATGTTGTGTGTGACTTTGAATTGTCTTTCTCTCCGTATTAAAATTTTTCTACCTGAACATTGTTTAAAATTGTTAATACATGTATTTGGTCCACCTTAAGGACGGTAAAGAAAAGGGCTTCTAGGAGACAACCCATTTTAGCTTTGTTTAATTTGTTTGTTTAGCTTTTTCAGTGTGCATGCCTATTAATTGCTTCGTTGAAGATGTGCTTCTTGCTGGTGATTTTGTCTGGGTCGTGGGCTTATTGATCAAGTTTAAAGCCAATCTTCTGTTATGCTCATCTTCTTAGCATTAGGTAACTTCTCCACTTATTTCATTTTGATTTTAGCTTCAACATATTTTGTTGTGCTTCTTAACTTAATTATGGGGTAGAGCTTGTCGATGTTACCTTTGCCCGTGCACTTCATTTGCATACCAGTAGCTGTTTTTAATTTATTTGTTTAGTTCATTGTATTGAGCATCGTTGCACCCACATGAGCACGTACTTAACTTTTTGTGCACAACGAGTCAAACTTGTTTCTTTCGTTAGATTTAGGAAAATTATCTTGCTAACATAGGATTGTGAGGCGGGGTAAATGTTGACCTTCCTGTACTCCTAGTCGAGTGCTCCCGTCTTGTGTAGAAATTAAAGTATAATTAATTTTTCTACATGCTTTTACTTTTATATTTTTCTAATTGTGTAAATTCTTTTTATTCTACACAAAATTTGCTGAATCCGTTGTGAATCCGACGGTAGCTTAGGGATGTGTGTAAATAGCCGTTAGATTCGTATTGCTCGAGTTGGGAGGATGGATAGTCTTTCTCGTTAGCTAAGAACTTGCCCCAAGCTACTCTCGAAGCATTAGTGCATGGTTAGTTAAGTATGAGCATGATGTTGGCCATCATTTTGGCCAGGTTGAGCTTTGTATCTGTTCCTAACATCTTATCCTCGCTAGCCCCGCTGTGCCTACCCTCCTTTGATTCAGCTCCACTTTTATTTCACCAAAGCCTAGTAACCGACCCTAGTCGCACACCCAAGTATAACATTACTGTTTTCTAATTTCAGGATGGGGGTGTTGATGCGGTGAGTTCTTTGTGAAATATGTGGTTGTGCTCCCATGAATTTATTTGCTGGAATTGTGTAAAAGGAAAAGAAGAATTAAGAAGAAAATTTATAAAAAGAAAATTTGAAAAAGAAAGAAAAAGAGAAAGGAAAAGTATAACTGAAAATCTGATTTCAGTTAATATTTTTTTGGAGTAGGCGGTACGCACACCCGTATTTTAAAATTAAAGTCTGGGGGTGTGGTGTACCCGTGTGTTTTGTGGGTAGCAGATAGAATCTTTTTGTGCTAGCTCAGTAGGGTTTTGTGCGTAGCCTTTGTTTTTACCCTTGATTACCTCGCCTTAACCCAAGCCCCACTACTACCCGAAGGCCTACGGACTCACGCTTAAAGAAAACTAGTGTCGTGGTGAGAGAGCGAACTGACAAGCATATGGTCACCGACATTGTTGGATTCCTTTGGAGGTTGTCCCGAATCCCGATCTTTGGCAATTCTCGCCTTAGCGGTTAGTCTATTTTCTCCCTACGTTTGACCGGAGGATTCACCGCAATTCTGTTTTTATGTAGTCATAGAATTTTTGTAATGCAGGCTGAAAAGTATAAATTATTTTGTATGCTTAGAAACTTTCTATACTATATTTTTATGCCCGCGAGCGTGCGACTTCGCAAGGTACTCCAGATCATAATTACTGTGTTAGTTAGTTCTTTTTCTAGTCTACAAGGATCTTCTTTGCTTGGGACGTGCAAATAGGTAAGTCTGGGGGTGTGATGAGTCTCGTTTATATAGGGTTTTGCGGACTCGTCTGGGCTGGTTTTCATGACTTTGCACTTCACTTTTCGGTTGTTTTCATTGATATTTCGTTTCTACTGCTTTTCACGTTTAGTGCACTTTTCAAGCCCGTGGGTGCGCAATTGCGCATTCGATTGCTGGCATGCACTTGGTGCTCCTCAGGGCTCGTTCTAGTTGTTTTTATTGCATTTTATTGATTGCTGGAGGGTCCTCCTTTGTGAGTTTTTTTTGTGTTTGCAGGTGGTCAGTTTTCACCACTTCAGAATTCTGAATTGTGGAAAACGCACGGTCGTGCATTTTCTTGGCGCACAGTTTGTTTTCGTCGTGCATTTTCTACAGATTATTTTGGAAGATTGACCAGCCCGTGCGATTGCTTCACGCACGGTTTCTTCGGAACCGTGCACGAAGGAAATGCATGGTTTTCATGTAGCTTCCCAGTTTTTCCAGTTCTGTTTCTAATCGTGCGCGTTGTTCACACACGGGCAGCTGCACCCGTGCGCGAGTAAAATGCACGGCTTTACTGTATGTTTCTATTTTCCAGCACTGTGTCGCTACTCGTGCGATGTCCTTTCCGCACCGGCGAAAGCGCCCGTGTGCGAAGGAAAATGCACGGGTCATCGCTTCTTCTTCCTCAGGCATTTTCTGGATATTAAAATCGCACGGTTCACGCACGGTCGTGCGCCAGACCATGCATGACCATTTTTTTCTTACTTTTACTACTTAAGCCGCATATTTCTTGTGGACCGGGATATCTCCGTTTTCCCCCGCCATTCTTGCCCCTTGGAGCGGGAACTCGTCCCTCCAGCAATCATTTTCTCTCTCCTCCTTTTAGGATTGATCCAGCCACCCATTCTCCACCAAAGAGCTTTCTAAAGCTTTGTCTCCGACCGCCATTGCCATTGCCGACCTCCAAGCTACTGTTTGAGTTATTAGTTGCAGAACTTGTGAAGCATTTCGCTCTGATCCGAATCAGCGACCACAACAAGAAGAAGATGGGTGTGAAGAAAGAAGTGACAGCCCTTTGAGATCCCGGATACCTTACAAAGATCGAGCTAGGACTAGGCTCGACAACCCTCGCTTCCGGCCGTGAATCATGGACAGTCTTCGAGTGCTTGGTTGTGTTTCACCCCCTCTTTTCTTTGATTTGCTTTAACCTGAACTTGTGATAGTATGCTTGAGGTTTAATAATCATATTTTTCTCAAGGTCTTGCTATGGTTTTGTGTGGTGATTTCTTGATCATGATGTGTGTTGATGAGCTTCATCTTTGTTAGAGAAAGTTGAGTTTGAGTCATTCTAGCGACTGCTGGAAGCATGCAATGCAAAGAGGTGTTTACGACCCTCGATAGTTTGTTCGTCTCCGCTATTACTCTTTGGAGTTATTCACCCGGGCAACATGGTGACGGTGACCCGCACTATATTAATGTTGCTTAGTTTTGGAAACCCAAAATCAAACCCCTCATTTTTACTTAGCACTCTCATTCATTTCTCTGACAGCGGAATCCATGCTCCCTACTTGCACTCCGTGTGAGATCGATACTTGGGTAAGCTACTCCTCCCTTTTATTACTTGGCCGTGAACGGTAATCTTACCACTAGTGCATCAGAGATATCGCCCGGCGATATTGAGTATCGCCGGGAGCCGACAACGACGATCGACGAATCTGCGTTCGACGATCGATGAATTACGTTTGACGAATCTACAAATGCGGAAATTAGGAGTTTGTGGGTCACGTGGGATCCGTTATCGCTATCTCTAGGTGGCGATACCCAGTGTCGCCACGCGATAGTGCACGTTCGACGATCGACAGATCTGGGATGCGAAAAAGAGTAGTTCGTGGGACACGTGACAGCCGTTACCGATATTGCCAGGTGGTGATACCTAGTGTCACCAAGTTATATCGCCAAAGTATAAAAGGCGTTCATTTTTCTGAGGAGATCATGAATTTTCATTACCTGGAGTGTACCTTCCTGTTTAGACGAACCAGAGAGCTACAGATTCCAGATTTACTTCATACTCTAAAGAAGGCCGACGCGCAAAAGATTGACAACACGTACAAATCATTCAAAGAAACCTGACTAGGATTCATCATCTTCAACACTTTGTTTGAAGGGAGTTTTTATTCAGAAGTTTTCAATTTGGTTTGTTTTTATTCCTATTGTAAACCTATTGTAATCGAGAGGATAAATCGTCGCCTTGTGCATGGCGTCTAAGACCTTGTGTGGCTTAGGGGAAAATCGTCGTCTTGTGTGTGGCATCCAAGTCCTTGTGTGGATTAGAGAGAAATCGTTGCTTTGTGTGCAGTGTCTAGATCGATGTTGATCTAGGGGAGGCTAGTAGCAAGATCTAAGAAGAGATATGCTACAGCCTATCGGCTCTTGGTAGAAGGACCGACGAAAACAAAAGTATATTGTATTTTTCATAAGCCTTGTTCTCTAACTCTATAGAGACACCTTGTATTCACTTTTAGCACTTTTGAAGTAAATTTTTATTATTTTTTCTATTCTATATTTCAGAGTTTTTAAGTTTTCTTTTGAAAAATTTGTCACCATTCAAAAATTTCTACTAGCATTTTTTTATTCATCAAGTCAAGTTTGTTTAGCTTAAGAAAAATTAATTAACCCTTATTCACCCCCCCCCCCCTCTAAGGATGTCGTAAGATCCAACACTTGGTATCAGAGGGAGGTTACTAAGAAATCGGTTTAACCACAGGGAGTAATGGCGCAAAACACTCATGCATTTTCTGTGGGGGCAAGGTATAAGTAGACCTCCCTTAGTCACTGGCACTGACTACAACTATTGGAAAGCTCGAATGAGGTGCTTTCTAATAGGGCTAGATATCAACGTTTGGGGCATGGTAGAAACATGCTACACCTCTCCTATAATTGTAGTAGGAAGTGTCTCAATGGAAAAACCCAAGGATAAATGGGATGAAGCTGATAAGCTTCGCTGCAAGAATAATGCTAAGGCAATGAACGCCTTATTCTACACATTAGATAGGACTGAATGTAGTCGTATTTGTGCATGTGAAATTGCGTATGATATATGGAATCTCCAAGAAGTTACTCATGAAGGTACATCGCAGGTAAAAGACTCGAATAGTTTCCAGTTAGAGTCATAGTTTGAGAAGTTTAAGATGGAAGTTGATGAGGATGTAGACTCCATGTACACAATGTTCAATAAGATAGTGAATGACTCGAGGATCCTTTGAAAGAGTTTCTCAAATAGAGATTTGGGAGAAAGATACTTAAATCGCTTCCCCTGAAGTTCAATCCAAAGGTGACTGCCATCTCGGAGTCACATGATCTAAAGTCTCTCCATATTGAGAATCTGATAGGCAATCTGAAAACCCATGAAGTAGTGTTAAGGATTCAACAATAGGAGTATAGCCTCGAGCCAAGAAAGAAAGCTTTGGCGTTGAAGTCAAAGAAGGAAGTGGAAAGTGAGTATGATGAGAGTGATGATGAAAATGAAGAGAGCATGTTCGTAAAGAAATTCAAGAAGTTCATAAGAAATCCTAGTTAGAACCCACCAACCCATTAGTTCATCTTAAAACCAAGTTGTTGAGATGAAGGGTGGCGGGGTACATGAACACAAAGGGGAGAAGTCTACAGGCAGTGTGGGATTAACCCCAACCACAAGACCGCGGGGATATTCTGCCACAAGGGGGCCCACCGGGGTCAACACCCGGACCTAGAACACGATGGGGAAGCCAAATATACGGTCTCACACACACATGTCCTGCTGGCTAATATATCTCAACACACCCCCCGCAGCAGGACAACCTGGCTCTGATACCAAGTTAGAACCTGTCAACACATTAGTTCATCTCAAAACTCAGGTGTTGAGATGAAGGGTGGCGTGACACATGAACATAAAGGGGAGAAGTCTACAGGCGGTGTGGGATTAACCCCAACCATAGGACTGTGGGGATATTCTGCCACAAGGTGTCCCACTGGGGTCAACACACAGACCTAAAACGCTATATGGAAGCCAAATATGCGCTCCCACACACACGTGTCCTGCTGGTTAATATAATCTCAACAATCCTGAAAGGAAAAATTCGTTCAGGAAATTCTTCAAGAAGCAAGAGTTTGGATATATGAAAGACAAAGCCCAAGCTGAAAGAGAGGATGATGAAGAGAGATCACCACGCTGAGTGCTATCACTGCAGGAGAGTTGGCTACATTAAGTGCAAGTGACAAAAATATCTGAAAGAGCAGAAGGAGAAGGGGCACAAGAATAAAGACAAGAAGAAAGTTCTGAAGGCGGAAACATGGGATGACACCACTTCTGAGGAGTCAAGCGGTTCAGGCTCAGAAACTGAAGAGGCGGCCAACATGTGCCTGATGGGAAAGAGCATTTCAGCACATGATGAAGAGAGCAATGTCCAGAGCAACACTGAGGCAACTCCTGAATCTTATGATGATTTATATTCTGAATTTTTAAGAATGTGCAAATATTTAGATAAAAACTGGATGAAATTCAAGTATTAAATCTGAAAATAAACATTTAATAAAATAAAATAAATATTTAAAAAATGAAGTAAAAATACTTAGGAAGGAGAAAGTAACTTGTCAAGAGGATTGTCCATCTTCGACAAGGATACTAGAACTTGAGAAAGATCTCCCTAAGTCTCGGTCTCGGGTTGAATCACTTACGACAGAGAAAGAGGCCTTAGAGAGATCTCTAAAGCTTTCTCAATCACAAGTAGAAGTCATTAAAAAGTCCTTCACAAACCGATGTGTCACCATAGTTAACAAAAACACTATGTTGAGAGGACTAGTCCGTGATTTAGAAATGGCCAAAAATAAGTTTGGAATGGGCCAAAAATCACTGAACATGATTTTGGGGAGCCAGTGTTATGGTTTTGCAAGATTCGCACTTGGGTACTCTCCAGAACACTATTGCCCGGCGACAACCACTATCGTCGGCGATAAGGAAATGTCGAGAAAATCATTTTATAAAATTAAAAATAATAAATCTACTATCACTATTGCTCTCAGAAATAATTCAAATCTTACTTTGAAAAACCTATCGACTTCTTTCATCACGTATGCCAAATGTAATAAGTTTGGTCACACAACACATACTTGTAAGAAGGCGGGACATTGTTCTGTTAAACAAATCTAAGTACCTAAGGTTTCCACCTATACTATGGGAGTAACCACTTGGGTAACTATGTCTTTACTCTCATCCTCTTTCTAGATGTTTTGGTAGGCTAAGGACAAAGAAGACATGTGGTACTTGGACTCAAGGTGTTCCAAGCATATGGCGTGCAACAATCAAAGTTCCTTAGCCTAGATATGAAGAAAGGAGGAGTAGTTTCGTTTGATGATAACGGAAAAGGAAAGATCATAGACATCGGAGTAGTAGGTAACAATTCATTTACTATCTCAAATGTCTTGTATATTAAAGGTTTGAAGCATAATTTAATTTCCCAAAGTCAATTGTGTGATGTTGGCTTAAATATCTTATTTGATTCATCTTCAAACATATGCAAAATTATTTATTCCAAAACTAATGATACTGTTCTTACTTCTCCTAGATTTCAAAATGTTTACATGATTAAATTTAATGATTTGTCACATTCTTCTTTAAAATATTTTATTTCTAAAAATGATGAATTAGATTTGTGGCATATGCATCTTGGACATTCTAGTTCCAAGCTAATTGTAAAATTGTCTCAAAATAAACTAGTAAAAGGTTTACCTATTTTGCATGAAAATCTATCTTCTTTGTGTTCAACTTGTCAAAAAGGAAAATTTTCAAAATCTTCATTTACGAGCAAAAAAGTTGTTTCCACTACTAGGCCTTTACAGTTGGTTCATATGGATTTGTTTGTTCCTGTTAATACACTAAGTCTAGGTGATACAAAATACACTTTTGTTTAAATTGATGATTATTATCGTTTATGTTCGGAAATTTTCTTATCATCCAAATCAGATGCATTTTTAGAATTTTCCAAACTATGTCTTCGTGTTCAAAATGAACTAGATTTTAAAATAAAATGCATCCGTTCTGATCATGGAGGTGAATTTGATAATGAAAAATTTGTATCCTTTTGCAATGAGTTAGGTATTAAACATGAATTGTTTTCTCCTCGCACACCACAACAAAATGATGTGGTAGAGAGGAAAAAAAGAACTTTGCAAGAACTGGCTCGTACTATGCTCTCAGAATACAAATTACATAGATCATTTTGGGCAGAAGCCATTAGTACTGCTTGTTATGTTATTAATCATGAAATGCTCGACCTTTATTGAAATTAACATCTTATGAATTATACTTCCAAAAGAAACTGAATGTATCTTATTTCAAAGTTTTTGGTTGTAAATGTTTTATTTTGAACACAAAGGATAATTTAGGCAATTTGATGAAAAGTGTGATGAAGGCATTTTTATTGGCTATTATTCTACTAGTAAGGCTTATAGAGTTTACAACAAACGGACTAAAATGGTTGAAGAAACTATTCATGTAAAATTTGATTAGCTTTTCCCTTGTGTAGAAACTAATAATACTGGTCAAGATGAAGAGCCCTTCCCCCTACCAAGGTCGGATGATGATGAAATCCTTGGAGACAAAGAAGAAGAAAAAGAAGATGAACAAGAAGAAGAAGTGCAAGAATATGTGCCTCCAAGCGAGCTAAGATTCTCAAAAGATCATCCATATGATTTAGTTATTAGAGAACCATTAAGAGGGGTAAGTACTCATTCATCATTACATGATTTGTTTTAAAATATGTGCTTTATTTCTGATATAGAAACTAAAAATGTTGAAACTGCTTTGAATGATAATTCAAGCTTTTTAGCTATGGCTGAAGAGTTTAATCAATTTGAACGTAATAAGGTTTGGACTTTAGTATAAATACCACCAAATCATCCTATTGTAGGTGTTAAGTGGATCTTCAAGAATAAAACGGAGTGTGAATATAGGATCACTAGGAATAAAGGGTGACTTGTAGCAAAAGGTTATTCACAAGCTGAAGGAATAGATTTTGATGAAACCTTTGCACCTGTAGCGCGGTTAGAAGCAGTTAGAATATTTCTTGCATTTGCTAGTTTTAAAAGATTTAAATTATTTCAAATGGATGTTGAAACTGCTTTTATTAATGGGTATATTAAGGAAGAGGTTTATGTAGAATAACCTCCAGGCTTTGTTGATGTTAAGTTTCCTCATCATGTTTTTAAATTAGAAAAAGCCCTTTGTCATTTGAAACAAGCACCCCGAGCATGGTATGATAGATTGACTATTTAATTATTAAAGAATGATTAGAAGATGGGTTGTGCTGATTGTACTCTATTTATTAAACATGTTCATGATGACCTTATAGTTATACAAATATTTGTTGATGATATTATTTTTGGATCCACTAATGAACAATTGTGTGATAGTGTTATAAATATTATGAAAAATGAATTTGAAATGAGCAAGGTATACGAACTCACTTATTTTCTTGGTTTTCAAATTACTCAAAAGCATGATGGAATATTTATTTGTCAATCTAAATATATTCATGATGTGTTAAAAAAGTTTGGATTTGAAAATCTAAAGCAAGCAAATACCCCCATGAGTGTCTCATTGAAATTAGGAAAGGATGAAAGTGGCATCTCTATAGATCAAACGTTATATAGAGGAATGATAGGATCATTGTTATATTTGACTACATTCAGACCTGATTTTATGTTTGATGTATGTTTATATGCTAGATTTCAATCTAATCGCAAAGAATCTCATTTAAAAGCGGTTAAACGTATTTTTAGATATCTTATTGGCACATCTAAGTTAGGTTTGTGGTATCCTCACAATGATGCCTTTACTTTACATGGCTTTTTTGATTCTGATTATCCTAGTTGTTCATAGACCGTAAGAGCACGTGTGGCACCTTTCACTTTCTAGACCCTTCGCTAATTTCATGGTCGAGTCGGAAACAGAATTTTGTTTCCTTATACACCATCGAGGCCAAGTACATTGTACTAGGTAGTTGTTGTGCACAGTACCTTTGGATGAAGCAAACTTTATAGGACTTTGGAATTATTCATGAAACAATTGAATTAAAATGTGATAATAAAAGTGCACTACATATAATCCAGTTCAACATTCTTGGTCCAAACATATAGTTGTGCGTCATCACTTCAATAGATACCACATAAAGCAAAATACAATTAAGGTCAATTTTATAGGCACTGATTCAAAGCTTGCCGATATTTTCACAAAATCACTTCCAGATTCCTGTTTTTCATTAAGATTAGAACTAGAAATCCTGTACATTACCAGCTAATGAATTGACATAATAAGTAAACAAAAAAATTTAATTAATAATAAAGTGATGATTAAGCATTAAGTAAACCATAAATGTTATGAGTCAATAATAATATTACAACAACACTACGTCACAATATTATAGCATAGAATTCTTAGACAATAAGATGAAAATTTAAATAACTTCACTGTCGCCGACGACAGTGACTGTCGCCGGGCGATAGCAATAGCTTTTCAAATCACCGTGAAATCTTCATAAATTCCTGTTGTCACCTGCACTTGTGTCTCCTTGATCATCAGCTGAACTATGTTCGCTGCTTCTCGTTTGGCAAGGTCGTCAAATAGATGTTTGGGGACGATCCATAACCTGATTATCCCATTCTGCCGCTTCTGCTGGAGTGGGTTTCAATTTGAGGCTTTTGGTCAGAAATTTGAAGAATTTCTAAACTCCCAGAAAGTTCTTCTTCACTTCCCTCTTATGTTCTTCAAATGACTCTCGCAAGTCGTCCAACCCTTCTCGCAGTGATCCACCTATTGGAATTGGCAGGTTTTGGATAGTGGACACAGGTTCACAACTCCTTATTTACATTCCTCGTGTTGATATGCCGATGGATGGTGTTCCACTCGTAGCAAATATTAAAGGCACACAATCATTGAAATACAAATTTGAATCTCTCCAAGTGTATTTCTTATATAAAATACATTGGATAACAGCTCCAAGTGGTAATGTGTTTAATTTCATCCAAGTAGGACTCTTTAGCCTGTATGCATATCGTATTATTGATAGGATAAAGATCGCTATATTGAATGGCTCCCGCTCCAAGATCATATATGTGACATAGCTCAATTGAGTCGTTATATTCCGTATATCACCGGACTTAAGTAAAACAGTGTGCCTCAATATATCTTGCACTAGTCGTGCATCCTCAGTGAGAGAGGCCGTAGATTGAATAAGAGTTTTGACGTAATTTCCATGCAAAACCATGTTCAGGAGTGTCCAGTCTCTATCCTTTCGATAATTCTCTACTACATCAATGTTATTTTCATGTTCTATTAACCTAAATTCCTCTCTGAGATCATAATGGGTCATCTCTACTATCTATCCATGTATCTTTGATCATAATCCACCATTTAATTTCATGAATCGAGGATCTTTTAGAGAATTGTAGAACTCCGTAATTAATACAAATGAAAATGTATCCGGGATAATGATAGACATTATTCCAGCCATTGCTAACAGGTCATGAATGAGTGCATGGCGAATGGGATTGAATTCGATCACTCGTCCAATCGCTATGTTAGCATTTTATATCCCAGGAAACGTTTGGTAGGAGGAATATGAATCAATTCTTGTACTTCTATGGGATTTAGAACTGGAAGTCATTGCTACAGATAAAATGTTTTTTTAAAACCAAACACAAAAAAACAAAACAAAATTTTTTAGAATCGCTAGCTGGCGACACTCGTTGTCGCCGGGCGATAGTGGAAATTGATCTCATCCACTTTTTGACTCCAGATCTGTATTTCCCCTATTTTATATACCAGATCTGACATTCTTACAAGTTTCTTATTACCCAATTTCTCTAATGACTAATTAAGATATATTTCCACAACACACTAGTCATTATCATCCTCTCTAAATCTTCTTTCCTAAAACCATACCTCATTAACAATTGATCTGAATTTAAACTTTTCAGATTTGTAAACCTATGCAAACATTTCTCTACACATATCAAATTTTAGTCTATTCCTTCGAAAATACATGTCTTAAAACTTGGAAACCCTAACCGTGATCAATCCTATTTCAAAACATGGAAACTTTTTCGTCCAAGAGTTCAATGACATACCCTACAATAGATCTACAAATTCTAAGGAATCAAACAAAGAAACAATGACCCTTACCTTGATCCAAGTTTTTTGTTGTTGTCCACTTCATCTTCCGTGACCAGTCTTCAGGAAAAACTGATGAATCTGATGCCTTTGACCTCATATGACCTTTTTTATATTTTCGCACTGTCGTCGATTGGTAATATCTAGTATCGCCAGGCGATAGTGAAAAAATCACTTTTACGACAATTTTCCGTAATTTCTTAGGATTAGGCATGGTTTACCCTATATTCTTTGATTTTGGGTTCCTAGCAGGATAGTTCAATTGTTCAACCATCACATATCATTTTTTACGTACATAAGTCCTTGTGTTTATATACTTATGAAATTATTTTTGCATGTCTCTAAGTATGAGAAATGTTTTAGTTCTGATAATGTTCTTTCACAAACACTTGTGAAAACCTTCATATGGATTCACCTTACTGCATATGTGAAGTGTGAATGTTATACCACAACCACAAGAATTGAATGTTGTCGTTAATGCTTTATCATAGTTTATTCCTTGCACCGCTCATATTTGATTATCATGTATGCTCATAAGTGAATTCGTACTCTTTTGTCATGCCGAACAAAACATGTTCAAAAAAATTTTCAAAAACAAAAATTCAACACCTTTGTTGATGTCTTTCAAAACTAAAATAAAATGTGGCTGACAAGGAAGCTCCACCAATCACTACTTACCCTCCTGATAAGTCTTAATAAGCATTGTGAGGTTGAGCACCTTGAAAAGAATTGGAAAGTGTCTTGTGCAACTATTTATCTGGATATTATTTTTATATGTGCTCTAAATTCCAATGTACATGCACAGCTAATCATGAATACCTCTATGTTATGCTATTTTTTCACATTCCACATGTTCATGTAGTCGTAAGACCTCTCATATGTATTATTGTTCAATTTATCATATGTACACAACATTATCTTCTCTAAAATTTCTTCTTATGATAATTGGACTAAAAAAGCTTCCAATATAGTCTTCACTGGTGTATGTGTCTGTGATATGGATGGATGAACGTTGCTCTTGTTCGTGTTTACTCATTTACTTCTGTACTATACATTAAGTCACATGCTTTGTCCTTAATTTCTCCTTTGTGTTTTTTCTCTTTAGCTTTCGAACCACGCTGCTATCTCTTTTGACAATACCAAAGGGGGAGAATTTACTAGGGAAATCATTCATAATCTAATAATTCAATGTTATTTACTAAGGAAATTGAAATAAAAAATAGGCTCCAACAAACACTTGTGCACTTACAAATGCTTAGTCTTGTTACTCATAATACTCATCATTTCAAAGACTTCTTAGTTCATTCATGATTTCTTTCTCAATGGATTTGTTATTATCAAAAAGGGGAGATTGTTGGAGCATGTATTCCATGCTTCTTTAATTTTCTAATAACAAATCTCATTTTTATTTGATCTTTGAGTGTTTAGACGTGTAGATATTACATGGCTAGCTCTAATGGCTTTTGGGTGATGTTTCGGGTCAAAACAAATGAGTTTAGGAGATATTGTCAGACGATATTGAGTATCGCCGGCAGGCGACAACAATGATCGACGAATCTGTGTTCGACGATCGATAAATTGCGTTTGACTAATCTGCAAATGCGAAAATGAGGAGTTCGTGGGACACGTGACAAACGTTACCAATATCGAAAGGTGGCGATACCCATTATTGCCAGGCGATATCGACAAAGTATAAAAGGCATTAATTTTTCTAAGGAGATCACAAATTTTCATTACCTGGAGTGCACCTTCCTGTTTAGACGAACCAAAGAGCTCCAAATTCTAGATTTACTCCATACTTTCAAGAAGGACTAAGGGCAAAAGATTGACGGCACGTACGCAGCATTCAAAGCAACCCTAGATAGGATTCGTTGTCATCTTCAGAACTTTGTTTGAAGTGAGTTTTTATTCAGAATTTTAAAATTTGTTTTGTTCTTATTCCTATTATAAACCTATTGTAATCGAGAGGAGAAATTGTCCCCGTATGTGTGGCGTCTATGTCCTTGTGTGGCTTAGGGGAAAATCGCTGCCTTGTGCGTGGCATCAAAGTCCTTGTGTAGCTTAAGGAGAAATCATTGCATTGTGTTCAGCGTCTAGATCGAGGTAGATCTAGGAGAGGATAGTAGCAAGATCTAGTGAGAGATACGCTTTAGCCTGTCGGTTCTTGGCAGAAGGACCGGCGAAAACAAAAGTATATTGTATTTTTCATAATCCTTGGTCTCTAGCTCTATAGAGACACCTTGTATTCACTTTTAGCACTTTTGAAGTAAATTGTTATTATTTTAGCTTTTTTATATTTTAGAGTGTTTATGTTTGCTTATGGAAAATTAGTCCTCGTTCCATAATTTCTACTAGTATTGTATTATTCATCAAGTAAAGTTTGTTAGCTTAAGAAAAATTAATTAACCCTTATTCAACCCCACCCCCTCAAAGGGTATCGTAAGATCCAACATGGCTTGTGTGAAAGCCACTGCCTTATTATTGTGAGTTGGGGCTGAGGCACCAAAGATAAATGGTCCAGAATGGGCCATTTGTACTTGTTCATGGGGAGCCATAGAGGCACTCATTCCCCTGTCCTTTCTTCTTCCATTGTAAAAGACATTTGTAGTCTTACAAGGAATATTCCAATTCCTACATTGACCATCCATGGGGTCTTGGCCTTACCTGTTGGAAGAGAGAATTACCTTTTGAAAGGTAGGCTGTGGCCTGACAGGAACTTGGCCTCTTTTCTGAGATTTGATCACTTAAAGATCCACTCATATTCAGTTCTTCTCTTGATAGAATCTATCTTAGAGAAGTTAGCCATAATTCTCCTCTCCCAATCAAGTTTCTCTTCAAGATCCTTGATGATAGAGTCCTTGTATTTTAAGGACTCAACATGGATATCTACCATGATCTTTAGATGGGCTGCTTCCCTCTCTTTTGTACTTTGCAAGGATGAAACTTCATCTTGCTGGGAAGCAGTCTTCTGTAGGGAGGCTATTTCCTCTACTTATTTCTTAACAAGCAGCCTAGTTTCCTTGAAATCTTTTAGAAGGTTAGCATAATTTTTAATCATTTGATTGATATCATCATCTGTCAAAGGACCCTCATCATCACTTGATGAGGAGACATCAGAGCCTGTACAGGAATCATATCCAGACTATTAGGAAGAGCTAGATGGGGAATATACCTTATGTTGACGAGCCTGATTCTGGTAAGATTATTCTTTCGGTGTAGCTATTGGTTCATAGCATTAGCTTTCACCTTCTTCACCAAGAGCATCCAACAACCCAATGTTGTTCTTGTCCTCTCTGCAAATTTTGATTATCCATAGAGTTCCACACATTATGGTTCAACTTTGAACACATAAGATTAACCTTTTAGGTCCTTTTTGAGTAACCTCCCTTTGATTCTACTTGAAAGTCTTTAATTCAAGGATAGCTAAATCACCTAGAGGGGGAGAATAGGTTATTGGTCTCTTTTCTGATTTCATAAATATTTCTTCTTTATGAGCTTTTGCTTTAGGTTATTTTATACTTTAGAGATGTACATGACCTGCACAAAGAAAAATAACACAAAAAGCAGACAGTGATTTATAATGGTTCCCCAACTGGGTACATCCACTTTCCCTCACGCCTATCAAACTATCTTGTCGGACAAGTCACGTCTCAAAAACTTGCTCCAAAGAGCTTACACCTCAGATTCTATAGGACCTCACAAGTCACACAAACCTACCACTTAAGCAGTAAGCCAAACCATAGGTCACAAAGACCTTTTACTCGACCCTAAGCCAAAAAATAGGTAACAAAGACCTTTCACTTGGCACTAAGCCAAACCACAGGTCACAAAGACCTTTCACTCGGCACTGCGCCAAACCACAAGTGATAAAGACCTTTCACTCGATACAAAGCCAAACCATAATTCACAAAGACCTTTCACTTTGCACTAAGCCAAACCTCAGGTCACAAAGACCTTACAGCTAAGATCCACACATGCATCCTACAGGATGAAGGTGAGTTGGTGGATATTCTTGACAGAAGATATGATTAACTATGTCAAGCTTCTTGATTTAGATAATCTGAATCCAACGATGACTACAGGAATTTATTTCCTGAATATGCCTTCACTGAACTAAGAAGTACTTAGTCCTAATTACTTCCATAGCAATAAGTACTTTCTTAAACTAGAAGTGACCTGCAAAGTAATGTTCTGCCTATTTTTTAACTGAGCCTGAAGCTCATCCCTAACTGCTACTTCATGGCAACAGGGATTTTTCTTGCTGGTCAGTGAAGTTACTACAGCTAATTGTTGCTACCTGATCTGAGAAAATCTCGACACTAACTTTGCATACTAAGATACCTCTGCCTTTTCTTCCTTTCTTGGGCAGATGTGATTCATCCTTGACTTTGACTCCTAAGGAAAAGCCCCTGAGTCTTTTTTCAGACCTTTGCTTCTTCAATCTTCTTCTCTTCACAGCTTCCAGATTAAAATCTTCAGGATGCTTGTACAACTAGAACTATGAAGAACTTGGAGCATGGGTCTGCCCTTGGCTGCTTCCTCTTTCCTTAGAGAAATACTCTAGACTAGCTTGGTGGTGTAGATGTGTAACGCCCCGAAACTCAAAGGAGCAAAGGGGGACATTTTGGGCCAGTTTGGGTTCTGGCAGAAGGCACACGGCCTGGGACACGGGCATGTCCCAGGGCATGTCAAGCGTGTGTCGACACTTAGCCACGAAGTCGTCGAGTTATACTCGACGATTCGTCGAGAATGGGCACACGGCCTGCGACACGGGCATGTCGCAGGGCGTGTCGAACCGTGTCGACACTTAGCCGTGAAATCGTCGAGTTATACTCGACGATTCGTCGAGAATGGGCACACGGCCTGCGACACGGGCGTGTCGCAGGGCGTGTCGACCCGTGTCGACGATCGTCCCGGGGAATTCGTCGAGATTCACTCGACGATCGTCGAGACAAGGCACACGGCCTAGGACACGGGCGTGTCCAAGGTCGTGTCATCGAGTCGTCGATCTGCACGCGACGAAATGTCGAGACCTTGTACACGGCCTGGGGCCCAGGCATGTCAAGGTGACACGGGCAAGGACACGGGCGTGTCCTAGGACCCGTGCAGTGCTCGGGTTGAAAACGGGGGAAAATCATGGGGTACACGGCCGGCTACACGGCCGTGTCAGCTGGAACACGGGCGTGTCAGCTCGAACACGGGCGTGTTCGATACCCGTATGAGGGTCCAGGAGATTCGATTTTGACGGCGAATGCGGCACACGGCCCTGGACACGGGCATGTGCCAGGCCGTGTTCGGTCCAGATTGGGCATTTCAGCCCCGAATCAAAGCCGTTCGTTTTCTTAGGTTGAGATCCAACGGCTGGGGATGGTTTCTGAGAGGATATACCCGGGTTTGACTTAGAAAAATCCATTCTTTCTTACCTTTTCATCTCTCCAAATCCTTGGAGAAAGGGGAAAAGCCATTGGAGGAAGAGGAGCTAGATCCGCCATTGGAGGAGCTTCGGAGCTCCGAATCGCAAGCCGACTCCAGATCCACGGAGGCAACGCAAGTGCGGTGATTTCTATCCGATTACTTTTCGATGGTGCCAAAGAGGAACTCAAGGGTAACGATCCTCATCTTGAGCATGAATCGCTCCTTTTCTTAGCATAGGAAGCCTGCTCTCGCGAGTTTGCGGAGAGTTGGAGGCGTTCCTTCGAGTAGATATGTAAAGTCCCCGTTGTTTAGAGTCCGTATGCGAGAACGGACGTAGGCATTTTGTGTGAAGCCTACCCGGACATGTTAGTCTGGATCGGTGATGTTGCATTGCATAAGGCCGGAGAAGACTCCGTGCTATTGGGTGTTTTTCGGGTTTTCGACGCGGTAGATTGCAGCAGGGAACCTTGGGGACTAACCCAAAGGTGCACCCGGAAAACTGGGCGGATACGAGATCTTGCCAACTTGGTGGCCTGAGAGCCAACTCGAACATAACTGAGTTATGTGATTTGCGGTAGAATGGGACTCGGTGGAAGTTTGACCCGCGCAAATGGCTTAAATTGTCGTTGCGATGTGAGCACGGGTTAGATGGAACCGTACCCGCTTTATGTCGTTCGGTTAGAGAGACCTAAGGTTACGTGGCACTCGCCGTTGGCATAGATGGGAGTCTTCGGCGGTCAATGGCTTAAACTGTCGTGACCCAGGCCAGGAAGACAAATTGCTCATAGGTTTGGCCGTCTAAGTGGCGGTGATGAGTCCGGAATGTTAATGGCTTTAATTGACGTAACATCGACCGGTTCACCGAGAATGTGCCCTGAGTGCACGGGACGGGTGGCTGTATGAGCCAACGTCTGTGATGAATGGCTATGGATATATGCATTGCTCGCTTGTGCTAATGAAATGCAGGGAAGGAGCATCGCCGCCCCGAGTTGGGGGCGGGATCGTTATAATTTGGTCAGCATTGCTGACCGTTGCCTTGTTTGCCACCGTGCGGTGGTTTGTTGCTTGCAGGTGCAGCTGGACCAAGCGGTCAATAGCGGGCTAAAGCCCTTTTTGCGAAGCTGGCCCTCGAAGGCCCAAGTGGAAATATTTTCTGTTTTATTCATGTATGACCGGCCTGCGTGCCGAGGTTTGTAAATCATGTAGTATTCAAGTGAAACATTCTGTAAGGCCTTAAGGCCGATATTTTTGGGTATTTTGTATACATTCCTAATTTTGTACTAGTGGATATTCGTGCTCTAATGCTGGGTTCTTGTTTACAACTTATATAAACTGCTTCCGCTAGAATGCTCTGTGTAGGACATTGAGATTGGTTGGATGGTTTCCATACGTAACCACCCGGTCTGTCTGTGGTATATGGCGTCGGGCCCCGGCCGGACCTACTGCTATATGCTATGCGACGGATAGGGGGTGTTACAATTTGTTATCAGACTACTTGTTTTGGTCGGGCTTAAACTGAATTCGTGGGCGAATTCTTTTTAAGGGGTGGTGAGCACATTGTGTGCGTCATCGTTATAATGGTAAAAGAACCCATGAATGTCCACATAGGAATGAAAATACTCGTGTTTGAGGAACCTGCGTGTTCCTATAATTGCTGTTTGCAATGTTATGTGGTCGCTTAACGGTGTTTTGTACCACTATAGGTGACCAGAAGTGGTGTTGGGCCATCAGAACGCCGAGTTTCTGAGGCTAGTAGCGCACCGGATGTTGCTCCCGCAACACCTCTGTCGGCTGAAAATATACGATTGGTGGCTGAAGCAGTGTTGGCCGTGATTAATGCGCAGCCTGGAAGGCAAGCGCAGCAGCCCGCTCCCGTGATGAAGCAAGAACCTCTGCAAGAGGCTGAGCCGAGGAGGGTGGAGCAAGTGGTTGCGGAACCGTTAGTGCCAAGGAGGGCCACTGAGAGGCTGTTGAAGCATGTAATGAGCTTTAACCCTCCATTATTCTCGGGGTTGGGAACCCCATCTCAGGCTGAAGACTGGCTCTCTAGGGTGAAGAGAGTCATGACGGCGACGGAGACGGAGGAGTGGCAAATGACCACCATCGCTACGTTCCTGCTGGACGGTGAAGCGAGGATGTGGTGGGAAGGATTGGAGCTGCATCATTTGAGAGGTAGACAACTGATAGATGTTCCGATGGAAGAGTTCTCGGGATTGTTCTTAGCAAGATACCTCCCTTCTACTCAGAGGATTTCAATGGAGAATGAGTTCCTGAAGTTGGTGCAGGGTGAGAGGAGCGTGGATGAATATCTCCACGAGTTTACGCGGTTGAGTCATTATGCTAGCTCCACCATCATGGATGAGGAGCGCAAGACTAATCGTTTTTATGAAGGCTTGAGGGATGAGCTGAGACTATTACTGTTGGGGCCAATGACGCAGGGTTTCTTAACCTTGGTCAATACTGCCCGGTCCTTGGAGAAGGACATGAAGAGCGTGCAAGCGAAGAAAAGCTTGGGTGAAAAGAAATCTGAGTTCAGAGTGCCGACTACTTCAAAGTCCGGCTACCGGAGGGCTTTCAAGAAGCATAGGACTTCGGGTCCAGCTCCTTCTGGCGCTTCTGGGGAGACTACGGGTCGGACCCCGGGTGCGTGCTTTACGTGTGGAAAGACGGGGCACTTTGCCCGTGATTGTTGGAGCGGACGTCCTAAGTCCGAGAGGAGGCCGGGAGCCACATATGAAGAGAAGGGAAAGGCGGTGGAGTCGACCGCATCCCATTATGCTCCGGCCCAACCAAGGGTCTACAATCTTGGCCAACAGGAGGCCATTAAACAAGCTGATGTGGTGACAGGTACGGTTTAATTTATAGCAAGTCAATTTCCTTTATATGCTTGTTATGCACATGTTACCTTACCACTACTTGTTTAGGATTTGTTTTGATTTGTGAAAATCCGGCACGAGCACTCTTCGATACGGGAGCCTCACACTCCTTCTTGTCCGAAGGATTTATATCACGCATCGGAGTCCCTTCTTCGATGGCGAAGGATAAGTTGGATGTGTTGTTGCCCAATGGGTGTTCGATGCGAGCGGATAGGATCTGCAATGTTAGGATTCGTATTGGGGAGCAGGAGTTCGACCTGCGAGTGTCTTTACTTCCGTTAGTGGAGTTCGACGTCATATTTGGCATGGACTGGCTCTCGGAGCAGCAGGCCCATATAGATTGCGGTAGCAAGGAAGTTAAGCTGGGAGCGAGTCGTGAGACGACGTTTACGGGCTTAAAGGGGTCGAGCAAGACGTTGATGTCAGCTCTTCAGGTGGTGAAGGCGGTTCGTGCTGGAGCAGAACTATTCTTTACACTAGTGGAGGTTGTAAAGCCGAAGCCCGCTTTGGATTGTATTTCAGTGGTATTGGAATACCCTGATGTGTTCCCCGCAGATCTTCCTGGAGCCCCGCCTCAACGGGAGATAGATTTTACGATCGAGCTAGTGCCAGGTGCAAAGCCTGTGTCACGATCTCCGTATCGGCTAGCGCCTAAGGAAATGGCGGAGCTGAAAGTTCAACTGCAAGAGTTGTTGGAGCAAGGGTATGTGCGCCCGAGTTCTTCGCCTTGGAGCGCACCGGTCCTCTTTGCTAAGAAGAAGGACGGAAGCTTGAGGTTGTGTATTGATTATCGGGAGCTAAACAAGCTGACTGAGAAGAACAAGTACCCGATCCCTAGGATTGATGATCTCTTTGATCAGTTAGTCGGGTCGACGGTGTACTCGAAGTTAGATCTCAAGTCTGGGTACTATCAGCTGCGGATAAGGAAGAGTGATATCCCGAAGACAGCGTTTAGTACGAGATACGGGCATTATGAGTTTACGGTCATGCCGTTTGGGCTGACTAATGCGCCGTCAGTATTCATGGATTTGATGAACAGGACGTTCAGGGAGTACTTGGACCATTTCGTGATCGTCTTCATCGACGATATTTTGGTGTACTCGCAAAGTGAGGAAGATCACTTCAAGCATCTTCATTTGGTGTTGGAGACGCTAAGGAGAAATCAGTTGTATGCCAAGTTCTCGAAGTGCGAGTTTTGGCTATCCTCAGTGGCGTTCCTCGGGCATATAGTGAGTGGAGAGGGTATTGCAGTGGATCCGGCGAAGATTATTGCGATACGGGAGTGGCCTGAGCTTGCTACGGTAGCAGAAGTCCGGAGCTTTTTGGGGCTTGCCGGTTATTATAGGCGCTTCGTAGAGAACTTCTCGCGGATAGCGCTACCTCTCACTACTTTGACCAGGAAGGAGCATAAGTTCGTTTGGACGCCGGAGTGCCCGCGAGCTTTTGAGGAATTGAAGTGTCGGTTGACCACGGCGCCTGCGCTGAGTTCGCCATGTGGAACCGAAGGCTATGAGATATATAGCGATGCTTCGGGCAGCGGTTTGGGTTGCGTGCTACTGCAGCACGGAAGCGTGATAGCTTATGGCTCGAGACAGATAAAAGTGCACGAGAGGAATTATCCGGTCCATGACTTGGAGTTAGCGGCCGTGATTTTTGCCTTGAAGCTGTGGAGACACTATTTGTACGGTGTGAAGATTGATATCTACACCGATCACAAGAGCCTAAAGTACCTGATAGATCAGAAGGATCTGAATATGCGGCAGCGTAGGTGGATGGAGTTCCTGGGGGACTATACATTCGAGATCCACTACGTGCCTGGCAAAGGGAATGCGGTTGCGGACGCGTTGAGTCGCCGAGCCCCAGCTCTAGCAAATTGGCTATCAGTGCATCATGAGCGGTTGGTGCAGGAGTTGGAGGCGTTGGAGATTGTTTGTGTGGACAGACAATCAAGTGCTGAAGCAGTTTTGAATTGGACTGAAGTCCAATATGACCTGGATGATCCTATTCGGCAGGCTTTGGATATGGATGCTCATATGAAGCAGTTCATGATAGAGGCTCTGGATGGGTCAAATTCCCAATTCGTCGTGGAGGACGGATTGCTTTGGAAAGACGGTCGTCTGTGCGTCCCTTGTGTGGGCAATTTACGGGTGGAGTTGTTGTACGAGGCACACCATACCAAGTACTCGATTCACCCGGGGAGCACGAAGATGTACCGCGACGTCAAGAAGCTATTTTGGTGGCCGGGTTTGAAAAAGGATGTGGCGCTATACGTAGCGAAGTGCCAAACCTGCGCCTTGGTAAAGGTGGAGTGCCAAAAGCCGGGAGGATTTCTTAAGTCCTTGCCTATTCCGGAGTGGAAATTCGACGACATCTCTATGGACTTTGTGCATGGTTTGCCAAGGTCGCAAAAGGGGAACGACGCCATTTGGGTGGTTGTTGATCGATTAACGAAGGTGTCGCATTTTATTCCGTATAGGAAGGACGATCCGGTGGAGAAGCTGGCAAAGCTATATGTGGATAACATAGTGCGGCTTCATGATGTGTCCCGCAGCATCGTGAGTGACCGAGATGGGCGGTTCACGTCCAATGATTGGAGGCTGGTGCAGCAAATGTTGGGAACAAAGTTGAAGTTCAGCACAGCCTTCCATCCGCAAACGGATGGGCAGACCGAGAGGGTCAATAGAACCATGGAAGACATGCTTCGCATGTGTGTCTTGGATTTCGGAAAGCAATGGGAAGACCACCTTTATTTGGCGGAGTTCGCATACAACAACAGCTACCAAGCAAGTATTCAGATGGCGCCCTTCGAGGCCCTTTATGGTAGAAGATGTCGCACGCCGTTGTCTTGGTTAGAAACGAGTGAGTCAAAGTTGTATAAGCGATCAGAAGTAGAGGGTGCTACTTCTTTGGTGAGAACCATTCGGGAGAGGTTGCTCATCGCTCAGGACCGGCAAGCAAAGTACTATAATGCCAAGTACAGGAACGTGGAGTTCGCTGTGGGCGATTATGTATACTTAAAGATCCAGCCATTCAAGGGTGTCTCGCGGGTGCGGCGATTGAAAAAGCTAAGTCCAAGATACCTTGGACCGTTCGAGGTTCTGGAGCGAGTTGGAGAAGCGGCCTATAGATTGAAGCTTTCAGTGGAGCTAAGTGGTTTACACGATGTATTCCATATTTCGGTGCTTCGGAAGGCGGTGCAAGAGCCTACGCAAGTGATCACGGTCGATCAAGTGCCGGTGGAAAGTGGGCTAACGACAAAGGTCAAGCCCGTGCGGATTGAGGACTCGGAGGTCAAGCGGCTACGCAATAAAGAGATCAGGATGGTCAAAGTCCGGTGGGACAATTGCGGTCGTGAGGAGCTCTCTTGGGAGCGAGAGCAGACGATGCTTGACGAATATCCGGAGTTGTTCCGCTCAGGTACAAATTTTGTTTTTGTACATGTTTTTCCCTTTATGTAATTTCGTGGGCGAAATTCTTTTAAGAGGGGGAGAGTTGTAACTCCCCGAAACTCAAAGGATCAAAGGGGGACGTTTTGGGCCAGTTTGGGTTCTGGCAGAAGGCACACGGCCTGGGACACGGGCGTGTCCCAGGGCGTGTCAAGCATGTGTCGACACTTAGCCGCGAAGTCGTCGAGTTATACTCGACGATTCGTCGAGAATGGGCACACGGCCTGCGACACGGGCGTGTCGCAGGGCGTGTCGACCCGTGTCGACATTTAGCCGTGAAATCGTCGAGTTATACTCGACGATTCGTCGAGAATGGGCACACGGCCTGCGACACGGGCATGTCGCAGGGCGTGTCGACCCGTGTCGACGATCGTCCCGGGGAATTCGTCGAGATTCACTCGACGATCGTCGAGACAAGGCACACGGCCTAGGACACGGGCGTGTCCAATGCCGTGTCATCGATTCGTCAATCTGCACGCGACGAAATGTCGAGACCTTGTACACGGCCTGGGGCCCAGGCGTGTCAAGGTGACACGGGCAAGGACACGGGCGTGTCCTAGGACCCGTGCAGTGCTCGGGTTGAAAACGGGGGAAAATCATGGGGTACACGGCCGGCTACACGGCCGTGTCAGCTGGAACACGGGCGTGTCAGCTCGAACACTGGCGTGTTCGATACCCGTGTGAGGGTCCAGGAGATTCGATTTTGACGGCGAATGCGGCACACGGCCCTGGACACGGGCGTGTGCCAGGCCGTGTTCGGTCCAGATTGGGCATTTCAGCCCCGAATCAAAGCCGTTCGTTTTCTTAGGTTGAGATCCAACGGCTGGGGATGGTCCCTGAGAGGATATACCCGGGTTTGACTTAGAAAAATCCATTCTTTCTTACCTTTTCATCTCTCCAAATCCTTGGAGAAAGGGGAAAAGCCATTGGAGGAAGAGGAGCTAGATCCGCCATTGGAGGAGCTTCGGAGCTCCGAATCGCAAGCCGACTCCGGATCCACGGAGGCAACGCAAGTGCGGTGATTTCTATCCGATTACTTTTCGATGGCGCCAAAGAGGAACTCAAGGGTAATGATCCTCATATTGAGCATGAATCGCTCCTTTTCTTAGCATAGGAAGCCCGCTCTCGCGAGTTTGCGGAGAGTTGGAGGCGTTCCTTCGGGTAGATATGTAAAGTCCCCGTTGTTTAGATTCCGTATGCGAGAACGGATGTAGGCATTTTGTGTGAAGCCTACCCGGACATGTTAGTCTGGATCGGTGATGTTGCATTGCATAAGGCCGGAGAAGACTCCGTGCTATTGGGTGTTTTTCGGGTTTTCTACGCGGTAGATTGCAGCAGGGAACCTTGAAGACTAACCCAAAGGTGCACCCGGAAAACTGGGCGGATACGAGATCTTGCCAACTTGGTGGCCTGAGAGCCAACTCGAACATAACTGAGTTATGTGATTTGCGGTAGAATGGGACTCGGTGGAAGTTTGACCCGCGCAAATGGCTTAAATTGTCGTTGCGATGTGAGCACGGGTTAGATGGAACCGTACCTGCTTTATGTCGTTTGGTTAGAGAGACCTAAGGTTACGTGGCACTCGCCGTTGGTATAGATGGGAGTCTTCGGCGGTCAATGGCTTAAACTGTCGTGACCCAGGCCAGGAAGACAAATTGCTCATAGGTTTGGCCGTCTAAGTGGCGGTGGTGAGTCCAGAATGTTAATGGCTTTAATTGACGTAACATCGACCGGTTCACCGAGAATGTGCCCTGAGTGCACGGGACGGGTGGCCATATGAGCCAACGTCTGTGATGAATGGCTATGGATATATGCATTGCTCGCTTGTGCTAATGAAATGCAGGGAAGGAGCATCGCCGCCCCGAGTTGGGGGCGGGATCGTTATAATTTGGTCAGCATTGCTGACCGTTGCCTTGTTTGCCACCGTGCGGTGGTTTGTTGCTTGCAGGTGCAGCTGGACCAAGCGGTCAATAGCGGGCTAAAGCCCTTTTTGCGAAGCTGGCCCTCGAAGGCCCAAGTGGAAATGTTTTCTGTTTTATTCATGTATGACCGGCCTGCGTGCCGAGGTTTGTAAATCATGTAGTATTCAAGTGAAACATTCTGTAAGGCCTTAAGGGCGATATTTTTGGGGTATTTTGTATACATTCCTAATTTTGTACTAGTGGACATTCGTGCTCTAATGCTGGGTTCTTGTTTACAACTTATATAAACTGCTTCCGCTATAATGCTCTGTGTAGGACGTTGAGATTGGTTGGATGGTTTCCATACGTAACCACCCGATCTGTCTGTGGTATATGGCGTCGGGCCCCGGCCGGACCTACTGTTATATGCTATGCGACGGATAGGGGGTGTTACAAGATGAAGATCACACCAGCTATCATTTTGTTGACGATGTTGATATCAACAACTAACTTTATCTTTGTCATTCTAACTTGAGCTTCTTATACTTCGGCACCACAACAATGGCGGAGAAGAAGAACTGTTTGATTGCTTTTTTCCTTAATATTGTCTTCCTCTGTACGCCTCTTTCCTTTTATTGGTTTTGACCCAATGTCTCTTGATTAGTGGGCCCCACTCATTTAATGTCCAGTAGTAACCATGATTTAATGCCAACTATTATACAGTAGTTCTGCAGCAACATTTGTCGCGTACTGTAGCCATCCCACCACTAATTTGAAATATGTTGACTTGTTGACTTGCTGACATCATCAGCTGTGGACTTAGCCAAAAATCAAGTAACATTAGCATAGGCATTGAGTGAGTAATCATCCCTCAATGCCAAAACACTTAGACAGAATTCTGTCTATGTAGGCATTGAGAGCGTTGAATGAGCAAACCTCACTTAACGCCTTCTACCTTAGTCAAAATCTTCCTGCTTCTCTGGCATTGAGAGCATTTAGTGTGACTTCATCACTTAATGCTTTTTACCTTAGAAAAGTTTTCTGCAACTTAGGCGTTGAGAGCGTTGAGTGAGCACGCTTCACTTAATGCTTTTTGCCTTAGCCAATTTTCTGCCTCTAAAGCATCTTAGGCATTAGGAGCGTTGAGTGAGCATGCCACACTCAACGCTTTTTGCCTTTGACATATTTCATCCTCTGCAGTATCTTAGGCATTGAGAGCTTTGAGTGAGCATGCCTCACTCAACACTTTTTTCCTTAGCCAATTTTTTGTGTTTAAAAACACTGGCCTAACTATCTCAGTGCTTTCTTTTTCTTTGCTGAGACAAACACTTGTCTCAGCAGTTATGCTGAGACAAAATCTTCCTCTTAAATCTAGGCATTGAATGACTCAGCTTGCCTTTCTATGAACTGAGTTCGATGAATTATGAACTGAGCTCGATTAAATCTGAACTCAGTTCGACGAATTCTTAACTGAGCTCGATGAACTCAGAATCTCAAACTCTGATTTTAGCTTGACGAATGATGAGCTCATATCAATGAACTCTGAACTTAGTTCGATGAATTTTTAACTTAGTTCGACTAAGTTCAACTTACATCCTTATTTGTTGTATGGCATTGAGTGTGTCTTCATCACCCAACGCCAAACTACTTTGTCATATTTCTAGCTTACCAACATTCTTTATTACATCTGGCATTGAGTGAGCTTGCTTCACTCAACGCCTGTGGACTTAGCTGTAATGTCAACTGCTCCTTCACTTCTGGACTTGAGTGAGCTTACCTCACTCAATGCTTGTGGACTTAGGCAAATTCGTGCCTTTCCAGCACCTTCTCTTGGTTCACATTTCTGCCTTATGATCACCTGTCACATCACTTAGATAATCTTTTTAGACTTGTTCCATGGGACATCCTACACAATATGAGCTTAAACAACATCAAATGCAACTATGCTCTTAGTGTTGATGGAGATGCCTCCTCAAATCCAATCTAGGGAACATTGTGGGCAATGGACCCAATAGTTTGTGATCATTATAGTAATGTATTATGTTCCTTGATTGCAGGTATCTCATTTATTTATACCCTTGAATCATTTTTGCACCAATAAGAATAAATCAAATAGAATCACCGCTTCATTTTTGTTCTATAGATTGAAACTCTATTTTTGGATTCATGCAATATTATCTCTTTTTAAACTCATGGCAAAATATTTAATATAAACTCATCATTATAGCATTGTCATATAATAAATATAATTATCCATACTGGTAATCTAATATTGCCATATTGTGAAAATAGAAAAAAAATTGAAGTACATGATCATTCAAAATCTACTATAATTCTAAAAATCAAATACACCCATAATTTATGATTCCATACTTAGGCTTAAACACTTAGATTGTCCAAGATCATTTACGATGTCATGTGTCTCACCATAGCGAGGGTGTAGGATTATGTGTATTAGCAACCTAACCTATAAGTTGTGTCTTGTCCTTAACTACGGAGGGTTGCAGTGAGGACTTGCGAGGCACTGGGGGAAAGAGTGCTAGGTTGAGAGTCATCTTTTTATGTTGTTGGGATTAACACCCCAACCTATAGAATGTGTCCAGCTCCTCATGTTCATCTGTCACTTAGTATGTGGCTACGACATAGACATATAACCTGGGTTAATATAAAAGAATGAGATACATGCACTTATCGATATTGGTTTGCACTTAACAAAATTGGTTTGCACTTATCTAAAATTGGTTTTCACTTAACACCACTCTTAAAGAATAAATACAATGTTTAATTTAATTTTCAAGTTTCTTAAAACATTATTTTGTTTATCGTATGCATTGAAAATTATCATGTTATGTACAAGGAAATTGAATGCAAGAAACATGTGTAGTATTTTTTAGCAAGCCTCTAAGTATGAGTACTATTTTATGTTTGGTAATGATTCATTCACTCACCTATTTTGATAATCCGCATGTGTTTTTAATCTTATACTTGCATGATTGTTTAATATAATAATATAAAAATTAAAATACATAAATAGATTACCTACACTACATTGAATTGATTATTTCAATTTTTTATTTTTCATGCATTTATTCATTTGAGAAATGTGGTTTTAAAAATAAAATGTTATTGTTTGCAAAACAAGTGAATTCAGAGTCCTTGGTGACAAGCCTAAAAAACAAATAATAAATGATGAGGAAAACTCCACCAAACACTACTCACCCTCCTGATAAGTTTTAAAAAGCATTGTGAGTTTGAGCACCTTGGAAAGGATTGTGAAGTGTCTTGTAGCAAATAAAATATTCAACACTTCTCTTTGTACACCAGATCACAAAATAAAATTAAAAGTTAAAAAGCATATGAGTGATCCACCAAACACTGCTATATATTTTGCTTGATCATTAAAATCCATCATTAAGGCTTTGTTTGGTTCGGAGTTTGGAGTAGTCAGCGGGAGGAGGAGGGCCTGTTTTGCAAATAGAGGGGGGGTGGCCGCTGGTAAAAATGGAACAGTTTGCTCCATTTCTCCGGGAATTGTGGGAGGAGACGAGGCAAACGACACCGCCAGGCATTTTATTACCCACCTTGCGGTATCGTTTGAGGCAAATACGTCCTCCAAATGCCATGCCAAATGAAGCCTAAGTGGACTCAAGTAAATCTCATGCCTATACACTCATGCATACCAAGTTTTGTTAATAACACAATGGTGTGAACTAAATGAGAAATCTAGTGAACTAGATATTATATTTTGGTGAAGTAAAATATTGAACTAGATATTATATTTATGAGTAAAATATTGAACTAGATATTATATTTAGGGGAGTAAAATATATAGGGAACAATTATATAGGGGAGAATTCATATAGGAAGAGTATGCATTATTATACAATCTATCATGCTATAAACTTTTTATTCATGCATATCTTTTATCGCACTTATCTATAAGCACAAATGTTCTTAAACTCAAAAAATTCTCATATTGGAATTTCTTATTATCAAAAGGGGAGATTAATGGAGCATGCGTTTTGCATCTCTTAGTTTGAGAATAACAAATATCGTGATGAATTTGATCTAGACTTTTGTGTGTTTATAGTGTGCAGGTTATATGTTTGGAATATATCCCTTCAATGTTCCCTGATTTTTAAGAGGCATCACCATCAATGCTAAGTGCATAATTGTATTTGATATATGTTCAAGTTCAGTCTATACAGGTTGTCTACTATCCATGATTAGACGGGATGTCTGGGTCACAATACTAGTTGGACTTAAGACAAGTTGCTGGCAAAGCTAAGATTTGGTTAAGACCAGAAGCATCAAGTGAAGGTAGTTCACTCGACGCAGGAAGGGGAAAAGCATTGAGAGAACTACATACAATCAAAACCGGAAATTTTGCTGAATAAAAATCTAGCTAATTCCAGAAGAGTTGAGTGAAGATAGTTCACTCAACGCCAACTCAACAAGATATACAGCTAAGGACAGAAGCGTTAAGTGAAGGTAGTTCACTCAACACCAACTCAATAAGATATCTGGCTAAGGAGAGACTAGTGATTGAACGGGAAGAAAATCCACCAAGTCCAAAAGCATTGTGTGAACTCAACTCACTCAATCCTAGAAGAGCAGAAGTGTTGACAGAAGCTCAAGCTGTCAAAGTCTCAGAAGGAGCAGACAAAAAATCTGTCTAAGTCTAGAAGCATTGAGTGAAGGTAGTTCACTCAACGCCTACTAAACAGACAATTCAATTAAGTCCAAAAGCATCGAGTAATGATGGTTCACTCGACGCCTAATAAGCTATGACTATAAAAGACTGAATGCGCTGAGTGATGAAGGCTCACTCAACGTACTCAATGCCTGGAAATACAGAATTCTGCTAAGTACTTTTGCATTGAGCGACAAGGCTTCACTCAACACCTTAGTAGTCTTCCTGGATCTTACTAAGTGTAGAACGGCTTAGTCAAGCTGATGTCTGCAGAAATTCAAATATCGTGGGATTTGCTTGCTAGAAGACAAAAGACACTGCTTGCCTTTAGTACTGCATTTAATGTAAAAGTTGTGCTACAGTTTCCCTTTCTATGTGTCCATGCTACGCATAGGGCCGTTGGATTTATGGGAAATAAAAAGATAGTTCTGATAAAGAAGAACAGAACTTAAGCTTTTTGACTTTTACAAGAGGAGATTTTGTGGATCTTCTTCCTCTCGACACAGTTGTATAGCATGAAGAACTTAATCTCATTGTTGGTCCGAAAAGTTCAGACAGTTAGCTGTTGTAAGTCACATCTTCAACAACAAGTTCAGAAAGTTCACTCTCTGAGTTAGAAGAAGGAGCAGAGTAAGCCTAAGCTACTATTCATCTTCAAGTCCACTACATTCAACTCATCTACTCAAAAGGCTTGAAGAAACAGTGTTCTATACGGTATTTCACAGCACAAGCAGAATAACTTTAAAGATCTATTCTTGATGTTGTGAGGAAGATAGGACTGAGTCTTCTCAGTTCAGGAAGAAGTAGACTCAGAGATCACTTCACTGGAGTCAATCATCAACAACAACCAACACTTCTTCTATAGGATCTTAACATATTTGATTTGTAAGCCTGATATATAAAGTCCGAGTGTTAGGATCCTTTTGAGCTCTTATGTGCCTGAGCTGTAGGAGATTTATTCTTTGAGGTAGGATCATGTGGTGGACTTTGGACAAAGTCTGAGGTAGGTGATCCGGTGTCGATACTTAGTTTTGTGAGATTATATCTCTTAGTGGTAGGGACTTGGGCCTTATATTGGACTTGGAGGAGTTTGAGAGATCCTGACTGATCTGTGTTGTAAGCTCATTGAGTTGAGATTGGATAAGTTGGCCTTATCTAGCACGCTATTAGAAAGGTGGGAGGGGTAGTGGATGTACCAATACCTTGGGGAACCACTATAAATATGTGTGTGTCATTGTGTATTCTTAAAAACTAACCTAAAACTAAAGCACAACACACCAAAGCAAAACAATAGTTATTAAAAGACATAAAACCCTAAAACCCTATTAAACCCCCCTATAGGTGTTTAGCTACACTTGAAATAAAAACTTTCACGTGGTATTAGAGGGAGATTGTTCAAAATGGACTTAACATTCAAAACAGATATCCAAGGTAACCTAAGGATTGTCCTTATGGGTTCAGGAGAGAAACATAAGGATTTGAACTCCATGAAGCTTCCAATCTACAGAAAGGAGAATTTTGGTATTTGGAAAGAGATAGTCATGCGGTTCATGGAAGCATCTGACCCTAAGATCTTCATAACTGTCCAAGAAGGATCTTTCATCCCTATGAAGGTCTCAATCTTGGATCCCAATATCTAGACACTAAAGAAGTACCCTGAGATGTCAAAGGATGAGGTCAACCTGGTAACCATGGACAAGAGGGCACAAAACATAATTGTTTGTGTAATAGATGACTCCACATTCAAGAAACTTATTCACTGCAAGACAGATAATGAAATGAGGGACACGCTGATTGTATACATGGAGGGCACTGAAGAATTTAGGGATGATAGGAAATCCCAACTTAATCAGAAATATAAGGCCTTCAGGCAAAGCATCAAGGACAGCATAATTGATTTCTATGAAAAGTTTTTCAGTGTGGTCAATGGGCTATGGACCTATGGAAGGGTCTTCAGTAATTATAAGCTAAATGATAAGTTCCTAAGATCTCTAGCCAGAGATTGGGACACTAAGATTTGTGATATCAGAGAAGTGGCCAAGCTTGCTAAAACTCCTCCTCACACTTTGTTTGGAAAACAACTTTCATAGAAGGTGGAGCTATCTACCAGAAAGGAGGATGAGACCACCATCAGGTCCCATGCCAAGGAGAGGACAGTAATCTTTAAGGTTAAGAGCTCTAAGCAGAGCAAGGAGAGGATTTCCTCTCCCCCAAGGAAGCCAGCTGATTCAGAAAGCTCTAAGTCCAAATCATCTGACAGTAACATGTCAGATGGATAGTTTGTTGCCTTCTGAAGGCAATTCCAGAAAATGATGAAGAGGGTACAGTGGAAGAACAATCCTTCCTCCTCCTCACATTATAAGAAGGACCACAACAAATTTGAAAAGATGTTCCCCAAAAGAGACAGGTATGATTCCAAACCCAGCAAACATATTTATTCTAAAATAGTTTGTTATTGTTGTAGCAAGCATGGGCATGTCATTGTTTATTTCCCAATCAAAATAAATGAGATAGGTGAGAATAATCACCATCACCAAAAGGTCAAGAAGGATGAAAAGAGTTTATGGGCCAAGGAGATTGTCTGCCTATCAGACAGTGATTTTGAATCTTTAGAATCAGAAAAAGAGGAGGCCTACATTGGCCTCGTGTCCATTGAAAAGATGTTGAACTTCCTACTGCCCCATCTTGCATCAGGGGCCCTTTGTAATTAATAGATAATGACTATGAAGAGGATGAGGAGTACTGTCTTATGGTAACATTAGAAGACAATCAGGATATTTCTATTCTTGATGAGGTACATTCCATCCATAGCACTCCTTCTATCTATGAGTCTAGCTCAGACTCTAATGCATCCACTTCCTCCAGTGTGGAAAAGAAGATGTCAATCAAATGATTGTCAAATATGGTGTTATTCTGGATGCCTTGAAAAGGAGAAAGAGGTTAGCCAAGGAACATGCTGAGGAGATTGTATCCCTATAGCAAGTTGCTTCCCTACAGTGTGAATCAGTATCCTTGCTTGATCAGATGAGGAGTGAAGTCTGCTAACTAAAGACTACCTCAATCATCCAGATTGGGTCCATCATCCATAAGAAAAAGATCATTATGTTTCTTAAAGAGAAGCTCCTTAGGAGAAACAGATTGCGACTGAATTTAGCAATCCCAAGACAGTATTGCCACTGATAGATTCCTTCGCCTCTCAAAATGATAAGAGGGGTTTAGGGTTAAAGTGGAACTCTAGTGTTTCCCATTCTATAGGGAAGGGTGAAGCTCCTGTAGTGCCTCAGGCAATCTTTCACAAGGTAGTCCTGTAACACCTCCATCAATTTATTGACATATAATAGAAGGTCCAGTCGGGGCCCCACACTATATACCACAAACAGACGGCAGGGTCACATGTTAATATCAAAGACTACAACACGCATCCTAACTCAGATAATTCTAGCAGAAGCATTAGGGGATTAAGACTGAACTCGACAACCATGAATGTCCACTATATATATATGAACCATCGATATATATATGTCTCTCAAAGGAATGTCTACAAATACACAAAATATTTGGCCTTATGGCCATACAGGTTTTCTTCACTAGTATGGATTACATACGTCGGCAAGCAGGCTGGCCACACATGAAAATATCAAAACATTTGTAACACCACCTATCCGTCGCATAGCATATAGGAGTAGGTACGGGCGGGGCTCGATGCCATATACCACAGACAGACCTGGTGGTTACTCAATGGAAACCTTCCAACCAATAACAATGTTCTACACAGAGCATTCTAGCGGAAGCAATTTAAGGTTACAAGATTAAGAACCCAGCAATAAGCATGAATGTCCGCTACCCAAAACAAGTAGGAATGAAGGTACAAATACACAAGTACAAGCCTTATGTCCTTCCAATTGTTTTCCTCAAATTACATGTTTTTCAAACCTCGGCACGCAGTCCGGCCATACATGAATAAAATAAAACACTCATAATTAGTCCTTCGAGGGCTGGCTCAGCAACTTGGGCTTTGCCCGCTATTTACCGCTCGGCTCCGCAGCACCTGCAAGCAACAATCCACCGCAAGGTGGCAAACAAAAGCAACGGTCAGCTATGCTGACTAAACTATAACGATCCCGCCCCCGAACTTGGGGCAGCGATGCTCATTCCCTGCACTTTATTAGCATAACCAAGTAGTAATGTAACAACACTACAACACAGGAGCAGGCACGCCCGACCACACCCCCCGTGCTCTAAGGGCACATTCTCGGTGATCACGGTCAAAGTCCGCCGACTCACCACCTCCCCCAAGACAACAATATCTCGTGAGCAACTGGTCTTTCTGGCCACTGCCTAAGACCCTCCATCTATGCCAACGGTAAGTGCCAAGTAACTTTAGGTCTCTTTAACCGAACGACATAGATCGGGTATGGTTCCACCTGACTCGTTGCTCACACCTCAACGTCAAATAAGTCGTCTGCGTGGGTCAAGTTTCCCCGAGTCACGTATCTCTCACACATATCACATAACCCAGTTATGTTAAGGTTGGCTCCCAGGCCACCAAGTTGGCAGAATCACGCATCTCTCCAGTTTTTCGAGTGCACCTTGGGGTTAATCCCCAAGGCTCCCTGTTGCAATATACCACATAGAAAACCCGAAAAACAACCATTCGCACAGAGTCTTCTCCGGTCATTCATGCAATGCAACATCACCGATCCAGACCAACTTGTCCGGGTAGGCTTCACACATCATGCCTATATTCGTTCTCGATTACGGACTCTATATGTACACCATGGGGACTATTCATGTCTACCCGAAGGAACGCCTCAACTCACCGCAAACTCGCGAGAGCGAGCTTCCTATGCAATGGAAAAGAAGAGCTTCACATACTCAAGTAGAGAATCGTTACCCTAGCGCTTTTCCTTGGCGCCAAGGAAAAGTATGCGGATGAAAAGCACCACCCTCTCCTATCCTCCGTAGATCCAAAGTCGGTTCGCGATTTGGATCTCTGAAGCTCCGCCGGTGACCGGATCTAGACTTATTCTTCCTCGTTGCTCTCCCCTCTCTCTAGAACTTAGACATAGAACCAGCGAACAGAAGATGAGGGTTTTGAAACCCTACACTCGGGAATATCCCAATAGGAATAACCTCCAGCCGTCGGATCCCAACATAAAGAAATGTATGGCTACAATCTGGGTCAGACATGGAAAAACTGGGCCGAACACCGCATGGTTCACAAACCGGAGCAGGACACGTCGCGGTAAACTCACACTGTGTCAGAACATTAAGTCGAGACCCTGCCAAGACCCCTGAGTCGACACTCTGTGTCGACACTCTATGTCGACACAACACAACCTGTGTCGACACTCTGTGTCGACACCCTGTATCGACACCCTGGGTCGACACCCTGCGTCGACACCCTGGGTCGACACCCTGCGTCGACACCCTGGGTCGACACCCTGCGTCGACACCCTGTGTCGACACTGTTGAAACCAGAAACCTGGTCTCTCGTGGAGTTCGGGGTCCCAAAAGAGTGGTGACCTCACGCCTACTACACTCGGAGGAACGTCACGGACCGAAGACTTGGGAAACTAGGAACAGACCCTCGGCTCTAGCGCGGAGGTCCCACCTCACACCCGGAAGGCTACCTGAGCACTTCCCCTCCCTAGCCAATGCTCGAGCTAGGGTGCCTTGAAGAGCTCTCTCAACTCTACCAAGAAGAAGCTAAGGGAGGAGAAAACTAAGAAAGGGGGTCCTCTCCAAGGAACCCAAGGGGGTCTATTTATAGTTTTCCAAAAGTCCTGGGCCAGAAATGACCAAAATACCCCTACGGCCAAAAGGCCTCGGGCCAATAGGAAACCGCCACGCCGGGGGGTAAAGGGGTAACTCCCCCGAGGGCAAGAAGGCTGGGCGAGCTGGGCGGCCTGCGAGCTGGGCGGCCTGCGAGCTGGGCGGCCTGCGAGCTGGGCGGCCTGCGAGCTGGGCGGCCTGCGAGCTGGGCGGCCTGCGAGCTGGGCGGCCTGCGAGCTGGGCGGCCTGCGAGCTGGGCGGCCTGCGAGCTGGGCGGCCTGCGAGCTGGGCGGCCTGCGAGCTGGGCGGCCTGCGAGCTGGGCGGCCTGCGAGCTGGCGGCCTGCGAGCTGGGCGGCCTGCGAGCTGGCGGCCTGCGAGCGGCCTGGCGAGACGGCGGCCTGGCGAGGCGGCCTGGCGAGCGGGCGGCGGCTGCGCCTGGCGGCTGGGCGGCCTGCGGCCTGGCTGAGGCGGCTTGCGGCCTGGCGGCCTGGCTGAGGCGGCTTGGGCGGCTTGCGGCCTGGCTGAGGCGGCTTGCGGCCTGGCGGCCTGGCTGAGGCGGCATGGGCGGCTTGCGGCCTGGCTGAGGCGGCTTGCGGCCTGGCGGCCTGCGAGACGGCCTGGGCGGCTTGCGGCCTGGCTGAGGCGGCTTGCGGCCTGGCGGCCTGGGCGGCTTGCCAAAAGCGCCTTGGGGGGAGAAATATTTTCTCCCCCTACTAGTATGTTCTACATGTTCACCCAAAATTGGCCCCTAGGAGTGCAAAACTCCCAAAAAGCTTAAAAACTTGCTCACCTTGTTTTGGGCCCACTCTTCGCGAATACGGGGTTGTACACAATCCCGCTCTTTTCGAGGTTGGCACAAGCTCGGAAAGAAACATCCAACCCAACGTATTCACGGAGTGTAACTTCCCCTCGGGGTCAACCTGCCATGCCAGCTATGGGAGCCTGGGTGGTGAGACCTCCTCTGGGTGAAAACACTTAGCCTCCCCGAGGGGTCAACCTGTCAAGCCAGCTAATGGGAGCCTGGGTGACGAGACGACCTCGGGGTGCAAACACTTACTCTCCACGAGAGGTACCACCGGCCCTGTCAGCTAGTGGGAGCCTGGCAGCGGGACCATCTCGGAGCAAAGGGACTTACTCTCCACGAGAGGTACCACCGACCCTGCCAGCTAGTGGGAGCCTGGCAGCGGAATCATCATCGGAGCAAAGGACTTGGGCTACCACGAGAGATCAACCTACCCAGCCAGCTAGTGGGAGCCTGGCGGCGGAATCGTCATTGGAGCAAAGGACTTGGGCTACCACGAGAGTTCAACCTACCCAGCCAGCTAGTCGGAGCCTGGCGGCGGAATCGTCATCGGAGCAAAGGACTTGGGCTACCACGAGAGATCAACCTACCCAGCCAGCTAGTGGGAGCCTGGCGGCGGAATCGTCATCGGAGCAAAGGACTTGGGCTACCACGAGAGATCAACCTACCCAGCCAGCTAGTGGGAGCCTGGCGGCGGAATCATCATCGGAGCAAAGGACTTGGGCTACCACGAGAGATCAACCTACCCAGCCAGCTAGTGGGAGCCTGGCGGCGGAATCCTCATCGGAGCAAAGGACTTGGGCTACCACGAGAGATCAACCTACCCAGCCAGCTAGTGGGAGCCTGGCGGCGGAATCGTCATCGGAGCAAAGGACTTGGGCTACCATGAGAGATCAACCTACCCAGCCAGCTAGTCGGAGCCTGGCGGCGGAATCGTCATCGGAGCAAAGGACTTGGGCTACCACGAGAGATCAACCTACCCAGCCAGCTAGTGGGAGCCTGGCGGCGGAATCGTCATCGGAGCAAAGGACTTGGGCTACCACGAGAGATCAACCTACCCAGCCAGCTAGTGGGAGCCTGGCGGCGGAATCGTCATCGGAGCAAAGGACTTGGGCTACCACGAGAGATCAACCTACCCAGCCAGCTAGTGGGAGCCTGGCGGCGGAATCATCATCGGAGCAAAGGACTTGGGCTACCACGAGAGATCAACCTACCCAGCCAGCTAGTGGGAGCCTGACGGCGGAATCGTCATCGGAGCAAAGGACTTGGGCTACCACGAGAGATCAACCTACCCAGCCAGCTAGTCGGAGCCTGGCGGCGGAATCGTCATCGGAGCAAAGGACTTGGGCTACCACGAGAGATCAACCTACCCAGCCAGCTAGTGGGAGCCTGGCGGCGGAATCGTCATCGGAGCAAAGGACTTGGGCTACCACGAGAGATCAACCTACCCAGCCAGCTAGTCGGAGCCTGGCGGCGGAATCGTCATCGGAGCAAAGGACTTGGGCTACCACGAGAGATCAACCTACCCAGCCAGCTAGTGGGAGCCTGGCGGCGGAATCGTCATCGGAGCAAAGGACTTGGGCTACCACGAGAGATCAACCTACCCAGCCAGCTAGTGGGAGCCTGGCGGCGAAATCGAAATCGGAGCAAAGGACTTGGGCTACCACGAGAGATCAACCTACCCAGCCAGCTAGTGGGAGCCTGGCGGCGGAATCATCATCGGAGCAAAGGACTTGGGCTACCACGAGAGATCAACCTACCCAGCCGGCTAGTGGGAGCCTGGCGGCGGAATCGTCATCGGAGCAAAGGACTTGGGCTACCACGAGAGATCAACCTACCCAGCCAGCTAGTCGGAGCCTGGCGGCGGAATCGTCATCGGAGCAAAGGACTTGGGCTACCACGAGAGATCAACCTACCCAGCCAGCTAGTGGGAGCCTGACGGCGGAATCGTCATCGGAGCAAAGGACTTGGGCTACCACGAGAGATCAACCTACCCAGCCAGCTAGTGGGAGCCTGGCGGCGGAATCGTCATCGGAGCAAAGGACTTGGGCTACCACGAGAGATCAACCTACCCAGCCAGCTAGTGGGAGCCTGGCGGAGGAATCATCATCGGAGCAAAGGACTTGGGCTACCACGAGAGATCAACCTACCCAGCCAGCTAGTGGGAGTCTGGCGGCGGAATCGTCATCGGAGCAAAGGACTTGGGCTACCACGAGAGATCAACCTACCCAGCCAGCTAGTCGGAGCCTGGCGGCGGAATCGTCATCGGAGCAAAGGACTTGGGCTACCACGAGAGATCAACCTACCCAGCCAGCTAGTGGGAGCCTGGCGGCGGAATCGTCATCGGAGCAAAGGACTTGGGCTACCACAATCAGACCTTACCAAATCCTACATCCTCAAACGGGGAAAATAGATGGGTTACATGATCCCTCCGACTCAGTTGGTCGGGGGTTAGACTCATTACAAGATAAAATACATAAAGGACTCTGCCGGGGCGAGGCTTCCTTAGGGGGTCTGGGCCCGGTGGTCCTCATCCGCTTCCTGCTCGCCGGACACTTCCATCCTGCTCAGGCTCTCCATGATCTCCTCCATCTCCTCTGCCTTGGCCCACCAGGAGATGGTGTTGACGGCCGTGACGTAGCACTGTCTTGCCATCCTAGAGTCTCCCTTGACTCTGACCTGGATCCCTCCTGAGCTGAACTTGAGGCATTGGTGGAATGAAGACGACACGCAACGGAAGGCGCTGATGAGGGGTCTTCCAAAGATGGCATTGTAGCTGCTTGGAGCGTCAACAATAACGAACCGGCAGTTCCTTGAGACCCCTCCCAATTTTACTTGGAGCCCCACTCCACCCTCGACCTCCTTTCTCTCCCCGGAGAATCCGAACAGGGGTCCGTCTGAGGCCAACACCCTCCGTGGCTCCACCTTCATCTCGTCAAACGCCTTCTTGAAAACAACGTTGACGGAACTCCCGTTGTCAACCAAGATCCGGGAGACGGTGTAGCCTTCGATGACCGTCTGGATGACCAGCGCATCGCAGAACGGATCCTCATGATCCGGCAGGTCCTTCACCGAGAAGGTGATCTTTTCTTCTGGGGGCGGGGTCTGGGAGGTTGAGGCAACGCTCCTTCGGTACATGACATGGAGGCTTGCCTTCCGAGTGGCCTCAACCCCCACTCCACCGTGGATCACTCCTATACCACCTCGGGTTCCCACGTCGACCCGGTCCTCGCATATATCATCACCCCCTTCTCCGGGTAGAACCTCTTCTACCCGCACCGGCAGCTGCGGCTGCGCAGGGCCTCTCGCGCCCCTCACTTCCAAGAACTCGGGGCAGGTAGCTGTGGCGTGCCCCTCCACCTGGTGGAAGTCACAGTACGGTAGCGCTCCTCCCCTCTTTCGGCGGGCTGGACGCTCTCTCCTGTTACCTCTTCCCCCTCCTATCGCCAAGGCTTGCTGCGGCGGGGGTAAGAGCTGCCTTGGGGCTTGCCTATGGAAGTTATACCTCCCTTGGCCCCCATGGAAGTTCCCCCCTCCTTGGATGAGAGCTCTTCCTGGACCTTGGGCAGGTCCTCCCTGCTGCCTCCAGCCTGGTTCCGGACCCTCCTGTCCTTGGAACCCCTGAGCTCTCTGCTCCTCTCTCCTTCTTCCTTCCTGATGCCTTGAGCCACCCTGCTCCTTTGACTCCACCTCCGTCAACTTTTCCAACCTCTTGACAAATGCCGGGTTGGCTGCCTCCATGGCAATCTCTTCTGCCGCCCTTTCCATCAGCTCCTCAAAGGAAAGGGGGGCCTTCCGGGTCAAGCTCATCTTGAAGAAGCCCTCCTTTAGCCCAACGGTGAAGGCCATCTGGAGTGCATACCCTGGCATCTCCTGGACCTCCAAGATCTTCTCTTGGAACCTGTCTACGTAGCGGGCCAGCGACTCCTCGGCCCCCTGCCTTATCAAGAAAATGGACTCAGGACTCCTCTTCCGCTTCTTGGAGGTGGAGAAGCGGAGATGGAAGCTTCGGCTCAAGTCCTCGAACCCGTAGATCGACCTCGGAGGGAGTTGATGGAACCAGTCCCTTGCCTTCTCCTTCAGAGTGATCGCAAAGAGGCGACACTTGAAGGCATCTGTCATCGGTCTGATGGAGACGGCATCCTCGAACCATTGCAGATGCTGGACGGGGTCATCCTTCCCCGTGTAGTAAGCCATGTCTGGCTCTCTGAACCCCTCGGGAACGGGAGCTGAGATGATCAGCTCGCTGAAGGGTGACCCCCTAAGGGGTGGTCTCGCCACCTCCACTCGCGCAACCTGCTCGCCTGGGAGGTTGGCACTCGCCGGGCTAGAGAACAGCTCCCGGCCGGTGAGGTCTCGCTCGACCCCATCTCCCATCCTCTCCTTCCAGGGCCTTCTTCCTGGTGCACTTCCTTCTCCCCCCGCTGGGGTCATCTCGCCTAGACCCCTGGGAGTCGACTCGTCGAGGGGGGGAGCTAGCTCCTGGGGGGTCGGGGTGGAGCTGCCACCCTGAGGAGCAATGCTTCGCAGCATCTCCATGATACCCTGGATGGAGGCCATGAACTCTTGCCTCCCCACAAAGGGTCCCGAGCTAGGGAGCTCGCCGAGATCATCACTACCTCCCTCACCTCCAGGCATGACTCTCTCCCGAGATCTTCTGTGCTGGTCACTCTCCACGCTCACCGCACCAAAATGTTGAAACCAGAAACCTGGTCTCTCGTGGAGTTCGGGGTCCCAAAAGAGGGGTGACCTCACACCTACTACACTCGGAGGAACGTCACGGACCGAAGACTTGCGAAACTAGGAACAGACCCTCGGCTCTAGCGCGGAGGTCCCACCTCACACCCGAAAGGCTACCTGAGCACTTCCCCTCCCTAGCCAATGCTCGAGCTAGGGTGCCTTGAAGAGCTCTCTCAACTCTACCAAGAAGAAGCTAAGGGAGGAGAAAACTAAGAAAGGGGGTCCTCTCCAAGGCACCCAAGGGGGTCTATTTATAGTTTTCCAAAAGTCCTGGGCCAGAAATGACCAAAATACCCCTACGGCCAAAAGGCCTCGGGCCAATAGGAAACCGCCACGCCGGGGGGTAAAGGGGTAACTCCCCCCGAGGGCAAGAAGGCTGGGCGAGCTGGGCGGCCTGCGAGCTGGGCGGCCTGCGAGCTGGGCGGCCTACGAGCTGGGCGGCCTGCGAGCTGGGCGGCCTGCGAGCTGGGCGGCCTGCGAGCTGGGCGGCCTGCGAGCTGGGCGGCCTGCGAGCTGGCCTACTAGCTGGGCGGCCTGCGAGCTGGGCGGCCTGTGAGCTGGGCGGCCTGCGAGCTGGGCGGCCTACGAGCTGGGCGGCCTGCGAGCTGGCCTACTTGGCGAGACGGTGGCCTGGGCGAGGCGGCGGTCTGGCGAGACGGGGCAAGGCGAGCTGCGGCCTGGCGAGCTGGGCGGCCTGCGGCCCGGCTGAGGCAGCTTGCGGCCTGGCGTCCTGGCTGAGGCGGCCTGGGCGGCTTGCAGCCTGGCTGAGGCGGCTTGTGGCCTGGCGGCCTGGCTGAGGCGGCCTGGGCGGCTTGCGGCCTGGCTGAGGCGGTTTGCGGCCTGGCGGCCTGCGAGACGGCCTGGGCGGCTTGCGGCCTGGCAGAGGCGGCTTGCGGCCTAGGCGGCCTGGGCGGCTTGCCAAAAGCGCCTTGGGGGGAGAAATATTTTCTCCCCCTACTAGTATGTTCTACATGTTCACCCAAAATTGGCCCCTAGGAGTGCAAAACTCCCAAAAAGCTTAAAAACTTGCTCACCTTGTTTTGGGCCCACTCTTCGCGAATAAGGGGTTGTACAGACACATTTGTTGGGTACATTGGTCAAATGTACCTGATTTGAAGAAGCCTCACCCAACTCAATGATATACATCATAATGTATTTGATGTATGTTGAGTTTACTTATGCAGGTTATGTAATCACTGGACTGAAGCAAAAAGTTTCTAAGTCCATGTGTCGACACCTAGAGGGAAAGTGTCGACACTTAAGAAAGCTTGTGTCGACACCCAAACAAGCAGTGTCGACACTTGGAGTCATTGTGTCGACACCTGGGATATAGAGTCGACACCAGACAGAAAGTGTCGACACTTGGAGCTGTGTCGACACTCAGTGAAGAAAAGTGCAGACAGAAAGTGTCGACACAAGGAGCTGTGTCGACACCCAGTGAAGCTGTGTCTACACCAGAAAGTGTCGACACTTGGAGCTGTGTCGACACTCAGCAAAAGTCTGCAGAGACTAAGTTAAAGTGTCGACACTCAAAACAATGTGTCGACACTCAACAGAAGAGTCAACACTTGAAGTAAGTGTCGACACTCAGCACAATGTGTCGACACACAACCAGAAGAGTCAACACATGAAGTAAGTGTCGACACCCAGCACAATGTGTCGACACTTAGCTAAAGACTCTACACTTGAAGAAAGTGTCGACACAAGGAGCTGTGTCGACACTTAGCAAAGATCAGAAAGATCAACAAAATTATTCTAAGTACAAGTGTCGACACTAAGGGAATGTGTCGACACTCAGCTGAAGTCTCAACAAAAAGAAGGTGTGTCGACACAAGGAGCTGTGTCGACACTCAGCAAGTATCGACATTAAAGACTATGTGTCGACACCAAGAAGCAGTGTCGACACTTAACAGTTACAACACGTGAAGATGTGCCGACACAAAGGTGAAGTGTCGACACTTAGAAGAATTCAGTAAAAGACAGAAGATCAAGTATTTGTGTCGACACTCAATTTTAGTGTCGACACCTGAAGAAGAATCTGTGTCGAGACATACAAGGAGTTGTGTCGACACCTTGTAGACTTGTGTCGACACTTACACAGCATGTGTCGACACTTGGTCTATAAGTGTCGACACTTAAAGACAGAAAGTCTCGACACTTTCAGACAGTTAGAGATTTTCAAGAAATGACTGGATGACTTGACAGCTGCCGTTCCAGCCGGTCTACAGCACCTGTCAGAGATATCAGAAGTCAGTTATGGACCGGACCAGCCGGTTACCATGAAGAAGGCCTATAAATAGGCTCATACAGTTTACAGAAACAGAGTTGTTGAGGTTGATCACATTATTGAAGAACAAGTTATTAAAGTGGTACACGGAGTATCAACACAAGAAGATCTTGCAGTCCAAGTGCAGATCTAAGAAGTTGGAGAGAGAGGGCTCCATCCAAGAAATCAGCCTCTGGAACTAGGCTGAGAAGAAGGATTCAGATTCATTCTGGATCTTAAGTGGCAGAGGTCAAGGAACTACTGCAGGAGGATTCAGTCTTATTCAGTTCTACTCAAGAAGCTTTGAAGAAAGCTAAGTCAGATTGAATCCAGCAGAGTTCTTCCAAGAACTCATCAAGAAAATCTCAACTCCCCTCTTTTATTTCTGAGTTGTTGAGTTAATATTTGTAATACATTTTTATCTTGTAGGATCATTTGGATCTGAGTGTATTGTAAGCCTATAATTATAAAGGCTGAGGGTAGGGCTTGAGAGCCTGAGTGTAGGAGATTGAGATCTCTGAGTGTAGGCCTTGGTTGGCTGAGTGTAGGCCTTGATTGGCTGAGTGTAGGCCTAGGTGGCTGAGTGTAGGCCTTTGTGGCTGAGTGTAGGCTTTGGGATAAAGCTAAGTTGTAAGGCTTTGGGCCTGAGGTGTAGGAACCAATTTGGGTTCTGAGACAGTGGAGGAGTTTGGCCGAATCTAGTACACTGCTAGATAGGTGAAGGGGGAAAGTGGATGTACCCATATCTTGGGGAACCACTATAAACCACTGTTTATGCTGTGCTGTGCTGTGATTGTTGCTGTGTATGCTGTGTGTTTGCTGTGATAAAATAGATAGTATTCTGTGATATAACTGATTGCTGTCATTAAAGTTCAAAAAGGATTAGGTCACCTATTCACCCCCCCCCCCCTCTAGGTGTTTAGGTACCATATCTTTCAAGTGGTATCAAAGCGAGGTTTCTCAAAAAGGACTAACAGTCTGAGGAGATCCTGTTTGGCAGATTCAGTGTAAGGCAAATCACAGATTCAAGAAATTCAAGAAAATCAAGAAACATGGGTTCCTCTGAGAATCACAAGGAATTGGGTTCCATGAAATTACCCATATGCAGGAAAGAGATCTTTGGGATCTGGAAGGAAAGGGTAAGGCTATTTATGGAGGCCTCAGACCCTAGAATCTACATCACAGTTAAGGAAGGGCCTTATGTGCCCATAAAGATTTCAGTTTTAGATGTAAATCAGAGAACTCCAAAGTATTTCTCTGAGATGACTAAGGATGAGATTGTCCTAGTCACAATGGACAAGAGGGCACAGAACATAATAGTGAGTGTCATTGATGATGCAACTTTTCAGAATCTTATACACTGTAAGACAGCCAAAGAGATGTGGGACACTCTTATAGTGTATATGGAAGGATCTGAAGAAGTCAGACAAGATAGAAAATCCTTGCTAAATCAGGAGTATGAGAGTTTTAGACAAGGTAAAGGTGATAGCATAACTGAGTGCTACAAGAAGTTCTACAAAATAGTTAATGAACTCATATCTTATGGAAGAGAGTTCAGTAACTATGAACTAAATGACAAGTTCCTAAGGTCCCTAACCAAAGATTGGGACACAAAGATCTGTGCCATTAGAGAAATGGCTAAGTTGGGGGAAATTCCTCCTCCTACACTGTTTGGCAAGTTATTGTCTTATGAAATGCAATTGACAGTAAGGAAAGAGGAGGAGAAATCAACAAGAACTGAGCTCAAGGAGAGAACAGTTGCTTTCAAGACAGATGTCCCCAGAAAGTGCAGGAATAAGTCATCAACTCCACCTCCACAGGTAGTTGAATCAGAATCAGATGAGTCAGTCAGCACAAAGACTGAGAGCAGTGAAAGTGATGAAGACTTTGCTGCCTTCACTAGACACTTTCAGAAATTCTTGAAGAAGAAACAATGGAGGTCAAGACCTTCTACTTCAAAGGGAAAGGAAGTCTTTTATCAGGAGAAAAAGCCTTCAAAGAAAGACAGGAAGAGGACAAAGTCAAGCAAGGCAACTGGATCTAAGATAGTGTGCTATTGCTGCAATAGACAGGGCCATGTTATTGCAGATTGTCCAGAGAAGAGAAAGGAATCTGGTGACAGGAAAAAGGCTCACTTCAAAGGCAAGAAAGAGAAGTCTTTTGTTGCCAAGAAGGAGAAGACTCTATCTGATATCTCTTCTTCAGAAACTGAGTTTGAGGCTGAAGCCTACATAGGGCTGTTTGCTGAAGAAGAAGAGGAAGAATTCATGCAGTTAATGGAGTCTATTTATGAACAAGAAGACAGTCAAGGCCAAGGGCTAATGGCTTTGACAGAGAGTGCCAAAATCCTGGAGCAGCCAACACCCAGTAAGGTACAAGGTTCAAGTTCAAGTTCAGTTTCTTGTTCTAGTTCAGATTCAGATTCTTCTTCATCAAGTGATGAGAATGTATCTGAGTCTGAGGATGATATTCATCAGCTTATAGATGAATATAAGGTGATGTTGCAGGCTTACAAGAAAAGCAAGACCCTAGCCAAAAGTCAGGCAAAGGAAATTGCTATTCTTAAAGCTGCAGCAACAGATTTTGAGAAGTCTTTTGATCAAAAACTGAATGAGATAGCCAGGTTGAAGCACATAACAGTGATTCAAATGGGTACTATATCATTTAAAAATGATCAAATCAAGAGTCTGGAGATCAATCTTCAGAAAGAGAGAGAGCTTGTTGCTAGGTTTTCTAAACCTAAGTCAGTGTTACCTTTAATTGATGGATTTGTTCATTATAAAGGCAGGGCTGGACTGGGCTTTATTAGACCTGCAAGGACTGAGCAGTCCAAGTCTAAGTCCAAGGGCAAAGCCCCAACATTCAACAAGCCTGCTGTAGATAAGACAGCCAAGGCTGTACCTAAGCAAAGGTACAATAAGTTTGAATGTTGGTGCTGTGGCAAAGTTGGCCATTTTGCAGTGGACTGTTGGCACAATGCTAGTGCCAAAGTGAGTACCAAACTACCTGTTGGAAAGCCAGTGGGTAGCTTTGTCAGATTGCAGACTAACAAGTACCAAGGACCCAAGAATTCTTTGGGTTCTAAGGTTCATTAATCTGTTTTGCAGGTGAGTCCAAGTGGCCATACCCCAACATGGTACTTGGACAGTGGATGTTCCAGACATATGACTGGAACAAGAAGATTACTAAAGGACTACATTCCAGTAAAAGATGGTCCAAAAGTCACCTTTGGTTGTTCTGAAAAAGGAATCATCAAAGGGTTTGGTAACATTTCTAGCAACTTAGTTACCATTACTCAAGTGGCTTATGTTAAGGGGTTGAAACACAACCTAATAAGTATAAGTCAACTAAGTGATGTAGGGTATGACATCTCGTTTGTTAAAAATGGTTGTCATATCAAGAGGTCAAGTGATCAAGAGATCATTTTGACTCGTTATAGGAAGAGGAATGTCTATTGCCTAGACATTATGGTTGAGAACAATGGTTCTCCAGTTTGTCTTGTAGCTGATGAGACAGTCTCTCATTGTGTCAAATGGCACAAGAGGCTTGCCCATCTTAACTACAAGACTATTAGCAAACTCTTTAGCAAAGAGTTAGTGAGGAATGGTCCTCAAGTTAAGTGTGTCAAAGATGGTATTTGCTCAGCTTGTCAAAAGGGCAAGCAGACTAAATCCACCTTTAGAAGCATAGAAAACAAAGATGCTGTGAGGTGTTTGTACCTCTTGCATATGGATCTCTTTGGTCCAATGCCAGTTCACAGCTTAGGTAGGAAGGTCTATACCTTTGTAGTTGTAGATGACTACTCAAGGTTTTCCTGGGTTAAGACAGAAATCTGAAACACCTAGTGTCTTCTATAGCTTTGTCAAGCAAATTCAGAATGAACTAAATAGTACAGTGGTCAAAATTAGAAGTGACCATGGTACTGAATTTCAGTCTGATACCATGACAAAACTATGTGAAGACTTTGGGATATTTCAAGAATTCTCTTCACCTAGAACACCTCAGCAAAATGGCATTGCTGAGAGGAAGAATAGAACCTTGATAGAGGCTGGTAGGACCCTACTAAGTGATACATCACTGCCAGAATATTTCTGGGCTGAAGCAGTTAACACTGCATGCCATGTTATAAATAGGGCTACCATCACTAAAAGGCTTAACAAGACCCCCTATGAAGTTGTGAAAGGCAGGAAACCAAACCTATCCTATTTTAGGATCTTTGGTTGCAAATGCTTCATACTTAACAATGGGAAGTCTTACTTAACTAAGTTTGCTGCCAAGTCCCAAGAGGGAATTTTTGTTGGGTACAGCAATAATAGTAAGGCTTATAGAGTCTACAACTTGACTACACAAGTTGTAGAAGAATCTGTGCATGTAGCTTTTGATGAGACTAAACTTATTAATAATGAGTTGTCTAGTAGTGTATGCAGCCCCACAGGTTTGACAAAGAAAATGGACAAGCTTACTATAGAAGAAGTGCCTGCTGCAAGACAGCAAGTAGAAGACAGTAGCTGTTGTCCAGGGGGAGAACTACATGTGGCAATTGCTGAATAAATCCAAGGTATACAGCATAATGCAGATGCTGAAGTGGTTCAACCAGAAGTTAGGATGCCTCCAGCCCACAGGAATCTTAGAGATCATCCAGTAGAGCTGATTATTGGAGATCCAAGACAAGGAGTTCAAACCAGGAGTAAAAACATGAATGCAGCAATCTACTCCAGCTTTCTGTCACAAGTTGAACCTAAGAAGTTTGAAGAAGCAATACAAGATCCACTATGGACTGAAGCAATGCAAGAAGAGCTTAATCAGTTCAAGAGGTGCAAGGTCTGGGAATTAGTTCCTAAACCTAAAGACCACAATGTAATAGGAACTAAGTGGATCTACAGGAATAAGATGGATGAACAAGTGGTCATCATTAAGAATAAGGCTAGACTGGTTGCTAAAGGATATAGGCAAGAAGAAGGTATTGATTTTGATCAAACCTTTGCTCCAGTAGCCAGACTGGAAGCCATAAGGATGTTCTTGGCCTATGCAACCTATCAAGGATTCAAGGTTTACCAAATGGATGTCAAGTCAGCATTCCTAAATGGTAATCTTAAAGAAGAAGTCTATGTGGAGCAGCCTTCAGGTTTTGTTGATCCAACTCTACCTCATCATGTCTATAGACTTAGGAAAGCTTTATATGGGTTAAAGCAAGCCCCTAGGGCTTGGTATGAAACCCTATCTAGTTTCCTCATTGAGAACAAATTCTCAAGGGGAAAATAGATAAGACTCTATTCCTTAGGGAATCTAGAGGCAAAGTTATACTAGTCCAAATATATGTAGATGACATTATATTTGGGTCTACTGAAAGCAGCCTTTGCAAAAAGTTTGCAAAACTTATGCAAGGTCAGTTTGAGATGAGTAGTATGGGAGAGCTGAAGTTTTTCTTGGGTCTCCAAGTTAAACAGACTGAAAGTGGTTTATCCATATGTCAGTCCAAGTTCACCCTAGAACTCATAAGGAAATATGGTATGGATTCATCCAGTACCATGAAGACTCCTATGGGGTCAAGTATGTCTCTTAGCAAGGATGATGCAGGGAAACCTGTAGATGAAACCTTGTATAGAGGGATAGTTGGCTCCATATTATACTTGACTGCTAGTAGACCTGACATCATGTATGCTACATGTGTTTGTGCCAGGTATCAAGCCTGCCCTAAAGAGTCTCATTTGACAGCAGTCAAAAGAATATTGAGATATCTAAAGGGCACTCCCTATCTAGGCCTCTGGTACCCTAGGAATGGAGATTTTGATCTAACAGGTTATTCAGATGCAGACTTTGCAGGATGCAAAGAAGATAGAAAGAGCACTACTGGAACCTGTCAATTCCTAGGTGGGAGACTAATTTCATGGAGTAGCAAGAAGCAAACCAGTGTGGCTATCTCCACAGCAGAGTTAGAGTATGTGGCTGCAGGAAGTTGCTGTGCTCAACTTCTGTGGATTCAACATCAGCTAGAGGACTATGGATTTCAGGTAAGTAGAACTCCACTTTTCTGTGATTCTACAAGTGCTATTTCAATAGCTAATAACCCTGTATCTCATAGTAGAACTAAACATATTGAAATTAAATATCATTTTCTTAGGGAGCATGTAGAAAGAGAAGATATTTTACTTGAATATGTTAAAACTGATAATCAAATAGCTGATATGTTTACTAAGCCCCTAGAAGAAGCTAAGTTCAACAGATTCAAAATTGAACTAGGAATGATAAACTTAGAGTAAGTTTACAGAATTAAAATTGGCTAAGTAAAAAGGTGTCGACACATAGACATGTCTATGTCGACACAGAATAGTGGTGTCGACACTTCAGGAAAAAGGTGTCGACACATCCACGATGTTGGTGTCGACACTTCAGAATGTTAGTGTCGACACATGACAAGTAGGTGTCGACACATCCAATATGGTGTCGACACTTATGTTTTACTCAGAATTTTCTAAGTAAAGTCTCGACAATGTGTCGAGTTATGTTGTGTCGACACATAACCAAGTGTCGACACATAAAATCTGTTGACTAAACTTGTGTCGACACATATGTGTCGAGATATTATAAGTCAGTGTCGACACTTATTGCCAGTGTCGACACATTTTAAGTTAGCTGTCCCGCCTGTTCATCTTCAAAATTAGAAAGGTATAAATAGGGTTCTGTCTTTGTTTGTCGACACGCTTTCAAAGTTTCGAGACCAAAACTACTGTGTCGACACCTCTCTTTTCTAAAGACAAATTCTACAAACCCTAATGGCTCCTAAGCTTGAGGAGAACGTTAACGAAGGATATGAGCTTGTGCGCGGCGCGTTCAACGATGTCGATCAAGAAATTCAGGCCGTAGTAACCCTAGTCGCCGATTCTGGGTTAGAGTACTTAGTTTCAGAACCAACTAAGATATGGAAGAAGGAGGTGCTTGAATTCCTTAATGGAGCTGCAGTAGATGAATCTGGATACAGAATCAAATCCAGAGTTCATGGAACTAAGGTCAAGGTTTCACCTAAAAATCTGAGGAAGGTGCTCCAGCTACCAAAAACTCAAGATGAAGAAGAAATTACTGCATCCAAGACCAGGGAAGCTCTAACCTGGTGTGGACTTGATCCAAAGATGAAGATAGGTTCTGTTTTCAACAGGAAAGGCATGAATAATCAAGGAAAGTTCATGTCTGAGATTGTGGGAAAGGTCTTACTCAGCAAACCTGGAGGGCATGACAGAGTGTCTGCCTATATGATTGGAATCATGACAAGGATCATATTCACTCTGAAAACAGACTGGTCAATAGTGGTTTATGAGAAGATTAAGGAGAGCTTGAAAAAGCCCAATCTGGGCAGAATCATCAGTCTATACCTAGCTGGTGTGATACCAGAGGTAATGAGTACTGCTGTAGGCAGCAAGATAAATCATATGAGGAAGATGGATCAAAGGATCTTTTCAAGATGGGACAGGGTGTTGTCCAAGGAAATGCCAACCCCAGAGAAGACAATTACTGAGAAAGACACTCCTCCAAAGAAGAAAAGGAAAACAGCTCCAGTGGAACAAGTGTCCACCAGCAGTTCTGGGAGTGAAGAACATGTTGTTTTCACTCCTGATGATCAAGAGGAAGAGCCTGTAGTGAAGACTCCTGCTCCTCAAGAGATTGCTGAGATCCAGGGGGAGCTACCACAAGCTAGCCCCATCCACAGGGATCAAAGCCAGGGGGAGCCTCCAGTTGTAGAAGAACCCTCTACACTGGACAGTGAGCAAGCCACCACCATCATACAAGAGGTACTCACTGACCTAAATACTTTAGCATATCTTAAAGAAGATGCTGATTTGTCTGATGTTCCTCAGCAAACTCAGCTGCCTAGTCAAGCTCCAGATGTTGTTATAAAAGACACATCTGCTGTACCAGAAGAGATTCCTGATCCAGTAGTTGAAGAGCAAAGAATGTCTCCAGCTTCTTCACCCCCTGAATACACCATGGAAGATTTATTTCTAAATCTAGATCAAGCAGATTTTGACATGGACAAGGATGCTGCTGAAAAAGATCATGCTGCTGCTGAGGGGGAGCAAGTGCAAGTTCTGGAAGAGCCTTTAAGGCCAGAAACTGAGAAGGCACCTGATGTGCAAGCTGACAGACCTCCAAGCCCTAAGGATAGGGTTGACATAGCTAGCACTTCTGCCTCTGAAGATGAGGAGAGTGCTAGGGCAAAGAAGAAGAAACTGTATGTTTTTAAAAGGAGAAGTCAGAGTTATAAGAAATCTCTGTAATCTATAGCCCCACAGCCTATAGTTCAACAAGCTCCAACTGTTGATTATAGTGCATTAATGATTGCAATGCAGATAAAACTGGATGAACAGAGAAAAGCTATAGAGGCTTATGTAGATGAAGGGCACAAAGCTTTGCAGTTTGATCTGGCCCAAGATATAAAGTCTATAAGGTTTGAAATGAACCTTAACAAAAAGGAAATGACTGATTGCTTCCACAAAGGTGGAAATGCAGTGGTGTATTTGGCAACACACCAAGAGAAGATCAAAGCACAGGTAGATGATATAGCATTGAAGCAAGGATATGTTCTTGAAAATCAACTAAGGATGAATGACAACTTGACTGCTTCTCATAATGTTATAGTCACTGAATTGAAGAACAAGGCTGTTGAACCTTCTACATCTTCTGCTACAATTAAAGTTGACTTTGACAAAGCCTTTCAAGAGGAACTTTTTGCTGTAAAGACTGCAATCCAAGCCTCCCAAAAGGTCATATCTGAACAACTTCAAAAGCTTAAACCTTTCTTTAAAGATGGCATCAGATACTTGGATAGTCAAATCAGATTTCAGAAGGATGATGTCAGAGATCACATGGCTAGAGAAGTCATAAAGGGGGAGAGAGTACTAGTCAAGGCAAGCTCTGAACATGCTAAGTGGATATCAAATTCCATCAGAGCTACACTTGGATATCCTCCTCTGTGTGATGACAATGAGGTTGCTGAATCTGGACTAAATCCTGCTTATTTTGGAGGTGAGCAACCAGAAGTAGCCCAGGTCATTTATCCACCTCCAGACTTTGAAATGATTCAAGCAGATGTGAGCACAATGTATAGCCCACCTGAGGGCAAGGACAATGCCCATATTGAAAAGGTTGTTCAACCTATATCTGAAGCCATGCAAGAGGCTCTACAGAAAGAGGAAGAGACAAGGTTGTCCAAAAAGAGGTTTAGGGAACAAGCAGAACAAAGGCCAGACTTTGAACAGTGGAGCCCTACCTCTAGGAATATAATTTTAACAGCCTGGAAAGCTACCAAGGACAATACTCATGACAGGAACAAATGGTTTTCTGAAGCAGAATGGAGATAACATGAGATCGGGGAGGAAGCAATAGTTCAGTATAGAAGGAAGGCAAAGATGGGAAAGCTACCTCCTACTGCAGTGGAGCCTAGCAAGTACTTTCCTAAGCCATATCACTATTTTGAGAGGCAGAAGATCAAGGAAGAAGAACTTAAAAAGAAAGATCTAAAAGGCAAGAAGCCTGCTGTTGCTGAAACTGCTGATGCCCCTGTCAAAGCTCAAGTTCAAGCTGGCAAGGGAATAGTTATCAAGGAACCTGATCAAAAATAGATTAAGATTTTACATGAAGATTATTTCGTAATCTTTTAAATGTAAAGCATTTTTGTAAACTACTGAAAATGTATAAGAAAAATGTTAGAACAATATATGATCAATATATTTCATGATTGTTCTATGAATGTGTCTATTTCTTATTTTTTCTGAAATGATGAATGTGTATACATGTGTGAATTAATACATGTTTATGTTTACCCTGCTGCATATAACCTGTTTTACATCATTTTGTAATTTTTAATTATGAATGGTGTATATCATTGACTAAGGGTTATGACTTCTCCAAATAGGGGGAGATTGTTGGGTACATTGGTCAAATGTACCTTATTTGAAGAAGCCTCACCCAACTCAATGATATACATCATAATATATTTGATGTATGTTGAGTTTACTTGTGCAGGTTATGTAATCACTGGACTGAAGCAAAAAGTTTCTAAGTTCATGTGTCGACACCTAGAGGGAAAGTGTTGACAGTTAAGAAAGCTTGTGTCGACACCCAGACAAGCAGTGTCGACACTTGGAGTCATTGTGTCGACACCTGGGATGCACAGTCGACACGAGACAGAAAGTGTCGACACTTGGAGTTGTGTCGACACTCAGTGAAGAAAAGTGCAGACAGAAAGTGTCGACACAAGGAGCTGTGTCGACACCCAGTGAAGCTGTGTCTACACCAGAAAGTGTCGAAACTTGGAGCTGTGTCGACACTCAGCAAAAGTCTGCAGAGTCTAAGTTAAAGTGTCGACACTCAAAATAATGTGTCGACACTCAACAGAAGAGTCAGCACTTGAAGTAAGTGTCGACACTCAGCACAATGTGTCGACACACAACCAGAAGAGTCAACACATGAAGTAAGTGTCGACACCAAGCACAATGTGTCGACACTTAGCTAAAGACTCTACACTTGAAGAAAGTGTCGACACAAGGAGCTGTGTCGACACTTAGCAAAGATCCGAAAGATCAACAAAATTATTCTAAGTACAAGTGTCGACACTAAGGGAATGTGTCGACACTCAGCTGAAGTCTCAACAAAAAGAAGGTGTGACGACACAAGGAGCTGTGTCGACACTCAGCAAGTATCGACATTAAAGACTATGTGTCGACACCAAGAAGCAGTGTCGACACTTAACAGTTACAACACGTGAAGATGTGCCGACACAAAGGTGAAGTGTCGACACTTAGAAGAATTCAGTAAAAGACAGAAGATCAAGTATTTGTGTCGACACTCAATTTTAGTGTCGACACCTGAAGAAGAATCTGTGTCGAGACATACAAGGAGTTGTGTCGACACCTTGTAGACTTGTGTCGACACTTACACAGCATGTGTCGACACTTGGTCTATAAGTGTCGACACTTAAAGACAGAAAGTCTCGACACTTTCAGACAGTTAGAGATTTTCAAGAAATGACTGGATGACTTGACAGCTGCCGTTCCAGCCGGTCTACAGCACCTGTCAGAGATATCAGAAGTCAGTTATGGACCGGACCAGCCGGTTACCATGAAGAAGGCCTATAAATACGCTCATACAGTTTACAGAAACAGAGTTGTTGAGGTTGATCACATTATTGAAGAACAAGTTATTAAAGTGGTACACAGAGTATCAACATTAGAAGATCTTGCAGTCCAAGTGCAGATCTAAGAAGTTGGAGAGAGAGGGCTCCATCCAAGAAATCAGCCTCTGGAACTAGGCTGAGAAGAAGGATTCAGATTCATTCTGGATCTTAAGTGGCAGAGGTCAAGGAACTACTGCAGGAGGATTCAGTCTTATTCAGTTCTACTCAAGAAGCTTTGAAGAAAGCTAAGTCAGATTGAATCCAGCAGAGTTCTTCCAAGAACTCATCAAGAAACTCTCAACTCCCCTCTTTTATTTCTGAGTTGTTGAGTTAATATTTGTAATATATTTTTATCTTGTAGGATCCTTTGGATCTGAGTGTATTGTAAGCCTATAATTATAAAGGCTGAGGGTAGGGCTTGAGAGCCTGAGTGTAGGAGATTGAGATCTCTGAGTGTAGGCCTTGGTTGGATGAGTGTAGGCCTTGATTGGCTTAGTGTAGGCCTGGGTGGCTGAGTGTAGGCCTTTGTGGCTGAGTGTAGGCTTTGGGATAAAGCTGAGTTGTAAGGCTTTGGGCCTGAGGTGTAGGAACCAATTTGGGTTCTGAGACAGTGGAGGAGTTTGGCCGAATCTAGTACACTGCTAGATAGGCGAAGGGGGAAAGTGGATGTACCCATATCTTGGGGAACCACTATAAACCACAGTGTATGCTGTGCTGTGCTGTGATTATTGATGTGTATGATGTGTGTTTGCTGTGATAAAATAGATAGTATTCTGTGATATAACTGATTGCTGCCATTAAAGTTCAAAAAGGATTAGGTCACCTATTCACCCCCCTCTAGGTGTTTAGGTACCATATCTTTCAACCCTGCATCGACACCCTGTGTCGACACCCTACGTCGATACCCTACGTCGACACCCTGAGTCGACACCCTCCATCGACACACTCCGTCGACACCCTGTGTCGACACCGTTGGCCCCGTGTCAACACAGCTGGCCCTGTGTCGACATAGTAGTCCCTGTGTCGACACAGTAGGACCTGTGTCTACACAGCAGGCTTTGTGTCAAACAAGCCACAACCCGTCAAGGACACGGCCTATGAAAAGCTCGTGTCCCAGGTCGTGTGACCCCTGCCAAATTCCAAACTTGGCTCAAAACGCCTCCCGTCGCTCTTTTAAGTTTCGGGGGGTTACAATATTTCTTTAATTGCCCTTCGATGGCCAGCATAACAGCAGCCGTAGCAATGGCTTCAGCCCACGATTTTCCGCTCGGCTCTCCAGTACTTGCATGGTAATAATACATCGCAACGGTGGCAAACAAAGCAATGATCAACATTCAGCTGACCAATTTATAACGACCCTACCCCCTTCCCGGGGAAGCGGTAATCTTTCCCTGCAGGCATAGCATTTCGCAAGCAGATATATCACAAGATGTGCACTCATGCACCATTAATATATCGCAAACGTCGATCACATGGCCCAACACTCTGTGCACTCATGGCACATTATCGGTGTACCGGAAAACTAGTATCCCCCCACCGTTCTCAGGTCTCAAACCCAACGGTACAATTTGAGCATTCATGCTCCACGGCCCACTACTGGAGACTTTACTCTTGATGGAGAATAGCCCAAGACTCCCATGATGTGATCTTAACGAAGCCATTCACTTAGGCACTCAAGTTATACAACCATCACACGGATAAAGTTCATCCATTGCCCATTGCTCACATCGATAGTTCAATATCTAGACTTACGCGGGTCGATATCCCCTTGTCCGTTCGGCTCACCAGCCTTTAAGATCACAAATCTCACAATAGCCACAATGTCCTGGAAGGGCAAGCTTCATAATCACAGGTTAGCTAGGAGCTATCGTCAGCGACAATCACTCTCAAACTTCCTGCTACTCTACTTCACAGGAACAACCCACCGACTCCAAACAACACTCGTTTATACGCAGAGTCTTCTCTAGTGTGCAAAATAAAACATCACCAATCCAGACCAACCTGTCTATATGGGCTTCACACAGTATTTCTATTCCGTACAATACATTTCCTGATCTATATGCAAGGCTTCTTGTGGATGTCAAGCGTAACGCCCCAAAACTCAAAAGTTGGACGGACAGCATTTAGAACCAAGTTTGGTGCTTGGTAGGGGTCACACGGCTTGTGAAACGGGCGTGTCCAAGGCTGTGTCATGCTCGGGTTTGACGAACTTCTCGAGTAGTCGACGAAATGCACTTAAGGCAGCGAACACGGCCTGAGACACGGGCGTGTTCCTGGCCGTGTCTAGCTCGGGCTGTTTGTCGGGATATGTCGGGGGAGGAACACAACCTGGAGCCCTGGGGTGTTCGGTTTGAAATGGGCGTGTAAAAATCGACACGGGCGTGTCGAGAACTAGTGTCCTCTTCAGGTTAATTTTTGTCCTATGTCGATGGAGGAACACGCCCGGCAACACGAGCGTGCCCTGATTGACACGAGCGTGTCAGGTTTGACATGGGTGTGTTGAGAGCCCGTGTCCTGGTTGGGATGCAAATGTTTCGGCATCGATTGAGGCACATGGTCCTCGATACGAGCTTGTCACAAGACGTGTTTGGCCCAAGAAATTGATTTTAAGTGCGAATTGTGGTCGTCCATTTCCTTCTTTTGGGATCCAAGGGCCCAGGCTGGTCCATGCAGGGTTAAGTCTGGAAATATTGTTTGAAACACTCATTCCACTTCAAGCTTTCTTTTTCTAAAGCTTTAAAGAGAGGGGAGAGCAGGGAGAAGGAGGAGGAGAGTTCCGGCCGACGGTGGAGTTTCAATGCCCCAAATCGCAAGCTGAGTTCAGATCTACGGAAGCGAGGCCATTACAGTGATTTTCATCCGTCTACATCTTCATGGCGCCAGAGAGAAACGCAAGGGTAACGATTCTCTTCTTGGACACGTGAAGTCATCTTTCCTTTTTGCATAGGAAGACCGCTCTCGCGGGTATGCGGTGATAATGAGGTATTCCTTCGGGTAGACATGAATAGTCCCCATTGGTTTCTATGTAGAGTCTGGAATCGAAGTACGGACATAGGAATGATTTGTGAAGCCTACCCGGACAAGTTGATCAGGAATGGTGATTTTTCATAGCATGAATGGCCGGAGAAGACTACGCATCGATGGTTGTTTTTCGGGTTTTCTACGCGGCAGATTGCAACAGGGAACCTTGGCAACTAACTCCAAGGTACAGCCGAAAAACTGGGCAAAAGCATGATTCTGCCATCTTGGTGGTCTGGGAGCCAACTTGCACATAACTGGGTTATGTAAAGTGTGTGATCTATTTGGGATTCGGGGATGCTTGACCCACGCACATGGCTTAAATTTACATTGCGGTGTGAGAAACGGGTTAGGCCGAACCGTACCCACTCTATGTCGTTCGGTACAAGTGACCTAAAGTACGTGGGACTTGCCGTTGGAATAGATGGAGGGTCTTAGGCTTAAGCCGGAAAGACTAAAATGCTCACAAGATTTTCCGTCCTTAGGGCGTTGGTGAGACCGCAGATTTGACCGGGTTCACCGAGAATATTCCCTTAGCGCACGGGGTGTGTGGCTGTGCGTGCCTACGCCTGTGATGAAGTGTAATTTCACTACAATTTGGCTATACTAATAAAGTGCAGGGAAGGAGCATCGCCACGCCGAGTTTAGGGGAGGGTTCATTATAATTTGGTCAGCTTTAGCAGAACGTTGCTTTTGTTTGCCACCGCTTCGATGGATTATTTCTTAAAGGAGCTGCAGAGCTGAGTGGTAAATAGCGGGTAAAAGGTTTTGTTGCAGAGCAGGCCCTAAAAGGCCTATGATAATGTTTACTTTTATTCTCACGTGTGGCCGGCCAGAGTGTCGATGTTTGAAAGACACTATTTGTTTAAAGTAAACTCTTGTAAGGCCATAAGGCCAAGTACTTTGTTTATTTTATATGCCCATTCCTTTTGGGTTATTTTAGTGGACATTTATGTTGTGGCTGGGTTCTTATTTTGCAGGATTTAAAATGCTTCTGCTAGAATGTGCTATGTGTAGGGCATTTGCCTTGGGAGGATGGTTTCATTGCATAACCCTTTGGTCTGTCCGTGGTATATGGCATCGGGCCCCAGCCAGACCTACTGCTATATGCTATGTGACGGATAGGGGGTGTTACATCAAGAATCAACCCCATGGAAATCCCTCAACATTCCACCTTTTGGTGGGGGAAATCAATGCGTATGCCAAAATAAGGACTTCACATGTCCAATAAAGAAGATCGTTACCCTTGAATATCTTTTTGGAGCCACAACAAAGAATTTCTACGTGGATGGAAATGATTGCCTCACTTTCCCCTTCGCGATTCTTGCTTCGGCTCTTGATTCCAGCCAAGATCTGCTCCAACAACTCAACAACCTTCACCCAAACCCTAGTACCAGCTGAAAGTTCTCTAGTCCAGAACTCGTGATGCAAGGAAGAGAAAGAGAGAAAAGGAAATAATGATTTCCTGCAACCCATTCCTCTACAAGTAAGGCCTCGATTTTTACCACAGTCACACGATCTCATCAAAGGAATTCAGCGGCTCGGGTTTGAGCTGACAAAGTCAACCACAACTCAGTGGCCGCACACAAGCCACCTGACACGAGTGGCCACTTCGACGACATCTGATTTCGATATTTCTTTGAACGGGACCACGTTGGTCGAACGTAAATCGTTGAACAGGAGAGAATTCATCGAACGGAGTCTGAGTTCGTCGAGTTGGCCATACCACCATAGAGCACTATTTTCGTCGAGCTCTACTCAATGTTTCATCTAGCTCAGCTCGATGATTTTTGTCGATCTCTGATCTACTGCTTAACCTGTTATCCTTTACTCCTTTTTGGGGTGTTACAAACCTCCCCTCATAGAAATTTTGTCCCGAAATTTGCATAGAGCACTCACAACACAGTAACAAATATGTTAAACATACAATTTCTTCAACAAAAAAATGTTACAACATTTTATACAAACAACTCGGGAAATTCAGCATGCATGGTCTGCTCCCCCTCCCATGTTAGCTCTTCAAGACCACAGTTGTCCGAACGGATATTGACTATCTAGATTGTCTTATTCTGTAGCTGCTTAACCACTTTATCCTCGATCTAAATGGCCATTACAATCGTGGTTAGCCCATATTCGGCCGGTATATGATCAGTCACAACCACTTGAGCTGGATCTTTCCCGGCTTTTCAAAGCACTGATATGTGTAACAAATCATGCAATCCACTCAATTTTGCCGAAAGGGGTAGTCGATAGGCAGCTTCTCCAACTCCCCCCACCACTTCGAACGGACCAAGGTACCTCACACTTAACTTTTTCAAGCGCTGAATCCTGGACTCGCCCTTGAAAGGTTTAATTTTCAAGTATACCCATTCGCCAACTACAACCTCTACATTTCGGTACTTGGCGTTATAGTACGTTGCTTGCTGGTCTTGGGCTATCAAAAGCCTCTGCCGAATAGAGCGTCTTGTTGTATTAGTTTCTTCGACTTCCTTATGCTTATACAACTTCGATTCGCCTGTTTCCGCCCATGTTATTGGTGAACGACACTTCCTACCATACAATGCTTCAAAAGGCATCATATTTAGACTAGTTTGATTGCTATTATTGTAGGCGAACCCTACCATATAGTGTTGATCTTCCCATATCTTCCTGAAATCCAAAATGCATATTCAAAGCATGTCCTCCATCATTTTGTTGGTCCTCTCCATTTGGCCATCTGTTTGTGGATGAAAGGTTGTACTGAATGTTAACTTTGTCCCCAAACAATTGAAGGATTAGCCTCCAATCATTCGAAGTGAAGCGCCCATCTCGATCACTTATGATGATACGGGAAATAGCGTGCAACCGTACTATTTGCTCAACATAAATCTTAGCCAAGACTTTCACTGAATCGCCACTCTTGTTCAGGTTGAAGTGAGCCACTTTAGTCAACCGGTCTACAATCACCCAAACCGAATTGTTACCGCATTGAGATCTTGGCAAATCGTGCACGAAATCCATCGAAATATTATCAAACTTCCATTCCGGAATAGGTAGCGACTTCAGAAAACCTCCAGGCTTCTGGCATTCTGCTTTCACTAATGCACAAGTCTGACATTTAGCCATGTAAAGTGCTATGTCTTTCTTCATGCCTGGCCACCAGAACAGCTTCTTCATGTCTTTTTACATCTATGTGCTCCCTGAGTGAATTGAATACTTCGTGAAGTGAGCTTCATACCCCAATTCATCTCTTAACTTACCCATATTCGGGACGCATAAATGACCATCTTTTCGCAAAAGGTCATCTCCCCAGGAGAATTGGCCATTTGATCCATCCACTACATAGTGTTGCAAACTTTCTTCAACTTCTGTTGCTCACTGAACCATGTCCGCAAGGTCATATTGTGCCTCCATCCAGTTCAAGCATGAATTTGCTGTGGAATTTTTATCAACACAAGAAATCTCTAAAGCTTCCAACTCCTGGATCAAACGATCATCATGCATCTGCAACTAAGTTGACCTTGCCAGAGTCCTACGACTCAAGTCATCTGCGATGACGTTTCCCTTCCCTGAAGTATAGTAGATCTGGAAGGTGTAGTGCCCGAGGAACTCCATCCACCTACGTTGTCGCATGTTGAGATCCTTCTGATCCAATAGAAAATTTAGGCTCTTATTGTCCGTGAATATATCCACCTTCACACCATATAAATAGTGATGTCACAGTTTAAGTGCAAAAATCACAGCCGCAAACCCCAAGTAGTGGACGGGATAATTCCGCTCATGGACTTTCAATTGGCGTGAGCCATAAGCAATCATCTTTCCAACCTGAAGAAGAACGCAGCCTAAGCTGCTATCTGATGCATCACTATAGATTTCAAAGCCGTACGAACCACATGGCGACGTCAAGATTGGCGCCGTGGTCAAGCGACTCTTCAGCTCTTCAAAAGCTCGCATGAACTCCGGCGTGCAAACAAACTTCTGATCCTTCCTCGCCAGTCCAAGGAAACTCCTGACTTCGGCCACAGAAGACAACACTGGCCGCTCACGTATAGCTCTTATCTTTGACGGATCCACCACAATGCCCTCTCCACTCACCATATGGCCAAGAAAATCCACTGACGAAAGGCAAAACTTACACTTTGAGAACTTGGAGTAAAGCTTATTTCTCCTCAGGGTGTGCAGCAACATCCGTAAATAGTTCACATGACCTTCTTCAGACTGAGAGTACACTAGAATGTCATCGATGAAAATGATTACAAGCAAATCCAAGTGGTCTCGAAATGTTCGGTGCATTAGGTCCATGAACAACGATGGCGCATTGGTTATCCCAAACGGCATTACAATAAACTCGTAATGAATGTAGCATGTTCCAAACTCTGTCTTGGGAATGTCACCTTCCTGAATTCTCAATTGGTAGTAACTAGATTTCAAGTCCAGTTTAGAATAGACGATTGATCCCACTAGCTGATCAAACAAGTCATCAATTCGAGGTATTATATACTTGTTCTTCTCCATCAGCTTATCCAGTTCGCGATAGTCGATGCACAACCACAGACTACTATCCTTCTTTTCCACAAAGAGAATATGTGCGCTTCAAGGTGACATACTTGGGCGTATATAACCCTATTCTAGTAACTCTTGTAGTTGAACTTTCAATTCTGCCATTTCCTTTGGCGCTACTCGATATGGCGAGCGGGCCATAGGTTTTGCACCTAATACCAACTCAATAGAGAAGTCAATCTCTCGCTATGTGGGTAACCCTAGAAGCTCCTTCAGAAACACATCAATAAACTCTGAAATAATCTTAACATCACCCACACTGGATTTTGGCTCAACAGCCGTAATAAGCATGAAGAATAACTCTAGGCCCTTCCGAACAGCTTCAATGACTTGGAGAGCAAACATCAATAATTTGCTAGATCCTCCCATACCAGCGAATTTCATATCTAGCTTGGTATTCTATCCCAGTGTGATCTCCTTTGAATTGCAATCAATAAAGGCACGCTGCTCCGAGAGCCAGTCCATACCAAAGATCACATCAAATTCTGATATTTGCAGCACAGATACTTCCAATCTGAAATCCTGACTTCCTATCCGTACCTCCACAAAGCAAGCCCTATCCGCATGCATCATACATCTGCTCGGTAATAACATCTTCACATTATCTGCCGTCATACGAATTGAGACTCTGATCCGTGAGACGAAGTCCACAGATAGAAATGATGTAAAAAAATAATAACATCTTCACACTCTCTACCATCATACATACGTTCGGTAATATCAAACATTGCTCTCGCCGGATAGTCCCGTATCAGGACAGAGCCTTAGACAAACACATCATACACAATCTACACACAAGGTATGAATTATAAAAAAAAAACAAAGTATCTTATCTTGTACCTTTGATGATGTCACTATGCTTTATGTCCTCCTGTTAGCTAAGAATATATACTTGGTCCTGCGCCAGGGATGCAGAGGACTCCACCACTGCATTTCCCCTTTTAGCATAGGATGCTCCTATCTTCTTTTCACCCTTATGCAGACCAACCCGAAAATCACGGGCTAGATGACCCACCTTACCACACATATAATAAGCACGAAGGTCTTGCCTAGAAGATGCACCGGATGCAACAGAAGAGGGAGCCTATGAAGAAGACTTGGATCTCTTACCCCATTTCCTTCGGTAGTTTATCTTTCCCGGGTGATACACTTTGAAATCGGGCCTTGTCACAGCCAAGTCCCTCTTGCCCAGAACCCGCTTCATAACTTTCTCCAACACATGAGCCGTATCAATCAATGCTTGAAACCACTGGTTCACCGAACTCGAGAGAAGGAATCTAAGCTCATCGAGCAACCCTTCGTAGAACCTATTGGTTTTACACTCTTCGTTGGCAAAGATAGATCATGCATTGCATCACAACCTTGTAATCTAATGTAAGTAGGTATCACCACTACTTTCTCCCTGAGTTAGACGCTGGAATTCATTTTACATGGCTATGTGCTGAGCCGATGGTAAGTTCTTTGCTAAAAAACAGTCTCAAAAACTCCTCGATCGAGACTTTTGTCAGTTGTCTTCCTCCCAAGTGGTGCAGCTCCATTTCATCCCACCAAAGTCGAGCCTCTAATTTCAATAGGAAAGTGGCCTAGGTAACTTTATGTTCCTCCTTAGTTCTTATCCTCGTCAAAATACTCTTGACGCGCGCAAGCAAATCCTCTTCGTGCATTGGGGATCCCACCCCCGTAAACGTAGGAGGATTGAAGCTCATGAATTGCTTCAGTTTCCATTCCACTGCTCGTGGATCGATAACAGCAGCAACAGTTTTAGTCCTCACACCAACGTATTCTGGCACTACCGCAGGTCGCGCCTGCCCAGTCGGCTGTACCTGGTCATAGCAAACAACGCCTTCGCAACTATGCTTAATGTCTCCGCAGAAGGAGTAGGTGTATGCATCTCAACTGGTGTCGTACTCTCATCAGAATGTTGGGGCTCAGAATGCCACGCACCACTTCGAGTCACCTATACTTGTAAAAGACACACTTTAGCGACTTGACAAAAGAACCAACAACATAGTAGGAACACGCAGGTTCAACAAACATGTGTATTTACATTCCTTAGTGGACATTCTTGAGTTCATTTTGTGTTATAACGCGTCGCACGTACGCGTGCTCGCCACCCCTTAAAAGAATTCAACCACGAGTTCGAAGGAGGAAACCAAGACAAGCTGATACCATATTGTAACACCTCCATATGTTAATTGATATATACTAGAAGGTTTGGTCGGGGCCCCACACTATATACCACAAACAGACGGCGGGGTCACATGTTAATATCAAAGACTACAACACGCATCCTAACTCAGAGCTTTCTAGCAGAAGCATTAGGGGATTAAGACTGAAATCAGCAACCATGAATGTCCACTATATATATGAACAATCAATATATATATGTCTCTCAAAGGAATGTCTACAAATACACAAAATATTTGGCCTTAAAGCCTTATAGTTTTTCTTCACTAGTGTGGATTACAAACATCAGCACGCAGGCCGGCCACACATGAAAATAACAAAACATTCCTTTAATTGGCCTTCGAGGGCTAGTATAGCAGCAACAGCAAGGGCTTTAGCTTACTTTTTTCTGCTCAGCTCTCCAGTACCTGCATGAGGACAATCCACCGCAACGGTGGCAAACAAAGCAACGGTCAGCATTCAACTGAGCAATTTATAACGACCCTACCCCTTTTTTCAGTGCAATGGTAATCTTTCCCTGCATTCATAGCATTTCACAAGAAGATATATCACAAGATGTGCACTCATGCACAGTCAATATATCACAAACGTCGACCATACGACACGACGCTCCGTGCACTCAGGGCACATTATCGGTGTAGCGAAAAACCAGGGTACCACCACCATTCTCAGATCTCAAACCTAACGGTAAAACTTGATCATTCATGCTCGACAGCCCACGGTTGGAGACTTTAGTCTTGATGGCCAATAGCCCAAGACTCTCATGATGTGACCCAACGAAGCCATTCACTTAGGCACTCAAGTTAGGCAACCATCATGCGGATACAGTTTAGCCCTTGCCCGTTGCTCAAATCGCCAGTTCAATGTCTAGACTGATGCGGGTCTGCATCCCCCTGTCCGTTCGGCTCACCAGCCTTTAAGAGCGCATAGCTCACAATAGCCACAATATCCCCGAAGGACAGGCTTCACAATCACAGGTTTGCTAGGAGCTATTTCCAGCGACAACCACTATCTCCTGGCATTAGCAACAGAACTCTATTTCTGTACATAACCCAAACCATATCTAGACCAACTATCCAGAAAACCCTACAGCTACTTGTTGTGCTAGAAACACTAGAATTTCATAGCATAAAACATATGCACTTTGAGGGCATTTTCCTGGAATTCCACTACAATACTTCCTGCTACTCCACTTCACAGGCACAACCCACTGATTCCACACGACACTCATTTATACGCGGAGTCTTCACCGGTGCACAAAATTAAACATCACCAATCCAAACCAACCAGTCCAGATGGGATTCACACAGTATGCCTATTCTGTACTACATATTTCTGGATCTATATGCAAGGCTTCTTGGGGATGTCAAGAATCAACCCCACGGAAATGCCCCAACATTTCACCGTTTGGTGGGGGAAATCCATGTGTATGCCAAAATAAGTACTTCACATGTCCAATGAAGAAGATCATTACCCTTAAAGTTCTCTTTGGAGCCATGACAAAGCTTTTCTATGTGGATGGAAATGATCGCCTCACATTCCCCTTCGTGATTCTAGCTTTGGCTCTTGATTCCAGCCAAGATCTGCTCTAGAAACTCAACAAACTTCACCCAAACCCTAGCACCAGCCGAAAGTTCTCTGCTCTAGAACTCGGGAAGCAAGGAGAGAAGGAGAGAACAGTAAATAATGATTTCATACAACCCATTCCTCTACAGATAAGGCCTCGATTTATACCCCAGCCACACAATCTCTTCAAAGGAATGCAATGACTCTGGTTTTAGCTGACAAAGTCAACCACCGCTCAGTGGCCGCACACTAGCCACCTAACACAAGTCACCACTTTGACGACATTTGAATTCGACATTTCTTCGAAGGGGACCACATTCGTCAAACGCAAGTCATCGAATAGGAGAGAATTCGTCGAACGGAGTCTGAGTTCGTCGAGATGGCCATACCGTGAGACATAACTCTTTTCGTCGATCTCTGCCAGACGTTTTGTCGAGCTCAGCTCGATGATTTTTGTCGAGCTCTACTCGATGACTTTCGTCGACCTCTGCTCGACGATTTTTGTCGAGCTCTCATCGATTGGTTAGCCTGTTATACTTTATTTTTTGGGGGGTGTTACAAATCCTCCCATCAAACAGGAATGACTAAGATAGAATTTATGGTCACTGGAAAAATGGGAACTCTTCTTGTAAGAATACAAGGGTATCTTACAATGGTGGTATAAAGGTGTAACACCCTCATCCATAACATAACATATAACAAAAGGTCTGGCCAGTGCCCGACGCCACATACTACGGACAAATAAAGGAGTTACTAAATTGAAACCATCATCCAATATTTCGCATTCTAACACAGAGTGCATTATAGTGGAAGTAATTCAAAGGTTATAAGTAGAACCCAACAACTACATGAATGTCCACTACCATAACTAGGAATGTAAAACAAATACACAAATAATGTCTTGGCCTTAAGTCCTTACATTGTTCAACTTGAAATAAAATGTGTTACATATTTTGGCACGCAGGCCAGCCACACATGAACGATAAAATAACACAAGTATTCACTTTGGCCTTCAAGGGACAGCTAATGGTTTAAAACTCACGGCGCCCCGTGGGTTTATTTAATAAGTGGTTAGGTTTTTATTTTGGAAGGACAGAGCGCGGAGATTTCATATCTATAAAAATGTTGAAACCGAGTTTTAACGAATGAAGGCAAGTGCACCTATCGCATATAGTACAGGATATTTTGGTGGGGAATATCGGGGTCGTATTGTTCTCGGGGATGGGTTTATTTTTTCTACTCTTCCCAGCAGGGACTTTTATCTTACCAAAAATAACTTGTCCGGTTATTATTTATATAAAAATAGAAAAATAGACTTAAAAATCCGATGAAGAATTAGCGCAATGGTACCAAAATGAATTTGAACTAAAATGACTTTTAATAATTAGAGATACTAAATTTCAAATTAAATAAACTGGAGACTTGGTCGTGGAGGTTCCATAAAAATGAGCTCACCTATCTCTAGGACTATCACTCACTTGAACATTAAGGATATTGGACTGGACTCTCGTCTGATGAAGGATTGCACTTAATGTCGGCATTATGCTAAGAACCCCGCTACTGTTGGGGGGGGGGGGCGAATCTGGTAGAATTCTGTGCCTTCTCTCTCGAGGGTTAGTGCAGAACTCCCTTTACCCAGGTGTTACCAGTCCATATGCACGACCTCTCAGCTAGCTAGCGTATGGAAAATGGAAATAGAGCCCACACATCGATATGTGGTTATACGCATCTAAACGCGGGGCAAACCTTAAGTTAATTTAATTAAAGAGAAAACAAAGACCTTTAATTATTTAAAGCGACTGTATTTGTCCCAATGCTATTCGATACTGAGGGCTAAGAGCGATTAGCCACTCATTGTATTTGGTATGGTTTAAGAAAATACATAATTGAAAGTGTGAGTCATACTCAAACAAGTGGGAGGGAAATGAAAGCAGTAAAGAAAGATGTAAAGAAAGCTTTAAAGAAAGCTGTAAATTACAAGTCCTACTCAAACGAGCTGGCGACAAATCAAAACAGTAAAATTGCAAGTCCTACTCAAATGAGTAAGTGGGAAATGAAAGCGATAAAATGACAAGTCCTACTCAAACGAGTAGCCGAGAAATTAAAACAGTAAATGTGAGTCCTACTCAAACGAGTAGGTGGGGAATTATAACACCCCGGATTTTTGATTGCGTACGCTTGATGGGCGTTACGTTGGCTTTGAACGTTGTTCGAGCATGGGTTTCCCGTAGGCTTTCGAGTGGCTATTTTGGTAGCCTAGTTGCACGATTCCCCAGCAAGCCGGAGTCCAATTTGGAGACTCGGTGAGGCCTCTTAGGGAATGCTTGCACTTTTTTCGAGCCCGGGTAATGTTTCTCAAAACGGGTTGATGATACAGCAAACAAAAAAGGGTAAAAAGTCCTTAAGGAAAAAATGGTCTAGGACGACACAGAAACACTTTTCAAAATAGTGAAAAATGGTCTTTTTTTTGAGTGACACGGCCTGGGACACGGGCGTGTCCCAGGGCGTGTCTAGCTCGGGATGCGGTTTGGTTATGTAGTCGTCGAACTTCGTTCGACGAAGTTACGGTGGGAACACGCCCCCCAACACGGGCTTGTCGGGGCGTGACCTCCTTGACTCGGCGAAATTTCTTGTGTCGAGTTAAGCTCGACGAATGGGGTATACGCCCCATTACACGGGCGTGTCACGGGCCGTGTCCCACTTTGTCGAGTGTCGAGTGTCGAGTGTTGAGTGTCGGGTGTCGAGAGAGGGTACACGGCCTGTGACACGGGCGTGTCACAGGGCGTGTCCAGCTTTGTCGAGTGTCGAGTGCCTAGTGTCGAGTGTCGAGTGTCGAGTGTCGAGTGTCGAGAGGGGGTACACGGCCTGTGACATGGGCGTGTCACAGGGCGTGTCCAGCTTTGTGTCGACACTTTTGGTCGACGAGATGTCGAGACACGGGTTACACGCCCTAGGTCACGGGCATGACCGACCCATCACGGGCGTGTACTCGGTCGTGTACCTTGTGGATAAACCTGGATTTGCCGACTTTCTGCGCCGCTTAATGTACACGCCCTGTGACACGGGCGTGTCACAGTGCGTGACAGGGCCGAAAATCAAATTTTTCCAGTTTTGTTTGTGCCGTTCATTTCCTTGATTCTGGATCAAATGGACCAGCTCGGTTCGGGAGGAAATAAGGCCGAAACAGAGATTTCTGCTCCTCATTTCACCTTCTTCTTCATCTTCTTCCTCATTCCAAAAGGAACTCAAGGGAGCAAAGCTAAGACAAGAGAAGGAAAGAGAGGAGCAGCCGTCGCGGTGTCATCTCGGTTCAGGCAAGCGGTGTTCTTCAACCTTGCCAATCTTATTTCTTGTTCTTTGATTATGCAAAATAGCTAGTTTCCTCTTTCAATTTTCCTAGCTTGTTCTTCTTGTTTTGTGTTATACCTCACTAGCCTTATTATGCTTATTTTTGTTGAGTTATCAATCCTCTTGATCCTCATCGAATTTCCCTATGCTCAATGAATTCGTATGCTAGGTTGATTCATGTTGTTTATCTTGTTCATGTGATTCATGTAGCTAAGTTGATTCATGTTCATGTAGCCTTTCTTATTCATGTGATTCTTTCTTGTTCATATCAGAAGCATGTGATTCTTTCTTGTTCCTAATCATGTGATTCATGTAACTAAGTTAATCAAACTCTATCAAGTTTGGCATAACTTTGGCAATTTGTAGTCATGAGTGAGGACAAAGGAAGGAAACGTGTTTAGCTTGGGTTCAGGTGAGTTTTGCGAGGTGAATTGTGAACCATAGCAGGAGCGTTTGTGTGAGGATTCTACAAGGGGTGGTGTGTTTTCAGCCTTGGTGGCCACCGGGTTTTGTTTTATGGTATGGAATACCATTTTGGCCCCGATTTGGTTTGGCTTTTATTAGTGCGTTCCACTTTAGGGCCGCCAACAAAAGACCCTTGCGGAATCGAACTTAACCGCTGCTTATGTTTCACTAGTATGGTTGTTTCTTGTTCTAAAGATGATGAATTGGGCATGTGTATTTCCTTTTTGCTCCTGCGGGTTGAGCAGGACTTGATGAAAATTGTACGCACTTGGTGCGTTTGGCACTTTGGATTGACAGTATTTAATACTTGTTTTCCACCTGTTTTTGTTCACTCATTTTACTTACATGAAACATTGCTACGGGGTTGCTAAGCCCCTTCGTCATATTTTCTGAACTTCCTACTATATTGTGTAGCTTTGATGATTGCTGAGGTGTTCTTTCTTGAATGCCTCAGGTGCAGGTGGTAGCCGGTTGAGCGGCTAGTGCTTGGGAGCTAGCCGAGCTTACGTAGCGAGGTAGTTTTTTTCTTTGTTGTACAGACAAACATGTGCCCCAATGGGTTCGTGTCAGCTTGTTGGCGCCCATTGGTGGCTTTCTTTACTTGTGATATATGAATACCAGACTGCTAATGTGACTCATTTGGATGAGATGATGTCTTCTTGCTCTTGGGAAGGATTTATGGTAGGTTGCATTAGGTATTTTGAAGCTAAACAAAACCTATTATTGTATCACATGCATAACATGTTTTGGTCACCGAACAAATATTTTCCACATAACGTAAACAAAGATGATTTCTTATATTATTATAAATGTAGACTGCATATAGGAGATCATTATAAGTAAAGTATTTCCGCCGCGTACAAACATACATTTTGATTCCTAAGGCCGAGGGGTACAACCATTAAACTAAACAGTTTTCTTGCATTTAACTGATGGATTTCAACTAATAAAGTAAGCGTCAAGGGTTTGCTTGAGCGTGTACAGTTATCCCCTGTACGACGTGGCATCATAACTTGTAGTTCCTCTTGCTCTGATACGATGTACTCGTTGAGGAAATGCGGGTTGTGATAGTTGGTATCAGAGGGAGGTCTGTTTGACAATTGGTTGGGCAACCTTTCCTTTTTGTCATTGTCGTAAGCATCATATCATACACACACCGAGGTGCCATCTGTATGTCTTGGCTGAAGCACGTACACGACACTCATGGCATGAACAAAAGTATACGGGGCATATTATGTAGTATGGGATGCATAATATGTGGTTGTATATGGATCCACCATAGGGGCTACATGTGCGGGTTATGTAGTATGGGATGCATAACCTTACCACATGGATGCGACTAGCACGTTTTCTTTTCTTCGTTGCATGCAATGCTATGTAGTATGGGATGCATAGCATTGTGATGCGTACGACCGCTCATGGCATGCATTATGGCCTTTTCTAGAATTCATAGCACAACACACATAACATAACATTGCATGAGCACAACGTGCCAAGCTAAGATTTACATGATGACACCTGTACACACATGGTTTTGAGTCAAACATAGTCATGCATTCATGGTTTAGGCACAAGTTAGTGGGATGACAGTGAGTCATCTTTGGCTAGACATAACATCATTTTCATATTCCCAGAGCAAGTTAGCAGTGGATGTTCATATCTCTATTGTCTGTACATCGCAGTTGTGTGTTTTGTTGGGTTTGAGTTTGCTAAGGTTGAACGTGTTTATATTATGTCGAAGCGTCCAGTGACAAGGCAGACTCCCTAATCTTAGGGCGAATCTTCGGGCGTGCAGAATAATGCCCTGATGGATAGTCTACGCCAAAGTAATGAGGCTTTGACGAGGCAGGTGCAGGAAGTGCTGTCCCAGCTCCAAGTTATGTCATCAGCGATGTCTGGGCTGGCACCAAGAGTGCAAGAGACTGTCAGAGGCCCCACTATTTCTACTCCTTCCGTTGCAGTGATACCCCCAGTTGTGGTTCCTCCTGCGATGACTTTCATCTCGCAGTTTCAGCTACTTGGACCACCGAGCTATGATGGAAAAGCGGACTTTGTGATCTTGGATGATTGGGTGATCACGTTGGAAGAGATGTTTGTCTATTCTGGCGTTACTGAAGACCAAAAGGTGATGCTTGCCACCTATCAACTAAAAGGGTTGGCTAAAAGTTGGTGGTTGCGAGAAAAGGAAAGCCTAGTGGCGGGATGTTCGTGGGAAGCCTTTAAAGAAATGTTACGACGCAAGTTTCTACCGTCAGTTGAAAGGGACCGCCTGATGAATGCCTTCTTGTATCTGAAACAGAGGAAACTCACAGTTAGTGAGTATAAAATGGAGTTTAGCAAGCTAAGTCGGTTTGCTCCGAGCTTGGTGACTACGGAAGCTGACCGAGTAAAGAGATTTCTTGGCGGACTCCGGAGCGATGTTCAGCAGTTTGCAAGCGCTTATGGAGCGACAAGTTACACCGGTGTTGTTGAGGCTTCTTTGAAGGTGGAAGCGATAGAAAATGCAAAACAAAGAGGGCAGCTGATGAGGAAGGATAAGAGACAGCTGGTGGGAGAGAAAAGCTCCCAAGAATCAGACGTAAGAAAGAAGAAGAAGGAAACATGTAGCTTCTGTGGCCGATCAGGTCACCCGTTTGAGAAATGTTTCAAGCGGTTGGGGATGCAGAAGAAGGAGCAGGTGCACGCCATTCAGGGGGCGCCAACCAGAGGCTTGGAGTGTACAAGTTGTGGGGGAAGAGGTCATGATGTGGGCTGCTGCTGGGTCAAAGACAAGGTGTGCTTTTAGTGTGGAAAACAGGGACATCTCAAGGCAAGGTGCCCAAAAAACCAGCCCGTGCTGCAGCCAATGCCACTCCAGGCTTTGCCTCCGCCTCCGCATTTGGACAAATGAAAAGGGAAGTTAAATGTGATTTCTTCAGAGGAAGCTCAGATGTCACCCCAGGTTATCTCAGATTCGATTCATTCCTCTGGTTCACGTTTTGTTTATGCCTCTTACGCGTAGTTCTTAGCTACATATGTACCCTTATAAGAAACTTTAAGGTAAAGAATCATAGGGCGCGTGTTCTCTTCGATTCTGGTGCGACCCATTCATTTGTGGCTCGAACCTTTCTGGATCGGTATCATTTGACACCAGATCGAGTGGGGAATGCCTTTTTGGTGAAGTTTCCTTCCGGTGCTTCTGTGGTTGCAGACTGGGGTCTTCTTGATTGTCCCATTTTGTTGGGGGATTTCTTAGCGAAGGCTGATTTCAAGGTGATCGATTTGGAGGATTTTGACGTCATTCTGGGCATGGACTGGTTATCCCGCTATGACGCCGTCATCCAGTGCAAAGGGAAGCGCTTGGATTTTATCAAGGACAATGGTCAGCCGGGAAGTGTTTATGGTGATTCATGCCAGTATGCTCCAGGGATTTCGGCGGTATGTGTTCGGACGTTGTTTGTTTCTGACTGTTTTGCTTGTCTCGTCTCAGTTATGGGGACTAGTGCTGTTTTGCCGCGTTTGGAGGAGATTCCTGTTGTGCGTGAATTTCCAGATGTTTTTCCTACTGATCTTCCTAGTCTTCCCCCTGATCGTGATGTCGAGTTCGTTATTGATTTGGAACCGGGTACGCGGCCTATTGCGAAAGCGCCGTACAGAATGGCCCCGCGTGAGCTAGCAGAGTTGCGTACCCAGCTGGATGACCTATTGGCAAAGGGGTTTATCAGGCCAAGTTCATCACCTTGGGTGCACCGGTGTTATTTGTGAAGAAGAAAGATGGGTCGATGCGGCTTTGCATCGATTACCGGGAGTTGAACAAGGTGATGATTAAAAACAAGTACCCACTGCCAAAAATTGATGATTTGTTTGATCAACTGCGTGGCAGTTCAGTATTTTCGAAGATTGATCTCCGCTTGGGCTTTCATCAGCTCAAGGTTTGGGAGTCTGATATTCCGCGGACTGCATTTCGATCAAGACATGGCCATTTTGAATTTCTGGTGATGTCATTTGGTTTGACCAACGCACCATCAGCCTTCATGGATATGATGAACCGGCTGTTCAAGGACTACTTGGATAAGTTTGTGGTGGTTTTTATTGACGACGTTCTTGTCTACTCCCGCAGTGCTGAAGATAATGAACAGCATCTGCGATTGGTATTGGCCACTTTGCGAGATCAAAGGTTGTTCGTCAAGCTAAGCAAATGCGAGTTTTGGTTACCGCAGGTTGCATTCCTGGGTCATGTTATTAATCAACAGGGAATTTCAGTGGATCCCGAAAAGATAGCTGCAGTCATGGAGTGGAGGAGACCAGAGACACCCAAGGAGATTTGGAGCTTCTTGGGACTGGCCGGCTATTATCGCATATTTGTAGAAGGTTTTGCTACGTTGGCCGCACCTTTGACTCGCTTAACCTAGAATAATGTTGCATTTGGTTGGACTAACAAGTGCGAGGCATCATTCCTTGAACTCAAGAATCGGTTATGTACCGCTCCTGTGTTGATCTTACCGACAGAAGGGATAGATTATGAAGTTTTTGTGGATGTGTCGCACGTTGGACTTGGATGTGCTTTAATGCAAGACAAAAAGGTGATTGCGTATGGGTCTCGGCAGTTAAAAAGTCATGAAAAGAACTACCCGACGCATGATTTGGAGTTCGCAGCGGTGATATTTGCATTGAAGTTGTGGAGACACTTACTTTACGACGCGCAGTGTAAAATCTTTACGGATCATAAAAGTTTGAAGTACGTTTTCACGCAAAAAGAATTGAATCTGCGCCAACGACGATGGCTTGAATATGTAGCTGATTATGATGTGGAGATTCAGTATCATCCCGGGAAAGCTAATGTTGTGGCCGATGCATTGAGTCGGAAGACGGGGAAATTATTTAATCTTTCCATCGACCGTCTTGTGGAGGACTTTCTCTTGATGGATATTTCCGTGGGGCGATATGAACCACAAAGTCATTCGGCAGTAGAAGAACCTTCATGGATGGTGCTTGCAAGACACCATCAAAAGGATGATCCGGATCTTTTACATTTATTTCGTCGGACTGAAAAGGGTGACTTACCGGATTTTGCTATTGATGACGCGGGCACATTAAAATATCGTGGTCGATTTTGTATCCCCGCAGTTGGAGACATTCGCGAGATGGTGTGTAGGGAAGCACATGGCTCAAGTATGGCCTACCATCCAGGCTCAACGAAATGTACCATGATTTGAAACAAATTGTCTGGTGGTATGGAATGAAAAGAGATATAGCGCAATTTGTATCTACATGTCATACCTGCAAGCGGGTGAAAGCTGATCATGGAAGGCCTGGTGGCAAGTTGACGTCATTGGAGATTCCGACATGGAAGTGGGAAAGTATTTCAATGGATTTTATTATAGGTTTACCAAGATCTCCACAAGGACATGACTCCGTGTGGGTGATCGTGGATAGGTTGACCAAGTGTGCTCATTTCATACCATTTAAGGTCAACTACCCGATGAAGACAATAGCGGAGCTCTATTTGAACGAGATCATCCGACTGCATGGTGTGCCAGTTAATATCATTTTAGACCGGGATTCCCGATTTATTTCTCGTTTCTGGAAGAGTCTACAAGAGGGTTTGGGGACGGATTTGCGGTATTCCACTACTTACCACCCTCAGACGAATGGCCAAATGGAACGAGTAAATCAAATCGTGGAAGATATGATTCGAGGCTACATTCTTGAGTATGGCGGAGCATGTGATGAACGTTTGCGGCTTATGGAATTCACATATAATAACAACTATCAAGAAAGCTTGCAAATGGATCCGTTCGAAGCTTTATATGGGCGTCGATGTCGGACTCCCCTTTTTTGGGCTGAGGTTGGCGAGGGGAATTTGTTGGGCCCGGAGGCGCTCGAGGACATGGAAGTTGCCGTACGACTGATTCTGGAGAAGCTCCGGATCGCCCAAGAGCGATATGAAAAGTACGCTAACCGGCGAAGGGCGGAGTTAGAGTTTGTTGTGGGGGATTTCATCTTCCTGAAAGTCTCCCCAATGGTGGGAATTAAAAGGTTTGGAAAAGAGCGCAAATTAGACCCAAGGTTTGTGGGTCCCTTCAAGATTCTTGCGCGAGTTGGTGCATCCGCTTACAAAATAGAATTACCCGTAAACTTTCCTTATGTTCACGACGTGTTTCATGTCAGCCAACTTCCCAAGTGTGTGCGGAATGACAAGCAAGTGTTGGACGTTGTGCCGCAATTGGCGCCAAACCTTTCTTATGTCGAGATGCCCATCCGTATATTGGACTCCCAAGATCGTGTGTTACGGAAAAATAAAATTCAGATGGTCAAGGTGCTATGGAAAAATGAGAATATGGAAAGCGCGACGTGGGAGCTCGAGTCAACAATGAGGGCGGCTCACCCTCATTTGTTCCCGTAAAAAAAGCTGGTGTGTGAATTGGTGTTTTTGTTGTATTAGTGTTTTTGGTTTGCTACCTTATTTGATTGAGATCAAAATGATTGAAAAGTTTCGATGCGAAACTTTTTGTTAGGGGGAATGACTGTAACACCCCGGATTTTTGATTGCGTATGCTTGATGGGCGTTACGTTGGCTTTGACCATTATTCGAGCATGGGTTTCCCGTAGGCTTTCAAGTGGCTGTTTTAGTAGCCTAGTTGCACGATTCTCCAGCAAGCCGGAGTCCAATTTGGAGACTCGGTGAGGCCTTTTAGGGAATGCTTGCACTTTTTTCGAGCCCGGGTAATGTTGCTCAAAACGGGTTGATGATACAACAAACAAAAAAGGGTAAAAAGTCCTAAAGGAAAAAATGGTCTAGGACGACATAGAAAGACTTTTCAAAACAGTGAAAAATGGTCTTTTTTTTGAGTGACACGGCCTGGGACACGGGCGTGTCCCAGGGCGTGTCTAGCTCGGGATGCGGTTTGGCTATATTATCGTCGAACTTCGTTCGACGAAGTTGCGGGAGGAACACGCCCCCCGACACGGGCGTGTAGCGGCGTGACCAAGGGCGTGACCTGGGGCGTGACCTCCTTGACTCGGCGAAATTTATTATGTCGAGTTAAGCTCGATGAATGGGGTACACGCCCCGTTACACGGGTGTGTCACGGGCCGTGTCCCGCTTTGTCGAGTGTCGAGTGTCGAGTGTCGAGTGTCGGGTGTCGAGAGAGGGTACACGGCCTGTGACACGGGCGTGTCACAGGGCGTGTCCAGCTTTGTCGAGTGTCGAGTGCCCAGTGTCGAGTGTCGAGTGTCGTGTGTCGAGTGTCGAGATGGGGTACACGGACTGTGACACGGGCGTGTCACAGGGCGTGTCCAGCTTTGTGTCGACACTTTTGGTCGACGAGATGTCGAGACACGGGTTACACGCCCTAGGTCACGAACGTGACCGACCCGTCACGGGCGTGTACCCGGCCGTGTACCTTGTGGATAAACCTGGATTTGCCGACTTTCTGCGCCGCTTAATGTACACGCCCTGTGACACGGGCGTGTCACAGTGCGTGACAGGGCCGAAAATCAAATTTTTCCAGTTTTGTTTGTGCCGTTCATTTCCTTGATTCTGGATCAAATGGACCAGCTCGGTTCTGGAGGAAATAAGGCCGAAACAGAGATTTCTCCTCCTCATTTCACCTTCTTCTTCATCTTCTTCCTCATTCCAAAAGGAACTCAAGGTAGCAAAGCTAAGACGAGAGAAGGAAAGAGAGGAGCAGCCGTCGCGGTGTCATCTCGGTTTAGGCAAGCGGTGTTCTTCACCCTTGCCAATCTTATTTCTTGTCCTTTGATTGTGCAAAATAGCTAGTTTCCTCTTTCAATTTTCCTAGCTTGTTCTTCTTGTTTTGTGTTATACCTCACTAGCCTTATTATGCTTATTTTTGTTAAGTTATCAATCCTCTTGATCCTCATCGAATTTCCCTATGCTCAATGAATTCGTATGCTAGGTTGATTCATGTAGTTTATCTTGTTCATGTGATTCATGTAGCTAAGTTGATTCATGTTCATGTAGCATTTCTTATTCATGTGATTCTTTCTTGTTCATATCAGAAGCATGTGATTCTTTCTTGTTCCTAATCATGTGATTCATGTAACTAAGTTAATCAAACTCTATCAAGTTTGACATAACTTTGGCAATTTGTAGTCATGAGTGAGGACGAAAGAAGGAAACGTGTTTAGCTTGGGTTCTGGTGAGTTTTGCGAGGCGAATTGTGAACCATAGCAGGTGCGTTTGTGTGAGGATTCTACAAGGGGTGGTGTGGTTTCAGCCTTGGTGGCCACCGGGTTTTGTTTTATGGTATGGAATACCATTTTGGCCCCGATTTGGGCTGGCTTTTATTGGTGCGTTCCACTTTAGGGCCGCCACCAAAAGACCCTTGCGGAATCGAACTTAACCGCTGCTTATGTTTCACTAGTATGGTTGTTTCTTGTTCTAAAGATGATGAATTGGGCATGTGTATTGCCTTTTTGCTCCTGCGGGTTGACAGGACTTGATGAATATTGTACGCACTTGGTGCGTTTGGCACTTTGGATTGACAGTATTTGATACTTGTTTTCCACCTGTTTTTGTTCACTCATTTTACTTACATGAAACATTGCTACAGGGTCGGTAAGCCCCTTCGTCATATTTTCTGAACTTCCTACTATATTGTGTAGCTTTGATGATTGCTGAGGTGTTCTTTCTTGAATGCCTCAGGTGCAGGTGGTAGCCGGTTGAGCGGATAGTGCTTGGGAGCTAGCCGAGCTTACGTAGCGAGGTAGTTTTTTTCTTTGTTGTACAAACATACATGTTACCCAATGGGTTCGTGTCAGCTTGTTGGCCCCCATTGGTGGCTTTCTTTACTTGTGATATATGAATACCAGACTGCTAATGTGACTCATTTGGATGAGATGATGTCTTCTTGCTCTTGGGAAGGATTTATGGTAGGTTGCATCAGGTATTTTGAAGCTAAACAAAACCTATTATTGTATCACATGCATAACATATTTTGGTCACCGAACAAGTATTTTCCACATAACGTAAACAAAGATGATTTCTTATATTATTATAAATGTAGACTGCATATAGGAGATCGTTATAAGTAAAGTATTTCTGCCGTGTACAAACATACATTTTGATTCCTAAGGCCGAGGGGTACAGCCATTAAACTAAACGGTTTTCTTGCATTTAACTGATGGATTTCAACTAATAAAGTAAGCGTCAAGGGTTTGCCTGAGCGTGTGCAGTTATCCCTTGTACGACGTGGCATCATAACCTGTAGTTCCTCTTGCTCTGATACGATATACTCGTTGAGGAAATGCGGGTTGTGACAGAAATGACAAGTCCTACTCAAACGAGTAGGCAAGAAATGAAAGCATTAAAATGACGAGTCCTACTAAAATGAGTAGGCGGAAAATTAAAGCAGTAAATGCGGGTACTACTCAAACTTGTAGGTAGGAAATGAAAGCTGAAAAAGCTATCTCATACATGCACACACTCTACTTGACAGAAGAAAAAAATAAAAATGCTAACTAATACACTCACGCACACAAATGAAAATAAGAAAAACAAAGTGACTGAAAAATTAAAACGACTATATTTCTACCGTTAGAATTTGCTAGAAATGCATAAAAAGAAGAAATAAAAATTAAAGGAGCAAAGGTTTTTGAAAATAAAAGTGAAAATCAAAGTGGTCGAAAAATAAAAACGATTAGATATTCATTCTTATAACTTTATAGAATTGCTAAAATGTGTAAATAAAGTTAAAAAGAACAAAAAAGTTTTACAAAAATAACAAGACTAAGTTAAAAGAAAACAAAACCACTTTAAAACCATCTTTATAAATTCCTAAGAAAGAATCATAAAGAAAGTACTTAAACAAAACGAAAAAAACTAAGGGTAAATTAGAAGAAAAGCTAGTGCAAAGCTAAGTAACAAAAAAACTGAAAACATAAAATTACTTTTGCTCTCATACACACACACCTATTTTAAAAAGTTAAAAACAAAGATAAAATAAGATTGCTGAAGGTGGCGCACACAAATGAAATCCATAACCATATAAGGATAAAAAAGAAACAAATTTTATTAAGGCTTCGTTTGGTTTGGCGATGGCGGGTCGATCTGGCGGGTGGAAAAAGAGTGTTCAAAACAGAAGGGGGAGGTGGCTGCTCCAAATATAGCATTTTGGGGATTTATTCAAGGCGGGGGGGGGGGGGGGGGGGGGGGGGTGGAAACAAATCAAACGCCGCTGGAGGTTGATTTGTTTACCCGCCTTCCGGTAGCATTTGTCCCAAACGGACCAGCGAAACGCCAAACTAAATAGAGCCTAAGACTAAAAGTTGATTATAAAGCTAAAACAAAAAATAAAAGAGAGGGTGAGAAAATCACCTTACAAAGAATGAAAAGCACCTATGCAGCCCTCCTAACAACAAAATGGTCCAAAAATTCGAACCCTTAGACCTTACAACAGAGATCTATTTAAAGACAAAAACTTTAGATTACATGCCCAGGTTACGGGCGTGTAGGGTGAGCGTGAGAGTACTAGCGCTGAGTTGAAGTCGAGTATTTATTGTCGTTTGACTTTGGGTTTGTCCACGTGGAAGTCATGGGCATGACCCTACGTTCACGGGCATGTAGCATGGTCATGATTGGCCAAAATGTCGAATCCATGTCGCGCTGGCGACGTCTTATCTCAAAAATCGGGGCAGTCACTGGCATGCTCTGAATCGACACGGGCGTGTCTGGAAGGTGTAACTAGGGAAGGTGTTGAGTGGCGAAGGCGTTGAGTTGCGAAGGCGTTGAGTGGTGGAGGCGTTGAGTGGCGGAGGCGTTGAGTGTTGACTAGCATCGAGTGGCGTGTCACGGGAGTGTCGAATCGGGATACGGGCGTGTTCAGCAAAGCGTTGAATCGAGTTCGACGAACGTTGAGAGTCGAGTACTGAGTCAAGATCGACGAACTTCGAGCGTCGAGTGTTGAGTCAAGCTTGACAAACGTCGAATCCGCTAGCGTGACACGGGTGTGTCAGACAAAACACAGACATGTCAGATCAGGACACAGGCGTGACTTGACTTTTTCTTTGCAATAGGCAACTTTCTGTTGGAATCAAGTAACACGCCCAGGTCACGGGCGTGACCAAATTTACATGGGCATGTACTTTGATTTTTTTGGCTTTTTCTAAAAATTTCTGAAAAACAAAATAAAGCTAAGTTAGAAAATTATATACAAAAAGGAACATTTTATTGCAGAAAACTAATAAAAATATTGAAAATAAACTAAAACAACTTAAATAACCTATGTAAAAATACGTATATTTACAACTCATCACCAGCACAATATTTTGGGTCTCCAACCCGATACTTCCCGCTTGGCTTAGCAGGACCTGCACGCAACATTCCACCGAACGGTGGCAAACAATAGCAACGATTAGCATTAGCTGACCAAATTATAACTATCCCACCCTCTCCCGTGGTGGTGGTGCTCCTTCCCTGCAGGCATTAGTATAACCACAACATGGAAATAAGAACGTTGAATTAAGCATCATTTGCCATAGACGTTGGTGCCAACGCCAAATGCCTCATACTCTCAGGCACACTCGTAGTGCACATGACCTCAAGGGTCGCACCACCTTTCTTTGATGGTCATCAATGTTTGTGCTTTTAGTCTCACAAGGCCCAAGGCCAGAGACAATGCCCCAAGCCTCTGACAAAGTCATAACGATCTACAGATCCACTTTTTGACACACTCCAAGAAGGACGATAAGGGTTAGGTACAATTCAGCCTTTTCGCATGCTCAATTCATCAGGCATGTCAGCCACGACACGGGTTGGCATCCCCTTTCCCATTTCCATACAATTCATAACCTTGTTTTGAACTTAGGTTAGCTCTCACGGCTACCTAGCTGAGCAATTAATGCTCATGATCAATAAAATTATAGCCCATAAGTCTCCCAGAGATAGGCTTCACAAGCAATAGCCCACGGGTCTCCCAGAGACAGTCTTCGCAACCAAACATAGCTTATAGGAAGCTATCATCGGTAGTAGCAATATCGTCGCGCGGTAGGGGACAGACTATGAGTTCTTCCCGTTTTTTTGGTGTTTTCCTGGAGATTAACCACAGTACTATTAACAAAGTCATTTACACACCCCGCAACTCCAAAGTCTACGTGATTACCACGGATTCTTCTCCGGCATACAAACATACAAACATCACTAATATAGACAAACCCGTCCTGATAGGCTTCACACAGCATGTCGATCTCATACTTTGATTCTGGATCTAAATGAAAACTAATGGGGATATATGGACCTACCCATAGGGAGAACCACATCAAAGTATTTGTTGAGTGTCTACAATCTAATGCCAAAAGAAAGGACTTCACATTTCCAAGCACGTGAATCGTTACCCTTGTACTCCTCTTTGGCACCATGGGAGAAATCTAGAAGGTGAAAACGACCGGTCCGGGCTTGCCTCCGTAGATCCGAACTCCCTTTGTGAATCCGGACTCCGAATCAATGGTGGCAAGAACCTTCCTTCCCGGCATTGCTGCTCCTCCTCTAAAAAAACATTCGAAACTCTCCTTTTTTAGTCTGGGCCACCAGAACAGCTTTTTATTGTCTTTGTACATCTTTGCGCTCCACGAGTGGATTGAGTACTAGCTGTAATGAGCCTCGTACATCAACGCCTCCCGTATTTTACACACTTTTGGTATGCACAAACGACTGTCCTTCCACAATAGCACATTATCAACCTTAAACTGGGCATTAGACTCATCCAAGGCCTCAGCCATGAGCCGCTTCATGATATCATCCAAATCCAAAGCTTGCCGAATCCGATCGGCGAGGTCATATTGTACCTCAATCCAACTCAAACTTGCTCCAACACTCGATCTCCTATAAACACAAGAGATATCTAAGCCCTCCAAATCTTGGACGAGACGCTAATCGTGCATCATTAACCAATTAGACTGCGTGGGAGCTCTGTGACTTAACGCATCCGCAACCACATTACCTTTGCCAGGAACAAAATGTATCATGAAGGTGTATTCCCCAGGGAACTCCATCCACCATCGTTGATGCCTATTTAAGTCCTTCAGATCCAACCAGTACTTCAAGCTCTTAAGATAAGTGTAAATGTGGACCTTCATGTCGTACAAATAGTGCATCTAGAGCTTCAACGCGAATATCATGGCCGCCAACTCTAAATCATGGACTGGATAGTCCCTCTCATACACCTTCAGTTGGTGTGAACCATAAGATATTACTCTCTCATACTATAACAAAACACAGCCTAAGCCGCTACCTGAAGTGTTGCTATAAATCTCAAATCCTTATGCCCCACAAGGCGAGCATAGAATAGGCATCATGGTCAAACGACTTTTCAATTCTTTGAAAGCTTAAGCACACGCTGGCGACCAAACAAATTTTTGATCCTTCCTCATCAAGGTCATGAGAGGTAATGCTATCTGCGAGAAGTTCTCCACGAAGCGCCTGTAGTAGCCGACAAGCCCCAAAAAACTCCGAACTTCTGCCACAGAAGACAACGCAGACCAATCCCGAATAGCAGCAACCTCTGCTGGATCCACTGTGATACCCTCACCACTGACAATATGACCAAGGAATGCCATAGAAGATAGCCAAAACTCACACTTAGAGAACTTGAGGTACAACTTATTACTTCTCAAGGTCTCCAGAATAATATGCGAGTGCTCTACATGTTCATGATCGGATTGGGAGTACACCACGATATGTTTGTTGAACACAATAACGAACTGATCCAAATACTCCTTGAACGTTCGGTTCATCAAGTCCATATACACCGATGGCGCATTCGTCAGCCCAAAAGGCATGACCGTAAACTCGTAATGCCCATAATGGGTACTGAACGCCATCTTGGTAATGGCACTCTCCCTTATTCTTAACTGATAGTAACAAGACTTCAAATCCAGCTTCTAATACACCGTCGATCCAACAAGATGATTGAATAAATTATCGATCCTCGGAATCGAGTACTTATTCTACTTTGTTAGCTTATTTAGTTCCCAAGAATCAATACACAATCACAGACATTCATCCTTCTTTTTCATGAAGAGGACTAGGGCACTCAAAGGTCATTAACTTGGACGCACAAACCACTGCTCTATCAATTCCTAAAGTTACACATTGAATTCTGCCATCTCTCTCGATGTTAAGTGGCAAGGAGACCGCTACACCGACTTGGCTCCAAGAACCACTCAATGGTGAACTCGATCTCTCTCTCTCTAAGGTAGGGATCCAGGGAAATTTTCGTGGAAGACATCGGTAACCTCCGACACCACAGGAATACTGTCCATCTCAGGCCTTGGCTTTTTTGCCTCTAAAAGTGTGAAGAAGAGCTCTGCACCCTCATAAGCTACTTTAACAACTTGGAGAGCAGACATCGATGTCTTGCACATTCCATTCAAACAAGAGAAAGTAGTTTCTTATCTCATATTCAACTCCAACTTTACAAACTTACAACCACAATCGATGTACACAGACTGTTCCGAAAGCCATTCCATGCCAAATATCACGTCAAACTCTACTATCGGCAGTAGTGATGCTTCCAAGTCAAAAGTTTAGTTCCAATCACCACTTTAACACAATAGACTCTATCCATGCACATAGAACACCCATTAGGAAGCAGCACGTCCAATATATCCTAAGCCATAGAACAGGGAACTCCAATACGTGATACGAAGTCCTTAGATAGGAAGGAGTGTGAAGCTCCTGTATCAAATAATGCTCGATTTGGATAGTCCATTACCACGACAAAGCCTAAAACACGACAGTCATAGGACCAAAGCATAAGACACACCGTATGCAAAATATTATAACTAAAATCTAACACATACTTGTCACCACATCACCCAACTGGATGGCCTCCTACTGGCCTAGGTTATAGACTCTAGGTTGGGCTGGAGCTTGATGGGATGTCATTGAATCCATCACCTTCCCATTTTCATTATAGGACGCTCCTGCCTTCATCCCGACTTGCCACTTCAACATTCGCAGGCTATATGCCCTGGATTTCCACAATTATAACACAGATTTGGGTTGCCTCGCCCAGAAGATGCTTCAGTAGTAATTGACGAAGTAGTCGGCCTAGAAGTTTTAGGCTTCTTATACCACTTTCGATATCCAGACTTCGATGAACTTGGAACCTTAAAATCCGACCTGTTCATTGTCGAGTCCTTTTTACCTTGAACACTCTTCTGATCTTGTTCCAGAGATCGGGCGGTATTGACCCGGGTCAGAAAGCCCTACGTCATTGGTCTTAAGTGCAGAAACCTTAGATCGTCACACAGTCATTCATATAACCAGTCAGTCTTGCGCTCCTCATGGGCAAAAGTCGAGCCAGCATAACGTCCCAATCTTGTGAACTCAATAAGTTAGTCATCCACGCTACTGTCACCTTGAGTCAGTCTCTGGAACAGATTTTTCATTGTTATTTTCTGCGCTATAGGGAAAGAACCATGCTAGAAATAGTTTCGAGGATGCCTCCATCGATAAGTCAGTGAGTTGTCTCCAAGCCAAAAGATGTAGATCTAACTCATCCCACCACAGCCTTGCCACATCGTCTAGGAGGAAATTAGCTATTGTGGCCTACTTCCACTCCTCGATATCCATCGCTGTCATGACTCTCTTTACCCTAGAAATCCAGTCCTCAGCCTGGGTTGGGGTTCCAGTCCCCGAGAACACTTGCGGATTAAAGCTCATCACGTGCTTTAGCTGCTTCTCCGTAGCTCTTCTCTGCACCACATACTCCACCACTACTTGATCAGCCACTCTAGGCACTGTTACGCCAAGTGGCACTTGGCCTAACCCAAGACCAGGATGCTGTACTTACCTCCCTAGTTGGGCATTGATCATAGCGAACACCGCTTCCACTACCATTCGTACTAGCTACTACACACAATAGTATACTAATTATTTAATATACATCAACTATGAGATTCTTAAACTGACAAATTAATGAATATAAAAGGCAGCTAAAAAGAACCATAGAAGGATTGGTGGATCAGCACCTTCCCCACATATCGACAATTTGGCATTCAATATAGATGAATGCAAAGAAAAAGAATGTACAAAAATTCCAATGCGGAAACTCGTTGTTAGATTGCTTCATCCTCTCTCTCTCTCTCTTTAACTCGCGGTCAGGCAATGTTGTTCTGCCTGGCGCAGAAACTGGAAGTTCCGGAGCCCGCTTCTTTTGAGTGAGACTTGTTGAATGTGATGATTGTCCTAATAAATTTTCGAGAGAAAAAAACCCTTAATGTAAACAAAATGTAAGACAGAAGAAAAAAAAATAACATAAAACCAGTTAAGTAAATTTATGAGGAAACTCGCCCTCTTGAAAAGCATCTCCACGAGATCTCTTTTTTGAATTTTCCTGAATACAAAATATATGTAAGAAAACAATCAAACAAATAGGTAAGGAAGCGCTACCTGGACAAAAATGTATTATTTTGCTGCACAAATTCTTCTAAAACCATCTCCACTACAAGAAGCATATATCAAATGATTTATTTGATTTCAAACATATCAAAACTTTGTCTTCTACATTGAGCTAATAACCTAAACCATAAAATGATATAATAACATAGATCAAGCTTTTTTTTTATTGCCAGGGTGGAAAAAATCAGCTAGCAGTCTATAAAAATTAGAACTTTACATCCAATAAGAAATTAAAGACAGCAGCTGATGTTGATCATAGATAAAATACAAAAGAGAATTGATCAAAATACATGCACTTCAATACTCTCATTCCCAGTATCAGAAGAACCATCTGTTACACTGTCTCCATTGCTCCAATTCCAAATCAAACCAACAAAAAATTCCACAAATCAACAAATCCAAATTCAAAACCAAAGAGGAACTGATCCTCAAAAGATCAAATTCTCCAAAACTATTGCTCATACCTGTGTGAACTTTCATCATCCCCTGAGATAGATGCCCCCTTTCCTCCTTCCCCAAGCTTCAGCACAGATCCCTTGGACTTGACTTCACCAAATTCTGTATTAGGGTAGCTCATGCCCTGGGAAATTAAGCAGAAATATATTAACCCATATAGCTTCTCTCAGATGCTACCAATTGCTTATAAATTCACAGCAACCAGGGTCACGAAGCGGTGGGAATAAATTGCACCGGGAGCATACATCAGCGAGTAGGCCATGGGGGTTGCATAAGGAGACATAAGATGCTGCCAAGGAAATCGGAAATGAGTTAATTACTATTTGGAGATTTTGTTTCTCACAGTGAGCGGCCGGCCATGCTCCCCCCTTATTAGGTCCTCCCTTGGTGGCTGCGGTAGTTGTCCCCAGCAGTGGCTGCGGTAGATCTGGGTCTGTGTAAGACATGGGACAGCCGTCATGACGTGCGAAGGAGGGCGCGGGTGGAAGATCTGCGACATGCGAAAGAGGCACAACAACGATATTAGAACTGCAATGAGAGGTGTGCGGCCGCATGGGGGTGTGTTAGGGTTTTTAGGGTGCGATCGACAGAGGATATGCGGAAGGGGTGGGTCCAAAATAAAAGAAATGAAAATAAAGGCGGAATCTAAAATAAAAGAGGAAGTTCCGAAATAAAAGAGTTGTTTCCCAAATTTCCCAAATAAAACAGGCAACTTCAACATAAAATAAGTGGCAGATTTTGATATTATTAATTATAATTTGTATTTTATTTTGTGACCATTATAATTCGTTACTAAATAGTCCTAATTAGTGAGGGAATTTAATTTGGTTGCTAAATTTTTTTTTGTGACGTAATATTATTTTGGTCACTAAAAAATACTTTTAGTGACCAAAAATTTATTTTAGTCACTAATTAATTGGAAATCATCATTTAGTGACCAACCTATATTTTCATCACAAAACGTATACTTTTAGTGACGAACAATATTTCGTCACAAATATTTCATCACTAAAAGTTTATTTTCTTGTTGTGAAGATAATCCTATGGGTAGAAAATCAACTAGATGGGGGTGAACAGGTGTCTTTTAAAATACTTTTTCAATTCTTTGTCACTTAACTGTTCAGCATATATTATGTGTAGCAGATGATATACTTGAGAAAATAGCTTCACAATAACTCAGCGCAATTGACCCACAGAACATGTTAGTATCAAAACACAGCATAAGCACAAACAATCCTAGCACACAACACACAAAGTATTTATAATGGTTCCCCTATCTATGGTACATCCACTTTCCCCAATCTTTTTCACTAGTAATGTGCTAGATAAGGTTATCGCTCCTCCTCATCAACTCAGATCCAAAGATCTTATAGGCTCAGTTTCAGTTAAGAAACCTACACACAAACCAACAGGACCTACCTCAGAGATTCACCCAATCTCCTACCTCAGTTCTCTCAAGAACCCTACCTCAGCCTTTATAACACAGGTTTAAAACTCAGTGATCCCACTCAAATCACCAACCTCAGGTTCCTCAAGAACAATGCCTCAGCCTTTATAAATTAAGCTTACAACTCAGAGATTAACTCTCCTACCCACTCAGATCTCATAGATATCTTACAAAATTGAAGAGGTAAATATATTCAGAAATCTAAATCTGAATTCTGACTTATCTAAATCAATTCAGATTATTCAATTTAGCTGCACTTGACTGATTCTTGAAGAGCAGGCTAGCTGATGAGATTCTTCTCTGGATCTACAATCTTCTTGATGATCGGCTTGATTTCTTAGAAGATATTGTATAACAGACCTACTTGAATCTTATCATCACTTGATGAAAGGATCTAAAGATCTTCTTGAAAACTTTCATGTTCTTCCTTCTTCTCGGGATTGACGCCCTCCTCCGACTTAGAAAAATCAGAATGAGAGAATGGAGTGATTTGTCTTATTGATCGATTTTCTCTGTAGACAACCCCTCTATATATAGCCTTTATGGATTGCTGATTTCTGATTGATGACATCAGAATGTGACATCATACTTCAAATTCTCCCCTAATTGATTTCTGTTATGATATCACATTACTGTAGCTGACGTGATAGTTCTGACATGTCATGACACTTTTATGTTGACTCTGCACATCTTCAGAAACATAAGTGTCGAGATGTGTAAAGTGTCTTTATACTTGTGTCGAGACATCTTTGCAGTATCGACATAATTTTACTTAGAAGAATTCTCATCTGATATTGAAAGTGTCGAGATCGTTGACTTGTCTCGACACAACTGTCATTTGTGTCGACATATTTATTTCTACACTGTGTCGAGAAAGCTGAATTGTCTTGACACAACTGTCGGTCGGGTGTGGACACTTCTATGCTTTATTTCTTCACTGTGTCGAGACAGTTGAATTATCTCGACAAAACTGTCTGTCAGTGTCGACACTTTCATACTTACTTTATTTCTTCACTGTGTCGAGACATTTGAATTGTATCAACACTCTTGTCTTTAGGTGTCAACAATTTAATCCTTCATCGTGTCGAGACACTTGATTTATCTCGACACTATTTTACTTATTATAATTTTCAGTCGTCTTTATGTTGAGATAGTTGTATTATCTTGACACTTGTTCTTTGAATCTTCTTTGTGTCGAGTTAGCTGACTTGTCTCGACTCAACTGACTTAGCCTTCAAAGTGTCGAGTTAGTTGACTTATCTCGACACAGGTGTCTTGAATGTGTCGATTTAGCTGACCTCTCTCGATATTGCTGAATTAGACTTCAAAGTGTCAAGTAAACTGACATGTCTCGACACAACTGCTGCAAAGGTGTCACCTCAGTTGAAGTGTGTCGAAACTTCTATACTTAGCCATTTTTCTGGACTGCAGGTTGCTAGATGTAGACTATGTTGACTTCACTAAGTACTGTGCTGACTTCACTCGTTGCTTTTGTACTTATACAATTTTCTTCACTTTCTTTAATTCCAGCTGTCAATATGACTTGAACCACCTGTCCAATCAATATGAAATTGGCAACCTGCATACATAAACTGAAACATACATCAAATACATACTTTTGTATATCATTGAGTTGAATGAGCTACTTCAAATCAAGTACATTATCTCCAATGTACCCAACAATCTCGCCCTATTTGGAGAAGTCATAACTCCAATTCAATGAATACACCCCGATACCAATATATATTAATTATGATGTATAAGAAAAATGATGCATAAGATATAAAGGAACACAACAATAATGACACAGATATCACCATGTGCAACCAAAATTTTTCATTTAAATTTGTTTAAAGATTACATTTTTCAATTTGTTACACTGTTCTTAAAGCAAAAATTACATAATTCCTAGAAAATATATTCTACGAATTCTCTAGCTCTCTGATGACAATGCCTTTTCCAGATTGAATTTTAGCTTTGACTTCTAGCATCTTATCATCAACCACCTTCTCCTTTCCCTTGTCATTCTTGGCATTAGTAATTTCTTCTTACTTGATTCTTTGCCTTTCATTATAATGATAAGGCTTGGGGAAATACTTGATGGGCTCAATTGAGTCATCTAAAATCTTCCCTGCCTTCAGATCTTTTCTGAATTTCTGGAAGATCTCCTACTGCTTGGTGTGCTTTGCCCACTCTTGCTCTGAGTACCATTTCCCCCTGTCAGATGCATTATTATTGACTGTTTTCCATGCAGTAACTATAATTGATCTAAACTTTGGACTTCAATGCTCAATATCATGTTTAGCTTCAACTTGTTCCCTAAATCTTTTATTTGATAGTTGAGCTTCTTTTTCTTTTAATAATACAGAATCAGTCATCTCCACCTCCTCACACACTACATTCGGAATTTGAGGTGGAGGACTGTACATAGTCTGGAGAGTAGTTTGAATAGCTTCAAAAGGAGCTTGTTGGCAACCATACTCAGTGTTTTGGTCTCCGTCATACCATAGGGGGGATATTCTAGAGTTTCTCTAATGCTATTTGATATCCAAGTAGCATGCCAGAGCTTGCATTTTTCATTACGCTCTCCCCCTTTATGATTTCTCTTTCAACATGATCTCTCGGGTCATTCTTGCCAAATCTTACTTGACCATCCAGATAATTGATTCCTGGCGATAAATAATTCTTTGCTTTGAGCAGATGTTCATCCAATTCTTTGTGATATGATTTTACTTACTCAACCAAAGAGGTTTTGTGAGTAGATAGTTGTGTTTCAAACTCCTTGGAAGTAGAAGTGATCTTGGTTTCTAAAGAAATAATCTGCTCAGCCAGCTTGACCAGTGAAGTGTTATTCAGTTCAATCATGTTTTCATTCATCCTATTATGATTTTCAAGGACAACCTTGTTTGACAGCTATTTCATCTTCAATTTTCTTGGATGCCTTTTGTTGTTTAGCTATGTATACCACAGCATTTGCTCCTCTTTCAAAGTAATCTGTCATATCTTTCATTAGCAGATTTACTTCAAATCTAATAGACTTGATATCTTGAGGTAGCTGAAACTACAGTTCCTTATTGCTCTCATCTACATACTTCTCAAGTTGTGTTTTATGTTGGTTAAGCATTATTTGCAGTTGAACTATAATTGAGTTTAAATCCACTGCAACAGCTGGAGTTGTTTTGGACTGAATAATTTTCGTATAGGTTCTACTCCTCTTTTTGATTTCAGTTAATTTCCTCTTCTTTATCTGAGAGCCTTCTTCCTCCTCAGATTCAGATGAACTAATCATTTCAACAGAAGTAGGCTCTTTGGCTGTTTCAGTAGTTAGGGCCTGATCTGCTAACTCCCCCTCAACCATTGCATTTTCCTCATCAATATTGATGTTTTCCAAGGTAGCCTCATCTTGCTAAACTTCAGCATCAGTAACATGGTCCTCTGGAATTGCAGTTACTTCCCCCTAGATATCTAGATCTGTATTCAAAATCATTTCTTCATTTGTCTCCTTGGAGACTACTTCCACATTTTCTCTATCAGTCTTTTCCTATTCAAGTTCTTGTAGTACTTCAATTACTATAACATGTACAGTATCCATGTCAATATCCGGTAGAACATTGAGGTTCTACCACTCAATTTGATCCCTCTCTTGCATTGTCTCCCCCTACACCTGATCACCAATTCCAGTTGAGGGCCTTGGAGATTTCTCAGCTATTGTATCATCCTATTTTTTAGAGGTAGGACTCTCCCGTTCTTCAGAATCACTAGAAGATGTTTCTCCCACAACTACAACTTTCTTCTTTTTCTCTTTCTCCTTCTCAACTACACGTGTTTCTTTGGACAGAACTCTATCCCGCCTTGCCAATATTCTCATATCCATTCTTTGCATATAATTTATTTTAGATCCTAGCTTTAGATTGATACTATCAGGAATGGCTTGAACTAAGTATAGACTTATAATTTTGCCCATATTAGGCATTTTGATGCTCTCAGCAATTTTTCTGAAAGACAACTTTGCTCTAGTTAGTCTTGATTTTTAAAATTATTCTGGTCATCAGCTCAAACATAAATGCTGAGCTCCTATCATGTACCCCTGTCTTGCACAACAGTACCTTCCCTATTATTTCTGACAAGAATTTTCCCTGAAAATTCACAGCCTTTCTGTTCAGGGTACTTCCAATTCTTGTGGTTGAAGCCAATCCACACCACACCAAAGCAATTGCAGTCTTGGCAGTGTCTATGTCTTCTTCTTGATCAATTCTTGGTTAGTGAAAAATCTTGGCCAAACATTTGGTAGTGAGATTAACCTTATCTCCATTCACTTTAGACTTAATATTTGTTGAGTTTGAATCCATTTTAGCATTGGAGAAGAACTCTGAAACTTCATATTTCAAAATTTTTAGTGGTTCTGATAGTAGATATTCCAACCCAGCTTCAGTGATTAGGTCAATTACATTCCTAATTTCTTCTAATGCTTCAAAGATGTTATCATCATTCTTAGGAGCCATTGGATATGAGAGAAGGGATTGACGTGTGTCAACTAATCAGGATTCTACGTATCGAAACTCTGGAATCAAAAGCTCAAGAAATCAAGAAAGCATAGTCAATTCCTACTCTCACACCCTTTTTATAGTCTAATATTTCCTGAAGATGAAAGGTAGCGCTGCATTTAGACTATTCTAAATTTTTTATGTAAATATCTAGTGTCGACACAGGGAAAAGATGTCTGCCGAGATGTGTCGACACAAGGATTATGTCACTTGACACATACCTTTCGGTCTCGAGACCCTTATGTCTGGACACTTACTCTAGTTTCTCGAAACTTTGCAGTAATACAGTGTCGACACACTTCCTGATGTCTCGACACATTTCTATCTATAGTGTGACACACTTTCTGGTGTCCCGAGAGTTTCTAAGATGTCTCGACACATTCTCTAGTGTATCGACACAACTTTTGACTTAGTCAAAATTTTGTTTTCTAAAATGTAGATTCTTGACATTTTTTAAGCTCTATTCTTGATATTTTGGTAATTAACCTTAATTACTAACAATTTATTTTATTCTTATTTTATATCAGTTTTTATATTTGCATCAATTACTCCAGATTCAACATTCCTAGTTCAAACTTAAAGAAATTTAATTTTTCTTCTTCTATGGGATTAGTAAAGATATCAGCAATTTGTTTATTTGTTGAAACAAATTCTAAACTAATATCTTCATTTTCTACATGCTCCCTAATGAAGTGATATCTAATTTTAATATTTTTTGTTTTACTATGTGAAACATGATTATTTCCAATTGATATAACACAAAGAAATTTTACTTAGCTGTGAGTTGTAATCTTGTAACTAATGCTGAATCCAAAGCAATTGTGCACAACAACTTCCAACTGAAATGTACTCAGATTTAGCTGTGGATATTACTACACTTGTCTGTTTTTTCTTGCTCCATGACACCAGCCTCCTTCCAAGGAATTGATATGAGCCTGATGTGCTTTTCCTGTCTTCTTTATAACCTCCATATTCTGCATCTAAAAAGACTATCAGTTCAAAATCATAATTCTCGGGATACCATAGACCAAGATTAGGTGTGCCCTTTAGATATCTCAATATTCTTTAAACTATTGTATATTGAGATTCCTTAGGGCATGCTTGATACTTAGCACAGACACAAGTAACATACATTATGTCTGGTCTACTGGCTATTAGATAGAGCATTGACCCAACTATGCCCCTATACGTGGTGATATTAACTGGCTTGCCAACATCATCCTTGTCTAAATACATACTAGACATAATAGCAGTTCTTATGGAAGTGCTTGTTTCCAAGCCATACTTCTTGATTAACTCCTTGGTGAGCTTATAATGTCTAAAGAAAAGTCCATCTAAAGTTTGCTTAAATTGGAGACCCAAGAAAAACTTGAGTTCACCCATGCTACTCATCTCAAATTTACCATGCATAAGTTTGGCAAACCTAGTGCAAAACTGACTCATCAGTAGAACCAAATATAATGTCATCGACAAATATTTGTACTAAGATGGTCTTGCCTTTGAATACCCTTAGGAATATTGTTTTGTCTATTTTTGAAAAGTGTTTAAGTTGTTTACCTTAATCACTTAGAGGGGGTGAATATGTGAGTTCTGCATCTTTTTACGGAATAATAAGTGACCAAGTGATGCACAGAAAAATAACCAAGCATACACAGACGACATTGAGAAATATAGTGGTTCCCCAACCTTGGGTACATCCACTTTCCCCCTCACTGAAATAGCAATGCACTAGACTCGGCTACTCCACTATTCTCGGATTGAAAACAATCCTACCACTCGGAACAAAGTTCCTACAACTCGATTCCTCAAAATAGGATATAGACTCGGAAGTGAAACTTCCTACAAATAACTTAGAGAACAAAGCTCATACACTAGGAGAATATTCTCCTACAAGAGTACAATGAAATACAAACAGTATTGATCTCAGATCTGAAAACATTAGCCCTTCTTATTCCTTGAACTTTGAATCTCTGTCAGGAATAGGTTGAAGAATACATGAACAAATCTCTGGATCTGAAAATTCTGGACTCAGCACGATCAAGAAAATAATCCATCGATGTAGAAGATCTTGATCTATTGAATCACTTGCACTGAATATCTGGATCGAAAGCAGATCGGTGATGAAGACAATGAATAGGGACGGCTTCCAATTTTGGAAAGAGAAAACGCGATTCAGAATAGTTAGGGATTCTTCTTAGGGTTCGTTGATTATGATAAGACCTTTTATAGGACTTACCTAACAGTCATAATTATAATAAATGCTTGACACATGCACCAATCATGTGCTAATCACTTTTGAAATCAATTCTGTCGAAACTTAGAAGAATTCAGAAAAATAGTACAACATTTCTCGAGAAGAAGAATAGTACTCGAGAAAAGGTTTTCTGATTCTCGAGAAAAATGATGAGGATCTCGAGAAAAATACTTCGTAAAAATGTGGAGGTGGAAATCAACAATTTCGAGAATAAACGAAAGTACTCCAGAAGAATTATTTTTTGTTCTCGAGAACAATCATTCCGGTACTCGAGAACAAAGAAGTATCTTGAGAACAAATGTTTGGTTCTCGAGAAAACATTCTCAGTCTCGAGATATATTTCCTGCTTCTCGAGAACTAAACATTGTGTTCTAGAGAAAAAATCCTTGGTATCTCGAGAAAAGGACTTAGAAAATATTCTGTCTAAAAAAGAAGTAACTCGAGAAAATTGAACTTCTATTCGCGAGAAAATTTTTCGTTACTCGAGAAAAGAATCTGTTGCTCGAGAAATGACTTCTATTTCTCGAGAAGTAATAGTGACCTTCTAAAGAAATGACATATGGCTTCTCGAGAAAAATAAATTGCTTATCTAGAAAAGTAAATTGCTTCTGGATAAAAAGACATACAAAAATATCATGATTGGAACTGAAGTAACTCAAGAAGGAGTCATGGAGTACTCGATAACATATGGCTTTCTCGATAACAACACTGAGTTTTCCCGAGAACTGCTTCTGTAACTCGAGTTCATGACAAGTCTTACTCGAGAATAGACTTAAGTTATACTTGAGTACAAACTTTCCTACTTGAGAAAAAGACTTGGAATTTTTCTGAAAAATAGTAAACTTGATTTCTTCAAGATATACAGATGCCAACTTTTCTCCTATGCCTTGAGTGCTTGAAAAAGAAGTGTGTCCCAATAGAAAAGCTACGCATGAGTAAACACCATGGATCACACAATGAGGGATTACCTTGTATTGTCCTGTGTTTGGTGACTCATTGTAGACTGACATTGGTCTACACTTGGCAAATATATCATGCAAACACTCAACTAAAAATAACATCAAATACAAACTTAATTCATCTTAGTTCAAGGGTTACTTCATATAAATCTGGGTTATTCTGGATGCAATACCAAACAATCTCCCCCTATTTGTAGAAGTCAGAACCCTTTACACTAAGGTGAATTATATCAAGATAAACAAGTAAATTTACAATCTCGTATTCGGCGAGTAAGGTCCACAACAACCAGACCCAGCGATGCAAATCGCTTAGAGGCCAGACGAGCTCGGCAGGGGAATTAGAAGTCCGAGCTTGGCACCCTCCGAGCTCGAGTTCGGCATTCGTCGAGCTCACTCCAGGTTTCGTCGAGCTGAGATCGACTAATGATAGCCGGCCAATGGAAGAGCTCGCCGTCCCAGCTCGCCCCCGCGTGAAGGAGCTCGAGAACAGTAGGCGAGCCGGATTTTCAGGAGTGGCTGAGCTCCCCAGCTCGCCCAGATGTATGAGGTACCTTTTACTATTTTGCCCCCGCTGGTCTGCCCATAGCACTTCAAAACAGCGGAGTTTGGCTGTTGGCAGACCCAGCTAAGGGTATTTTGGTAATTTCAAGTCAGTTTAGTTTGGTTATTGGCAGTTCAGATTCTGAAATCTATAAATAAGACACAAGGTGTACCTCAGAAGGCATGCTTCCTGTGCTCTTTTCCTCTGGCCTTCAAGTGCTTTCTGAGGGTACCATAGCTCAGCCTTTGGCAAAGGAGGAGAAGCGCTGTCAGATCTTCCGGGTGTGTGGTGGGTCCTCCCCGCCGAGCCCTTGGGTCAGTTCTCCCTTATTTCTTTTATTATTTTGCTTGCAGGAGTGATGTAGGTGTGCGATCACCCCTTCCCCAAAGGTGAACTCCACAGGAGACTGAATTTCGGTTTCAACGGTAAAGAAACAAATAACCATGATAGAAGAAAAGATGTAATAAAGAAAAAGGAGATCAGCAAAACAAAAGGTTTATATATATATATATATAGAAATTGTCCAAGAGAATTCAATTCCACAATATTTCAAAAAAATTGAATTTTTTGATCATCAACAATATCTACTGGTTTTGATGTTGTTGCCATCTTTCTAGCTTTTCTTGTTGTCTCTCCTAGTAGCTGTAAGGTTTTGGGAAATATTTTGGAGGTCTGGGAGAAGCTTTGGGATTGTTCTTTCCATATTCTCTGTCATACAACCTTCTCTTGGTAAGTGATTTTTCATATAGATCCCATTCATAGGAGCTGTAATGGATGTTTTTGTCTTCATTAAAGTCAACTACAAGTTCCAGAGTATCTAGAATCAGATATTTGGAGGTTGGACTCCAAACTTCATAGAATTCTTGGGGTCTTCTCCTTTCAGCTTCAATATGAGTAGTTGATCTACTTGCTGAAGCACCATCATCATATTTTCTTCTTTTTGCTTTCTGAATCTCTGGAGGTGCTTGAGGAGGTATATTTGCTTGTTCTAATTCCCAAACAACCTCATAAATTATAGGAGGTGGTCCTTCAAAATATTTAGGAGGTGGACCATCAAAGTATTTAGGAGGTGGAGAGAATGTAGGCCAATTCACATCCAAATGTGCAGGAGGTGGTGCAGAAGGATCCATTGCCAGATCAAGGAAGAGTTGATTATGCATCCAAATGGTGGTATCATAAGTGTATAACTTTGTGCTTTTAACTTCCTCGAGTATTGAAGTCTGGATCTCTTTTAGTTTATCATTCCACTGATTTTTCATTGTGTGCACTTGTTTTTCTAGCTGCTCTTTCACATTACCGTACCCCTTTCTGACTTCTAAGGATATGGAGCTAATAACTTCTTCTTTGAACTGCCCAACTTCATCACAGGTTTTGAAGTTTTGTTCTTGGTCTTTCTTTTCAAGTTGAATGTGTTTATTTGTCAGTGTAACTGATTATTCCATTACTTTACCAATGCTGGTAATGGTATGATCTACTGCTTTTCCTCTAATTTGCAGTAGCCTTTTAAATTCATCAGTGTTCTTCTGGATTTCAGCAAATCCACGGCTCATTTCATTTTCCAATGTAGTTACTTTGTCATTTACAATTTTAAGAGAAGAATCAAAATAATTCAATTGCTCAGCAAGTATTGTTGCAATCTTGCTTAAGATAGATCCTTCAGGATGTATTTCAGATTGAGTAGATGGTGGGGGTAGAACTGGGGCTGTCCATGGAGCAATCTCTTCAATGATGATAGCGAAGGAAGAGGATTGCTTTTTCATGATTGTGCTATGTTCATCTTCAGCATCTATAGGCAGTATGGAGGGAATCTTAAAATGAAGACTGGGAAGTGGTGGTTCAGCAGCTTCAACAAGAGTTTCAACTTCAGAATCATGAATAGAAACAACTTCATCATTTTGTATATCTTCAGATGGAGATGGGGCTGGATCTTGTACAGGAGATTATTCACGAGGAGACTATATTGGAGAATAGTGCTGGTCTGGATGTGCTGTAGAGTTCGTAGTTGGTGAGGGATGTTCTTCAGTAGCAGTGAAAAGAGGCTCTTTTGAAGAGAGTTCCTCTATCATCTTGTTGATATCTTCATCAGTAGATAAAATCTATACTTGAACTGGGCATCAGTCAAGTTTTCTGTATCTGGTATATCTGCAGAAGCAAGATATGTATGAAACAAGGTAGAAGTGGCAGCAACAGAAGTAGAGACTGGGGATAGAATTACTGTGACAGTTGGAGTAGGAGCTGGAGTTGGAGAGGGCTGAGCTAGATAAGATGGGGCTAGTTCCCCCTAAATAACAGGATCAGTTATCTGATGAGAAGGGGGAGATGGAGTCCTGTCCACATCCTTAATTTCCTTTGCAGCTTTGTCAGACTTCTGAAGTTTAACTTCCCATCTTTTGATGGAAGTGATGGAAACTTTCTTCATATGCTGTAGGGCCATGCCCTTTTTCATGGAGAAAACTTTTGGGTCCATCTGATTCAGGTACAGAGAAATAATCCTGCCATAATTAGGACTCTTGATTCATGCCTTAATTTTGTCAAAGAGCATCATACCCCACTGATACTTCTTTCTATAGATAACTGCTATCATCATATCAAAGAATTCTGGCATGATTTAACTTATAGAGCTTGTCCTACAAAGGAGGACTTTTCCCAGAATATCTGCCAGTAGCTTATGTTCAGCATTCATGAATTGTCTTCGAACAGTGTGAGATGATTGGGGAATCCCACAGAAACTGTATGCCCATTCATAATCTGTTCCTACTAGATCGTCTTCTTGATCTATTATAGGTAGTTGTAGAAATTTGGAAACAGAGAGAGAGGTCATTTATACCTTGACATCTCTAACCTTTGATTTGAGCTCCTTGCCATTGCGCTTGACTTTGGCATTTTGAAAGAATTCTTCGACATCAGAAATCAAAACATGGTATGGGTGTTCCAGAATAAAAGATAAGTCGGCGGTATTGAGTAAGATTAGAACGTTCCTGAAGTCATCTGAAATTTCGCCAATCCCTATTGAGACTAATTCACTGCTGATTCCGAGCTTGTAAGACGATGCCATTGATGTGGAGAAAGAGTTGTTGGCGGCCGGCGAATGGAGAAGTGGGATTGATTGCGGCAGTCTGCGGAGATGGAGAAGTTGAAGCGTCTTTTCTCGAGAGAAAGGATTTTGAAATCGGGAATAGAAAATTCTTGGACTATAATCTATTTATATTTTCCTTTAATTTTGATGATAAAGGATTTAAATAACCTTAAAATACCTTAATATGGCTGTGAAGTGCCTGGGTGCCAGTAGGAAAAATTTGAACTTGATGAAAAATTTCAACTCTAATTTCTCGAGATGGATAGTTGTTCTCGAGAAGAAGATAGTTAGCACTCGAGTAGAAACCTTCATGTTCTCGAGTAGAAATGACCAAGTTCTCGAGTAGATTAATCCTTGTTCTCAAGTAGAGCTCTTGTTCTCGAGAACTGATTTTGCCATTCTAGAGTACAAGTGATGTACTCAAGAAATGAAGTCCATTCTTTGAAATTTTCTGAATTTGAAGTATAACCCGATCCAAAACTTGCTTGAGACCTTTTTCTCCATACATATTCTTCCTTGTTGAGCATACCAAGTTCTTTTTTGAAGAACGATAACTTGGCCTCGTCCAGCAGCTTCGTGAATATATCTGCAATCTGCATGTCAGTTGGGACATATTGGAGTTTTATGTCACCATGCTCCACATGCTCCCAGATGAAGTGGTATAGCAGCTCTATGTGCTTTGTCCGGTTGTGAGAGACTGGGTTGTTGGCTATCGCAATTGTACTGGAGGAGTCGCAAAACAAAGGAATGTCCTTGACCTTCAAGTTGTATTCTTCAAGTTGGTTCTCTATCCATAGCAATTGTGCACAACAACTGCCGGCAGAAATGTATTCTGACTCGGCCGTTGAGATTGCGACACAATTTTGTTTTTTGCTGCTCCAAGAAATGAGCCTCCTTCCAAGGAATTGTCAAGTCCCGGAAGTGCTCTATCTATCATCTTTGCTTCCTAAAAAATCTACATCTGAGAAACCAATTAGTTTGATGTCATTACTTCTTGGGTATCATAAGCCAAGATTTGGTGTACCTTTAAGGTATCTCAAAATCCTCTTTGCAATAGCGTAGTGAGATTATTTAGAGTTCACTTGAAATCAAGTACACACGCATGTTGAAAACATTATATCCGGTCTAATAGCAGTAATATAGAGCAAGGATCCAATTATGCTTCTGTACTTGGTTTCATCAAAAGGTTTCCCTTTTTAATCCTTGTTTAGCGACATAGTTGAACCCATTGGAGTCCTCATAGAGGTTGCATTCTCCATTCCAATTTTCTTAATTAACTCCTTGGTGAACTTCGTATGAGAGATGAAAATTTCATCTTCATATTTTTTCACCTAAAGTCCTAAGAAATAATTAAGCTCTCCCATACTGCTCATTTCGAACTTACCTTGCATAAGTTTGGGAATTTTTTGAAAAGGTTGTCGTCAGTAGAGCCAAATATTATGTCATTGACATACATTTGCACTAACAAAATCTTGCCTTTTATTTCCCTAAGAAATAATGTCTTATCTATATTTCCACTTATGAATTTATTATCAAGAAAAAAGTTAGACAACGTCTCGTACCAAGCTCGAGGAGATTGTTTCAAACCATATAAAGCTTTAAATAAAAGATAAACATGTTCAGGATAGAAAGAATCAACAAAACCTGAAGGTTGTTCCACATACACCTCTTCCTTTATGTCACCATTAGGGAAAGGCCAACTTCACGTCCATCTGATAGACAGTGAAGCCCTTAAGTGTTGTATATGCTAGGAACAACCTGATTGCCTCCAGCCTTGCCACTAGTGCATATGTCTGATCGAAGTCGATTCCGTCTTTTTTTTTCTGGATCCCTTGGCGACGAGTCTGGTCTTGTTTTTTACAATAGTTTCATCCTCGTCCATCTTATTCCTGTAGACCCACTTTGTTCTGATAACGTTCTTGCCTTTAGGTCTTGGAACAAGCTTCCAGACTTGGCAATGCTTGAATTTATTCAGTTCTTCTTCCATTGCCATTATCCAAAATGCATCTGAGTTTGCTTCCTCAAACTTCTTCGGTTCAACCTGTGAGAGAAAACTCAATTATAAATTTTCATTAGTTGTACCTCTACGAATTCTAACACCATATTGGGGATCTCCTATGATTTGATCCATTGGGTAACCCTTCAAGTGTCTGAGCTCTAGAGTCCTTGCATCTGGAGCTTCTTCAACCACAAGAGTGACTTCATTAACTTGAATGATGTATTCATCATGGTCATCAAGCTCTCAGATTGGGGTTGGAGTGGTGATCTTGATGAACTTTTGATCTTTTTCTTCAGTCAGCTCATCCTAGTTTAATTCTTTTATTCTTAAACTGCATCTTCAATAAACACACTAGAAGAGCTGCATTGTACCAGGATCATCTCATCAAATACAACATGAATAGATTCTTCTACAACCATAGTTTTCTTTTAAAAATCAAATATGCCTTACTATGGATACTATAACCAACGAAAATACCTTTAAAGCTCTTTTCAATAAATTTAGTGGTGTGATACTTACCATTGTTCAGTATGAAGCATTTATAACCAAAGATTCTAAAATATGAAATAGTTGGTTTCCTGCCCTTTAGTAGTTCGTAAGGTGTCTTATTATAGTTCTAGTTTATGAGTGCTCGATTTTGCACATGGCATGTTGTGCTGACAACTTCAGCACTGAAATATTCTGGTAGTGAGGCATCACTCAACATTGTCCTACATGCCTCTATGAGTTTTCTATTCCTTCTCTCAGCTACTCTATTTTGTTGAGGAGTATGAGGAGAGGAAAACTCATGAAAGAACCTAGGCTTTCACAGAATTCTGTCATTGGCCCAGACTTGAACTCTCTTCCATTGTCACTTCTGATTTTCACTACGGAATAGTTGTATTCATTCTGGATCTGCCTGACAAAATTAGTAAAGATATCATAAGTATCTGACTTGTATTTTAGAAATAACACCCAGACAAAGTGATAGTAAATATCAACAATAACCAATGTATAATCCTTACCTCCCAAACTTTTAACTTGCAGTGGATCGAACAAGTCCATATGAAGTAGGTGTAAATGTAACAGCTCTATCCATCACATGGAATATGACACTGGGTCCGGTCGGGGCCCCACGCCATATTTTACAGACAAACGCCAGAGACACGCGGGGATATCAAAAAGTTTTCTACTCAAATCCTGACACAAAGTATTCTAGCACAGCGTTTTAATTTATATGAACTCAGTACACCGAATGTCCACTAATATACAACCTTCATATGTATATCCCAAATCAGGAATATATACAACACACACACTCACGGCCTTAAGGGCTTACAGATTACTCTTTACAAATTTATAGCTTCGTACATCGGCATGCAGGTCGGCCACACATGAAACCCAAACACGCTTCACATGTCCTTCAAGGGCCTTTTGCAGCAATCCTTCATTCCGCTCAATTCAATTCAAGCATTAGCACCTGCAATTAGATATCCACCCAGGAGAGGAAAATAAAATAACGGTCAGCATTAGCTGACCAATTATAACGACCCTACCCCTTACCCGGGGAAGTGGTTCCTTCCCTGTATGTATAGCTATGATAAGATGTATCAATCTATCAAGCTACCAAACACAACCATGTCACAAAATACGGTATCCACTCGACGATCCGTGCACTCAGGGCACCTTATTAGTGTACCAGATATACCTGTCATCCACCGCCGATCCAGAGGTTTTTAACTTGTTGGTTTGCCGGTCCTAGTCCACCAATCCCACAGGCTGGCGACATTCCATCCACACCACTCAGAGGTACTAAAATCATACCAAACATGAGCAGATCGACCCACCCTAGTAGTGTAGCAAGCCGGGTTTATCTGTGCTCCCCAGGCATTACCACCAATCTACCTCCCATCCTAATATATATCGACCCACCCTAGTGGAGTAGCAAGCCAGGTTTAACTCGGCTCCCCAGGCATTGCCACCAACCGACCCTTCAATTAATACAAATCAACCGACCAAAGTTGTGTAGCAAGTAGGGTTTATCTCGTGCTCCCCAGGCATTGCTACCAATTGACCTCTCACAACAAGCAGGAGCTTTCACCAAGCATCCAAGATCACATCCATACATCAGCAGTCATATATCCATACATCCATACAACATAGGCTACAAGGCTATATCTTACACAACATCAAATCCACGGAGTCTTCTCCAGTTTATCCAGAATCATCAGCAATCCAGACTACCCATCCAGATGGGCTTCACACAGCTTGCCTATGTCGTACTCCACACTTCCAGCACTAGATGGAGACTCAACTAGGGAATCACTTACAATATTCGCCTCTTGGTGGAGGATTCCATTCTTATGCATAAAGAAAGGACTTCGATGTCCAAGAAGGAGATCGTTACCCTTGAAGATCGCTTTGGAGCCATGAACTATCCTGATGGAAATCACCGCCTCAGCTTTACCTTCACGAATCCAACCTCGGATCTTAACTCTGCACTCCACAAGTCCTCCAACAGCTGGCTTTATCCTTCCTCCTTTCCTTCCCTTGCTATCCCGTTCACTCTCTCTTTGAGAATGGGAAGAATAAGAAGGACTTATGAGAAGGAGCTTATCCCCCTCATTCTTGGCCTTATCTTAGCAGGGAAGAGCATGTGCCCTTAGATACAGGATAAGGGAAACGAATGGCTCGAATTTGCCCAAAAATAGGCTGAACACGGCCTGACAAGCCCTGTGACATGCCCGTGTCGTAGGTCGTGTCCCCCTAAGCGGCACACAACCGACTCAACCCAAAGCAGTACACGGCTGTGTGACATGCCCGTGTCATACCCTACATGCCCGTTTCATGCCCGACATGCCTGTGTCTATCAGTCCTGTACTTCACCCATCATAATATCAACTCACCCGAGCGGCACATGGCAATGGGACACGCCCGTGTCCCAGGACAGTTCCTCAGGACACACCCGTGTCCTCAGGCATATGAATCCCTGGCTGAAACCCGCAAATGACACGCCCGTGTCACAGGCTATGTGCTCCCTTTTCTTGCCGCTCGACGATCGTCGAGCGCAGTTCATCGACCGGAGTACTACACACCCTGGGACACGCTCGTATCCCAGGCCGTGTCCCCCAATCTAAACACAACTTGGGCTTTGGGGTGTAACAGTAAACACCTATTAGAGTCTTTGCCAATAATGCTTTTAAAGGTATCCCTTGTTTGCTTGTTTTTTACACATGCGTGATAAGGTCTATCTTTAGTGCACTTGACATTTGGGGCTTCACGTACTAAATTAAGAGAAAATAATTTGTTAGTAGTTTTGAAATTAATATGTGCTAATCTCTTGTGTCATTGGTCACTAAGAGATGCACTATCTTTAGCCAAAAAGCACACTGGCGTAGAAGAGTCTATGCAAATAAAATTTAAACAAAATATATTTCTACTACGAGTGCCTTATAGAATCGTTTCCAAATTATCTACCGATTTTATCAAGCACTTGTCTGCATGGAATTCTCCTATCTGTCCTTTATCACAGAGCAGGCTTATGCTTATAAGATTTTTTTTCCAATCCTTCAACGTAAGCCACATCTGAGAAGGATACACTACCATTCATAATCATATTGTAGCCTTTAGTAATTCCTCTGTCAAAACCTCCAAAGATGACCTTTGGCCCATTCATGACTACATAGTTATTCTGGAGTAGGCTTCTAGTCCCGAACATATGCTGAGAGCATCCACTGTCTAAAAACCAGATAGGACTTTTGGTGGCCTTTGAACATACCTGCATTCACAAATCAGTTTTCATTAGGAATCGAAACTCGTTTGGGTTCTTGGTCTCTAGTTAGCATACTCCCCCTACGTGTGTTAACATTGTGAGTGGTCCTTCTCACATTATTAACTTGAGGAGTTACATAATTTTTGGAGTTAAGCCAGCAATCTATAGAAAAGTGACCAACTTTGCCGCAGTACCAACAGTCAAACCTGTTGTATCTTTGCGTAAATTTCTCCTGCTTGACCTTTTAAGAGTGTGGTCTAGCAAGGGCATCAGACTTGAAGGTAGAAGCTTCATGGTGATGGCATTCACATCACTTCTTCTCCTTAAGTGGCTTTTCCACAATTTGTTTTACTTTTGGTGCTTTCTTGATGTTATGACCATGACTAGAAAGTCCATAGCTCTGAAGAGTGATCTCCGCATAAGGTTCCTTGAAGACACTTTCGCAAAAGTTCCGGGGACGGGTCCATCCTTGTTACCTAGACTTGGGCTCTACATAAGTCGGCCTAGAAAAGTTACCGTTGGAGGAATCAAGATCAAACTCGTTATTTGGAAAGATAACTTTCTTGAATGAAGTCTGATCTTGAGGAGCTTTCCCCTTCTCCTTGGCCAAAGCTTTCCTGGCAGCCTTATTCTTCTGTTGAGCCTTATTTATCCTATAAGATTTACTAGGAGAATTCACATGGCCTAAGCCAACACCTTTGGCCTGAGCTGAGAATTCAACAACAAGCAAAAGGACAGTCTTGGGCTTGGAGAGACTTTCAACAAGTTTCTTTTCAGCTGCAAGTTGTTCTTCCAATTCTTTGATGATTTTCTCCTTCAGATATAGGTGCTCGAGAACCCTATTATACTCTTCAATTGCAGTATTGAAATTCTCTCTGAGTAAGTCTGCTTTGGAGACTTCCTCTCTCAGAGTGCTCTCTTTAGCCTTGAGAGATTTAATCTCCTTGGCCTGAGTTTTCACAACTTTTCGTCATTTGTCGTAAGCCTTAATTAACTCTTTATATTGAGCCATGAGTTCAGACTCATCGTCAAAAGAGCAGTCCTCATGATCATGGTCAGAAGCATCTGACTCAGAGAGATGAATATGAGAGTTTACCTTCCCAGTATATTGGGGTTCTTCTTCCTCATCTATTTATGCCATTAGACCAAAGTAGGCTTATTGTTCTTCACTTGACTCAGATGAGTCAGAGTCGTTGAGAGTCTTTCCCGTCTTGGCTACGAGGCTTCTTTCAGTTCTCTTCTTATTGTAAGAATATTTCTTCTCCTCTCTTTATCCACCCGCCTACTTCTTGTGAGGGCAATCAGCAATGACGTGTCCTGGCTTATTGCAACAACAATAAACATTGTCAGAAGAAATAAGTTTGTTCTGTTTAGAATGATACCTGTCATGGCTACTTGAGCCTTTCTTGTGACGATCACCATCATGACGTGATCTTCTGAACGGCGCATCTTTGTCTCTCCACTGTATCTTCTTGTTCAAGAACTTCTTGAACTGCCTTGAAAGAAGAGAAATCTCTCCTTTAGATAGCTCTGAGCCTAAGGTACTATGTTATGAAGCTTCTTCTTCACTTTCTTCCTGTGTAAGAGCATGTGATGCATCTTAGACTTTCCTTGAGCTGTCTGCCTTCAGTGCGACAGACTTCTCCTTGAATGAATACTAGCTCTTCTCTTCTTCAGCTTTTCTTGAATTGATTTGCAGCCCATATGACATAAGCTTTTCGGAGAGATTTTGAGGTTCAGTCTCTTCCAGCTTGCCAAACTCCCGAATTGCACCAACTTTGTTGTCCCATTTCTTAATTCGGGACCTCATAAATTTATCATTCAATTCTCCATTAGTGAAGACCCGGCCATATACTCTTAGGTCATTTACAATCTTGAAGAAACTTTCAAAGGTATCTGCAATTGATTCCTTGGAACATTGTCTAAATGCTTCATACTTTTGATTTAGGAGGGATCTTCTGTCATCCCTAGCCTCTTTAGTACCTTCCATCAAGATGATGAGAGACTGCCACATTTCCTTGGCAGATTGGCAGTGAATCAGGTTCTGCAGCATAGAATGATCAACTGTACTTGCGATGATATTTTTGGCTTTCTTGTCTAAGGAGACAAGTGCAATCTCATCCTTATCTAGATCCATCAGTTTCTTAGTAACTTTCTTGGTGGTATCAATAGTGGAGACGGTCATGGGAACAAAGGGTCCTTATTCAACAATTATAAAGATCCTTGGATCCACAGCTTCCATGAAAAATTTAATTCTTCTTTCCACATGGGAAAGTGGTCCTTGTGAACAATGGAAGCTTAGAAAAATCATTGGCTTTGTCCATGCTTGTATCACTCATAAGATAACTTGGGGCAGATCTGTTCGAGGTGTTAACATTTTAATGAACAACCTCCCTCTAATACCAATTGAAAAGTGTTTAGGTTGTCTACCTAAATCACCTAGAGGGGTGTGAATAGTTGTGTTCTGTGTCTTTTTACGGAATAAAAAATTGAGCGAGCGATGCATAGAAAAAAACCAAGCATACATAAGTGACATCAAGAATTATAGTGGTTCCCTAACCTTGGGTACATCCACTTTCCACCTCACCGATCTAGCAATGCACTAAACTCGACTACTCCACTATTCTCGGATTGAAAACAATCCTACCACTCAGAATAAAGTTCCTACAACTCGATCTCTCAAAATAGGATCTACACTCGGAATTGAATCTTCCTACAAATAACTCGGATAACAAATCTCCTACACTCGGAGAATAATATTCTACAATAGTAAAATGAAATACAAACAGTATTGATCTCAGATCTGAAAACTTCAGCACTTCTACTTCCTTAAACTTTGAAGCTCTGTCAGAAATAGGTCGAAGAAGACACGACCAAATCAGTGGATCTGAAAATTCTGGACTCAGAACGATCAAGAAACGAATCTGTCAATGTAGAAGATCTTGATCTGTTGAATCACTTGCTCTGAATATTTTGATCGAAAGCAGATCGGCGATGAAGACGATGAATAGCGACAGATTCCGATTTTGGAAAGAGAAAACGTGTTTCAGAATACCTATGGATTCTTCTTAGGGTTAGTCGATTATGATAAGACCTTTTATAGGACTTACCTAAAGGTCAAAATCATAATAAATGCTTGACACGTGGACCAATCATGCGATAATCACTTTTGAAATCACGTATATCGAAGCTTAGAAAAATTCAGAAAAACAGTACAACATTTCTCGAAAAGAAGAATAGTACTCGAGAAATGGTTTTCTGATTCTCGGGAAGAATGATGAGTATATCGAGAAAAATACTTAGTAAAAATGTGGAGGTGGAAATCATTTCGAGAATGAAGGAAAGTACTGGAGAAGAATTATTTTTTGTTCTCAAGAATAATCATTCTAGTACTCGAGAACAAAGAAGTATCTCGAGAACAGATGTCTGGCTCTCGAGAAAACATTCTAGGTCTCAAGAAATATTTCCAGCTTCTCGAGAACTAAACATTGTCTTCTCGAGAAACAATCCTTGGCCTCTCGAGAAAAAGACATAGAAAATATTCTGTCTGGAAAAGAAGTAACTTGAGAAAAATGAACTTCTGTTCTCCAGAAAATATTTTTTTACTCGAGAAAAGAATTTATTTCTCGAGAAATGACTTCTGGTTCTCTAGAAGTAATACCGACCTTCTCGACAAATGACATATGGCTTCTCGAGAAAAATAAATTGCTTCTCAAGATAAATTGCTTCTCGAGAAAAAGACAGAAAAATATCATGACTGGAACTAAAGTAACTCGAGGAGTCATGGAGTACTCGAGAACATATGGCTTTCCCGAGAACATACTAAGCGTTCTCGAGAACTGCTTCTGCAACTCGAGTTCATGGCAAGTCTTACTCGAGAATAGACTTAAGTTCTACTCGAGTACAAACTTTCCTACTCGAGGAAAAAACTTAGAATATTTCTAAAAAATAGTAAACTTGATTTCTTCAAAATATACAGCTGCCAACTTTTCTCTTATGTCTTGAGTGCTTGAAAAATAAGTGTGTTCCAATAGAGAGGCTACACATGAGTCAACACCATGGATCACACAATGAGTGATTACATTGTATGGTCCTGTGTTTGGTGACTCATTGTAGACTGACATTGGTATACACTTGTCAAATATATCCTGCAAACACTCAACTAAAAATAACACCAAATATAATCTTAATTGATCTTAGTTCAAGGGTGTCATACAAATCTGGGTAATTGTCGATGTAATACCCAACAATTTTCCCTCTTGAGAATTTATTTTCCAGAAGGAACTTAGATAGGGTCTCATACCAAGCCCTTGGGGCTTGTTTAAATCCATAGAGAGCTCTTAATAACAAATAAATATGAGTAGGTTTAGTAGAATCAACAAAACCTAAGGCTTGCTCAACATAGACCCTTTCTTTGAGGTTACCATTAAGGATGGATGACTTCACATACATTTGGTAAACCTTGAATCCTTTGTAGGATGCATATGCCAAGAAGAGTCTTATAGCTTCCAATCTAGCCATTGGTGCAAAGGTTTGATCAAAGTATTTTCCATCTTCTTATCTATAGCCCTTTGCAACCAGTCTAGCCTTATTTCTAACTATAACACCATTCTAATCCAATTTGTTCCTGTAGTTCCACTTGGTTCCTATGATGTTACTGTCATCTAGTATAGGAACAAGCTTCCAGACTTTACATCTCTTGAACTGGTTCATTCCTTACTGCATTGCACCTATCCAAAAAGGATCTACATTGGCTTCTTCAAATTTCTTTGGTTCTGTTTGAGACAGAAAACTTAAGTACATTACAGTGTTGTGACGTTTGCTTCTTGTGGTCAGACCCTGAGCTGCATCTCCAACGATAAAATCCCTTGGATGATCCCTTAGATGTCTGATAACTACTAGTAATGTGACTTCTTCTCTTGGACCAGCTATAACTTGTTGCTGAGTTTCTTCTTTTGTCTGTTCCTGTTCAAGCACTTATTTAACATTGTTGACTCCATCATGTATATTTCGGCTTGTTGGAACTGAATCTTCTATAGACAGCTCCTTTAGCTTCAAATATCCTCCTGTTATGCCTGATGAACCTATCTTATCATTGTAAAACATAGAACTTTCAACAAATACAATATTAACAGATGATGCGTCAGCAAGTACATCGGTCGCTGTCAAGTAATAATTTTGGGAATAGCTTCCCCGAATGTCGATCTCGAGGGAATTCAGGATGGGTACGTGATAGCTTCATAGAAAGATCGTTACTAAGAGTTGAATGAAACAACAAAGGTGGTTGGTTTTTGATTCCTAATGCTAACAAAACAAAAAAAAACTAATGCGGGTCGTAAGCAACGCTTCTGTTTGTGGATGGAACTAGTGCAGGTCGCTATGCCGTGCTTCGTGAGGCAGATGGATGGAAAGCAAGCGGATGGAATTAACACAAGTGCAGAGAGTGAGGGTCACATTCACCTCTTCAACAACAAACACTAGACTTTGCTAAAGTTATTCTAGTGTGTGAGTGAAGTGGATGTGAATGGAGGCGAGTGCATCACAGCTAATAAAAGAGGATGTAATTAACCCAAGAAAACTTCATTCATAGACAAATAAAAGGAAGTTAAGTTTCATTACAAGCTTTAGAGTACATTCTATTTTGTAGAAGAGGTAGAATATACCGAAAGGGGGAAAGCCTAGTCGTGGTTCTTGGCTGGAGTGGTGGGTTGTCAGTCCATTTCACGACTCTGACCGTGGTTGCTTCCAGAGGAAAATGGGTTGTCAATCCACTTGTCTTCCTCTGTCTTCTGCCCTTTTCTTTAATCCTTTCTCCATTTTTCCCAAATGAGTTGTACCGAAAGATCTCTATTACACGCTGATGGTGGCGATAAGTAGATCGCTTTGGAGCCATGAACTAGTCGGATGGAAATCTCCGCCTCAGCTTTACCATTACGAATCCAACCTCAGATCTTAACTCCGCACTCCAAAAGTCCTCCAGCAGCTGGCTTTATCCTTCCTGCTTTCCTTCCCTTGCTCTCCCTTTCTCTCTTTCATTGAGAATGAAAGAAGAAGAAGGACTTATGAGAAGGAGCTTATCCCACTAATTCTTGGCCTTATCTTAGCAAGGAAGAGCCTGTGCCCTTGGATACAGGATAAGGGAAACGAATGGCTCGAATTTGCCCAAAACTAGTCTGAACACGGCCTGACACGCCCTGTGACACGCCCGTGTCGGAGGCCGTGTCCCCCTAAGCGGCACACAACCGACTCAACCCATAGCAGCACACGGCCTTGTGACACGCCCGTGTCACACCCTACACGGCTATGTCATGCCTAACATGCCTGTGTTTATCAGTCCTGTACTTCACCCAACACAATATCAACTCACCCGAGCGGGACACATCCATAGGACACGCCCGTGTCCCAGGCCGTGTCCTCAGGACACAGCCGTGTCCTCAGGAATATGCATCCCTGGCTAAAATCCGCAAAGGACACGCCCTATAACACGCCCGTGTCATAGGCCGTGAGCTCCCTTTGCTTGCTGCTCGACGATCGTCGAGCGCAGTTCGTCGATCGGGACACGACACACCCTGGGACACGCCCGTGTCCCAGGCCGTGTCACCCAATCTAAACCCAACTTGGGCTTTGGGGTGTTACAGTAAACACCTATTAGAGTCTTTGACAATAATGCTTTTAAAGGTAGCCCTTGTTTGCTTGACTTTTACACATGCGTGATAAGGTCTATCTTTAGCGCACTTGACATTTGGGGCATCACGTACTAAATTAAGAGAAAATAATTTGTTAGTAGTTTTGAAATTAATATGTGCTAATCTCTTGTGCCATTGGTCATCAAGAGACGCACTATCTTTAGCCAAAAAGCACACTGGCATAGAAGAGCCTATGCAAATAAAATTTAAACAAAATATATTTCTACTATGAGTGCCTGATAGAATCATTTCCAAATTATCTACCGATTTTATCAAGCACTTGTCTGCATGAAATTCTACTATGTGTCCTTTATCACAGAGCTGGCTTATGCTTATAAGATTTTGTTCCAATCCTTCAGCATAAGCCACATCTGAGAAGGATACACTACCATTTGTAATAATACTGTAGCCTTTAGTAATTCCTCTGTCAGAAGCTCCTAAGATGACCTTTGTCCTATTCATGACTACAGAGTAATTCTAGAGTAGGCTTCTAGTCCCGATCATATGCTGAGAGCATCCACTGTCCAAATACCAGATAGGATTTTTGGTGGCCTTTGGACATACCTACATTCACAAATAAGTTTTCCTTAGGAATCCAAACTCGTTTGGGTCCTTGCTCTCTAGTTAGCATACTCCCCCTACGTGTGTTAACATTGTGAGTGGTCTTTCTTATATTATTAACTTCAGGAGTTACATAATTTTTGGAGTTAAACCAGCAATCTATAGAAAAGTGACCAACTTTGCCGCAACACCAACAGTCAAACCTATTGTATCTTTGCGTAAATTTCTCCTGCTTGACCTTTTGAGAGTGTGGTCTAGCAAGGGTAGCAGACTTGAAGGAATAAGCTTCATGGTGATGGCATTCACATAACTTCTTCTCCTTAAGAGGCTTTTCCACAATTGGTTTTACTTTAGGTGCTTTCTTGATGTTGTGACCATGACTATAAAGTCATATGTAACGCCCCGAAACTCAAAAGAGCGACGGGAGGCGTGTTGGGCCAAATATGGTATTTGGTAGGGGGCACACGACCGCGATGTCGACAAAATTTGGAGTCGACGATCGCCGAGCAGTGAACACGGCCTGAGACACGGGCGTGTCTCACGGCGTGTCGAGCCCGTGTCGACGATCGGCCTGGGATTCGACATTTTCGCTCGACGATGTGTCGAGACAAGGAACACGGCCTACGACACGGGCGTGTCCAAGGCCGTGTCGTATGGTGGACGAACTTCGCTCGATGAAGTGTCGAGACAGTAAACAGGGCCTGGATCCCAGGCGTGTTCGGGTTTGACACGGGCGTGTCAAATAGGACACGGGCGTGTCCAAGACCCGTGTGAGTCTCGGGTTGTTTTCGGGGCTGTGTCGATCGGGGCACACGGCCAACCACACGGCCGTGTCAGTTAGAACACAGGCGTGTCAGGTCGAACACGGGCGTGTCGGATGCCCGTGTGTTTTTCTAGACGCGTCGATTTTGACGGCGAATGAGGGACACGGCCCTGGACACAGGCTTGTCACAGGCCGTATTCGGCCAAGATTCTGCATTTTAGATCTGGATTGTGGCCGTTCGTTTCTTTAATTCGGGATTCGACAGCTGGGGGCTGTTAGTGCTTGGATATACACGGGATTGGACCCTTGAAACCCTCATTTCACTTGATAGGTTCTCTTTCTAAAGTATAGAGAGAGAGGAGAGCAAAGGAGGAAGAAGAAGCTTAGATCTGGTCTTTGGAGGAGCTTCGAAGCTCCAAATCGCGAACCGACTTCGGATCTACGGAGGCAAAGGGAGTGTGGTGCTTTTCATCCGCTTACTTTTCCATGGCACCAAGGAAGAACGCTAGGGTAACGATTCTCTACTTGAGCATGTGAAGCTCAACTTCTTTTTCATTGGGAAGCCCGCTCTCGCGAGTTTGTGTTGAGTTTGAGGCATTCCTTCGGGTAGACATGAATAGTCCTCATTGTGTACATGTAGAGTCCGTAATCGAGAACGGATATAGGCATGATTTGTGAAGCCTACCCGGACAAGTTGGTCTGGATCGGTGATGTTGCATTACATAAATGGCTGGAGAAGTCTCCGTGCGAATGTTTGTGTTCGGGTTTTTCTATGTGGTACATTGCAACATGGAGCCTTGGGGATTTACCCTAAGGTGCACCCGGAAAATTGGGAGGAAGCGTGATCTTGCGAACTTGGTGGCCTAGGAGCCGACTTGAACATAACCGGGTTATGTGAAGTTTGTGATGGAAACGAGACTCGAAGAAGTTTGACCTGCACATATGGTTTAAATTACTGTTGGGATGTGAGCACGGGTTAGATGGAATCGTACCCGTCCTATGTCGTTCGGATTAGAGCCGTTGGCATAGATGAGGGCCTTCGACGGTCTATGGTTTTAATTACCGTGACCCATGCCGAGAAGACAAATTGCTCAATGTTTGGTCGTCCTGGGGACGGTGGTGAGTCGGTGGGTTTAGACCGTGTTCACTGAGAATGTGCTCTGAGTGCACGAGGTGTGTGGCCATGTGAGCCTACACCTGTGATGAAATGTATACTTATATACTGCTTGGTTATGCTAATAAGTGCAGGGAAGGAGCATTGCCGCCCCGAATTGGGGGTGGGATGATTATAATTTGGTCAGCATTGCTGACCGTTGCTTTTGTTTGCCACCGTGCAATTATTTGTTGCTTGCAGGTGCTGCTGGACCAAGTGGTCATTAGCTGGCTAAAGCCCAAATTGCGAAACCGGCCCTCGAAGGCCTAATTGGAGTATTTACTTACTTTTGTTCATGTATGACCAGCCTGCATGCCGTGGTATGGAAAACACGTAATAAGAGTAAACCATTTTGTAAGGCCTTAAGGCCAGTACTTGTGTATGTATTTCATTCCTATTTGGCTTGTTAGTGGACATTGATTCTTATTGCTGGGTTCCCTTATTTGCAACTTATAAAACTGCTTCCGCTAGAATGCTCTGTGTAGGATGTTATGATTGGTTGGATGGTTTCCATTGAGTAACCACCCGGTCTGTCTGTGTTATATGGCGTCGGGCCCCGCCCGTACCTACAGCTATATGATATGCGACGGATAGGGGGTGTTACACCATAGCTCTGAAGAGTGATCTCCTCATAAGGTACCTTATGAGGAGATCACAAGGAACCTTTTGAGGAGATCACTCTTCAGAGCTATGGTGTAACACCCACTATCCGTCATTTGTCGTAAGCCTTGATTAACTCTTTATATTGAGCCATGAGTTCAGACTCATCGTCAAAAGAGCAGTCCTCATGATCATGGTCAGAAGAATCTGACTTAGAGAGATGAGTATGAGAGTTTACCTTCCCAGTATACTGAGGTTCTTCTTCCTCATCTATTTGTGCCATTAGACCAAAGTAGGCTTACACTTCTTCACTTGACTCAGATGAGTCAGAGTCGCTGAGAGTCTTACCCGTCTTGGCTACGAGGCTTCTTTCAGTTCTCTTCTGATTGTAAGAAGATTTATTCTCCTCTCTTTATCCACCCGCCTTCTTCTTGTGAGGGCAATCAACAATGACGTGTCCTGGATTGTTGCAACAATAATAAACATGGTCAGAAGGAATATGTTTGTTCTGTTTAGAATGATACCTGTCATGGCTACTTGAGCCTTTCTTGTGACGATCATCATCATGACGTGATCTTCTGAACGGTGCATCTTTGCCTCTCCACTGTATCTTCTTGTTCAAGAACTTCTTGAACTACCTTGAAAGAAAAGAAATCTCTCCTTCAGATAGCTCTGAGCCTAAGGTACAATGTTATGAAGTTTATTCTTCACTTTCTTCCTGTGTAAGAGCAGGTAATGCAGCTTTGAATTTCCTTGAGTTGTCTGCCTTCAGTGTGACAGACTTCTCCTTGAATGAATACTGGCTCTTCTCTTCTTCAGCTTTTCTTGAATTGATTTGCAGTCCATATGACATAATCTTTTCGAAGAGATTTTGAGGTTCAGTCTCTTCCAGCATGCCAAACTCCCAAATTGTACCGACTTTGTTGTCCCATTTCTTAGTTAGGGACCTCAGCAATTTATAATTCAATTCTCCATTAGTGAAGACCCGGCCATATACTCTTTGGTCGTTGACAATCTTGAAGAAACTTTCAAAGGTATCTGCAATTGAATCCTTTGGACCTTTTCTAAATTCTTCATACTTTTGATTTAGGAGTGATCTTCTTTCATCCCTAGCCTCTTCAGTACCTTCCATCAAGATGATGAGAGACTGCCACATTTCCTTAGCAGATTGGTAGTGAATCAGGTTTTACAGCATAGAATCATCAACTGTACTTGAGATGATATTTTTGGCTTTCTTGTCTAAGGATACAAGTGCAATCTCATCCTTATCAAGATCCATCAGTTTCTTAGTAACTTTCTTGGTGGTATCAATAGTGGAGACGGTCATGGGAACAAAGGGTTCTTATTCAACAATTATAAAGATCCTTGGATCCACAGCTTCCATGAAAAATTTAATTCTTCTTTCCACATGGGAAAGTGGTCCTTGTGAACAAAGGAAGCTTAGCAAAATTCTTGGCTTTGTTCATGCTTGTATCACTCAAAAGATAACTTGGGGTAGATCTGTTCGAGGTGTTAACATTTTGATGAACAACCTCCCTCTGATAACAATTGAAAAGTGTTGAGGTTGTCTACCTACATCACTTAGATGGGTGTGAATAGTTATGTTCTGCGTCTTTTTACGGAATAAAAAATTGAGCGAGCGATGCACAGAAAAAACCAAGCATACACAGGCGACACTAAGAATTATAGTGGTTCCCTAACCTTGGGTACATCCACTTTCCACCTCACCGATCTAGCAATGCACTAGACTCAACTACTCCACTATTCTCGGATTGAAAACAATCCTACAACTCGGAACAAAGTTCCTACAACTCGATCTCTCAAAATAGGATCTACACACTGAATTGAATCTTCCTACAAATAACTCGGAGAACAAAGCTCCTACACTCGGAGAACAATCTTCTACAATAGTAAAATTAAATACAAACAGTATAGATCTCAGATCTGAAAACTTCAAAACTTCTTCTACCTTAAACTTTGAAGCTCTGTCAGAAATAGGTCGAAGAAGACACGACCAAATCTGTGGATCTGAAAATTATGGTCTCAGCACGATCAAGAAAAGAATTTGTCGATCTAGAAGATCTTGATCTGTTGAATCACTTGCTCTGAATCGTTTGATCGAAAGCAGATCGGCGATGAAGACGATGAATAGCGACGGCTTCCGATTTTGGAAAGATAAAACGTGTTTCAGAATACCTATGGATTCTTCTTAGGGTTGGTCTATTATGATAAGATCTTTTATAGGACTTACCTAAAGGTCATAATCATAATAAATGCTTGACACGTGGACCAATCATGCGATAATCACTTTTGAAATCACGTATGTCGAAGCTTAGAAGAATTCAGAAAAACAGTACAGCATTTCTCTAAAAGACGAATAGTACTCGAGAAAAGGTTTTCTGATTCTCGAGAAGAATGATGAGTATCTCGAGAAAAATACTTAGTAAAAATGTGGATGTGGAAATCAGCAATTTCGAGAATGAAAGAAAGTACTGGAGAAGAATTATTTTTTGTTCTCGTGAAAAAATCATTCTGGTACTCGAGAACAAAGTAGTATCTCGAGAACCGATGTCTGGCTCTCGAGAAAACATTCTAGGTCTCGAGAAATATTTCCAGCTTCTCGAGAACTAAACATTGTCTTCTCGAGAAAAAATCCTTGGCCTCTTGAGAAAAAGACATAGATGATATTCTATCTGGAAAAGAAGTAACTCGAGAAAAATGAACTTCTGTTCTCGAGAAAATATTTTTTTACTCGAGAAAAGAATTTGTTTCTCGAGAAGTGACTTCTGGTTCTCTAGAAGTAATACCAACCTTCTCGAGAAATGACATATGGCTTCTCGAGAAAAATAAATTGCTTCTCAAGATAAATTGCTTCTCGAGAAAAAGACATAGAAAAATATCATGACTGGAACTGAAGTAACTCGAGAAGGAGTCCTGGAGAACTCGAGAACATATGGCTTTCCCGAGAACAGTACTAAGCGTTCTCGAGAACTGCTTCTACAACTCGAGTTCCTGACAAGTCTTACTAGAGAATAGACTTAAGTTCTTCTCGAGTACAAACTTTCCTACTCGAGAAAAAAACTTAGAATTTTTCTGAAAAACAATAAACTTGATTTCTTCAAAATATACAGCTGCTAACTTTTCTCTGATGTCTTAAGTGCTTGAAAAATAAGTGTGTTCCAATAGAGAGGCTACACATAAGTCAACACCATGGATAACACAATGAGTGATTACATTGTATGGTCCCGTGTTTGGTGATTCATTGTAGACTGACATTGGTCTACACTTGTCAAATATATCCTGCAAACACTCAACTAAAAATAACACCAAATATAAACTTAATTGATCTTAGTCAAAGGGTGACTTCATACAAATCTAGGTAATTGTCGATGTAATACCCAACAATTTTCTCTCTTGAGAATTTATTCTCCAGAAGGAACTTAGATAGGGTCTCATACCAAGCCCTAAGTGCTTATTTTAATTCATATAGAGCTCTTAATAAAAAATAAACATGAGTAGGTTTAGTAGAATCAACAAAACCTAAGGTTAGCTCAACATAGACCCTTTCTTTGAGGTTACCATTAAGAATGGCTTACTTCACATCCATTTGGTAAACCTTGAATCCTTTGTAGGATGCATATTCCAAGAAGAGTCTTATAGCTTCCAATCTAGCCAGTGGTGCAAGGGTTTGATCAAAGTCTTTGTCATCTTCTTATCTATAGCCCTTTGCAACCAGTCTAGCCTTATTTTTGACTATAACACCATTCTAATCCAATTTATTCTTGTAGATCCACTTGGTTCCTATGATGTTACTATCATCTAGTCTAGGAACAAGCTTCCAGACTTTACATCTCTTGAACTGGTTCATTCGTTCCTGCATTGCACCTATACAAAAAGGATCTACATTGGCTTCTTCAAATTTCTTTGGTTCTGTTTGAGACAGAAAACTTAAGTACATTACAGTGTTGTGACGATTGCTTCTTGTGGTCAGACCCTGAGCTGCATCTCCAATGATAAAATCCCTTAGATGATCCCTTAGATGTCTTATAGCTACTAGTAATGTGACTTATTCTCTTGGACCAGCTATAACTTGTTGCTGAGTTTCTTCTTTTGGCTGTTCCTGTTCAAGCACTTCTTCGACAATGTTGACTCCATCATGTATATTTCGGCTTGTTGGAACTAAATCTTCTATAGACAGCTGCTTTAGCTTCAAATATTCTCCTGTTATGCCTGATGAACCTGTCTTATCATTGTAAAAATTAGAACTTTCATCAAATACAATTGAATAGATGATGTGTCGGTGAGTGCATTGGTCGCTGTCAAGTAATAGTTTTGGGAATAGCATACCCGAATGTTGTTCTCGAGGGAATGCAGGATGGGTACGTGATAGCGTCGTAGAAATATCGTTACTAAGAGTTGAATGAAACAACAAAGGTGGTTGGTTTTTGATTCATAATTCTAACAAAACAAAAAAAACTAATGCGTGTCGTAAGCACAGCTTCTGTTTGTGGATGGAACTATTGCAGGCCGCTATGTCGTGCTTCGTGAGGCGGATGGATGGAAAGCAAGCGGATGGAATGAACACAAGTGTGGAGAGTGAGGGTCACAATCACCACTTCAACAACAAACACTAGACTTTTCTAAAGTTATTCTAGTGCATGAGTGAAGTAGATGTGAATGGAGGCGAGTGCATCACAGCTAACAAAAGAGGATGTAATTAACCTAAGAAAACTTCATTCATAGACAAATAAAAAGAAGTTAAGTTTCATTATAAGCTTTAGAGTACAATCTACTTTGGAGAAGAGGTAAAATATACTAAAAGGGGGAAAGCCTAGCCGTGGATCTTGGCTGGAGTGGTGGGTTGTCAGTCCATTTCACGACTCTGACCGTGGTTGCTTCCGGAGGCAAATGGGTTGTCAATCCACTTGTCTTCTTCCGTCTTCTGCCCTTTCCTTCAATCCTTTCTCCATTTTCCAAAATGAGTTGTACCGAAAGATCTCTATTGCACTCTTCAATCGGTTGAAGATGGCTTCAGATCGCCGGAGAAAGCTTCCCAGAGGGTGGAGATGAGTGGAAGACTTGTAGGGTTGCGGAATGGTGCTTCACGTGCAGTAGTGGGGCGGAAAATGAAGCGATGATGCACTAATTTATGGAGCACGGGTTTAAATACTGCAGCGGAAAAATAGAGCGCACGATCAGTGGCACACGATCAGAGGTCGTGCGGACTGGATCTTCTGATCGTGCAATTAGTGGTGGCAAAACTCTAGAAAAATAGAATAAACACGCACGAGCAGTGGCGCACAACTAGAGGTCGTGTGCACTATGTCCAATGATCATGCGATTGCCCTAGACAGAACTTTGTAAAAATGGAGAATAGTGCGCACCATCAACGGCTCATAACCAGTGGTCATACACTATAGATACAATGATCGTGTGCATTATTCCTGTACTGTTTGGGGTTCTATGAACAAACCGTGCATGACCAGTGGTGTTGCGCGAAGTAGTCCACTGACCATGCGCATGTAAAAATGCACGATCAGTGGCCCTTAGGCAGAGAACAATCTTAAATGATCCCGGAACACACATACGACCCTTGTACCTGCAGCTAAAACATAAGAGCCACCAAAATGGGCATTCCACATTCTCCAGACACAGAAAAACACCAAGTAGGGCAAAAGTTATATAATTACGAAACCACACTGAAAACGGGCCAAAAGTGCACTTAACATGGAATGGACATAATAACGAATATGAACAATTGTGGCTCTAAAGTGTAGTGCATCAACGAGAAAACTAGCCCAAATAAGTCCAAAAATATGTATATAACTTGGACTCATCACACCCCCAAACTTAAACATTTGCTCATCCCGAGCAAATCATCACTCCATGGACTAGAAAATAGTTAGCTGGCTTAGTAATTTCCAAATATAGTAATAAGAGAAATCAAATATATCATGGACATAGAAAATAGAATAGATAAACTTTTTAATTATACTACAGAATTTATACTTTTCGACAGGTGTAAATAAATATTGTATCTACTCAAAATTTGAATTCTGGAGAATCGTTTGGTCATATGTAGGAAGAAAGTAGGTAGGTCATTTAGGTGAGCTTTGCCAAAGACTAGGGCTTAGGATCATCTCCAAGGAAATCCATCAATGTCGGGGACCATACGCTTGCCCGTTCACACTATCTCGACGGTACTAGCTCGTCTCAACCGTGAATCTATAGGAAATTAGGATAATTATGGGGCTTAGGCTAAGATTTGGTAGGCAAAGATAAACATGGAGTCTACACGCAACCCAAGCACGCAAACAATAAGCTAAACCAATACAGCCCTTCAGAATTGCACGTGTGACACACCCCCAGACTTAACTTAAAAACTGGGTGTGTATATGGCCTAACCCGACCAATATCAATATAAATAAGATGGGGATTCCATTTCTCATTGTAATTCTTTTTTTTATTATTTTCTCTTTCAATTCTCTCCTTTTATTTTTTCTTTTTCTTTTGCAATCCCCAACTTTTTAGCAAATAAATTTCTTGTATTCATCTACCACATCACACGAATTCCACACATCACCCCTTGTCAAAATATTAAATTCACTGGAGCTCATGGATTTAGTTACGATAGGAGGAGTGGCTTTAGGCATTGGTGAATGAAGGTGGAGTTGAATCAAAGGAGGGGTAGGCACAAACTTTTCTTGAAACAGTTAGCAGCTAGGACAAGGTATACAAGGCTGAAACTAGCCAAATTGATGGCCTACGTCACGCTCACGCTTGACTAACCATGCACCAATGCTTCAAGAGTATCTCGGGGCATGTTCTTAGCCACCGAGAAAGATGATCCTTCCTCCCTACTCGAGCAAAACGAGTCTTGAGACGGCTACATACATCCATACACTACCGTTAGATTTCACCAGATTCAACATTTTTGAGTAGTACAAACAATATTTACATCTGCAAAAAAAGTATAAATCTACGAGCATAAATAAAAATTAAATCTATACTACTTCTACACAGACCATGAGTACTTGATTAGGAGCACTGCACGAGTTTCACACTACTCTAGCATAAAATCCTAAGCCAGCACTACTATTTTAAAGTTTACACAAAAGCAATGCATTTGACTCGAGCCGAGCACGTGGATAAGATCGCGCTCAAGTAGGTGATTTAGTGTGTGCAACAGTGCTTTTGAAATAAATAAATAGTAACTGGTATGCTATAAAATGTGTGCTCGTGTAGTGACCACAGACAAGCACTCCCACCATACTTGAATGTGACACTAATAAAACTAAACATTCAAAATAATGTAAAAAGTTAGGGGTAAGAAGTGCCTATGCTCAAAACTAAGCATACCAGTCATGCTGCATGGTTGTCCGATAGCGGCAGGTCTGCTACGCTTCAAAACTTTCTAGCACCTGCGAATTAGAGATCCTACACAAAACAAGAAAATAGAAATACACATATAGAAAGTACATACATTTAAAAAAGTACTAATCTAGATAACTGATTGGTTTATTGTCTCCCAACAGGACTTATTCAAGGATCATGCACTCTTTTAACTGATGGGCGTATGAAATTTGAAGTGCTCAGGAAGTTGTTCAAGTTCACGTTTCGGTAATGGGTACCGAAACGGCGATAGAATGAATACCCACATACCTGTGTAGATATACCTGTCTTGAACATTAGGCATGGGTAGAATAAATGTTATGAAGCTCGACGAATCTGACTCCACCTCCACCCGATCTCCATCAATGCTAGGCTGCATTACAGGCCCATGCATTAAGTCGACCGGTTCCATGATGTGGTCCTGCAGATAAGTAGGCACGAGAGCGGGGTTAGGAAATAAATTAGAAGAAAGACAAAAAGTAACCTCAATCATGGGGATGATCACGGTGTCATCTCCCATCAGCAGAATTGTTGGTGGATCTAGACAGCTGTCTAGGCTGGTGCAAGAAAGTGATAGAGTTACATCTGCCTCGTCTGTGGATTGGACTTCCTTACATGGGACTGAGGCAGCAACCTCATTCATGCAGATATCCTCCTCGACTGGAACTGGCATAATGCTACAAACAGCAGTCGCTCCCTGCAAATCAAACTCCACAATGATGTCAGAAACAAAAATAATACTATGGAAGGTAGAGGATAGAGGAACAGTGCTCACAAAAGAATCGAGCACAGGCTCCTCACAACTAACAGACTCCATACAAGATGATATATGTACATCAGGAGTAAAAACATATGTGTCGGGGTTTAGATCAACACTTGTATCTATGCAAATACTAGTATTTCTCACTTCAAAATCAGAAGGTGGCACTAGTATGTACCCAGATACAGAAGGGGTGCTGCAAGTTGTCGCAGTGGAGAAAATCTGATCATCTGGTTCATCATCCTCCTCCAACTGTGACAAGTAAGCAGCACACTCCTTCAAAGAGTGATCCCAACTCCGAAAAAATAAACACTGCTTAGCCGGTTTTATCTGTCCAACGGGTATTGATGCCGAATGAAAGTAGTGCGGCAATGGAAATGCGGATGAGTATCTAACAGGCTTATGTCTAGCATATTGAGTACCAGATGAGGTTGGTGCTCCATATGTAGATCCTTGAGTGTATTGGCTACCATTCACCTTAGGACATCTATCACTTGAGTGAGAGATATCTCCACACCAGCGACAACGAATATTAAAACTTGCCTACATTGCGTAGATCACAAATTTCAAGGATTAAACTAACATGCATAGATTCTCAATAAAAATCTAACAATTCCAACCGACACAAAAAAGCAAAAATAGACTGGGATAAAAAAAAATCAAAAAAAGAAACTCTGTTGTAACTCTCATAACACAACACAAATCAACAATACGTCTGCATTCCCCGTCAACGGCGCCAAAACCTTAATGCGTCGGCAAGTGCACTGGTCACTGTTAAGTAATAATTTTGGGAATAGCTTCCCTGAATGTTGATCTCGAGGGAATGCAGGATGGGTATGTGATAGCTTCGCAGAAAGATCGTTACTAAGAGTTGAATGAAAAAACAAAGGGGGTTGGTTTTTTATTCCTAACGCTAACAAAACAAAAAAACCAATGCGGGTCGTAAGCATCGCTTCGCTTGGTGGATGGAACTAGAGCAGTCCGTTATGCCGTGCTTCGTGAGGCGGATGGATGGAAAGCAAGTGGATGGAATGAAAACAAGTGCGGAGAGTGAGGGTCGCAATCACCTCTTCAACTACCAACACTAGCCTTTGCTAGAGTTGTTCTAGTACGTGAATGAAGTGGATGTGAATGGAGGCGAGTGAATCACAGCTAACAAAAGAGGATGTAATTAACCCAAGAAAACTTCATTCATAAACAAATAAAAGCAAGTTATGGTTCATTACAAGCTTTAGAGTACAATCTACTATGGAGAAGAGGTAGAATAAACCGAAAGGGTGAATGCCTATCCTTGGTTCTTGGCCGGAGTGGTGAGTTGTCAGTCCACTTCACGACTCTGACTGTGGTTTCTTCCGGAGGAAAATGGGTTGTCAATCCACTTGTCTTCCACCGTATTCTTCCCTTTCCTTAAATCCTTTCTCCCTTTTGCCCAAATGAGTTGTACCAGAAGATCTCTGTTGTCACTTCTGATTCTGACTACAGAACTATTCAATTCATTCTATATTTGTTTGACAAATGCCTTGAAGACATTAAGAGTTTCAGACTTTTTCCTTAAAATGAAAACCCAAGTAAATTTGGAATAATCATCTATAATCGCAAAAGTGTAGAATCTCCTTCCTAAACAATGAACTGGCATAAAACCAAACAAGTCCATATGTAAGTGGTATAAACACCTCATAGAGTCTTTGGATTCCATACTTTTGAATGATGCATTTGTCTGCTTGCCTATTTTGGCATGCAAAACAAATGCTCTCCATAAATGTACCCAACATCTGCTGCACCAGCCTCCAATCATTAGACGTAAACCTCCCATCTCGGCCACTCACGATGTTGCGGCGCACACCATGAAGCCGCACTATGTTATCCACATATAATTTCGCCAATTTCTCAACCAGATCATCCTTCCTATGTGGAATGAAGTACGACACCTTCGTTAGACGATCTACGACCACCCAAATGGCATCGTTTCCCTTTTGCGACCTTGACAACCCGTGCACAAAGTCATAGTAATGTCGTTGAACTTCCACTCTAGAATACGCATGGACTTCAAGAATCCTCCCGGCTTTTGGCACTCCTCCTTCAGCAAAGCGCATGTCTGACACTTTGCCACGTACAGTGCCACATCCTTGTTCAGTCCTGGCCACCAGAACAATTTCTTCACATCGTGTACATCTTCGTGCTCCCCGGGTGAATCGTGTACTTGGTATGATGCACCTCGTACAATAATTACACCCACACAGTGCCCACATTCGGGACGCACAGACGACCATCTTTCCAAAGAAAACCATCCACAACCTAATATTGGGAATTTGACACATCTAGAGCCTCAACCATGAGCTGCTTCATGCTACTATACACATCCAAAGCCTGTCAAATCTGATCAGCCAGGTCATACTGAACTTCTGTCCAGTTCAATAGCGCTTCAGCACTTGACTGCTTGTCTACGCAAGAGATCTCCAATTCCTCCAACTCCCGAACCGACCGCTCGTCAAGGACCGACAGCCAATTGGCTTAAGCTGGGGCCCGACGACTCAACTCTTCTGCAATCGCATTGCCTTTACCAGGCACGTAGTGGATCTTGAATGTATAGTCCCCCAGAACTCCATCCATCTACGCTGACGCATGTTCAGATCTTTCTGATCCAACAAATATTTCAGTCTCTTATGGTCGGTATAGATATCGACCCATACACCATACAAGTAGTGCCTCCACAGCTTCAAGGCAAAAATAACGGCCGCTAACTTCAAGTCATGGAACGGATAATTGCTCTCGTGCACTTTCAGCTGTCTCGAGATAAATGCTATAACGCTTCCATGCTGTAGTAGCATGCAACCCAAACCACTGCCCAAAGCATTGTTGTAGATTTCAAAGCCTTCGGTCCCACTCGGAAAAATCAGCACAGGCGCAGTGGTCAACCGACACTTCAATTCCTCAAAAGCTCGTGCGCACTCCGGTGCCCAAACGAACTTATGTTCCTTCCTCATCAAAGTAGTGAGAGGTAACGCTATCCGTGAGAAGTTCTCCACGAAGCGCCTATAATAGCCGGCAAGCCCCAAAAAACTTCGGACTTCCGCTACCGTAGAAATCACAGGCCACTCTCGTATTGCAATAATCTTCGCCGGATCCACTGCAATGCCCTCTCCACTAACTATATGATCGAGGAACGCCACTGACGACAACCAAAACTCGCATGTCTAGAACTTGTAATACAATTGATTCCACCTCAGCGTCTCCAAACCAAATGAAGATGCCTGAAGTGATCTTCCTCACTCTGCGAGTACACCAAAATGTCGTCGATGAAGACGATCACAAAATGGTCCAAGTACTCCCTGAAAGTCCTTTTCATCAAATCCATGAACACTGACGGCACATTCGTCAACCCAAACGGCATGACCGTAAACTCATAATGCCTGTATATCGTACTGAACGATGTCTTAGGGATATCACTCTCCCTTATTCTCAGCTGATATTAACCGGACTTAAGATCCAACTTAGAGTACACCGTCGACCCGACTAAGTGATCAAATAGATCATCAATCCTTGGCATCGGGTACTTGTTCTTTTCCGTCAATTTGTTCAGTTCATGGTAATCAATACAATGTCTCAAGCTCCCGTCCTTCTTCTTAACAAAGAGGACCGGTGCGCTCCAAGGAGACAAACTTGGACACACATAATCTTGTTCCAACAACTCTTGCAGTTGAACTTTCATCTCCGCCACCTCCTTAGCCGCTAGCCGAAACGGAGAGCGTGACACAGGTTTTGCACCTGGCACTAGCTCAATCGTGAAATCAATCTCCCGTTTAGGCGGGGCTCCAGGAAGATCACCAGGGGACACATCAGGGTACTCAGTTACCACTGAAATACTATCCAACAATGGCTTAGGCTTTGCAACCTCCACTAACGTAAAGAACAGCTCTGCACCAGCAGGAACCGCCTTCACCACCTGAACATCAGACATCAACGTCTTGCTCGACCAATTCAGGCCTGTAAAAGTCGTATCGCGACCTCTTCCCAACTTGGCTTCCTTGCGACCGCAATCAATATAAGCTTGCTGCTACGAGAGCCAGTCCATGCCAAATATTACGTCGAACTCCACCAGCGGTAGTAGCAACGCTAGCAAATGGAACTCCTGACTCCCAATACGAATCTGAACGCCACAGATTCTCTTCGTGCGCATCGAACACACATTGGGCAACATCACATCCAGTTTGTCCTTTGCCACCAAAGAAGTTAATCTGATGCGCGATATGAATCCTTCAGACAAAAAGGAGTGTGAAGCTCCCGTATCAAAGAGTGCTCTCGCCGGATTATCACAAATCAAAACAAATCCTAAACAAGCAGTGGTAAGGTAACACGAGCATAACAAGTATTTAAAATTTAACTTGCTATAAATTAAATCATACTTGTCACCACATCCGCTTGTTTGATGGCCTCATGTTGGCCAAGATTATAGACTCTTGGTTGAGTCGGAGCATAATGGGATGCGGTTGACTCCACCGCCTTGCCCTTCTCTTCATAAGTTGCTCCCGGCTTCCACTCGGACTTGGGACGTCCGCTCCAGCAGTCACGGGCAAAGTTCCCTGACTTTCCACAAGTAAAACATGTACCCGGGGTCTGACCCGTAGTCGCCCCAGAAGCACCGGAAGAAGGAGCTGGACCAGAAGTCCTGGCCTTCTTAAAGAACTTACGGTACCCATACTTTGAGGTAGTCGGCACCTTAACGCAGACTTCTTATCACCAAAGCTTTTCTTTGCTTGTACATTCTTCATATCCTTTTCCAAAGAACTGGTCGTATTGACCAGGGTCAAGAAACCCTACATCATAGGCCCCGAGAGTAGTAGCTCAAGTCATCTCTCAGACCTTCATAGAAACGGTTGGTCTTATTCTCCTCATCCGCGAACGTAGAGCTAGTATACCGACCCAACCGAGTAAACTCGTGGAGATACTCAACCACGCTACTCTCTGCTTGCACCAATTTCAGAAACTTATTCTCCAAAGCAATCCTCTGAGTCGGAGGGAGATAATTAGCCAAGAACAGTCTCGAGAACTCCTCTATCAAGACATCTATAATTTGCCTTCCCCTCAAGAGGTGCAGCTCCAAACCTTCCCACCACAACCTAACATCAGCGTCCTGAAGGAACGTAGCTATAGTGGTCATCTGCCACTCCTCCATTTCAGTAGCTATCAGGACTCTCTTCACTCGGGAGAGCCAATCTTCAGCTTGCGATGGGGTTCCCAACCCCAAGAACACAGGAGGATTAAATCTCATAACGTGCATGAGCTATTTTTCGGTTGCTCTCCTTGGCACCAAAGGTTCCACTACAACCTGCTCCACTATTCTCGGCTCAACCTCTGGAAGTGGTACCTGCTCCATCGCATGAGCGGGCTGCTGTATCTGCCTTGCAGGCTGCACATTGATCATGGCAAACACTGCTTCAGCAATCAATCGTATGGTCTTACCCGATGGAGGTGTTGCAGGAGCATCATTTGGTGCACTACTAGCCTCAGAAACCCGGCGTTCTGACAGCCCAGCACCGCTTCTAGTCACCTATAGTTGTACAAAACACCATTAAGCGAGCAAACAAAATTGCAAACTACATTTATAATAACACGCAAGTTCCTTAAACACGTGTATTTTCATTCCTAAGTGGACATTCATGGTTTCTTTTGTTGTAATAACAATGACGCACACACATGTGCTCACCACCCCTTAATAAGAATTCGTCCACGAATTCATGTTAAGCCTGACAAAAACCAGTTGTCTGATACCAAATTGTAACACCCTATATCCGTCGCGTAGCATATATCAGTAGGTCTGGCCGGGACCCGACGTCATATACCACAGACAGACCGGGTGGTTACTCAATGGAAACCAGTCAACCAACAACAAACGTCCTACATAGAGTCATTCTAGTGGAAGTAATTTCAATAGTTGCAATTAAAAGAACCATGCTACTAGCATGAATGTCCACTACAAAGCCAACATGAATGAACGCACAAATACACAAGTACTATCCTTAAAGCCTTACAATAGTTTGCTTGAATATCAATGTTTTCCAAACCTCAGCACGCAGGCCGACCATACATGAATAACAAAAAACACTCAAAATTAGTACTTCGAGGGCCGACTCAGCAACTTGGGCTTTAGCCCGCTATTTACCACTTGGCTCCGTAGCACCTGCAAGCAACAATCCACCGCACGGTTGCAAACAAATGCAACGGTTAGCTATGCTGACCAAATTATAACGATCCCTCCTACAAAATCGGGGTGGCGATGCTCCTTCCCTGCACTTTATTAGCATAACCAAGCAGTAATGTAACAATACTACAACACAAGCATAGGCACGCAAGGCCACACGACCTGTGTGCTCAGGGCACATTTTCAGTGAACCGGTCAATGTCACGTCAATTTAAGCCATAGACACCCTGGTCTCACCACCTCCACTTGGACTGCTGATCTCGTGAGCATTTAGTCTTTCCGGCATTGGTCACGTCATTTTAAGCCATAGACCGCCTAAGACATTCCATCTATGACAATGGCTCCAACCGAACGACATAAAGCGGGTACGGTTCCGCCTAACCCATGCTAACATCGCAACTACAACTTAAGCCATATGCGCGGGTCAAACATTCTTGAGTCCCAATCCGATTACACACTTTACACGACCCAGTCATGTACGAGTTGGCTCCCAGGACACCATGTTGGCAGAATCACGCGTCTACCAGTTTTCCCGGTGTACCTTGGCGTTAATCCCGAAGGCTCCCTGTTGCAATCTATGGCGTAGAAAACCCGAAAAACAATCGTTCGCACGGAGTCTTCTCTGGCCATTCAAGCAATGTAACATCACTGATCCAGACCAACTTGTCCGGGTAGGCTTCACACATCATGTCTATATCCATTCTCGATTACGGACTCTACATGTACACAACAGGACTATTCATGTCTACCCGAAGGAACGCCTCAACTCACCACAAACTCGCGAGAGCGGGCTTCCTATGCAAAGGAAAAGAGAGCTTCACATACTCAAGTAGAGATTCGTTACTCTAGCATTTTTCATTGGCACCATGGAAATGTATGCGGATGGAAAGCACCGCAATCTCCTTACCTCTGTAGATCCGAAGTCGGCTCGCGATTTGGAGCTCTGAAACTCCGCCGGTAACCAGATCTAGCCTCCTTTTTCTTCCTTGCTCTCCCTTCTCTCTATACTTTTAGAAAGATACTAAGTGAAAGAAGTGAGGGATTCGAAACCCTATTCCTGGGTATTTCTCAGTCGGAACAACCCCAGCCATCAGATCCAAAATAAGGAAATGAACGACCACGATCCATAACTGAAATGCAAAACCTGGGCCGAACACGGCCTGTGACATGCCCATATCCCGGGCCGTGTTCCCCATCCGTCGTCGAAACTAATGCGTCTCAAAAAATACATGGGCACCCGACACGCCGGTGTTTGACCTAACATGCCCGTGTCATCCAGTACACGCCCGTGTTCCCGGGCGTGTTCCTCCATCAACATAGGACCAATACCAACCCGAGACTCACACGGGTATTGGACACGCCCGTGTCCTATTTGACATGCCCGTGTCAAACCCGAACATGCCTAGGCTCTATGCCATATTCACTGTCTCGATACTTCATTGAGCATAGTGTGTCGACACCCCGACACGGCCAGGGACACGCCCGTGTCCTAGGCATGTTACCTGTCTCAACACTTTGTCGAGCAAAAATGTCGACTACCCGGGCAAATTATCTACATGAGCTTGACACGCCATGAGACATGCCCATGTCTCAGTCCGTGTTCGTTGCTCGACGATCGTTGACTCCAGAATTCATCGACCTCTCGGCCAAATCGTCAACCCAAACACGACACGCCCTTGGACACGCCCGTGTGGCCCCCTGCCAAATTCCAAACTTGGTTCAAAATGCCTCCCGTCACTCTTTTGAGTTTCGGGGCGTTACACAAAGTCTACCAAATAGATGTGATGTCACCCTTCCTAAATGGCGACCTAAAAGTAGAGGTCTATGTTGAGCAACCCTCTAGTTTTGTTAATTCTAACTTTCCTAATTATGTTTTTAGGCTTAGAAAAACTTTATATGAGTTGAAACAAGTCCCTAGGGCATGGTATGAAACCTTGTCTAGCTTTCTCATTGAGAACAAATTCTCAATGGGAAAGATATATAAGATATTATTACTAAGGAAAGTCAAGGGTAAGATCATTCTAGTCCAAATTTATGTTGAAGACATAATATTTGGGTCTACTGATGATGGCCTCTGTAAAAAGTTTGAAAAACTTATGCATGAGAAGTTTGAGATAAGTAGTATGGGTGAACTCAAGTATTTCTTGGGCCTCCAAGTTAGACAATCAGAGGATGGACTATCCATCTATCAGTCTAAGTTCACCAAGGAGTTGATTAAAAATTTTGGAATGGAGAATGCCTCCATAGTGGAAACTCCTATGGGTTCAAGTGTGTCAATAGAAAATGATGAAACTGGGAAACCTGTTGATGAAACCTTATATAGAATTCATATTTGGCTCCCTCATATACCTTACTGCTAGTAGGCCAAACAATATGTATGCTACTTATGTTTGTGCTAGATTCCAGGCAAGCTGTAAGGAATCTCACTATTCTACAACTAAAAGAATTTTGAGAAATCTCAAGGGAACAACTTATCTTGGTCTGTGGTACCTGAGGAATAATGACTTTGAACTAACTAGGTATTCAGATGCAGAATTTATAGGTTGCAGAGAAGACAGGAAAAGCACCTCTAGTACCTGTCAGTTTTTTAGGAGGAAGATTGGTCTCTTGGAGATGCATTAAGCAAATAAGTTTTGTTATCTCAACAACTGAATCCGAGTACATCTCAGCTGGATTTTTTTATGCACAACTACTATGGATCCAGCATCAGCTCCAGGATTACAATCTCAAGCTATGTAGAACTCTAATATTTTATGATTCTACTAGTACAATCTCAATTGCTAAGAATACTGTTTCTCATAGTAGGACTAAGCACATAGAGATTAGGTATCATTTCGTTAGAGAGCATGTAAAATGTTAGGACATTATTCTTGAGTTTGTCTCTATATACAAGCAAGTGGATGATAGTTTCACCAAGCCACTAGATGAAGTTAAGTTCAACACCTTCGAATTTGAATTGGGTATGATGAACTTAGTCTAGCTTCAACAGCTCTTCATGCATTTTTGTTGCATGTAGTTTTAATCCCTACAGGTTAACAAAGGAGTTATAAACTAAGGAGAGAGATGCTCCTATTAAGGGAAGCAAGGTTAGTCTGATATTCGGACAAGCTTGACTCTTATCTTGAGACTCTCCGGCAAAGATTAGATCAAATTCCTGATGCGCCTCTATGGAAAGTTCTCAATACTCCTGTGAGGATGAACAAGCTCCTGCAATAGTGATAGAAGAACAGATTGTCTCTAAGAATAATGCTGAGGTTGAGGGGGAGATTCACTCTGAATTCCCTGCTCAAGATATAGTGTATAACATTGACTCCTCCGAGTCTAACTGTTGAAACTAGAAACCGGCTTCTGTGGATTCTGAAACCTTGGGGAGGGGTGATCACACTCTTACTTTGTCTAGAAAGCTTGGCTGACCGAAGACTTGGAACTTGAAAATGACCTAAGGATCCAGCATGGAGGTCCCACCACACACCTGTAAGATCCTAGAACGCTTCCCTCCTTAGTGTGTGTTTGAGCTAAGAGCACCTCAGAAAGCACTAAAAGACAAGAGAGTAAGAGAACTGAACAGCTTTAAAACTTGAAAGGCTTCCTTAGGAGGTACCCCTTAGATCTATTTATAGTTTTAAAACCTGGTCGACAAATAGCATAACTCCTCTATTCTGAATGGCTATATGCCAAAGCAGTCTACCTATAGCCAAACTCCGTTGTTCTAGATTGTTATTCACTGACCTACAAGGGAATCCAGGTAATTTTACCTCTGGACCACACTGGGCGAGTGCCCCATGAAGTATGACAGAAGACTAAAGGGTGAGTGCTTGGGTAAATACGAGATCTAAGGCTACTCGCCCCACTCAATGCCAAGGAACTGAAGGCATCTATAGCGCACGCCTCACTCAATGCCAAGGAACTGAAGACGTTGATAGCACTGGCTTCACTCAATGCCAAGGAACTGAAGGCATTGATAGTAGTCGTCTCACTCAATGCCAAGGAACTGAAGGCGTTGATAGCACTCGCCACAGTCAACGCCAAGGAATTTACGGTGTTGACAGAGCGTGCCTCACTCAACACCATGGAACTGAAGGTATCGACAGCACTAGCCTCACTTAATGCCAAGGAACTAAAGGCGTCGATAGAGTGCGCCTCACTTAATGTCAAGAACTGAAGGCATTGAGAGCACTCACCTCACTAAATTCCAAGGAACTGAAGGCGTCGACAGAGCGCACCTCACTTAATGCCAAGGAACTGAAGGCATTGAGAGAACTCATATCACTCAACGCCAAGGAACTGAAGCCATCGACAGAGCGCGCCTCATTCAATGCCTAAGAGTAGAAGGCACCGACAAGTCCAGCTTCACTCAATGCCTAAGATCATAAGGCATCGATAGGTCCCACTTCACTCAATGCCTAAGAGAAGAAGGCATCGACAGGTCCATATTAACTCAATGCCTAAGAGAAGAAGGCGTCGATAGGTCCTGCTTGAATCAATGCCAAAGAGCAGATGACACTAATAGGTCCATCTTCACTCAATGCCTAAGAGTAGAAGGCATCGACAATTCATGCTTCACTCAACGCCTAAGATCAGAAGGCGTCGACAGGTCTAGCTTCACTCAATTCCTAAAGGCAGAAGGCGTCGACAGGTCCCCCTTCACTCAATGCCTAAGACCAGAAGGAATCGAATGGTCCCGCTTCACTCTACGCCTAAGGAACTGGATCGTATGGCCTGCTCGGCGAACACTGGAAGGGTATCGCTTCAGGTCTCGAGCCCTCTCTCTCCTGGAAATCCCACAAAGCACAGATCCTGGAGGGTGGACCCACTCATTGAATACGAGGTTATACACTAATAAAGGCAATGCAGCTCCTGATGTACATGCTGATCCACATTCATCAGAGTATACGATGGCTGAATCAGAAGAAAGAGTTTCTACAAGGGACAGAAATGAAGATGTCTGTGAAGCAGGAGATAGTTGGAGCTGCTGTGCACAACTTCTGTGGAATACAACATCAGCTAGAGGACTACAATCTCAAGGTATGTCAATCACCTTATAGTTTGACTCATCCAGTGCAATTTTTATTATGGAGAATCTTGTCTCACATAATAGAACTATGCATATAGAAATTAGAAATCATCTTATTAAAGAACATGTAGAAAGTGAAGACATCTGCCTTTAATTTTTCCCCACTAACAAACAAGTTGTTGATACCTTCATTAAGTCATTGGATGAGGCTAAATTCATGTCTTTCAAAATTGAGTTTGGAATAATTAATGTTATGACTCATGTACATTAAGTGTTTCAGTTATAGATCTACATGTCTATAATTTTGTTTTCAATTCATAATGTTGTCCATCTGCCTTATTGTTAAAGTATATCTTTAGTAAGGTTATGGATAGATAGCAGTTAATTACCTTAACTTGCAAGGTTAAAATTCAATAAGATCAGCTTATCAGCAGAGCTATATATAGTGTTGGACACGAATTATATTCCTCCAAAAAATGATGTAGTTGGGGGAGTATTCACATGTTCCCACTCAGGAAGAGGTCATTACATCCACCCTATTGGCTGAGATAATCTCTTCCTGATCACGATAATCAAACAGACCAAGTGAAAAGGTCACCCATGATCCTTTCTCCACCCTCAATAGATGTATGCCTATTGAAGAAGCCAAAAAGTGGAGGAGAGCAGTAAAGAGTAATTGGGGGAGGAGAGCAATTGAGAGCAATGAGAACAATGACCTGACATGTCAAGTCACTGCATTAACTTGACATGTTGAGTCAGAAAGGGGGATGTCAACTTTTAACATGTTGTATGAGGAGAGCAATGACTTGACATGTGAAGTCAACTATTAAAAGCTAAATGAGGAGCGCAATGACTTGACATGTGAAGTCACTTCATTAAACTGGGGAACTTTGAGCATTCTTACATTTGCATAATAAATACCTTTTATGTATTAGTACAACTTAGTATTGTTGTATCTTTTGTCTTCTTCAAATAGGGAGAGATTTTTGAGAATATTGTCCTTCAATGTTTCCTGAATTTGAAGAGAATCACCATCAATGCTAAGTGCAAAATTGTATTTGATATATGTTCAAGATCAATGTATGCAGGTTATCACTATACCATGATTAGACAGGATGTCAGTGTCACAATACTAGTTGGACTTTAGACAAGTTGTTGGCAAAGCAGAAATTTGGTTAAGTCCAGAAGCGTCGAGTGAGGGCAGTTCACTCGACACAAGAAGATCAAAAGCATTGAGAGAACTACATACATTCAAAGCCGCAATGTTGCTGACTAAAAATTTGAAAAAGTCCAGAAGCATTGAGTGAACACAGTTCACTCAATGTCAACTCAACAAGATATCTGACTAAGGACAGAAGCGTTGAGTGAAGACAGTTCACTCAACACCATCTCAACAAGATATCTGGCTAAGGACAGATACATTGAGTGAAGGCAGTTCACTCAATGCCTTAATCAAGAAGACGGGTTATTGGACAGGTAGAAAATCCACCAATGTTGAAACCAAAATCTCGGTCTCCTGTGGAGTTCACCCTTAGGGAAGGGGTGGTCTCACGCCTACTTCACTCCTGCAATCAAACACAAAGAAAACAAGGAAAGACCGACCCAAGGGCTCGCCTGGGAGGACCCCCACACACCCGGAGGATCTGAGAGCGGTTCCACTCCTTAGCCAGAGGCCGAGCTAAGATACTCTCAGAAAGTACGTGAAAACTGAAGCAGGAGAGCACATGAAGCATGCCTTCTAAGGTACCCCTTGGGTCCTATTTATAGTTTTTGGAATCTAAACTGCTAATAACCAAATGAACTGACCTGAAGTTACCAAAAAACCCTAGCTGGGTCTGCCAACAGCCAGACTCCGCTGTTTTGAAGTGTTGTAGGTAGACCAGCGGGGGCAAAACAGTAAAAAGTACCTCATACATCCAGGCAAGCTGGGGGCTTGGTCACCTCGGCAGTCCTGCTCGCCTGCTGTTGCCGAGCTCCGTTGCGAGGACGCGAGCTGGGACGGTGAGCTCGCCCATCCTTTGGTCGTCATTAGTTGACCTAAGCTTGACGTTTCTTGGACAAGCTCGGCGAATGCCGAGCTCGGGGTCGACGAATGCTGATCTTCCTTCGACGAATTCCGATCTACGGTCGATGAATGTTGATCTTCGTTCGACGAATGCCGAGCTCGGGCTCGGCTTCTCTATTGCCGAGCTCGCCCACTATCTTCAGCCCGATCTGTCTGGTTCCTGGCGACCTTGTCGTCGACACGGGTTTTTACATAATCCCCGCTCTTTTTGAGCTTGGCAAAGTTCGGAAAGAAACATCCCAACCATAAATGTGCGGCGAGCGCAGGGTGGCGAGTTGGAGGGAATCTTTGGGTGGGGTCCACCTGCGGCTATATATATGCACCCGCTCACCTGCCTGACTCTTGACATTCCCTTTGCTCTAACCCTGCTAAGATGCCGCTCCCAAGGAGATTCAAGAGCATCTAGACCGAGCTCGCCAGGCTTCTGCAGCTCGCGTAGCCGCCCTGAGGCGGTTCCTGGCACTGTGCCGCAGGGTGGCTTTGCCGAGCCTAGCTCCAAGAAGATGAAACCATTTCCTTAGGCGGCCGAGGCCATCTACACGACCTGAGGGCCATCTTGGAGCACGAGACCGGCTTCTCCATTCTGCCTGCCTCTGAAAGAGGGAGGAACGTCGTCGAGGTCTGCAATGGCCAAGACCGCCGCCCTGATGGTGCAGAAGACACCGCGCCGCAGACGCCACCCCGCGAGCCAGACCACTCTTGGGGACTCGCGTTCATGACTCCGAAAAACCGCCACCGGAAGTCGTCCATGTAACGCCCCGAAAGTTGTGTGTGAGTCGGTCGCGAAAAAGAGTTTTTTGGTGCCTGTAGGGTACACGGCCTAGGACACGGGCGTGTCCAAGGCCGTGTCTGGCTGGTGACTTTTTTGCCGTTTCCAACCCGAGAAGGACACGGCCAGAAACACGGCCGGATGACACGGGCGTGTCATCCGACATGGGCGTGTGCCAACCCGTGTCCCTACCCATGTCCTGATGGGTCGTGTCTGTTGCCGTGGCGGTTATGCGTGACACGCCCACGAACACGGCGGTGTCAAGGAACCCGACACGGGCGTGTTAGACAGACCACGGGCGTGTGTTGCCCATGTGCGTTTCTCAGTTCGACGATCGTGCTTGGATCGAGGCACACGGCCATGGACACGGCTGTGTCCAAGCCGTGTGCGGCCCAGGTCTGGGAATTTTGTGCAGATCCGAGCCCGTTCATTTTCTTTAATTAGGATCCGACGGCCCAGAAGAAATCCTGCTCTGTTAAGGCCGGAATAGGGAGTTATTCCCTCATTTTCTCTCCAAAGTTCTCCTTTTCCAAAGTGAGAGAGAAGAGGAAGAAGAAGGAGGTTTCGGCCGCCGGCGGAGCATCGGAGCACCGTTTCGAATCGGAGAGCGATCCGTGGAGGGAAGGTCATTGCGAAGAGTTTTATACCGTGTAGTTTTTCCATGGCGCCCAAACGGACTACAAGGGTAACGATTCTCAACTTGAGCGCTTGAAGCTCTTTCTTTCTGCATAGGAATCCCGCTCCCCGCGAGTATGCGGTGATGCGTGGTGTTCCTTGGGGTTGACGGGAATAGTCCCCCTTGTGTTGCATATAGAGCCCGAATCGCAAGACCTAGGCATTGTGTGTGAAGCCTACCCGGAGTGTTTTTGTCTGGATCGGTGATGTTGCATTTGATGTGGTTTTGCCGGAGAAGACTCCGTGCTTGGATGGTTTCTACGCGGTAGATTGCAGCAAGGGATCCTTGGAGGTTAGCTTCAAGGCGCACCCGGAAATTTGAGCGGAAACGTGTTCTGCTAACTTGGCGGCTGGGAACCGGCCTTGATCATAACAGGGTTATGAGATTGTTTTGGAAAATTTGGGATCCGAGAGAAGCTGGGCCCGCGCAAGGACTTAAATTGGACATGCGGCGTGAGCAACGGGCAAGTGGAATTGGACCTAGCTGGTGGTTCGGTGCGAGAGACCCGAAGACGGGGACTGGCCGTTGGCATAGTCGGAGCCTTAGACGGTGGTCAGAAAGGCTAAATGCTCACATGTTGTTGCCATCTGGGGGTGGTGGTGAATGCACGAGGGGTCACTGGGGTCAGGGTCACCATGAATGTGCCCTGAGTGCACGGGGTGTTTAGCCGTGCGAGCCTACACCTGTGGCGAATTATAATTGCGCTATATATATATTGTTGGGCTAATGTTATCAGGGAAAGAGCACCGCCGTCCGAGTCAAGGCGGGGTCGTTATAATTTGGTCGGCTTTTAGCTGACCGTTGCTTTATTACCACCGTGCGGTGGTATGTGCTTGCAGTGCTGCGGAGCCGAGCACCAAATAGCGTGCTGGAGCCCATGTTGCTGTGTTGCCCTAGAAGGCCGTAGAATATTATATTTAATATATTTCATGTGTGGCCGGCCTGCGAGCCGATGTATGTAAATCACTCTTTATTAAGTGAACATTTGTAAGGCCTTAATGGCCATGTACCTGTTCTGTGCATTTGGGGTTTCATTCCTGTTGTTGTACGACATTCATATTGATGGAATTAATTTTGGGTTCTTTCAACTTAAAATCTTCCGCTAGAATGCTCTGTGATTAGGACGAGTAGTCTTAATTGGTTGGTTTGATTATTCATTTAGTATCCCTTCCGACTGTCTGTGGTATAGGGCGTCGGGTTCCAGCTGGACCTTCTGTTATATGTCATGCGACAGATGGGGGTGTTACAATTTGGTATCAGACTTCTGGTTACGGTCACGCTTAAATGAATTCGTGGGCGAAATTCTTTTAGGGTGGTGAGCACATGTGTGCGTCATCGTTATAACATCAAAAAGAATATGAATGTCACTTAGGAATGAAAATCACTTGTTTGGTGGAACCTGGTGTTCCATGATTGCTTCTGCAATTTGTTTGTGTCTAATCGTGTGTCTTTGCTAATTTAGGCAGCTGGGAGCGGTGCTGGTCAGTCAGAGCGTCCGCAATCAGCGGAAAGTAGTGCACCAAGGACGTGCCTGCTACACCTCCTTCAGCGGAAACCATCAGGATGGTGGCTGAAGCCGTGTTTTCGCAATTTAAATGCCCAACCTGTAGGGCAAATGCATCGTGCACCTCCTACAAATGAGCAAGAACCGGTTAGGGCGGGCAGAGCCGAGAGTGGTAACGCGCGGCATTGAGTTAGTAGCCGAGGAGAACTACGAGAGGCAGCTAAAGCATTGATGGGCTTAATCCTCCGAGGTTTAATGGGGTGGAAACACAACTCAAGCTGAGGACTGGCTCTCTTCCATAAAGAGGGTGTGACGCGCCACAATGACTGAGGAGTGGCAGAAGACCACCATAGCGACTTTTCTTTGGAAGGAGAAGCGAGGATGTGGTGGGACGAGTTGGAGTTTCATCTTCTAGTGGGAAGGCAGCTTGCGGATGTGAATGGAGGAATTTTCAAGATTGTTCCTAGCCAAATTTGTACCTTCTGCTCAGAAGTTGGAGATGGAGAATCAATTTCTTGATTGTCTCAGGGATCCAGAAGCTGGACGAATATCTGCATGAGTTCACACGGTTGGTCGTTATGCTGGTGCTATGTTTTCAGAAGAAGAGAGGAAGACCAACCGATTCTATGAGGGTCTTCGCGGCGATTTACTTACTTCTTGCTGGGCCTTAGGCGCAGGGCTTCCTAGCCTTGGTCAATTCAGCCCGATCGTTGGAAAAGGTTGCGAAGAGGGTAAGAGAAGAGGGACCCAGGAGAAAGGAACAGACCGAGTTCAAGGTGCCAAGTAACAAGACAGGTTTCCGCAGATGGAACAAGAAGCGGAGGACTTCAAACTCAGCCCCTTCGCTGATGCCTCGGGGGCAACTACAAGTCGAGTCCCCGGAGCTTGCTACAACTGCGGGAAGACGGGGCATTTTGCTCGGGAGTGTTGGAGCGGACGTTCAAAGTCCGAGAGAGGCCTGGAGCGACTTATGAAGAGAAAGGGAAGGCGGTGGATCAACCGCATCCCATCATGCTCCACCCAGCCTAGAGTCTACAACCTTGGCCTACAGGAGGCCATTAAGCAGCAGACGTGGTGACAGGTATGAGTTAAATTACAGTGGTTAACTTTTATAGTTGTTACCTTCCGTATTTGTTAGCTTACGTTTGTTATGCTAGCTTTGTGTTGATCTTTGGGTTTCCGGCGAGAGCCCTTTTGATACGGGGCATCACATTCCTTTCTTGTCTGTTAAGGTTTTTTTGCGCATCGGAGTTCCTCTCGATGCAGAAAACAAGTTGATGTGTTGTTGCCTAATGGTGTGCTCAATGCGTGCGGATAGGATTTGTGTTATGAAGATTCGATTGGAGACCGGGAGTTTGATTTGCGGGCGTTGGTTCTACCATTAGTGGAGTTCGACGTAATTTTCGGTATGGATTGGCTCTCGGAGCAGAGTGCATGTATTGATTGCAACCGTAAAGAAGTCAAGTTGGGTCTGGACACTGGTGTAGAGGCTACTTTTGCGGGCATGACGGGGTCAGGGAAAGTTCTGATATCGGCCCTTCAGGTGTTCAAGGCAGTTCGGTCTGGGGCAGAACTGTATGTCACTCTAGTGCAGACTGCAATGCCTAAACCTAGTTTGGGCAACATCCCAGTTGTGTCCGAGTATCCTGATGTGTTTCCAGATGATCTCCCAGGAGCCCCTCCTCAGCGGGAGATAGACTTTACTATAGAGCTGGTACCGGGTGCCAAACCGGTGTCACGCTCCCCCTATCGGATAGCCCCAAGAGAAATGGCAGAGTTGAAGGTGCAACTGCAAGAGTTGCTAGAGCAAGGTTATGTGCGTCCAAGTTCGTCGCCTTGGAGCGCACCAGTTCTCTTTGTTAAGAAGAAAGATGGGAGCTTGCGGCTTTGTATCGATTATCGGGAATTGAACAAACTTACGGAGAAGAACAAATATCCAATCCCGAGGATTGACGATCTATTTGATCAGCTGGTTGGATCAACTGTATATTCGAAGTTAGATTTGAAGTCCGGTTACTATCAGTTGAGGATAAGGGAGAGCGACATCCCAAAGACAGCATTCAGTACGCGGTTTGGGCATTACGAGTTCACGGTTATGCCGTTTGGGTTGACGAATGCGCCATCCGTGTTTATGGATCTGATGAATAGGACGTTCAGAGAATACCTGGATCAGTTTGTGATAGTATTTATCGATGATATCCTGGTGTATTCGCGGTACGAGGAGGATCATTACAAGCATTTACACATGGTGTTGGAGACATTGAGGAAAAGTCAGTTGTATGCAAAGTTCTCCAAGTGTGAATTCTGGTTGTCCTCGATAGCGTTCCTTGGTCATGTTGTCAGTGGAGAAGGAATAGCTGTGGATCCGCGAAGATAGTGGCGATACGGGAGTGGCCTTCTTTGACTACGGTGGCAGAGGTCCGGAGTTTTCTGGGCTTGCTGGCTACTATAGGCGCTTCGTAGAGAACTTCTCGCGGATAGCACTACCACTTACGACGTTGACAAGAAAGGATCAGAAGTTTGTGTGGTCTCCGGAGTGCGATCAGGCTTTTGAAGAATTGAAAAGGCGATTGACCACGGCGCCCATTTTGTGTTCGCCAAGTGGAACCGAAGGGTTCGAGATCTATAGTGATGCTTCGGGCAGTGGTTTGGCTGTGTTCTGCTACAGCATGGGAGAGTGATAGCTTATGGTTCACGACAATTGTAGGTTCATGAGAGAAATTATCCGGTCCACGACTTAGAGTTAGCGGCCGTGATTTTTGCTCTAAAGCTTTGGAGGCACTATCTGTACGGTGTGAAGATCGATCTTTACACCGATCATAAGAGTTTGAAGTACCTATTGGACCAAAAGGATTTGAACATGAGGCAGAGGAGGTGGATGGAGTTCTTAGGGGACTACACCTTCAAGATACACTATGTGCCTGGGAAGGGAAATGCAGTGGCAGATGCGTTGAGTCGTAAGATTCCCGCACAAGCCAATTGGTTATCAGTACATGATGAGAGATTGGTCCAAGAGTTGGAGGCATTGGAGATATCTTGTGTCGATAAGCAGTCTAGTGCCGAGGCAAAACTGTTTTGGACAGAGGTGCAATGTGACCTAGCGGATAGAGTTCGGCGGGCTTTGGTTCTGGATGGCAGCATGAAGCAAATCTTGGATGAAGCTTTGGATGGGTCAAATTCCCAGTTTGTGGTTGAAGATGGGTTGCTAAGGAAGGACAGTCGTCTATGCGTTCCTAGTGCTGGATAATATTCGGGAGGAGTTGATGTATGAGGCTCATCATACCAAGTACTCAATCCACCCGGGAAGCACTAAGATGTATAGAGACATGAAGAAATTATTCTGGTGGCTGGGTTTGAAGCAGGATGTGGCACTTTATGTGGCCAAGTGCCATACTTGTGCATTGGTGAAGGCGGAATGCCAGAAGCCCGGAGGTTTCTTGAAATCCCTTCATATCCCAGAATGGAAGTTCGACGATATATCTATGGATTTTGTGCACGTTTGCCGAAGTCGCAGAAGGGAAATGACGCCATTTGGGTGGTCGTAGATAGATTGACAAAAGTGTCGCACTTTATCCCAGTGAGAAAGGAGGATCCAGTGGAAAAGTTAGCCAAACTCTACGTGGATAATATTGTACGATTGCATGGTGTGCCTAGAAGTATTGTTAGTGATCGAGATGGACGCTTCACGTCAAATGACTGGAGGTTGGTGCATGGTCTGTTGGGTACTAAGCTAAAGTTCAGCACAGCCTTTCACCCGCAGACAGATGGCCAAACCGAGAGAGTCAACAGGACTATGGAGGACATGCTTCGCATGTGCGTCCTAGATTTCGGGAAGCATTGGGAGGATCACCTGTACATGGTGGAGTTTGCTTACAACAACAGCTTTCAGGAAGCATTGGAATGGCGCCTTTCGAAGCCTTGTACGGGAGGAAGTGTCGTACGCCGTTGTCTTGGTTGGAGGCAGAGCGAATCAAAGTTGTATAAACGTCAAGCGGTGGAAGATGCCACTTCAAGAATACGGACAATTCAGGAAAGGCCGAAGATTGCTCAGGATAGACAGTCAAAGTATTACAATGCCAAACATAGAAATGTGGAGTTCAACGTTGGCGACATGGTATATTTGAAGATCAAGCCGTTCAAGGGTGTATCGCGGGTTCGACGCTTGAAGAAGCTGAGTCCGAGATACCTTGGACCATTTGAAATCCTGGAGCGTGTTGGCGAGGCGGCGTATAGATTAAAGCTGTCGACGGAGTTGAGTGGCCTGCATGATGTATTCCACGTATCGGTGTTGCGTAAGGCAGTGCAAGAGCCTTCGCAGATCGTTGCAGACAATCAGGTACCGGTTGATTATGAGTTAACAACAAGGGTCAAGCCAGTACGAATTGAAGATGTTGCAGTCAAACGACTCTGCAACAAGGAGGTCCGAATGGTTAAAGTCCGTTGGGATAATTGCGGACGTGAGGAGCTTTCTTGCGAGCGAGAGCAAGCTATGTTGGAGGAATACCCCGAGTTATTCCACTCAGGTATCATTTAGCTTTTGTGTACCTTTGCTTAATTTCGGGACGAAATTCCTTAAGTGGGGGAGATTTGTAACGCCCCGAAAGTTGTGTGCGAGTCGGTCGTGAAAAAAGTGTTTTTGGTGCCTGTAGGGTACACGGCCTAGGACACGGGCGTGTCCAAGGCCGTGTCTGGCTGGTGATTTTTTTGGCCGTTTCCAACCCGAGAAGGACACGGCCAGAAACACGGCCGGATGACACGGGCGTGTCATCCGACACGGGCGTGTGCCAACCCGTGTCCCTACCCGTGTCCTGATGGGTCGTGTCCGTTGCCGTGGCGGTTATGCGTGACACGCCCACGAACACGGGCGTGTCGAGGAACCCGACACGGGCGTGTCAGGTCAGACACGGGCGTGTCTTGGCCCGTGTGCGTTTCTCAGTTCGACGATCGTGCCTGGATTGAGGCACACGGCCATGGACACGGCCGTGTGCCAAGCCGTGTGCGGCCCAGGTCTGGGGAATTTTGTGCAGATCCGAGCCGTTCATTTTCTTTAATTAGGATCCGACGGCCCAGAAGAAATCCTGCTCTGTTAAGGCCGGGTATAGGGAGTTATTCCCTCATTTTCTCTCCAAAGTTCTCCTTTTCCAAATTGAGAGAGAAGAGGAAGAAGAAGGAGGTTTCCGGCCGCCGGCGGAGCATCGGAGCACCGTTTCGAAATCGGAGAGCGGATCCGTGGAGGGAAGGTCATTGCGAAGAGTTCTAACCGCGTAGTTTTTCCATGGCGCCAAAACGGACTACAAGGGTAACGATTCTCAACTTGAGCGCTTGAAGCTCTTTCTTTCTGCATAGGGAATCCCGCTCCCGCGAGTATGCGGTGAGTGCGTGGTGTTCCTTGGGGTTGACGGGAATAGTCCCCCTTGTGTTGCATATAGAGCCCGGAATCGCAAGTACGGGCATACGCATTGTGTGTGAAGCCTACCCAGACGTGTTTTGTCTGGATCGGTGATGTTGCATTTGATGTGGTTTTGCCGGAGAAGACTCCGTGCATTGGATTTTTCGGGTTTCTATGCGGTAGATTGCAGCAGGGATCCTTGGAGGTTAGCTTCAAGGCGCACCCGGAAAATTGAGCGGAAACGTGTTCTACTAACTTGGCGGTCTGGGAACCGGCCTTGATCATAACTGGGTTATGAGATTGTTTTGGAAAATTTGGGATCCGAGAGAAGCTTGGCCCGCGCAAAGGACTTAAATTGGACATGCGGCGTGAGCAACGGGCAAGTGGAATTGGACCTAGACTTAAATTGGACATGCAGCTCAATTGGTGATGAGAGTTGAAAGAACTCCATAGTTAAGCGTGCTCGGGCTGGAGTAGTACTGGGATGGGTGACCTCCTGGGAAGTCCCCGTGGTGCGGGCTTGACTATCGAGTTTACCTCATGAAAGGGAGGCTGTGGCCACCAACAACCCGCCTGTGGATGGAGAGGGGTTGGGGTGCTTGGGCTGCAGCCCGGTAGCATCGCCTAGAGCGGAGCCGTGACGCTGTCACGTTGGATCGGCTAGGGACGTTACATCCCATCCCTTTGGGACCTTGGGATTGAGCTCGCAGAGGCCAAGCTCGCCGGTACGCTCCCCCTCTCCTCGGCGAACTGATGTGGCCGCGGGGGCGGGTCTGGCGACCATCCCCACCCCGAGATTCGATCTTCTCTCATCGGGGACTCATGGCCCGTGGACTCACGGCCCAGGGACTCACGGCCCAGGTCGCGGGAAGGATCTGATGTTCCTCCCTCCCCGCATCTCCTTCGAGTTGTCAAGCTCGTCAGGTCAATTTTGCTTGGATTCTAGCCCCGTGATCTTTTACTGCATTCCTCTTTTTGCAGATGTTTGACTCCACAGTTCCACCTAGCCAATCTGCTGCCGAGGAGTCTTCGCGGGCAGCCACTACTCTCCCCTCCCTTCCCAAAGCTCGCTGGACTCTTACCTGGGACATGAAGTCGATCAAGGAGAGCTGACGAGTAGGGAGATTAAGCTTCTCAATAAGTTGGTGTGCGGGCTGCGCGAGGTGCAGGGGGTCAACGAGACGCTACAACGTGACTACGCGGATCTTGCCGACGAGGTGCGAAACGGCCAAGCTGGCGAGCTGATGTCTCCTTCTCAGCTTCTCGATGAGATAGACGATGGCCTCTAGGTGGCGTAGAGGAACTCGGGGAGGATCCGCGAGCTGCTCCGCGCGCGGCATTCTGGTGGGCGGGAGCCGCGAGGCCGGCATAGGTAAGAGGGCGAATCCTTTGCCGAGCCGACCGGTACTCACATCCTAGTGCTCCCCCTGCTCGTGCGACTCGGTTTTTTACTACTGAACTTGGTCTCTGTAATAAGTAGTTTTTAGAATATTCTTGCGATGTTTTACTTAGCCTTGGTTGGGACGCGCCGGAAGTCGGCGAGCTGGGGTGGCAAGTTGGGGTGGCGAGCTGGGGCAGCGAGATGAGCCGATTGGATGGCCTGACCCCAGATTTCTTTTTCTATAAATACCACCCCCCTTCACCACCAACCACCGTACTGTGCTTTTATTGCACTCTTTCCCTCCCTTCCTGCGCTTTTCTCCTTTTCTGCTCGCGCTCTGCTTCTTCCTCTACAAACATAGGCAAGGCCAACCCTGATGCCGACGACTGCTCCAAGTGCGCGCAACACTTCACTGACTATTGCTTCTTAGAGGGGCATACCAGCGAGGAGGAACTTGCGGAGTTCAAGGCTGAGTATGTCTTGCCGGGCTTCGAGGCGCGCAGGCCGAGGCAGGGGGAGGCCATCAACACCATCTACGAGGATGAGCTCGCCTTCCCCATCTCACATTTCAAGGTGGGGTTGCGTCTTCCCCTCTGGCCAGAGATCCGGCAAATCCTGAAGTACTATGGCGCCGTACCCGCGCAGTTAAACTCCAACGCCATCGTGATGATGGTGGCGTTCGCGAGCAACCATTGGCGGGTGAGGATTGAGTTCAACCTGACAGTGTTCAAGAAGCTCTTTTCTTACAAGGCGACGCAGGATCGGGTCGCCTACATCGGCGGCTCGCTGATCAAGGTTCGCGAGATTGCGAACAAGGACCACAACTGGATGACCAGGATCGCCTTCATCAAGGGCGACCTCGGTAACATCCCGTAATCGCCACAGCAAAAAGGCGAGGAGGTGTACCGCCCGCCGGCCGTATCCGGCAATGATGCCGAGCTCCACAAATACTTCCTCCACAAGGATTTCGAGGTCGCCTTCCTGCTAAGGCGCCTAGACGCGCTCCTCCCCGTTCCACCCGACGAAGGTATTGTTCTCTCCTCATCTTCCCGAGCTCACCCGATTGCCGAGTTCGTCATGTTACTGCTGAATTTCTTCTACCTTTTTCTGAGTATTTTCTTGCAGGGGAGCGGATAATTCCCGCAAACCCGCCATTTGCGGACTCGGGGTCGCACCCGGACCCCCTTGCTCGCGAGAAGGCGGTGGCGGCGGCCTGCCGAGATGAGGCGGCCCTCTCCCAACCCTCTTCCAGCAAGAGGCGACCTGAGGATGCGGGGTCGAACCCGCCACACCGCCAGCGACTGCCAAAAAAGATGAGGAGAGCCTTGTTGGCCCCGCGGGGGCAACAACAATAACAACATCAATCCAACCACAAATACATAAGCTCATCTGAGACCCCCCCCCCCCCACCCCACCCCCCACCCCGACGCGTCGCCGGAAAGCCCGCTAAAAGAGATTACCAACAAAAGCCGGAAGGGCGGCGAGGCTCCTTCTTCTGCGGCGGCAATCTCCCCGCCTCCTTCGGCGAAGAGGGCATCTCGCAAGCGCGGGGCACCGAAACAACATCCCCTCTTTAACTTCGGGGGGCGGTGGAAGGACTCGGCGTGCGAGCCCATGGTTCAGTGGGATGAGCTGGACCATCGGGTCTCCATCTCCACTCTGCATCCATCCTGGCTTGACCGCGAGCCCGCTACTGGCCATGCTTATGCCCTCACCTTCGGCCTCTATGGCTGCGAGGGTGCCGAGGCCTGCAAGAATATGACCCTCCGGCAGCTCGGCCATGAGGGTCTACAGGCCCACCTGCGGACCATGGAGCTCCAACACATGCTGACCCGCCGTAGCTTTGCCCTCAACAATCAACTCCTAAAAGCCGAGCAGGCCCGCGATGTCGCTAAGGACAAGGTTGCTGATCAGGCGAAGCAGCTCGACATCCATGAGGGCCTCCTTGCCCAGGCCGCCGGCGTATTGGTAAGTGTCAAGCTCTGCTCTTCTCTTTTTACTTAGAATATTTTGCGCTGATTCTAACCGGATTTTCTCTTCACCAGGATGCCAAGGCCGCATGGGAGCTTCGGGCTCGCAATGCCGAGCAATGGTAGGAGATTAGCCAGCTGCGCACCCGCCTTGCCGAGCTGGAGTGGGCAAACGCGAAGCTAAAAGAGGAGAATCAGCACCTCAACCGCAAGGTCCGCCGCCAGGTGGAGATCTTCTTCCCGGCCAGCGGCTCTGATCCTTCCCTCCCCTACAAGAGGCCGCGGATCTTTGGTGAGGCCGATCTCGCCGAGAGGCTGCAAATTAACTCCATCCAGGCCACCGAATGCACAGTCCAAATGATGAAGGACACGGGGGTTCTAGTGCAGGGGTGCGAGGAGATCTCAGCCAAGGACCTGATGCTGAGCTTGTTCCCAACGACGCCGCCCAGTGAGAAAGAGGACAGCCTGGACGCGATGTTCGGGAAGGGCTTCCAGGATCAATCAGGCGAAGGGGAGGACCGGGCCGGCTGGGGGGGGGGGGGGGGGGGGCGGGGGGCGAGTCCTGAATTTGTATATCCTTCTTTTTGGTTTACTAGCCGAGGCGAGCCCCTGTAAACATCTTTTGTAAACACCTTTATTTAATGAAAAAAAAGGTTTTTGATCATACCCGTGCCATGCTACCTTTTTTTTGTTTTCTATTTATTGTACCCTATATGTCCGCGAGTGCTTCCCTAGGCGGCCTCACGTAGACAGGTAATGTGAATAGGATAGTCATAAGTACGCGCCCGTGAGAGGGTATGTTTTGAGTGCTTGCCGAGCTTCAGACGATTCGGGAGCGGGCTGCTCTTCGCCCTTGTCATGCCACCTCAACTCGCCCGCGAGCCATCCAGGTTGAACTCAGAAATAAAATTCTTCTAAGTAAAACAGACAAAGGGGTGAAGTGCCCTGGCCTGGCTCGTCTTCCTTCAGCGAGGTCCTGAGACCTGGCTCGCCACCCCTTTGCTATGCTGAGCTGGGTTTGGCAAGTCCAAACTCGCCGGTGCAAAACTCCCCCCTTATTCCTTGGCATTCGAAACATCTTGGTCTTTACCTGGCGAATTCAAGGCTGATACCATCGAGTGAATTCCTGCCCTGCCAGCTAGGTGAGCCTGGCAGCGGGATCTGCTCGACGTCTAAGGATGAAACCGAGTGACTTACGGCCCTGCCAGCTAGGTGAGAGCCTGACAGCGGGATCTGCTCGGGGTCCACTATCAATACCATCGAGTGACTTCCAGCCTTGCCAGCTAGGTGAGAGCCTGACAGCGGGATCTGCTCGAGGCCCAAGGATGACACTGAGTGACTTCTAGCCCTGCCAGCTAAGCGAGAGCCTGACAGCGGGATCTGCTCGGGGTCCACTACCAATACCATCGAGTGACTTCCAGCCCTGCCAGCTAGGTGAGAGCCTGACACTGGGATCTGCTCGGGGTCCACTATCAATACCATCGAGTGACTTCCAGCACTGCCAGCTAGGTGAGAGCGTGACATCGGGATCTGCTCGAGGCCCAAGGATGTCATCGAGTGACTTCCAGCCCTGCCAGCTAGGTGAGAGCCTGACAGAGGGATCTACTCGGGGTCCACTATCAATACCATCGAGTGACTTCCAGCCCTGCCAGCTAGGTGAGAGCCTGATAGTAGGATCTACTCGAGGCCCAAGGATGACACCGATTGACTTCCAGCCCTACGAGCTAGGTGAGAGCCAGACAGCGGGATCTACTCGGGGTCCACTATCAATTCAATCGAGTGACTTCCAGTCCTGCCAGCTAGGTGAGAACCTGACAATGGGATCTGCTCAAGGCCCAAGGATGACATCGAGTGACTTGCAGCCATGCCAGCTAGGTGAGAGCCTGACAGCGGGATCTGCTCGGGGTCCACTATCAATACCATCGAGTGACATCCAACCCTGGCAGCTAGGTGAAAGCTTGACAGCGGGATCTGCTCGAGGCCCAAGGATGACACCGAGTGACTTCCAGCCCTACCAGCTAGGTGAGAGCCTGACAGCGGGATCTACTCGGGGTCCACTATAAATACCATCGAGTGACTTCCAGCCTTGCCAGCTAGGTGAGAGCCTGACAGTGGGATCTGCTCGAGGCCCAAGGATGATACCGAGTGACTTCCAGCCCTGCCAGCTAGGTGAGAGCCTGACAGCGGGATCTGCTCGGGCTCCATACATATTCCATTTCTTCATGCAAGCTAGTTGTGACAGTACTGAAGCGTTAAAGAATTTTATTAAAATCAAGGTATCACATACATGTTTCAGGGTAAAAAACGTTTTAAGTCGTCACCACTCCAGGTGAGACTCAGGGTCTCGCCCTCCATATGTTGGAGTTGATAACGTCCCGATTTTAAAGCCTCCTTTACAATAAACGGTCCTTCCCAGCTGGGATTGAGCTTCCCTACGGATGCCGACCTCCCTGCTGCATCTACCTTCTTTAGTACCAAGTCCCTTTCCATAAACTGTTTGACTCTGACATGCTTGTCAAAGTACTTGGCCATTCTCCTTTTCACCTCTTCCTGTCGGATGGCGGAAAGGTCCCTCAGCTCTTCCACTATGTCAAGGGAGAGCCTCAGCTCTTCCTCGTTCTCAGCTTGCCATTATTCCCTGCCTTACTGATGCTTAAAATCACGGCAGTGAACCGGTCGCACAAGTAATATAAAATGGGCGAGTTTTCCCAAGTATCGATCTCTCAAGGAACACAGTAAGGTGGAGTTAATTTTGAGGAGGACTTGAGATTGAAGTCCTTAGGTCGGAGGTAACGATGGGGGGCTTTGATATTGCGGACAAAGAAAATAAAACACTGTCAACTATTCCTATGCAACGCCGCTATGCGATGCTTCGCCATGCGGGATGGAAGACTAGTCGGGCATCTATGCACCGAATCGCTAGGCGGATGGCCGAGTAGTCTTACGGATGAGGTGGTTAGAACGACAGAATGAGGGTCGTGAGCACCTCTTCGCTATGCACGCCCCTAGCAATTGCTAGTGCGGCAAGGGTGGATGGATGGTGGATGGAATATGGCGCACCTCAAGCAAATAACGAAAATACAAAATCACATAGACATGATTGTATAAAAACGTTTCACAAATAAGCTCACATCATCTATAAATAAGCTTTACAACAACACATAAACAACAATAAAGGAACAACAAGTCAAGAGATCGACCGATTCCAAAGTCTTGTTGAGGAGTCATGGTTGGAATCGTCAGGTTGTCAATCCGCGCCCAAGCTTTGTCCTCAACTACGTCCGGGGTAGAGAAGGGATTTCACCATCTTCCAATGGCCCGTCTTCTTCGTGTCACGATAGCGGACGAAAGTTGCAAGCTTCCCTTTGCTTGATGGCTACGGCGTTGAAGCTTGAAATGAACCCAAGAGATGATGGAGGAGGCCGAGAGGAAGCTCCGGCTTGTATTTGGCTGTGAAAGCTTGCCCGGAGCACCTCCATAGGGTGGAAGATGAAAGGGAACGGCGGAGAAGGCAAAAAACGGCTGAGAAATGTCGAGCTCCGGATCGTCTCTCCAATTAGGGTGAGACCTGCGATATTTATACAAAGCAGAAATGAACAATGCGCACGATCACAAGCGTATGACCAGTGGTCGTGCGTACTATGTTACAGTGTTCGTGCGCACTGGCATGGCAGATTAGGAAGAAGAACTGGAATCAATGCATATGATCAGTGGCGCACGACCGGTGGTCGTGCGCACTAGGTCCAGTGGTCGTGCGATTACCCCAGGCAGATTTTGGAAAACGAAGAGTAGTGCACACGATCAGGGGCACACGACCAGTGGTCATGCGCATTAGATCCCATGATCGTGCGTAGTATTCCTGTTTCACAACCATCCCGAACACGCACACGACCCCTGTACAGATAGGAAAAGCAAATCACTAATCTGTGCAGACATTCCAGGCAATAAAAAGGAAAACAGACTATAAAAATAACAAAATACACAACCACGGGCTTAAATGTGCACTTCCTATGGAAATATAGACAAGATGAAATATATATGATAACGAACTAAAAGTGAAGTGCAAATGCGTGAAAACTAGACCAGATGATTCCGAAAATAAGTATATAAAATGGACTCATCACACCCCCAGACTTAACTGTTTGTGTGTCCCGAGCATACAAAATCTAAGCAGATAGGGAAAAATACTATACAAAGAAATTGCGATACAGAGTACCATACGAAGTCGCATGCTCGCACGCGTAAAAATATAATAGAAGAAATTTCTAAGTATACAAAATAGTTTATACTTTTCACAATGCGTATCAACATTTTATTATTACTCAAAAATGGAATAACGGTGAATCATCCGGTCACACGTAGGGAGAAAGTAGACTAATCGCTAGGCGAGCATTGCCAAAGATCGGGGCTCGGGATAACCTCCAAAGGAATCCACCAATGTCGGTGACCATATGCTTGCCCTTTCGCATTCTCTCCATGACACTGGTTTGGTTCACACACGAATCAGTAGGACTTTAGGTGAAGAAATGGGGCTTGGGTTTCGGTGAGGTAAACAAAGATAAACAAGAAGGCTATACACCTAACCCAAATGAGCTTGTCAAAGAAAGAATCCATCAGCTAACCAAAATATATGCGAGTACACCACACCCCCAAACTTAACTTTTAACATATGGGTGTGTGCACCGCCTACTCCAAAAATAATCACAACTCAAATAGGATTTTCAATTATACTTTTTCTTTTAACTTTTTCACAAGTAACATCATTTTTTTTTCACTTTTCTTTTTCTTTTTCAAATTACTTCTCTTTTAATAATTTCAGCATATATAAGCTTTGGAGCACATCCACATATTCACAAATAATAACACCACATCACATCCCAACATGAAAATATAAAACACTAAACTCGACTTGGGTGTGTGACTAGGATTGGCTATGAGGCTTTGGTGAAATCATGGTGGAGCTGAATCAAAAGGAGGGGTAGGCACAATGGGGCTAGCGAGGATAAGACGTTAGGAATGGTACAAAGCTCAACCTGGCCAAAATCATGGCCTACATCACGCTCATGCATGACTAACTTATACCCATGCTTTAGGAATAGCTTGGGGCAAGTTCTTAGCCAACGAGAAAGACTATCCATCCTCCTGACTCGAGCAATACAAAACTAACGGCCGTCTACACAGATCCCTAAGCTACAATCGGATTCACACCGGATTCACCAATTTTTGAGTAGAATAAAAAGTATTTACACAATTAGAAAAATATAAAACTAAAAGCATACAGAAAAATTAAATCTACTCTAATATCTACACGAGATGAGAGCACTCGACTAGGAGCACAGAAAGGTCAACATTTTACTCTGTCTCACAATCCTATGTCAGCACCATAATTTTCCCAAATCATACAAAAGAAACGAGTTTAACTCACAGCACACTAACAGCTAAGCACGCGCTCATGTGGGCGCAGTGGTGTGTGATGCAATGAACTAAGAAAAATAAAACAATAAAGGCTTCTAGTATGCACATGAAATGTGCGCGTGCAATAGGTAAAAAATCTCTCCCCAGACTTAAACTAAACAACATAGCATATGATAGAGAAATTAAAATCATAAAGAGATAAGGGAAGAGGTTACCCAATGCTCAGCTAGTGAGCATTCCAGAAGGCGCGTGGAAACATGAAGCAGGCCCGCCATACGAAGAATCACAACCCCGCCAATGCGATTTGCCATGAATACTTGCAGGGGTGAGCTCCGCAAAAACAAAACAAATATACAAAAAGAAATGCTAAAACTAAAATAGACAAGAAAAATAAAATGCAGAAAATGAAAGATAAGTACTGGGGTTATTGTCCTCCCAACACGACTTATTCGGCTACGAAAAGGTTCTAGCTAATGGGCCTATGAAAAGAAAAATGCAAAGGTAACTGTTCCAATATCCGTTTTGGTAACGGGTAGCGATACGGTGATAGAACAGTTACCCCTCTGCCTAAATAATCATGCATGCTCCTCGCAGGCAGAGGAAATAGGAAATAGGATGAGGAGGAGGCCTGGTCCTCACTCAACTTATCACAAAAGTGTCCTCGCCTAGCAAGGCATTGCCAACCACAGGTGTGCAGGGTGTGATGGCAACGGCAAGAACACCAGGCTCATCATCATCCCAGCATACCCGTGGAGACTCAGCCTGCACACGCTCAGATAGAGAAGGGGGATCAATGAATAAAGGAGACGAAGAACTAAAATAATCAGAAAATGGGAGAGTGATCCCGGTATCACTCTCAGCAGGATCCAAGCAGAGATCATCATCAGTATCATACGAGTCGTACCGAGGGGAATCCGAGAACTCGAGGGCCGCGGTGGTTAGAGGAATGGCCTCATCCAATAAGGATGTGCAAACCTCTGCATCGGAAAGGGGATATTCCTCATCCCACCGGGGTGCGTAAAAGTGTTCCGAAGATCCACCTTCTCCGTCGGAGATAGAGGATTCATCATCCCACTTCGGCGCAACCTCGGGCACCGAATCATCCACAATCACGTCATCATCAACTGACTCACAAGAAAGAGGAATAGCACAATCCGAGAAAAATTGCGAAGGGGCAAGGCTGCTCTCAAAATCAAGCACTGAATGAGCAGGCCCCCTCACACAGTCATTCGCAGATGCCACCCCGTCGATGACTGGAACAATCTCATCGTCCCATACAGGAGCGTCCATGAGTTCCTGCTTCTCTTTTTCTTGGCTAACACCAGAGTGATCATCATCACTCAAGGGAAGCTCGTAAAAATGGATCGAGGGACCCATGAAAGAGTTGTACGCGGCTAGAGATTCTTCGGTAATCTCAACGAGTAGAGAACAAGCAAAGTGCGTTATGTCAGTGTATGGGCCAGGCAACACCCTGGTAGGCCTGTCCACAAGTCTTCCGTGAATGGGAGGTTGTTGTGCACACACCCTCAGAGGGAGAAGGCTTGTACAAATGAGGGCAATCCTTCAACATGTGGCCCACACCTTGACATAACAAACACCGAATGCAATGCTCAGCATTCATTACAGCAATGACATCGATGGATCGGCGCAAAGTGTCAAGTAGACGGCACTCAGCATCAGGATCCATCGCAAACAAAAATAATTGCTGAAAAAGTACTACACAGCTAAAATAAAAAATAGCACGGATCTTCTATCTAAATCAAAAATCAGAAAAGGGCAAAAAGAAATAAGAAAAAAAAATTCTAATAACCAAAGCAAGAAAGAAAAAAAATGATATGCACAAATGGAAAAGGGCTTCAATCTATTATCTCCCTGTCCAAAAACTCACACGACTGTGTTCCCAGGCAATGGTGCCAATAACTTTATGCTTAAGATCATGGCAGTGAACCGGTCGCACAAGTAATATAAAATGGTCGAGTTTTCCCAAGTATCGATCTCTCAAGGAACATAGTAAGGTGGAGTTAATTTTGAGGAGGACTTGAGATTGAAGTCCTTAGGTCGGAGGTAACGATGGAGGCTTTGATATTGCGGACAAAGAAAATAAAACACTATCAACTACTTCTATGCAATGCCATTATGCGATGCTTCGCTAGGCGGGATGGAAGACTAGTCTGACCGCTATGCACCGAATCGCTAAGCGGATGGGTGAGTAGGCTTGCAAATGAGGTGGTTAGAATGACGGAATGAGGGTCGTGGGCACCTGTTCGCTATGCACGCCACTAGCAATTGATAGTGCGGCAAGGGTGGATGGATAGTGGATGGAATATGGCGCACCTCAAGCAAATAACGAAAATACAAAATCACATAGACATGATTGTATAAAAACGTTTTACAAATAAGCACACATCATCTATAAATAAGGTTTACAACAACACATAAACAACAATAAAGGAAGAACAAGTCAAGAGATCGACCGTATCCGAAGTCTTGCTGAGGAGTCACGGTTGGAATCGTCGGGTTGTCAATACACGTCCAAGCTCGGTCCTCAACTGCGTCTGGGGTAGAGAAGGTCGGTCATCACCTTCCAATGGCCCGTCTTTTTCGTGTCACGATAGCGGACGAAAGTTGCAAGCTTCCCTTTGCTTGATGGCTATGGCGTTGAAACTTGAAATGAACCCATGAGATGATGGAGGAGGCTGAGAGGAAGCTACGGCTTGGATTTGGCGGTGAAAACTTGCCCGGAGCACCTCCCTAGGGTGGAAGATGATGGGGAACGGCGGAGAAGGCGGAAAACGGGAAAGAAATGTCGAGCTACGGATCATCTCTCGAATTAGGGCGAGACCTGCGATATTTAAACAAAGCAGAAATGAACAATGGCACGATCACAGGCGCATGACCAGTGGTTGTGCGCACTATGTCCAGTGATCGTGCGCACTGGCATGGCATATTAGGAAGAAGAAATAGAATCAATGCACATGATCAGTGGCGCACGACCGGTGGTCGTGCTCACTAGTTCCAGTGGTCGTGCAATTACCCCAGGAAGATTTTGGAAAACGAAGAGTAGTGCGCACGATCAGGGGCGCATGACCAGTGGTCGTGCGCATTAGATCCCATGATCGTGCACTGTATTCCTGTTTCACAACCATCCCGGAACACGCACATGACCACTGTACAGATAGGAAAAATAAATCACTAATCTGTGCAGACATTCCAGGCAATAAAAAGGAAAACAGACTATAAAAATAACAAAATACACAACCACGGGCTTAAATGTGCACTTCCTATGGAAATATAGACAAGATGAAATATATATGATAACGAACTAAAAGTGAAGTGCAAATGCGTGAAAATTAGCCCAGATGTGTCCTAAAATAGGTATATAAAATGGACTCATCACTTCCCCTGCTGCGACAACCCGATGCGTTTGAATTTTAAATTCCACGGGGAGCACTGCCTCGCACCCATAGGAGAGCTTAAAGGGGGTCTCTCCTGTAGCTGTGTTAGGGGTGGTTCTTAGAGCCCAGAGAACCGCGGGAAGCTGCTCCACCCAGCTCTCCTTCAAATACTCCACTTTCTTCTTGAGGAGGTTGACGATGATTTTTTTTGCGGCCTTCACCTTCCGTTGCTCCTAGGGTGATGGACCGAGGCGAACCTGAGGTCGATCCCGAGCTGCCCGCAGAAACTGGTAAACTCTGCGCTGGAGAACTGAGGCCCATTGTTTATGATAATGGACTGGGGCAGCCCGTGGAGGCAGATGATCTCCCCCCAGACGAAGTTTCTGATAACCTGGGAGGTCACCTTGGCCAGCGCCTTCTCTTCCAACCACTTGGAGAAGTAATCGATCATTACTAGGAGGAACCTCCTCTGCCCATTGGCCTGGGGGAACGGCCCAACCAAATCCATTCCCCAAATGGCGAAGGGCCAGGGGGACGTGATACTTTTGAGTCGCTGGGCCGGCTGTAGCTGGAGGGGGGCAAACAACTGTCATTTATGGAACCTTCTTGTGAACTCTATTACATCATGGCCCAGGGTGGGCCAGAAGTACCCCTGCCCGACAATTTTTCCTTCCAGGGTCCGACTCCCGGAGTGGCTCCCACACTCACCAGAGTGGACTTCCTCCAAGATTCTTTGTACCTCCCACTTGGCTACGCAACGAGCCAACATCCCCGAGAGTGTCTTCCTGTACAGCTGCCCATCCTAGAGGAGGTAGTACGCTGACTTATGCCTTAGCTTCTTCTTATCTGCCCCCTCCAGATATTCTCACGTGGAAAGGAAAGTTACAACTGGATCCATCCATGAAGTCTGTTGATCTACCTCCATGAGCTCCCCCTCTTTGATGGAGGGGAGAAATAGGTCGGTGATGGTACCTCCCACACGAGGAGTGTGCTTTGCGAGCTGATCGACCTGCTCATTTTCCTCCCGGGGCACGTGCTGATGGAGAAAGTTTGGAAAGTGTCGATGACCCATTTTACTTTGGCTAAGTACAATCGCAGGGTAGACTCCCTCGCCTCAAACTCCCCGTTAATCTGGGAAGCTACCACCATGGAGTCGGTAAGCACCTCCACGTCCAACACCCCCAGCTCCCTGGCTAGGCGTAGCCCTGCTATCACGGCTTCATACTCGGCTTGATTGTTGGTGATGGGAAAGTGCACCACCACCGTCTGCTCAATTCTAGTTCCTTGAGGGATCTCCAAGATCACCCCCACTCCTAGGGAATTCCTTTCCGAGGCGCCATCCACCTTCACCTTCCAAGGAGTCGGATGAGTGAGCTCTTCCTCTACCACCTCAATCACATAAGCAGCCAAGACGTCGGCCATCGCTTGAGCTTGGATCGAGAGGCGTGGAACGAAGGAGACGTCTAACTCACTCAACTCCACCGACCACTTGTCCATCCTGCCTGAATGCTCCACCACCTCAAAGATGTTGCGGAGCGGATGGTCAGTCACAACTCAGATTGAGTGTGCCTGGAAATAGGGCCGCATCATTCGGGCTGAGATTACCAGGGCGAAGGCAACCTTCTCCAAAATCTGGTATCGGAGCTCGGCCTTCCTCAGGACCCAACTCACATAATATATGGGGAGCTACTTCTTCCCCTCTTCTCGAACTAGGACGGAACTCAGGGCCTCTGCCTTGACCCCGAGATAAAAAAACAGGTATTCCCCCTCCTTGGGCCGTTGGATCAGCGGAGCCCGGGTCAGCTGCATCTTGAGGGCTTGGAATGCCTCCTCGCACTCCTTGGTCCATTCGAACCTTTGACCACCCCTTAGGGTTTTGAAGAAGGGGGAGCACATTTCCCCAGCCCTGGAAAGGAACCTACTCAGCCCTGCCAGTTTCCCTGTCAGGCACTGTACTTCCTTGGTATTTCGTGGCGACCCTAGCCCCAGGATAGACTTGACCTTATCAGGATTAGGCTCGACCCCCACAGGGGTGAGGATATGCCCCAAGAAGTTTCCCCTGCTATCCCCGAAGACGCATTTCAGAGGGTTCAACCACATCTTATACTTGTGCAGGGTAGCAAAGGTCTCCTCTAGGTCTTTGAGGTGGGAGTCCACATCCAGACTCTTGATCATGAGGTCATCCACGTACACCTCCAGGTTTCTTCCCTTTTGCCCTTTGAAGACCCTATCCATCATCTAATGGTAGGTCGCCCCTACATTCTTTAGCCCGAAGGGAATCATCTTTTAACAGTAGCATTCATCCCCCATGATGAACGAGACGTCCTTGACGTCCGGGGGGTGCATCCTGATTTGATGATAACCTGAAAAAGCATCTAGAAAACTCATTACAGAAAAGCCAACGGCTGAGTCAACCAGCTCGTCGATCCGAGGCAAAGGATAACAGTCCTTAGGATAAGCTTTATTAAGTAAAGAAAAATCGATACACATCCTCCACCGGCCATCTCCCTTTTTGACCATGACCACATTGGAGACCCAGCCGGGGTATTGGATCTCGGACACGAAGCTGGCCTTGAGGAGCTTTGCCACCTCCTCTCTGATGGGCTCTGCCAGCTTATCCGAAGTGGTGATGTAGGGATGACCGTGATTCGTGCTCGAATACGCTAACGGAAAATATTGTCACAAGACATAAAACCAAAGGGGATGGCTCCGACCAAAAGCGAGCGAAAAGGGGTCGGGTTTGCTCCCAAATCCGAAAGAGAAAATTGTCGGACTCGATACAACGTCCTTAGGACCTACCTCTCCAACAAGCACACAACTCACCGCAAGCCGGACTCGATACAACGTCCTTAAGACCTACCTCTCCAACAAGCACACAACTCACCGCACCTACACAAGCATCTATTGTACCAACTTGAGCCGTTTCAACGCAGCAATAATTTATTTTTGGAGCAGCGGAAAACTTCAATAGGCGGTCGAGTTCGAGTTGTGATTAACTCCCTTGTTAACACAAAAATGTGCCAATCTTGGAGGGCAAGTCAAGGCTAGGCCAAGCCTCGCTCTCGCAACGGATCTACCCAATCCGGATCACAAGAGGTTCAATAACAACGAAATCGAAATCGGAATTTGCAAGCAACGTATTCAAAAATCACGGAAGAAACGGTTTGCAAAAACCTCCACAAAATCTAAAGCAAGAATCTCTAAAGGGGAAGGAGTTACCCAACCAAGAACAACAATCACACAAGATAAGGTGGGAGAATCACTCTCTCCACGAATCCACCGGCTTCACACCGAATGGGCTGCAACCTTCTTCCTTGGAGTCGCACCGAAAGGAAGCCACGCCGGCGTCGCACCGTAGTAGGGGGAGGAAGCAAGGGGGGCTGCGGCTTCACACCTTGGCCGACGGCTAGGGAGGAAACCCTCTTGGCCGAACTCTCTCAATGAGGGTTAGGGTTGATTTTTTTAATTCTCTATAACTTCATTCTCAAAAGGATCTCCTTATATAGGAGTTACAACACACATCTTGCCATCCAACATGGAGATGAAATCTCATCCATCCGGAAGGCTAAATACACACCAAAATGTTTGCAGGAAATAAATAAAGATTACAAGTCACAAATGAATATAAAATTATTAACCAAGATTGGAATAATTTTATATTCGCACATAAAATAATAAATCATGAGAAATTAATTAAAATAGTCTTCAAGTGAGGGTAGCACGCCGAGGGAGGAGGTTGTAGCGGCGTCGTCCGTTAGCGTCATCACGGCTCCGAAGGTCTTTATGTTGTAGAGCCTCGGCAACTGGATCGTCATCAAGTAGTGGCGGAGGGGCAGCGACATCAATCCTCCCCCACTCAAAATCACGCATCTCCGATGCATGGTCCGAGAGATAGCGGCGGAGAAGCTCGGCATCCAAACGTTGAAGCTCTGTCGCAAGTACCCATGAATCATCTGAAGGGGGGCGGTCACGCCAACGTATGAGGAAGCGGTAGGTAGCACCATCAGGAGTGGTAAGTGGCTCGGCAGCAAGTATCATATCTGGAGTGAGAAATGTCTTCGGAAACCTGGGAAACATGTCAGCAGTAGGGAAAAAAGAAGGCAACGTACCATCCGATGTTATACCTGCGGGGACCGAAAGAGAGAGATCATCCGAACTACCACTCCCCAACCCAGTAGAAATTTTAGTGGAGGGAGAAGACGACAAAGAATTCAACTCAGGTGGAGGAGAAACAAATGGCGTCAAATCCGAGACATTAAAAATAGGGGAGATACCCCAAATCAGCTGGCAAATCCAACACGAAAGCGTTGTCACCTAGTTTCTTTATAATTCGAAAAGGGCCGGCGCGCTTTGGTGCCAACTTTTTAATGGTGCCAGATGGCAAGCGTTCGGGAACTAACCGGACTAGGACCAAATCGCTGACGTTGAAGTGCGACACCCTCCTATGTAGATTAGCGCGCGTCTGATAAGACTCGTATTGAGCAGTCAAGGTAGCTCGTATACGTGCATGTAGGTCATGAATATGTTTGGCGAAGGATTGTGCAAATTGACTTGTCTTGTATGTTGGGGGAAAAGGAACCAAGTAAAGAGGCACAGGGGCCTTGTACCCGTGAACAATCTGATTTGGAGACAGACCAGTGGACCGGTTTTTGGAAATATTATAGGCCAACTGGGCGTGGGGAAGAAGAAGATCCCACGTACCTTTGTGATCGCTCACTAGGCATCTAAGAAGGCTTCCTAGGCTCCGATTGACTACCTCTGTTTGCCCATCGGTCAGAGGGTGATAGGCTGAGGAAAACAATAACTTGGTACCCATCAAGACCCAAAGTGTTTTCCAAAAATAGCTTGTATACTTAACATCTCTATCCGAGACTATTGTCTTCGGCACTCCCCGGTGAATAACTACTTCCTTAAAATATAATTTGGCAATGTGAGATGCGTCGTTGGTTCTAGCGCAGGGAATAAAATATGGCATTTTAGAGAATCTATCCACCACTACAAAAATAGAATCGTGACGGCGTAAGGTGGTGGGTAGGCCTAGAACAAAATCCATACTCACGTCTTCCCATGGCGTGGAAGGGATAGGCAGGGGCGTATATAATCCTACGTTGGTCTTGGTGGCCTTGGATACCTGACAGGTACGACAACTACTAACTACCCTTCCCACGATCGCCTTAAGTTTTGGCCAATAGAATTTCTCCTCAACTAACGTAATGGTCTTATCCCTATCGAAATGACCACTCAACCCTCCACTATGCAATTCCCAGATGATATGAAGGCGTAACGATGACTGCGGGATACATAACTTCCCATGTCTAAATATGTAGCCATCCTTAATGACGAACGCAGATATAATCGTGGGGGAGCTATCTTGGGCAGACAAATATAAATCCTGAAAGTCAGGACATGTGGCGTACTCATCCTTGATTCGCTCGAATCCTACCACGTTAACCTCCATAGTGGTGAGTAACAGGGTCAGGCGACTAAGAGCATCCGCGGCTCGATTGTCAGCTCCTTTAAGGTGTTTGAGGTTAAAAGTGTAACCCTGTAGGAAAGATACCCACTTAGCGTGTCGCGGGCTGATTTTATGTTGGCCATTGATGAACCGCAGTGCCTCGTGATCGGAGAGGATCACAAACTCCTTAGAGAGGAGATAGTGCCTCCAATGGTGCAGACATCTAATGACGGCATAAAACTCCCTATCATAATTCGAGTAATTCAATTTGGCGCCCGCTAACTTCTCACTAAAATAACTCACAGGGTGCCCTTCCTGACTCAAGACACCTCCTATTCCTACGCCAGAAGTGTCACACGTAAGCTCAAAGACCTTATTGAAGTCAGGTAGATGTAGGACAGGTGCCTTAGTCATAAGTTCCTTAATGCGTTGGAAAGCAATAGCGGTGGACCTTGTCTAGGTGAACTCACCTTTCTTCATGCAATCACTAATGCTGGCCATAATGCTACTAAAGTCTCTAATAAAACGGCGGTAAAAAGTAGCTAACCCATGGAAACTTCGCACCTCTCGTAATGTGGTCGGTTCGGGCCAATCCCTAATGACTTTAACCTTATTAGGGTCAACTCTAATGCCTGCCGAACCGACTATATAGCCTAAGAATTCCACTTCAGTGACATGGAATGTGCATTTCTTGAGATTAAGGAATAAGGTTTCCTCCCGCAAGGTGGAAAGAACCGACCTCATGTGGGAGACGTGCTCAGCAGTGGTGGTACTAAAGACTAAAATGTCATCAAAATAGACGACCACAAACTTCCCCATGTAAGGCTGAAAGACATGGGTCATCATCCGGGAGAAGGTACTGGGGGCGTTGGATAGCCCAAAGGGCATCACAAGCCACTCGTATAACCCATCCTTGGACTTAAATGTTGTCTTCCACTCGTCCCCCTCACGGATCCTGATCTGGTGATAGCCACTCCGCAAATGTAACTTTGAAAAAATGGTGGCGCCAGATAAGACGTCTAGGAGGTCATCTAATCGCGGAATAGGAAATATATATTTGATGGTAATCTTGTTGATGGCGCGGCTATCAAGACACATTCTCCACGTACCATCCTTCTTGGGGGCAAGTAGGGCAGGTACCGCACATGGACTCATACTAGTCCTAATGAACCCCTTTTCATCAAATCCTCGATCTGGGTCTGTAACTCCTTATGGGCGGCGGGGTGAAGCCTATAGTGGGGCTGGTTGGGTAAGGAGGGACCGGGGATAAGGTTTATAGCATGCTGTATATTCCTAAGCGGTGGTAATACCGAAGGCAGCTCATCCGGGTACACGTCCTTATACTCATCCAACAATTCCCGTAACTCTCTAGGCAACTCATCCAATACCCTCGTATCCCCTTTCGCACTCATAAGAACTAGAGCGTACATCATCCCGTCAAGAAAGGGATCCTTCACAAATTCTTTTCTTCAAACGAGACTCAACGTTTTCCTCTCGACTGGAACAGTGGTGTCCTTAGCCAAATCTAATGGCTCTTTCGGGACGGTCGGTCTCAACGTAATGACCTTGCCATTGAATTTAAACTCATATGTGTTGGCCCTTCCAAAGTGTGTCACGTCACGGTCATAAATCCAAAGGCGGCTCAATAACACGTGACAAGCGTCCATTGGAAGGACATCGCACCACACCTCGTCAGTATAGGATTTGATCGAGAGAGGTACAAGACAACGCTTGGTGACCGGGACGGTAACCTTATTAATCCAGGCTACCTGATAGGGAGCCGGGTGGGGCTGCGTAGTCAAGGACATACGTGTAACGACATTCTCAGAGATGACGTTTACACAACTGCCACTATCAATGATCAACTTGCACAACTTCTCGCCACTCTTAAAGATCAGGGAAAATACACTAGTCCTTTTCCAGTCATCTAACGGACGAGGGGTGGTCAAGATACAACGTGTAATGCCCCGAAACTCAAAGGAGCGAAGGGGGGACGTTTTGGGCCAGTTTGGGTTCTGGCTGAAGGCACACGGCCTGGGACACGGGCGTGTCCCAGGGCATGTCAAGCGCGTGTCGGCACTTAGCCGCGAAGTCGTCGAGATTTTCTCGATGATTCGCTGAGAATGGGCACGCGGCCTGCGACACGGGCGTGTCGCAGGGCGTGTCGACCCGTGTCGACACTTAGCCGCGGAGTCGTCGAGTTATACTCGACGAATCGTTGAGAATGGGCACACGGCCTGCGACACGGGCGTGTCGCAGGGCGTGTCGACCCGTGTCGACGATCGTCCCGGGGAGTCGTCGAGATTCACTCGACGATCGTCGAGACAAGGAACACGGCCTAGGACACGGGCGTGTCCAAGGCCGTGTCATCAAGTCGTCGATCTTCCCTCGACGAAATGTCTCGTGTACACGGCCTGGGGTCCAGGCGTGTCAATGTGACACGGGCAAGGACACGGGCGTGTCCTAGAACCCGTGCAGTGCTCGGGTTGAAAATGGGGGAAAAATCATGGTGTACACGGCCGGCTACACGACCGTGTCAGGTGGAACACGGGCGTGTCAGCTCGAACACGGGTGTGTTCGATACCCGTGTGAGGTTCCAGGTGATTCGATTTTGACGGTGAATGCGGCACACGGCCCTGGACACGGGCGTGTGCCAGGCCGTGTTCGGTCCAGATTGGGCATTTCAGCCCCGAATCAAAGCCTTTCGTTTTCTTAGGTTGAGATCCAACGGCTGGGGGTTGTTCTTGAGAGGATATACCCGTTAGTTGACTTAGAAATCCATCACTTTCCTTCACTTTTCATCTCTCTAAGTCCTTAGAGAAAGAGGAGAGCCAAGAGTGGAAGAGGAGCTAGATCCGCCATTGGAGGAGCTTCGGAGCTCCGAATCGCAAGCCGACTCCGGATCCACGGAGGCAACGCAAGTGCGGTGATTTCCATCCGATTACTTTTCAATGGCACCAAAGAGGAACTCAAGGGTAACGATCCTCATCTTCAGCATGAGTCGCTTTCTTTCTTAGCATAGGAAGCCCGCTCTCGCGAGTTTGCGGAGAGTTGGAGGCATTCCTTCGGGTAGATATGTGAAGTCCCCGTTGTTTAGAGTCCGTATGCGAGAACGGACATAGGCATGATGTGTGAAGCCTACCCGGACATGTTAGTCTGGATCGGTGATGTTGCATTGCATAAGGCCGGAGAAGACTCCGTGCTATTGGTTGTTTTTCGGGTTTTCTACGCGGTAGATTGCAGCAGGGAGCCTTGGGGACTAACCCAAAGGTGCACCCGAAAAACTGGGCGGCTACGAGATCTTGCCAACTTGGTGGCCTGAGAGCCAACTTGAACATAACGGGGTTTTGTGACTTGCGATAGAATGGGACTCGGAGGAAGTTTGACCCGCGCAAATGGCTTAAATTGTCGTTGCGATATGAGCACGGGTTAGATGGAACCGTACCCGCTTTATGTCGTTCGGTTAGAGAGACCTAAGGTTACGTGGCACTCGCCGTTGGCATAGATGTGAGTCTTCGGCGGTCAATGGCTTAAATTGTCGTGACCCAGGCCAGGAAGACAAATTGCTCATAGGTTTGGCCGTCTAAGTGGTGGTGGTGAGTCCGGAATGTTAATGGCTTTAATTGACGTGACATCGACCGGTTCACCGAGAATGTGCCCTGAGTGCACGGGACGTGTGGCCGTACGAGCCAACGTCTGTGATGTAATGGCTATGGTTATATTTATGGCTTGCTTATGCTAATGAAATGCAGGGAAGGAGCATCGCCGCCCCGAGTTGGGGGCAGGATCGTTATAATTTGGTCAGCATTGCTGACCGTTGCCTTGTTTTGCCACCATGCGGTGGTTTGTTGCTTGCAGGTGCAGCTGGACCAAGCGGTCAATAGCGGGCTAAAGCCCTTTTGCGAAGCTGGCCCTCGAAGGCCCAAGTAGAAGTGTTTACTGCTTTATTCATGTATGACCGGCCTCCATGCCGTGGTTTGTAAAACATGTAATTTTCAAGTGAAACACTTTGTAAGGCCTTAAGGCCGGTTTTGGGTATTTTTGTATAACATTCCTTTTGGTATTAGTGGACATTCATGCTCCTATGCTGGGTTCTTGTTTACAACTCTTATAAACTGCTTCCGCTAGAATGCTCTGTGTAGGACGTTGAGATTGGTTGGATGGTTTTCATACGTAACCACCCGGTCTGTCTGTGGTATATGGCGTCGGGCCCCGGCCGGACCTACTGCTATATACTATGCGACGGATAGGGGGTGTTACACAACGCATCACCATAACGGGGTGCTCGTCCTCTAAATCGCTTGGGACCCCTTCTGGGTCACTCTCCTCAGTAGCCTCATAAACGAAATCAGCAAGGTCGGTAGTCGACTCTAGAAGGGCTATGGCTTTAGTCTTCGTTGGGCATTCAAAGGCATAGTGGCCTTGAATGCCGCAAGAGTAACAAGTGGTGTTAGCCTTGCTAACCTTCCCTATAGGGACACACTCACTCACAGGATTCTTGTCGTTCCTAGCAGTAATCACGACAGACTTTGACTCGGCAGACCGAAACTTCCCTTTATCCTGATATGTGGAGGAAGAGGCTCCAGCTGTGGACTTTCCCTTCGCATGTGAATACCGGGAGTGAGCCTTAGAGGCTAAGTGCTTTTCGATGTCGAGGGCGGCATTAAATGTCGTGTTCAGGTCCGTATGACCATATCGTAAGAGCTTCCGCTGAATATCGGGATGAAGCCCCTTACGAAATCTGGATAGGGTGACCTCGGGGATCTCCCTCAAATCACAACGCACCATACGGTCTTTCAGTTCTCCCATATACTCAGCTACCGAATTGGAGCCCTATCGTAGAGTGGCAAGCTCATCGAACATCTGTGTCCGATGGTACGCGGGAACGTACTGATCGGTCAATAAGTTCTTCATCATGGCCCATCCAATAAGTGGGACCCCGTTCCCAGTTCCTAGCCTACGCTCTTCATTCAGCCAATAAGTTTTGGCACGCCCCGTTAGCTTCATCCTAGCAACTTGGACCTTTTGATGGTCCGTAAGGGTGTGCAAATCGAAGTAGCACTCCATATCCACCACCCAAGTAAGGAAGATCTGGGGATCTCCCATGCCATCATAAGTGGGGGCGTCAATCTTAATGGCCCTAGTGATATCGTAAGCACGATCATGGCGGTGTTCTCGAGGGGGCACTCGGGGAGAGTCCTCATCGGAATCCGACTCAGGAGTTTGTTGGCGCCGATTGGGCTGCTCAACATTAATGTGTAGCGGGGGTGGCATTGCTTGATTTTGCAGGATCTGTTCCAACATGTTTCTAAGCTCCGTCATTTTGTTACGTAGCCCTGCTATGGCCTCGGTGTTGGGATCCCCATGCTCGTTCGCAGCCATCCTAGACGTAGACGGTGTCACGTACTCCGATCCGTGCCTAGTGCGCATTCAGGTCTAGAAAATTTTGGAAAGGTGATTTTTCCTAGGGCTGTAGCTATACTGAAAATAAGATATTTTTAAAGTTTCCCGATGTGAGGAACACGTGGATCGTTAAAAATTTTTTTTTTTGAAATTTTGCTGAAAAATAAAGATTTCAGCCCGCTATTGGCAGAACACAGAAAATAATTTTTTTGAATTTTTTAAGATTCGATCGGCCAACAAGAAACGTAGAGAGGATGTTTGCAACGTGGGAGTTGAAACGACCGCCTCTGATACCAAATTGATGTAGGGGTGACCATGATTCGTGCTCGAATACGGTAACGGAAAATATTGTCACAAGACATAAAACCAAAGGGTAGGGCTCCGACCAAAAGCGAGCGAAAAGGGGTCGGGTTTGCTCCCAAATCCGAAAGAGAAAATTGCGTGACTCGATACAACGTCCTTAGGACCTACCTCACCAACAAGCACACAACTCACCGCAAGCCGGACTCGATACAACATCCTTAAGACCTACCTCTCCAACAAGCACACAACTCACCCCACCTACACAAGCATCTATTGTACCAACTTGAGCCGTTTCAACGCAGCAATAATTTTTTTTCGGAGCGGCGGAAAACTTCAATAGGCGGTCGAGTTCGAGTTGTGATTAACTCCCTTGTTAACACCAAAATGTGCCAATCTTGGAGGGCAAGTCAAGGCTAGGCCAAGCCTCGCTCTTGCAACGGGTCTACCCAATCCAGATCACAAGAGGTTCAATAACAACGAAATCGAAATCGGAATTTGCAAGCGACGTATTTAAAAATCACGGAAGAAACGGTTTGCAAAAACCTCCACAAAATCTAAAGCAAGAATCTCTAAAGGGGAAGGAGTTACCCAACCAAGAACAACAATCACACAAGATAAGGTGGGAGAATCACTATCTCCACGGATCCACCGGCTTCACACCGAATGGGCTGCAACCTTCTTCCTTGGAGTCGCACCGAAAGGAAGCCACGCCAGCGTCGCACTGCAGTAGGGGGAGGAAGCAAGGGGGGCTGCGGCTTCACACCTTGGCCGGCGGCTAGGGAGGAAACCCTCTTGGCCGAACTCTCTCAATGAGGGTTAGGGTTGATTTTTTAAATTCTCTCTAACTTCATTCTCAAAAGGATCTCCTTATATAGGAGTTACAACACACATCTAGCCATCCAACATGGAGATTAAATCTCATCGATCCGGAAGGCTAAATACACACCAAAATGTTTGCAGGAAATAAATAAATATTACAAGTCATAAATGAATATAAAATTATTAACCAAGATTGGAATAATTTTATATTCGCACATAAAATAATAAATCATGAGAAATTAATTAAAATAGTCTTCAGGTGAGGGTAGCACGCCGCGGGCGTAGGTTGTAGCGGCGTCGTCCGTTAGCGTCATCACGGCTCCGAAGGTCTTTATGTTGTAGAGCCTCGGCAACTGGATCGTCATCAAGTAGTGGCGGAGGGGCAGCGGCATCAAGTGGACCTCTTCTTTTGTTGGACGGGGTATGTTCCTGGGTCCAGGTTGAGGCAGTGGCAGGCCACATCTGCATCAACTCCTGCCATCTCCGCGGCGTTCCATGCGAAGATGTCCACATTCTTCTGGATGCACACCATCATCCTGCCTTGGTCTTCCGGGGTCAGCCCTCCGCTGATGCGGACCTTCTCCACCCTGCCTCCACGGGTGAGAACCTCCAACTCCACCACTTCGTCTGCAGCCTCCAACCTGGACTGGTCCCCCAATCCTTCAGCATCCCTTTTCCCCAGAATGGTGAAGTCCACCTCCACCTCATCCTCTATGGCCATCACTTCGACCATCTCCTCATGCTCTCTTCCTGATGTCTCCTCTGCGCAGCTCTCTACCTCCAGCTCCTCCCTGCCAGCTTCCTGCTCAGCCTCCTCCATTATTCACTCCATCTCCTCGGCTCCCTAATGCCAAGAGATGGAGTTCACGGCGGTGATATAGCATTCCCGCACCACCTTGGGGTCCCCCCTGACCCTGACCTGAATCCCCTCAGCGCTGATAAGGTGTAACGCCCTGAAACTCAAAGCAGCAATGGGGGACGTTTTGGGCCAGTTTGGGTTCTGGCAGCAGGCACACGTCCTAGGACACGGGCGTGTCACAGGGCGTGTCAAGCCTATGTCGACACTCAGTCGGGAAGTCGACACTTTGGTTTCGACATTATGTTGAGACTGGGCACACGGCCTGCGACACGGGCGTGTCGCAGGGCGTGTCGACCCGTGTTGACACTTAGCCGCGAAGTCGACACTCTGCGTTCGACGAAGTGTCGAGACATGGCACACGGCCTGCGACACGGGCGTGTCGCAGGGCGTGTCGACCCGTGTCGACACTCGTCCCGGGAAGTTGACACTTTGGTGTCGACAATGTGTCGAGACAAGGCACACGGCCTAGGACACGGGCGTGTCCAAGGCCGTGTCGAGAGGTCGACGATCTTCGCTCGACGAAGTGTCGAGTGTCGAGACCATGTACACGGCCTGGGGTCCAGGCGTGTTGAGGTGACACGGGTAAGGACACGGGCGTGTCCTAGAACCCGTGCAGTGCTCGGGTTGATTTTGGGGAAAAATGATAGGGGTACACGGCCGGCCTCACGGTCGTGTCACATGGAACACGGGCGTGTCAACTCGAACACGGGCATGTTTGATACCCGTGTGAGGTTCCAGGCGAGCCGATTTTGACGGCGAATGAGGCACACGGCCCTGGACACGGGCGTGTACCAGGCCGTGTTCGGTCCAGATTGGGCATTTCAGTCCCGAATCAAAGCCGTTCGTTTCCTTATTTTGAGATCCAACGGCTGGGGGTTGTTCCTAACGGGATATACCCGGGATTGGACTTAGAAACCCTCACTTTTTCTTAAGTGTTATCTTTCTAAAACCTTATAGAGAGAGGAGAGCCAAGGGAGGAAGAAGGAGCTAGATCACGCCATTAGAGGAGCTTCGAAGCTCCGAATCGCGAGCCGACACCGGATCCACAGAGGCAAAGCTAGTGCGGTGCTTTTCATCCGATTACTTTTCAATGGCGCCAAAGAGGAACGCTAGGGTAACGATCCTCATCTTGAGCATGAGTAGCTCTCTTTCTTTGCATAGGAAGCCCGCTCTCGCGAGTTTGCGGAGAGTTGGAGGCGTTCCTTCGGGTAGATATGTGAAGTCCCCGTTGTTTAGAGTCCGTAAGCGAGAACGGACATATGCATGATGTGTGAAGCCTACCCGGACATGTTGGTCTGGATCGGTGATGTTGCATTGCATAAAGCCGGAGAAGACTCCGTGCTATTGGTTGTTTTTCGGGTTTTCTACGCGGTAGATTGCAGCAGGGAGCCTTGGGGACTAACCCAAAGGTGCACCCGGAAAACTGGGCGGATACGAGATCTTGCCAACTTGGTGGCCTGAGCGCCAACTTGAACATAACCGGGTTATGTGAATTGTGATGGATATGGGACTCGGTGGAAGTTTGACCCGCGCAAATGACTTAAATTGTCGTTGCGATGTGAGCACGGGTTAGATGGAACTGTACCCATTCTATGTCGTTCGGTTAAAGAGACCTAAAGGCACGTGGCACTTACCGTTGGCATAGATTAGGGTCTTTGGAGGTTGATGACTTAAATTATCGTGACCCAGGCCAAGAAGACAAATTGCTCATAGGTTTGGCCGTCTAAGTGGCGGTGGAGAGTCCGGTATGTCGATGGCTTAAATTGACGTGACATCGACCGGTTCACCGAGAATGTGCCCTGAGAGCACGGGGCGTGTGGCCGTGCGAGCCAACGTCTGTGATGAAATGGCTATATATATACATTGCTCGCTTATGCTAATGAAATGCAGGGAAGGAGCATCGCCGCCCCGAGTTGGGGGCGGGATTGTTATAATTTCGTCAGCATAGCTGACTATTGCCTTGTTTTGCCACCGTGTGGTGGTATGTTGCTTGCAGGTGCAGCTGGACCAAGCGGTCAATAGCGGGCTAAAGCCCGAATGCGAAGCCGGCCCTTGAAGGCCTAATTGGAAGTGTTTACTGCATTATTCATGTGTGACCGGCCTACGTGCCGTGGTTTGTAAAACATGTAATTTGAAGTGAAACATTTTGTAAGGCCTTAAGGCTTATTTTGGGTATTTTGTATAACATTCCTATTTTGTATTAGTGGACATTCATGCTCTAATGCTGTGTACTTTATTGCAACTTTTATAAACTGCTTCCGCTAGAATGTTCTGTGTAGGACGTTGAGATTGGTTGGATGGTTTCCATAAGTAACCACCCGATCTGTCTATGGCATACGACGTCGGGCCCCGACCGGACCTACTGCTATATACTATGTGACGGATATGGGGTGTTACAATTTGGTATCAGACTACTGGTTTTGGTCGGGCTTAAACTGAATTTGTGGGAGAATTCTTTTTTAGGGGTGGTGAGCACATTGTGTGCGTCATCGTAATAACAGTAAAAAGAACCCATGAATGTCCACTTAGGAATGAAAATACTCGTGTTTGAGGAACCTGCGTGTTCCTATAATTGCTGTTTGCAATTTATGTGGTCGCTTAACGGTGTTTTGTACCACTATAGGTGACCAGAAGTGGTGTTGGGCCGTCAGAACGCCGAGTTTTTGAGGCTAGTAGTGCACCGGATGTTGCTCCTGCAACACCTCTGTCGGCTGAAAATATTCGATTGGTGGCTGAAGCGGTGTTGGCCGTGATAAATGCGCAGCCTGCAAGGCAAACGCAGCAGCCCGCTCCTGTGATGGAGCAAGAACCTCTTCAAGAGGCTGAGCCGAGGAGAGTGGAGCAAGTGGTTGTGGAACCGGTGGTGCCGAGGAGGGCAACTGAGAGGAAGCTTAAGCATGTAATGAGCTTTAACCCTCCGTTATTCTCGGGGTTGGGAACCCCATCTCAGGCTGAAGACTGGCTCTCCAGGGTGAAGTGAGTAATGACAGCGACAGAGACGGAGGAGTGGCAAATGACCACCATCGCTACGTTCCTTTTGGACGGTGAAACGAGGATGTGGTGGGAAGGATTGGAGCTGCACTTACTGAGAGGTAGGCAACTTGGTGATGTCTCGATGGAGGAGTTCTCGAGATTATTTTTGGCTAGATACCTCCCTTCGACACAGAAGATAGCATTGGAGAATGAGTTCATGAAGTTGGTATAGGGTGAGAGGAGCGTGGATGAATATCTCCACGAGTTTACTCGTCTGAGTCGTTAAGCTAGCTCCACCATCATGGATGAGGAGCGCAAGCCTAATCGCTTCTATGAAGGCTTGAGGGATGAGTTGAGACTACTACTTTCGGGGCCGATGATGCAGGGTTTCTTAACCTTGGTCAATACTGCCCGGTCCTTGGAGAAGTACATGAAGAATGTACAAGCAAAGAAAAGCTTGGGTGAGAAGAAATCTGAAATTAAAGTGCCGACTATTTCAAAGACCGGCTATCGGAGGTCTTTCAAGAAGCATAGGACTTCGGGTCCAGCTCCTTCTGGCACTTCTGGGGCGACTACGAGTCGGACCCCGGGCGCGTGTTTTACATGTGGAAAGATGGGGCACTTTGCCCGTGACTGTTGGAGCGGATGTCCTAAGTCCGAGAGGAAGCCGGGAGCTACCTATGAAGAGAAGGGAAAGGCGGTGGAGTCGACCGCATCCCATTATGCTCCGGCCCAACCAAGGGTCTACAATCTTGGCCAACAGGAGGCCAACAAACAGGCTGATGTGGTGACAGGTACGGTTTAATTTATACCAAGTCAATTTCTTTAAATACTTGTTATGCACATGTTACCTTACCACTGCTTGTTTAGGATTTGTATTGATTTGTGAAAATCCGGCACGAGCACTCTTCGATACGGGAGCTTCACACTCTTTCTTGTCCGAAGGATTTATATCACGCATCGGAGTCCCTTCTTCGATGGTGAAGGATAAGTTGGATGTGTTGTTGCCCAATGGGTGTTCGATGCGAGCGGATAGGATCTGCGATGTTAAGATTCGTATTGGGGAGCAGGAGTTCGACCTGCGGGCGTCTTTACTTCCGTTGGTGGAGTTCGACGTAATATTTTTCATGGACTGGCTCTCGGAGCAGCAGGCCCATATAGATTGCGGTAGCAAGGAAATCAAGCTAGGTGCGAGTCGTGAGATGACTTTTACGGGCTTAAATGGGTCGAGCAAGACATTGATGTCTGCTCTTCACGTGGTGAAGGTGGTTCGTGCCGGAGCAGAACTGTTCTTTACAGTAATGGAGGTTGCAAAGCCGAAGCCCGCGTTGTATTGTATTTCAGTGGTATCGGAATACCCTGATGTGTTCCCCGCAGATCTTCCTGGAGCCTCGCCTCAGCGGGAGATAGATTATACAATCGAGCTAGTGTCAGGTGCAAAGCCTGTGTCACGATCTCCTTATCGGCTAGCGCCTAAGGAAATGGCAGAGCTGAAAGTTCAACTGCAAGAGTTGTTGGAGCAAGGGTATGTGCGCCCGAGTTCTTCGCCTTGGAGCGCACCGGTCCTCTTTGTTAAGAAGAAGGACGGAAGCTTGAGGCTATGTATTGATTATCGGGAGCTCAACAAGCTGACTGAGAAGAACAAGTACCCGATCCCCCGGATTGATGATCTTTTTGATCAGTTAGTCGGGTCGACGGTGTACTCGAAGTTAGATCTCAAGGCTGGGTACTATCAGCTGCGAATAAGGGAGAGGGATATCCCGAAGACAGCGTTTAGTATGAGATACGGGCATTATGAGTTTACGGTCATGCCGTTTAGGCTGACTAATGCGCCGTCAGTGTTCATGGATTTGATGAACAGGACTTTCTGGGAGTACTTGGATCATTTCGTGATCGTCTTCATCGACGATATTTTGGTGTACTCGCAAAGTGAGGAAGATCACTTCAAGCATCTTCATTTGGTGTTGGAGACGCTAAGGAGAAATCAGTTCTATGCCAAGTTCTCGAAGTGCGAGTTTTGGCTATCCTCAATGGCGTTCCTCGGGCATATAGTAAGTGGAGGGGGTATTGCTGTGGATCCGGCGAAGATTGTGGCGATACGGGAGTGGCCTGAGCTTGTTACGGTAGCGGAAGTCCGGAGTTTTCTGGGGCTTGCCGGCTATTATAGGCGCTTCGTAGAGAACTTCTCGCGGATAGCGTTACCTCTCACTACATAGACGAGTAAGGAGCATAAGTTCGTTTGGACGCCGGAGTGCGCACGAGCTTTTGAGGAGTTGAAGTGTCGGTTGACCACAGCGCCTGTGCTGAGTTCGCCATGTGTGACCGAAGGCTATGTGATTTATAGCGATGCTTCAGGCAGCGGTTTGGGTTGCGTGCTACTTCAACACGGAAGTGTAATAGCTTATGGCTCAAGACAACTAAAAGTGCATGAAAGGAACTATCCGGTCCATGACTTGGAGTTAGCGGCCGTGATTTTTGCCTTGAAGCTGTGGAGACACTACTTGTACGGTGTGAAGATTAATATCTACACCGATCACAAGAGTCTGAAGTATCTTATTGATCAGACTGATCTGAATATGCGGCAGCGTAGATGGATGGAGTTCCTGGGGGACTATACATTCAAGATCCACTACGTGCCTAGTAAAGGGAATGCGGTTACGGACGCGTTGAGTCGCCGAGCCCCCGCTCAAGCCAATTGGCTATCGGTGCATGATGAGCGGTTGGTGCGAGAGTTGGAGGCGTTGGAGATTGTTTGTATGGACAGGCAATCAAGTGCTGAAGCAGTTCTGAATTGGACTAAAGTCCAATATGACCTGGCTGATCGTATTCGGCAGGCTTTGGATATGGATGCTCATATGAAGCAGTTCATGGTAGAGGCTCTGGATGGGTCAAATTCCCAATTAGTCGTGGAGGACGGATTGCTTTGGAAAGACGGTCGTTTGTGCGTCCCAAGTGTGGGCAATTTGCGGGTGGAGTTGTTGTACGAGGCACACCATACCAAGTACTCGATTCACCCGGGGAGCACGAAGATGTACCGTGATGTGAAGAAACTGTTTTGGTGGCCGGGTTTGAAAAAGGATGTGGCGCTATACGTAGCGAAGTTCCAAACTTGCGCCTTGGTAAAGGCGGAGTGCCAAAAGCTGTGAGGATTTCTTAAGTCCTTGCCTATTCCGGAGTGGAAATTTGACGACATCTCTATGGACTTTGTGCACGGTTTGCCAAGGTCGCAAAAGGGAAACGACGTCATTTGGGTGGTTGTTGATCGATTAACGAAGGTGTCGCATTTTAATCCGCATAGGAAGGATGATCCGGTGGAGAAGTTGGTAAAGCTTTATGTGGATAACATAGTGCGGCTTCATGGTGTGCCCCGCAGCATCGTGAGTGACCGAGATGGGCGGTTCACGTCCAATGATTGGAGGCTTGTGCAACAAATGTTGGGAACGAAGCTGAAGTTCAGCACAGCCTTCCATCCGCAAACGGATGGGCAGACCGAGAGGGTGAATAGAACTATGGAAGACATGCTCCGCATGTGTGTCTTGGATTTCGGAAAGCAATGGGAAGACCACCTTTATTTGGTGGAGTTCACATACAACAATAACTACCAAGCGAGTATTCAGATGGCGCCTTTCGAGGCCCTATATGGTAGAAAATATCGCACGCCATTGTCTTGGTTAGAAACGGGTGAGTCAAGGTTGTATAAGCGATCAGAAGTGGAGGGTGCTACTTCTTTGGTGCGAACCATTCGGGAGAGGTTGCTTATCGCTCAGGACCGGCAAGCAAAGTACTATAATGCCAAGCACAGGAACGTGGAGTTCGCTGTGGGCGATTATGTATACTTAAAGATCAAGCCGTTCAAGGGTGTCTCGCGGGTGCGGCGATTGAAAAAGCTAAGCCCGAGGTACCTTGGACCATTTGAGGTTCTGGAGCGAGTTGGTGAAGCGGCCTATCGGTTGAAGCTTTCAGTGGAGCTAAGTGGTTTACATGATGTATTCCACTTTTCGGTGCTTCGGAAGGCGGTGCAAGAGCCTACGCAAGTGATCGCGGTTGATCAAGTACCGGTGGATTGTGGGCTGATGACAGAGGTCAAGCCTGTGCGGATTGAGGACTCGGAGGTCAAGCGGCTACGCAATAAAGAGATCAGGATGGTCAAAGTCCGGTGGGACAATTACGGTCGTGAGGAGCTCTCTTGGGAGCGAGAGCAGACTATGCTTGACGAGTATCCGGAGTTATTCCGCACAGGTACAAATTTTGGTTTTGTACATGTCTTTCCTTTATATAATTTCGTGGACGAAATTCTTTTAAGAGGGGGAGAGTTGTAACGCCCCGAAACTCAAAGCAGCAAAGGGGGATGTTTTGGGCCAGTTTGGGTTCTGGCAGCAGGCACACGGCCTGGGACACGGGCGTGTCCCAGGGCGTGTCAAGCCTGTGTCAACACTCAGTCGGGAAGTCGACACTTTGGTTTCGACATTGTGTCGAGACTGGGCACAAGGCCTGCGACACGGGCGTGTCGCAGGGCGTGTCGACCCGTGTCGACACTTAGCCGCGAAGTCGACACTCTGCGTTCGACGAAGTGTCGAGACATGGCACACGGCCTGCGACACGGGCGTGTCGCAGGGCGTGTAGACCCGTGTCGAAACTCGTCCCGGGAAGTCGACACTTTGGTGTCGACAATGTGTCGAGACAAGACACACGGCCTAGGACACGGGCGTGTCCAAGGCCGTGTCGAGAGGTCGACGATCTTCGCTCGACGAATTGTCGAGTGTCGAGACCGTGTACACGGCCTGGGGTCCAGGCGTGTTGAGGTGACACGGGTAAGGACACGGGCGTGTCCTAGAACCCGTGCAGTGCTCGGGTTGATTTTGGGGAAAAATGATAGGGGTACACGGCCGGCCTCACGGCCGTGTCACATGGAACACGGGCGTGTCAACTCGAACACGGGCGTGTTCGATACCCGTGTGAGGTTCCAGGCGAGCCGATTTTGACGGCGAATGAGGCACACGGCACTGGACACGGGCGTGTGCCAGGCCGTGTTCGGTCCAGATTGGGCATTTCAGTCCCGAATCAAAGCCGTTCGTTTCCTTATTTTGAGATCCAACGGCTGGGGGTTGTTCCTGAAGGGATATACCCGGGATTGGACTTAGAAACCCTCACTTTTTCTTAAGTGTTATCTTTCTAAAACCTTAGAGAGAGAGGAGAGCCAAGGGAGGAAGAATGAGCTAGATCCCGCCATTGGAGGAGCTTCGAAGCTCCGAATCGCGAGCCGACTCCGAATCCACGGAGGCAAAGCTAGTGCGGTGCTTTTCATCCGATTACTTTTCAATGGCGCCAAAGAGGAACGCTAGGGTAACGATCCTCATCTTGAGCATGAGTAGCTCTCTTTCTTTGCATAGGAAGCCTGCTCTCGCGAGTTTGCGGAGAGTTTTAGGTATTCCTTCGGGTAGATATGTGAAGTCCCCGTTGTTTAGAGTCCGTAAGCGAGAACGAACATAGGCATGATGTGTGAAGCCTACCCGGACATGTTGGTCTAGATCGGTGATGTTGCATTGCATAAAGCCGGAGAAGACTCCGTGCTATTGGTTGTTTTTCGGGTTTTCTACGCGGTAGATTGCAGCAGGGAGCCTTGGGGACTAACCCAAAGGTGCACCCGGAAAACTGGGCGGATACTTGATCTTGCCAACTTGGTGGCCTGAGCGCCAACTTGAACATAACCGGGTTATGTGAATTGTGATGGATATGGGACTCGGTGGAAGTTTTACCCGCGCAAATGACTTAAATTATCGTTGCGATGTGAGCACGGGTTAGATTGAACCGTACCCGTTCTATGTCGTTCGGTTAAAGAGACCTAAAGGCACGTGGCACTTACCGTTGGCATAGATTAGGGTCTTTGGCGGTTGATGACTTAAATTGTCGTGACCCAGGCCAAGAAGACAAATTACTCATAGGTTTGGCCGTCTAAGTGGCGGTGGTGAGTCCGGTATGTCGATGGCTTAAATTGACGTGACATCGACCGGTTCACCGAGAATGTGCCCTGAGAGCACGGGGCGTGTGGCCATGCGAGCCAACGTCTGTGATGAAATGGCTATATATATACATTGCTCGCTTATGCTAATGAAATGCTAGGAAGGAGCATCGCCGCCCCGAGTTGGGGGCGGGATCGTTATAATTTGGTCAGCATAGCTGACCGTTGCCTTGTTTTGCCACCGTGTGGTGGTATGTTGCTTGCAGGTGCAGCTGGACCAAGCGGTCAATAGCGGGCTAAAGTCCGAATGCGAAGCCAGCCCTTGAAGGCCTAATTGGAAGTGTTTACTGCTTTATTCATGTGTGACCGGCCTCCGTGCCGTGGTTTGTGAAACATGTAATTTGAAGTGAAACATTTTGTAAGGCCTTAAGGCTTATTTTGGGTATTTTGTATAACATTCCTATTTTGTATTAGTGGACATTCATGCTCTAATGCTGGGTTCTTTATTGCAACTTTTATAAACTGCTTCCGCTAGAATGCTCTGTGTAGGACGTTGAGATTGGTTGGATGGTTTCCATAAGTAACCACCCGGTCTGTCTGTGGCATATGGCGTCGGGCCCCGGCCGGACCTACTGATATATGCTATGTGACGGATAGGGGGTATTACATAAGGGGCCTGCTGAAGATGGTGCTGTAGCTGTTGGGGGCATCCACAATGACGAACTTGCAGTTTCTAGACTGCCGCCCCAGGGTGACATGGAGGCCGACTCCTCCCTCCACTTCCTTCCTCTCCCCCGAAAATCAGAACAAGGGTCCGTCCGAGGCCAGCACCCTCGATACCAATTGAAAGTGCAGCTAGATCTGATATACTCTAGAGTGGGGGTGAATAGAGTATATGGTGCTTGAAAACATTTTACAACAATTGTTGTAATCTGAGTGAACAGGGAAGCAACTATTAAATCTAATCACAAAATAACCTACAACAGAAATTAATCACAGATCTAAACTAATCACAAAACAATCACAGCCAGAAACAAAAATAAAGACAAGCAAGCCAGAAGACACAAGGAGCTATAGTGGTTCCCCTAAACTTGGGTACATCCACTCTTCTACCACCCTAGGTAGGAATCCACTGCAGGATGAGTTGATCAGGTGTCCTGGGCACCAATGAGCTTTTGATAAGGTGCTCAAAAACCAAATCAGATTTTTTGATCAGGTGTCTTGCCACCAATGAGCTTTTGACAAGGTGCTTAAAAACCAAGCTCAAACTTTTGAAGGGAGTTTGAAAAACCCTTTACAGAGATGGGGATGAGAGAGTTATGTAAGGCTTCTCTTTCTCAAAGCAGCTGAGAAGACTATGTGGATTTTATGTTGTCAAAGCTCCCCCTGAGTTCTTGAGATGTTCAGGAAATGAAGCTTTGTTGTAGGGTGATAGGCCTTCAGAAGTTGATCTCCAACAAATGATGATTTCAGCAACAGCTGAAATGTTAGGTGTCTGGAGTCTTGAAAGATGTTGGCCTTGAACACTTGAATCACAAGAGATCAGAAGATTTCAGAAGGTTTGATCTGCTTGGATGTGTGTTCTTGTATGAATTCTTTGAGACAGAGAATGTTTTGTTCTTGTTCTTCTTATCTGTATTGTCTCTTCTGATCTGTGTTGTGAGTGATGGAGAGATTCAAAATCTTGTATTTTATTCTCTGGTTCTGAATAGAAAGTCATCCTCTGTCAAGAATAGCCGTTGGCCTGACATTAATTGCATCCTTAATTGCAAATGTCTTCTGGAGGAAAGTCCAAAGAAACATTCCTTGATAATCCCTTAAAACTTGGTCCAGAATAAATGAAAACGGCTAGAAAATCTTCTGAATTAATTGCTGAATAACTTCTGAATTTTAATCTTGAAAAATCCTTTAACTCATCAGAAAAACGTCAAACTGAGCTCTGCTATCGTCGAACTGAGCTCAGCGATTTGGACTTAGACAGCAACAAAAATCGTCGATCTGGGCTCAAAGATCATCGATCTGAGCTCAGAGATAGAGAATCAATACTGAGTCAAGATCGTTGAACTGAGCTCGCAGATCGTCGAATGGAGTTCGACGATTTGTTGAAGTTGAGCTCAGCAATCGTCGAATGGAGTTCGACGATCTGTCGAAGATGAGCTAGACGATCGTCGATTGTAGTTCGACGATTCATCGTACTGAGCTCGACGATATGACTTAGTCTTCAAACTGAAAATCTTTGGTCTTGAGAGCAGCTACCAAACCTAAATACTATCCCTTAGACTCAATTCTAATTGACCTTTAGATCTATACAGGAGGTCAAAACCAAGTTTCCTAGAGACATAGTGATCCTGATCCAAATTAGTAATAGGGTGTTCCAACAATCTCCCCCTATTTGGGTTAGGATTACTATTTACAAAATTTGGAAAAATTAAATAACAACAATATACAAATCAACAAAACAGAAAAGCAATAAGAAGGACATAGCAGAACCACGGATATATATTATCTCAGACAGAGTTCAGAATTCAGAATGATTGTCACCTTACATAGTTATTCTTTCTCCTTGCTCTTTATAAGTTTGATTTCTCTATTTGGGTTGAGAGCCTCTTTCTTTGACATTCTGCCATCTACTGCACCTAAAGAGATTTTCTGTTTGGGCCTGGGAACTACAGCTTCAGGATGCAGCTCCATATACCTATCAGAGTCAAAGAATTTGCTTGAGCCATATCTTTCCAATTCTTTCTTTCTTTGCTCAAACAATGTAGTGTTGTTGGAAGAATCTCTTCCCTGCTCTTTAGCTTTCTTAATCTGATCCAGTGCAGCAAGCTCTTTCATCCTGGCAGTCCAAGCATTAGGGTTATTTTCAGGATCCTCAAAGGGCACTGGTGGCTCATATCTATTGGATGGATTATCTTGAGGAGGCCTGGATGAAACTACTTCCTTTATCTTATAGGGAAAAGGACCTGAGGTTGTTTCTGATGAGGTTTGTCCTTCCCTGGAGTAAGGATGTTGCCTTGAATAACCTTTTGAATAAACTTGGACTTCCCTTTGATTTCCTCTATAGTTTGCTCTTCTAGATTGAGAACCCCTGGACTGGCTTTCCCTATGATAAGATCTGGCATAAGGCTGATAGGGGGTTTGGCTTTTGGCAGAGGGTTGAGCACCTGAGCTTCCAACTGCACCTGCATCAGGAGGAGGTGGTGGAGGAGGATGAGAATGATGAAACTGGGAAGATCCTTTTTCGTACTTCCTCTTTTTCTTCATGGCTTTAAGTAGGTTCTTTGAATATTGCATCCAGTGCTCTCTTATGAGGCAGTCATGAAGAATGTAATATGGAATGTCATTATTGTCCTTGACTTTGGCTGGAGGTACTCTTTTCATGGCTTTGCTCCTTGCCTTTATCTTTCTGGCAATAGTGGTAGAGGAGTCATCAGAATCAGTCTTTAATTCATCACTTTCAGAACTTTGCTCATCATATAGAGCATCAATCTTTTTCATCAATTCTTTCTGAAGCTAGGTTGAAGCAGATGAAACAGCAGTGGTTGGAGCAGCAGATACAGCACTTGTAGCAATTGAAGTTGAAGCAGTAGCAGTAGCAACAAACACAGAAGTTGAAGCAGTAATAATAACAGACACAGAAAGTTCTGGAGTAGCACTCTTAGAATGTATAACAGCAGTAATATTAGCAGCAGTAATAACAGTAGCAGTTGGGCAGCAGCAGTTTCAAATGAAACACTTTCAGATACAACAATATCGGCAACATCAGGAATATCATCAGCAAACATAGAAGGCTCAAAATCATGTGCCTCTATCATCTGCATATCCTTAGAAATTGACTCATCAACAGGGGTAGCAGCAGCAACAGAAACATCAACAATATCAGCAGGAATAGCAGCAGCATATACTGAATTGACAAAAGAAGTTATAATGCTGGTGTCACAACATTAGAAGGGCACAAGGGCCTTGGTCAGATCCTCTGATGGCTAGACAGCAACTCTCTCTGGAAGACAAACTTTCTCTGGAAGACAACTGAAATACATTGAATCAAATACTGAAAGTAAGGACCTGATGTCCACTGGGAAGACTGCAACTGGAGGTGGAACTGGAGCTTGAAGAACAACAGCAGCAGCAACAACAATAACTGAAGAAACAACAGGCAAGCTAACTTCATAGGGCATCTCCCTCTGCCTAGATTCAGATAAGGCTAGATCAAGGCACACTGATGAAGGGATTGCCTGAGGGAATAAGGAGGAGAGCCTGGCAGAAAGAGCTGCCACTGACTGGAGTAATGGAGCCAAGGAGGTCTCTAATAGAAGAGATAGTCTGGGGGCTAGCAATTTATATATCCTGTCAGCTAGGGCTGGAAGATCTACTTGCTCAACAGGGATGTGATCAGAGGTAGAGGATGGAGGTGGAGCTACTGGTGATGGTGGTGGAGAGCTGGTGGATGGTAGGAGTGATGGTTGAGGTGTGGGTATAGTGGAGATGGAAGACAGAGGGATTGAGATAGAGGGCGTGAAGGTGGGTTGATCAATGATCTCTTGTAGAAGTTCCTGGTAAGATGTTGATGAGGAGGGTAGCTCAGGAGGAGATGAGGGTGAGTCATCCATGAATGAATCATTAATAAGATTGAAGGAGGGAATGACAGGTGATGTGGCAATGTCTGATTGAGGGTAGGAATATAATGGATGGAAGATTTCTTCTGTTGTTGGTAGAGTTGGAATTGGAGATGGTATTGATGTTGGAGAAGGGCTGGAGATGATGATAGTGGATGGAGTTTGAATGGTGGATGGAACTGGAGAAGATGGAATTGGAGGAGGAGGAGAGGCAGCAGCAGGCAAGTCATCTGCATGAGCAGAGACTTGAGGGGAAGTGACTATTACAGTCCTAGTGCCTGAAGGTGTGCTTGAAGAGGGCCTGTTGGGCTTGATGATATGTCTGTCCCATTTGCCAAATAGGGCACAGGATAATCTCTTAGAAGCATTAATATGTATCCCAGATGATACAAGCAGAGTAGGGCATCTGTTCTGCAGAAAGAGGCCTAGAATCCTCCCAAAATTCACAAAATTCTTATTTATTTTCTTTTTAATCAGGTCAAAGAAGACCTCTCCCCAGTCCAATTGTTTCTTGTTCACTATGACTCCCATTAAGCATAGCTGATACCTAGAAATGGTATCATGTGCTGAGTGCATAGCTAACAAAACCTTCCCAACTACATCAGCCAAGAACCTGTACTCCACATATAGGTTCTTCTTCAGCAACTTGCTAGGGTTAGCCTCAGAGTGACCCATTCTTGCAAGCAGATCAGCAAATTCCTCTCCAGATAAATCAGCAGAATCCCTTCCAGAGCTTAACTCAAAAACTTCTGTCAGAATAGTTGGGGTCAAGGGTACCTGGGTGCCAGAAATTGATCCAACTATGGTGTTTTGATCCTGGTTGTGGGCAGTGTAGACCCACTCCTTAATCTCATCAGCAGCAAATTTGATACTGGTGGTCATGATTGTAGCAAGTTTCTGCTCCTTGAAGAGTTCCAAAATATCCTGGAAAACTTGAACAATTGTGCTGAAGGACTCCATGTCAATATCAAAGCCGACATCAAATTTCATTGCGGCAAGAACAGCAACAGAAACGTCCATGGTTACCTGCAAAAATCAACAAGCAAAACGACCAAGTGTAGAAATGTTGGGAGGGAAAGAGAGTTTTTGCAGAGAAATCGAAAGCGCAAAAGGAGAACGACGGCGAAAAAATGAATTTTATTTTAGGGTTCGACGCAGAAAAGGAAAGATCGTTGAACTCAGTTTGACGATCGGGGCTTCTAAAGGAATCTGAAGAGTCTTCAATATCATCGATCTCCGTTCGACGATATTGGAGAGCGTCGATCTCTGTTCGACGATCGTTCAGAGAACAAAATCGGCGAGCGCCGTTCGACGATCGTTGACCGGAAGAGATAGTTCATACTATCTGAGGAGCGCTGAACTCAGGTCGATGATTTCGGAAATCGTCGATCTCCATTCGACGATCTGGGGGAAAATCGTCGAGCGCAGTTCAGAGACCAGAAATACATTCTAGACACTAGGAAAAATCAAGATGTTTGCCTAGTATTAGTCAATTTTTAAACTTTTAAAATCTTGGATATTATTTTAGACTTCCTCCATCTAACATTCCTAACTGATTTAGGAAGAAGGTGTGTTTCTTTTCATCCAAGGGCTTGGTGAAAATATCTCCCCTTTGTAAATCAGTTGGGATATATTGCAGTTCAATTTTTTCTTTTCAACATTATCCCTTAAGAAGTGATGCCTAATTTCTATGTGTTTTGTCCTACTATGGAGGACTGGATTTTGAGCTATAGAAATAGCACTGGTGTTATCACAAAAGATTTTAGACTTCTCTAAGTTGTAGCCATAGTCTAGGAGTTGGTTTTGAATCCACAAGATTTGTGAACAACAGCTGCCTGCAGCCATATATTCAGCTTCAGCAGTTGAAGTTGACACAGAAGTTTGTTTCTTACAAAACCAAGAGACAAGTCTGTCACCAAGGAACTGACAAGTTCCACTGGTGATTTTCCTGTCAATTCTGCATCCAGCATAATTAGCATCAGAAAATCCAGTTAAATCAAATGCTGAATCTTTGGGATACCAGAGACCTAGATTTGGACAACTTTTAACATACCTGAGAATCCTCTTTACTAGTGTTAGGTGTGACTCTTTAGGGCTTACTTGGAACCTAGCACATATACATGTAGCAAACATTATATCTGGTCTAATAGCTGTAAGGTACAGTAAAGAGCAAATCATTGCTCTATATGTTGTCTGATCAACAGGTTTCCCATGTTCATCAGCATCCAATACAGCATTGGTAGGCATAGGTGTTTTCATGCAAGATGCTTCAGACATACCAAATTTTTTAACCAATTCATTTGCATACTTGGTTTGAGAAATAAAGATGCCTTCATCATGTTGTTTGACTTGCAATCCTAGAAAGAAGGATAGCTCACCCATGCTACTCATTCCAAATTTAGAATGCATTAGGTTGGAGAACCTTCTGCACAATTTTGAATCAGTAGAACCAAAAATAATATCATCTACATAAATCTGTACTAGTAGGGTATGGGACTTATGGGTTCTAATGAAAAGAGTTTGGTCTACTCTACCCCTTATAAATCCATTTTCCAAAAGGAAGCATGCTAGGGTCTCATACCATGCTTTAGGAGCTTTCTTGAGACCATATAATGCTTTGTTAAACTTAAAAACATAATCAGGATAAGTTGGAGAGATAAAACCTGGAGGTTGTCTGACATATACTTCTTCTTTGATGTCTCCATTTAGAAATGCACTTTTCACATCCATCTGATATACCTTGAATCTTTTATGTGCTGCATAAGCTAAGAAGATTCTGATGGCTTCCAATCTTACAACTGGTGCAAAAGTCTGGTCATAGTCTATGCCTTCTTCTTGAGAATATCCTTGAGCAACTAGCCTTGCCTTGTTCCTTACAATTACTCCTTGATCATCCAGTTTGTTTCTGAACACCCACTTTGTTCCAACAATGGAGTTATCCTTAGGCTTTGGCACAAGTTCAAACACTTTGTTTCTTTCAAATTGATGCAGCTCTTCTTGCATTGCAATGATCCAGTGTGGATCTTGCTCTGCATCTTGAATGGACTGAGGTTCAATTTGAGATAAGAAGTAGGTGTGCAACAGGTTTTGGTTGACCTGATTTCTGGTTAGCACACCAGCTGAGATGTCTCCAATTATTTGGGAAATTGGATGATCTCTTGATGTTACTAAATCAACAGGGGGTGTTGATTGTTCACCAACATGTGTTGTTGTTTGCTCTTGTGGTACAATAACTGGCTCTTCAGGTTGTTTCTCTTCAGTATGTTGAATGTTTTCTTCATCTTCACTACTTTCCTCTTTTTGAGTAACCTGTAACTTGTTCAAGTCTTCAACAAGAGAATGTTCCTTCAAAGGTTCTATGGTAGAAGTGTTCTTCTCCTTGAAAGACATGTTAGATTCATCAAATGATATGTGAACAGATTCCTCAATTTTTGGAGATGATTTATTATGAACCCTATAAGCCTTACTGATCATGGAGTATCCCAGAAACACTCCTTCATCAGCTTTAGCTTGAAATTTTGCTAAATATCTCTTGTCATTATTATGTATATAGCAAATACAACCAAAAACTCTAAAATAATCAACTTTAGGTTTCTTCCCTTTGAGTAATTCATAGGGAGTCTTACCCTTTAGTTTATGTATCAAACTTCTATTCAGCACATAGTTGGAGGTGTTCACTGCCTCTGCCCAAAAGGATAGAGGAAGATGAGCATCTGACAACAATGTAGTGACAGATTCAATAAGGGTTCTATTTTTCCTTTCAGCTACCCCATTTTGTTGAGGAGTTCTAGGAGCTGAGAAAGTATGCTTGATCCCTTCAGTCTGACAGAACTCTTGCATAAGAAGAGAATCAAACTCTGTCCCATCATCGCTTCTGATCAGGACAATGTGAGTATTGAACTCAATCTGTATGCATTTGATAAACTCTGTCAAACACTTAAAGTTATCAGACTTCTTCCTCAGAAAGAACACCCATGTGAATCTAGAGAAGTCATCTACAACTACTAAGGTGTAAGATTTCCCTCCTAGGATTTGTACTGTGATGGGTCCAAAGAGATCCATGTGTAACAGATACAATATCCTAGGTGAATCACTCTTATTAAGTGACTTAAAACTATTTTTAGTTTGCTTGCCTAATTGACAAGCCCTGCAGAGTCCTTCCTTCTTGTATGGGCCAGAAGGTAGTCCTCTAACAAGGTTGTCCTTGGATAGCCTAGCAATAGTTCTAAGGTTTAAGTGTCCTAGTCTCTTATGCCATAAAATATTAGGTCTACAGACAGAATTGAACATGCAAATATCTACATCTGTTGAAAGAAAATCTACTAGATAGATGTTACCTTTCCTTTTACCTGTCAACATAGTTGTGTTGTCCCCTGACTTGATCTTGCATAATGCTTTGTTGAAGGTCACCTGGTAGCCTTCATCACACAGCTAACTGATGCTTATTAAGTTGTGCTTCAGTCCTTCCACATAAGCTACCTTCTTGAATGTTACTAATCCAATCTGGACTGCACCATATCCTTTAGTTTGTCCAAAGTTTGAATCACCAAAGATAACTTTGGGTCCAAGCTTGGCTTTAAAGGATGTGAGGTTGTCCTTGTTTCCTGTCATGTGCTTAGAGCACCCACTATCCAAGTACCATTGCTGGTTAGATGTTGGATAGGTCTTCACCTGCACATAAAATAATTCATTTGTTTTTGACCCAGTTTACCTTGGGCCTAGGTTGATAACCTTTAAACTCAGAAATGAAATACATCCCAGGTTGACTCTTATAACCTTCAGGATGATATCTCCTTGGAGGTATTATCCATTCAGTATAGGGGTTAAAGATTTGGGATGTAAGATTTGGGATGTAGGATTTGGTCCCAGATTGGATTTTGATTTGCCCTTGAAAGAATTTCCAGAGCTCTGACCTCTGTTCGACGATCGTGGAGCTGCGTTCGATGATCTTGGGTCAGATCGTCGAGTTCCGTTCGACGGTCGACTATGGCAGAGTTTAGGAATTAGAGATCATCGACTTGAGTTCGACGATTTGCCTGAGATCGTCGATCTGTGTTCGACGATCGTCGAGCTCCGTTCGACGATTTCTGCTGGAACTTAGTTTTCTTAGGCAGATCAGAATTTTTCCTAGCTACCTCTACAACTCGCTTCCCTTTGTCAGAAATGAAATTGATTGGAGTTATTAGAACTATGGGTTGGCTGGATGAAGCACCCAAGCCCAGTGTACTATTAAATCTGGAGTTCACTGTGCTTGTGATGTCCATCAGCTTGATACTTCTCCCATTAAGGGATTCTTCAAGCTTCTTGGCCTCAGATAGCTCACCTTTCAGTGAAGCTATCTACTCCCTACAGCACTCCAACTCCTGAGAGAGTTTGAGGTTTTCTGACTTTAAGGTATTATGTTCAGATAAATGATTTCTGAGAGAAATAATTTCCTTCACAGATTTTAGCAGGTCTAAACATAATGCTTTAAACTCAGATTGAAAGTCCTCTGAATTGAAATCAAATGAACTGATTACCTGGTCTTCTTCAAGTTGAGTCTCTGAATCTGACTCTGAGTCTTCTTCATCTGAATTATGTTGGAAGGCATTGATTGCCATCATGAAGAACTCCTTCTCTTCTGCATCATCTCATCATCACTGGAGCTGGATGAGGCTTCTGACTCCTCTTCAGTTTCACTCCAGGATTCAGCAACAAATCCCTTCCTTGTGTGTTTATTCTTGCTTGTGGAGGGTTTGCCATTGTTACTTTTCTTGAAGTCCTTTTCTCTTCTTCTTTCTTTCTTCTCCCTTCTATCCTTGTTTTTGTTCTCTGGACAGTCAGGTACAATGTGCCCTGTTTTCCTGCAACCAAAGCAAACAATTTCCTTATTATTTGACTTATCAAACCTTGGCTTATCATGCTCCTTGTATGATCTCTTTCTGAAGTCCTTTCTGGCCATCTTGTAAAATCTTTTGGCCAATAGGCTGATCTTCAGTTGCTTTGAAGGCTATTGTCTTCTCTTTTCTTGTGGCTGGTGAGGCAGCCTTATGCTCTTCTTCTCTATTTTTAATGAGCAGCTCATAAGATTTGTGCTTGCCCAAAAGGGCTTCTGTGGTGATCTCATTCAAAATTCTGGCATCCTTGATTGGCCAGATTCTTGAATCCCAAGTGCTAGGGAAGCACATTAGAATTTTTTCATTGAGTTCAGTCAGTGATATCTCCTTATCCAAAGTCCTGAGTTCACTGACTATCAAACTGAGTCTATTGTACATATCTCCAACTGACTCAACTTCTCCCTTCTTGAAATTCTCATATTGAGATATGAGATGGGATCTCCTGTCCTTTCTCTCATCAGCTGAGCCTGAGACTATTTCAGAGAGTTTATACCAGATTTCCTTTGCTGAATTGCATTCAGCCACCTTTTGAAAGATGTCATCAGACATGGTCTGGGCTAAGATGTTCATAGCCTTGGCATCATCTACCTTCCATTTCTTGATATCAGCATTTGTTCCTGATGGAGGTGGAACAACATTTGTACTTGATTTCTCTGGAGGTCTTGGACAAACTGTCAAAACAGAATTAAAAATATCCTCGTCAATAGAATTCATGTATAATCTAATCCTTGCTTTCCAAAGTGCAAACTTGGATAGATTGCACACTGGAGGTCTTGTGCTAGCATAATCTTTGTTTTTGGCCATGATTTGTGAAAACAAAATCTAATAATAAACTCAAAAGAAAACAGATCTAACTAGGAATCTTTGGGTTCAGGTGTTAGCCTGTGCAACCACTAAGGTGTGGTATGTTTAACCAACCTCCCTCTGATACCAATTGAAAGTGCAGCTAGATCTGATATACTCTAGAGGGGGATGAATAGAGTATATGGTGCTTGAAAACTTTTTACAACAATTATTGTAATCTGAGTGAACAGGGAAGCAACTATTAAATCTAATCACAAAACAACCTACAACAAAAATTAATCACAGATCTAAACTAATAACAAAACAATCATAGCCAGAAACAAAAATAAAGACAAGCAAGCCAAAAGACACAAGGAGCTATAGTGGTTCCCCTAAACTTGGGTACATCCACTCTTCTACCACCCTAGGTAGGAATCCACTGCAGGATGAGTTGATCAGGTGTCCTGGGCACCAATGAGCTTTTGATAAGGTGCTCAAAAACCAAATCAGATTTTTTAATCAGGTGCCTTGCCACCAATGAGCTTTTGACACGGTACTCAAAAACCAAGCTCAAACTTTTGAAGGGAGTTTGAAAAACCCTTTACAGAGATGGGGATGAGAGAGTTATGGAAGTCTTCTCTTTCTCAAAGCAGCTGAGAAGACTATGTGGATTTTATGTTGTCAAAGCTCCCCCTGAGTTCTTGAGATGTTCAGGAAATGAAGCTTTGCTGTAGGGTGATAGGCCTTTAGAAGTTGATCTCCAGCAAATGATGATTTCAGCAACAGCTGAAATGTTAGGTGTCTGGAGTCTTGAAAGATGTTGGCATGAACACTTTAATCATAAGAGATCAGAAGATTTCAGAAGGTTTGATCTCCTTGGATATGTGTTCTTGTATGAATTCTTTGAGACAGAGAATGTTTTGTTCTTGTTCTTCTTGTCTGTATTGTCTCTTTTGATATGTGTTGTGAGTGATGGAGAGATTCAAAATCTTGTATTTTATTCTCTGGTTCTGAATAGAAAGTCATCCTCTATCAAGAATAGTCGTTGGCCTGACATTAATTGCATCCTTAATTGCAAATGTCTTCTGGAGGAAAGTCCAAAGAAACATTCCTTGATAATCACTTGAAACTTGGTCCAGAATAAATGAAAACGGCTAGAAAATCTTCTGAATTAATTTCTGAATAACTTTTGAATTTGAATCTTGAAAAATCCTTTAACCCATCAGAAAAACGTCGAACTGAGCTCTGCTATCGTCGAACTGAGCTCAGCGATTTGGACTTAGACAGCAACAAAAATCATCGATCTGAGCTCAAAGATCGTCGATCTGAGCTCAGAGATAGAGAATCAATACTGAGTCAAGATCGTCGAACTGAGCTCGCAGATCGTCGAATGGAGTTCGAAGATTTGTTGAAGTTGAGCTCAGCAATCGTCGAATGGAGTTCGACGATCTGTCGAAGATGAGCTAGACGATCGTCGATTGGAGTTTCGATGATTCGTCGTACTGAGCTCGACGATATGACTTAGTCTTCAAACTAAAAATCCTTGGTCTTGAGGGCAGCTACCAAACCTAAGTACTATCCCTTAGACTCAATTCTAATTGACCTTTAGATCTATACAGGATGTAAAAAACAGGTTTCCTAGAGACATAGTGATCCTGACCCAAATTAGTAATAGGGTGTTCCAACAGCCTCCACCTTCATCGCGTCAAATGCCTTCTTGAAAACGACCTTGACGGAGCTCCTGTTATCAATGAGGATCCGAGAGACGGTAAAATTCTCGATGGCTGCCTTGATGACCAGCGCATCTTAGAATGTGTTGGGTCCGGCGTTCCTTCACTTGACCCGTGGCGCTTTGCTACTTATTTAAGAAATTAAGTAGCGCCCTCTCCAACAGTCCGTGCTTTTGGTGCAGTTGGGTATGCGCTTGATACTTCAATTGGTATCAGAGGAGGTCACGAGTTCAAGACCGGGGGAGCGCTATTAAATCCTGATTTTCCCTTCTACCTGTGTGGGTCCGGCGGGTCAGGCAACCGTGGACATGTGGTAACCCCACCTCTGAGCCGTGAGACCGTGGACATGTGGTAACCCCACCTCTGAGACGTGTGGGCCATGTGGTAACCCCACCTCTGAGCCATGTGGTAACTCCACCTCTGAGCCGACGGGTTGTGCTGGACGCCGGGGGGGAATATTGGGTCCGGCGTTCCTTCACTTGACCCATGGCGTTTTGCTACTTATTTAAGAAATTAAGTAGCGCCCTATCCAACAGTCCGGGCTTTTGGTGCAGTTGGGTATACGCTTGATCCTTCAGAATGGATCCTCGTGATCTGGCATGTCGCTTCTAGAGAAGGTGATCATTTCTTCTGGTGCTGGGGTCTGGGATGTGGAGGCAATGCTCCGACGGTATATGGGATGGAGCCTCGCCTTTCGGGAAGCCTCAACCCCCCCCCCCCCCCCCCCCCCGTGTATCACTCTCATCTCACCTCGGGTACCAACATCCACCAGATCTTCGCAATGATCCTCCTCTGCCCGAGGTAGGACCTCCTCGATCCTCACTTCCTGGCGCCCCTACTACTGCTGCTGTTCCCTGTTCCCTCTCATTTCAAGGAACTCCGGGCACGTGCCTATGGCCTGCCCCTCCTCCTGATGGAAGTCGCAATAGCGCAACTCCACCCTAACTTCTCTCCTCCTTCTCCTTGCTACTCCCCTCCTCTCCCCCAAGGTTATGGCCATAGCCTCTTCTTGATCGGGGAGTCGGGGCCTCTGGGCCTGCCTCCAGCCCGAGGGGTGGAATTAATCTTGCCCCCTTTGATAGCAATCCCTTCCTTTCTATCCTCTTTGTGGCCTCTGCCCTTGACACTCAGGTCTCCAGCCTAGCCGATGGTTGGGCTCCTGATGCCCCCACCTCGGATGCTGCTGCCCATGGAGCTGCATCTGCTCTCTTTGCTGGCACTCTCCTCTCCTCTCCTCCTATCCTCTTCCTCCTCTCGACTCTTTCTCCTCCTTCGTGGCACGTGGTGAACTCTAGGTTTGATGCCTCCCATCAACTTCTTTCGTCGCCCTCTCCATTAGCTCCTCATAGGAGAGGGGGGGGGGGAACTCTCTTCAGCTCCATCCTGAAGAACCCCTGCTGCAGGCCCAGGGTAAAGGCCATCATCAAACTATGGCCCTGCATCTCCTGGAACTGAGTAACCTCCTCCTGGAACCGATCCACGTAGCTCTCCAGGGTCTCATTCACCCTCTGCTTGATGTGGAACAGGGATTCTAACTACTTCTTCCTCCTCTTCGAGGTAGTGAACCTCAGCATGAACCCCCGGCGCAGGTCCTCGAAGCAGTCGATAGAGCTTGCCGGCAGCTGATGGAACCACTCCCTTGCCTTCTCCTTGAGGGTGATGGCGAAGAGTCGGCATTTGAACCCGTCTGACATCTACCGGATGGAGACTACATCCTCTAACCATTGAACATTCTGGACCGGGTTCCCTTCCCGGTGTAGTAGGATATCTCGGGTTCCCTGAACCCATCTGGAACTAGAGTTGAAGAGACCAACTCGCTGAAATGGATGCCCCCCAACTGGGCGAGCTGGCAAATCTCGCGAGCCTAGCTCACCTAACCGGCCTCGACCTGCCTAGTCGGGAAAGTGCTCGCGCCCGGGGAGCTCACACACCTGACCTCCCTCGGCCACTTCCTTCCCAGCTCGCCTGCTGGGGGCATCCTCACCCAAAGAGGGGGCGGCCGCGATCTGGACTGCTGGAGTCGAGCACTCGGCCCGCGTGCCGAGTGCGAACTTGACGAGGGTTAGCACCTCATTCCTGAAATCCTCGAACATCCCCACCATGGCGAGAGGCGGGGTGGGGGGGGCGAGTCCGGCCTGTCAGATCCATGTCCTCCCATCATCGAACTCGCTGAAGATTTTCTGCACTGACCACGATCCACGCTCACCACACCAAAATGTTGAAACCGAAATCTCGGTCTCCTGTGGAGTTCACCCTTGGTGAAGGGGTGGTCTCACGCCTACTTCATTCCTGCAAGCAAAACAATAAAGAAAACAAGGAAAGACGGACCCAAGGTCTCAGCGGGGAGTACCCACCACACACCCGAAAGATCTGAGATCGCTTCCCATCTTTAGCCAGAGGCCGAGCTAAGATACTCTCAGAAAGCAGGTGAAAACTGGAGTAGTAGAGCACAGTAAGCATGCCTTCTGAGGTACCCCTTGGGTCCTATTTATAGTTTTTGGAATCTGAACTGCCAATAACGAAATAAACTGACCTGAAGTTACCAAAAAAACCCTTGCCTGGGTCTGCCAACAGATAGACTCCGTTGTTTTAAAGGTCTATAGGCAGACCAGTGGGGGCAAAATAGTAAAAAGTACCTCATACATCCATGCGAGCTGGGGGCTTGATCACCTCTGCAGGTCCTGCTCGCCTGCTATTGTCGAGCTCCGTTGCGAGGACGTGAGCTGGGATGGTGAGCTCGCCCATCCTTTGGTCGCCATCAGTTGACCTAATCTTGACGATTCTTGGACTAGCTCGGCGAATGCCGAGCTCGGGATCGACGAATGCTGATCTTCGTTCAACGAATGCCGATCTCCGGTCGACGAATGCTGATCTTCATTCGACAAATGCCAAGCTTGGCCTCGGCTTCTCTACTGCCGAGTTCGCCCACTATCTTCAGCCCAATCAGTCCGGCTCCTGCCGACCTTGCTCGCCGGACACGGGGTTGTACAACCAAGTCTAGAAGCATTTAGTGAACTCAACTCACTCAACGCTAGAAGAACAGAAAGTGTAAGACCCCCCCCCCTTTTTTTGAAACATCAGGGTCTTAGGCCCAGAACTACCTCTTTGTGGTGACACCTTCATGCCCGGGAAGGTCGTCACTACAAAACGTCAATCCTGCTGGCCAAAATCGATCACATCTGTAGCAAGTAATAAAAGAAAAGCAAGTCCATAGAAAATCTCATATATGATAAAGTAAATAATCTCCACGAAGGGAGTGTCCACAGGTATAATAAAAAAAGTACGGAATCTTGGGCTTATGCCCGGTACATCAATATCCTCACTACATGTCACTAGGCACGGAAGCAAAAATAAACAAACTACTAACGATCAGGACTCACAGTCCCTGCAGTCTGAACTTGGGTACTAGACTACCCCATCAACAAGCTCATCGACCTCCGGGGCTGCTCCTCCATGCTGGGCTCCACGGTCCCCTAAAAGGATGTTGTTCGAAAACAGTTAGTCTAAAAGACTAAGTCCTATCATCCCCCGCCCCTTCCCCCATGGCTCCTAGGCACCGAGCGGGGAGAAGGAAAGGAGAGGACATGAAAGTGGAGAATAACAAAATGAGCATATGGCGGCGGAACTAAACTAGGAGTCCAATAGTATATAAGGCAGTAATAAAAGCATGCAAACTGAACAAGAAAGGTAACCTTAACTTATGTGAGAACACATAGGCCAAGGGATCTTTTGCAGGGGTCCTATCATATAAAAAGTCTCATACCAATTTATACGATAGGGTGTCGGATTTCTAACAAGCATAGATATATATTTACTGAGCAAAAACCTTAACTTATAAGCATGCTCGCACGACTTATAAACCAAGTGGTCGTCTTGCAGGGCCTATTATATAAAGTGTCCCATACCACTTTATACAATAGGTGTCAGGGTTGAATGCAACGGTTATGCTATGAAATACAATTATGTCATGCTGTGAACAAGCAAGTGCAACACACCAACCCGACTCTGTGTACACAGACCTTTAGTTCCCCCTTTTTGGATCTGAACCTCCCAGGATACCTCCGTAGTGGCAAACGGAAGCGGTGGGTTGGGCCTCGCCCACCTCTAAACTGGTAATTGCACTACCAGTCAGACCTATCGTACGTCTCAATGCTGGTGCACTAAGCGGAGCTCCTGCGTACTCTTGTCGGCTAGCGCACCGGACTTTACTTGGCCAAGTGCTAAAGCACACTTGCCTAGTCAACATATTGGAGTCAGTGCATCGACTGTCCAATACCGAATACCCACCACCTTTACTTTATGCACATGCAACCTTGATGCATAACCATCGAGCCAAAGCTCCCCGGACCATCCGGTCCGACACAAAGACAACCGAGCCAAAGCTCGCCGAGCCAACTTGACCATCATCAAATCCACCGAGCCTACTACCTGAGTGACCTAACCTAACTCCCACAACCTCGGGGAGTGTTAGTGCAACCGTAGATTATCTCTAATTACTTTTGCATTTCAGTTTTATCCTACTATTTAGGTTAGCCCAGTACTGCCCAAGGTATATCCCGCGAAGGGCTCTCGAAGGAACTAGGAACTACGATGGGATTACACCCAAAGCTCCATTTCGCAAGGCACTTATTTTATATTGGTTGCTACCAGATTTCCCAGGCCCTTAATAGTTTTACTGGATCTAACCCTAGTGCATTAGACACTTCCACCCTACGGGAAAGACGATCTTTCGTCTATCTCGAGCACCGCCTAACACTAGGAAACTCCACACTTTACTCAACCTGTCTTCCAGAGATGCCTCCTATTGTTTATCCAAACAGCATAATCTCTAACCCCAACTCGTGTGCCCAAATTCTTATTGCTACTCAATTTCTGTGATTTTACTAATTGCAGACCAACCTATGATATATGAAGTGTATAATGAGACGTACAGAAAATAATCACCCAGTACCCCTATAACAATTATTGGAGGGCTATAATGACATTTGTTATCCTAAACCCCAAAATTCATAATTTTCCTAATTTATCTGATAATTTATTTATTTATTCTAGTAATCCAAAAATCTAAGTTTGAACATAAAGTACCTATTTCAGACATGCAAATGCTCAACAAAATTTAGGATAAATTCATTATTGCTATCAAACAAAAAATTCAGTGTCTCCCAATTTTTCAAGAGGAAATAAGCTCTAAATAAATTATACATCAGATACCCAAAATTATCGGTTTATAAAGTATATACTGTAAATAATCATCTAAAAATCATGAATTATTTTCTTCAAGTGGTTATTGACCTAAAATTACCAGAGACCTAATTTCACAATTTTTGCAACAAGTAAATAGCTCTAAATAATTTTTTGACCATAATTGCACCTTTTAAAACTTGTGAAGAAAGTACTAAAATTATTAAACTAAAATTTATAACAAAATTCAGGAATGATTATTTTGACATAAAACATCTTCTGCCCAAATTTCATGAGTCTATAATGTACAGTGTGATTATAATAAATAAAATACCATTTAGGGCCACATCATGTATAATAAAGGGGGCGCTATTAATATTTCTCATAAAATTCCAATAATTTCACCAGAGGTCCTATCTAACATAGAGTCAATGCTACCTACGTTTCACACCTTTTTAGTAAGTTTTGGTGGCTTATTCTGCACAAAAAGTGGTAATGCCCTAAATTAGGGTTAGAGATTTGAGATGTCTATCCATCTCTAAATCCTCTAAGATTCATACCAGAGGACTTGGGCTACCCTAGCATCATTTCTACCAAGTTGCAAGATCTCACAATGGCATTTGACCCCATGCCCTTCACAACACTCAAAAGCCCCTCCTTAGGGTTTGAGTTTTGATCCTAGGTCAAAACTACCCTAGACCACCCCATAATCTTTATGAGGGTGTTAGAGGTCATGCCAAGTCAGTGGTCAAAATCTCAGCCTTTGTTGAGGTGATTTGAACACTCCACCTCAAGGTGCACTTTTTACTTAAGAACCCCTCATTAAGGTAAAATTAGGGTTAGGTCATTCCCTATTCAAAACACATAAAAATGAGGTGAAAATTTATACAGAGACATATTATGAGGCCAGGGACCACTTACCAAAATTTTGGAGGGCTTTGAGATAATTAGACTACCTAATTAAATTACCCTATTATTATTAAATAAAAAATAAAACCATAGTCAAAGTATCTACAAAAATTCCCATTTTTGGACATGCCCTAGGTATAGCGAAGTGTGACCCTCTGCCCAAATTTCAGGTCATTTGGACATGGGATGAAGAGTGGGCACCCATTTTAATCTTAGGATAGTAATAGGTATAGGTCACACCAACATGGTTGCCCTAGTTCAACCATAGGTCCAAATTGGTTCAAATTAATTTTTAATTAACGTACACTCTTAGGGATACGACGTTCATGTTGGTGACTTTTCCAGTAGAGGAGCCTAAGTATTTTTAAAAATTAAAACCATATACTGCAAATAGTGTGACAGAAATGAAATAAAAATGGAATTAAATGATTCTTATCAAATCTGGCGCACGAATCTTGGTGCAGATCCAATGGCCCGGGCTCATCGTGTATCTCCAGCCAACGACTGAGATAGCCCGAGCCTGGATCCACTTCCAACCGCCACTGCTGCCCATCCCGACACTTCCCCGGCCTGCCAGCGCCACCAACACCTCCATCGAGGTGGTGGTTATCGACTAGCGACGACACAACCGCCGGAGGGGCGGATTCTGGCGGTTCTACCAAGATGATTTCTCGGCCCGAAACCATGAAAACTAAGAATTTGTTCGGGTTCAATTGAGCCCGAATGTTGAACCTAAGCATTGCTATGATCTAACCATGAGGCAAGGATAGGAGGAGGACCTTATCAGCGGCCTATAGTCGAGAAGATCGCCGGGAAACCATTTTGGAAGGCGGCGCCGCTCGATTTTTGCAACTGCACAGTGGGGGGCTCGATTTCTTCAGGTAAGGATTGGGAAAGTCCCCACTCGACCCACTGATGGTGTTTAAAGCCACAGTTGGGGAGAGGATGGGCTGGATTATCAATGTCCATTAAAGCCATTAATGGCTAGGCTCGGCCATGGAGAAGGGGGCTGAAACAGGCATTTGGTGGCCAGGGAAATGGCTGGAAAGTTCTCCCCTTACCTAGTGGAGTTGAATTCAACCATTAAAGGTGGCCTTTGCCCTCCCCTTGGCCGAGCCCCTTCATTCCCTCCCCTTTCTTCTTTTCTCTCTCCTACATTAACATGGAATGGAGCTCACCCTCTCTCCTAGTCACCAAGTTGACTTGGTCAACATGGATGACTATTTGCAGCCCATCCATGCACCTTATTCCCCAAAGAAGCCACATGAGGAGGTTTGAGCTTGGGTTAGCCCATTTGGGCTAGGTTTAACCAAAGAAGGCTTGCGTTGACTTTTGTCTTTTTGACCTTTTGGGTTGCCCCCAATGGATCCTTGGTGACCCATTGATCTCCCCTAAGGCCTAGGTAGGGTTGGGTAGGGCTGACTTGGTACCTTGGAGGTCAGCTGCCCTTAGGAAGGGTACTTTGCCAAAATTATGGTTAGGGTTGACTTTATTCAAAATTAGCGACTATGGCTGACCCCAATGGGTCCTTGGTGACCCATTGACCCCACCTTAGGGTTATAGGACATGGGTGGTGTCCACCTGGCTAGGGGTTGGCCAATTCACCCTAAGTAGGCTAGTTTGACCCATTTAGGGATAGAGTTGACTTTGTTAAACTTAAGCACTTTGACTGCCCTCCATGGGTCCTTAGTGACCCATTGACCACATTTTAGGTCTAGGAAGACCCTGGTAGGGTTAGTTTGGCTTAACTAGGGCACACTGCCCTTAATTAGGGCACCTTGCCCAATTTAGGCCTTGAGTGTTCCTAAGTCAACTTGGCCTCCCCGGGTTGACTCCAATGGACCCTTAGGGTTCAGATGAATCTTACAATGGATTGGTGAGTCCATAGTGGGATCTTGAAGTCTTGGTGAAGCCCCATGATCATCTTAAACTAGGGTTCATAAATCTACTATTTGCACACCATAGTTCCCTCACCTACATCCCTAGGTTTACTTGGCCTTCTTGGGCTTCTTATGGTTTTGTCATGAACTAATGATAAGTAATTATTTATAATACTTTTTATATAGTTTTCATTTAATAAAAAGTTATGTTTTATCTAGTTTTGATTAATTTATTGAATTAATCTCTTTGTTTTCTCATTTCAGGTTTATTTGGGCGGCTAATAACAAATTGGAGTATGGTAGGCTAATCGGAAGATCAGACAGATCAATCCTGGAAAAATGAACTTTTTAAGGCCATATCACGGGCATGACCTACAGGTCACGGGCGTGACACGTTCCCGTGACCTATAGCGCAGCTCCAGAGAATAGATCACGACAGTTTAAATCTACATGCCAAGGACACGGGCGTGACCTATTGGTCACGGGCGTGACCATAGGCGTGAAACCAATGGGCTCAGATCGTCGACCGAAGAACTTCGAACAACCAATTACACGCCTGGGTCATGGGCGTGGCTAGGGCGTGTCGAGTGCGTTTCCAGCCATTAAATCAAGTCGTTCCTGCCGTTGCTTCCAGATTGTCGTTTCAGCCTGACATGCCCCAGGTCACGGGCGTGACCAGGGGGCGTGACCCCTCCATCAACAGCGATTTACTCCCTCCGTTTTCAGCTTCCCGCAATTTTCCAGAAACAGAAGTGACACGCCTTAGGTCACGGGCGTGACCTAGGGGAGTGACCCGCCATTTAATAGATTTTGGTGGTTTCTCCTCCAACATTTCCGAGCTTTCAAGACGGCGGTTCCGATCCTGACACGCCCTAGGTCACGGGCATGACCTACGACGTGACCTTGCCAAATTTTTTCCTATAAATTGTAGATCAGTCCAGAGGCTTAGGGGGGGACTAGGAGCCAATTTAAGGAATATTATGTAGTTTAGTTTACTGTTTTAGCTTTTCTTTCTTGTAATAGTTTAGTTCTACTTTGCAATTTCAATTCAAGCACTTTTATTTTTCATCATGTCTCCCTTTTATGTACTTCTTTTATGATAATGAATAGTTAATTTTAGTTGCACTTGATTTTGACAAGTTTTAGAATAAAATAATCTTCTTTTGTCAACCTCTTTATTTAGCGCTTACAATTTTTCTTTGATTTATATTTCTTCGAATTCATATTTTGCGGATATGTTTTTCGATCCCAGATCCGTATCTTGAATGACCGAGAGGTTGCGGATACGAGTAGATCGCTCAAAGATAAAAGGAGTTGCATGCACTTCTCTAGAGAGGACGACATAAATCTTCCGGATTGGAGTCAAATCCAATAGAGGGGTTCACCACCTAAAGCAAGCTTAGGGGTTTCGACTGGACGAGAGGTCTTAATCGATCAACTTAAGGTTAGTGAAAAGCATGAGCTCGAGAGAGACGCTTTTGTACTTAAGGAACCTCCACGGTCGAAGTTGTTAATTTAGAGCTTGGTTTTCATAAAGATTTTGTTTTAATTCTAGGCGAGTTCAGATCAAGTGCTAGTTTTCAGTTTAGTTTCCTATACTATATTAAATTTAGATAAAATAATATTAATTTGCGTGAGTAGGAGTACTCAACAGGCCCTGAGTCTAATACGACATTTCCTATACTATATTTCGATAGGTACGCTTGCCTATTTGTGATTATAATTTGGATACATTTTAAAACTATAAAATTCCTCATCAAGTTTTTGACGCCGTTGCCGGGGACATTTTGTTGATATTTTGAAAGCACGAATTTTATTACTTTTATCACTCTCTTTCTCTTTCCCCAATTTTTTTTATTTTTGTTTTCAAATTCATTTCCATTAGGTAACAGTTGTTTTATTTTCCTTTTATAAGAAAATGTTATCGCATTTTGCCGCCAAAATTGCAGAGCTTCAAAATCAACTAGATATTTTGAAAGCCGCAAGACAATGCCAAATTTCTTGTTCTTATTGTGGTGCTCCTCATCATCGTGATAATAGTTATTATGATTATTATAAACACTTTTGTTATGAAAATAATTTCTAAATTAACAATTATCCCCACTTTGAAACTGATTCTGCTTCAAATTTTCATGAAACTAATTTTTCCAATTCACATATTTTTCATGAAAATAATTTTTCAAATGCGAATAATTATTTTGATTTAAATAATTTTTCCTCTAACTATGTTTTTGATTTTTCTTGTTCGCAAGATCCATCGGAAAATTTTCTGAGTTATGAGAACAATTGTTTAGATCCTAATTTTTGTTCTTCTTTTAGCACACCACGACCGTCTTCTTCTAATTTTGGGGATTTTACGCAATTCATAGTTGATCCTCCCCAAAATTTAGAAAACATTATTCCTTGTTCTAATGATTCTTCACCCTCCTCAAATTGTTCACCTAATGCGGATCATGAATTTTCATGTACCCCCTTGGTGACTTATTTAGAAGAGCAAGAAGAATTATTATATTTTACGGTCATGGGCACACCGGGTGAAATAGAAGAAAAACATGTTTCTTCTCCTATTTCTCCCGATTTTTCTTCTCCTCATGAATTCTCTAACTCCGCTTATGAATTTTTAGACTGTGACATTCATGAAACTATAGTGCCCAGTAATTTTATTTTCGATAACAACTGTATTTTAGAAAAAAAACAACCTATACCTAATCATATAACTTCGCAAGAGCCTCCTCCTTGCGAAGATTTTTCTGATGCGCTTCTCCTTGATTTATCTTTCACTAATGATTTTCATGTAGTAAATGAGCCGTTAAAATACAATGTTCTCCCCGACCCATTTGCCGCTCATCTAGAAAGATTCAAATCACCTCAGGTATGGATAGGTGATTTCAATCTAAATTTTCAAGTCAAGTGCAAGACAGAAAATCAAGAAGCAAGCGAAGGAGTAGCCGGGCGTGCGACTTTGGCATCTTTGCCAAAGCGATAATTAAGGGAGTTACCCATTCATTTCAATTTTTATTTTCCTTTCTCCTAACCTGCATCGTCTAGCTTAAAGACGGGAAAAAGAAAAGCGCTCTTGGGAGACACCCCTGCTTATCTTTTAATTTCTATGCATTTTTCTTTTTCTAAATTTTCACAAACTATTTCTCTTTCCCCCCTCCTACTTGAATTATAAACATTGGGGACAATGTTTATTTTTAATTATGGGGGTGCATTCTTATTTATTGTTTTTATTTAAAAATCCAAAAAAATGAAAAAAATTTAATATTTTAAAAAACAATTCTCTTTTTATTATCAAAAATACAAAAATATATATATAAAAAGAAAAAAAAAACAAAAAAAAACAAAAATAATAAACCCCTACTTAATTTTGTTGCTTTTTAGAAATTTACTTTGAGTTTGTTTATAAGAATTTTTATAATTTTTGATTTTCTAATCTTTTATTTTATCAAATTTAGTTAAAATTAATTTTTAGGTAATTTTATTTTAAGAAATAAATTTATGAAGTAAATTTGTTTAGAGAAATCTATTTAACCTTTTTTTCTCTTTTATTATAATTAGTTTCAATTTCTTTGTGCATTAGTTTAACAATTTTTAGATTCCAATTATCTCAACTTTAAACTTTAAGATTCTTACAAAATTTTAATTTACTATAGTTGCACTCTAATAATTTTAATTTAATCTAAATATTGTTTAGCCTTCCCTTGTTTTAATTTTTCTTGTTAGATCATATGTCACGGGGATAAGAGGTAAAATTCATTATCCACTGGTACACATATGCATTTTTTTGGTAAGATCATATGTCATGGAAATCAAGTATTCCTTGGTACACATATGCAACCCCAAAAAAGGAGTAAGAGGATAAAATTCATTACTCCTAAGCAATTTTATTTGAAGAGAAAAAAAGAAGAAGAAAAAAACATCAAAAAAGAAAAAAAATTGTGCGCGGTGAGAGGATAAAATTCATTACCCCCAATCTAAGATCTCTTCAATTTCTTTTTTCCAAACCCAAAACTCAATATAATTGCTTAGTTTTAAATTAAAATTGTAAGAGAGCATAAGTAGTAGTTTGAATTTTACGCGAAGTCCCTTTTTATTGAAACAGTGTTTATAATTATTAATCTAACTTTGTTTACTTACTACTTAATTTTGAGATCTAATTATTTTATTAGAGAAAATTTGCTAAATATTTATCTTTTCTCATTTTATTTAAATATTTTAAGACTTAAAATTTTGAATCCCTTAAGTTAATTTTTAACTTTCTTTTGATTTAATAAATTTTTAGTTTAATTTAAAAATTATATTAATTTCTTATAAGTACTCTCATAGTTTTGCTCTGGAATAACAAAAGATTATGTATGGGGGTATTTGATAATTAACTATTTATAGTTCTTTTTATATTGTTTTCATTTAATAAAAAATTATGTTTTATCTAGTTTTTATTAATTTATCGAATTAATCTCTTTGTTTTCTCATTTCAGGTTTATTTGGGCTGCTAATAACAAATTGGAGCATGCTAGGCTAATCTGAAGATCAGATAGAGCAATCCTGGAAAAATGAACTTTTCACGGCCATGTCACGGGCGTGACCTACAGGTCACGGGCGTGACACGTGCCCATGACCTATAGCGGAGCTCCAGAGAACAGATCACGATAGTTTAAATCTACACGCCCAGGACACGGGCGTGACCAATTGGTCACAAGCGTGACCATAGGCGTGACACCAATGGGCTCAGATCGTCGACCGAAGAATGTCGAACAGCCAATTACACGCCCGTGACCCATAGGTCACGGGCGTGGCCAGGGCGTGTCGAGTGCGTTTCCAGCCATTAAATCAAGTCGTTCCGGCCGTTGCGTCCAGATTGCCGTTTCAGCCTGACATGCCCTAGGTCACGTGCGTGACCAGGGGGCATGACCCCTCCATCAACAACGATTTACTCCCGCCATTTTCAGCTTCCTATGGTTTTCCAGAAACAAAAGTGACACGCCCTAGGTCACGGGCGTGACCTAGGGGCGTGACCCGCCATTTAATAGATTTTGGTGGTTTCACCTCAAACGTTCCCGAGATTTCAAGACGGCGATTCCGAGCCTGACAGACCCTATGTCATGGGCATGACCTAGGGCGTGACATTGAAAAAAGTTTTCCTATAAATTGCAGATGAGTCCAGAGGCTTAGTGGGGGGGGGGGGACTAGAAGCCAATTTTAGGAATATTATGTAGTTTAGTTTACTGTTTTAGCTTTTCTTTCTTGTAATAGTTTATTTCTACTTTGCAATTTCAATTCAAGAACTTTTATTTTTCATCATGTCTCCCTTTTATGTATTTCTTTTATGATAATGAATAGTTAATTTTAGTAGCACTTGATTTTGACAAGTTGAAGAATAAAATAATCTTCTTTTGTCAACCTCTTTATTTAGCGCTTATGATTTATCTTTGATTTATATTTCTTCGAATTCATATTTCACGGATATGTTTTTCGATCCCAGATCCGTATCTTAAATGACCGAGAGGTTACGGATACGTGTAGATCGCTCAAAGATAAAAGGAGTTGCATGCACTTCTCGACAGAGGACGACATAAATGTTCCGGATTGGAGTCAAATCCAATAGAGGGGTTCACTGCCTAAAGCAAGCTTAGGGGTTTCGACTGGAGGAGAGGTCTTAATCGATCAACCTAAGGTTAGTCAAAAGCATGAGCGCGATAGAGATGCTTTTGTACTTAAGGACCCTCCACGGTCGAAATTGTTAATTTAGAGCTTGGTTTTCATAAAGAGTTTGTTTTAATTCAAGGCGAGTTCAGATCAAGTGCTAGTTTTCAGTTTAGCTTCTTAATTTTAGTTTAATTTAATCTCCTTTTAAATTTAGATAAAATAATATTAATTTGCGTGAGTAGGAGTACTCAACAGGCCCCGAGACTAATACGACATTTCTTATACTATATTTCGATAGGTACGCATGCCTATTTGAGATTATTTTTTGGATACATTTTAAAACTATAAAATTCCTCATCACCTAGTCATAACAATACCACTCCTAGGGGTCTAGTTGTTTGATGGATGTTACAAATCCCAATATATAACAAAAAAAAATTTCGTTCTCGAAATTCTAGTTAGGCCTACGGGGTTTCAAATATGAAAGGAAAATTGTAACATCCCGAGAGGTTGTGAGTAATACCTGATTAAAAAGCTCCAGGTACCTTTGTTTCATCAAGTCCTGAGGCTCCCATGTCTAATCCTCTCGCCCGTGATTCCTCCACAGGACCTTGACCAATGGAACCTCCTTGCGGCGCAAGACTCGTACCCCCTTGTCGTCGATCCGGACCGGTTCCAGGTGAATTTATCGATATGATGCTACTGGCAAATCCGTGGCCGTAATCTGCTGCTCCGGGCGTAGTAGAGAACTCCTGAGAGAGGATACTTGGAACACGTCATGCAGGCTTGCCAGCTCCTGTGGTAGCTCCAACCTGTATGCCAAGGGACCAATCCGCTCCCGGATACTATAAGGCCAAATATATCTTGGGCTGAGATTCTTCTTCCGGCCGTAAACCCGTGAAACCCCATGCATCAGTCGGATCTTCAAGAACACCAGGTCCCCCACCTGGAACTCCACCTGACGATGCCGAGCGTCATAATACTTATCTTGTCGGCTTTGTGCCTCTAGCATCCTATCCCGAATCAATCTCACCTGAGCCTTGGTGTACTCAACAAACTCCGAACCCAAAGCCTTCGGATCCTCATCATGTATCCAAGACAGCGGATTCTTACACCTCTGTCCGTATAGGGTCTCATAAGGAGCCATCCTAATACTGGACGGGTAGATGTTATTATATGAGAACTCGATCAGCGGCAGCAGCTTCTCCTAAGGCTCGCTGCGATCCAATATGCAGAGTCGCAGTAGACCTTCTAAAAGACCCCCCCCCCTCCCGGGTGCCAAAATACGGTACGAAGGGGGGTCTTGTTCCCAGAATAGCCGCCTTGCAGTAGTATTAGCACACGATGCTAACCTGTACAACAAGACGCCTATTCTACCAGCTACGACCAATATCAATATATACATATGCCAACCAAACCAAATATAATAAAAGAAGTTAAATCCACACAAAGTATATATAAGTCCAAAATACATCAAAATAGAGAAGGTAAAACATACTTATACAATATATCAGAGTACAGCTAACAAACGCCCCAAAGGGCTACATCAGAGTCGCTCAACACTCACATTAGTAACTGGCGGTAGTGATGGTACCGTCCCTTCAGGCTCTGTCGTCCTGGCATAGATGTCCTGGGAAAAGTCTGCGGCTGCTCTACCTGCGGGGAGACCTCCTAAAATGAAGACGTAGCAACCGTTAGTCTAAAATACTAAGTGGCTTCACATCCGCTCCCACGGCGACTCCTCGGCATCGGGCATATAAGAGAGCAAGAGTACAAGGTATAATAAATAGTATAATTAGGTACAAGCAGATGGTAATGATACTATAAGATTAACAACAATTTATCTAGCACTTCTATAAAGTTATATCAAACATCAAGAGCAAGTAACTACAACAGGAATGTAACTTAACTTATAAAGATGCCCATACAAGCTTATAAGTTAAGGATCGGTTTACATAAAGTAACTTTTCGTATAGGAGTACCCATACAAACTTATACGATGAGGATCTTGTTGTGTAATGTTATGAAATGGTATGTATGCTATGCAATGACTCACCCATGATCACACACATGCAACAGCTATGCCGACATAGACTAGTAGTTCGCACTATTCGAGCAGGTAGCTAACCTCTCAGGCATTAACCATCGTGGCCAGGCGGTGACAGTAGAGAGGGCATCTCTACAACTAAGTGGGCATCCACACTGCTTCACTTAGGCCCCCATATGCCTCAACACTAAGAACATAACATCGGAACCCATGAGTATTATGGCTCAGCGGGGGTCTCGGGTAGATGTGCACCGAGAACACAGCCCTGAACTGGCCTTGTGTGACCCGGAATGGGCCTCAGAAGTAAGCACTAGGACACAGCCCAACCGTTCACTTGGCAAGGAAGGAACCCCGGGACATGAACACTGAGGACCAAGCCCAACCGTCCAAATTCTAACTGTCAACTCCCGTCAGTGTGACGATCAGCGAGCCCGTAGACCTGCCACACTATCCTCAACCTAGGATTACGACACTGCATGTCAACTCACACCACATGCAATTCCACGTCACTGTGGCATGGAAGGATCCTCGGAGAAAGCACGGGGACCAAGCCCAACCATCCACTAGGCACAGAAGGAGCCTCAGGAAATGAGCACCGAGGACCAAGCCCAACCTGCCGACTTTGACACATCTCATTGCACTCCCAACTAGTGACGGTACACAACGCACTTACATCCCTTCATAATGCTACCCGTAGGGAGACGACACTCTAAGCATTGGACACTAAATTCATTCCTTTAAATAATTATACACATGGCCATAAGTTATCATCCTACCTTTCATCCCAAATGATTCAACATGTTATTGTCATGATGCACATTTATAATAGTCTACCAATTTCTATCAAATCATTTCGTTTAGATATGCTTTGCTTCACAAATCAATTTCATGAGCTATAATTATTAGACTTCATCAATTATAGAACTAAAATGATTATCATAAATGAAGTTCAACCAAACCACAAGTTAATTTCAACATTGAATCCACGAATCCAAATCTATGTTATACCAAACACAGAATTTAAGTGCAAAATAAATCTGGACAGCAAATTCAACAGGCGATTCCTGAAGCTACATGAACTCGGTGAAGGCGTGTAACCCCTCTATGGAAAGATATTTCCATGGGTCACAACTTTCATGTTCAGACCACGGCCCAGATTCAATAGTATCATACTTGAAATCGGCCTCAAATTCCATTGCGTACAAAACACAATTTCTGCATGCAAGGTTTATTTAATGTCATTTTCGTTCAGACTTTCCTGTGGCTACAAAATTTGTCTGAAGTCGTGCAACAACTCGTTAGAAATGTATTTTCAAGGTCTTCAACTTTCCTGTTTACTCTAAAGCCCAGATCTATCCATATCACACCTGAAAATGGCCAAGAAGATCACTGCGCGCAGAACACAGATTCTGCGCGGATCTTAAAGTGGAATGAATGGCATCAGTTCATCTACCTCCTCAAGTTGGTCTTCCAAAATAACAACAAAAATTCCTCCTCCCTTATTCACCCTCATGAGACCATGATTCTTCACGAAACCATCCCCCATCTTCGCATAGAAGGTTGGAGAGGTTGAAGACACAAGTAGCCTTAGAGCATAAGCCCTAGAACGGCCTCCTCCTAGAGAAATCACCATCTCGCTAGTCTAGACTCTTTTGAGTCGACATCTTACCTAGATATCTACAGATCTAGCACCAAGGGAGAGGGGAGGAAGCTCATCTCATTTACAGAATTTCCACTATTTCCGGCCACGGATCGTGTAACTCTCCTCGGTGGCATCTTCTCCTTCACGGCGGCGACGGATCATCTCCTCCAAGACTTGCTCCAGCAGTTTTCCCTCTCTATAGACTTTTCTCTCAGGAGAAATGGCTGGAATGAGGAGTGAAAATGGCTGGATTTTTCACAACCCTTATATATGAAAAGTGACACAGGTAGGGACACGCCTGTGTCATTACCCGTGTCCTGCTTCGGGCGAATCGTCAACGACGGTTTTCGTGTCGGTTCAATACTCGACACAGGTAGGGACACTCCCGTGTCCCAACCCGTGTCCACATGATACGGCCGTGTTCCCTGGCCGTGTCCTTCTCTGGATATGGCTCGACAAACTCAAATCGACATACACAGGGGTAGGGACACGTCCGTGTCTCTACCCGTGTCACTGCGCAGGATTCCCTTCATCGATCTCAACACGCTTCATCGAGTTCAACGCTACAAACACGGGTAGGGACACGCTTGTGTCTCTACCCATGTCACTTCAAAGGGTACACTACGTCGATCTCGACACACTTCATCGATCTTGACACGCTTCGTTGAGCTCAATTCGACAAACACACGGGTAGGGACATGCCCAAGTCTCTACCCATATCATTTCACACGGGTTGTGACATGCCCGTGTCACTACCCGTGTCCTTCTCTAGACATACTCGGGTCGTCAACTTGAGAGCTGGCCTATCCCACATGGGTATGGACACGCCCGTGTCGCTACCCATGTCCTATGCTTGAATGATTTCTCCTCCTATTTACAAGTACAACCTTGTTACCAGCACACCCATGAACCCAAGTCAGCTCTCCTGACTCAAAAATGCACACGAGGGGCCTAGTGCGAATAGGGACGTTACAAATCCTATAAACAAAATAAAAAATTTCATCCCCTAAATCAGGCTAGGTCTATGGGGGTAAAAGAATAACATAATATAAAATATGCTTTTAAACAAAATTACCTTGATCAAATAACTTTGGGTAGCATTTTTGCATCAAGTCCACCGGCTCCCATGTATACTCCTCCTTCCAATGATTAGACCATAGCACCTTTACCAAAGGAACACTTTTGCGTTGCAATGTTCTTGTCTCGTTGTCTACGATCTTCACTGGATCCAGTCGCACAGACCTATCAGTCTCCACTACACCATCAGTAGTGGGGATATATTGATCAGGCCGCAACAACGCCTTTCGAAGCGAAGACACATGGAACACGTTGTGGAGATTCTCTAGCTCTGAAGGTAAATCCAACTGATCGGCCAACGGGCCAATCCTTTCCAATATAGTGTATGGCCCAACGTACCTTGGGCTGAGCTTTTTCACACCACGCACCCGTGACACTCCATGCATCGTCCGAATCTTTAGAAACACTTTATCACCGACTTGAAATTCCACCATCCTGTGCTTTGCATTGTAATACTTCGCCTGCCGACTTTGAGCCTCCAACATGCGATCTCGTATTAGTCTAACCACCGCATTGGTATCATCAATATACTCAATTCCCAAAGCCTTCGGGTCTTCATCTTGCACCCAAAACAAGGGGGTTCTACACCTTCTTCCATAAAGAGCTTCATGGGGCGTCATGCCGATGCTAGCTTGATGACTGTTGTTGTAGGAGAATTATACCAGTGGTAGGAGCCTTTCCCACGGCTCTACTCTATCCACCGCACATAATCTCAACAAATCTTCCAGTGTTCTGATGGTCCTCTCAGACTGCACGTCCGTCTTAGGATGAAACGCGGTGCTAAAGGTAAGGCGCGAACCGAAATATGCATGTACCGCCTTCCACTCCCTTGAGGTGAAATGACCATCACGATCAGAAATGATTGTCTTAGGAATGTCATGATACAGTACAAACTGCTCCACAAAGAGGCGTACCAAGACATCCATGTGAGCCTCTTTCTTTATGGGGATAAACCGGGCTACTTTCGTCAGTCGATCAACGATCACCCACACCGAAACATTCCCTGAGCGTGAGCGAGGTAACCCATGGACAAAGTCCATGGAGATATCCTCAAACTTACACTTGGGGATGTGAAACGATTGTAACTAACCACCGGGACTCTTGCATTCCGCCTTCACCCTTTGACAAGCTTCACAATGTGTAACAAAATATCAGACAACTTTCTTCATTCCCGGCCAACACATGGTCTTCCGTAGGCCGGCGTACATCTTGGTAATACCCGGGTGCACTGAATAATGAGTGCAATGTGCCTCTCTCAAGATATCCTCTCGAATATTACCGCCCTTGGGAATGTAGAGCCCGCCGCGGAAATAAACGAGGCTGTCTTTTAGTGTATACTCATCAGTAGTCCCATCCCCGATTTCCTTGATTGTTGGGGCCATAGCAGCATCCCTTCCTTGCTCCGCCCGGATTCAGTCCCGGATATCACAAACTATTCTCATTGTTGCCAAGTACTCTGTATACTCTGCTGAAGGAGCCTTATATACCAAAGTAGTATCTATCTCTTCAATAATTTGAGCCAACTCCATACTCATCAATCGAGACTCTGGGCTCTAGTCTGGTACCTTTCTGCTCAATGCATCGGCCACCGAGTTCGCCTTTCCGGGATGATAGTTCAAAGTGAACTCATAATCGCACAGAAACTCTAACCATCGCCGTTGTCTCAGGTTCAATTCCTTCTGTGTGTCAACATACTTTAACTTTTTATGGTCTGAAAAGATCTCACAGTGGATGTCATATAGATAGTGCCTCCAAACCTTCAAGGCGAACACCACTGCTCCCAATTCCAAATCATGAACCGGGTAATTGATTTCATGCTTCTTCGGCTATCTTGAAGCATAAGCAATCACGTGTCTGTGCTGCATCAACACCGCTCCCATCCCTTGATATGAAGCGCCGGTGTAGACTTGAAATCCTCCCTTCCCAGACGGAAGTGATAGGATGGGGGCGGAGGTAAGTCTATCCTTCATCTCTTGGAACGCCGCTTCGCACTGGGGTGTCCAATTGAATGGCACACCTTTCTTTGTCAAGGAAGTAAGAGGGAGGGAAATCTTTGATAACCCTTTTACGATCATGCGGTAATACCAGGCAAGTCCAAAGAAGCTCCTCAAATCGGCCATCGACTTCAAGGGCGACCACTCCTTCACGGCAAGCACCTTGGACGAATCCACCGCTTGTCCTACTCCACTGATAACATGCCCAAGAAAGCAACCTCCTTAAGCTAGAATTCGCACTTGCTGAACTTGGCGAACAAGGCGTGCTCTTTTAATTTCTTCAACACCAAGGTCAAGTGCTCAATATGCTCCTCCTCCATTTTTGAGTAGACCAGGATGTCGTCGATGAAAACAATGACGAAGATATCCAAGTAAGGTTCAAACACCTTATTCATCAGGCTCATGAAGGCCGAAGGGGCATTTGTGAGCCCAAACGACATTACAGTGAACTCGTACAGTCCATATTTTGAACTAAAGGCCGTTTTCTGGATGTTCTCCTCTTGTATCCTCAACTGATAATATCCCGAGCGCAAATCCATCCTAGAAAACCAATGCGCTCCCACCAGTTGGTCGAACAACGCGTCGATCCGGTGTAGCGGATAGGTGTTCCGCACCGTCAGACGATTGAGTTCCCGATAGTCTATACATAAATGCAGGGTTCCATCCTTCTTTTTGACGAACAATACTGGGGCTCCCCAGGGTGAGGAGCTGGGGTGAATGAACACTGACTCCACCAGTTGTTGCAGTTGAACTCTAAACTCCGCGAGTTCCTTCGGGGGCATTAGGTAAGGGGCCCTGGATATAGGATTGGCACCCGATACTAGATTAATTCGAAAATCAACTTCTCTATGCTGGGGTAGTCCTAGCAGTTTCTCAGGAAATACCTCGGGGAAATCCCGCACTACCCGTACATCTTTCATATCCAACGCCATCTCCTTCAACTCGAAACAGATCATGAAGACTTCATCCCCCTTCATATGAGCTTTTACTTCCTGAACTGATGATAACATCATACGGGGTGCGAAATTAATACCTTGAAAAATGACGTCGTTGTCTCCATGCCTCTAGTAGATTTGTTTCCCTACACAGTCAATCCTCGCAATGTGCTAGTCCAACCATGACATGCCCAAAATGATGTCAAACTCTTGCATTCTCAAGACCGTGGCAGGCGTACCAAAGGCTTTTCTCCTAATGAATATCTCTAGATCACACTTAGCGGTTCCGGTCATCTCAGAGCCGTCCGTGAGGCGTACTCTTCGAGCAATACCAGTGAAGTATTGCACACCCTCCATGTCTTTAATGAAGTCCTCAGACACAAAAGAGTGTGAGGCACCGGTATCGAACAGCGTATAGGCCGTCTTCCCGCCGACTACCACGGTGCCTAAGTACCAATAGCCAAAACTAAATAGTAGGTGTCTAGTATGTTTTAAGAAAGTTAAGTTAAACAATGAAAATGTGAAAGCTAACTGCAACATACCTGCAATCACATCCTGGGGATTCCATTCTTGCACCATGTCTGGAGCGTATACTTGATCCCGGGCAGGACCGGGGTTTCCTCCTCGCGGTCCTCGTCATCGACCACGCATATAACCACGCCCCCGCAGAGCTGCCAGAGGGAGAGCAGGAGGGACATTCCCAAACAACCGCGGGTAGAAACGTCGAATATGGCCCGACTGGTTACATTCAAAACACACCAGGCCACTGTGCCCCTCAGGTTGCTGAAATTGTTGAGGCTGAGGCTGCGGAACCGGATGCTCCACTCTAAAATCTCGGTGGAAACATCCTCCACTTCTTTTATGTCCCCTTCCTCTTTTAAAGTCATGCCTCCTTCTATTGCTTGGGACAGCTTCCATAACGCCCTCCGCAGGTGTCTTACCACTACTCATGTGATCCGCCTCCAATCTCTTCGCCATGTCGATAAACTCCGCCAAGCTAGCATCCACTATAAACAAAAGGGCCTGCCTTAGGGGATCTCACAGCCCTTTGTAGAAACGCTTGGCGTATCCTCTATCATCCAAATCATAAGAATCCATGAACCTCGCGAGGTGCTGAAACTCTCGCTGATATTCCGTAACTGATTTTGTTCCTTGCTTCAACAGAAGAAACCTCTCTTCGAGTTCATTTCGAGCAGATGTGGGAATGAAGTCCTCCAAGAAGACATCCGAGAACTCGCTCCAACTTATCTTTGTATAGACCCGACCTTGGAAGGTGGAGCCCATGAGGGACTTCCAACACCTCTTAGCATGTAGTTCCAAGACGGACATTGCAAACGTCAAAGCCATGTTGGCTGGGCGACGAATCCCCGCTAGCAACTCCTTCACTGTGTCAAGTCATTCCTCCATATGTACGGCCGACTCCGTACCGTGGTAGGAGGGAGGGGAGAGGGACCGAAAGGTGCTCAACCAGTTAGAGCCCGAAGCCTGTTGTTGCACCGGAGGCTGCTGCGCCCTAAAGGCATCCAGGATGGCGATGAGCGTCTGTCCCAACTCAGATTGTTGGAACTGAGTGGGTATGGAAGGGGCAGGAGTGCCCCCCATTGGCTCAACGTGCACTGGAATCTACACGTAAAACACAAACATATGGTCAGGTTGGCTAATCTTAAGGTCAAAGTTGGACAAACTTAGTGTGAATTACATATGGGCACACCACTGCATCCGCTAATTCAGTTTGTCCACAAACTGACTAATCTAACGGGGGTGGTACCATTGTTGAATGGATTCTTTAGTTGAGGATCGTGGCAAACTGATACCATTTGTAAGACCCCCTCCCGGATCCCAAAACACGGCGGGGGGGGGGGGGGGGGGGGGTTCTTATGCCCAGAACAGTCGCCTTGCGGTAGCATTAGCACACGATGCTAACCTGTACCATAAGACGCTTATTATGTCGGCTACAACCAATATCAATATATATATGCCAACCCAACCAAATATAATAAGAGAAGTCAAATCCACACAAAGTATATATAAGTCCAAAATACATCAAAATAGAGAAGCTAAAACATGCTTCTACAATATATCAGAGTACAGCTAACAAACGCCCCAAAGGGCTACATCAGAGTCGCTCAACACTCACATCAGTAACTGGCGGTAGTGATGGTACCGTCCCTTCATGCCCTGTCGTACTGGCCTAGATGTCCTGGGAAAAGTCTGCGGCTGCTCTACCTGCGGGGAGACCTCCTGAAAGGAAGACGTAGCAACCGTTATTCGAAAAGACTAAGTGGCTTCACATCCGCTCCCCCGGCGACTCCTCGGCACCGGGCGGAGAAGAGAGCAAGAGTACAAGATATAATAAATAGTGTAAGTAGGTACAAGGAGGAGGTAATGGTACTATAAGATTAACAAGAATTTATCTAGCAGTTATACAAAGTTATATCAAACATCAAGAGCAAGTAACTACAATAAAAATGTAACTTAACTTATAAGGATGCCCATTCAAGCTTATAAGTTAAGGATCGGTTTACATAAAGTAACTCATCGTATAGGAGTGCCCATAAAAACTTATACGATTAGGATCTTGTTGTGCAATATTATTAAATGGTATCTATGCTATGCAATGACTCACCCATGATCACACACCTGCAACTGCTATGCCGAAATAGACTAGTTGTTCCCACTATTCGAGCATGTAGCTAACCTCTCAGACATCAACCGTCATGGCCAGGCGGAGACAGTATAGCGGGCGTTTCTACTACTATGCGGGCATCCACACTACTTCACTTATACCTCCGTACACCTCAATGCTAAGAACACAACAGCGGAGCCCTTGTGTACTATAGCCCAGTGGTGGTGTCGGGTAGATGTGCACCGAGAACACAACCCCGAACTGGCCTTGTGTGACCAAGAAGGGGCCTCAGAAGTATGCACGAGGACACAGCCCAACCGTTCACTTGGAATGGAATGATCCCAGGGACATGAACACCGAGGACCAAGCCCAACTGCCCAAAGTCTAATTATCAACTCCCGTCAGTGTGATGATCGGCGAGCCCGTAGACCTGCCACACTATCATCAACCCAGGATTACGATACCTCGTGTCGGCTCACACCGCATGCAATTCCACATCACCGTGGCATGGAAGGAGCCTCAGAGAAAGCACGAGGACCAAGACCAACCATCAACTAGGCAAAGAAGGAGCCCCGAGAAATGAGCATTGAGGATCAAGCCCAACCGGCCGACTTTGACTCATCTCTTTGCACTCCTAACTAGTGATGGTCAACACCGCACTTACATCACTTCACAATGCTACCCGTAGGGATACGACACTCTAAGCATTGGACACTAATTCATTCCGTTAAACAATTATACACATGGCCATAAGTTATCATCCTACCTTTCATCCCAAATGATTCAACATGTTATTGTCATGATACGCATTTATTATAGTCTACCAATTTCTATCAAATCGTTTCGTTTAGATATGCTTTGCTTCACAAATCAATTTCATGAGCTCCAATTATTAGAATTCATCAATTATAGAACTAAGATGATTATCATAAAAAAAGTTCACCCAAACCACAAGTTAATTTCAACATTGAATCCACGAATCCAAATCTATGTTATACCAAACCAAGAATTTAAGTGCTGAATAAATCTGGAGAGCAAATTCGACCGGCGATTCCCGAAGCTACATGAATCCGGTGAAGGCATGTGACCCCTCGAAGGAAAGGTCGTTCCATGGTACACAGCTTTCATGTTCAGACCATGGCCCAGATTCAATAGTATCATACTTGAAATCGGCTTCAAAGTCCGCTGCGTACAAAACACAATTTCTGCATGCAGGGTTTAATGGACGTCATTTTCGTTCAGACTTTCCTATAGCTACATAATCTATCTGAAGTCATGCAACCACTCGTTGAAAAGGTATTTTCAAGGGCTTCAACTTTCATGTGTAGTCAAAAGCCCAGATCTGGACATATCACACCTGAAAATGGCCAAGAAGATCGCTGCGCGCAGAATACAGATTCTGTGCGCATCTTAAAGCGGAATGAACAGCATTGGTTCATCTTCCTCCTCAAGTTGGTCTTCCAAAATCACACCAGAAATTCCTCCTCCCTTATTCACCCTCATGAGGCCATGATTCTTCACAAAACAATCGCCCATTTTCCTATAGAAGGTTGGAGAGGTTGAAGACACAACTAGCCTTAGAGCACAAGCCCTAGAACGGCCTCTTCCTAGAGAAATCACCGTCTCGCTAGTCTAGACTCTTTTGAGTCTACATCTCACCTAGATATCTACAGATCTAGCACCAAGGGAGTGGGGAGGAAGCTCACCTTATTTCCGGCATTTCCACTATTTCCGGACATGGATCGTGTAACTCTCCTCGATGACATCTTCTCCTTCACGGCGGAGGCAGATCTTCTCCTCCAAGACTTGCTCCAGCAGTTTTCCCTCTCTACAGAAGTTTCTCGCAGGAAAAATGGCTGGAATAAGGAGTGAAATGGATAGGGTTTTCACAACCCTTATATATGAAAAGTTACACGGGTAGGGACACGCCCGTGTCCGTACCCGTATCCTGCTTCGGGCAAAGCATAAACGACGGTTTTCGTGTCGGCTCAATACTCGACACGGGTAGGGACACGCCCGTATCCCGACCCGTGTCCACATGACACGGCTGTGTTCCTTGGCCATGTCCTTCTCTGGATATGGCTCAAAAAACTCAACTAGACACACATGGGTAGGGACACTTCCGTGTCTCTAGCCGTGTCACTGCATAGGATTCTCTTCATCGATCTCGACACGCTTCATCGAGTTCAACTCGACACACATGGGTAGGGACGTGCCTGTGTCTCTACCCGTGTCTCTTCACAGGGTACACTGTGTCGATCTCGACACGCTTCGTCGATCTCGACAAGCTTTGTCGGGCTCAATTCAACACACACACGGGTAGGGACACGCCCGTGTCTCTACCATTGTCATCTCACACGGGTTGTGACACGCCCGTGTCACTACCCGTTTCCTTCTCTTGACATACTCGGGTCGTCGACTCGAGAGCTGGCCTCTCCCCCATGGGTAGGGATACGCCCGTGTCTCTACCCGTGTCCTATGCTTGAATGATTTCTCCTCCTATTTACAAGTGCAGCCCAGTTACCAGCACACCCCTGAACCCAACTCAGCTCTCCTAACTCAAAAATGCGCACGAGGTGCCTAGTGCGAATCAGGACGTTACATCTTCCAAGGTCTGATTAGTGTGTTCCGTCTGCCAATCAGCCTGGGGATGAAATGTTGTACTGAATGTCAGCTGAGTGCCCAAGTACGTCTGCATTGATTTCCACTCCCTGGACGTAAACCTTCCATCCCGATCCAATACAATCGTCCTGGGTATGCCATGATTACGGACGAACTGTTCCACAAACTGCCGAACCAGCATACCAATCGAGTCATCCTTCCTGATCGGAATAAATCTGGCTGCCATCGTCAGCCGGTCGTCGATCACCCAGATCGAATCATTTCCCGTCCGCGATCGGGGAAGCCCATGTATGAAGTCCATCATGACATCGTCGAACTTCCACTCCGACACTGGGAGTGGCTGCAATAATCCTGCGGGGTTTCTGCACTTTGCCTTCACTAACTGGCATGCCTCGCAATGGGTCACGAAGTAGGTGATATCCTTCCTCATGCCCGACTAGTACATGGTCTTCTTCAAATCCGAAATCATCTTCGTCACACCCAGGTGTACTGAATATCGACTGCAATGAGCCTCTGTCATGATATCTTCTCAGAACTGACCTCCCTCTGGCATGTAAATCCATCCCCTGAAACACACTTGGCCATCCCTCAGTGAGAAATCTCCAGCTGTGCCTGCCTCTAAGGCCCGGAATATCGGCTCTAGCTGGGCATCCTTCCTCTGCCTATCTCTGACTCGGCCTCGAATGTCATCTGGAGCAACCAACGATGCTAGGTACTCCCGGTACAGCTCAGGGTGATCCTCGGACACGAAGGATATCTGCATCTTTTCGAACATCTGGACTAGCTCCAAGGCCATCAACTGCGTTCCTGTTCCAAAGTTTATGGCCTTCCGGCTCAGTGCATCAGCCACCACATTTGCCTTCCGTGGGTGGTAGTGCAAATTGTACTTGTAATCTGCTAGAAACTCTACCCATCGCCTCTGCCTGATATTCAGCTCCTTTTGTGTGTCCACATACCTCAAGTTCTTGTGATCGGAGTAAATGTCGCTATGGACACCGTACAGATAGTGTCGCCAGACATTCAGAGAAAATATGACCACCCCCATTTCTATGTCATGAACTGGGTAGTTCTGCTCATAATTCTTCAACTGACGAGAAGCATATGCTATCACATGACCATTATGCATCAGCACCACACCCATGCCATGGTAGGAAGCGTCAGTGTAGACCTGGAATCCTTCCTTTCCCGAAGGAAGGGCTAGTATAGGAGCTGAGGTGAGTCGATCCTTTAGCTCCTGGAAGGCCAACTCGTACTGCGGGGTTCAGATAGAGGGCACATCTTTCCTCGTCAGGGATGTGAGTGGCAGGGAAATATGAGAAAATCCCACCATGAACTTTCGGTAGTAACCGACAAGTCCAAGAAAACTCCGCACATCTGAGGCCGACTTCAGTTGCGGCCAATCCTGAAATGCCTGAATCTTGCCCGGGTCCACTGCCAACCCAGCACCACTGATGATATGGCCTAGGAAAGCCACCTCCTTCGGCCAAAGCAGTATTTACTGAACTTCGCGTAGAGCTGGTGCTCCTGTAGTCTCTCTAGGGTCAGCATCAGATGTCGTGAGTGCTCCTCCTCTGTCCTCGAGTAGATGAGGATGTCATCAATAAATATGATGACAAACACATCTATGTATGCCTCGAACACCCGATTCATGAGTCTCATAAATGCCGACGGTGCATTCGTGAGCCCGTAGGGCATCACCGTAAACTCGAATAGCCCATATCTGCTACCGAAGGCAGTCTTTAGTATGTCCTCATCCTGGATACGTATCTAGTAGTTGCCCGTCGTCAAATCCAGTTTTGAAAAGAAATGCACGCCCTCCAGTTGGTCAAACATCTCATCTATCCTTGGTAGTGTATAGGTATTCCGGACTGTTAGTCAGTTTATTGCCCGGTAGTCGATGTGCAATCTGAGTGTCCCATCCTTCTTCTTGACGAATAACACCGGGGCTCCTCATGGTGAAGAGCTTGGTCGGACAAATCCAGCATCCACTAGCTCCTGCGGCTGGCTCTGAAACTCTGTCAGCTCCTTTGGGTCCATCCGTTAAGGGGCTCTAGATGCTGGTTTAGCCCCCGGAACCAGCTACATCCGAAAATCCTGCTCTCGGTGCGATGGTGGCCCTAGTAGCTTATCTGGAAATACGTCAGCAAAATCTCGCACCACCGGGATGTCCAAGATGGAACCCTTGGCCTCGACCATCTCATACAACACTTCATAGACTTCCTCCCCCTGCAAGTGGGCCTTGATGGCCTGCACAGATGTCAATAAGAGAGGGGGAATAGATCTAATACCTTCGATGACGATGAAGGAATCCCCATGACTCACAGTAATCCTCTTGGACATGCAGTCAATCTGAGCATGGTTCCAGCGCAACCATGTCATTCCAAGGATCAAATCAAAGAATGGCATCTTCATGATCGTCGCTAGTGCATCAAATATCTTTTCTCCGATCTCTGCCTCCATATTGCAACAGGTGGTGGTGAATAACTCCTATCCGTCAGGTAGCCGTATCCTCATCATCAGGCCTGTGAACTGCTCCACGCCTTCCAGCCATTCCACGAAGGCTTCCAACACGAACGAGTGCGAATCACCCGTATCAAACAGTGTATAGGCGGGCTTGCCGCTGATGAAGACTATGCCTAACGGGTTAAATTAGAGTCTTAGAAATCTAATTGTGGTTTTCGTTCCGAGTCTATCAGTTCAATATCCATAACTTTAATTATCCAGGAAAGAGAAGACTTGAAATTAACTGGCGTACCTGTGATCACTTGCTCTGGATTCCGTTGTTGAGTCAAATCCAATGTATATACTTGCTCCATCTCTTGAATGTAGTCTCTGGCATGATATCCATGACCTCAGCCATGTCCTCGGCCTCCAAAATACTGAGATGGCGGGGCATCCCGTAGTGCTGGTGGTGGTGCCCCCCTCATGGTGCAGTTCCTTCGGATATGCCCGACCTAATGACAATTGAAGCATTTTGGGGGGGGATATGCCATACCACCGGGTCTCTACACCTCCCTCATCTGGGGTGGCTGAGGGGCACCACTGCTGGTTCCCTCTGCTCCCGTCTCACCTCCTGTCGAGGCTGGTCCTCTACTCTTCTCCCATCTGTGACGCAGCCCCGCCGCTGATCATTCCTGACTCCCCGGCCCTGGTCCTGGGTTGGCCGCTTCCGGCCTCGGGTAGTATGCCAATCTACCTCGATCCTTTTCGTCATCTCCAATATTCGAGGAATAGGTCCATCAGACACGAACAGTAGAGCCTCCCTCAGATCCTCTCGCAGGCCCTTATAGAACCTCTTGGTGTAACCTGCCTCATCCAATTGGTAAGAATCCACAAACTAGACCAGATGGTTGAACTCCCGATGATACTCCACCACTGTCTCAACTGTAGAAATCTATCTTCCAACACATCTCTGCCTGACTGCGGAACAAAATTCTCCAACAGTACGACCCTGAATTCCCCCAAGATATCTCAGCAACCTCTCTATCAGCAAACGTCGTGTCCAGCGATGTCTTCCACCACATCTTGGCATGGGACTCCAAGCAAGAGACGACCAAGGACACTCTCTCCTCCCATGGGCACCGGATCCCTATCAGCATATCATATATAATGTCCATCCACTCCTCCATCCGAACGGCCGACACTGTCCGCAAGTAGGATGGAGGAGAAAGTCCTCGGAAAATACTCAGCCACTTGGCCCTCGAGTTTGGCTGCGGAGCCGGAACCTGTTGTGCCTTAAACGCCTCCAGGATAGCTGTCATTGTCTGTCCCATCTCTGACTGTAGGAATAGAGTCGGGACTGGGGGAGGTGGTGCAAAATTCGGAGTCTGCTGGACTCCGCCTTATGACATAGGCTGTGCTGGGGGCTGCGAAACAAACTACATTTGTAAGCAGTCGACTCAAATCTAACTAAAGTGGACAATTTACATGTGATCCCCCATATAAGCACACCACTGCTTCTGCTGCTTAGTTTGTCCCCAAACTAAACTTGGGCGGGGGTGACCCAGGGGTTGTGGACAGCTACTTTTCGATCGAGGATTGCTCTGATACCTTTTGTAAGACCACCCCCCTTTTTTGAAACACCGGGGTCTTAGGCCCAGAAACGCCACTTTGCGGTGACACCTTCACGCCCGGGAAGTTCATCACTACAAAACGTAGATCCTGCCGGCCAAAATCGATCACATCGGCAGCAAGTAATAAAAGAAAAGTAAGTCCACAGAAAATCACATATATGATAAAGTAAATAATCTCCACGAAGGGAGTGTCCACAGGTACAATAGAAAAAGTACTGAATCTTAGGATTATGCCTGGTACATCAATATCCTCAATACATGTCTCTTAGCACGGAAGCAAAACTAAAGAAACTACTAACAATCGGGACTCACAGTCCCTGCATTTTGAACTCCGGTACTAGACTGCCCCATCTTCAAGCACGTCGACCTTTGGGGCTGCTCCTCCATGCTGGGCTCCACGGTCCCCTAAAATGATGTGGTTTGAAAACCATTAGTCTAAAAGACTAAGCCCTATCATCCCCCGCCCCTTCCCTCATGGCTCCTAGGCACCGAGCAGGGAGAAGGAAAGCAGAGGACATTAAAGTGGAGAATAACAAAATGAGCAGATGGCCGCGGAACTAAACTAGGAGTCCAATAATATATAAGTTAGTAATAAAAGCATGAAACTGAACAAGAAAGGTAAGCATAACTTATGCGAGAACACATAGGCCAAGGGATCTTTTGTAGGGCTCCTATCGTATAAAAAGTCCCATACCAATTTATACGGTAGGGTGTCGACTTTCTAACAAGCATAGATATATATTTACTGAACAAAAACCTTAACTTATAAGCACGCTCGCATGACTTATAATGTTACAATAGGTGTTAGGGTTGAATATAATGGTTATGCTATGAAATACAATTATGTCATGCTGTAAACATGCAAGTTCAACACACCCACTCGACTCTGTGTACACAGACCTTTAGTTCACCATTTCTGGAGCCGAACCTCCCAAGATACCTCCGTAGTGGCAAACGGAAGCGGTGGGTTGGGCCTCGCCCACCTTTAAAACAGTAATTGCACTACCAGTCAGACCTATCGTATGCCTCAATGCTGGTTCACTTAGCGGAGCTCCTGCGTACTCTTGTCGGCTAGTGCACCGGACTTTACTTGGACAAGTGCTAAACCACAGTTGCCGAGTCAACGTATTGCGGTCAGTGCATCGACTCTCCAATACTGAAGACCCACCACCTTTACTTTATGCACATGCAACCTTGATGTATAACCACCGATCCAAAGCTCCTTGGAACATCCCGTCCGACACAAAGACAACCGAGCCAATGCTCGCCTACTGCCCGGGTGACCTAACCTAACTCCCACAATCCCGGGGAGTGTGAGTGCAAACCTAGATTATCTCTAATTACCCTTGTATTTCAGTTTTATCTACTATTTAGGTTAGCCCAGGACTGCCGCAGGTATACCTCGTGAAATGCTCTCAAAGGCATTAGGAACTACGATGAGATTACCCTCAAAGCTCCCTTTCGCAAGGCACTTATTTTATATTGGTTGCTACCAGATTTCCAGACCCATAATTGTTTTACTGGATCTAACCCTAGTGCATTAGACACTTCCTCCGTACGGGAAAGACGATCTTTCGTTGATCCCGAGCACCGCCTAACACTAGCCAACTCCACACTTTACTCAACCTGTCTTGCAGAGATGCCCCCAATTGTTTATCCAAACAGCATAATCTCTAACCCCAACTCGTGTGCTCGAATTCTGATTCCAACTCAATTTCTGCGATTTTACAAATTGCAGACCAACCTAAGCTATATGAAGTGTATAATGGGACGTACACAAAATAATCACCAAGTACCATAATAACAATTATTAGAGGGCTATAATGACATTACTAGCCTAAATATAGAAATTCATAATTTTTCTAATTTATCTGATAATTTATTTATTTATTCTAGTAATCCAAAAATCCAAGTTTGAAAATCAAGTACCCATTTCAAACAAGCAAATGCTCTACAAAATTTAGGATAAATTCATTATGACTATCTAACCTAAAATCCAGTGTCTCCCAATTTTTCAGCAGGAAATAAGCTCTGAATAAATTATACATCAGATCCCTACAATTATGGTCTTATAAAGTATATACTGCAAATAATCATCTAAAAATCATGAATTAATTTCTCCAATTGGTTATTGACCTAAAATTATCAGATACCTAATTTCACAATTTTTGCAATAAGTAAATAGCTCTAAATAATTTATTGACCATAATTGCACCTTTTAAAACATGTGAAGAAAGGGTGTTTAAAGCGAGCCACATCATAATAAATAAAGTGTGTAATATACAGTGTGATCATAATAAATAAAATACCATTTAGGACCACATCATGTATAATAAAGGGGGTGCTAGTAATACTTCTCATAAAATTCCAATAAATTCACCAGAGGTCCTATCTAACTTAGAGTCCATGCTACCTAAGTTTCACACCTTTTTAGTAAGTTTTGGTGGCTTATCCTACAAAAAAAGTGGTAATGCCCTAAACAAGGGTTAGGGATTTGAGATGTCTATCCATCTCCAAATCCTTTAAGATTCATACCAGAGGACTTGAGCTACCCTAGCATCATTTGTACCAAGTTGCAAGATCTCACAGGGCATTTGACCTCATGCCCTTCACAACACTCAAAAGCCCCTCCTTAGGGCTTGAGTTTGTATCCTAGGGCAAAACTACCCTAGACCACCCCATAATCTCAATGAGGGTGTTAGAGTTCATGCCAAGTCAGTGGTCAAAATCTCAGCATCTGTTGAGGCGATTTGACAACTCCACCTCAAGGTGGTCTTTTTACTTAAGAACCACTCATTAAGGTAAAATTAGGGTTAGGTCATTCCCTATCCAAAACACATCCAAATGAGGTGAAAATTAATACAGAGATATATCATGAGGCTAGGGACCACTCACCAAAATTTGGGAGGGTTTGGAGGTCATTTGACCACCTAATTAAATTACCCAAGTATTATTAAATAAAAATAAAACCATAGCCAACGTATATACAAAAATTCCCATTTTTGGACAAGACCTAGATATAGCTAAGGGTGACCCCCTGCCCAAAGTTCAGGTCATTTAGACAAGGGTTGAAGAGTGGGCACCCATTTTAATCTCAAGGATAGCCCTAGGTATAGGTCCCACCAACATGGGTGCCCTAGTTCAACCAGACGTCAAAATTGGTACAAATCAATTTTCCAGTAGAGGAGCCTATGTATTTTTAAAAATTAAAACCATCTACTACAAATAGTGTGACAGAAATGAAATAAAAATGGAATTAAATGATTTTTATCAAATCTGTCAAACAAATCTTGGCGCAGATCCATTGGCTTGGGCTCATCGTCTACCTCTAGCCAACGGCTGAGATAGCCAGAGCCTGGAGCCACTTCCAACTGCCGCTGCCGCCCATCCCGTCACTTCCCCGGCCGGCCACCGCAACCAACACCTCCATCGAGGTGGTGGCTATCGACTGGCAGCGACAAAACCGCCGGAGGGGCGGATTCCGGCGGTTCTACCAAGAAGATATCTCTGCCCGAAACCATGAAAACCAGGAATTGGTTAGGGCTCAATTGAGCCCGAACCTTGAACCTAAGCATTACTATGATCTAACCATGAGGCATGGAGAGGAGGAGGACCTTGTCGGCGGCCTGAAGTCGAGAAGATCGTCGGGAAACCATCATTGAAGGCAGCATGGCTTTGTTTTTGCAACTGCACAGTGGGGGATCGATTTATTCTGGTAAGGATTGGGAAAGTCTCCTCTTGACCGACTAATGGTGTTTAAAGCCTCAGTTGGGGAGAGGAGGGGCTGGATTATCAATGTCCATTAAAGCCATTAATGGCTAGTCTCGGCCATGGAGAAGTGGGCTGAACCAGGCCATTGGTGGTCGGGGAAATGGCTGGAAACTTCTCCCCTTCCCTAGGGGAGTTGAATTCAGCCATTAAAGGTGGCCTTTGGCCTCTCCTTGGCTGAGCCCCTTCATTCCCTCCCCTTTCTTCTTTTCTCTCTCCTCCATTAACATGGAATGGAGCTCACCATCTCTCCTTATCACCAAGTTGACTTGGTCAACCTGGAGGACTATTTACAGTCCATCCATGCAAATTATTCCCCAAAGAAGCCACATGAGGAGGCTTGAGCTTGGGTTAGCACATTTGTGCTAGGTTGACCCAAAGTAGGCTTGGGTTGACTTTAGTCTTTTTGACCTTTTGGTTTGCCCCCAATGGATCCTTGGTGACCCATTGATCTCCACTAAGGACTAGGTATGGTTGGGTATTGCTGACTTGGTACCTTCGAGGTCACCTGCCCTTAGGAAGGGTACTTTGCCCAAATTAAGGTTAGGGTTGACTTTCGTCAAACTTAGCCAGTTGGGCTGACCCCATTGGGTCCTTGGTGACCCATTGACCCCACCTTAAGGTTAGTAGGGCATGGGTGGTGTCCACCTGGCTAGGGGTTGGCCAATTGACCGTAAGTAGGCTAGTTTGACTCATTTAGGAATACAGTTGACGTTTGTCAACTTAACCACTTTGGATGCCCTCCATTGGTCCTTAGTGACCCATTGACCCCATTTTAGGTCTATGAATACCCTGGTAGAGTTAGTTGGGCTTAACTAGGGCACACTATCATTAATTAGGGCACCTTGCCCAATTTAGGCCTAGAGTGGTCCTAGGTCAACTTGGCCTCCCCCGGTTGACTCCAATGGACCCTTAGGGTTCAGATGAAGCTTACGATGGATTGGTGAGGACATGGTGGGGTCTTGAACACTTTGTGAAGCACCATGATCATCTTAAACTAGGTTCATAAATCTACTATTTGCAGACCATATTGGCCTCACATACATCCCTATGTTTACTTGGCCTTCTTGGGCTTCCTAGGGTTTTGTCATGACCTAGTCATGACAAAACCACTCATATGGGTTTAGTTGTTTGAGGGATGTTACAGGAAGCATTGACAGAACCTCAAGTAATCAAAGCCTCAGAAGGAGTAGATAGAAAATCCGTTTAAGTCCAGAAGCGTTGTGTGAAGAAGCTGTACTGAATGATTTCATACGAAGAAATTCAACTAAGTCTAGATGCGTCAAGTGATGAAGGCTCACTCGATTCCTAATTAGTTAAGACTATTAAAGATAGAATACACAGAGTGATGAAGGCTCACTCAACGCACTCAACGCCTGGAGATGTAGAATTTTGCTAATTACTTTTGCATTGAGCGACAAGGCTTCGCCCAACTCTTAAGCAGTCTGTCTGGACTTTACTAATTCTAGAATCGATGAGTCATGCTGATGTCAGTAGAAATTCAAATATCGCATGATTTGCTTGCTAGAAGACAAACGATGTCGTTTTCCTTTAGTACTACATTTAATGAAAAAGTTGTGTTGTAGTTGCCCATTCCAGGGGTCCATACTGCACATAGAACAATTAGATTTATGGGAAATAAAAAAAAGTTTCGAGAAAGAAGAACAAAACTTATATTTTTTACTTTTGCAAGAGGAGATTTTTTTCTGGATCATCTTCTTCCTCTCGACAAAGTTGCAAAACTTGAAGAACTTGCTCTCACTATTGGTTAGAAATGTTCAGACAGTTAGTTGTTGGAAGTCACATCTTTAACAACAAGTTCAGAAAGTTCACTCTCTTATTTAGAAGATTGAACTGAGCAAGCCTAAGTTGTTGTTCATCTTCAAGTCCACTGCATTCAACTCATGTACTCAAAAGGTATGAAGAAATAATACTTTGCAGGGTATTTCATAGCACAAGCATAATAACTTTGAAGATCTTTTCTTGGTGTTGTGAGGAATATAGGACTAAGTATTCTCAGTTCTGGAAGAGGCAGACTCAGAGATCACTTCTTTGGAGTCAATCATCAACAACAACCAACACTTCATCTCTAGGATCTTAACATATCTGAGTTGTAAGCCTAATATATAAAGGCTGAGTAGTACGATCCTTCTGTGGATCTAAGGTTGGGACTGTTTGCCTGAGCTATTGGAGATTTATTCTCCGAGGTAGGATCTGTGGTAGATCTGAGTGTAGGGCTAACCTCCTAGCCAGAGTGTAGGACTTTGGACAATGTCTGAGGTTGGTGATCTGGTGCAGATTACTGAGTTATAGGAGATTATATCTCTGAGTGGTAGGGCCTTCGGCCTAAGGTAGGACTTGGAGGAGTTTGAGAGATCCTGAGGGATCTGTGTTGTAAGCTCATTGAGTGGAGACTAGAGAATTTTTCCTTGTCTAACAGACTGTTAGAAAGGTAGGAGGGATAGTGGATGTACCAATACCATAGGTAACCACTATAAATACTTGTGTATTGTTTTGTATTCTTGAAAGCTAACATATAACTAAATCACAATGTACCAAAGCAAAACGATAGTCATTAAAAGTCACAAAAGCATATTAACCCCCAAGGTGTTTAGCTACTCTTGAAACAAAGACTTTCATTATACATGCTAAATGAGGAGACAAGCCCTCGATCATCGGCATTACCCAAGGGCATGTACACCAAGAAAAATTAAAAAGATGAGTTTTGATTGTTGATCTTCAAACTGCAAAAACTTTCAATCCAAGAAGAGTTGTGGAATAGTACACACCATTTTGGAATGAGAACGACGTCATAGACAATCTAGAAAAGCCAGATTTTTAAGTACTATCTTGGGTAATAGCTAGATATCGTTGGCGTCCATATTCTACACGATCCTGTCACAACCCGCACTATTTGTCGACATTACTAGGAGATAATGCTATCATCAAGAGATATTGCTACCATCGAGTGATAGCTCTATGGTCTTCCATGATCTCCATCTTGCTAGCACGATCATCATGGCGTTGGACACATGGCAGCTTGAGGAGATATCGTCTATGATACCTACCTAATGTCGGGCGATATTGCAAAACTATAAAAATGTTGGGACTTCTTGTATATAGTGTGACACATCTCCTTAAGATTAGATTCCTTCTCCACCAAATCAAGAACTCTGAATATTTTGAGAGAGGTACGTCTCAAGAGATTGAGAGAATTACCTTGGTTGAACATGAAGATTGAAAGAGGATTTTGAAGAAGAAGAGTTATAACGCACATTCTATACGAAGGTCGAACGCATCAAAAATGTCAACCTCTACATCACCTTCGTCTTCACCTTCAGAAATTCTAGGGGAGTTTTCTTTTAAATTTTTCATTATTTTATAATCAATTTTGTTTTTTATTTTTTAACGGGAGTGGAAAAATCATTCGGGGAGAACATGGAATTCAGGGATGAATTTCGTAGGAAATTCCCCGTGTTTTTGGAGACTATGTCCATTTGCGATTTAGGGGGAAATTCGTCGCCTTTTCTGCAATGTCTAGGTCGAGGTTAGATCTAGGGGAGGCTAAAGGCCATATTTGTGGTAAGATAGACTATAGCTAGCTAGTCCTTGAAATAAGGATTGGTGAATCATCAAAAAGGAGTTTTTTTATATTTTCCTCGATTTCTAGTATTATACAAATCAAAAATTTTGTATTCAATTCTATGGAAATAAAATCATGTCTCTCTTTGTATCCTTATCTTTATTTTACTTCTATGTATAAAATATTTTAATTAATATTTCTCTTAAACTCTAATTGCAAAATATATTAGAAGGTACGTTTTGAAAGATAGAAACTCTTGAATTCAATATCTGTGACCTAGTGTCTGCCGGTAAAACTTGCCACTGGTATTACTGAAAGAATATTAAATTTCTACATTTTTTATAATTAATATCTAATATAATCTTTTATGGATTATTAAATAAAGATTTCTAAAATCTATTATGAAACTTTTTTAATAAACCCTGATATTTTTATTTAAGAATTTAAATTACATAAAGCTCTTACTCATCCCCCCCTCTAAGGACATCGTAAGATCCAACATTGGTGATTCATCGGCTAAATGCTTCAAGGAAAATATCGACTGCATCGACTGAATTACAAAAGAAAAGTTTGACTGCATCAGTTTCAAGCTAAGTCATTTATCGAATGCATCGACTATAGGCTTCTTGAACTTTATCGACAGCATCGTATAGAAGCCTTTATATAATTTGTCAATTGCATAGAATGCATCGTATAGAAGACTTTATACATTTTGTCAGTTGCATCAGCTATATGGTGATAGAAAGATTTCAATAGAGTTAAATGGCTAAGGTCTAAGTTTCTTCAGTGAAATCGTTATGATGTGTTTGGCTGACTCAATATATATCACTATAACTAAAGGACTTTGTCGGTTGCATCAATTCAAGTTTAGTCAGAAATGTTTTTGCCTGCCTGATACGTGGTCTATCGTCTATCTCCTGAGATTATGTCCCTGATTGCTTGATCAATTTCAATCAATTCAAAGAGTGATTTTTGCTGCAGAAAACAAGGCGCTGCCAAAGGAAAGAGATTTTCTCATACAATTAAGAATAATTCATTTTCTAGTATCTTTCCTTAAGAATTTTTTTCTAGCTATTTGAGACTTATTTTTTCAGAATTTTCCTTAAGTAAATTGATTACCCGTTGAATATTTTCTTATCAGTTAGCATGCCCTCTGCCGACCAAGTCCACTATAAAAGGGGGACATAATATAATGCGCAAAAAAAGAAGATACACAGAGAATTACAACTTTTCAAATGTTTTTTTTGCAAGTTCTCAGCAGTGATCAAGCAAAAATATTTCATTCAAGTCTTCATCTACTACAATCAATAGAGAGATATTCTTCCAAGTCTAATCTCTACAATAATTATTCTCTCTCTATAAAGGTGTTCCTTGTCCGGTCTTCATTCTTTTCAAGCTAAGATATTGAAAGTGTTGATCAAGGAAAAGGAAGAAGTCTGCACAATGCTTCTAACTGAAGACTCAAGCTTTGAGTGTTTAGTTAAACTTTACACCTCTTCTTATTAGTACGACCATTATGATTTTAGTATTAGGGCTGTGATTGGCCGGAGTGGTAGGGTTGTTTGGAATGTGTGGTAGGTTAGTGTTGCCTGAGTTGTAGGATATGTAAAATGATCTTAGTGTAAATGTGTAGCTGTAGAGATTGAGGTAGTGTTTTTCCTGAGCTGTAGGATCTTGTGATAAAAGATCTGAGTGGTAGGACATGTGTACAAGGTTTGAGGTAGGGGATTATCATCCCAAAGTTATAAGATCTATTTATCTAAGATAGTTTGGAGATATTTGGCCTAAGCAATCTCTCTGCAAGATAGGTGAAGGGGCGGTGGATGTAACCATATTGAGGAACCACTATAAACCTTAGTGTCCTGTGATATGGTGTGTTTTTCTTGTGCTATATTATTACTCTATTGAGCTGTAAATAGGAAAATCAAAACAAAAGCAAAAAATAAGCAATGCATATATTCACCCCCCACCCCCTCTAGGTGACTAGCAACCCTTATCTTTCACGAACCAAATTGTCAAGTTTTGTATTATGAGAACTAGATTCGAATCGAGCCTATTTGGAACTGAACCGAGACATTTGGTTTCGATCCAATTCTCGATTCTTCAAATAATTTTGCATGCCCCTAATAAATGATTAGCATAAAACAATTTTTATTATTAAAAAGCTAAATAACTATTATTAAAAATTTGTTCTTCAAACAAATTTAATTGCATTAAAAGAAAAACATATTAACCGCGCTCATGACCGTTACTGTCGTGCCAAACGAAACCTTAGTTGTCACTACTACTTTTTAGTTATTTTCATTCAAATACTAGATTATAGTGTTAAACATAATTTCTAATTATAGTTATATTTTCCAACGTAACTACAAGTCCTTAATCCAAAAACACTTGACTTAGGCTCTAATTTTCGTGAAATTTTTTGGTCCAGGAACCATACGTAGTTCGTCTTCTAGGGCCCAGGTGATTGTGACATGTGCTCTTTATTTCCCTTCCATCATTCTATATTCTTGATAAATCTCAATGTCAGTCATTAAAATATACATGTATATATATTACATATGGTAATAGCTGACATATTACATTTTAATCTCACATATCACCAAAAATAATTGAGAGATTATATTTTTATCTTGAATATTATAAACAATAGCTGAGAGATTACATTATTATCTCACATATTACAGACAATAATTAAGATAATATATTTTTTAACTCAAATAATATGAGAAATAAAAAATATATATGTTCCAAAAATAATTAAATCTCAAATATAACAGAAGCAAATCTATGTAAACTATTAGAATAAATAAATATATGTTATTATAGGTTTTATTTAAATTATAAGTTTTGTTTAAATTATATATAAACCTATCCATGCTAGCTATTTTCTATAATATATAAGAGAAAAATATAACCTCTTGGCTATTTTCTAATTTTGTTTATGAGATAGCATCTATGTAGTACTGGTTGTGATCGAGAGAACTTTTTAATTGCATCTATTATTGAAATAGTTGTATCTTAGAGTGGTATTATAGTGTATCTTAGTGATTATATTCTTGGTTAAGAATTTTTTTGTTTTATTGTGCATCTTAGCAATTAAAAACTTATAATATCTATAACTAAACATTGATTACATATTAATCTCAGATATTTTAGTGAATCTTTCAGTAAATATTTGCGATTAACTTATATAATACGAGAAATTGCTGAAATGTTAGAATTTTTTTGTAATATCTGAAAGTTTCTAGCGTTGACCTAAATCACCTAGAGGGGATGAATAGGTGTTGTTTGAGTCTTTTTTCGGAATAAAAATAATTGAAAATATCAAGCACACAAACGCAGAGATTTTATAGTGGTTCCCCGAGTTGGGTGCGTCCACAGTCCCGCCTCGCCTATCTCCCACGAAGTGCAGATTCGGCTACTTCACCAATTTCAGATTTTGTTAAATCTTATGCGTCAGAGTCGTAACTCCTACACCTCAGATACGAAGCTCCTATCACTCGGAGAACAAACTCTCCTACAACTCGATCCACAAACCGGATCTACACACTCGATCCACAAACAGATCTACTCAGTCGATCCACAAACAGATCTACAAAAACTCGGAGAAAATTCTCCTACAATATTCAAAATAAAATTACAACAACAACACACGACTACAAGTCTTGATCAGATGTTCTTGGAAGGGTTGATCTTGAGTCATGGAGAACTCGGAAACTCAAAATCTTTGAATATTGAACCTCGATCTTCGACCAACAAGGAATGGAGTAAATCAAATCTAGAACAAAGAAGCGACCCAGTCATGAAGTTGTCAGCGAAGATGATTACTTGTTGTCATGGCCGATCGAAGAAGAATTGTGAAAGACGTATCGTGCGGCTGGCGAAAATCCTATTCAGGAAGATTTGGAAATTCGAAATTGCAATTAGGTTTTTCGGATGCTCTTTGATTTTGAAATAGTCTTAGGTATATATAGGGAGACTCGAAATCAAACGACTATAAAATATTTCCAAAATAAAAACCTAGAAGCGAACTATACATGGCCATCGGTTTCGAACCAGGAAGAAAAATCAAAAAAATGCCAAGGAAAATTCGGCGAGATTCATCGAGTATCAAGAATGATACTCATTGAAGCATCGAACGGATTTCGTCAAGCAAAGGGCAAATTCATCGAACAAACTTTGTCGAACGAAATTCGTCGAACTAAAGGCTAATTCGTCGAATTTAGTTCGCCGAACAAAAGGCAGATTCGGTTTATTTCAAATTATTTGGCGAGTATCGCTTTGGATAATAGTCGAATTTGGCAAGTATCACAAGTGATACTCGTCGAATTTGCTTTTACAAATTATGGAAACCCGGAGAATTTATCCTAAGTATATACGTCGAATTTGGCGGGTATCGGGAAGCATACATGACGAATTTGGCGAGTATAAAGGGGATATTTGTCAAATTCGACGTGTATTACTCGCCATACTTGCCCAATTTTACTTGGGTAAAATTCTTCGTTTTTGACTTCTTATCTTTGGCCTTCCTTGATCCTTCTCCTCTACTTGGGATAGAAGTACACCCAAATATAGAGATTACACATGAGTCAACACGATGGCCTATACAATGAGGGATTACATTGTGTAGTCATGTGTTTACTGACCCAATGTAACCTAACATTGGTGTATACTTGACATTGTAAACCTGCAAGTACAAAACTAAAAAGCAATATCAAATACACCCTCAATTCATCTTAGCTTGACTGGACCCTTCTTCAAATCAGGGATATTGTGGATACAATACCCAACAATCTCACTATATTTGAAGAAGCCAAAATCCTACAAGCTAAGGTGAATTGCACATATCAAATAAAATTAAACTACGACTTGAAAAGAGAAATTAAGAAAGGATAACAGTGCGCATTCCAACTCAATTAGATAAATCAAATATATATATATATATATATATATATATATATATATATATATATATATATATATATATATATATATATATATATATATATATATATATATATATACATATATCAAAATTGTTTTAGATCAGGGATGGCATCCCACAGCACAACATAATAATTTAGGTATCCTTGTTCCTCCTTTTCCATAGTTGTCTCTCAAAATATTCCTTGGGCTTCGGATAGTACTTGGGAGGAGGAGGCATAGGATCAACATTCATGAACTTCCAGAAGTGAATTCTCCTCCTTATGTTGGCCTCTTTGTACTTGTTCCATTCTTCTGAACTGTAATGATCCCAATGCTTCTCTGCTCCGAGCTCATATAGGTCAAAGGTGTCCAAGATAATTCCTTTTGAAGTAGGGCTTCAAACTTCATCCATCTTATGATTAGGACCTTCTCTGACGTGAGCTGGCCTGGCCAATTCTGGTCTGACATCTGAAGTTCCTTCTACAAATTTCCTTTTCTTGAGAACCTGAGCCTCAGAGAATGCAACAACGGCAGCATTAGTAGCAACTTGAGCCTCTGGAGCAACACCAGCACCATGAACCTGAGAGAAGTCCTGTGCGTCTGTCCAATATTGAGTGTAGTCTGGAGCTGGTTAAACATCATCATAACCATGCTCAGCTGGATGAAGTCAACATGAACTGGCTCAGCAGGAGCTGGATGAGGGAAAAACTGAGCATCTAATCACATGGTGTTTTCATAGCTATACTCATTTGCTTGCTTGAACTGATCGAGCATAGTCATTTCAACACCGACAATCTTAGCTGTAAGGGCTTCCTCCCCCTTTTTGGCTTCTGTAGCAATTACATTGGTATAAGATTTCAAAAAAGAGTCATAATGTGTCATAGATCTGTTATGGGCCTCGATGAGAGAGAGAGAATTTGTGTCAACAGTTTTCAGTACTCCTTCATTTTTCTTGAGTCCTCTCATCATAAGGGTTACTGCAGTTGCAACATCGCCATACTTTGCATCAAATCTGGCCTCTAGCTTATCAAATTTTACTTGAACTTCAGTAAGCCCTTTAAGTAAAAATTTCTCGAGTTGTTTGACTCTTTAAACCACTAAGGCCAATGAGGCATCAAACTGGGCCTGTTGCTTAGCTAACATTTCTTCAAAAACCTTCAGCAGCTTATCACTTGAACCGGGGCTTAGAGCATTTGGCAGCACTAGAAAAGTGACATTCACAGCAATCAACCTCGGTCCTTCTGAACCTAGAGCAGGGGCATGCACATCGGCCAATCCATCCTCATCAGAGAGGTCAACTATGCCTTCGGGTGCCAATGGCATCCTGCCTACTCTTTTGTCCAGGTTGCGTGCGAGTCTGCAAACCTCAGTGGACACATATATGCGAGATGGAGTTGCCTCCCCCACAAATACTGCAGTAGGGATAGTTCTAGGGAGAGGAGCAACAAGTGTGTCTACAAGCTTAGGCACTGAAACCAAAATGGCATCACAGCCAACCTCAACAACAACAGGATTGCTCTCAACAAATTTATTAGCAAACACTGTATCCTCATCAGCAATCCCAATCGGATAATCTTCAACTATCACATCATTTTTAGCAGCACCGTCATCAACCATATCAGCATCAGCATCCTCATCATAATCAGAAGGAGCTGGATCGTCTTCCTCAGCATGCACTTTTGAACTGTCAACATTCTGAACCTCAATAGTGACAACAGTACCAATAGCAACAACCTCTGCTAGGATATTGCCTGAACAAATGTCTGGAAGCATTATAACTGTATCTGAATGAGCAGCTGTCTCCCCCGCAATTCCTTCCCTCAATCCAGCAGGAGTCTCACTAGGGAGAGGGGAATGGATTCTGTCATCATGAACATGACTTATCTCCTCCACTAGGGGTATAGGGGCTCCCCCTTGCTGGATGGTCCGCCTGTCCCGCCTCGACAAGATTGTAGAGTCTATCTTCTTTTTGTGATGGATAGGAACTCCTTTGGTCATATCAAACCTATCACCATCGAGCAGATTCAGGTATAGGGTGATAATCCTCCCAAAGTTGGGAGTGCGTAGGCTGTATTTTATCTTGGTGAACAGCAGAGCACTCTAGTCCAGCTTCTTCCTGCAGACTATAGCAACTAGTATCTTGAAAATATCTGAGGAGAGATGGTCGTGCGATCCCGTCTTGCAAATAAGCACCTTGCCAATGATATCTTAGAATTGTTTTCCCTCCTTACCCATTCCTTTTAACTTGATGTCTTTGGTGTTCCTGGGAAAACCACAAAATGATAACATTATGGCATAATCTGACTCCTCTAGGTAGTCTTCATGATCATAGATGAGTAGCTGCAAGTACCTAGAGAGACTGGAGGTATCAATCTTCACTTCGAATTTCTAAACTTTGATTTCTATCACTGAGTCCTCATAACGCAATTTGGCATTACTGAAGAACTCCAAGACTTCCTTGTCGAGCAACTTGCAGGGGTGTTTGAGGATGAAGGAGAGTCCCGCAGTCTCCAACATCAGAATGAAGTTCCTAAATTCGTCAGAGTCTTGAGCAAATCCTGTGCGGACCAACTCACCTCCTCCTAGCAAGCCAGAGGTGCTTCTAGGAGCCATGGAAAATTACAGAAAATTGGAATTTCTAGAACTCTTTAGAGCAAGCACAGGTGTAGAAACTTCACTGTTGTCTGGAGAGTAAGCACTGTACTGGAGAACCTCTGTAAGACTGCAAGAACTGGAGGCTTCACTGTAATGAATAGACGGCGAGCATTTCTGTCGACAGGCGGCTGTGACAGGCGATAGCTGGCGACAACTCACACTAGGCGGAGGAAAACCTGAAGATAGGATGTTGCGGCAAGTTTTGCACGGTTGACGCGAGCTAGGGCACGGGAGGAAGTCGGCGAACGATAGGAGTTTGCGAATCGGGAGCTGAAGGGTCTAGAATCACAGTTGTGCGAATTGACGGGTTTAAGTGGCTTTTGAGTTCGATGAAATTCGAGTGTGCCCTTCCATTATCATTTAAAGGAATATATATATCGATTTTTAAATTGCATTTAGAATGCGCGTACCTCAATTTTGATCGTCGAGACTTCGGATCAAATATAGACAATTTGAGATATTGCCCCAAATAGATTTCTCCAAAATTAGCTGTTTGAGGAGTCCGATTCGGCGAGTGTTGTATGAACATGCGACGTGTCGGTCGATATTCACTGAAGTGGACTTGCAAAAGAAGAATTCTTGCTTTGTTGAAATTGATTTCGAGACAATTCTCCACTTTGACCATGTTCATGGTTCCTTGTTCAGCATGCCCAGCTCCATTTTGAAAAGCGGGAACTTGGACTCGTGTAGTGGCTTTGTAAAAATATCAGCAACAATCTTGTCCATCGGGTCATAGCTGACGGCTATGTCCTTGTTCTCCATGTGCTCCCAGATGAAGTGGTAGCACACCTCGATGTGCTTGGTTCGGCTGTGGGAGACGGGATTGTTTGCAATTGCAATGGCGCTGGAGGAGTCGAAGGAACATCGGAATTTTGTTGAACTTCAAGTTATAGTCTTCGAGCTGATTCCATATGCATAGAAGCTGTGCGCAACATCTACCCTCAAAGATATACTCCGATTCGGAAGTAGATGTTGCCATACAATTTTGCTTCTTACTGCTCCAAGAAATGAGCCGTCTTCCAAGGAATTGGCATGTCCCGGAAGTGCTTTTCCGATCGTCCCTGCTACCTGCAAAATCAGCATCTGAAAAGCCAATTAGCTCGACATCATTACTTCTTGGGTACCATAAGCCAAGATTTGGTGTACCCTTAAGGTATCTTAAAATTCGATTCGCAGAGACATAATGAGATTCCCTAGTGTTCACCTGATATCTAGCGCAGACACATGTCGAGAACATTATATCTGGTCTACTAAAGTTAGATAGAGCAAGGATCCAATTATACTTCTATACTTAGTTTAATCAAAAGGTTTCCCTTTCTCATCCTTGTGCAGAGATACGGTTCAACCCATTGGAGTCTGCATGGAGGATGTACTCTCCATTCCGAATTTCTTAAGAAGCTCCTTGGTGAATTTCGTCTAAGAGATGAAAATTCCATCTTCAGATTGCTTCGCCTGAAGTCCTAAGAAATACTTCAACTCACCCATATTGCTCATTTCAAACTTCCCTTGCATAAGTTTGGAAAACTTCTTACAAAGGTTGTCTTCTGTAGAGCCGAAGATGTTGTCGTCCACATAGATTTGCACTAGCAGAATCTTTCCTTTAACTTCCCTAAGAAATAATGTTTTGTCTAACTTTCCCCTTGTGAACTTATTCTAAACAAAAAAGCTAGACAACAACTCGTACGAAGCTCGGAGAGCTTGCTTTAGACCATATAATGGTTTATTTAAACAGTATACGTAATCAGGGAATAAAGAGTTGACAAAACCTGGGGGTTGCGCTACGTATACTTCCTCTTTCAGATTCCCGTTGAGGAATGTTGACTTTACATCCATTTGGTAGACGGTGAAGCCTTTGAGGGTAGCATACGCAAGAAACAACCTGATCGCCTCGAGCCGAGCCATTGGAGCAAATGCCTTGTCATAGTCGATCCCCTCTACTTGTCTGTATCTTTGTGTTATAAGCCCGGCTTTGTTCTTAATAATTACTCAGTGTTCGTCCAGCTTGTTTCTGAAAATCCACTTGTTACTGATCATGTTTTGTCCCTTTGGTCTGGGTACCAGCTCCCAGACTTTGCATCGTTCAAATTGGTTGAGCTCCTCTTGCATCGCCATGATCCAAGAGGGATCTTTGTTCGCTTCCTCGAACTTCATTGGTTCAACGTAGGACATAAAACTCAGATGCAAAACTTCATTATTTGTACCTCGTCTGGTTCTCTCACCGTCGCCTGGCTCTCCAATGATTAGATCAGCAGGGTGATCTCGTAGGTGACTGAACCCTAGGTTCCTTGCTCTTCCTCTAGCAGGCTCTACAGCATCTGGTACCGCCTCTGTAGGTTGAGGCAATTCTTCCTCTATGGGTTCCTCATCAACAAAGCCTGGATCGATGAGCTTAGCTGAGCTTGGAGCTTCTTCCTTGACAGCATCATCCAAGCTGAGTTCCTTGAACCTGGTACCTGTGTTTGTACCAACAATACTAGACGAGCTGCTTTGGAGCAGGCTAGTCTCATCAAATAAAACGTTAATTTACTCTTCTACCACTAGAGTTTTCTTGTTGAAAATCCTATATGCATTACTATGGCTACTATATCCTACAAAAATACCTTTAAAATATTTTTCACTAAACTTAGTTCGGTAATGCTTTGAAACATTTGCTTCCAAAGATTATAAAGTGGGACACAGTCGGTTTTCTGCACTTCAATAGATCATAGGGGGTCTTACGATGGCTTTTGTTGATGAGTGCTCTGTTTTGCACGTGATAAGCTATGTTGACTGCTTCAGCACAGAAGTACTTCGAAATAGAAGCGTTGCTCAACATGGTTTTACATACTTCAATTAGGGTTTTGTTCCTTCTCACAGCCACTCCATTTTGATGTGGAGTGTGCGGAGAGGAAAACTCATTAAAGATGCCTTAACTTTTACAAAACTTTGTCATGGCACAAGACTAAAACTCTGTTCCGTGGTCACTTCAGATTTTGGCCACCGAGCAGTCCAATTCGTTCTGAATTTGTTGGACAAAATTATTGAAAAAGTCGAAGGTGTCTGAATTATATTTCAGAAAGCACACCCAAGAGAAACGCGAGTAGTCATCAACAATTACTAGCATATAGACCTTACCAGCTAAGGTGTGAATCGTCATAGGTCCGAATAAGTCCATGTGAAGAAAGTATAATCTTCGAGAAGAATCTTTCTCAGCAATACCCTTGAAGGTAGCCCTTGTCTGCTTACCTATTTGACAGGAGTGACATGTACTCTCTTTAAGGCACTTAATGTTGGGGGCATCGACTAAGTTGTGAGAAAATAACATATTTAAGGTTTTAAAATTAATATGTGCTAATCTTTTGTGTCATTGGTCACAGAGAGAAGCACAACTTTTTGCCATAAAACACACAGGGTAGAAGTGTCTAAACAAAGTAAATTTAAATAGAAAATATTTCTGCTCTGATTGCGTGTTAATACCATCTCCAAATTTGCAGACTATTTTATCAAACGCTTGTTCTTGCAGAACTCAACAATGTATCCTTTGTTACATAGTTGACTTATGCTTATGAGATTATGGTGTAATCCCTCAACATAAGCAACATCTATGAAAGAGACAATGTCGTTGGATATCATACCAAAACCTTTTTTAGTTCCACTGTCTGAACCTCAAAAAATGTCTGTAGGTCCGTCTGTAAAATGCTTCTTACCCCGGTCATGTGTCGAGAGCATCCGTTGTCCAAGTACCAGATTGGCATTCTGTTGGCCTTTGAACACACCTGCAAAAATAAATCAGTTTACCTTAGGAACCCAAATGTATATGGGTCATTGGTTCCTAGTCAGCTTACTCCCCCTTGGAACATTATCCTTACGAGTGGTCTGTCTCGCATAGCTAACTCGAGGTGTTACAAAATTGGCAGGGTTATACCAACAATCTGTGCCAAAATGACAAATTTTGTCGTAGCACCAACAGTCAAATCTGTTGTACCTCCTTTTTTACTCCTGCTTTACCATTTGAACATGAGGTATAGTAGGGGTGGAATGCTTAGAGGTAGAGGCCTTATTATTGCAGCATACACAAGGTTTCTGCTTCTCCTTTTCCTTAGGCATAGAAGATTTGGCTTTCGGTGCCTTCTTGTTGTTATGGCCATGTACATATGGACCATAACTCTTCATTTGAATCTCTTCATAAGGTCCTTTGAACACGCTAGCACCAAAGTCACGGGGACGGGTGTATCCCTGGTATCTGGTCTTGGGATCTACATAAGTAGGCCTTGCATGATGACCATAAGAAGACTCAAGGTCAAACTTCTTCGTCGGAAAGATTACTTTCCTGAACGAGGGTTGAACCATGGGTGCCTTCCCGTTTTCTTTGATGCTAGCCTTCTTGTTAGCCTTACCCTTACCACTGATGTGGCCAAGACCACTACCCTTCTTGTGAGCTGAGAACCCATCGATGAGAGGGAGAACAATCTTTGACTTTGAGTAGCTCTCAACGAGTTTTCTCTCCACTGCGAGCTTTTCTCCAGCTCATCAAGATACTTTTCTTTCAAATTTGATGTCTCAGCCGAGTCCTTGAGTTCCTCTTTTAAGGAGTGGACTTCATCTCTAAGGGGAAGTAATTATGTAATTTCTTCATACAGATTTGCTTCCACTACCTTGAGGGAGGCAATCTCTTTAACTTGCATTCGGGCTACCTTTCGGCATTTGTCAAAAGACTTTAACTGTAACATTCCATTTCCAACTAGACCACTAAGAGTGGTTTTGCCATGACTAGGTCATGACAAAACCCTAAGAAGCCCAAGAAAACCATGTGAGCTTAGACATGAAAGTGGAAACCACCATGATCTGTAAATAATAGAATTCTAATTACTAGCTTAGGGATGACCATAGGGATTCACCACGACACCATTACCCCACCAAAACATCACTAGCCTGATAGAGGGTCCATTAGATTCATGGCGGCCCACTAGGGTCAACTAAAATTATCAAGTTGACCAAAGTCGACTCAAACCCTAAACAGGTCAAACTAAGCTCATATATGGTCAACTGACCTCCCCTTGGCCAAACGGACCCACCTAGACCTTCCCAAGCCATAAGGGAGGTCAATGGGTCATCAAGGACCCATTGGGGTCAACTAAAGAGGCTAAGTTGACTCAAGTCAACCACAACCCTAAAAAGGTCAAAGTAACCTAACTAAGGGTCAAGTCACCTCCAAGATGCCCAACCAACCTTTCCCAAGTCTTCCTAGACCTTAGGGTAGGCTAATGGGTCACCAAGGACCCATTTGGGTCAGCCCAAATGGTCATGTTGACCAAGGACAACTCTACACTAAGATTAGGTCAAACTAACTCAAATGGGCTAACCCAAGCTCAAGCCCATTTCCCCCACTTGGGCTAACTTTATTTTAATTAATAATATGAGTTAGTGGGGTGATAATACGCTGGAGGAGAGATCAAAATTCGGCCATGGTGAGTAGGAGAGAGAAGCTCCATTTTTTCCTTTAATGGAGGAGAGAGAAAGTGAGAAAAGAGGTCATTCATGGCCAAGGAAGACCAAGGGCCTCTCCAATTGATTCCAAAGGTTGGATATATTCCCCCTCATCTGTTTAGAGGAGTTTAATTGCCATGAACGACCCCCTAGGTGGATGGATGCATGAAATTTCAGTTGGCCGAAATTTCCAATTAATGACAATAATGGCAATTGAATCCATACACCTTCCCCTGCCTCAAATGACCCCTTTATCATCTTCAGATCATCATAAGCAGTGGGCATAGGCCTTTACATTGCTTCATTTGCTCAAGGATAAAGATCGGGAGGTGGAAACCTTTGGTGCTTGGCTGCCATGGCGCACCACCACCAAACTTGTTGGCAAGCACGGTTAAAGGTCCTCCCCTACTCCTCTCTTCGTGGGCTACCATTTTAGATCTTTTAGGAGAGAAATCGGGCTCAATTGAGCCCGATCATGTAAGAGAAATTTCATATTTCCATGGATTTTTCTACCTCTCTGGTTCGCCGTAAACCGCCCCTCCGACGGCCGTACCTCCGCCCAGCGATAGCCCTCACCTCAACGAAGGTGGTGGCGGTGGTAGCCGGCCGGGGAGGTGGTGAAAGAATTGGTTTCAACATTGTCTAACCACCTAGAGGGGGTGAATAGGTTCAATTCTTTTTCTACTTAGACAGTTAATAATTTGATCACAACGCAGATATAATATATAGTTAACACAGCACACAAACAACCAATCACAACATACACATAGGTTTTATAGTGGTTCCCAAATTATGGGTACATCCACTTCCCCCTTCGCCTATCTAGCAGTATACTAGATTCAGCCTAACTTTCTTCCACCTTCTCAGATCCTCAGATCTTATAAATTAGAACCCAAACTGGTTCTTACAACTCACACTTCAACAAGTGCTACAACTCAGGCTCTTCCCAAGAACCCTACCTCAGATTGAATCTCCACTCCTACGACTTAGGCAATCAAGCCCTACCTCAATATCTTCCACCAGGCCTACAGCTCAGAGAAATCAATCTCCTACCTCAGGAAAATAGCCCTACCTCAGCCTTTATAGTTACAGGCTTACAACTCAGAGAACTTAATCTCTTACACTCAGATCTAAAATAGAACCTATGGGAATTTAAATAAGAAGATGTTCTTTCCTTCACTCTGAAATAGATGAAGGAATCTTGAACAGATCTTGTTGGATCTGCTTTCAACTGTTCCTTGCAGTAATGAATATGATTCAACCTGACTTAGCTTATTCAAAGCTTCTTGAAAGAGAGAACCTAGGTTGAATCTTCTTAAGAAGTTGGTGTAGATCCAGCTTCTTCCACCTTGCTGAATTAATTCAGCAATCTTCAAAAGATCTGCAGTGAAGCAATCCCCTTCTCTGATTTTGAATCAGAATCTTCTGTTGTACTGGAATCCGTGAATTCTTCTTGGAGAATTCCTCTTTAATTTCTCTCCGTCTTCAGTTGTTATTTTTTCTGATAGCCCGAACCTATTTGTAGTTTACATCAGTGGCAATCGGCTGATCCGGTAGTTGACTGGCATCTGACAGTTCTGTCATGTCTAATAGGCTGTGACAATTCTGGCAGCTGTCAAGTATTTAGTCTTGAGAGTTGGTACTTAGAGATATTTAACTCAGCTAAATGTGTCGAGACACAAGGACAATATATGTCGACACAGATGGAGTATGTTGGATCCCTAGTTGATTTGGGCTAGGTTCACTAGCTTAGGATGTGACCCATCATGTATAGACAGGGTCAATTTTGTGTCCTAGTGTCTAGGTCAAGTCCTTAGAGTCAACTTCAGATGGACCAGCTCTCACAAGACCATCAGAGTCTCCAAACTTAGATGATTTCAAGACTAAGTGTAATGAGTTCGACGTTCGTCGAACTCAGCTCGACGAAAGGTGTTTTGCGCTCGATGATCGTGAGATATTTCTTTGTGCTGAGCTCAATGATCTTTGTTCTCTGTTCGACGAAAACTTAGTTACTTCATCAAGCTAAAGTCAGGACAACTTCAGAATTTTTCTAAGTCCAGCTTCAAGCTTTGGTCGATGAACTAGATTCTGAGCTCGACGAACTTGGACCTCAGGTTCTCAACTTCTCAGGTCGACGAAGTCAACTTCTCAGGTCGACGAATGCAGTACTCTACTCGACGATTTCTGAATTCAGAGGATTTGTGTCGACACTTAGGGCATGTGTCGACACCAGACAATTTATGTCGATACCAGAAGATTTGTGTCGACACCAAGATCAATCAGTCGATACCAGCTCATGTCGACACCAGAAGATTTGAGTCGACACCAACTTATTTTGACACCAGAATATCAGTTACACAGAATATTTTGACTAAGTCCAGAACTATTCTCAGCTCGACGAATTTGGATCTCAGCTTGACGAATGAAGACTGTCTGTTCGACAAATGAAGATTGTCTGGTTGACGAACTCATCAAGCTCAGCTCGACAAACTCAAGCTCAGCTCGACGAACTCAAGCTCAGCTCGACGAACTGTGAACTCAGCTCGACGGTTGGTGTTCTTCGTTCGACGATTCCAGAATAGGTCTTCTTCAGTTTTCCCGTCCCTTTTCTTGGCGATGATTCCTGAATAATTAATGCCAGATCTTCTAGGAATGTTACCGTTGGAACGTGCATTAATCATGGACTATTACATGCCGTTTTTCCATGAGACAGTTAGGTAAATTATTGATTGTCGCTTATTTCCAAGGCCGACTGCAATTACTGCTCAAACATTCAAATTTTGAATGTTCTTAGTCAGTAAAGAGACAGAAAAGAAAGCAGAATCAATCAGTAAAAAACACAACCAGACAGCAATACAGACAATCAGACAGACACACTCAGATTGCACAGAAGAACAATCATACACAAAATCAAAAGTTCTACTACAATTAGCCCAGGCCAGAGAACAACTTCATCAAGAAGAAGAAGAAGAACATTCAAATACTATCAAGAGTCTTCTTCCTTCAACACTACAGGACAACTTCAAAGGACAACAAATATCAATCTGTCAAAGAAGTTCCTGAAGCAATTTCTGGTCCAGGCATTCTAGGTCTTTGAAGACCTATCACCCTGATGCAGTGCTCCAGCTTTCTTGATCTCAGGGGGAGCAAAATCTGCTAACATCAATCCACAGTCTTCTTAGTTGTCATTGAGAAAGAGAAGACACCATCACTTTTTTTCCAACTCCTGTACAGGGTTTTAATTCCCTTCAAAATTATTCCTAGTTGCAAGTCTCCTACCAAAAGACTTGAGGTTTTGGTTTTTGAGCACCTGAACAAAAGCTCATTGGTGTCAGGCACCTGGCAAAAACCTGAGTGGATTCCTACCAGGGTGGTAGAAGAGTGGATGTACCCAGGTTGGGAAACCACTATAAAATTTCTTGTATCGTCTGGTTGCCCTTTATTTTTGTTTTGGCTATGTTGTTCTGTGATTAATAGGTTGCTGTGCTTATTTTATTTTACTTCCTGACTTGTTCACTTAGGATTACAACAAAAGTTGTAAAATGTTTTGTAGTGAGCACAATACTCTATTCACCCCCCCTAGAGTATTTTAGATCTAACCTGCACTTTCAATTGGTATCAGAGGGATGTTGGTTAAAATACCACACCTTAATTGGTTGTACAGGCTAACACCTGAACCACAAAGATCCCTTTTGTTAGATCTGTTTGTTTGATTTTGTTATTAGATTTATTTCTTCACAGACATGGCTCAAAACAAAGATTATGCAAGCATCAGACCTCCAGTGTGCAATCTTAACAAGTTTGCCATCTGGAAGGCAAGAATCAGGTTATACATGAATTCTATTGATGAGGATATTTTTTCGGTTATCTTGACAGGTGTACCTCCAGCACCACTACCAACATGACTACAGTACCTCCTCCAGAGAACAATGAAGCTTACAAGAAAGTCAAAATGGCTGATACTAAGGCAATGAATATCTTGGCTCAAACAATGTCAGATGACATATTTCAAAAGGTGGCTGAGTGCACCTCAGCCAAGGCCATTTGGGATTCCCTCAACCAAATGGTAGCTGGTTCAGCAGATGAAAGGGAAGACATGAGATCCAATCGCATATCCCTGTATGAGAATTTCCAGAAGGATGAGGCTGAATCAGTGGCTGACATGTATAATAGGTTGAGCTCAATCATCAATGAGCTCAAAACCTTGTTTAAGGACATCACCCTGACAGAGGTGAATGATAAGATATTGATGTGCTTCCCTAGCTCTTGGGACTCCAGAATCTGGCCAATCAAAGAAGCTAGAAGCCTAAATAAGATATCAACTGAATCTCTACTAGGCAAATTAAAGTCTTATGAGCAGATGATAAAATCAAGAGAAGCAGCAGAAAAGAAGGCAACAACTCTAGTGAGAAAGGATCACAGCATAGCCTTCAAAGCCTCTGAGGATAGTGAGACCTCAACTTCAAATGAAGAACTCATGAGCCTCTTTGCAAAAAATATTCTATAAGATGGCTAGGAAGGATTTCAGAAGGAAATCATCCAGGCAGGATGATAAGCCAAGATTTGACAAGACACCAACCAAGGAGGTTATGTGCTTTGGTTGCAGAAAGCCTGGACACTACATCTCGGAATGTTCAGAAAACCAGAAGGACAAGAATAGAGAAAGAGACTCCAGAAGAAAACACAGGAGCAGACCCTCTTCCAGCAAGTATAAAAAGAAAGATAAGGGCTTTGATGCTGAGACATGGAGTGATACAGAGGAAGAATCATCTCTTCCAGTTCAAGTGAAGAAGAGGAAGAAGCAAGATCCAAGGAGGTTTGCCTTATGGCAATTGATGCCTCTAGGAGCTGTTCTGGATCAGAAGGAGAATCTGAAGATGAAGCAGCCTCAGACTCAGAGGCAGATCAGGTTTTTCAAACTTTGACTTTAATTCTAATTTATTTAAAACTGAATTTAAAGCCATGTGTTTAGATCTAATTAGCTCAGAAAAGGAAAAAAAGACTCTTAGAGAAAGACTTGGAAATCTTGAATCTGTTAACTCGGAAAATATTAAACTAACAGACCAACTAACTCTAGCAAATGAACAAATAATCAAATTAAAATCTGAATTATGGGAGGCCAAACAACTTGAGCAATCACTCAATGGGAGAAGCCTCAAGCTGATGGACATAACAAGCACAGTTAATGCCAGATTAAATGGCAAGCTGGGCTTGGGTGCTTCATCAAGTTTGCCCCCCATAATTAAGAAAAATATTCTTACAACCCCCATCAAGTTTATTTCTGCCAAGGGAAAAGAAAAGTTAATAGACAAACCAATGCCAGAAAACAATCCAAAACCTATGGACAAGAGAAACAGAAATCAGAAAACAGTTAATAAAAACAAGGTTCAGCAGCATTCGTCGAACTCAGATCGACGAAATGTGGCCATTTCGTCGAACCCAGATCGACGAACGTTGAACGCAAACTTTAGTTATAACAATTCGTCTAACTGCGATCGACGAATTTGGTATGGTTCGTCGAGCAGAGGTCGACGAATTTGGGGCTCAGAAAATGACTATTGTCATTCTCTAAGCAGAGATCGACAATCTCAGCCCTATTCGTCGAACTCTGGTCGACGAACTTACAAAAATTCGTCGAACCCAGAAGGACCAAACTTAAACTATTTCTCTTACAGAAACTCTAAACCAGCTAACAAGTCATTCAATCCAGTAGCTTGATTGGGTTATTCCACCTAGGAGATATCACCCCTTAGGTTATAAATCTCAACCTGCATTATCAGTTATATCCAGTTTCTCTTTTCAAGCAAATAAAGGACTCAAGGTAACCTGGGTCAAGAACAATGGAGTTTTGTTCTTCATTACAGGTACAGGTGAAGAGCTGTCCAAGGGTGAGTCAGACCTGGTACTTGGACAGTTGTTGCTCCAAGCATATGACAGGCAGTAAGGACAATTTATCCAATTACAAGTCCAAGCTAGGACCAAAGGTGATCTTTGGTGATTCAAAGAGTGGCCAGTCAGAAGGATATGGAGCAGTCAAGATTGGATCAGTTACTTTCAAGAAAGTAACATATGTAAGAGGACTCAAACATAAACTAATATCCATAAGTCAATTATGTGATGAAGGTTATCAGGTACACTTTAACTCTACCTCTTGTTCTATTATTAATAATGAAAACCAAACTGTTTTAATTGGATTTAGACAAGGCAACATATATCTAGTAGATTTCATTTCTGCCAAAACTGATATTTGTTTGCTCAATATCACTAGTAATCAAAATGAGTTGTGGCATAAAAGATTAGGATATGTAAACCTTAAGAATATAGCTAGGTTATCTAAAGACAACCTTGTTAGAGGTTTACGTTCTGACCCCTACAAGAAGGAAAACCTATGCAGGGCTTGTCAATTAGGCAAGCAAACTAAAACTAGTTTCAAATCCATTAATAAAAGTGATACACCTAGGATTTTGTATTTGCTTCATGTGGATCTATTTGGACCCAATGCAGTACATAGCCTAGGAGGGAAGTCTTATACTTTAGTGATTGTTGATGACTTCTCTAGATTCAGTTGGGTAGCCTTTCTAAGAGATAAGTCAGATACATTCAAGGTTCTTACAGATTTTCTCAGGACCATACAGATTGAGTCCTCTACTCATATTGCATTGATCAGAAGTGATCATGGCACAGAGTTTGAGTCTCTTCTTATGCATGAGTTCTATGAGACGGAAGGTATCAGGCAGTACTTCTCAGCTCCTAGAACTCCCCAACAAAATGGGGTAGCTAAAAGAAAAAATATGACACTCATTGAATCTACAGGAACATTATTGGCAGATGCTTACATGCCTCTATCCTTTTGGGCAGAAGCTGTAAATAATGCTAACTATGTCCTGAATAGAAGTCTTATACATAAGCTGAAAAATAAGACCACCTATGAATTACTTAAAGGGAAGAAACCTAAAATCACATATTTTAAAGTTTTTGGCTGCATATGTTACATTCACACAAATAACAAAAGATACATTAGAAAGTTTGAGGCTAAGGCTGAAGAAGGGATTTTTCTAGGATATTCCCAAGTAAGCAAGGCCTATAGGGTTTTTAATAAATCCACCCTTAAAATTGAAGAGTCTGTTCATGTATCTTTTGATGAAGCTAACAAGTCTTATAAGGAGAAAGAGATTTCTACCAATAGCTTTTTGCAGGTCCCACAACTGTGTGAGTCTATGGATGGACTAAAACTTACCCAAGAGGTGTCAACCCATCCTACTCCACAGGTTGCTGCAGACAGTGAAGACGAACTTCAAGTGGAAGTGGCTGAACTTCCCTCAATAGCTAGTACAATTCCTCAAGAGGAATTAAATACAGAAGTTATTGCTCAACAAACTCCACCAACTGATCTTATCACACTTAGAGATCACCATATATCTCAAGTGATTAGAGATATTTCAGTAGGTGTACAGACAAGGCATCAACTCAACCAAGACTTGATTCATGCCTGTTTTCTCTCTCAAATTAAACCTCTCACCATCCATGAAGTAGAGCAAGATCCCCACTGGATCATTGAAATGCAAGAGGAACTAAATCAGTTTGAGAGATGTAGAGTTTGTGATTTGGTTCCAAGACCTCATAACTACCCAGTTATTGGAACCAAATGGGTCTACAGGAACAAGTTGGATGCTCAAGGGAACATAGTGAGAAACATGGCTAGGCTTGTTGCTCGAGGCTACAGGAAAGAGGAAGGAATTTATTATGACCAAACCTTTGCCCCTGTTGCAAGGTTAGAGGCCATTAGGATATTCCTTGCCTATGTAGCTTACAGGAGATTCAAAGTCTACCAAATGGATGTCAAGAGTGCATTCTTGAATGGAGTGCTTTAAGAAAAGGTTTATGTAGAACAACCTCCAGGTTTTATCTCTCTAACTCAACCGACTTTTGTATTTAAATTGCATAAAGCTCTCTATGGTTTAAAGCAAGCTCCAAGAGCTTGGTATGAGACCTTAGCAAGCTTTCTTTTAGAGCATAAATTTACAAGAAGAACCATAGATAAAACTCTTTTCACTAGACATCATAAGGACCAAATTTTGTTAGTACAAATATATGTGGATGACATCATTTTTGGGTCTACTGATCCCAAATTATGCAAGAGGTTTGCTGACCTCATACATTCCAAATTTGAGATGAGTAGCATGTGTGAGCTTTCCTACTTCCTTAGTCTACAAGTGAAGTAGCTCCCTGATGGTATCTTCCTCTCCCAAGCTAACTATGCTAAAGAGCTTATTAAGAAGTTTGGGATGGGTGATGCTTCAGGAATGAAAACACATATGGCTACTAATGCTGTTGTGAATTCTGATGCAGCAGGGAAACCTGTGGATTAGAAGCATTATAGGGAAATTGTTGGATCCCTATTATACCTAACAGCTAGCAAACCTGATATACTGTTTGTCACATGCCTTTGTGCTAGGTTCCAAGTGAACCCTAAAAAATCTCACCTTATTTTCTTAAAAAGGATTTTGAGATATATAAAGAGTTGTCCTAATCTAGGACTCTGGTATCCTGCAGAGTCAGAGTTTGATTTAACTGGATACTCAGATGCTGACTATGCTGGATGTAGAGTGGACAGGAAGAGTACCTCTGGAACTTGCCAGTTCCTGGGTATGAGACTTGTCTCCTGTTTTTGTAAAAAACAGACATCTGTGTCTACATCAACTGCAGAAGCAGAATACATGGCTGCTGGCAGCTGCTGTTTACAAATATTATGGATACAAAATCAACTCCTAGAATATGGTGTCAACTTAAATAATTTAACATTATTTTGTGATAAAACTAGTGCTATTGCTATAACATTGAATCCAGTTCACCATTCTAGGACTAAGCAAATTGAAATAATACATCATTTCATTAAAGATAATGTAGACAAAATGAAAATTAAGTTAATCCATATTCCTACTGATTTACAGGGAGCAGACATTTTCACCAAACCCTTGGATGAGAAAAATCATCTGTTCTTTATAAATCAACTGGGTATGATTAATGGAGAAGAGTTAACTTAGTTTCTGTCTGCATTCGACGAATTTTCCAGAGTTCGTCGAATGGAGTTCGACGAATTAAGGGAAGTTTGAGAGATTCTCGTCGAACGGAGATCGACGAATTCTCTGTGTGGAAACAATTTTTGTCGACAGGAGATCGACAAACTTTTCTTCAGAAGACATTTCGTCGAACGGAGTTCAACGAACTGTTTTCGATTCTTCTGGATGAGATCGACGAATTATTTGTCTATAATTTATTTCGTAGAGCTCAGTTCGAAGAATTGTTTCTTTTTTGTGGAACGAAGATTGTCGATTCATATTCTGAAAATCCTATATCTAGGTTTTTTTCGACCTCCGTCCCGCGCTTTCAGTTCTCTTGCTGTTAATCGCCGTTTTCACTATCTTTCTTGCAGGTCATCAATGGCGATTCCAGCAGGAGCCTTAGCCGCAATGAAATTTGATACTGTTTTTGATATGGATTTTGATTGCTTCCAACATTCTGACCCCATATTTCTCTATATCATGGAACTTCTAAAAAAACTTCATCTCAAAGATTTCATGACCAGACGAATTAAACTGCATGCGACTGAAATCAGGGAATGGACATATACATCGTCTGTTTTTGAGGAAAATGTTTTGATAGGAAATATCGGGAGTCATGCTGTTTCATCATCTCCAGCAATTCTTTCTGAAATTTTTGGTTTGGTAACTGGAGAAGATAATATGGAAATTTATTCTGAAGAATTTAGTGAAATGCTGAAGTTAATGGGGTTTTCTGGAAGCAACCCTAACAAGTTGTTGAAGAAACAACTTTCAGCCGCCTATCAGTTTTTGGCGGATATTATGGGAAAGTGTTGATGGGCAATCACTCAGCGCACGACTACATCACCCGCTACCAATTCCTTGTTATGTGCGCAGTGGTTAACAAGAGACATGTCAACTGGGGCACAATCTTCTTTGAGTTAATAAAGAAAAATAATAACAAGAAAGAAGTCTGTTTCGGAAGAATCCTGGGGATCTTCATCCAGGAAAAGGCTGGTGAACTCATGGTCTCCCCGACCATCTTCATCAATGCTAGCAAGCGCCTCACCAGCGTCTTGTTTGGCAGATGGGAGAGGACGATCTCCAAGCCCTCCAAGGCTTCCTCGTCTTCCATCCCTACTTCTGAGAGCACTAGTGCTATAAAGGCCACTCCCCACCCTGCAGAAGAGGCTATTCCATCTCCACCATTTCTTCCAGAACAACTTCCAGCAAAACAACTCCCTTCCTCTACCATTCCTTCTTCAACACCTCAATCTCCACACCATACTCATGTGCCTACTCCTCCTCCATCTCCACCTCTTGACATTACAAACATTCCTACACCCCCAACTTCACCTCATGACACCCATATTCCTACATCTCCTCAGTCTCCTCTTCCCCCTCACTTATCCTCCATTCCATCTTACACCCTACCCTCAGGCACCACCATAACAAATGTATTTCCTCCTCTATCCCCTCCATCTATCCCCCTTCCTTCATCTACTTCTCTACCTTCATCCACTATCTCTCCATCTTTGGAATCCCCCACTGTATCTACACTCATATCCCTGCTCACTCCCCTCATAAAATCTCTAATCACAGAGGCCATTACACCTCTTGTGAATTCCATCAATTCTTTATCTGCACAAATTTCTCTTCTCTCTGCTGCCCCCTCTTAATTCAGGGGCCTGGCTCCAGGTTCTCCTGAACCCAGGCAGGGGGAGATGCTCAGTGATGAAGTTGCAGCAGGTGCAGATGCAGCAGCAGCAGTCACAACAGCAGTTCCTTCTACAGCAGATGCAGATTCAGATGAAGATGCAGAAATTTTGCCAGAATATAATTCTGAGATGATTGAATTGATTCATTTTATGTACACTGACATTGACTTAGATGAGTCAGTTGAGCAAATAAAAATTGTTGGTGATTTCATTATGAATCCCCCAGTTAATCTACCAGAATTACTGCAAGTTTTTGATACTGTACATATACAGTTTCTTCCAGCAGTTTTTACTAAGCCACATTTGGCTATTGTACCCTACACCTCTCTAGTTAGTCTAGCAGTTGCTAAGCAACTCTGTGACAGTTTTGCTATCTTAGCTTTAGCTTCAATCTCTACAGCCAACCCAGAAGTTATTCCAGAAGCCTCCTCAGCCCCAGTTTTTGTTATGGATGACTCTCCTATGCCAGATTTGGAAGAGCTAATCCTGGCTGATATAGAAGAGGAGAATAAGGCAGTAGATGATAGCTCTGTCCCTATTGTTTCTGATTCCTTTACAGTCTCATCCTCTCCTGTTGCTGAAACTCCAATTCCTGAACCTTCTGCCCCTCCTCTAGAAAAAGCTGTTATTTCTGATAAAGTGTTAAAAGCTTTGGATGCTCTTTATGATAACCCTCAGGGTTCTGATTCTGAAAATGATGAAGCTAATGATGATGATGATTCTAATGAAGAAGCTTCAAAGAAGAAAAAGAAAATGCTGACAAATAAAAGGAAGGCTCCTCCTCCTCCAGCCCCTAAACCTAATCCCACTGCTGACACCCCTTATTACATTATGCACAATGTTGCTCCTTACAAGGGAATTCCTGCATGGATGTGGTTGTCAAAGGAACAGCAGAAGGAAAGAAAGAGAAGTAGGAGATACTATCCTCCTCCAGTTCACAGATTCAGAAAGGATCCACCTCCTCCTCCTCCTCCAGCAGCTGGTGAAAGTGGTTCTAGCTCTCAGAGATCTGCCCCCATGCAAACATATCACAGACAGTCAGGGATATCATCTGGAAGCAGCCAGCTGAGGCAACCATCCTCAGGAAGTCAACAACAACAACAACAATCTCAGCAGCAGCAACAAATATCTGAAGATCAAAAAGCTGACAGCCCAAAAAGGCCATACTCTCCTCCAATTCCATTTGAAGATCCTGAAACTGCAAATACTGCAAGAATGGCTAGGTACCAGGAGCTAATTGGACTATCTTTGATCAATAAAGCCATGGCTGAAGGAAAAGACACATCAGGATTCACAACAATGTCTAAGTACAGAAAAGAAGAGTTGAAAAGGTTTGACAAAGGCAAAAAACTATTTAATGTTGATGACTATATGATGCTCTATCCAGAAACAGTTGTCCCCAGAGCTACATCATTGAATATTATTGGGGCAGCTGATATGACTATGAATAAGGCTCAGGCTTCAGATCCCAAGAGAGAAATCATTTTCAAAAAGCCAGGAGAACAGACATCAGAAGACAGGTCCAAGCAGAAAAAGAAGAAGTAATATTTATCTTCTTTTAATTTCTTTTTACTCTTTCTTTCAGAACTATGCTATTTGTTTAAATAAAGATGTGTATATATATATATATCTGCTTCATGTGTTAGTAATTCTCTGCCAGATATATTTCTTTTCTTGCTTTGTTTTTCTATTTGTTTCTGTTTTGAGTCTCTTAGTGACCTCACCCAAATAGGGGGAGATTGTTGGATCCCTAGTTGATTTGGGCTAGGTTCACTAGCTTAGGATGTGACCCATCATGTATAGCCAGGGTCAATTTTGTGTCCTAGAGTCTAGGTCAAGTCCTTAGAGTCAACTTCAGATGGACCAGCTCTCACAAGACCATCAGAGTCTCTAGACTTAGAAGATCTCAAGACTAAGTGTAATGAGTTCGACGTTCATCGAACTCAGCACAACGAAAGGTTTTCTGCGCTCGACGATCGTGAGACATTTCTTTGTGCTGAGCTCGACGATCTTTTTTCTCTATTTGACGAAAACCGAGTTACTTCATCAAGCTAAATAAGGACAACTTCAGAATTTTTCTAAGTCCAGCTTCAAGCTTTGGTGGACGAACTAGATTCTGAGCTCGACGAACTTGGACCTCAGGTTCTCAACTTCTCAGGTCGACGAAGTCAACTTCTCAGGTCGACGAATGCAGTACTATACTCGACGATTTCTGAATTCAGAGGATTTGTGTCGACACTTAGGGCATGTGTCGACACCAGACAATTTATGTCGACACCAGAAGATTTGTGTCGACGCCAAGATCAATCAGTCGACACCAGCTCATGTCGACACCAGAAGATTTGAGTCGACACCAAGATCAATCAGTCGACACCAACTTATGTCGACACCGGAATATCAGTTACACAGAATATTTTGACTAAGTCCAGAACTGTTCTCAGCTCGACGAATTTGGATCTCAGCTCGATGAATGAAGACTGTCTGTTCGACAAATGAAGATTGTCTGGTCAACGAACTCATCAGTCTCAGCTCAACGAACTCAAGCTCAGCTCGACGAACTCAAGATCAGCTCGACGAACTGTGAACTCAGCTCGACGATCGGTGTTCTTCGTTCGACGATTCCAGACTAGGTCTTCTTTAGTTTTCCCGTCCCTTTTTTGGGCGATGATTCCTGAATAATTAATGCCAGATCTTCTCGGAATGTTACCGTTGGAACGCGCAGTAATCATGGACTATTACATGCCGTTTTTCCATGGGGCAGTTAGGGAAATTATTGATTGCCGCTTCTTTCCAAGGCTGACTGCAATTACTGCTCAAACATTCAAATTTCGAATGTTCTTAGTCAGTCAAGAGACAAAAAAATAAAGCAGAATCAATCAGTAAAAACACAACCAGCCAGCAATATAGACAATAAGACAGACACACTCAGATTGCACAGAAGAACAATCATACACAAAATCAAAAGTTCTACTGCAATTAGCCCAGGCCAGAGAACAACTTCATCAAGAAGAAGAAGAAGAACATTCAAATACTATCAAGACTCTTCTTCCTTCAACTCTACAGGACAACTTCAAAGGACAACAAATATCAATCAGTCAAAGAAGTTCCTGAAGCAATTTCTGGTCAAGGCATTCTAGCACTTTGAAGACCTATCACCCTGAAGCAGTGCTCCAGCTTTCCTGATCTCAGGGGGAGAAAAATCTGCTAACATCAATCCACAGTCTTCTCAGTTGTCATTGAGAAAGAGAAGACAACATCACCTCTTTTCCAACTCCTGTACAGTGTTTTAATTCCCTTCAAAATTATTCCTGGTTGCAAGCCTCCTACCAAAATACTTGAGGTTTTGGTTTTTGAGCACCTGAACAAAAGCTCATTGGTGTCAGGCACCTGATCAAAAACCTTAGTGGATTTCTACCAGGGTGGTAGAAGAGTGGATGTACCCAGGTTGGGGAACCACTATAAAATTTCTTGTGTCGTCTGGTTGCCCTTTATTTTTGTTTTGGTTGTGTTGTTCTGTGATTAATAGGTTGTTGTGCTTATTTTATTTTACTTCCTAACTTGTTCACTCGGGATTACAACAAAAGTTGTAAAACATTTTGTAGCGAGCACAATACTCTATTCACCCCCCTCTAGAGTATTTCAGATCTAACCTGCACTTTCAGAGTATGTGTCGACACAATTACCCGGGTGTCGACACACTTCCTTTGGTGTTGTCGACAAACATCAGCAATTGTCAACATAGCCCTTCACTTAGCCTCAACACTGTCTTTGTAGAGTATGTCAGCACACTTCAAAAATTAGTCGACACAGATCTTCATCAAGTTCTCGACACGGCTTTTGTAGAATGTGTCGACACAAGTCCTATGTGTCGAAATAGCCTCTTTATCAAGTTCTCGACACAGCTTTTGTAGAATGTGTAGACAAAAGTCCTGTGTGTCAACACAACCTCTTTATCAAGTTCTCGACACAGATTTTGTAGAATGTGTCGACACAAGTCCTGTGTGTCGACATAGCCTCTTCAAATGTCGACCCAAGCCCTGGATGTCGATATTTTTGCTTCTTTACACTTGTCAGCTCAACATTCTAAGTTTTTCGACAAAAGTTATAAGTGTCGACATAGTTGATGTCGACTTAGCTTCTGAGTGTCGACACAAGTCCTGTGTGTCGACACAGACTTACTTCTTGTCTCGACACAGCTCCTTCAAAGGTGTCGACACAAAATAATTATCTCGAAACTTTTGAACTTAGAATATTTTCTGCATTCATCTGCATTGATAGACAAACTCAATACACCAACAAATACAACCTGATGTATATTATTGAGTTAGGTCAGGCTTCTCTCAATCAGGTACACAAATTCCAATGTACCCAACAATCTCCCCCCTTTTGGAGACATCATAACCCATAGTCAATGATATACACCATATAACAAAAATGATAAACATGAAACATTCAGATATTTCAACCAAATTAATTCAAGAACAAAGACATCATCTTACACACAATTATTCAGAATTGAAATAACATAAGGAAAACCATGTAACTCAGAGACATAGTGTTGGGTATTGTATCCACAGTAACCCAGATTTGATGAACACATCCTTGAACTAAGATAAATTAAGTTGTATTTGATGCTTTGTTTAAGTTATGTGTGTGCAGGACTATATTGCCAAGTGTAGAGCAATGTCAGTCTACAATGGGTCACCAAAAATAGGACCATACAATGTAATCTCTCATTGTGTGATCCATGGTGTTGACTCATGTGTAGCCTCTCTATTGGGATACACTTAATATTCCAGCTCTAGGACTAATTGCAGAAAGGCTTGTTGCTGAACCCACCAAAGAAGAAGAGAATTCTGTTGAAAGAATTTTACTAAGTACTTTACTCGAGTAGATCCCTACATACTCGAGTGAAATGCTTAGTCAATACTCGAGTAAGAACATAAGTACTTGAGTAAAGGAATTAGTTCTCGAGTAGCCAAATTATAGCTCTAAAGTAGCTAAGTCAACTACTCGAGTAGATCCCTAATCATTCTCATGTTAACAGAATTCTTTCTCCAGAAAAGTTTCTAAGTAAATTACTCGAGTAGTCATATAAGTACTCGACTAGTTTAGTCTTTTGTCTCGAGTAACAGAAGACTGGACTTCGTGTTATTTTTCCTCAATCGAGTAGTTAAATTCATGTTTTTGAGTAGTCCATCTACTACTCGAGTAGTCCAGAGTTAAAACTCGAGTAATAAGATTTTCTTCCCTCAGAATTTTTCTAAATCCATTACTCGAGTAGCTATTTCTATATACTCGAGTAGTTTATACCCGCTCGAGTAGTCCAGTTTCACTACTCGAGTAACCCAGATTTCTCTTCCAAAAAACATTTCAAGTCCTTGACTCTAGTTTGCATTATTTATCTCTTACTTAGACTTAAAGCTAGGGTTATATAAATCTAAAATTCTGAAATCATTTTCTACACGAATCAACTTCCCTCTCTCGAGTAAGCCGACAGACAGATGCTTCATCTTCCGCCAAGCAGTTGAAGTGCCCACGTCATCTTCCTCCCCGCCGCTGATTTTTCTCCTCTTTCTGGATCATGGCCTCTTCCTCGAAGATTGGAGTTGGTTCAGAACTGGTTCCCGCTGGTATAGTTGAAATTTCAGATGATTTCCGCAATCTACTGATACTTCTCGACACCACCGGCCTCACCTTCGTCCTACAGGAACCATGTAAAATCCTGTTTCCAGACGTTGCAAAGTTCTTCAAAAATGTTAAAGTCAAGCGGCATGTAGCAGTTCTTAAGTCGAAAGTCAGAGGAATCAAAATCAAACTTACCAAGACCTCTGTTTCACAACTTCTTCGACTGCCGATTGTTGATGAAGAAGATCATCTTGGTCCTGATGAATCAGACAGGACCTGTATGTTTTGTGGACTTTCTCCCGAGGAACAATTCATCAAAAGGTCTGACATGAACCCTAAAGGATAATTGCTAGTTGATATTTTAGGCAAAGTTCTCCTCTATAAAACTAGTTCCATAAGAGAATTCTCTTTCTCTTTCTTTGATATCATGCAAGCAATTGTATGCAGGAATAAATTTCAGTTTGGGATGACGATTTTGGACAAAATAAAAGACATCATTAAGGCTCCAAGTTATGTCAGGATAATTTATCTCCTCCTCCATGAAATCAATCAAGAAATCTTCAGCTTCTCTAAAGGAACAGTCCTCCATCACATGAAGAAAGTCTCTATCTCATCAATTCAGAGATGGGATTTGAAGTTACAGAATCCAGTTCAACTGCCAAAGCTTAAGAGCTTACAGCTACAGAGGATAGGACCCCATCTCCCTCTCCACTTCAGGTTGCAAGCTCCTCTGGTTCAATTGTTGAGGGGGAGCCTGCTCCTTCAGTTCCAGCAAAGATTCCTACCCCTCCATGTATTACTCCTCCTCCACCTCAAACTACAAAAGAGATTCCATCTGAAGAACAACTTCAAGAAACACTACTGTCAATTGAAGCTGCAATCAATGAGATGATTGAAGAACTGACTGCTAATGAACCCCTTCCCCCTCTTCCAAAAGTACCAACTATTGAAGTTCCAAAGCCATCCACTCCAGTACCTTCTCCATCACATACTCCATCTCCTCACTAGTCTCCTGCTGCACACCAAGAGCAGGATGACACCATCTTCATTTCTGATGAGCAAACTCCTGAACCAGTTGAAACTCCATTAAGAAATTTGGACTTCACCATCCCCATGATCACTGATGAAGGGGATGCCCTGCTTCATACTACCAGAGCTGAGAGCTCTGTGGTCATTAAAGAGATAGCTCCATGGGTTGCTCCTCCTCCTTCAGTTCCCTTTTATGTTTCCCCTCCTACTACTGCTCCTACCAGTGATTTGATGACTCTATTTGTACTTCTGCTTCAAGAATAAAGGACATATTTTGATACTTCTCTCAAATCTGTTACTGAGAAAGTCACTGATCTAGAGTCTGAGATGACCAGGGGATTTGCTGAGATCTAGCATAATACAGATCTGCTCAGACATCTCTTCCAAATTGGTGGAAAGGCTCTAGAACACACTATTACTAGTGTTGTTCATTTCATGGAGTAAGGTGTGACTCTTGCTAATAATTAGATAGAGTTGGATAAGAGAGCTGAAGCTACAAAGATGAAGATTTGTGAAGAAGTTGGAATCTTCAAAGATAATGCCATCAATAAATTGACTATAGAAGTCATAAAGGGGGAGAGTTTAGTGAAATAATACCTTGAGAAATCAGATGCACTAAGGCAGACTCAATGGGAAGCCAAGATGAAAGAGATTCATGATGATGTGCTAGGACAAATTCAGAGTGTCAAGTTCTATACCTATGACACAGCTGTTTGGATGCACAATCAGATTCTTCCAGAATTCCCAGTTTATCTTAACATCATTCCTCACCACCTAAACCCCTTAGCTATTGCTGCTCCTGCTCACGCTCCTCAACCTTCCTTCTCTCCTGGACCTAAAGGCCATGAAGGTCCTCCTCCAAATTCATATGCTCAACTTTGGGAGGATGAACCTGCAGATGTCTTTCTCCCGGCCCCTCAAGAAATCCAGACTTCTAAGAAGAAGAGAAGGTATGGTGATGGTGCCTCAGCCAGCAGGTCTATCCCAGTTCCAGATGCAGGAAAGAGAAAAGCTCCAGAGTTTGCAGAGATCTGGTCTCCTACTTCAAAGTCTCTTATTTTAGAAACTCTCAAACTTGTTATGCACTTCCATAAAAGCAGTAATATTCATTACAACTCCCGGGAATGGGAATTATATGAAAAGTCTATGACTAAGAGGAGACTATATGATAGAGAATTTGGAAGGAACAACCCTGCTGCTCCTCCAAGACCTCCAAAGTACTTTCCGAAGTCATTCAGCTACCAAAGGAGACAACAAGAGAAGAAAGACAGGGAGCACCACCAAGTCTAAGCTACAAGGATTATGAGAGTGTGGGAATGATTTTTGTAGAAATGATATTTTGGAAAATCACACTTATATAATTCTAAATTTTGATCATATAATATTGATTATAGTTTTATGCTTGCTTACACTGATTTATCTATTTACATGTTTAGCTCCTTTTATGTCGATAATTCACCTTAGTTTAAAGGGTTCTGACTTCTACAAATAGGGGGAGATTGTTGGGTATTGTAACCACCATAACACATATTTGATGAAGTCACCCTTGAACTAAGATGAATTAAGTTGTATTTGATGCTTTGTTTAAGTTATGTGTGTGCAGGACTGTATTGTCAAGTGTAGACCAATGTCAGTCTATAATGGGTCATCAAACACAGGACCATACAATGTATTCCCTCATTGTGTGATCCATGGTGTTGACTCATGTGTAGCCTCACTATTTGGATAGACTTCATATTCAAGCACTAGGACTAATTGGAGAAAGGCTTTTTGCTGAACCCACCAAAGAAGAAGAGAATTCTGTTGAAAGATTTTTCTAAGTACTTTACACGAGTAGATCCCTACATACTCGAGGGAAATACTTAGTCAATACTCGAGTAAGACCATAAGTACTCGAGTAAAGGAATTACCTCTCGAGTAGCCAAATTATATCTCTCGAGTAGCTAAGTCAACTACTCGAGTAGATCCCTTATCATTCTCGAGTTAACATAATTCTTTCTCCAGAAAATTTTCTAAGTAAATTACTCGAGTAGTCATATAAGTACTCGAGTAGTTTAGTCTTTTGTCTCGAGTAACAGAAGACTGGAATTCGTATTATTTTTCCTCACTCAAGTAGTTAAATTCATGTACTCGAGTAGTCCATCTACTACTCGAATAGTCTAGAGTTAATACTCGAGTAACAAGATTTTCTTCCCTCAGAATTTTTCTAAGTCCATTACTCGAGTAGCTATTTCTATATACTCGAGTAGTCCAGTTTCACTACTAGAGTAACCTAGATTTCTCTTCCAAAAAACATTCCAAGTCCTTAACTCGAGTAGCTTCTCTACCTCTCGAGTAGTTAATTTCTTTTCACTCAAGTAGTACTTCTTGTACTCGAGTATTTAAACTCCACATCTTGAGTAACTATTTTAGCACTCGAGTATGTCTTATTATACTCGAGTAGTTTCTCTCTGTTTCTGGATTTTCTTTAAGTCACTTACTCGAGTAGTTTTCTTTTATTCACTTGAGTAGTCTTATCTAGTACTCAAGTAGGTTAATCATCACTCGAGTATGTCAGTCATTCTTTTTCAGAAAATTTGTTAAGTCCATATTTGACAGAAATTTCAAACAGCCATGACATTATTGGTCCACGTGTACGTCATTAAGACTAATTTTGACCATTATTGAAGCTCTTATATAAAGTCTTGTTAGAAATCGACAAACCTTAACCAAGGATGTCAAAGTTTGTTCTAAGGAAATCTGAATCTCATTCTCTCTCAAAACAAATCGGAATCCGCTGCCGCCGACCTTCATTGTGCACATCCGGCTAGGGTTTTTCATTCCAGAAGATTCAGATCAAGAAGATTCACAGATCGAGATCGTCGTTCAATTCTTCATCATCTTTTCGATCGTGTGAAGCCAAGAAAGTTCAGATCTAGCCGTTGCCGAGATTCTTCTTCAACTTCTCTGATAAAGCCGCAAAGATTAAAAAAGAAGATCCAAGACGTCTGATTGCAGATTCGATAAAGTTTTACTGTTTGTATTTCTATATAATTTCAATTTCATTCTTGTAGGAGAATTCTCTCCGAGTGTTGGAGACTTTGCCTCCGAGTTGTAGGAAGTATTATATTCCGAGTGTAGATCCATTTTGTGGATCGAGATTGTAGGAACCTTGTTCCGAGGCGTAGGATTGGTTTTCAATCTAAGATAGTGGAGTAGCCGAGTTTAGTGTATTGCTAGATCAGTGAGCGAAAGTGGGTGTACCCAACGTTGGGGAACCACTATAAATATTTTGTCGTTTGTGATTGTTTGGTAGATAATCGTGTGAATAGATCTTAATTTTTTTTATTCCACAAAAAGACGCATAACTCACCTATTCACCCCATATAGGTGATTTAGGTAGACAACTGAACATTTTTACATAGATATAAAAACAAATGTCAACCCAGAATTTCATTATCAAATAATCAAAGTGAGATTATAAGGTTAATGTTTTCTTAAGAACAATAAAAAATACACAGTTTTTCAAATTCTAGTCAATCGAAGTTTAAAGTTGACTTGGTTCCTTAATTACAATCCCTTTGCCTGATTGGATAGTTGCTTTGACATCAGCTTCAGCATCAGTAGAAGACATCTTTCCCTTAATGTCTTTGTCCTTGAGTTGTGTAGCTTCTAGCTTTTGCCTCTCAAAGTAATGAAATGGTTTAAGGAAGTACTTGCACGGCTCTATGGAGTTTGTAGGGACCCTTCAAGCCTTTAAGTCGTTCCTAAATTTGTGGATCTTTTCTTATTACGCAAGATACTTATCACATTCTTGTTTGGAGTACCATATCCCCCTGTCATAGTGATTGTCAGCAACTGCATTCCATGCAGTTAAGATGATACTTCTTGAGGTAGGACTCCATTTTTCAAAATCAGGCCTACTTAGCCTGTTCTCTAAATCTCTTCTTGGACATTTGAGCCTCTTGTTTTTTCAGCAATACTGGGTCAGCCATATCCACCTCCTCACAAATTACTGCATTTTGTCTGGTGGAGGGTTGTACATAGTCTGAACAGTCTGTTGGATTTCTTCAAACCCATAAGGGGGATATATGACTTGAGCTACCTCTTGTTGCATCCCCTCCAAGAACTCAGGCTGGAATCCAGATTCTGCAATATTATTATCATCACACAAGGGTGGATATCCCAAGGTAGCTCTGATACTATTAGTGATCTATTCTGCATGGTTAGAGCTAGCTTGAACTAAGACTCTCTCCCCCTTTATGACTTCTCTATAGATATGATCTCTAGATCATTCTTTTGAAATCGAATTTGATCTGTAACATAATAATTACCAGTGATGTAGTAGTCTTTGAATTTCTTGAGAAGAGCAGAAATGGCAGATTCAGAAGTCTTTATTGCAGTAGAAACAGTTGTCAAGTCAAGTTGAATCTGTTTTTCTATAGCAGATACTTGGGTGTTCATATTGGTTTGAAGGGAAGTAGTTTGTTCATCCACCTTAGTGAGTGAAATGGTGTGTAGTTCCATCAAGTTCTCATTCAATCACTTCTGATTTTCCAGAACAATTCCTTGCTTGACCACAAGATCATCTATTTCAGTCTTAGTGGTTTGTTGTTGTTTAGCAAGATACACCACAATATTTCCTCCCTTGTGGAAGCAATCTGTCAAGTCCTTCTTCAGCATCTTGGCGTCAAATCGAATAGACTTGATATCTTGGGCAAGATTAAACTGCAGCTCCTTGTGGCTTTCATCCACATAGTTTTCTAATGCTTGTCTTTTCTCATCAAGTTTGACTTGGAGCTGTACTAATAGAGAACTGAAATCTATAGGAGAAGCAGTAGAGGAGGAGCCAGCCTTGAAAGCTTTCTTATATCCAACACCCTTTTTCTTTAATTCTATTAATTTTATTTTCTTAAGAACTGTGGCTGCCTCCTCATGTTCAGTATCAGATGATCTTTCATGTTCCATTATGTGGACTGGAATATCTTCAACCAGTTTAGTGGCTAGGTCTGGTGCCTCCCCTTTAATCCTTGTAACAGCTGGTGCATATATAAACATTTATTCATGGTGTACTGCTGCTTGCTCCTTCTGGAAGTCACTTACCAAGTCCTGAACAACTTCTATGTCAGTAGCCTGATGTTTATCTGGTAAATCAGGAATATGTACATCCAGTGCTTCTTTTTCAGAAGGATTAGTATTTTTGTTGATGACTTGAACCACCTCCATGATGGTGAGGTTCACAGTCTCACTGTCAAGCTAATCTTCAATGACAGTATCTATTGGGACTGATATCTCAGGAATATTCACCTAATGGATAGCCTCCCCCCTGGATCAAAGCTTCAATTCCAGGTGTATGGGTTGGAGACATCCTGGGTAGGTTAGTGGTCTCTTCATCAGAACTGAATTCTACTCTCACTTTTGAGTCACTGGAGGACTCCTCAGCTTGAACTTTATCTTTCTTGGAAGATGGGACTTGTTTGCATGTTTGCTTTGGTGTTGGATCCTCTTTGGACAAAACTCTATCCCACCTTGTTAGGATCCTTATGTTCATTCGCCTCATGTGATTAATCTTTGTACCAGCAGTTTGAGTTATTACCTCAGGTATGTTTACAGCTAGATATAGACTTATTATTCTCCCCAAATTAGATTTTTTGATGCTTTCCTTAATCTTGTTGAAAAGTACTGCACTCCAGTCAGCCTTCACTTGGAAGATGACTGTAGTCATGAGGACGAACATATAGGAAGAGATCCTATCATGTCCCCCAGTCTTGCATAGAACTACCTTGCCAGTTATTTCAGAGAAAAATTTCCCTTGAGAGTTCATTCCTTTCCTTGTCATGGACGATCTGATGTTAGTTGTTGTGGCCTGCCCACACCATTTAAGGGCTTCAGAAGTCAAATTGGAATCAACCTCTGTCTCGACTTTTATCCTGGGAAGAAGAAGGGATTTACTCAGGCTTTTGTGTGTTATTTTGACCTTCTCTCAATGAACAGTAGATTTGATCTTGTCCCCTTTGAGTTCAACGTAGCATTGGAAAAGAACTCAAGAACTTCCTTCTTCCATATTATTGTTGATTCAAAAACCAAATATTGCAGTCCGGCTTCCTGGATTAAGTCTACGACCATCTTGATTTCATGTGTAGTAGCAGTAAACGCCCCTCGGACGAGCTCATAACCTTCGTTCACATTGTTGTCCAATTTGGGCGCCATTGGAGATGAGAAAGGGAGAGAGAAAATTGAATAGAAGGAAGATGATCTTCTTATCGACACAGACGGTTTAGTCTCAAGATTCCTGAGAGCGCAGTCGACAAGCTGTTGTTGCCACCTATTTATACTTTCCTGATAGGGAAGGCCAAAAGGCGGGCGAAAATTAGTTTCATATGTCGACACTGTTTGGATTGTGTGGACACAAACTACTAAAGTCTCGACAGAGCATTTAGACTCAGACAACACTATGTGTCGACACAAATTTCTAAGTGTCGACACTGATGACCGTATATGTCGACACCCATATCTAAGTGTCAATAAATCTATATGTCGACACCAAATCTTGAGTGTCAACAAAATCTTCTTTATGTGTCGACACCTACTACTAAGTGTCGACATTGATTACTTTATGTGTCCACACAAATTTACTTAGTCATATCTTAAGCAGTATTTTTCTTAATTTACCATTCTATTCTAAGTTCGACATGCCTAATTCAATTTTAAAGTAATTGAATTTAGTTTCATCTAGAGGTTTAGTGAATATATCATCTACTTGTGTATTAGTAGAAATAAACTCTAAAGTTATGTCCTCTTTCTCAACATGTTCTCTTATAAAATGGTACCTAATTTCAATGTGCTTAGTTCTATTATGTGAAACAGGGTTTCTAGCAATTGATATAACACTAGTAGAATCAAAAAATAGTTGAGTTTTACTTATCTTGATGTCATAGTCCTCTAGTTGATGCTGTATCCAGAGCAACTGAGCACAGCAACTTCCAGCTGCAATATATTTCACTCTATGTGGATATAGCAACACTTGTATGCTTTTTCTTGTTCCATGACACCAGTCTTCCTCCTAGTAATTGGAATGTACCTGTGGTACCTTTCGTGTCTTCTTTGCAGTCTACAAAGTCTGCATCTGAAAAGCCTATTAGCAGAAAATTTCTATTCCTAGGGTACCATAGACCAAGATCTGGTGTGCCGTTAAGATATCTTAAATTTCTCTTGACAGTAGAATAATGTGACTCTTTTTGGCATGTCTGGTATCTAGCACAGACACATGTAGCATACATGATATCAGGCCTACTTGCAGTCAGGTATAGTAAGGAGCCAATTATCCCTCTATACAAAGACTCATCAATATGTTTCCCTGCCTCATCTTTGCCTGAAGGCATACTTGACCCCATTGGAGTTCTCATGGTGGAAGCAGTCTGCATGTCATATTTTTTTAATCAACTCCCTTGCGAACTTAGACTGAGATATGGACAATCCATTATCAATCTGTTTTACTTGAAGTCCCAAAAAGAACTTTAGCTCACACATGCTGCTCATGTCAAACTTCCCTTGCATAAGTTTGGCAAACTTCATGCAAAGGTTATTCTCAGTAGATCCAAAGATTTTGTCATCAACATATATCTGGACAAGGATGATCTTGCCCTTGGATTCCCTCAGGAATAGGGTCTTGTCTATTTTCCCCCTTTAGAATTTGTTCTCATTGAGGAAAGTAGACAATATCTCATACCAAGCTCTAGGGGCTTGATTTAACCCATATAGAGCTTTCTTAAGCCTAAAGACATGATCAGAAAAGTGAGGATCTACAAAACCTGATGGCTGGTCCACATATACTTCCTCTTTTAGATCTTCATTCAAGAATGCGGACTTGACATCCATTTGAAAGACTTTGAATTCTTTGTAGGCTGCATAAGCAAGGAATAGTCTTATTGCTTCCAGCCTTGCTACTGGGGCAAAGGCCTGGTCAAAGTCTATTCCTTCTTCCTGCCTATAGCCTTTTACAACTAATCTGGCCTTGTTTTTGACAATAATTCCATTTTCATCTAACTTATTTTTGTAGATCCATTTAGTCCCTATCACATTATGTCCTTTAGGTCTAGGAACCAGTTTCCAAACTTGGCATCTCTTAAATTGATTCAGCTCCTCCTGCATTACATCAATCAAGAATGAATCTAGAATTTCCTCTTCAAACTTCTGTGGTTCCATTTGAGACAGAAAGCTTGAACATAGTGCTGAGTTCAAGCTCTTGCTTCTGGTCATTACACCTTGACTAGCATCACCAATGATTTGATCTACAGGATGATCTCCTAAATGTCTCAAGGCTAGAGGTAATCTTGTAACAACCCCATTCATTCATATAATATATACTAGAAGGTACGACCGGGGCCCCACAGCATAGACCACAAAACAAATGGTGATGCTACATAGTGATACCATAGTAGCGCAGCGCACCCTAACACATTGCATTCTAGCGGAAGCCTAACACTGAACTTGAACTCCACACCCGAATGTCCAACATATAAAACCTCCATATTTTATACATGATAGGAATGTCTTACAACACACATAAGCAGTTGGCCTTATGGCCTTACACGACTTTCATAACAATGGCATCAAACATTGGCACGCAGGCCGACCACATTAAAAGAAAACATAATACTTCCATTTCTTTTAGCCTTTGAGGGCTAGCAATGGCAGCAGTAAATGCAGCAGGGACTTCAACCCTTATGCGTCCCGCTCAGCTCTTCAGCACCTGCACAGGGACATTCCACCCAAGGGTGGCAAAAAGAGGTAACGGTCAGCATTCAGCTCACCAAATTATAATGACCCTACCCCTTTCTCGGGGCAGCGGTATTCTTCCCTGCAGTCTTAACATATCACAAGCATGTATATATATCTCACATATAAGGTGCTTTCATGCACACATGCCATCACAACTGTCAGCCACCTAGCCTCACGATCCGTGTACTCAGGGCACATTCTTGGTGTACAAGTGAACCAGTTGCCCACCACCATATCAGGGTCGCAACCCAACGACAAATCACTTGAGCATTTACTCCATGGCGTGCAGCCGGAGTTTTATAGTCTTAGTGAACTGGGATTGGCTTGTAGCCCCCCATTGTATCACGACACGCATGCCTAAGACTCTTGCTATGCGCTCCAACAGACCGCATGTTGGGTATTTCATCTACATGAACCCAGATTTGATGAAGTCACCCTGGAACTAAGATGAATTAAGCTGTATTTGATGCTTGGTTTGAGTTATATGATTGTAGGAGTTTCACTGGGAAGTGAAGGCCAATGTCAGCCCACAGTGGGTCACCAAACACAGGAACTGTGCAATGTAATCCCTCATTGCATATTCCAAGGTGTTGACTCATGTGTGGTCTCTCTATTGGGATACACTTCATATTCAAGCTATTGGACTATGGGAAAGGTATTGGAAGTTGGCTACTCTAGAAGAATCAGTTTTTCCAACATCAGAAATTTTCTAAGTGCTTTACTCGAGTAGAGCCTTCACCTACTCGAGTAGTCTGGGTATAAGTTACTCGAGTAAAGGAATCTTGTACTCGAGTAGACATAGTCATATACTCGAGTAGCTAAGTCACCCACTCGAGTAGAACAAGTTATATACTCGAGTAGCATGCTTATATACTCGAGTAGATTACTCATTATACCCAAGTACCATAAGGTTTTCTCATCTAAATTTCTCTAAGTCATATACTCGAGTAAGTATACTCATATACTCGTGTAGATAGAAACATACTCGAGTAGTTAATTTTACCTACTCGAGTAGTTCATGTGTCACCCGTGTACCTTGCTATTTCACTACTCCAGAATTTTTCTAAGTCTTTTACTCGAGTAGAACTTTCACCTACTCGAGTAGATTACTTCCTCTCGAGTAGTTAGTTCAACTACTCGAGTAGTTGCCAACAGACCTCTTCAGAATTATTTTTTCTAAGTATTCCACTCGAGTAGTACTTCTTGTACTCGAGTAGGTTATGTAATATACTCGAGTAGCTCTTCCAGTACTCGAGTAGATCCTCTATATACTCGAGTAGGTCTCTACACATACTCGAGTAGCTCTGTCTACTTACTCGAGTAGTTGATCTCTATATACTCGAGTTGTCTTTATATATATACCCGAGTATGTTCCCCATCATATACTCGAGTAGTTATTCAACTACTCGAGTAGTAATTGACTTAGTCGTGTAGTTGGCTGAGTCTTTCCGAAATTTTGCTAAGCCATTTTTCTGACGGGATTTTTCAAATCACACGACATGATTGGTCCACGTGTACATCATTATGACCGATTATGACCGTTAGTCTCTCCTATATAAGGTCTTATCAGAAAATGACAAAACCTAAGTATTCTCAAAGCCTTCCTGTAATTTCTTTTTCGAGAAATAATCTTCAGCCGCCTCCTCTCTGACTTTCGCGAAACGGAAGCCGCTGCCGCCGCCTTCTTCTCCGGGCAAAGCTTCTACTTTCAGAGGATTATTCTGAAGAAACGTTACAGATCGAGATCGACTTCACTGATCATATTCTCTCTCTATTTCTGTAAAAGTGAGTAGATCCAGATCGAGACCGAGAACTTCTTCACCGATTTCTGAAAGTGCTTCAAAGTTAAAAAGAAGAGATCCTGGCCGTTTCTTTCAGATCTGGGTGATTTCCTGGTTGTATTCTTATAAACACTTTGTTAATCTTGTAGGAGAAATCTTCTCCGAGTGTAGGAGTCTTTCACTCCGAGTTTGTAGGAAGTGCTATCTTCCGAGGTGTAGATCCGTTTTGTTTGGATCGAGTTTGTAGGAACTTTGTTCCGAGGGTAGGATCGATTTTTGATCCGAGATAGTGGAGTAGCCGAGTCTAGTTGATTGCTAGATCGGTGAGGGAAAGTGGATGTACCCAAGGTTGGTGAACCACTATAAATCTTGTGTCGTCTGTGATATAGGTAGATATTTCTGTGCTGTGCTCTAATTATTTTTTATTCCCCAAAAGACGCACAAACCACCTATTCACCCCCCTCTAGGTGATTTAGGTCGACAATAGTTTTCTTACAATTGGTATCAGAGGGAGGTTGATCGTCAAAAGGTTAACACCTTAATCAGATCCAGATCTGTTGTCTGTAAGATTCTACCATAAAATGGACAAGGGCAAAGATTTCGCCAAGCTCCCACTGTGCAACAAGAATAACTTTCCCATGTGGAAAGAAAGGATAAAATTTTTCATGGAAGCTGTGGATCCAAGGATCTTCATGATCGTTGAAAAAGGTCCTTACGTTCCCATGACTATGTCCACTATCGACCCTACCAAGAAAGTTCCCAAAAAGCTAATGGATCTCAACAAAGACGAGATTGCACTTGTCTCTCTCGACAAGAAAGCTAAGAACATCATAGCAAGTGCAGTCGATGACTCGATGCTGTAGAATTTGATTCACTGTCAATCAGCCAAGGAGATGTGGCACTCCTTAGTCACTTTGATGGAAGGGACTGAAGAAGTAAGGGATGATCGGAGATCCCTTCTCAATCAAAAATATGAAGCGTTCCGACAAGGGAACAAGGAAACAATTGCCGACACCTTTGAGAACTTCTTCAAGATTGTAAATGGCCTAAGGGTGTATGGCCGTGTCTTCACAAACAGAGAACTGAACGACAAATTCTTGAGATCCCTAACCAAGGAATGGGATAACAAGGTATGTGCCATCAGGGAGTTCAGGAAGCTAGCTGAAACGGACCCGCAAAATCTCTTTGGAAAGCTTATGTCCTATGAACTCCAAATCAATACAAGAAAAGCTGAAGAAGAGAATGGCAGGTCTGCTCTAAAGGAGAAATTTGTCGCTCTGAAGGCAGACACCTCCAGAAAGACTAAGGCTGCCTCCCCCGCTCTAGCACCAGAAGTTGATGAAGAAGAAGAAACATCAGAGCCCAGCACCTCAGGCTCTGAACTATCGAAAGGAGAGTTCTCCTTGCTCTCAAGGCAATTCAAGAAGTTTCTTAATAAAAATAAACAATGGAAAGGCAAGGATGCCTCACACAGAAGATCGCGGCGCGATGAAGATTTACAAAGAAAAGGCTCAAGCAGCCACGATAGGTATAACACTAAATAGAACAAATACATTTCAACTGACATCATTTGTTATTGCTGTAATAAGCCAGGTCACGTCATTGCTGACTGCCCTCACAAGAAGAAGGAGGGTGGTAGAAGAGAAGAAAAGAAATCCTCATACAATAAGAAGAGGAAGGAGAAGATCCTCATAGCCAAAAAGAGCAAGACTCTTAGCGACTCCTACTCATCTGAGTCAAGCGAAGAAGAAGAAGCTTACTTTGGCCTAATGGCTCAAACAGATGATGAACAAGAGCCACAGTTCACTGGGAAGGTAAACTCTCATACCCCTCTTTCAGATTCTGAAGTCTCTGAACATGATTGCGAGGGTAGCTCTTCTGACGATGAGTCAGAACTAATGGCCCAGTACAAGGAGTTAATCAAGGCTTACGACAAATGTCGTCGAGTCGTGAAGACTCAGGCTAAAGAGATCAAATCTCTAAAAGCCGAAGAGAGCAACTTGAGAGAGAAAGTCGCAAAGACTGATACCCTCGAAGAAAACTTCAATAATGCTATTGAAGAATACAACAAGGCTCTTGAGCACCTTGACCTGAAGGAGAAGATCATCAAAGGATTGGAAGCCGAACTTGCGGCTGAAAGGAAACTTGTTGAGAGTTTCTCGAAGCCCAAAACAGTTCTTCCATTCGTTGCTGAATTCTCAGCAAAGGCCAAGGGAGCTGGACTAGGCCATGAAGAAGCTCCAAGTAAATCCTCTAGGAGAAACAAGAATCAACGGAAAAATAAGGCCGCCAAAAAGGCCTCAGCCGAAGAAAAGGGAAAAGCCCCTCAAAATCAAACCACATTCAGAAAGGTCATCTTTCCAACAAATGAGTTTGATTTTGACTCATCATACGGGCACTTTGCTAGGCCTACTTATGTAGAGCCAAAGTCCCGCTATCAAGGATGGGCTCGACCCCAAAACTTTGGCGAAAGTGCCTTTAAGGCAGCTTATGAAGAAGTTGTTCTTCAGAGCTATGGCCCTTCCAATCATGGGCATAACTTCAAGAAGGCACCAAAGACAAAGCCTGTTGTAGAGAAGCCCATAAAGGAGTAGAAGCCATGTGATTGCCATCATCATGAGGCATCTTCCTCCAAAAATGCAACCCCTACTAGACCAAAGTTCCAAAAGGTCAAGCAGGAGACCTTGAGGCAAAGGTACAACAGATTTGACTGTTGGTGCTGTGGCAAGGTTGGTCACTTCACCATAGATTGCTGGTTCAATTCCAGAAACGTTGCAACCCCTCATGTCAGCAATATGAGAAAGACCGCTCATAATGCCAACACTCGTTGGGGGAGCACTCTAACCCGAGACCAAGGACCCAAACGTGTTTGGGTTCCTAAGGCGAATTGATTGTGATTGCAGGGATGTCCAAAGGCCAACAAAATGCCTATCTGGTACTTGGACAGCGGATGCTCTCAGCATATGACCGTGACGAGAAGCCTCATTCAGAACTTTACTCCAGTCATCAACGGATCAAAGGTCATCTTTGGAGGTTCAGACCGTGGAATTACTAGAGGCTATGGTATGATTACTAACGGCAATGTATCCTTCTCGGATGTGGCCTATGTTGAAGGATTGGAACACAATCTCATTAGCATAAGCCAACTCTGCGACAAAGGATACATAGTTGAGTTCCATGCTGATAAGTGCTTGATAAAATCCGTTGACAATATGGAAACGATTCTATCCTGCACTCGAAGCAGGAATATTTTCTGTTTAAATTTCATCTGTATAGATTTCTCCACACCAGTGTATCTTTTGGAAAAAGATAGTGCGTCTCTTGGTGACCAATGGCACAAGAGACTAGCACCTATTAATTTTAAAACAATTAATAAACTATTTTCAATGAACTTGGTACGTGATGCCCCAAATGTCAAATGCGTCAAAGACAGACCTTGTCATGCATGCGTAAAAGGCAAGCAAACAAGGGCTACCTTTAAAAGCACTGTTGGCAAATACTGTAACAGATGTCTCCATCTATTGCACATGGACTTGTTTGATCCACTGCAGATTAGAAGTTTGGGAGGCAAGGAATATACATTGGTAATTGTTGATGACTACTCGCGCTTTGCGTGGGTGTTCTTTCTGAAACACAAGTCAGATACCTTCGATATCTTTACCAATTTTGTCAGGCAAGTCCAGAATGAATACAACTGCTCCATAGTCAAAATCAGAAGTGACAACGGAACAGAGTTCAAATCTGGGGCCATGACAGAATTCTGTGAAAGCTTAGGTATCTTTCATGAGTTTTCCTCTCCTCGTACTCCACAACAAAATGGAGTGGCTGAGAGAAGGAATAGAACACTCATAGAGGCCTGCAGGACCATGTTAAGTGATGCTTCACTACCGGATTACTTCTGGGCTGAGGCCGTCAACACTGCATGCCATGTGCAAAATCGAGCACTCATAAACAAAGACCACAATAAGACACCTTACGAACTTCTGAAAGGCAGAAAACCAATAGTCTCTTACTTTAGAATCTTTTGCTGCAAATGCTTCGTACTTAACAATGGCAAGTATCATACCACCAAGTTCAGCGAAAAGAGCTTTGAAGGTATTTTTGTAGGATATAGTAGCCATAGTAAGGCAAACAGGATTTTCAATAGAAAAACCCTGGTGGTGGAAGAATCGATACATGTTGTATTTGATGAGACGAGCTTGCTGCAAAGCAATCTGTCTAGTGTGCTCATTGAAGATGCAGGTGAAAAGCTGAAAGATACTAGCTTGGATGATCCGTCCGAAAACAAAGGCGAGAAGTTCATTAAGATCACCACTCCAACTCCCATTGGAGAGGCTGATGATCAAAATGGAGAAGTCATCCAGGACGAAGAAATCACTCCGGTGCTTGAAGATAATCCAGATGCAAGAACTCTAGAGCTAAGACATCTGAAAGATCACCCCATGGACCAGATCATAGGAGATCCCCGGGATGGTGTCAGAACTCCGAGAGGTACAACTAATGAGAATCTTCATTTGAGTTTTCTCTCACAGGTTGAACCAAAAAATTTGAGGAAGCAAACTCAGACGCATCATAGATAATGGCAATGGAAGAAGAGCTAAATCAGTTCAAGCGCTGCAATGTGTGGATGCTGGTTCCAAGACCCAAGGGAAAGAACATCATTGGAACAAAATGGGTCTTCAGGAACAAGATGGATGAAGACGGGACTATCATAAAGAACAAGTCCAGACTCATCGCTAAAGGCTATCGTCAAGAAGAAGGAATTGACTTCGACCAGACATATGCTCCAGTGGCGAGGCTGGAGGCAATAAGGTTGTTCCTAGCATATGCTGCCTTCAAAGGCTTCACCGTCTATCAGATGGACGTGAAGTCGGCCTTCCAGAATGGTAACATAAAGGAGGAAGTGTATGTGGAACAACCTCCAGGTTTCGTTGATCCTAACTTTCCCGATCATGTATATTTTCTGCTCAAGGCCCTATATGGTCTGAAACAAGCTCCTCGAGCTTGGTATGAAACGCTGTCTACCTTTATACTTGAGAACAAGTTCACAAGGGGAAAGATAGACAAGACATTATTTCTTAGGGAAATAAAAGGCAAGATTTTGCTAGTACAAATCTACGTCAACGACATTATCTTTGGCTCTACAGATAACAACCTCTGCAAAAAGTTCTCAAAACTTATGCAAGGGAAGTTTGAAAAGAGTAGTATGGGCGAGCTGAATTATTTCTTAGGGCTTCAGGTGAAACAATCTGAAGATGGAATCTTCATCTCACAGACCAAATTCACCAAAGAGCTAATTAAGAAATTCAGAATGGAGAACGCAACCTCCATGAGGACTCCAATGGGATCAACTATGTCTCTGGATAAGAATGAAAAAGGGAAACCTTTTGATGAAACCAAGTACAGAAGCATAATTGGATCCCTGCTCTACCTTACTGCCAGTAGGCCTGACATAATGTTCTCAACCTGTGTCTGTGCTAGATTTCAGGTGAACTCTAAGGAATCTCATTACGGTGCTGCAAAGTGAATTCTGAGATACCTTAAAGGCACACCAAATCTTGGCTTATTGTACCCAAGAAGTAATGACAACGAACTAATTGGATTTTCAGATGTAGATTTTGCAGGTAGCAAAGACGACCGGAAAAGCACCTCAGGGACTTGCCAATTCTTCGGAAGAAGGCTAATTTCCTGGAGTAGCAAGAAGCAAAACTGTGTCGCAATCTCAACGGCCGAGTCTGAGTATATCTCTACAGGCAGTTGGTGCGTACAGTTGCTATGGATAAAGAATCAGCTTGAGGACTACAACCTGCAGTTCAAGGATATACCCTTGTAGTGTGACTCCTCCAGTGCAATTACAATAGCCAACAATCCAGTCTCTCACAGCCGGACAAAGCACATTGAGCTAAGGTACCACTTCATCCGGGAACATTTGGAGCATGGAGACATAGATCTCCAATATGTGCCTACAGATAGGCAAGTTGCAGATATCTTCACAAAGCCGTTGGACGAGACCAAGTTCTCGTTCTTCAAGACAGAGCTTGGGATGCTAAACAAAGAGGACTACAGAAGGCTGAATGACTAAGAAGCAAGTAATTGCAAAGGGTTAGTCAAAATCTATTCTTTCTCAACTTTCTCAAAATTCAACTCGAGAAGCATGAGACATACTCGAGTAACTCCAGTCGACCTACTCGAGTAGCTCCTTTACCTACTCGAGTAGCCTCTATCTCTCTCTCGTATCCTGATTCCCAGATTTTCAAAACTGTTCTATTTGCCACCCAAGGCTATATGCCGCCTCTTTCTTTAATTTAATTAGCGGAAATTTAAGAGTTATATATATATACGAAATTCTGAAACATCAAAACCTACTCGACATCATTTCTATCTCTCGAGTACCCTCTATCTCTTCTCCTACCATGCCGACTCGCCTCCGCCGCTGTTGCAGAGCCATCTCTCTCAACTCCTCCAGTCATTCACATCCATGGCTACTTCTCACAAGATCGGCGTCGGCTCCGAACTAGTCACCGAGGGTATTGCAGAGCTTTCTGACGATTTCCACAACCTCCTCATTCTTCTCGACACCGCCGGCCTCTCCTTCATCCTCCAAGAACCATGTCGCGTTCTCTTCCCCGAAGTTACATAATTCTTCACAAATCTCAAGGTTCGACGGAATGGCAAATTCCTAAAATCTACAGTAAATGGTTTGAAACTAAAGTTCACCAAGACCTCTGTCTCTCAACATCTCCGTTTACCGATTGTTGATGAGGAAGATCACCTAGTTGCTGAGGATTCTGACAGGACAGCCCTTTTTTGTGGCTTTTCCACTGATGCTCAATACTTCAAAAGGTCAGATATGAATGCAGAAGGCAAATTCTTGGTTGATGTTATTGGAAAAATTTTACTGTGCAAGACTCACTCCATCCGAGACATTCCCTCATACTTCTTCGATATAATGCAAGCCATTGTCGGCCGCAAGAAATACCAATTTGGTATGCTGATTTTGGACAAAATCAAGGACAGCATGAAATCCCCCAACTACGCAAGAATTATATCACTGCTCCTTCATGAAACAAATCCTGAAGTCTTCAATCTCTCCAAAGGGACTCCACTTCACCACATGAAGAAGGTCTCCATCTCTTCAATTCAGAGATGGGATCTCAAGCTCAAGAATTCTGCCCAATCTGCCAAGCTTTCAGAGGTTCCAGCTGTAGAGGACAGGACTCCATCTCCCTCTCCTCATCATGTGGCCAGCTCCTCTGGTGCACCAAGTGAGCGGGAGCCTGCTCCTTCTAGCCCAATCAGGCAACCCTCTCGTCAGCCAGAGATTCCATCCCTACCTCATTCTCCAAAGAGTCCAGCCACTTCCTCAGATCAAGTGCCTCAAGACACTCTTCTGTCCACAGCTGCTGCCATAGATGCCATGATTGTAGAGCTTACTGAAGATGTGCTTCCCCCTCCTCCTCTATCTCCTCCAGCTCCAACCACTGAACATCACAAGGACTTGTCCCCAGTACAGTCTCCTGCCCATTCTCCAGCCAAAACTCCAACACCTTCTCCAACTCCTCCAGCAGAAAAGCAAGACACCATTTTTATTTTTGATGAGCCTTCTCCTGAGCCAGCTGAGGTCCCTCTCAGAAACCTTGATTTCTCCATCCCCCATGATACAGAAGAATTGGATGCTGTCATTCCTACCACGAGATCTCTCTGCTCAGTGCTTATTGAAGAAATAGCTCCTTGGGTAATTCCTCCTATCCCTACTGTTGCTCCCTCAGCTGCTGCTACAGTTTCCTCCTCCTCAGATCTGCTGCAAAGCATTGCACTTCTTCTTCAAGAACAGAGAACCTATTTTGACACCTCTCTAAAGGTGGTCACTGACAAGGTCACTGCTCTTGAGATTGAGATGAGCAGAGGTTTTGCTGAAATTCAGCATAACACTGACAAGCTAAAGTACCTGTTCCAACTTGGTGGCAAAGCTCTTGACCATACTATCAGTAGTGTGGGCAATGTTATGGAACAAGGTATCACCTTGGCAAACAATCAGATAGAACTAGACAAGAGGACTAAGCCAACAAGATGAAGATATGTGAAGAAGTTAGCATTTTCAAAGATGACACCATAGAGAAAGTATCTTTTGAAATCAGAAAGGGGGAGGGTTTGATAAAAGAACTCAAAGAATAGGTAGAGAAATTACTGCTCAGAAGACAGATGAATGGCAAGCTCATGTGAAGACCATTCATGATGATGTGCTTGCCCAGATACAGAGTGTCAAATTTCACACATATGACACTGCTGTTTGGATGCACAATCAGATCTTGCCAGATCTTACAGTTGACCCAAACATCATTCCCCATCATCTCAATCCTCTAGCCACAGTTGTCACTGCCCCAGCTGTTCCTCAACAACCTACCTTCTCCCCCAGGCTTGGAGACTCAGTTGCTCCTCCAGACACTTATGTTCCAGGCTGGGAAGAAGAAGATCCTGCTGATATATTCCTTCAAGCCCCTCTAGAGATCAGAATCCACATGAAGAAAAGGAAATATGGTGAAGGTCCCTCTGCTAGCAGTACTGCTCCCTCTAAGGCCCCTGAACATGCTGAAGCCTGGTCTCCAACCTCAAAGTCTCTCATTTTAGACAGCCTCAGGCTGGTCATGGATCACAATGAGAACAGAAACATGCACTACAGTTCCCAGGAATGGGAGTTATATGAGAAGTCAATGCTGAAAAGAAAGATCCATGACAGAGAATTTGGGAGAAATAACCCTGTTGCTCCTCCAAGGCCTCCTAAGTACTTTCCTAAGCCTTTTAGCTACCTAAGGCGACAACAAGAAAAGATGGATAAGCAGCAATCGCAAGCCCAAACCTAAAAGATGATGAGAAATTGAAATGACAAATTGTAGACTTGATGTTTTTGGAAACTTACATATATATACAATTCTTCATTACTGTCTAATTATCTTTTTCATTATCCTTGCTTACCTGCTCATATTTTCTTTCTTAGTTTCTTTTATGTCCATAATTCATCTTAGTGTAAAGGGTTCTGACTTCAACAAATAGGGGGAGATTGTTGGGTATTTCATCCACATGAACCCAGATTTGATGAAGTCACCCTGGAATTAAGATGAATTAAGCTGTATTTGATGCTTGGTTTGAGCTATATGATTGCAGGATTTTCACTGGGAAGTGCAGGCCAATGTCAGCCCACAGTGGGTCACCAAACACAGGAACTGTGCAATGTAATCCCTCATTGCATATTCCAAGGTGTTGACTCATGTGTGGTCTCTCTATTGGGATACACTTCATATTCAAGCTATTGGAGTATGGGAAAGGCATTGGAAGTTGGCTACTCTAGAAGAATCAGTTTTTCCAACATCAGAAATTTTCTAAGTGTTTTACTCGAGTAGAGCCTTCACCTACTCGAGTAGTCTGGGTATAAGTTACTCGAGTAAAGGAATCTTGTACTCGAGTAGACATAGTCATATACTCGAGTAGCTAAGTCACCTACTCGAGTAGACCAAGTCATATACTCGAGTAGCATGCTTCTATACTTGAGTAGATTACTCGTTATACCCGAGTACCATAAGGTTTTCTCATCTAAATTTCTCTAAGTCATATACTCGAGTAAGTATACTCATATACTCGAGTAGATAAAAACATACTCGAGTAGTTCATTTTACCTACTCGAGTAGTTCATGTGTCACCCGTGTACCTTGTTATTTCACTACTCCAGAATTTTTCTAAGTCTTTTACTCGAGTAGAACTTTCACCTACTCGAGTAGATTACTTCCTCTCGAGTAGTTAGTTCAACTACTCGAGTAGTTGCCAGCAGACCTCTTCAAAATTATTTTTTCTAAGTATTCCACTCGAGTAGTACTTCTTGTACTCGAGTAGGTTATGTAATATACTCGAGTAGCTCTTCCAGTACTCGAGTAGATCCTCTATATACTCGAGTAGGTCTCTACACATACTCGAGTAGCTCTATCTACTTACTCGAGTAGTTGATCTCTATATACTCGAGTAGTCTTTATATACATACCTGTCACAACCCGCATTTCCTCAACGAGTATATCGTATCAGAACAAGAGGAACTACAGGTTATGATGCCACGTCATGCAGGGGATAACTGCACACGCTCAGGCAACTCTTAACGCTTACTTTATCAGTTGATTAAAAATCAGTTCAATCTTTGTATTAAAACTCTTCGTTCTGATAATGCTATCCCTCGGCCTTAGGTAGAATATTTGTACTGCGGAAGTCATGCTTTTACTTCTTTTTGTGAGCTCCTATATGCAGTCTATAGTTGATCAAAACATGGCATTATTCATCAGACTAGCTGTGTAGCTTAAAAATACAATGAAACCTAGCATAAACCCTTCCCAACAAAATGGGGTGGCGGAACGCATTCCAAAACCGTCACCTATTAGCCTCGAGTAGGCACGTAATGACCCAGATGCATGTCCCAAGCTGACACGCTCGTATTGGGGCTATGTCTTCTCCTTGCCTACAACAAAGAAAAAAAAACTACCTCATCAATCGTCTTCCAAGAAACACCTCCACCCTAGCCGCTCTCCGCGGGAAAACCTGCACCTGAGGCTTCAAGAAAGAATCCATTCAACCAAACTATCCGGACAAGGAGCCCTTTCCTCTCCATAAAGAAGAGGCTCTCCGCATCTTTTCATATAAGTCAAAAGAGTGCATAAAACTGCCTTTGTCCATATAAACAATGCCATCCAAAGTGCCACCAAGTGCGTGACAAGCTTTCCCCCCGCTCCACCAAAGTGTCTTTCTGGGGTACTCCACCACTCAGAAAGGCTATTGTTGCTTTAAGGAAAAAGGGCATTCACTTCGTCAAGTTCGTCTCTGCTGACGTTACCTTCTTGGAACAGCCTCAATTCTCTTTCGGTCCCTTCGCACCAAACTTCCCCACCTTCTGACTCTCCTACTATTCCCTTCGTTCCCTTATCTCCTACCGAGATACCCCCTGAAACCTCCTCCCTCTTGCAGAATTCTCACACAAACGCTCCTCCTCACAATTCGCCTCCCCCCCATAACTCCAAGCGAAACACGTTACGCTCCATCGTTCTCTACGCATGACGCAAGTCGCTAGAAAAGTAATTAAGTTATCTCTACATGAATTACTGATGAGGAACAAGAATAAATCCGATTAGGCAAGAAAACAGCAACATGAGTCTCAAGATCTATGAAGTAAGCCACGGACGCTCAAAACTAAACATGGATCAAAGGCCGAGGGAAATTTGATTAGCTGTTGAATCCGAAGAATAAAATAAGCCTGGATCTCCCTGTGGCGCTTCGCAAAGAACAAGAAATCAAGATTGGCAAGGGTGAAGAACGGCCTGACCGAGACGATGTACCCTTCACCCCCTAGCTGCTGTTGTTTCCTATGATCGTCTTACACCTTCTCGCCGGGCCTTTGCGCTGGCTATCTCTGCTTTCTCGTTTAGGGTGAAGAAGAAGATGAAGAGAAGATGAAATGAGAAAGAAGTTTCTGTTTCCTTGCGATTCCCCATTGGAAGCTGGCCATGGAATGAAGGAAACGACCCTCACGGAGCGGGGTACAAAAAATGGAAAAACTCTTGTTCCCCCTCCCTTTGGTACGCCCGTGATGTTGTTGGCTGTCCATAAGCTGGGCAAAAAGTCTTTGTGGTCAAAAATCCAGGTTGGCCCCGACGGTACACTGTGCCTATAAGGCTCGCCTGGTTGCTAAGGGCTTTACTCAGACCTATGGGGTTGTAGCTGTCTGACACCTTGTCGACACGTGGACTCGACACAGCTGGACTATCACAGGGTGTCCCCTTCTCTCTGTGGCCGACACTCAATCAACACTCGAGATTGGCCGATCTCTCACACTGCTGGATGTCAAGAATGCCTTCCTTTATGGTGACCGCCCGTTCACGAGGCCGTGTACCCCATGGAGCAACCTCGACACCAGTATGTTGCTCAGGGGTCACGAGGTCACGGCCTGGGTATGCCGGTTACAGAAGGCAATTTATGGCGTGTCTCAAGCAAAAACGAGTTTTTCCTCGAGCTTGGTTTGACAAGTTCAGCGGCATTGTGTCGTCATAGTTTTTGCGAACTTTTTACCCTTTTTTGCTGATCACTCTCTCTTCAGCAATATTCGGGCGCGAAAAAGTGCAAACATCCTTCTGGGCTGGTTGTTCTGGCTGTGTATTCGATGATATTCTTCTCACCGGCGATGACCAGGAAGGGGTAGCCCTCGCAGACACGGGAAGCGACATCTTCGCCAACATCTCATCACTAATGATATGGTACGCTCTCCAAAGTACTTCCTGGGGATCGAAATCACTCCCCGACTAGTTCTCGAAACTTTTCTCAGCGTAAGTATGCCCTTGATCTTCTAAAAGAGGATAACAGGATTGACTGGAGCAAAACCTGCAACAAAAACGATGCCCCATGGCTACTGGGAGGACAAAACCTGACAGATGATTCGCCTCCTCTTTCAGATAGTCCCACGTCGCGGTTTCCACAGGCGTCTGGTTGGTAAGCTCATATACCTCACAGTGACCAGACTCTTTTTCCGACACGCGATTTGGGAGTCCTATGCTGTAGGTCTCCAAGGTGAGTCAGTTCATGCAAGCGCCTAGGGAGTGTCATCTACAGTCCGCCTTGCGGATCTTCCGCACACATTTGAGTTGGCTATGTCAAAGCAGCGTGAACCTGGGAAAGGCCTACTTTTTCAGAAGAATGGTCATCTGAGGATTGAAGCCTACTCAGATGCAAGTTATGCTGATGACAAAGGGATCGCAAAATCTTGTCAGTTTGCCTCAGGATTTTGCACATTTGTTGGGGAAATCCCAACCATGGTGAGCTGGAAGAGCAAGAAGCAGTCTGTTGTCTCCAGGTCCAGTGCAGAAGCTGAGTATCGCAGTCGTCGATGGCGTCAACCACTTGTGAATTAAAATGGCTGCGGGCTCTCATGCTAGACTTAGGAGCTTCTCCCGAGGTGTACAACCATCCTCTACCTATGTTCTGTGGCCCTACAAAAGGCCGCCATATACATCTCCAAAAAGGGGAGTCCGGTATTCATGAAAGAACCCAATAAAGCACATTGAGGTCGACTGCCATTTCATTCGTGAAGAGATTTTAAAATTCCATAAGCCGCAAACAGATTTGCACTCCTTTTGTCACGCCTGATAAAGAGCTGGCTGACATCTTCACCAATTTGCCATTTCCGCCTCGTTTCTGCATGTTTGCGACAAGCTGGGCATGGTTGATATATATGCTCCAGCTTGAGGGGGAGTGTTAAAGTTGGAACCGGGCGGTCTGTCTTGATATTGACTGGACACCATGCGCGGTCTGAGCGGCTTGACTCTTCGGCTTGTTAACCGGGCGGTCTAGCGATCTTCATTGGCGACCTATCTGCTTCTCTTATGGGAAGCCTGTTATAAAATCCAGTTAGATGCTTTCCCACTTCTGTCTAACCGCGCCACCAGGCTTGTGCGGTTTTACCTTGTACATTCAGCTTAACTTGTATTTTTTAGTCCCCACATCTCACGGTACATTTTTGTATTCTGCCATCTTCTCTCCTCCATTCTATATAAGGGAGGGCATACCTTTGTAATAGACATCATTTTAACGTGCCCCCTTCATAATAGAAATTTCCGGTAATTATTCAGTCCGAAAGTTATTCTGCTAAAAGATGTTCAAGATCTCTTTTGACTGTTCTCTTCCCCGAAGTTACATAATTCTTCACAAATCTCAAGGTTCGACGGAATGGCAAAGTTCCTAAAATCTACAGTAAATGGTTTGAAACTAAAGTTCACCAAGACCTCTGTCTCTCAACATCTCCGTTTACCGATTGTTGATGAGGAAGATCACCTAGTTGCTGAGGATTCTGACAGGACAGCCCTTTTTTGTGGCTTTTCCACTGATGCTCAATACTTCAAAAGGTCAGATATGAATGCAGAAGGCAAATTCTTGGTTGATGTTATTGGAAAAATTTTACTGTGCAAGACTCACTCCATCCGAGACATTCCCTCAAACTTCTTCGATATAATGCAAGTCATTGTCTGCCGCAAGAAATACCAATTTGGTATGCTGATTTTGGACAAAATCAAGGACAGCATGAAATCCCCCAACTACGCAAGAATTATATCTCTGCTCCTTCATGAAACAAATCCTGAAGTCTTCAATCTCTCCAAAGGGACTCCACTTCACCACATGAAGAAGGTCTCCATCTCTTCAATTCAGAGATGGGATCTCAAGCTCAAGAATTCTGCCCAATCTGCCAAGCTTTCAGATGTTCCAGCTGTAGAGGACAGGACTCCATCTCCCTCTCCTCATCATGTGGCCAGCTCCTCTAGTGCACCAAGTGAGGGGGAGCCTGCTCCTTCTAGCCCAATCAGGCAACCCTCTCGTCAGCCAGAGATTCCATCCCTACCTCATTCTCCAAAGAGTCCAGCCACTTCCTCAGATCAAGTGCCTCAAGACACTCTTTTGTCCACAGCTGCTACCATAGATGCCATGATTGCAGAGCTTACTGAAGATGTGCTTCCCCCTCCTCCTCTATCTCCTCCAGCTCCAACCACTGAACATCACAAGGACTTGTCTCCAGCACAGTCTCCTGCCCATTCTCCAGCCAGAACTCCAACACCTTCTCCAACTCCTCCAGCAGAAAAGCAAGACACTATTTTTATTTCTGATGAGCCTTCTCCTGAGCCAGCTGAGGTCCCTCTCAGAAACCTTGATTTCTCCATCCCCCATGATACAGAAGAATTGGATGCTGTCATTCCTACCACGAGATCTCTCTGCTCAATGCTTATTGAAGAAATAGCTCCTTGGGTAATTCCTCCTATCCCTACTGCTGCTCCCTCAGCTGCTGCTACAGTTTCCTCCTCCTCAGATCTGCTGCAAAGCATTGCACTTCTTCTTCAAGAACAGAGAACCTATTTTGACACCTCTCTAAAGGTGGTCACTGACAAGGTCACTGCTCTTGAGATTGAGATGAGCAGAGGTTTTGCTGAAATTCAGCATAACACTGACAAGCTAAAGTACCTGTTCCAACTTGGTGGCAAAGCTCTTGACCATACTATCAGTAGTGTGGGCAATGTTATGGAACAAGGTATCACCTTGGCAAACAATCAGATAGAACTAGACAAGAGGACTAAGCCAACAAGATGAAGATATGTGAAGAAGTTGGCATTTTCAAAGATGACACCATAGAGAAAGTATCTGTTGAAATCAGAAAGGGGGAGGGTTTGATAAAAGAACTCAAAGAATAGGTAGAGAAATCTACTGCTCAGAAGACAGATGAATGACAAGCTCATGTGAAGACCATTCATGATGATGTGCTTGCCCAGATACAGAGTGTCAAATTTCACACATATGACACTGCTGTTTGGATGCACAATCAGATCTTGCCAGATCTTACAGTTGACCCAAACATCATTCCCCATCATCTCAATCCTCTAGCCACAGATGTCACTGCCCCAGCTGTTCCTCAACAACCTACCTTCTCCCCCAGGCCTGGAGACTCAGTTGCTCCTCCAGACACTTATGTTCCAGGCTGGGAAGAAGAAGATCCTGCTGATATATTCCTTCAAGCCCCTCTAGAGATCAGAATCCACATGAAGAAAAGGAAATATGGTGAAGGTCCCTCTGCTAGCAGTACTGCTCCCTCTAAGGCCCCTGAACATGCTGAAGCCTGGTCTCCAACCTCAAAGTCTCTCATTTTAGACACCCTCAGGCTGGTCATGGATCACAATGAGAACATAAACATGCACTACAGTTCCCAGGAATGGGAGTTATATGAGAAGTCAATGCTGAAAAGAAAGATCCATGACAGAGAATTTGGGAGAAATAACCCTGTTGCTCCTCCAAGGCCTCCTAAGTACTTTCCTAAGCCTTTCAGCTACCTAAGGCGACAACAAGAAAAGATGGATAAGCAGCAATCCCAAGCCCAAACCTAAAAGATGATGAGAAATTGAAATGACAAATTGTAGACTTGATGTTTTTGGAAACTTACATATATATACAATTCTTCATTACTGTCTAATTATCTTTTTCATTATCCTTGCTTACCTGCTCATATTTTCTTTCTTAGTTTCTTTTATGTCCATAATTCACCTTAGTGTAAAGGGTTCTGACTTCAACAAATAGGGGGAGATTGTTGGGTATTTCATCCACATGAACCCAGATTTGATGAAGTCACCCTGGAATTAAGATGAATTAAGCTGTATTTGATGCTTGGTTTGAGCTATATGATTGCAGGATTTTCACTGGGAAGTGCAGGCCAATGTCAGCCCATAGTGGGTCACCAAACACAGGAACTGTGCAATGTAATCCCTCATTGCATATTCCAAGGTGTTGACTCATGTGTGGTCTCTCTATTGGGATACACTTCATATTCAAGCTATTGGAGTATGGGAAAGGCATTGGAAGTTGGCTACTCTAGAAGAATCAGTTTTTCCAACATCAGAAATTTTCTAAGTGTTTTACTCGAGTAGAGCCTTCACCTACTCGAGTAGTCTGGGTATAAGTTACTCGAGTAAAGGAATCTTGTACTCGAGTAGACATAGTCATATACTCGAGTAGCTAAGTCACCTACTCGAGTAGACCAAGTCATATACTCGAGTAGCATGCTTATATACTCGAGTAGATTACTCGTTATACCCGAGTACCATAAGGTTTTCTCATCTAAATTTCTCTAAGTCATATACTCGAGTAAGTATACTCATATACTCGAGTAGATAGAAACATACTCGAGTAGTTCATTTTACCTACTCGAGTAGTTCATGTGTCACCCGTGTACCTTGCTATTTCACTACTCCAGAATTTTTCTAAGTCTTTTACTCGAGTAGAACTTTCACCTATTCGAGTAGATTACTTCCTCTCGAGTAGTTAGTTCAACTACTCGAGTAGTTGCCAGCAGACCTCTTCAGAATTATTTTTTCTAAGTATTCCACTCGAGTAGTACTTCTTGTACTCGAGTAGGTTATGTAATATACTCGAGTAGCTCTTCCAGTACTCGAGTAGATCCTCTATATACTCGAGTAGGTCTCTACACATACTCGAGTAGCTCTATCTACTTACTCGAGTAGTTGATCTCTATATACTCGAGTAGTCTTTATATACATACCTGTCACAACCCGCATTTCCTCAACGAGTATATCGTATCAGAGCAAGAGGAACTACGGGTTATGATGCCACGTCATGCAGGGGATAACTGCACACGCTCAGGCAACTCTTAACGCTTACTTTATGAGTTGAAATTCAAACAGTGAAATGTAAGAAAACCTTTAGATTGAATGACCGTATCCCTCGGCCTTAGGTAAGAAAACTGATTTGTACGCTGCGGAAATACTTTGTTTATTTATGATGAGCTCCTATATGCAGTCTATAGTTGATCAAAACATGTATGCATGATATACAATAATAGGTTCTGTGTAGCTTAAAAATACCTAATGAAACCTAGCATAAACCCTTCCCAAAAGCAAGTAGACATCATTCCATCTAAATGAGTCATATTAGCAGTCTAGTAGTCATATAGCACAAGTAAAGCAAACTACCAATGGGCGCCAACAAGCTGACACGAACCCATGGGGGCACATGTATGTCTGTACAACAAAGAAAAAAAAACAACTACCTCACTAAGCAAGCTCGGCTTCCCAAGAAACACCTCCAACAAACCTAGCCGCTCAATCGGCTACAACCTGCACCTGAGGCATTCAAGAAAGAATACCTCAGCAATCAACCAAACTATACAAAAGAGAGCATGAATTTCATAATCCATAAAGAAGAGGCTTACCGACCCCATAGCAATGTTTCATATAAGTCAAAAGAGTGCATAAAACAAATGCGTACAAGTAGTAAACAATGTCATTCCAAAGTGTCAACCGCACCAAGTGCGTACAAGTTCAATAAGTCCTGCTCCACCCGCAGGAGGAAAAAGGGCATTACACATGCCCAAGTCATCATCACTAGAACAAGAAACCACCAAACTAGTGAAACATAAGCAGCGGTTAAGTTCAATTCCGCAAGAGTCTTTCGGTGGCGGCCTTAAAGTGGAACGCACCAAACAAAACCAGCCCAAATCGGGGCCAAAGTGGTCTCTCTAACCACAAAAAAACCAAAACCCGGTGGCCACAGACTGAAACCACACCACCCCTTGCAGAATTCTCACACAAACGCTCCTGCCATGGTTCACAATTCGCCTCACAAACGCCCCATAACCCAAGCGAAACACGTTACGCTCATCGTTCTCACGCATGACGACAAGGTGCTAGAAAAGTAATTAAGTTATCATCTACATGAATTACATGATGAGGAACAAGAATAAATCACATGATTAGGCAAGAAAACTAAGCAACATGAGTCACATGAACAAGATAAACGCTATGAAGTAAGCTAACATGGACTTGATACTAACAAAACTAAACATGAAAGATCAAAGGCATCAGCATAGGGAAATTTGATTAGCATAAGTTGAATCAAGAAGAATAAAATAAGCATAGGGAAATTGAAAGAGCAATTAAGCAAAGAACAAGAAATCAAGATTGGCAAGGGTGAAGAACACCGCTTGCCTGAACCGAGACGATGCTGCGACAGCTGCTCCTTTCTTTCCTTGCCTTGCTTGCTCCCTTGCTCTCTTGCTTTCTCTTTGAGGGTGAAGAAGAAGATGAAGAGAAGATGAAATGAGAAAGATAAGTTTCTGTTTCGGCCTTATTTCTTCCCGAACAGAGCTGGACCGTTAGATGCAGAATCAAGGAAACGAACGGCACAAAAAATCTGGAAAACCTCGATTTTCGGGCCGGTCACGCCCTATGTCACGCCCGTGACACAGGGCGTGTACCATAAGCGGCGCAGAAAGTCGGCAAAAATCCAGGTTTATCCACACGGTACACGGCCGGGTACACGCCCGTGACGGGTCGGTCACGCCCGTGACCTAGGGCGTGTAGCCCGTGTCTCGACACCTTGTCGACACAAAGTGTCGACACTCGACACAGCTGGACACGCCCTGTGACACGCCCGTGTCACAGGCCGTGTCCCCTCTCTCGACACCCGACACTCGACACTCAACACTCGACACTCGACACTCAACTCTCGACACTGCGGGACACAGCCCGTGACACGCCCGTGTCACGGGGCGTGTACCCCATTCGTCGAGCTTAACTCGACACCAGAAAATCGTCGAGTCAAGGAGGTCACGCCCAGGTCACGGCCTGGGTCACGCCCGTGTCAGGGGGCGTGTCTCACACAAAAACGACCGTTTTTCCCTATTTTGAAAAATGTTCCTGTGTCGTCCTAGACCATTTTTGCCTTAAGAACTTTTTACCCTTTTTTGTTTCCTGTACCAGCAACTCACTTTCAGCAATATTTCCCGGGCGCGAAAAAGTGCAAACATTCCCTAAGAGGCCTCACCGAGTCCCCAAGTTGGACTCCGGTTTGCTGGGGAATCGTGCAACTCGGCAACCAAAACAGCCACTCGCAACCCACGGGAAAAACCATGCTCGAACAACGTTCAAAGTCAACGTAATGCCATCATGCGTACGCAATCAAAATTCCGGGGCGTTACAATCACTCCCCCTAACAAAAAGTTTCGCCTCGAAACTTTTCCATTATTTGGATCTCCATCCAAAATAGGATAACAAACCAAAAACACCAATGCAACAAAAACACCAATCCACATACCAGCTTGGTTACGGGAACAAATGAGGGTGAGCCGCCCTCATCGTAGACTCGAGCTCCCACGTCGCGCTTTCCACATCCTGATTTTTCCATAGCACCTTGACCATCGGAATCGTCTTTTTCCGCAACACGCGATCTTGGGAGTCCAATATCCGGATAGGCATCTCCACATAAGAAAGGTTTGGCGCCAACTGCGGCACCACATCCAACACTTGCTGATCATTCCGCACACATTTGCGAAGTTGGCTAACATGAAACACGTCGTGAACACCAGGAAAGTTCACGGGTAATTCTACTTTGTATGCGGATGCACCAACTCGTGCAAGAATCTTGAAGGGACCCACAAATCTTGGGTCTAGTTTGCGCTCTTTTCCAAACCTTTTAATCCCAACCATTGGGGAGACTTTCAAGAAAATAGAATCTCCCACCGCAAATTCTAATTCCGACCGTCGTCGATTGGCATACTTTTCATATCGCTCTTGGGCGATTCGGAGCTTCTCCCGAATAAGTCGTACGGCAACTTCCATGTCCTCGAGCGCCTCTGGGCCCAACAAAAGCCGCTCGCCAATCTCCGTCCAAAAGAGGGGAGTCCGACATCGACGCCCATATAAAGCTTCGAACGGAGCCATTTGCAAGCTTTCTTGATAGCTGTTATTATATGCGAATTCCATAAGCCGCAAACGTTCATCCCATGCTCCGCCATACTCAAGAATATAGCATCGCATCATATCTTCTACAATTTGATTTACTCGTTCTGTTTGGCCATTCGTCTGAGGGTGGTAAGCAGTGGAATACCGTAAATCCGTCCCCAAACCCTCTTGTAGACTCTTCCAGAAACGAGAAGTAAATCAGGAATCCCTGTCTGATATGATATTGACTGGCACACCATGCAGTCGGATGATTTCATTCAAATAGAGCTCCGCTATTGTCTTCATCGGGTAGTTGACCTTAAATGGTATGAAATGAGCACACTTGGTCAATCTATCCACGATCACCCACACGGAGTCATGTCCTCGTGGAGATCTTGGGAAACCTGTTATAAAATCCATGGAGATGCTTTCCCACTTCCATGTTGGAATCTCCAATGGTGTCAACTTGCCACCAGGCCTCCCATGATCAGCTTTCACCTGCTTGCATGTATGACATTCAGCTACACATCGTGCTATATCTCTTTTCATTCCATACCACCAGACAATTTGTTTCAGATCACGGTACATTTTTGTTGAGCCTGGATGGTAGGCCATACTTGAGCCATGTGCTTCCTGACACACCTTCTCGCGGATATCTCCAACTAAGGGAATACAAAAGCGACCACGATACTTTAACGTGCCCCCTTCATCAATAGAAAAATCCGGTAATTCACCCTGTTCAGTCCGAAGCAATAGATGTAAAAGATCAAGATCATCCTTTTGATGTTGTCTTGCAAGCACCAGCCATGAAGGTTCTTCTACTGCCGAATGACTTTGCGGGTCATATTTGCCCACAGAAATATCCATCAATAGAAATTCCTCCACAAGACGGTCGACGGAAAGATGAAATAATTTCCCCGTCTTCCGACTCAAAGCATCGGCCACAACATTCGCTTTCCCCGGGTGATACTGAATGTCCACATCAAAATCAGCTACATATTCCAGCCATCGACGTTGGCGCAGATTCAGTTCCTTCTGTGTGAAGACATACTTTAAACTTTTATGATCGGTAAAGATTTTGCACTGCGCACCATACAGTAAGTGTCTCCACAACTTCAACGCAAAGATCACCGCTGCGAACTCCAAATCATGCGTTGGGTAGTTCTTTTCATGACTTTTCAATTGCCGAGACCCATACGCAATCACCTTTTTGTCTTGCATTAAAACACATCCAAGTCCAACGTGCGACGCATCCACAAAAACATCATAATCTATCCCTTCCGTCGGCAAGATTAACACAGGAGCGGTACATAACCTGTTCTTGAGTTCTAGGAATGAGGCCTCACACTTGTCATTCCACTCAAACGCCACATTATTCTGGGTTAAGCGAGTCAAAGGTGCGGCCAATGTCGCAAAACCTTCGACAAATCTACGATAATAGCCGGCCAATCCCAAGAAGCTTCGAATCTCCTTGGGTGTCTCCGGTTTTCTCCATTCCATGACTGCAGCAATCTTTTCGGGATCCACGGAAATTCCATGTTGATTAATAACATGACACAGAAAAGCAACTTGCGGCAACCAAAACTCACATTTGCTTAGTTTGGCGAATAACTTTTGGTCTCGCAAAGTGGCCAATACCAATCGCAGATGCTGTTCATGCTCCTCAGCACTGCGGGAGTAGACAAGAACGTCATCAATAAAAACCACCACAAACTTATCCAAGTAGTCCTTGAACACCCTGTTCATCATATCCATGAAAGCTGATGGTGCGTTGGTCAAACCAAACGACATCACCAGAAATGCAAAATGGCCATGCCTTGATCGAAATGCCGTCCGCGGAATATCAGACTCCCGGACCTTGAGCTGATGATAGCCCGAGCGGAGATCAATCTTCGAAAATACGGAACTGCCACGCAGCTGATCAAACAAATCATCGATTCTTGGCAGTGGGTACTTGTTCTTAATCGTCACCTTGTTCAATTCCCGGTAATCGATACAAAGTCGCATCGACCCATCTTTCTTCTTCACAAATAACACCGGTGCACCCCAAGGTGATGAACTCGGCCTGATAAACCCTTTTGCCAATAAGTCATCCAACTGGGTACGCAACTCTGATAGCTCACGCGGGGCCATTCTGTACGGTGCTTTCGCAATAGGCCGCGTACCCGGTTCCAAATCAATAACGAACTCGACATCACGATCAGGGGGAAGACCAGGAAGATCCGTAGGAAAAACATCGGGGAATTCACGCACAACTGGAATTTCCTCCAAATGCGGCAAAACAGCACTAGTCCCCACAACTGAGACTAAACAAGTAAAACAGTCGGAAACAAACAACGTCCGAACACATACCGCCGAAATCCCTGGAGAATCCTGGCAAGGATCACCATATACACTTCCTGGCTTACCATCGTCCTTGATAAAATCCAAGCGCTTCCCTCTGCACTGGATGACGGCATCATAGCGGGATAACCAGTCCATACCCAGAATGACGTCAAAATCCTCCAAATCGATCACCTTGAAATCAGCCTTTGCTACGAAATCGCCCAACAAAATGGGACAAGCAAGAAGACCCCAGTCTGCCACCACAGAAGCACCGGAAGGAAATTTCACCAAAAACGCATTCCCCACTCGATCTGGTGTCAAACGATACCGATCCAGAAAGGTTCGCGCCACAAATGAATGGGTCGCGCCAGAATCAAAGAGAACACGCGCCCAACGGTTCTTTACCTTAAAATTTCCTATAAGGGTATATATGCTAAGAACTACACGTAAAAGGCAGAAACAAAACAGGAACCAGAGGAATGAATCGAACCTGAGATAACTTGAGGTGACGTCTAAGCTTCCTCTAAAGAGACGACATTCAACTTCCCTTTGCCTTTGTCTACATGCGGAGGCGGAGGCAAAGCCTGGAGTGGTGCGGGTTGCAAAACAGGTTGGATCTGCGGGCACCTTGCACGAAGATGTCCTGGTCTGCCACACTGGAAGCACACCTTGTCTTTGGCCCAGCAACGACCCACATCATGACCTTTTCTCCCACAAAATGTACACTCCAAGTCTCTCGTTGGCGCACCCTGAATGGCGTGCACCTGCTCCTTCTTTTGCATCCCCAACCACTTGAAACATTTTTCAAACGGGTGACCGGCTCGGCCACAGAAACTACATATTTCCTTCTTCTTCTTTACGTCTGACTCGTGGGACATTTTCTCTCCCACCAACTGTCTCTTGCCCTGCCTCATCTGCTGCCCTCTTTGTTTGGCCGTTTCTATAGCTTCCACCTTCAACGCAGCCTCAACCGCAGTGGTGTAACTTGTCGCTCCATAAGCACTTGCGAATTGCTGCACGTCGCTGCGGAGTCCGCCAAGAAATCTCTTTACGCGGTCAGCTTCCGTCGTCACCAAGCTCGGAGCAAAACGACTCAACTTGCTAAACTCAATTTCATACTCACTCACTCTGAGTTTCCTCTGCTTCAAGTACAAGAAGTCATTCATGAGGCGGTCCCTTTCAACTGATGGCACAAACTTGCGCCGTAACATGTCTTTGAATGCTTCCCACGAACAGCCCGCCCCTAGGCCTTCCTTTTCTCGCAACCACCAGCCTTTCGCCAACCCTTTGAGTTGATAGGCGGCAAGCATCACCTTCTGGTCCTCAGTAACGCCAGCATAACCAAACATTTCTTCCAATGTGATTACCCAATCATCTAAGATCACAAAGTCCGCTTTGCTATCATAAGTCGGTGGTCCAAGTCGCTGAAACTGCGAGATGAAGGTCATCGCAGGAGGAACCACAACTGGGGGTGCCACTGCCACTGAAGGAGTCGAAATCGTGGGGCCTCTGACAGTCTCTTGCCCTCTTGGTGCCAGCCCCGACATCGCTGATGACATAGCTTGGAGCTGGGACTGCACTTCCTGCACCTGCCTCGTCAAAGCCTCATTACTTTGGCGAAGACTATCCATCAGGGCATTATTCTGCGCGCCCGAAGACTCGCCCTCGGATTGGGGAGTTTGCCTTGTTACTGGACGCTTCGACATCCTATAAACACGTTCACTCTTGTCAAGCTCAAACCCAACAAAACATACAACGGCTATGTACAGACCATACAGAGATACATATGAATATCAACTGCTAACTTGCTCTGGGAGTTTGAAAATGATGGTATGCCTAAGCTAAAGAGGACTCACCGTCATCCCACTAACTTGTGCCTAACCAATGAATGCATGACTTTCTTTGACCCAAAACCATGAGTGTACAGGTGTCATCATGTAAATCTTCGCTTGGCACGTTGTGTTATGCAATGTTATGTTATGCGTGTTGTGCGATGCATTCTAGAAAAGGCCTTAATGCATGCCATGAGCGGTCGTACGCATCACAATGCTATGCATCCCATACTACATAGCATTGTATGCAACGAAGAAAAGAAAATGTGCTAGTCGCATCCATGTGGTAAGGTTATGCATCCCATACTACATAACCCGCACATGTTGCCCCTATGGTGGATCCATATACAACCACATATTATGCATCCCATACTACATAATATGCCCTGTATACTTCTTATCATGCCATGAGTGTAGTGTACGTGCGTCGGCCAAGACATACTGATGGCACCTCGGTGTGTGTATATGATATGATGCTTACAACCACAACAGAACGTTTGCCCGACCAATTTTCAAGCAAACCTGCCTCTGATACCAACTGTCACAACCCGCATTTCCTCAACGAGTATATCATATCAGAGCAAGAGGAACTACGGGTTATGATGCCACGTCGTGCAGGGGATAACTGCACACGCTCAGGCAACTCTTAACGCTTACTTTATGAGTTGAAATTCAAACAGTGAAATGTAAGAAAACATTTAGATTGAATGACCGTATCCCTCGGCCTTAGGTAAGAAAACTGATTTGTACGCTGCGGAAATACTTTGTTTATTTATGATGAGCTCCTATATGCAGTCTATAGTTGATCAAAACATGTATGCATGATATACAATAATAGGTTCTGTGTAGCTTAAAAATACCTAATGCAACCTAGCATAAACCCTTCCCAAAAGCAAGTAGACGTCATTCCATCTAAATGAGTCATATTAGCAGTCTAGTAGTCATATAGCACAAGTAAAGCAAACTACCAATGGGCGCCAACAAGCTGACACGAACCCATGGGGGCACATGTATGTCTGTACAACAAAGAAAAAAAAACAACTACCTCACTAAGCAAGCTCGGCTTCCCAAGAAACACCTCCAACAAACCTAGCCGCTCAATCGGCTACAACCTGCACCTGAGGCATTCAAGAAAGAATACCTCAGCAATCAACCAAACTATACAAAAGAGAGCATGAATTTCATAATCCATAAAGAAGAGGCTTACCGACCCCATAGCAATGTTTCATATAAGTCAAAAGAGTGCATAAAACAAATGCGTACAAGTAGTAAACAATGTCATTCCAAAGTGTCAACCGCACCAAGTGCGTACAAGTTCAATAAGTCCTGCTCCACCCGCAGGAGGAAAAAGGGCATTACACATGCCCAAGTCATCATCACTAGAACAAGAAACCACCAAACTAGTGAAACATAAGCAGCGGTTAAGTTCAATTCCGCAAGAGTCTTTCGGTGGCGGCCTTAAAGTGGAACGCACCAAACAAAACCAGCCCAAATCGGGGCCAAAGTGGTCTCTCTAACCACAAAAAAACCAAAACCCGGTGGCCACAGGCTGAAACCACACCACCCCTTGCAGAATTCTCACACAAACGCTCCTGCCATGGTTCACAATTCGCCTCACAAACGCCCCATAACCCAAGCGAAACACGTTACGCTCATCGTTCTCACGCATGACGACAAGGTGCTAGAAAAGTAATTAAGTTATCATCTACATGAATTACATGATGAGAAACAAGAATAAATCACATGATTAGGCAAGAAAACTAAGCAACATGAGTCACATGAACAAGATAAACGCTATTAAGTAAGCTAACATGGACTTGATACTAACAAAACTAAACATGAAAGATCAAAGGCATCAGCATAGGGAAATTTGATTAGCATAAGTTGAATCAAGAAGAATAAAATAAGCATAGGGAAATTGAAAGAGCAATTAAGCAAAGAACAAGAAATCAAGATTGGCAAGGGTGAAGAACACCGCTTGCCTGAACCGAGACGATGCTGCGACAGCTGCTCCTTTCTTTCCTTGCCTTGCTTGCTCCCTTGCTCTCTTGCTTTCTCTTTGAGGGTGAAGAAGAAGATGAAGAGAAGATGAAATGAGAAAGATAAGTTTCTGTTTCGGCCTTATTTCTTCCCGAACAGAGCTGGACCGTTAGATGCAGAATCAAGGAAACGAACGGCACAAAAAATCTGGAAAAACTCGATTTTCGGGCCGGTCACGCCCTATGTCATGCCCGTGACACAGGGCGTGTACCATAAGCGGCGCAGAAAGTCGGCAAAAATCCAGGTTTATCCACACGGTACACGGCCGGGTACACGCCCGTGACGGGTCGGTCACGCCCGTGACCTATGGCGTGTAGCCCGTGTCTCGACACCTTGTCGACACAAAGTGTCGACACTCGACACAGCTGGACACGCCCTGTGACACGCCCGTGTCACAGGCCGTGTCCCCTCTCTCGACACCCGACACTCGACACTCAACACTCGACACTCGACACTCGACTCTCGACACTGCGGGACACAGCCCGTGACACGCCCGTGTCACGGGGCGTGTACCCCATTCGTCGAGCTTAACTCGACACCAGAAAATCGTCGAGTCAAGGAGGTCACGCCCAGGTCACGGCCTGGGTCACGCCCGTGTCAGGGGGCGTGTCTCACACAAAAACAACCATTTTTCCCTATTTTGAAAAATGTTCCTGTGTCGTCCTAGACCATTTTTGCCTTAAGAACTTTTTACCCTTTTTTGTTTCCTGTACCAGCAACTCACTTTCAGCAATATTTCCCGGGCGCGAAAAAGTGCAAACATTCCCTAAGAGGCCTCACCGAGTCCCCAAGTTGGACTCCGGTTTGCTGGGGAATCGTGCAACTCGGCAACCAAAACAGCCACTCGCAACCCACGGGAAAAACCATGCTCGAACAACGTTCAAAGTCAACGTAACGCCATCATGCGTACGCAATCAAAATTCCGGGGCGTTACAATACCCGAGTATGTTCCCCATCATATACTCGAGAAGTTATTTAACTACTCGAGTAGTCATTGACTTACTCGTGTAGTTGGCTGAGTCTTTCCGAAATTTTGCTAAGTCATTTTTCTGACGGGATTTTTCAAATCACGCGACTTGATTGGTCCACGTGTACATCATTATGACCGATTATGACCGTTAGTCTCTCCTATATAAGGTTTTATCAAAAAATGACAAACCCTAAGTATTCTCAAAACCTTCCTGTAATTTCTTTTTCGAGAAATAATCTTCAGCCGCCTCCTCTCTGACTTTCGCGAAATAGAAGCCGCTGCCGCTGCCTTCTTCTCCGGGCAAAGCTTCTACTTTCAGAGGATTATTCTGAAGAAAAGTTACAGATCGAGATCGACTTCACTGATCATATTCTCTCTAGATTTCTGTAAAAGCGAGTAGATCCAGATCGAGGCTGAGAACTTCTTCACCGATTTCTGAAAGTGCTTCAAAGTTAAAAAGAAGAGATCCTGGCTGTTTCTTTCAGATCTGGGTGATTTTCTGGTTGTATTCTTATAAACACTTTGTTAATCTTGTAGGAGAAATCTTCTCCGAGTGTAGGACTCTTTCACTCCGAGTTTGTAGGAAGTGCTATCTTTCGAGGTGTAGATCCATTTTGTTTGGATCGAGTTTGTAGGAACTTTGTTCCGAGGGTAGGATCAATTTTTGATCCAAGATAGTGGAGTAGCCGAGTCTAGTTGATTGCTAGATCGGTGAGGGAAAGTGGATGTACCCAAGGTTGGGGAACCACTATACATCTTGTGTCGTCTGTGATATTGGTAGATATTTCTGTGTTGTGCTCTAATTATTTTTTATTCCGCAAAAGACACACAAACCATCTATTCACCCCCCTCTAGGTGATTTAGGTCGACAACAGTTTTCTTACACCGCACTTTCAGGTCTCACATCGGATGGACATATCGCGGGTCGGATCCTCCACCCCCCGTTGCTCAAATCGCCTTGCCATCACCGAGTACGGCGTACTCGCTGCTTCAAAAATGCGCGGGTAGGTCTCACCGATCCTGTTATGGCATTCAAGCATGTGTGTTTTCCTGTGTGCACTAGTACTTACCATTACACCCATTCATATCACACATCATTAGCCGATCTTTCCTGCGAGCACCAGTACTTCCTGATACTCTCTTCACAGGTATGACTCCGCAAATGTCACAAATGTCAGAGGTCTTTCCTGCCTACCACACCAGTACTTCCTACTACTTCATTTCACAGGTACCACCTATGAACATTAAACATCACAAAGGGTATTTCCTGGAATTCCAATCCAGTACTTCCTGCTACATCCTTCACAGGTATAACACAATAACACAAGCATAACACGGATATTTTCCTGGACTACCACTCCAGTACTTCCTGCTACTTCCTTTCACAGGTCCAATCCATCGACTCCTAAACTACGTGTTTATCACAGAGTCTTCTCTAGTTCGTATGCAACATCACCAATCCAGACCAACCTGTCCAGATGGGCTTCACAAAGCATGCATATTCCGTACTAAAACTCCAGATCTATATATCAATCAACTGGGGATTCCATGAATCAACCCAAAGACTCCGACAACAAGCCACGTTCTGGTGGGGGAATCAGATGCATATGCCAAAAGGAAGCCTTAACATGGCTAGGAAGAAAGGTCGTTACCCTCGAAGACCGCTTCGGTTCCATGAGCTCCTAACTAGCTAGGAAGATCTGCAACAGTTTTCCTCCACAATGTCGGCCTCGGATCTCTCGTCGGAATACTGCAGCAGCACCGGTGACCAGCCCCTTTCCTCCTCATCCTTCTTCCTCTCCCTTTTTCTCACTAGGAATGTAGAAAGAGAAGGCCAAATGCAAAATGAGATTTCCCTTCTCATACATGTCCTTAAGGAAGCAGGGAGGCAGCTCAGCCATTGGATCCCAGCTAAAGGAACGGACGACCACAATTTCCCTCAAAATCATAATTTTTCCCAACAAGGCCTGTGACACGCCCGTGTGTCAGTCCGTGTGCCTCAAGTGGTGCTCAACCGACTTATCCAATCCAGTGACACGCCCATGTCACATGCCCGTGTCACGGGCCGTGTCACCTGACATGCCTTCAGACATGCCCGTGTCTGTGGCCATGTTCATCAGGCTGCACAACTTCAAAATCACCCTAGACTCACATGGCCTATGACACGCCCGTGTATCAGGCCGTGTGCCCAGTACATGGCAATAGACACAACACAACTCAAATTTGTCAGGCTGAGTTTGTCGACTGCGCTGACACGCCCTATGACACTCCCGTGTCACAGGCCGTGTCCTAAGCACTCGACGATCGTCGACCAAATTTTGTCGACCACATGTTGACTGTTCACGTAAGAAGGACACGCCCTGGGACACGCCTGTGTCCCAGGCCGTGTCACCCAATTTTTCCAATTTCTGGATTTTGGGGTGTTACAATCCTCCCCTCCTTACAAAAATTTCGTCCCTGAAATGTACACCAAGTAAGGAACTCAAACAGAAGGATTTTTAATCCACAATCGCTTCAATGCAAGTCGATACACACTGCATAACCGTTACACAAAAAGTTCGGGAAACTCAGCTCGCATGGTCTGCTCTCGCTCACATGTAAGCTCCTCACGGCCGCAATTGTCCCACTGGACTTTAACAATCCCGACTGTCTTGTTCCGTAACTATTTTTCGGCTCGATCCTCTATCTGAATGGGCCTAACATTCATCGTTAGCCCATCCTCCACCGGCACTTGATCATTTTTTAACACTATTAATCAAGCGGGAATGACTTTTACCTGTAGTGGGTGCAAACTCCACTATCTTATTGACAATTTGATCCAAGTTTGTCACATCCATCTGATCAAACTCCCCCTCAAACTGAGCATCCTTCTCTTAACTTGACCTATTAAGATAAGTATCAAAAGTCACGGTAAACTCCCTGTTATCTTTTGCAGCAACCTCTTCTTCAGCAGCAATCTGTGACAACTGTCCTGATCTTGGGATGGAAAGGATATTATCAACATGCACAACAGTATCCTTAAGTTGAATGTTGGCAGAGGATTGACTGTAAGATAAGTCAACCTACAGACCAGCATCAGCTGGAGAGGATGATCCAAGCACTGGTTCAGGGATGGAAGTACTTTCTTTCTCAGTGGGTTTCTTCCTTGTACCCTTATAGGATTCCTTTATTCATGTAGGTTGGCTCATAGGTAGGATTCTAGAGAATCTATCCCAAGTTTTTATGTCCATTCTTTTCAGGTAGTGAATCTTCACCTCCTGTTCCTGTGTGAAAGTGTCAGGATAGGTCTTCAATATGTATAAGGAAATGAATCTGCCCATGTTTGGAGAGGATATGTAGTCTATTATTCTCTGATAGATGAGAGAAGTCCATGAGGTCTTTCTATTCAATATAAATCTGGTCATGACTTCAAACATGAACCTGGAGATGGTGTTATGTGATCCAGGTTTGTAGATGAGGGCTTTCCATACAATGTCTGCTAGCAATTTTCCCCTTTGATTGAAGAATTTTCTTTTTAGAGACCCAGATTTGGCCTCATTGTATCCACAGCATAAGAGACCACTGTCTCTGTCCGTGTCGGCGAGCTCTTCTTCCTCACTAGGGTTGACGGAGTGGATATGAAGTGCCTTTCCTAGACAGTTAGGGTTTACATATATTTTGATGTCTTCAATTTTAGACCTGAGAGAGTTTTGAGATGGGGACATCTTAATGTTTGAGAAGAATTCCACCTCATTTATAAGAATGGTGGAGGGTTCGGAAAGGGTGTATTTTAAGTAAGAACCATCAATCATCATTAACACGGCTTTAATCTCTGGAGAGTCATAATTGAATCCATCCATCACTATTTTGTATCCATCCTGAAGCTCCTTCATGACATTTGGCGCCATTGAACCAGAGCGGCAAGACGCTGAGACGGGTTTGGTCTTGATGGTTATGGTTAAGGCTTTTATAGAGCGATGTGGCTTTTCATATCTTGTCGCCTTTATATATGTAATGAAAAGATTTAATTAATTTAATTAAATATTTCATTTGAGTATTAAATTAAGTGTTTTTGACTTTACCACTTACTCAACGATTCCTGTTATAATATATGGAACTTTGTGCTTTTAGTATATCCTCAACTTTTCTTTTATCTGTTACATACATGTTTAATTTGTGGTTTCCCTTATTGATTGGTTGTACAATTTGTTTGTCTTAGTAAATTTTCAAGTAAAGTAGAAGGGGTCCTAACATGATAATGGGCCAATTCTATTGCCACCCAATTTATGCATTGTTTATCCATAAAGCTTGCGAATAATTTGATTATATTCATCTTGAGCATAACTATCATAACAAATAGCAAACTAAATCTTTTTTTTTCGAGAGAGACATACCTTAAGGCTTGCTTCCTCTAACTTTTGAGGAATACTTACTTGACAGCCTTAACCTTAACATGTTTCTTTTTTTGGAGCATATTCTAAGTGCAACTATCCTGTACCAGTTATTTCCCTGGAACACCCATTGTCCAAATACTAAGTCTTAAATGGACAGGTACTTTGACTAACCTACAAAATAGAGTTCATTTTCCCTTAGGCACCCAATGATAATTGGGTACTAGGTTCTTGTTAGCATCATAAAATATTTTCCCAACTCTCTACCTGGGCTGAGCAACCTTCTGTCCATTAATCACATTCAGGTTGTGCCAATAATCAATTGCAAAGTGACCCACCTTTCCACAGCACCAACTTTATGAATGTTGTATCTTATCTTTAGGACAGCACAGAACTACTGTCCATGAGAGATGTGAGCAACACCAGGCTCTGTTAGATGAGCATTGCATGATGATGTCCCCTTCTTCCTGAGTGAAGGTGCTGAGGAACTAAATACAACTGGTCCAAAATGGGCTTGATGTATTTTTGGAGCCAGCCATCTAGTGGACAGTCTCATTTCCTTAGATAAAGGATACATTGATCCAAATCTAAAGATCTTCTCCTGAACTTTGTGGATATAGTGGACAGTGTCACTGTTTCTTTGATCTTGTGCCTTCACCACACTGGTGGAGAACACATTTGATAGATACATCTTGAGTGGTGCAACCTTGACAATTTTTGTAACGCCCCCCCCCCCCCCCCCCCCCCGATTTTTTCGGCAATTATTTAAATCCTCGTTTGGCATTACGTTGGAGCATTTCCAGCTCGTGCTGTTGTTAGAGTACCTCGTTAGGTGTTCTTAGAGGTTATAGCCTATTGTATGGTTTCCCCAGCTAGCCGGCGTCTGTTTTGGAGGCCCGGCTGAGCCTCTTAGGGAATCCTTGTGCTTTGGCATCGGGAGGTGTTAGCCCGAGTGTTTGATCGTCGGAGGTTGTTTCCGACTTCGCCTTTGTTTTCGTAGCCTGAGTGTTTAGCTACGGTGAGAGTTTGGTCGAATCCGAGATCGGTTTATTTTCACGTCGTTTCGACGGTGGCATGTTAGCGGGTAGTCATTTTATTTAAGCGTGTATATATGTTTACACATTCTGGCTTGTGGAGTGATTTCGGCATGCGGTGAATTAATGCATATGTGCACATGCGTGTGTAGCTTTATAAAAAAATATTTATGTGCGTGTTTATATGGGGGTGTGCATTATGATCGTACATTTTCCTGTGTGTAATGTTATATGACGGTTAATGCTAATGTTAATATATAATTTCGTGTCAATGTTAATTTATGCATATTAGTGTGCTATTACTATTAGTGTGCATATAAATGTTGATTTACGCATATAGCGTGCTGTTATATAAGGGTGTATGCCTAATTATGTGTTGAATATATATAAGTGTGGGTAATAGGGTTGGCTGCCATTATAACCGTTACTAAATTAATTTAGTAGTTAATAGGTTATATATATAGGTTTTCATTAGGTTTAGGTTTCCTTTCCCCAAACCCGGCGGCCGACTGCTGCAGCCGAGCGGAAGACAGAAAAGGGCGGAAACCGGAGGCTCAACGACCGGCCATTTCCCCACCCAGTAGAGGTCGAATGCCCTGTTTGAGGCCGGATCCGTGCTCCTCTAGGCAAGACCTTTGTTCCGAGGTAACTATTTTGGGATTTTGCATCTCCTTTTCCGATCGGGCGTAGTGTAACGCCCCCGGTTTTTCTGTGTTTTGTTTGATCTTTCGGCTGGCATTACGATGGCGTATTTCCGGCTTTTTGTCGTTGTATAGCGTGGTTTTAGCTCTTAAGGTTCCCTGTGTAGCCTGTTTGTAGCCTGTTAGCAAGATTCCCCAGCTAGCCGGAGTCCGTTTGATGACTCGGCTGGGCCTCTTAGGGAATGCTTGTGTTTCGGCTCTGGGAGGTGTTATCCCGGGTTTCGTTCGTCGAATGCTAATTTTGACTTCGCAGTTGTGTTTGTAGCGTGGGTTTTTAGCTGCAGGCGTGAATTTCGTCTTTTTCCGAGAAGTTTCGGGTTTCGTGTTGTTTTGATATCGAGTGTAAATAATTATTATTATGTTGATTGGTTATTATTAAAACTGATATATATATAGTCTTGGGTTAGAATTAGGGCTGGGTTGGTTTGTTTCTTCCTTTTTTCTCTGCTTGGTAGAAGCCGCCGCCTGTACGAGAGGAAGAGCACCGCCGGCCTACCCTAGCCTTCGGACGCCGATTTCCTGGAGATTTAGCGGTCGAAATTCAATTTCGGGAGTGGATCTGGACTGCCCTCACCTGGATCTGCCTTCTTTCTGCTCCTCAGCTGGTGCTTTGCAGCTAGATCCGAGAGTGGGGGATGCCGCCGACCTAGCTTTTCTGGTATTGAGGCAAGTGATGTCCCCTCATCCTTGCCACGGTTGATCTTTGTCTTTTTCTTTGATTTAATTTCATCTTTTTCCTGCTTAGATCATAGGGGTACGCTAGGGTTCGTTCCCGATCATGTCGTGGTTAGTGTAGAAAGTTCCAGTTAAAATCTCAGTTTTCCTGAGGGATTGTGTCTATTATGGACAGATTTGGTTCGGTTCAGGTCGAGTAGTTGCGATTGTCGATGGTTGTTGTACCCTAGAGGGAGACCTCGTTCTCGTTTCTGGTTGTGTGCTGGATCTGGCGCCTGAAGCCAGTCAGGGTGTCGACACCTTGGTGTCGACAGCAGCCAGTCAGGGTGTCGACACCGTGGTATCGACACCAGCCAGTCAGGGTGTCGACACCGGCCAGTCTGGGTGTCGACACCGTGGTGTCGACACCGGCCAGTCGGGGTGTCGACCCCGTGGTGTTGACACCGTGGTGTCGACACCGGCCAGTCGGGGTGTCGACACCGTTGTGTCGACACCGGCCATTCGGGGTGTCGACACCATGGTGTCGACACCATGGTGTCGACACTGGCCAGTCGGGGTTTCGACACCGTGGTGTCGACACCGGCCGCAGCGGTGTTGACACTTGGTGTCGACACCTTGTGTCGACACCGGCCGCAGTGGTGTCGACACTTGATGTCGACACCCTCAGCGGCAGTGTCGACACCTTGTGTCGACACCGGTCGCAGTGGAGTCGACACTTGGTGTCGACACCAGCAGCGGTTGTGTCGACACCTTGTGTCGACACCGGTTTGTCGTGGTGTCGACACATCGTGTCGACACTGGGTGCTGCGCTTGTTTTGGGGTCAGGTAGACTCGGGGTTGGTTCTTTTTAGGTGTGCAAGGCCGCGTCGGTTGGACCCAACGAGTTTGCCTTGGGTTCGTGAGTTTCTTAGGATTGTTAGTGTGACCTTTCCCTAGGGGGGGGGGGCTTTGGGTGTTCGGCTAATTTCTGCATGCCGACTCTTGGGTTGTGGCAGGTGGTGGAGTTTTGGTGGCCTCTGGAGGGGTGGTTTTATGCGGAGAGCTGTGGCCACCGCCTTTTGCCCCGATTTGGGTTGGTGTGTGTGGGACCCTAAAGCTGCCACTGTTTGACCCCGTAGCCCTTTTTGGGTCTGATTTTGGTTATGTATTCAGACCCATGTTTTGAGCACTGCCACTTACCCACGTGTTAGGACTGTTAGTCCCTTTCCTGTTTATGCTTTTCCTTTCTTTTGGCATATATGTATATGTCTTGTTGTTGTTGCAGACTCTTTTGATAGGGCATTATGGTTTTATTGCTCGCACTTGGTGTGCTCTGCTGTGCTCTAGACAGTACTATCTTCTTATTGTCACCCCCCCTTTTCTTTCGCTTATAGCAGTTTGTTGCCGGGTTGGTAAACCCTTCTTCTTATTTGCTAATTAATCTAATGCTCCATTTACTTTTTGATTGTTTCCTTGCTAAGGTGTTCTTTTCTTGAATGCCTCAGCTCCAGGTTGTAGCCAGTTCAGCGGCTAGTTCTTTGGGAGGGGCTTGTTGGTGGCCTCTAGGGTAGCTGAGATAGCTGATCCCCATTTTGTTGTGAGGTGGTTCTTTACTCTTCTGTATAGACATACATACTCGCCAGTGGGTTCGTGTCAGGTTGTTGACACCCACTGGTGGCTTCTTGTGATGCTGAATATGAATTTAAACTGCTGATTTTGCCTACTTGTGGTTGGTTACTTGCTTCTGGGAAGGATTTATGCTAGGTTGCATGTTAGATATTTTAAAACCTAAAAATATTATTATACGTACCCCATGCATAACATGTTTCTAAATCAAAGACACTATTTTTCCTCAACGTAAAACGCTATCTTTTTATACCTACTATATTCATCTTTTTATACCTACTATATTCACCTTAGGGTCGTGCACGCATAAGTCGTCCCCCGGGGACACTTATGCTCTTTTAGGGTGTCAATTTAATTGAACCAAAGTATTTTCTACTGCGCATAAATATAATTTTCACTGTGGACTCGCTGATCCACCAGGCCGATGGATACGGCCATTCGACATAACTGATTTTCTTTCATATTTAAACAACAATTTTCCTTAAAATCTAACGTCTGGAGTTTTGCCTGAGCGTGTGCAGTTATCCCCTGCACGACGTGGCATCACAGCACGTGTTTTCTCTTACTCTGATACGATTTTTTACCGTTGAGAAAATGCGGGTTGTGATAGTTGGTATCAGAGGGAGGTTGCTTGACAAATGGTTGGGCAACCTTTCCCTTATCTGCATTAGTGTTTAGCATCATACCATTCACACACCGTTATGTCATAAGCACGTCTTGGCCGAAGCACGAACACTACACTCATGAGCATAAAGAAGTATATAGGGCATATTATGTAGTATGGGATGCATAATATGTGTTTGTATATGGATCCACCATAGGAGGCAACATGTGAGGGTTATGTAGTATTGGATGCATAACCTCACCACATGAATGCGGCTAGCACGTTTTCTTTTTTTTGTTACATGGGAATGTTATGTAGTATGGGATGCATAACATTTTCATGTGTACGCCGCCCATGGCATGCACTAAGGCCTTTTAGAGTGCATAGCACATCATGCATAGCATAACATTTCATAAGCACAACGTGCCAAGCTAAAGATTTGCAAGATGACATATGTACACACATGGTTTTGAGTCAAAAAGAATACAAATGCATGCATTCATGGTTTAGGCACCTGAGTTACTATGATGGTGGTGAACCATCTTAGGTTAAGCATACATCATCATGGTAAAAACAACTCCCAGAGCAAGCTTTTGTAGTTGAAGTTCATATTTAAGTGTGTTTGTCTGTACCGGGTAGTTTTGCTCTAGTTGATGGGCTAGGTTTTGTCTAAAGCTTGTGCGATTTTAGGATGGCGAGACGTCCTGCGACGAGATCGACACCCCAATCCGAGGGTGAGACGTCAGGAGCGCAGAGCGATGCGTTGGTAGAAATCCTGCGGCAGAGTAATGAGGAGTTATCGAGGCAGGTAGTGGCTATGCAGGCTCAGATTCAGTCCCTTGTAGCAGTGCTGGCGGGACAGACCCCGAGAGCCCAGAACCCCGCTGAGGGGGTAGCTGTTCCTACCCCTCCTGCTCCTCCCGTGCCTTTGGTTGTGGTGCACCCGGAGATGGCGTTCATATCCCAGTTTCAGCGGCTGAGACCCCCTACCTATGATGGGCAGGCAGACTTCATGATTTTGGATGATTGGCTGATTACCATTGAGGAGATGTTCTCTTACTCAGGGATTACGGACGATCAGAGAGTGATGCTCGCTGCCTACTAGCTCAAAGGCTTAGCAAAGAATTGGTGGCTGAGGGAGAAAGAGAGCTTAGCGGCAGGTTGCACTTGGGAGTCATTTAAGGTGATGTTGTTAAGTAAGTTTCTGCCTTCAGTTGAGCGGGACCTGCAAATGAATGACTTTCTTCATCTAAAGCAGAGGAAACTCACGGTTAGTGAGTATGAGATTGAGTTTAGTAAGTTGAGTCGGTTTGCTCCGGGTCTGGTGAGTGTTGAGGCAGACCGAGTTAAGCGGTTTCTGGGTGGATTAAGAAGCGACATTCAGCAGTTAGCGAATGCCTATGGAACAGTCAGTTATGCCAGCGCGGTTGACGCTGCCTTGAGAGTTGAGGCCATTGAGAATGCCAAGAATAGAGGCCAGCAGTTAAGGAAGGATAAGCGGAAGTCTGGTGGAGGGAAGAGCCCTCAGGAACCTGATGCTGTCTCGAGAAAGAAGGTCAAAGAGATTTGTAGCTTTTGTGGCCGGCCAGGCCACCCCTTTGAGAAGTGTTTCAAAAGGTTGGAAGAGCAGAAGAAGGAATAGGTGCACGCGATTCAGGGTGTTTCCAGGGGAGACTTGGTGTGTGCCTTGTGTGTAAGGAAGGGGCATGAGGCTGCCCGTTGTTGGTTAAAAGATAAGGTCTGTTTTCAATGCGGCCAGAAGGGTCATCTCAAGACAAGGTGCCCTCAGACTCAGCCTATTCTGCAGCCAGTTCCCCTCCAGGCTTTGCCACCGCCTCAGCAAATGGATAAAGGAAAGGGGAAGCTGAATGTGCTTTCGGAAGACGAAGCGCAGACCTCGACCCAGGTTATCTCAGGTTCGACTCCTCCACAGTCGTTTCGTTACGTTCCCTTTTTGGTTGTAGTTTTTGTTTTACCGCTTGTTGCCTTAGATGCGTGTGCAATTCGTAGGACGATTTAAGGTAAAGAACCGCTGGGCGCGCGTTCTCTTCGACTCCGACGCTACCCACTCGTTTGTGGCTAGAGCCTTCGTGGAGCGGTTCAGTTTGGGCCTAGATCGTATTGGTGGTGCCTTCTGCATTAAGTTCCCCTCCGGTGACTCTGTGGTTACGGACCTGGGTCTCCTAGATTGTCCAATTTTGTTGGGAGATTTTCTAGCCAAGGCAGATTTGAAGGTGATTGACCTGGAGGACTTAGACGTTATTTTGAGCATGGACTGGTTGTCAAGGTACGATGTTGTGATCCAGTGCAAGGGTAAGCGCTTGGACTTCGTCAAAGACAACGGTCAGCAAAGGAGTGTTTATGGGTATTCCCTCCAGGAGTCTCCAGTCATTTCTGCAGTGCGTGCTCGGAAGTTGCTTGTTTCTGGCTGTTTTGCCTGTGTGGTTTCTCTGGTAGGGTCGATTGTTAGTGTGCCCCGTTTGGAAGAGATTCCTGTGGTGTGTGACTTTTCTGATGTGTTTCCAAACGATCTTCCCGGTCTTCCAACCGATCGAGATGTCGAGTTTGCCATAGATTTGGAGCCAGGTACGCGTCCTATCGTAAAGACGCCGTACCGGATGGCCCCGCGAGAGCTGGAAGAGTTGCGAATTCAGTTGGATGAGTTGTTGGCAAAAGGCTTTATAAGGCCGAGTTCTTCGCCTTGGGGTGCGCCAGTGCTGTTCGTTAAAAAGAAGGATGGGTCGATGAGGTTATGCATCGACTATAGAGAGCTGAACAAGGTTACTATTAAGAACAGGTACCCTTTGCCGCGAATCGACGATTTGTTTGAACAACTGCGTGGTAGTGCCGTGTTTTCCAAGATAGATCTTCGTTCGGGCTATCACCAATTGAGGATTCGGGAGTCAGATGTTCCGCGGACGACATTCCGCTCTCGTCATGGGCATTTTGAGTTTTTGGTTATGTCATTCGGTTTGACTAATGCGCCCTCAGCTTTTATGGATTTGATGAACAAAGTTTTCAAGGATTTTGTAGATAAGTTTGTGATTGTCTTTATAGACGATATTTTGGTGTATTCTAAGGATGCAGAGGAGCATGATCAACATTTGCGGCTGGTCTTGGCGACTCTGAGAGACCATAAGCTATACGCCAAGCTGAGCAAATGTGAATTTTGGTTGCCTCAAGTTTCTTTTCTAGGACACGTGATTAATAAGGAGGGAATATCGGTGGACCCAGAAAAGATCGCCGCTGTTATGGAATGGGCGAGACCTGTTACCCCCAAAGAGATCAGAAGCTTCTTGGGTTTGGCTGGTTATTATAGAAGATTTGTAGAAGGTTTCTCTACCTTGTCCGCGCCGTTGACCAAGTTGACGCAGAAGAATGTAGCCTTTATGTGGGATGGCAAGTGTGAGAAGGCTTTTGAGGAACTAAAAAGAAGGCTATGTTCGGCTCCAATTTTGTCTTTGCCTACGGAGGGTAGTGAGTATGATATATATGTGGATGCGTCGCATGTCGGTCTGGGCTGCATTTTGATTCAGCGCGGGAAGGTGATTGCGTACGGGTCGAGGCAGCTAAATACTCACAAGAGGAATTACCCTACGCATGACCTGGAGTTTGCAGCTGTGATCTATGCGCTGAAATTGTGGAGGCATTTGCTATATGGCGCGCAGTGCAAGATTTTCACGGATCATAAGAGTTTGAAGTATGTCTTCACTCAGAAAGAATTGAATCTGCGGCAGCGGCGGTGGTTGGAGTACGTGGCCGACTATGATGTTGAAATTCAGTATCATCCATGCAAGGCAAATGTGGTGGCTGAGGCCCTGAGTCGGAAGTCAGGTAAGATTTTTAATCTTTCCGCCGAGCGTCTAGTGGAAGAGTTTCTTTTGATGGACATTTCTGTGGGAAGCTGTGATTCGTAGAGTAGCTTGGCAGTAGCAGAACCTTCGTGGATTGCGCTTACGAGACTGCATCAGAAGGACAATCCTGATCTCCTGCATTTGTATCTTCGAGCTGAAAAAGGTGAATTACCAGACTTCTCTATAGATGATGCAGGTACCTTGAAGTATCGTGGCAGGTTTTGCATTCCCGCAGTTGGAGATATCCGGGTTATGGTGTGCAGTGACGCCCACGGATCTAGTGTCGCCTACCATCCAGGGTCGACCAAGATGTATCATGATTTAAAACAGATTGCCTGGTGGTATGGGATGAAGAAGGACATAGCCAGATTTGTTTCAGAGTGTTTCACTTGCAGGCGTGTGAAAGCCGACCATGGGAGGCCTGGTGGCAAGATGACTCCCTTGGAGATTCCGATGTGGAAGTGGGTGAGTATCTCGATGGATTTCATTATCGGCTTACCGAGATCGCCTAAGGGGCATGATTCAGTTTGGGTAATCGTAGACAGATTGATGAAGAGCGCTCATTTCGTACCATTTAAGATCGATTATCCGATGAGGAAGATAGCCGAGCTATATCTGGAAGAGGTTGTCAGATTGTATGGTGTACCCATAAGTATCATATCAGATCGAGACTCCAGGTTCACATCTCGTTTTTTGGAAGAGCCTTCAAGAAGGGTTGGGTACGGATTTGAGATACTCCACGGCTTATCATCCGCAGACCAATGGTCAGACGGAGCGAGTATATCAGATTGTGGAAGATATGATCCGATGCTATATTCTGGACCACGGAGGAGCGTGGGACGAGCGCTTGCGGCTTATGGAATTCGCATATAACAACAATTATCAAGAAAGCTTGCAAATGGCTCCTTTTGAAGCTTTGTATGGGAGGCGCTGCAGGACTCCCTTGTTTTGGGCTGAGCTTGGCGAGGGACCTTTGTTGGGTCCAGAAGCGCTTGAGGAGATGGAAACCGCTGTGAAGCTTATTCGAGAAAAGCTTCGGATAGCCCAGGAGAGATATGAGAAGAACGCTAATCGGCGTAGATCGGACATGGAATTTGCTGTGGGGGACTCGGTGTTCTTAAAGGTCTCCCCGTTGATTGGAGTCAAGCGGTTTGGCAAGAATAGGAAGTTGGACCCGAGGTACGTGGGGCCGTTTCCGATTGTTGAGCGGATTGGGGTATCAGCCTACAGGCTGGCTTTGCCCGCAAATTTCCCTGGCATGCATGATGTCTTTCACGTCAGTCAGCTGCGAAAATGTGTGGTAAATGGCAGGCAGGTTTTGGATTCTGTACCTCAGTTGGAGCCGAATCTTTCTTATGTGGAGGTGCCTGTTCGCATTTTGGATTCTCAAGTTTGGGCGTTGCGGAAGAAGATTATTCCTATGGTTAAAGTTTTATGGAGGAATCAGGATGTGAAAAGCGCGACTTGGGAGTTGGAGTCGGCTATGAGGGAGGCTCACCCTCATCTATTTCCCTGATCTTGTGCTTGGTATGTTCTATTTTATTTATATAGCCCTTTCCTGGCTCTTTCTCTCTCCTTCTTTATAGGAGTGTTGTGACTAAAGTTTCGAGGCGAAACTTTCTTTTAGGGGGAGTGGCTGTAACGCCCCCGGTTTTTCTGTGTTTTGTTTGATATTTGGCTGGACTTACGATGGCGTATTTCCTGCTTTTTGCAGTTGTAGAGCGTGGTTTTAGCTCTTAAGGTTCCCTGTATAGCCTGTTTGTAGCCTGTTAGCAAGATTCCCCAGCTAGCCGGAGTCCGTTTGATGACTCGGCTGAGCCTCTTAGGGAATGCTTGTGTTTAGGCTTCGGGAGGTGTTATCCCGGGTTTCGTTTGTCGAATGCTAATTTCGACTTCGCAGTTGTGTTCGTAGCGTGGGTTTTTAGCTGCGGCGTGAATTTCGTCTTTTTCCGAGAAGTTTCGGGTTTCGTGTTGTTTTGATATCGAGTGTAAATAATTATTATGTTGATTGTTTATTATTAAAACTGATATATATATATAGTCTTGGGTTAGAATTAGGGCTGGGTTGGTTTGTTTCTTCCTTTTTTCTCTGCTTGGTAGAAGCCGCCGCCTGTAAGAGAGGAAGAGCACCGCCGGCCTACCCTAGCCTTCGGACGCCGATTTCCTGGAGATTTAGCGGTCGAAATTCAATTTCGGGAGTGGATCTGGACTGCCCTCACATGGATCTGCTTTCTTTCTGCTCCTCAGTTGGTGCTCTGCGGCTAGATCCGAGAGTGGGGGATGCCGCCGACCTAGCTTTTCTGGTATTGAGGCAAGTGATGTCCCCTCATCCTTCCCACGGTTTATCTTTGTCTTTTTCTTTGATTTAATTTCATCTTTTTCCTGCTTAGATCATAGGGGTACGCTAGGGTTCGTTCCCGATCATGCCGTGGTTAGTGTAGAAAGTTCCAGTTAAAATCTCAGTTTTCCTGAGGAATTGTGTCTATTAGGGACAGATTTGGTTCGGTTCAGGTCGAGTAGTTGCGATTGTCGATGGTTGTTGTACCCTAGAGGGAGACCTCATTCTCGTTTCTGGTTGTGTGCTGGATCTGGTGCCTGAAGCCAGTCAGGGTGTCGACAACGTGGTGTTTACACCAGCCAGTCAGGGTGTCGACACCGTGGTGTCGACACCAGCCAGTCAGGGTGTCGACACCGTGGTGTCGACACCGGCCAGTCGGGGTGTCGACACCGTTGTGTCGACACCGGGCAGTCGGGGTGTCTACACTTGGTGTCGACACACGCAGCGGCAGTGTCGACACCTTGTGTCGACACAGGCCGCAGTGGTGTTGACACTTGGTGTCGACACCCGCAGTGGCAGTGTAGACACCTTGTGTCGACACCAGCCGCAGTGGTGTCGACACTTGGTGTCGACACCCACAGCGGCAGTGTCGACACCTTGTGTCGACACCGGCCGCAGTGGTGTCGACACTTGGTGTCGACACCAACAGCGGTTGTGTCGACACCTTGTGTCGACACCGGTTTGTCGTGGTGTCGACACATCGTGTCGACACTGGGTGCTGCGCTTGTTTTGGGGTCAGGGAGACTCGGGGTTGGTTCTTTTTAGGCGTGCAAGGCCGCGTCGGTTGGACCCGACGAGTTTGCCTTGGGTTCATGAGTTTCTTAGGATTGTTAGTGTGACCTTTCCCTAGGGGGTCTTTGGGTGTTCGGCTAATTTCTGCATGCCGACTCTTGGGTTGTGGCAGGTGGTGGAGTTTTGGTGGCCTCTGGAGGGGTGGTTTTATGTGGAGAGCTGTGGCCACCGCCTTTTGCCCCGGTTTGGGTTGGTGTGTGTGGGACCCTAAAGCTGCCACTGTTTGACCCCTTAGCCCTTTTTGGGTCTGATTTTGGTTATGTATTCAGACCCATGTTTTGACCACTGCCACTTACCCACGTGTTAGGATTGTTAGTCTCTTTCTTGTTTATGCTTTTCCTTTCTTTTGGCATATATGTATATGTCTTGTTGTTGTTGCAGACTCTTTTGATAGGGCATTATGGTATTATTGCTCGCACTTGGTGTGCTCTGCTGTGCTCTAGACAGTACTCTCTTCTTACTGTCACCCCCCCCCCCCTTTTCTTTCGCTTATAGCAGTTTGTTGCCGGGTTGGTAAACCCTTCTTCTTATTTGCTAATTAATCAATTGCTCCATTTACTTTTTGATTGTTTTCTTGCTGAGGTGTTCTTTTCTTGAATGCCTCAGGTCCAGGTTGTAGCCAGTTCAGCGGCTAGTTCTTTGGGAGGGGCTTGTTGGTGGCCTCTAGGGTAGCTGAGATAGCTGATCCCCGTTTTGTTGTGAGGTAGATCTTTACTCTTCTGTATAGACATACATACTCGCCAGTGGGTTCGTGTCAGGTTGTTGACGCCCACTGGTGGCTTCTTGTGATGCTGAATATGAATTTAAACTGCTAATTTTGCCTACTTGTGGTTGGTTACTTGCTTCTGGGAAGAATTTATGCTAGGTTGCATGTTAGATATTTTAAAACCTAAAAGTATTATTATATGTACCCCATGCATAACATGTTTCTAAATCAAAGACACTATTTTTCCTCAACGTAAAACACTATCTTTTTATACCTACTATATTCACCTTAGGGTCGTGCACGCATATGTCGTCCCCCGGGGACACTTATACTCTTTTAGGGTGTCAATTTAATTGAACTAAAGTATTTTCTGCTGCGCATAAATATAATTTTAACTGTGGACTGGCTGATCCACCGGGCCGAGGGATACGGCCATTCGACATAACTGATTTTCTTTCATATTTAAACAACAATTTTCCTTAAAATATAACGTCTGGAGTTTTGCCTGAGCGTGTGGAGTTATCCCCTGCACGACGTGGCATCACAGCACGTGTTTTCTCTTACTCTGATATGATTTTTTACCGTTGAGAAAATGCGGGTTGTGACACGTAGAGGGTTCTTGCTCTTTCCTTGCTTTCATCGCCAAGATTTTCTTGTCCAGATTTTTCATAGGTTGTTGCTGCGATCTTGTCTTGTTGGGAGGAGTGCTGTTGGCCGAATTTCTTCAAAAGCCAAGGCAAGTTTCCACTTGCCAAAGAAATTTTTCCATGTTTAAATTTCGTTGCTTGATACCATGAGAGTGGTTGCTTGTTCTTCGTTTTGTATATGAAATTAAGATCATTGTTTTATTTCCATCATTTGGTTTTACTTCCCTTGTTAACTTGCGGTTTTCCTTCGGTGTAAATGATTGTTATGGTTTTGTTTTAACTATTTCAAGAGTTTTATAATAGTTGCCCCATGGTTGTTCTAAAATCGGATTGGTATCAAACCACCCAAATCCCTTGTCATTCTCGTTTTTTTTGTGTGGGTCAATCCTCTTGTTTGAAATTAGTGTCAAGCCCCTTGTTAATGTTTGGCATCAAACCACCCAAGTGGATTGTTTAGGGGTCGAATCTAGCTAAATGTTCATGGTTGTAGCAAGTTAATTATTCGGGTTTTGTACTAAGCTAATCGTTTAGGTTTAGTTGGAGACGTAACTACTTGGTTATGTTTAATATTACACTGTTGTTAAGCGTTTAGTATCGAGCTTCTTGCATAAATTTAGTGTCATATCGCTTTCAATTTTTTGTGTGCCAAACTACTTGGTTGGGGGAAACTCGACGTTTTGTCAGTTGGTATGTGTATAAGTCTCTTAGGTGGGTTGCTCCAGAGTGTTTAGGGTTCAATGTGACTTCTTGGTGGTTCATGGAACCACTAGTAAGGTTTTTCACGAGTCACTTAGTGCTGGAGTAGGATGTGATTTTGAGGTGGGTCGGACCGATGCCGCCACCCTTGTTTTACTTCTTGTCTTATTAAGACAATATGGGTTGTTTGGTTGAGTTGGACTGATGCCACCACCACATCACCTTGAGATATATATGCCTAATAGAATTGGTTGGACCGTTTCCACCAGCCTAGGCCCAGGTTACTGATTTTGTTCATCTCCAGTATTAGGTGACTCTTTCTGCTATAGCTTTATGCTACGATTTATTTATTTCGCTAATCCTTCTTGCAGAGATATATGAAGCTTGACTTCATCCGTGCACTTGGTGCACCCCCTTTTTACTCACTTTTGGAGAGTATTTTTCCTTCACCTGTTTACTTTATCCATACCTGTTTCACTTCTTCTTTATACTATGGTCTCATTTTCCTATTAATAAATTGCCTTGCTGAGGTGTTCTTTTCTTTGAATGCCTCGGTTTCAGGTGTATAGCCGACTATGTGGCTAGGTTTATTCTGAAGCTTGCTAGTGCTATAGCTGCTGCTGAGTTTTCTCTTCCTCACTCTTGGGAGGTAGTTTCTTTAGAATAGTAGTACAGATATGCCTACTCACCAGTGGGATCGTGTCAGTCGTTGACGCCCACTGGTGGTTTCTCTTTTAGATGCTTTGTACTTTGCTTATACTTCTAGATTTCCTGTTTTGGAGTTTATTCAACTTGCTCTTGGGAAGATTTATGCTAGGTTGCTAGTTACTTTTAAAATCTAAAAGCACTACTGTATGTATATCCCATGATCAGCATGCTTTATAAAACTCAACACTACTTTTCCAAGCGACGTAAAAGATTATTTTAGTATATATGGTATAACATAAATGTAGGGTATGCTTAGTATAAGTTCTCCCCTGGGGACACTTATGCTCTCTTCTAGGATGTCATATGAAACTAAATTAATTTCCACTGCGTATAAGTATAGTTTTAAATTGTGGACTAGCTGATCCACTGAGCCGAGGGATACGACCTCTAAAATATAATTGATTTTTACATCATTAAAGATTATGATTTTTCATAGTCTTAGTAGTTGGTGGTTGCCTGAGAGTCAGTAGTTATCCCCTGCCCGACGTGGCATCACAACGCGTGTTTTCTCCTACTCTGATACCTCTTAAATTTCGGAGAAAATGCGGGCTGTGACAGTTGGTATTAGAGGTAGGTTGCTTGATAATTTCTCGGGCAACCTTTCCTTGTAGGTATTAGAAGTTTAGCATCATATAATACACATACCGATATGTCATCAGTACGTATTGGCTGAATCACGAACACTACACTCATAGCATAACATGAAGTATACATGGCATATTATATAGTATGGGATGCATAATATGTGTTTGTATATGGATCCACCATAGGAGGCAACATGTGAGGGTTATGTAGTATGGGATGCATAACCTCACCACATGAATGCGACTATCACGTTTTCCTTTTCGTTACATGGGAATGTTATGTAGTATGGGATGCATAACATTTTCATGTGTACGCCACTCATAACATGCATTAGGGCCTTTTTAGAATGCATAGCACAATCATGCATAACATAACATTGCATAAGCACAACATGCCAAGCTAAAGACTTGCAGGATGACATACGTACACACATGGTTTTGAGTCAAAAAGAATATAAATTCATGCATTTCCGATTTAGGCATAAGAGTTAGTGTGATGGTGGTGAACCATCTTAGGTTAAACATGACATTATTTCCTTTGTATAAATATATATATATATATATATATATATATATATATATATATATATATATATATATATATATATATAACCCCAGAGCAAGTTGGCAGTTAAAGCAAGTACTTATGTAGGTTTGTCTGTACCTATTTGTTTTGTCCTAATAGTTGAACTAGGTTCTGATGATTACTTGTTTGTTCTTTGTAGTATGGCGCCTAAGCGTCGAGTGACGAGGTCGACTACCCAATCTGAGGGTGAGTCTTCTGGTGCCCCAAGTAGTGTAGTTGTGGAGAGTCTAAGGCAGAGAAATGAGGCTCTATCGAGGAAGATGGTGGACATTCAGTCTCAGATCCAGTCCCTGATATCTGTGGTAGCACGACTAGCCCCGAGAGCGCAAGATCCTGCTGCGGGTATAGCTATTCCCGCACCTCCTGCACCCCCAGCCCCTTTTGTGCCTCCAGTGGTGGTGCCCCCGGAGATGGATTTCATCACTCAGTTCCAGCGACTGCAATCCCCTACCTACGATGGTAAGGTGGACTTCATGATATTGGATGACTGGTTGATTTCCATAGAGGAAATCTTTCATTATTTTGGAGTGTCTGAGGATCAGAAGGCGATGTTGGCCGCCTATCAGCTGAAGGGGTTAGCGAAGAGCTGGTGGATGAGGGAGAAGGAGGGAATGGTAGGAGGAAGCACTTGGGCTTCCTTCAAGGAGATCTTGATGCGGAATTTTCTACCGTCAGTGGAGCGAGACAGGCTGATGAACGACTTCTTGCATCTGAAGCAGAGGCAGCTCACAGTCAGCGAGTATGAGATTGAGTTTAGCAAACTCAGTCGCTTTGCCCCTAGTTTGGTGTGCTCAGAGGAGGATAGAGCGAAGCATTTACTTGGTGGCCTGCAGAGCGATGTTCAGCAGCTAGTTGTGGCTCATGGAGCGGTGAGTTATGCTGGGGCAGTTGAGGCCGCTTTGAAGGTAGAGGCCATCGAAAGTATGAAGCAAAGAGGACAGTAGGTGAGGAATGAGAAGAGGAAAGCTATTGAAGCAAAGAGACCCCAAGTGCCCGGTGCTCCCTCGAGGAAGAGGAGCAAAGAGGTCTGTAGTTTTTGTGGCCGGTCGGGCCATCCTTCTGAGAGATGTTTCAAGAGGGCGGCGGCGCATAAGGAGCATGTGCAAGCTATCCAAGGTGCTCCCAGGCAGAATGTGGTGTGTACTCTATGCAAGAAAGAGGGGCATGATGTTGCCCGTTGCTGGTTGAAGGACAAGGTCTGCTATTAGTGCGGACAGAAAGGTCATACCAAGGCCCGATGCCCGAAGCTCCAGTCTGTGCTCTGACCAGTTCCCCTTCAGTCCTTGCCATCGCCTCAGCCCGTTGATAAGGGCAAAGGGAGGCTGAATGTGATATCATCAGCGGAGGCTCAAACTTTGACGCAAGTCATTTCAGGTAAACCCTCTCGCTAGTCTTTTACTTCCATTGCAGATTAGTTTGGTTATTGTTTTCTTAATTTTTTGTGCAATTTTCTCATTTATATTTATATAGGGAGTTTTAAGGTAAAGAACCGATGGGCGCGCATTCTCTTTGACTCAGGTGGTACCCACTCATTTGTGGCTAGGGCCTTTGTAGAGCACTGCCAGCTGGTTCATGATCATGTCGGTGATGCCTTTTGCGTCAAATTCCCCTCGGGTGATTCCGTGATATCAGATCAGGGCATTCTGGATTGTCCTATTATGTTGGGGGATTTCCCGGCCAAGGCAGATCTGAAGGTTATAGACTTGGAAGATTTCGACGTCATCCTGGGTATGGATTGGTTGTCCAGATACGATGCGGTGATCCAGTGTAGGGGTAAGCGCTTGGATTTCAAGAAGGACAACGGTCAGCCTGGGAGTATTTATGGCGATCCGCGCCAGGTCTCTCCGGTGATTTTTGCGGTATGTGTTTAGAGGTTATTCAGTTCTGATTGTTTTGCTTGCTTAGTCTTAGTGTTGGGGACTGTTAGCAGTTTTTCGCAATTGGATGAGATTTCTGTTGTTCGTGAGTTTTTTGATGTGTTTCCTAGCGACCTTCCGGGTCTTCCTCCTGTCAGAGATGTCGAGTTCGTGATTGATTTGGAGCCGGGTATGCGTCCTATTGCTAAGGCACCGTACCGGATGGCCCCGTGAGAGCTGGAGGAGTTGCGTACCCAGCTGGATGAGTTATTGGAGAAGGGTTTCATAAGGCAGAGCTCGTCGCCCTGGGGTGCACCTGTTCTCTTTGTGAAGAAGAAAAATGGTTCGATGCGCCTTTGCATCGACTATAGGGAGTTGAAAAAAGTCACCATCAAAAACAGGTATCCCCTGCCCAGAATCGACGACTTATTTGATCATTTGCATGGTAGCCCTGTGTTCTCCAAGATTGACCTTCAATCAGGATATCATCAGCTCAGGATCCGAGAGTCGGACATTCCACGGACTGCTTTCCGATCGAGGCATGGACATTTCGAATTCCTAGTTATGTCTTTTGGGTTGACCAACGCGCCATCAGCATTCATATACATGATGAACATGGTGTTCAAAGGTTTTCTGGATAGGTTTGTGGTCGTATTCATAGACGACATTCTGATTTATTCTCAGAATATTGCGGAGCATGATCAGCACTTGCGGTTGATGTTATCTGCCTTGAGATATCATCAGTTGTACGCCAAGCTGAGTAAATGTGAATTCTGGTTCCCTCAGGTTTCCTTCCTGGGTCATGTGGTGAACAAGGATGGCATTTTAGTGGACCCAGAGAAGATTTTTGCAGTGATGGATTGGCATAGGCCGAGCACACCCAAGGAAATTAGGAGCTTCTTGGGGTTGGCCGGCTATTATAGAAGATTTGTGGAGGGCTTTTCTACTCTGGCAGTGCCCTTGACAAAGCTGACGCAGAAGAATGCGGCCTTCATTTGGAGCGAGCAATGCGAGGAGGCCTTTCTAGAGCTAAAGAGGAGATTGTGCACTGCTCCTGTCTTGACGTTGCCTATGGAGGGCCAGGACTATGATGTATATGTGGATGTCTCGCATGTTGGGCTCGTAGGCATGTTAATGCAAGAGGGGAAGTTGACTGCGTATGGGTCGCGACAGTTGAAGACTCATGAGCGAAATTACCCTACGCATGACCTCGAGTTCGCGGCGGTGATTTTTGCGTTGAAGCTGTGGAGGCATCTACTCTATGGGGATCAGTGCAAGAGTTTTACAGATCATAAGAGCCTGAAGTACGTGTTTACACAGAAGGAGCTGAATCTGCGCCAGCAGCGGTGGCTAGAGTTTGTGGCCGATTATGATGTGTAGATCTAGTACCATCCAGGCAAGGCCAATGTGGTGGCCGATGCCCTGAGCCGCAAGACAGGGAAGATCTTCAAACTCACGGCAGACCGTTTAGTGGAAGAGTTCTTGTTGATGGACATCTCCGTGGGATGCTGTGATTTGCAAAGCAGTTTGGTAGTGGCAGAGCCATCTTGGATTTCACTCACCAGGTTGCACTAGAAGGATGATCCGGATTTGTTACACCTGTACCTCAGGGCTGAGAGAGGGGAGTTGCCGGATTTCTTTATCGATGATTCGGGCACTTTGAAGTACCGCGGCAGGTTTTGAATCCCCGCGGTTGGAGACATCATGATTATGGTATGCAAAGAGGCTCATGGATCCAGTGTTGCCTACCACCCAGGATCCACCAAGATGTATCATCAATTGAAGCAGATCGCCTGGTGGTATGGTATGAAGGGGGATATAGCTCGGTATGTTTCTGAATGTTACACTTGCAAGCGGGTGAAGGTCGACTATGGGAGGCCTGGTGGCAAGTTGACTCCTATAGAGATCCCAACTTGGAAGTGGCAAAGTATCTCTATGGACTTCATTACGGGTTTACCGAGATCTCCAAGGGGATTTGATTCAGTTTGGATGATCGTGGACCGATTGACGAAGTGTGCACACTTCGTACCTTATAAGATCGACTACCCGATGAAGAAGATAGCAGAGTTGTATTTGAACGAGGTCATCAGATTGCACGGTGTGCCTGTTTGCATCATTTCTGATCGAGACTCTCATTTTACATCCCGCTTCTGGAGGAGTCTGCAAGAGGGTCTGGGTACAGATTTTTGGTATTCTACCGCTTACCACCCACAGACAAATGGGCAGACCGAGTATGTGAACCGGATTCTGAAGGATATGATCAGGTGCTACATTCTAGACCATGGTGGAGCGTGGGATGAGCGTTTGCGGCTCATGGAGTTTGCCTACAATAACAGTTACCAAGAGAGCTTGCAAATGGCTCCCTTTGAGGTATTGTATGGGAGGCGCTGCAGAACTCCGTTGTTTTGGACTAAGGCCGGTGAGAGGCCTTTGTTGGGTCCTGATGCACTCGAGGAAATGGAGGTTGTTGTGAAGCTCATTCGGGAAAAGCTTCGGTTAGCTCAGGAGAGATATGAGAAGAACGCCAACCGGCGTAGGTCCGATTTGGAATTTTCGGTGGAGGATTTGGTCTTCTTGAAGGTGTCTCCGATGGTTGGAGTGAAGAGGTTCGGTAAGAACCATAAGCTGGATCTGAGGTATGTGGGACCATTCAGAATTTTGGAGCGTATTGGTGTGGCAGAATATAGGTTGGATCTACCAGCCAACTTCCCAGGCGTACATAATGTTTTTCATGTAAGCCAGCTGCGGAAGTGTGTGTGGAGCAGTGGGCAAGTCTTGGATACCATGCCCCAGTTGGATCCTAACCTCTCTTATGTCGAGGCGCCGGTCCGCATCTTGGATACTTAGGATCGGGTGCTGCGGACAAAGTCTATCACGATGGTGAAGATTCTTTGGAAGAATCAAGGTTTGGAAAGCGCGTCTTGGGAGCTAGAGTCGGCTATGAGGGAGGCTCACCCTCGTCTGTTCTCCTGATTTGTTGGGTATGTTTTCTTTCTAGTAACTTTTGTTTTGTTACTTTCCTTCTATAGGAGAAGTAGTGTACGTAACGTTTCGGGACGAAACTTTATTTTAGAGGGAGTGACTGTAACGCCCCTCGATTTTTTCGGCAATTATTTAAATCCTCATTTGGCATTACGTTGGCGCATTTCCGGCTCGTGCCGTTGTTAGAGTACCTCGTTAGGTGTTCTTAGAGGTTATAGCCTATTGTATGGTTTCCCCAGCTAGCCGACATCTGTTTTGGAGGCCCGGCTGAGCCTCTTAGGGAATCCTTGTGCTTTGGCTTCGGGAGGTGTTAGCCTAAGTGTTTGATCATCGGAGGTTGTTTCCGACTTCGCCTTTGTTTTTGTAGCCTAAGTGTTTAGCTACGGTGCGAGTTTGGTCGAATTCGAGATCGTTTATTTTCGCGTCGTTTCGACGGTGGCTTATTAGCGGGTAGTCATTTTATTTAAGCGTGTATATATGTTTACGCATTCTGGCTTGTGGAGTGATTTGGGCGTGCCGGTGAATTATTGCCTACGTGCACGTGCGTGCGTAGCTTTTTAAAAAATATATTTATGTGCGTGTTTATATGGGGGTGTGCGGTATGATCGTAGATTTTCATGTGTGTACTGTTATATGACGGTTAATGCTAATGTTAATATATAATTTCGTGTCAATGTTAATTTATGCAAATTAGTGTGCTATTAGTATTAGTGTGCATATAAATGTTGATTTACACATATAGCGTGCAGTTATATAAGGGTGTATGCCTAATTATATGTTGAATATATATAAGTGTGGGTTATAGGGTTGGCTGCCATTATAACCTTTACTAAATTAATTTAGTAGTTAGTACGTTATATATATAAAGGTTTTCATTAGGTTTAGGTTTCCTTTCCCCAAACCCGGCGGCCGACTGCTGCAGCCTGAGCGGAAGACAGAAAAGGGCGGAAATTGGAGGCTCACCGACCGGCCATTTCCCCGCCCAGCAGAGGTCGAAAGCCCTGTTTGAGGCCGGATTCGTGCTCCTCTAGGCAAGACCTTCGTTCCGAGGTAACTATTTTGGGATTTCACATCTCTTTTTCCGATCGGGCGTAGAGGGTTCTTGCTCTTTCCTTGCTTTGATCGCCCAAATTTTCTTGTCCAGATTTTTCATAGGTTGTTGCTGCGTTCTTGTCTTGTTGGGAGGTGTGCTGTTGGCCGAATTTCTTCAAAAGCCAAGGCAAGTATCCACTTGCCAAAGTAACTTTTCCATGTTTAAATTTGGTTGCTTGATTCCATGAGAGTGGTTGGTTGTTCTTGGTTTTGTATATGAAATTAAGATCGGTGTTTTATTTCCATCATTTGGTTATCCTTCCCTTGTTAACTTGCGGTTTTCCTTAGGTGTAAATGATTGTTATGGTTTTGTTTTAACTAGTTCAAGAGTTTTATAATAGTTGCCCCATGGTTGTTCTAAAATTGGATCAGTGTCAAACCACCCCAATCCCTTGTCATTATCGTTTTTTTTTGTGTGGGTCAATCCACTTGTTTGAAATTAGTGTCAGGCCCCTTGTTAATGTTGGGCATCAAACCACCCAAGTGGATTGTTTAGGGGTCGAATCTAGCTAAATGTTCATGGTTGTAGCAAGTTAATTATTCGGGTTTTGTACCAAGCTAATCGTTTAGTTTTAGTTTGAGACCAAACTACTTGATTATATTTAATATTACACTGTTGTTAAGCATTTAGTATCGAGCTTCTTGCATAAATTTAGTGTCATATCACTTTCAATTTTTTTTGTGCCAAACTACTTGGTTGGGGGAAACTCGACGTTTAGTCTGTTGGTATGTGTATAAGTCTCTTAGGTGGGTTGCTCGAGAGTGTTTAGGGTTCAGTGTGACTTCTTGGTGGTTCATGGAACCACTAGTAAGGGTTTTCCTGAGTCACTTAGTGCTAGAGTAGGATGTGATTTTAAGGTGGGTCGGACCGATGCCGCCACCCTTGTTTTACTTCTTGTCTTATTAAGACAATATGAGTTGTTTGGTTGAGTTGGACTGATGCCACCACAACAGCACCTTGAGATATATAGGCCTGATAGAATTGGTTGGACTGTTTCCACCAGCCTAGGCGCAGGTTACTGATTTTGTTCATCTCCAGTATTAGGTGACTCTTTCTGCTCTAGCTTTATGTTAGGATTTATTTATTTCGCTAATCCTTCTTGCATAGATTTATGAAGCTTGACTTCATCCGTGCACTTAGTTCACGCCCTTTTTACTCACTTTTAGTGAGTATTTTTCCTTCACCTGTTTACTTTATCCTTACCTGTTTCACTTCTTCTTTATACTATTGTCTCATTTTCCTATTAATAAATTGTCTTGCCGAGGTGTTCTTTTCTTTGAATGCCTCAGGTTCAGGTGTATAGCCGACTGTGCGGCTAGGTTTCTTCTGAAGCTTGCTAGTGCTATAGCTGCTGCTGAGTTTTCTCTTCCTCACTCTTGGGAGGTAGTTTCTGTAGACAAGTAGTACAGATATGCCTACTCACCAGTGGGTTCGTGTCAGTCGTTGACGCCCACTGGTGGTTTTTCTTTTAGATGCTTTGTACTTTGCTTATACTGTTAGATTTCCTGTTTTGGAGTTTATTCAACTTGCTCTTGGGAAGATTTATGCTAGGTTGCTAGTTACTTTTAAAATCTAAAAGCACTACTATATGTATATCTCATGATCAGCATGCTTTATAAAACTCAACACTACTTTTCCAAGCGATGTAAAAGATTATTTTCGTATATATGGTATAACATAAATGTAGGTTATGCTTAGTATAAGTTGTCCCCCGGGGACACTTATGCTCTCTTCTAGGATGTCATATGTAACTAAATTAATTTCCACTGCGTATAAGTATAGTTTTTAATCGTGGACTAGCTGATCCACTGAGCCGAGGGATACGACCTCTAAAATATAATTGATTTTTACATCATTAAAGCTTATGATTTTTCATAGTCTTAGTAGTTGGTGGTTGCCTGAGCGTCGACAGTTATCCCCTGCCCGACGTGGCATCACAATGCGTGTTTTCTCCTACTCTGATACCTCTTAAATTTCGGAGAAAATGCGGGTTGTGACAGTTTTAGAAGGTCTATTTGCTCTCTGAAACATTGTCCTCTTATAAGAGAAATCAGAATTGAAGTGGTGATCGATGTGGTCAATACCCAGTTTGTCAGGGACTTAGCAAGTTGCAGATTTTGGTAACTGACCCTGTGACTGAGAAGGGTTGATCACAATCCCCAGCCTCTCTGAGAACTTTTGTTCCAGATATCTGATGTGCTTCTTCTTTTCTTCTAGAAGCATGGTCTGACACTCAAGATTTTTCTTGAGCTCAGACATCTCATGACTTTTCTTATAAAACTCAATAGATATATTATTATAGAGAGTTTTATAAGGCCTTATGACCTCTAATTCCTTGGCTTGCCTCTTGGCAAGTAATCTGCTCTCCTTTATAGCAATTAGGAGAACTCCGAACTTGTCAATCAATTGATTGAAATTACTCACAATTTCATAACAATCATCTTAATCACACGATGAAGATGTGCCAGTATCTGGACTGGATTCAAAGTCAGAGAAAGATGCAAAATTTGAGAGAGATTGTACCTTGATTGATTCTGATTCTTCCTGACTTCTCTCTTCTATAGACATTGCCATCAACACATGGCATCCATATATTTCTTCATCCTCCTCATTGTCATTGTCTGAGAGTGACAGAGGGGCCCGTATTCCTATCTTGAAAGCAGGATATTCCACATCTTTTTTTGGATTTGCAGCAACTGATATCAGCCCTAAGTAGGCTTCTTCCTCTTTATCTTCAGAGTCTAAGGATTAAGAATCCGTCCAGCTTCTCTCCTTCTTTGTCTCAAAGGGCTTTTTCTTCTTCTTCTCATCTTCAGACTCTGAGCCACTGTCAGAAAGATTGACTTTCCCTGTCCCTACCATATAGTCAGTGAGAGAATCCCAAATCTCTTTGGATTACTTGCAGTGGACAACTCTCATGAGGGTTGATTACTCCATGGCACTAACCATGATGTGTTGTGCCCTCTTATCCATAGATGCAAGGTTTGTTTCTTTTTCATACTTTTTTGCATAACTCTTTGGAGTCTGGATGCTTGCATCTGAAGTTGACACCTTCATGGGGATGAAAGGTCCTTCTTGAACTGTTGCAAGCACCCTAGGATCAGAGGCTTCCATGATTTGCTTGACCCTTTCGTTCCAAGTCTTAAAGTTCTTCTTATTGCAGACTTGAAGCTCCATTCCTTGTGGTTCTCTTCTGAACCCACAAGTGTAACCCTTTTAGCTAACCTTGAAGGTATACTCAGATTGTTAAATCTTTTTTGAGTAACCTCCCTCTGATACCCTTAGAAAGTTATTTAAGTTTAGGTTAGCTAATCACATAGAGGGGGACAGGGGTTAATAGGTCTTTGAGCTTTTAATAAATCTTTTGATGTTTTGAACTTGTTCTATATAGGGCTTGTCCTTAAATCCTACAATCACAAAGACAAACAAGCACACACAGCAAACAACAAAGTTTATAGTGGTTCCCCAATTGGGTACATCCACTTTCCCTCCCCACCTATCCAAGCTTATTTATTGGACTCGACACAAACTCCTCCAAACTGCTCCTAATAGCTCACACCTCAGATCCCGCAGGATCTTCAAGTGTCCTCCAAGACTCACTTCTTAGCCACAAGGCCCTACACTCAGTAGTCAGCTGACCACCTATCTCAGGCTGTTAAGCCTTACACTCAGGCTGGGAGGACAGCCCTATCTCAGATCCCAAAGGATCCTACCTCAGAGCTCTGTAGAGCTCCTATACTCAGTTACCCGCAAGCCACCTACCTCAGCCTTATCTCTAATGCCTACAACTCAGGCTTTTCATCCCAAAAACTTCAGGCACAAGGCCTGTAAGTGTTTACTATAGCATTGAAAATGACCTAGATGGGGGTGAATAGGTCCAATTTTAATATGTCTCCTCTTTTCTTTAATCGGAATACTACTTTGTATAAAGTGATTTACTCAATCAGATAATTAACATAAAGTAAACTTTAATTAACAGAATTAACACAGCACAACATATCAACACACACAGCATAATGCACGCAGATTTATATTGGTTCCCCAATTTATGGGTACATCCACTTTCCCCCTTCCCTATCTAGTAATGAACTAGATTCGACCAAACTTCTACTTTTTCCTTTACTCAAATCTTTAGATCTTACAACTCAGAGCCCACCCGGCTCCTACAACTCAGACACCACAAGTCTTACCATTCAAATCATAATGATCCTATACCTCAAGTTCTTCCCAAGAAATCTACCTCAGAATGAATCCTCACTCCTACTTCTTAGGCAACAAATGCCCTACAACTCAAAGAATTTTTAACTCCTCCTACCTCAGGCAATCATAGCCCAACCTCAACCTTTATAACACAAGCTTAAAACAGCAAGAGAAAAAATCTCCTCCACTCGGATCTACCGACAGATCTTACAAATTGAATATAACAGTTAAAAGAATCAAAAAATGTAACCTAGTATGAGAGTTGAGTAACTGTGTCTTGATCTGATCTTGATGATTGTGATTCCTTTGATTCTGACAAGATAGATCTGATCAAACACTTCTTAGCTTTTCAAAGCTTCTTGAAGTAAAAATTAGGGTTGATCTAGGTTGGAGATATGTTGTACATGATTCTTGATCAGTTCTCTCTCCACCTTTTAAATTATAGCTGAAACTTCAACGTTGTGCTTCTTCTTCTTTATTTTTGGTTCCTTTTTCCCTCTCTATCTCTCTATTCTTCTGAAGCTTGCATCCCTTTAAATAGGTTCTGACAGGAGTAACCGGCTGATCCGGTTAATAACTGATAGTTCTGAAAGCTGTTTGTACCTCCATCTTGATATCTGTACTTAGGAAATAAGATTGCTAAAGTGTTGAGACTTGGCTGTTAAATTTGATGACACAAGTCCTGGGTGTCGACATAGCTCCTGTAGTGGTGTGGACACACTTCTGAATGTGTCGACAAAGCTCTTCGACATGTCTCGACACAACTTCTGTGGAATGTGTTGACACAAGTCTTGTGTGTCGACACAGTTATCTTCAGTCTCTTTACAGCGTGATTATAGTGTGTCGAAACTAGTCCCGAGTGTCGATACAGTTGTCTTCAGTCTCGACACAGCTGGAATAGAGTGTGTCGACACTAGTCACGAGTGTCGACATAGTTGTCGTTATTCTTGATATAATGTGTATAGAGTATGTCGACACTAGCCCTGAGTGTCAATACAGTTGTCTTTAGTCTCCACACAGTGTGTCGACACAGTTGTCCTTAGTGTTGACACAACTTTTCCTTTTCTCGACACAAATTGTTCAGTGTGTGTCGACACTAGTCCTGAGTGTCGACACAACTTTCACCTTAACTCAGCACTTCTACCTTAAGTGTGTCGATACTAGTCCTGAGTGTCTCGACACTTTGTACTTAGCTTTAATTACCTGCACATATGAAATTAACACCCATCAAATACAATAATGTGTATATCATTGAGTTGAGAAGACTTCTTCAAATCAAGTACAATTATACCAATGTACTTAACAATCTCCCCCTATTTGGAGAAGTCATAACCCCAATTCAATGATATACAACAAGATACCATAAAATCAAGATAAAGACATTTAAACATACAGTACAGTTCAGTAAGTGAATTATCATAGATAAACACACAAACTTAATAATAATGCTGAGTAGAACATAAGGCAAACAATTTCAGTACTATTTAATCAACACATGAAATGTAGAATAAGCCATGATTTCCATTAAATGTTTATCATAGAATTTACTGATACAAATTTTATTTACAGAATAGTTACAGATCAAAATATTCATAAGAAATATAAAACTTAGAAAGTCCTAAGGCAGCTCAGGTACCTTAATAACTATGCCTTTGCCTGATTGTATCTTGGCATTCATTTCAGGCTCCTTGTCCTAAGCGACTGCCTTACCTTTGGATTCCTTAGCTTTAGCTTTTGATATAGCTTCTTCTTTCATCCTTTGCCTCTCAAAATAATGATATGACATTGGGAAATACCTGCTGGGCTCTATGGATTTACCAGGAAGCTTTCCTTTCTTCAAATCTTGCATGAATTTCTGAATGGCATCTTGTTGTTTCAAGTGTTTAGCCCATTCCTGCTCAGAATACCATTTCCCACTGTTAGTAATATTAGAATTCACAGCTTTCCATGCAGTAAGAATGATTGATCTGGAGGTTGGACTCCATTGCTCAAAATAATGTTTAGTCTCAGTCTATTCTCTAAACCTTTTCTTTGCTAACTGAGCCTCATTCTATAGAGCAGTAGCAGTCCTGTCCACTTTCTCAAATATTACATTCTTATCTATGCCTTGAGGAGGACTATACATGTGGTGAACAGCTTCTTGAACAGACTAAAAATTGGCTAGGGCTATAGGTGGAAATAATTTAGTAGGAGGTGCTTGAAGTAGAGGTGGTTGTTGACAACTAGATTCAGCTGTTTGACCACCCTCATACCATAGGGGAGGAAAGCCTAAAGTATCTCTGAGATTGTTTGCTATCTAGGTAGTTTGTTCAGCACTTACCTTAATCATGACTCTCTCCGCCTTTATGACTTCTCTCTCAATATGAGCTCTAAGATCATTGTTATGAAATCAGACCTGGCCATCAACATAATTGATACTTGTAGTCACTGTATTCTAAACCTTCAGTAAATTGTTGTCCAAAGTTTTGTAAGAATCTATGATATCCTTAAGGAGAGATTTAGAATGACTTTGCAGTTTAGTATTGATGTATATGCCAGTAGAATCAATTTTAGTTTCCAAAGAAGTAGTTTGAGTCTTAATTTCTCCCAAGGTAGTTCCATGCATCACTATCAGATTCTCATTCAGTTTGTTCTGATTTTCAAGGACACAGACGTGCTTAATTACCACATCATCTTGTATTTGCTTGGCATCTTGTTGTTGCTTTGCCAGATAAACTACTGCTTGAGCCCCTTTCTCAAAGAATGAAGTCATTTCAGTTTTCAAAAGATTTACTTCAAACCTTATTGACATGATCTCTTGGGCTAGCTGAAATTGCAACTCCTTGTTGCTTTCATCCATATATATCTCTAAGTCTTGCCTTTGCTTATCAAGCATTAGCTGTAGTTGCACTAGCAAAGAGCTATCATCTATTGTAGGAGTACATGGTGGTCCTGACTGAAGATATTACTTGTAGCTCTTGCTCTTCATCTTTATTTCAGAAAATTTTCTTTTTTTCTATTGATAAGCATTTGCATCCTCAGATTCAGAAAAACTAACCTCTTCAACTTAAGGTGTCTCTATAGTTTTCTTCGTAACAGGGGCCAACTCCCCCTCAATTCCTATACCTTCTTGATTAATAGGAAAATTATCCACAGTTATATCTGGATGCTGAATTTCAGCATCAGGTATCTCAATCTGAGAATCTGCAATTCTCTCTTCCTGAATATTTGTATCTTTTGTCAATGGAACTTCTTCTTCAGTATCTTGTAGATTTGCTTCTCCCATCACTTGATCAGAGATTTCATGTGCAGGAGCTTGTGACTTTTCTAGGTCTTGAACCACATCTATTATGATGGTTGTTGTTATATCCATTGGTAATACTATGTGGTTCTCCCCCTCAGCTAATTCTCTTTTTGGGATGATCTCCCACTGCACTTGTGCACTGGTCCCAGGGAATTTCCTAGGAGACCTGCCTTGTACTTCCTCTGGATTTTCATCTGAACTGAAGTTTACCTCTTCTTCAGAATCACTAGAGGATACTACTTTCTCTACCACTGATTTCTTACCTTTTATCTCCTTTTTCTTCTTAGGTGCTGGAGTTTCCTTAATTAAGACTCTATCCTACATAGATAGGATACTTAGGTCCATTCTCCTTATATGATTGATCTTAGTTCTATGTTTCTGAATTATGCAATCTGGAATTACCTTTACTAGATCGAAACTAATTATTCTACCCATATTGTGCTTCTGAATTCCTTCTACAATACTATCAATCAGCACACTATTTCAGTCAGTATTGATTTTGAAGATAATTTTAGTCATCAGATTAAACATGACATTAGAAATTCTGTCATGTGCTCTAGTCTTGTAGAGGAGCACCTTTCCTACTATTTCTTACAGGAATTTACCTTGGGAATTCATTCCCTTCCTGTTGAAAGAATGTCCAAAACTAGTGGTTGGAGGTAGTCCACACCAAACTAGTGGCTCAGCTGTCTTGGTTGAATCCAGTTCATTATCCTGTGAAATTCTTGGAATCTTAAAGACTTTAGCTAGTCTTTTGGTAGTTACCTCTAGCCTTTCTCCATTAACAGTTGATTTTATCTTGTCAGTGTTCGAGTTTAATGAGGCATTAGAGTAAAATTCAGATACCTCTCTCTTCCAGATCTTGGTTGGTTCTGAAAGAAGATACTGTAGCCCTGCCTCATTCACAAGGTCAATCACTTTCTTTATATATTTAGAGGCAGAGTCGAATGCGTTTCGCACCAGTTCATATCCCTCGTTGATGTGATCGTCCATCTTTGGTTCCATTCTTGTTGAAAGATCTTGAGTTTGAAGGGTGTCGACTATGGATTTATAGGTATCGACACACAATGATTATTCTCTCAAGATTACAAGCTAGTGAAGTTGACCAAACATAACACCTTCTAATTATAGTATCAATCTTTTGAAGGTGAAAAGGCGTGGTGCATTTACTGATTTTCTCAATATTGGGAAATTTCTGGAGTTGACAAAGAAAACTTAAGCTGTCGAGATGTGTCGACATCTGTCGACACAAGGTTTATGTTTCTCAATACAGACCCAAAGGTCTCGACATAAACTTGTAATTTCTAGACACACATCCTTTTATCAGTGTCGACACACATCCGCTAATCAGTGTCGACACACAGTCACATGTCTCGACATACCTTTTCTACTAGTGTCGACATACAATGTGGTGTCTCAACACACCTGTACTAATAATGTCGACACAAACCCTAGTTTCTCGACACAATTATTTGACTTGGACAAATTTTGTGTTCTGACTTATATTTCCTGACTAATTAAAGTAAAAAATTTAAAATATTTGTATTCCAAATTAATCATCCTTTTGAGTGTAATTATTTATTCAATATTCAACATGCCTAGTTGAAACTTAAAATAATTGAACTTACTTTCATCTAGGGGCTTTGTAAAAATATCGGCAACTTATCTTTCAGTTGGAATATATTGTAAGCTAATATTTTCTTTTTCTACCTTCTCTCTGAGAAAGTGATATCTAATTTCTATATGTTTAGTTTTACTATGAGAAACATGATTATTGGCAATAAAAATTGCACTAATAGAATCACAGAACATAATATATTTACTAAGCTAAATACTGTAGTCCAGTAGTTGATGTTGAATCCACAACAGTTGTGTATAGCAGCTTACAACAGATATGTACTCTGATTCTGCTTAAGAGATAACAACACTTGTTTGCTACTTGCTACTCCAACTGATAAGTCTTTTCCATAGAAACTGGCAAGTTCCAGAAGTGTTTTTTCTGCCTTCTTTACAACTTGCAAAATCTGCATCTGTGTACCCAGTAAGTTCAAAATCACTATACCTAGGATACCAAAACCCAAGATTGTGTGTGCCCTTGAGATATCTCAGCTTTCTCTTAACAACAGTATAATGAGACTCTTTGGGGCTTGCATGGTACCTAGCACAGACCAATGTTGAGAACATAATATCCGGCCTACTAGAAGTTAAATACAAGAGTGATCCAATGATGGCTCTATACAAGATTTCATAAACTAGTTTTCTACATTCATCCTTGTGTAATGACACTGTAGAACCTATTGGAGTTCTCATGGTAGAGGAATTCTCCATATCATATCTCTTAATCAACTTCTTAGTGAACTTAGATTGAGAGATGGATATTTTATCCTCAAATTGTCTAACTTGAAATCCCAAGAAGAATTTTAGCTCACCCATGCTACTCATTTCAAACGTACCTTGCATAAGCCTTACAAATTTGCTACACAGCATCTCATTAGTAGACCCAAAAATTATGTAATCTACACAAATCTGGACTAAGATGCTTGAACCTTTGATGTTCCTAAGTAATAGTGTCTTGTCTATCTTTCCTTTAGAGAACTTGTTCTCTGTAAGAAAGGTAGAGAGGGTCTCATACTAGGCTCTAGGTGCCTGTTTTAACCCATACAAAGCCTTGTGTAATATGAAAACATAGTTTTTGTGTTTAGGGTCAACAAAACCTGGTGGCTGCGTTACATAGACTTCTTCATTCAGTGTACCATTTAGGAATTCAGACTTTACATCCATTTGGTAGACCTTGAATCCTTTGAATGATGTATGTGCTAAAAACAATATAATGGCTTCTAGCCTAGCTACAGGTACAAAGGTTTGGTCATAATCTAATATTTCCTCTTATCTATATCCTTTAGCCACTAATCTAGCTTTGGTTCTTGACTATAACCCCATACTCATCTAATTTTTTTTCTATAGATCCACTTAGTGCCTATGATGTTGTGATCACTAGGTGTAGGAACAAGACACCAGACTTTGCATCTCTCACATTGATTTAATTCTCCTTGTATAGCCAAAATCAAGTTGGAATCTGAATTGACATCGTCAAAATTTTTAGGTTCTTCCTGAGAGAGAAAACTAGAGTATAAGACCTCATTGTGATGTCTACTTGTAGTAGTCACACCCAAACTGGCATCACCTATTATTTGATCTATAGGATGATCTCTAAGATGTCTAACAACTACAGGAAGGTGCCTATTTATCATCTAGTACTGTAGGAGGTTAGGGTGATTCTCTTCCTCCCCCTGAGCTGATGCAGTATCTTCTATAGGAACTTCTATATTGTCCCTAATGTCTAACTCTATGTTAGGTGAGTCACTTATATTTAATTTTTCCATTCTATACTTTACAACACCTAGACTAGAGCTGTTAGAGATATCATTACATAAAACAGATGATTCATCAAATAATATATTAATAGATTCTTCTGCAACTTGATGTTTCAAGTTGTATATTCTATATGCTTTGTAATGAAGACAATACCCTACAAAGATTCCTTCATATGATTTCTTTGAGAACATGGTTAGATAAGTTCTCCCATTGTCCAAGAAACCTACTTCCAAAAATTCTGAAGTAGGACAGATTTGGTTTTCTGCCTTTCATTAGTTCATAGGGAGTCTTATTGTGATACTTGTTGATCAATGCTCTATTTTGAACATGGCATGCTGTGTTTACAGCCTCAGCCCAGAAATATTCTCTGAGAGATGTATCTCTCAGCATTGTTCTAGCTGCCTCAATAAGAGTTCTATTTTTTCTCTCAACAACTCCATTTTGCTGTGGTGTTCTTGGAGAGGAGAACTCCTGAAGAATTCCTAGTTCCTTATAGAAATTTGTCATCCTTTCAGATTGAAATTTTGTACCATGGTCACTTCTAAGTTTAACCACAGTACATCCCATCTCATTCTAAATTTGTTTGACAAAATCAGCAAGGATGCTTTGTGTTTCAGACTTTTTCCTTATGAAGATGGCCAAAGCAAACCTGGAGTGATCATCCACATTCACATAGGTATAAGACTTCCTTCCCAAACTAAGAAATTGCATAGGACCAAATAGATCCAAATGAAGTAAGTACAGACACATCTTAGTGTCATTGGACAGAATACTCTTAAAGGAGACTTTTGTTTGTTTGCATTTTTGACATGCAGGACATACTCATAGCTTTGTAGTTTAAGTGAGCCAGCCTCTTGTGCCACTGTACACACAAAGTGTCTTTCTCACTAGCTACAAGACATGCTGGTGATTGTTCATTTATACTATGGAAATTTAGAAAATAAATGTTCCCACTCGTAGTGCCTAACAAGATGATCTCTTGATCGCTTGAATTCCTTATCAGACACTCATCATTGTGGATGATAATTTCATATCCTATATCACAAATTGGACTTATGCTTATCAGATTGTGGTTCAATCCTACCACATAAGCAACTTTAGTGATGGTAACTAGGCCATTAGAAATATTACCATATCCCTTGGTGAGTCCTTTCTCTGACCCTCCAAAGATGACTTTTGGTCCATTCTTAACTGGAGTGTAGTCTCTTATTAAACTCCTTGATCCAGTCATATGCTTGGAATATCCTCTATCCAAGTACCATATTGGCCTATTAGTGGTACTTGGCTCCACCTGCAAACACAAATTTAGTTCACCTTAGGCACACAACAAGTTTTGGGGCCTTGGTCCCTGTTAGGCTTTGCTGTGTAAAATACAGCAGACTTTCTAAATACAGCTGGTTGAAATTTATATGAAGGACTTGTTGGATTATACCAACAATCTAGGTCAAAATGCCCAACCTTCCACAACACCAACACTCAAATCTATTGTATCTTTTCTTTGGTTGCACATTTGAAGTTGTTCTCTTATGCAACACAGAATTCTCATCCAATTTCCAAGGTATTGGTGCATAATTCACACCCTTACCTTTTAGATTTGAGTGAGCTACACTGGAATCAACCCCAAGAATTCCTTGGCTTCTTGGATTGATCACTTTCTATGGTGGTTATTGGCCTATATTGCCTTTTGATATCTGATCCTTCCAGCAAGGCTCTTTATTGACCTTGCTGGTAGAGCACTCAGACATCATATGTCCAAGAATACATGATCTCAAGCATATGTTAGAAGGCAGATACATGACTGGTTGCCTATCTGGACCACTTGGAATTTTATCCTTGGATACATACTTCTTTTTAAATTTTCTATTCTTACCAAACCCTACACCACTTCTAAATAGTACAGAAAAGGTATCTATGATAGGTAGCACTGACTTATGCTTTGAGAACTGAGTTAGGAGCTGTCTTTCCTGATCAAGCTTTGCTTCGAGGTCTTTGACAGTCCTGACCTATTCAATTATCACCTCTGCCTGGATATCTATCTTGTTAGTTAATTCAATTAGTTTCTGTTTTTGTAAATCCAACTTTGTGTTGACACTTATCAACTGAGAAGATACTCCTCTCATGGAATCTAACTCTTTGGCCTGATCCTTAGCAAGTTGTTTGCTTGTAATTAAGGCCTTTAGTACATTCCCATACATGTTGATAAGGGAGTTAAAATCTGCTTCTATGTTTGAATCATGTTCTTTACTATGTGAACATGATTCATTTTTTGATGCAGAAATAGAATCTGAGGAAAAACAATTAGAGATTGATTTTACCTTAGCAGGATCTAAACAATCATGATCTTCTTCTCCTGGTTGAGTTTCCTCAATGGCCATCAGAACCACAAGAGCCTCCACCTCTTCTAATTCAGATGAATCAGACTCACTGTGAGAGAGTGTCAACTGTCTTTTTGCCAATAGGCTTTTATCAGCCTTCTTGTGTTGTCCATCCTTCAAGTTCTCATACTTTTTCTCCTTCCTTGTTGCTGGGCAATCAGCTATGACATGCCCTTTTTTATTGCAACAATAGCACACTATATTATTTTTAATATATTTATTCTGAGAAGAGCCATACCTGTCCCCAGAATTCTTCTTCCTTGGTTTCTCTGGATGATTGATCTTTTTGTGAGAAGAGTCTCCTGCTGAACCCTTCCATCTTCCTTATTTTATTCTCCTTAACATCTTCTTAAATTTTCTAGAGAAGACTGACAGTTCCTCCTCAGTTATTTCTCCTTCTGTTGAGGATGTTTCTGAGCACTCAGAGGTTGTTTCCAGTTTTTCTTTGAGTATTGACTTCTCTCTGACTTTTCTGTATGACTCAGCTTTTAGAGCCAAGGTCTTTCCTCTATTGAATGCTCTGGCTAATTTTTCTTTAGACTCTTGAGATTCAGCTGTAACTCATGAGACAGCAGCTTTCCAAATAGAGTATGGGGCTATATTGGCTAAATTTCCAATTTCTCTTATGACACAAATTTTGATGTCCCATTTCTTATTCAGGGATCTCAAGAACTTGTCATTAAGTTCATAATTACTAAAACTTTTGTCATATGTTCTCAGGTTGTTAACAATTCTGAAGAGATTTCCAAAACACTCAGCCACTAAATCCTTTTTATCTTGTTTGAAGGCTTCATAATGTTGATTTAGTAGAGATTTTCTATCATGTCTGACTTCTTCAGTACTTTCCATGTACACTATTAAAGACTCCCACATTTCTTTGGATGTTCTGCAATGAATCAGATTCTGAAAAGTGGAATCATCTATTGCACTAACTATTATATTCTGAGCCCTCTTGTCCATATAGGCCAAAATGATTTCATCCTTATCCATTTCCATATAAGTCTTGGGTGCCCTGATGTTTGCATCAAGAACTGACACTTTCATGGGAATGAAAGGTCCTTTAACCACAGTTATGTATATTCGTGGATCTGCTGCCTCCATGAATAATCTGACTCTTTCTTTCCATATTCCAAAGTTTTTTTTTGGAGCAGAAAGGGATCTTAATGGATTTGTTTTCCCTCTGGGCCATGATATTTCTTTCTTTGCAATCCTTTGGATTCTCACTAGGCTGTTATGCCTTTTTCAGTGAACCTCCCTCTGATACCAATTGTAAATATTTACTTTAGTATTAAAAATGACCTAGAGGGGTGTGAATAGGTCCAATTTAAATATTTATCCTCTTTTCTTTAATCAGAATACTACTTTATATAAAGTGATTTACTCAATCAGATAATTAACAGAAACTAAATAGCAATTAATAGAATTAACACTGCACAGCATATCAGCACACACAGCACAATGCACAAAGATTTATAGTGGTTCCCCAATGTATGGGTACATCCACTTTGCCCCTTCGCCTATCTTTAGATCTTACAGCCCAGAGCCCACTCGGCTCCTATAACTCAGACTTCACAAGTCTTACTACTCAGATCACAAAGATCCGACACGTTCTTCCCAAGAACTCTACCTCAAAATGAATCCTCACTCCTACTTCTCAGTCAAAAAATGCCCTACAACTCAGAGAATTTTCCACTTCTCCTGCCTAAGGCAATCCTAGCCCTACCTCAGCCTTTATAACACAGGCTTAAAACAACAAGAGAATAAATCTGGTCCACTCAGATCTACAGACAGATCTTACAAATTCAATATAACAGTGAAAAGAATAAGAAAATGTCACCCAGAATGAGAGTTGAGTAACTGCTTCTTGATCTGATCTTGATGATTGTGCTTCCTTTGGTTCTGCCAAGATAGATCTGATCAAACCCTTCTTAGCATTTCAAAGATTTTTGAAGTAGAAATTAGGGTTGATTTAGGCTGGAGAGATGTTGTCGATGATTCTTGATCAGTCCTCTCTCCACCTTCTAAATTGTTGCTGAAGATTCAAAGTTGTGCTGTTTCTTCTTTATTTTTGGTTCCTTTTTTCCCTCTCTATCTCTCTATTCTTCTGAAGACTGCATCCCTTTAAATAGGCTCTGACAGGAGTAACCAGCTTATCCGGTTAATAACTGACAGTTCTAACAGCTGTCTGTACCTCCGTCTTGATATTTGTACTTAGGAAATAAGTTTGCTGAAGTGTTGAGACATGGCTGTTACATGTGTTGACACAAGTTCTAGGTGTCGACATAGCTCCTGTAGTGGTGTCGATACCGTTCTAAATGCGTCTACAAAGCACTTCAACATGTCTCGACACAACTTCTATGGAATATGTCGACACAAGTCCTGTGTGTCGACACAGTTATCTTCAGTCTCTTTACAGCTTTATTATAGTGTGTCGACACTAGTCTGAGTGTCGACATAGTTGTCTTCAGTCTCGACACTTATTGAAAAGAGTGTGTCGACACTAGTCCGGAGTTTCGACATAGTTGTCTTCAGTCTTGATATAATGTGTATGGAGTGTGTCGACACAAGTCCTGAGTGTTGACACAGTTGTCTTTAGTCTCTATACAGTGTGTCGACATAGTTATCCTTAGTGTCGACACAACTTTTCCTTGTCTCGACACAACTTGTTCAGTGTGTGTCGACACTAGTCCTTAGTGTCGACACAACTTTCACCTTGACTCAGCACTTCTACCTTAAGTGTGTTGACACTAGTCCCGAGTGTCTCGACACTTTGTACTTTGCTTTAATTGCCTGCACATATGAACTTAACACCCATCAAATACAATAATGTGTATATCATTGATCTGAGAATACTTCTTCAAATCAAGTACATTGAGGCCAATTTACTCAACAAGGCCCTACTCTCAGAGAGCTGCAACACTCCTACAAACTTAGTGCCCCTCCAGGTACCTACCTCAGTGCCCCTCCAGGAACCTATAGCACAGTGACAAGCTTATCACCTACCTCAGGCACCAAGGCCCTACACTAAGAGAGCAGCACTCTTCTACCTCAGGCACATAAGACCTACAGCTCAGTTCCTCACTTGGATCCAACCTTAGTGCCCCAACAGGGCACCTACCTCAGTGATAAATTTGTCACCTATAGCTCAGGCACAAAGTGCCCTACACAAAGATTCCGGAAACCTAAATCTTATAGTAAATAAATAGAGAGTTGAAGAAAATGAAATAACTTACTCAGAGAAATAACTCTGAATCAATTTTGCTGGACTGAGCAGATTTCAGTCCAACTCACCTGCTGTAGAAGAAATCAGCCTTCTTCTATAGATATCACTTATTACTGTTGCACTGATGAACAGCTTCCACCTTGTTGAGATATGATTCAGCTAAACTATTCTGTAGAGAACAACCTTGCTGAGCTTGAAGAGCTTCAACTATCCTTCTTTGCCTTCAGGCTATCTTGGCTAGACTGCAGCTTTCAAGCTTGATCGGAAATAAATGTCATGCCGCCTCTATCAGTTTTTCTTTCTTTTCCTTTGATTCGTTAACCCTAATCATTTACTATTTCCCCTTTTATATGTGTTGATTTGAACCAACGACACCATAGTATGTGGGCCCACCAAGGATTAGTGAGCACCAACTCTATCAGAAAGGGACAAAACATATTTCAGCGCTTACCTCTTGACTGTCTCAGCCCTTCCTGCTTTATTTAGAAGCGTTGAATTAACTTGCTTCACTCAATGCTTTTGGACTTAGAAAGTTTCCAACTAACTTTGTCTCTGCTGTCTCAGCTATCTCAACGCCATCTTCTCAGCTATCTCAGCTGTCTCAACGCCATCTTCTCAGCTGTTTCAGCTGACTCAACGCCATCTTCTCAGTTGTCTTCAGCTGTCTTAACGCTATCTTCCCATCTGTCTCAGTTGTCTCAGCGGTTCAATGCCTTCTTCTTAGCGGTCTTAGTGCTTATGCCTTAGAAAGATTTTCTGGCTTTAGCTTGACAAGCTTTGAGCTGAGCTCGATGAACCGCAAACTGAGCTCGACGAACTTTGATCTTCTCAGCGCTCTTAGCGCTTTTTGTCTTAGTAAATTTTTCTCTTGCTTCAGCTTGACAAACTTTGGGCTGAGCTCGATGAACTGTAATCTGAGCTCGATGAAATTCGAGCTAAGTTCGACAAATTGTGTATCCTGATTTCTTAAGCTTATGCTGAGTTGAGCTCGACGATCAACAAGCTGATTTCGACAAACTCAGAGCTGAGTTCGATGAAATTTAAGTTTACTGCCCAACTCATTTTCCTTTACTTGTCCTCTCATGGACTACCTGCATGCATGAATTAAAGCACACATCAAATACATTATGCCCCATAGCATGATTGGTGATGCAACTTCAAATCCTAAGAAACATTGTAGGGCATAATTCCAAACACATGTTATTCAGGAACTGTTTGATGTTCTTTTATATTATATTTTGTGGACCTTTTATGCATTATATGGTTGTTGGACTTTTTGTGTTTCTTTATTTAAGGAATGGCAGTATGATATTGGTTATAGCCGGCAGAATAGGCGTCTTGTAATACAGGTGTGCTTGTGTGCTGACGCTACTACATGGAGGCTACTCTATCCATAAGGCTCCCCCAGCTCTATTTTTAGTTCCGGGTGGGGGTGTGTGGGTTATAATTAGTATCAGAGCTAGGTTTTGATCCTTAAACCAATGGTTTATGGGACCACCACGCTTAAAATTAGTATCTGTTTGCAATGATATTGAGATATAGAAGTCCATCAAACCACTACACCACCCGCACTCAATCAATCATTTTGAGGGCAAACTAACGTTGTCGAAGCCGTGGTGTGTCCATATGGGATTCACATTTACTATGCCGCTTTCTCTCAAAAATTTCCAAACAAATCTATACTGCTTCATTTGCATATAGATTTCGATCAATTATCAGCCACTAATGAGCATAGCCTTCCCTCTGATCCCCACTCCTTTACAACAATCACAGCTGGGGCACACCTTAACTCCAATTCTTGATGCCTTTAAATTATAGCAGGCCCTTGTTTAACAACAAAAGCTGGGCGCAAATTGGCTGAGGACCTTTCCAAGCTCACTCCACGCATACCTATTTCAAGATAGAGTTGGTAGTCTGTATAGAGGAATATATTGACTCACTGTAGGAGTTGATGGCCGGGATCCGATGCTCTGATAGCATGGATATCACCTTGAGAGTTTCTGCCCTAGACTCTATTGGAGAACGCATTCAACATCTTTTAGTTTGGAAATAATAAATACCATAATGTATTTGATCTTGTCTTTTTTGAGTTCGTGGTGTGCATGCTATACTTATATAAGCAAAGATTAAATGAGGAGACAAGTCCTTTGTCATGGGTGTGCACACTTAAGAATTAGCAAAAGGATGAGCATTGACAGCTGAATACTAAAATGACCATAATTGTCAATCTGAGAAGAGTTATGAGATGTGTTATCCCATTCCGGAAAGAAGACGATAGTATCTAGAAGCTAAAAAAGGTTTAACTAATACTGGCGGTACTAGCTTATGTCCGCAAAGTAACGGTGGTAGTAACTGTTTACCCAGAAATCGATAATCCCCCCAAGTACAACCTATCAAGTTGCAGCCTGCTCCAGCTCGCTCCTGGAGGTCGCGACCTCTCTTTTATCATTTTTTTGGTTGTGCAGATAGACTCCATTATCCGCACTACTGTCCGATGATAAGGTTTACTGCCAGTGGTAGCTCTTCTTGGGGAAGTCTCCCCAGCATATCCTCCCAGGCCACATAATAGTTGTGCATTCTGCTAGGGGCATGGACTGCTGCACCAGTTTGCCCCTACAGGTAGCGCGGTTAGATAGGACAGCCGTGCTATTGCCTGGTGATAGCGATTACCACCGGGCAATATCTTTAACAATGTAGTGCTGACTGCCTATTCCAGTCAGCTAAGGAGGGCTGCTTCTCTCTCGAGCTCACCAATGAGGTACGACTTCACTCCTCAGACTGCACAATAGGGGTTGTCTCCTCTGTTCGCCTTAAGGCAGGTTTCCTGCCACTCTAGCTTCTCAGCAAGCCGCAGATTGCATATGCCTAACCATCCAAACCACCTAGGAGAAGCAAAAGTGTCCGACTCTTTAGCCAGTCCAACCAGACCACTTGGAATAACGATTCCAAAAGTATACAGCCCACAGGAGTCCAATTCCAAAAGTTTCCTACCTCAGGCCGATAAATAGTCCCCTATACCTCTTCAAATGGATTAGAGTAGCTGTAGGGAACCAGGAGAGCATACCCTGTATGTAGGAATTTCTAACTGCCAATGCTATAAGTGGACTTACCTCCAAGTCCATTCAAGCAGACTCAATAGATAGCCTTTACGGCAAGATAATTATCCAGAGGCGGACAACCCTTTCACCCTGCTCGACAATGGCTAAACAACTTAATCGCTATCTCCCTACACTAATGGTTACCGTCGAATGATATTGAGCTTCCTCATCATTAGTGGTTGTTCCCTCAAGGGGCTAAACACAAACTTATCAGCGATATGTACAATTAACATTTGCGAGAAGAGACAAGTAGAGTCCCTCCAAGCTTTAAGCTCCTTCAGCAGCACTCTATAAGCCTTAAGCTCCTTCAACAGCACTCTCTGGGCAGCCTTGGAGAACACGACGGTCAGATGGAGCGGCTAGATCTGTCAGTCTTGGTCAGGGTTCATTCAGAGTCAGCAGACAACACTTAGACAACCGCGATGACCTTCACAACCACTCCTGTATGATAGGGTTTACCTACAGAAGTATAGCAGATAGGAAATTGATAATCACTAGTTTGTCCTGTGAGACCTACTAGTTAACCCTGGCGACCTAAGCTTCATTACTTCTAGAGAAAATTGTGTGTAGCATTAAGCGACTTCATCATGTTAATCAGTTATCACCTGGGGATAGGACATACTGCTCCATGATAACACAACTTTCCTCTCTGTGGCTAGGATAGTGGCCAGAGTGGCCTGGCGACCTAAGGCACTGAGCTGCCGATAACCAGTAGGGTTGACGGCCTGAGGAAGTGACCTGAGTAGCCTGGGAGGCCTGGGCAACCTTTTTTTGTATCCACCATCATCCTTTTGTTGTATTTCCATTTTACGTTTCTATGTAAACGAAGTTGACCTTAGCTGTAATATAAGTTTTATAAGTGAAAGCATGCCGCAATAGTGGCATTTGCAGTGGTGGGCGAAGTTTGATCTCGCCGCATGCTACTGGCCATCTCCTCTTCTGTCACAACACGCATTTTTTCCACATTTAAAAGATATATCCTAGTAAGGAGAAAACATGCGCCATGATTCGACGTCGTTCAGGGGATAACTGCAAACGCTCAGGAAATACTCCAACTCTATATTTTATAAGAAATTCGTAAGTTATTATAAATGAAATCAAGTTTAAGTTTATATGTCCATATCACGCAGCTCATTGGATTAACTAGTCCATTAGAAAAGTATAGTTATACACTGCAAAAAGTACTTTGATTATGTTGATTGACACGCTACATGTGTATAAAACATACACAAAAGATAACTCATGATATGCATGATGCTAGATTTAGTATAAGTTTGGAAATAGCTTGTACGTTAATTAAAGTATAGTGTTCCTAGTTTGAAGTATGACATGTATGAAGTAATAGAAAATAGTACTTCAATAGTTTAAAATACCTAACATGCGATCTAGCATAAAATCTTCTCATAGAGCAAGTACAACCAAATAAAAAGATAAACTAGCAGCTTAGCAAAGTATTCAATATTCAAAAAGAAAACTACAAGTGGGCGTCAATAACATGACACGAACCCACTGAAAGTATGTATCTTTGAACTAAAAAGCAAAACAACAACTACCTCACAACGGTGACGAAAAGCACTGCAACAACTGCAGTCTAGAAGCTATCACCTAACACATCTGCTCCACCAGCTACAACCCCGAACCCGAGGTATTCAAAGAAAGAATACCTCAGCAAGAAATTTGTGTTGCAGAATAGAGACCGGGAGGTATGGCCGCTTGGAGACGGGGCGACCTGCCGATCTATCTCTGGCAAGTTGGCGGATTACAGTCCGAGCAGTCTGTCAGTTTCTCTCCAGCAATTTGGTTGCAGGACTATTGTTGTTGGTGCCCTGGCGGTCTGCTGGTCTGTCCCTGGTGACTTGGAGATCGGGCGACCTGGCGGTCTCCTTGGAGGCTTGTCATCTCCCTTTGGGGGTTGCCGGGCGGTTAGCCTATTCGTCTAACCACACGGCTTGATCGGCTTGTATTTATGTTTAACTGCTTGTACATGTAATTATTTAGTCCCACATTATTTTATTGTAATCTCTCTCATCTTCTTCATTCTATAAAAGGGAGGCTATAACATGTAATAAACATCTTTTTTGGATAATAAAGATTTCTATTATTCCAATTTCTGGCTTCTCTTTTTCTGTTCGCACATGGTATCAGAGGGAACGATCTATTCCGCCTGATTCAGTGCCTTCTCCGGTCCGCGCGGCTTTTTATCCTTCTTGTCATCTATTCGCACGGCCTCTCCTCCCTTCTCTTCTTATTCACGTAGTCTTCTTTCTTTCCGCCTGACTTCTTCCTTTATGTCCGCTGCGGCCTCTCTTGTCCGCTGTGGTCTCTTGTTCTGTCCGCCGCAGTGTCTCTGGTTCTTATCTTTGCTTCTTGGTCGTGGCACTTCTTTCCGCTGGTGTTTTTATACCCTGACCACTGCAGATCCTTTCCTTATGTCTGTTACGGCCTTCTACCTTATATCCGCGACCTGCTGTTCGCTCGGATTCTCTCTGTTGGGTACATTGGTCAAATGTACCTGATTTGAAGAAGCCTCACCCAACTCAATGATATACATCATAATGTATTTGATGTATGTTTGAGTTACTTGTGCAGGTTAAGAAATCGCTGGACTGAAGCAAAAAGTTTCTAAGTCCATGTGTCGACACCCAGAGGGAAAGTGTCGACACTTAATAAAGCTTGTGTCGACACCCAGAGGGAAAGTGTCGACACTTAAGAAAGCTTGTGTCGACACCCAGACAAGCAGTGTCGACACTTGAAGTCATTGTGTCGACACCTGGGATGCAGAGTCGACACCAGACAGAAAGTGTCGACACTTGGAGCTGTGTCGACACTCAGTGAAGAAAAGTGCAGACAGAAAGTGTCGACACAAGGAGCTGTGTCGACACCCAGTGAAGCTGAGTCTACACCAGAAAGTGTCGACACTTGGAGCTGTGTCGACACTCAGCAAAAGTCTGCAGAGTCTAAGTACAAGTGTCGACACTCAACACAATGTGTCGACACTATGCAGAAGAGTCAGCACTTGAAGTAAGTGTCGACACCCAGCACAATGTGTCGACACTCAATAGAAGAGTCAGCATTTGAAGTATGTGTCGACACCCAGAACAATGTGTCGACACACAGCTGAAGACTCAACACTGGAAGAAAGTGTCGACACATGGAGCTGTGTCGACACTTAGCAAAGAACAGAAAGAACAACAAATTATTCTAAGTACAAGTGTCGACACTATGGGAATGTGTCGACACTCAGCTGAAGTCTCAACAACAAGAAGGTGTGTCGACACAAGGAGCTGTGTCGACACTCAGCAAGATTCAACATAGAAGACTATGTGTCGACACCAAGAAGCAGTGTCGACACTTGACAGATTCAACACAAGAAGATGTGTCGACACAAAGGAGATGTGTCGACACATAGAAGAATTCAGCAAAAGCTAGAAGAACAAGTACTTGTGTCGACACTCAATTTCAGTGTCGACACATGAAGAAGAATCTGTGTCGAGACATACAAGGATATGTGTCGACACTTTGTAGACTTGTGTCGACACTTACACAACATGTGTCGACACTTGGACTATAAGTGTCGACACTTAAAGACAGAAAGTCTCGACACTTACAGACAGTTAGAGATTTTCAAGAAGTGACTGGATGACTTGACAGCTGCCGTTCCAGCCAGTCTACAGCAACTGTCAGAGATGTCAGAAGTCAGTTATGAACCGGTCCAGCCGGTTACCATGAAGAAAGCCTATAAATAGGCACCTACAGTTTACAGAAACAGTGGTTCAAAGTTGTTGAAAGTGGTTCAAAGTTGTTGAAAGTTGTTCAAAGTTGTTGAAAGTGGTTAAGAGTTGTTGAAGTAATTATTGAAGTAATACAAAGAGTATCAACACAAGAAGATCTAGCAGTTCAAGTGCAGATCTAAGAAGTTGGAGAGAGAGAGGGCTCCATCCAAGAAATCAGCCTTTGGAACTAAGCTGAGAAGAAGGATTCAGATTCAGTCTGGATCTTAAGTGGCAGAGGTCAAGGAACAACTGCAGAGGATTCAGCCTTATTCAGTTCTACTCAAGAAGCTTTGAAGAAAGCTAAGTCAGGGTGAATCCAGCTGAGTTCTTCCAAGAACTCATCAAGAATCACTCAACTCCCCTCCTTTAATTCTGAGTTGTAGAGTTATTATTTGTAAAACATTTTTATCTTGTAGGATCCATTGGATCTGAGTGATTTGTAAGCCTATATTTATAAAGGCTGAGGGTAGGGCTTGTTAGCCTGAGTGTAGGAGATAGAGATCTCTGAGTGTAGGCCTTGGTTGGCTGAGTGTAGGCCTTGATTGGCTGAGTGTAGGCTTTGGGAGAAAGCTGAGTTGTAAGGCTTTGGGCCTGAGGTAGGAACCAATTTGGGTTCTGAGACAGTGGAGAAGTTTGGCCGAATCTAGTACACTGCTAGATAGGCGAAGGGGGAAAGTGGATGTACCCATATCTTGGGGAACCACTATAAAACACTGTGTGCTGTGCTGTGATTGTGCTGTGGATTAGCTGTGTATATTTTGTTATTGCTGTTTGCTGTGCAAAAGTAGTTTGAAATCTGTGATATAACTGTTTGGCTGCCAACAAAGTTAGAAAAGGATTAGGTCACCTATTCACCCCCCCCCCTCTAGGTGTTTAGGTACCATATCTTTCAAGTGGTATCAGAGCCAGGTTCCTCAAAACAAGGACTAACAGTCTGAGGAGATCCTGTTTGGCAGATTCAGTGTAAGGGAAAACACAGATTCAAGAAATTCAAGAAAATCAAGAAACATGGGTTCCTATGAGAATCACAAGGAATTGGGTTCCATGAAATTACCCATATGCAGAAAGGAGATCTTTGGGATCTGGAAAGAAAGGGTAAGGCTATTTATGGAAGCCTCTGACCCTAGAATCTACATCACAGTTAACTGAAGGGCCTTATGTGCCTATGAAGATTTCAGTTCTAGATGCAAATCAGAGAACTCCAAAGGATTTCTCTGAGATGACTAAGGATGAAATTGTCCTGGCCACCATGGACAAGAGGGCACAAAACATAATAGTGAGTGTCATTGATGATGCAACTTTTCAGAACTTAATTCACTGTAAAACAGCAAAAGAAATGTGGGATACCCTCATTGTCTATATGGAAGATTCTGAAGAAGTTAGGCAAGATAGGAAGTCCTTGCTAAATCAGGAGTATGAAAGCTTTAGGCAAGGAAAGGGTGATAGCATCACTGAGTGCTATAAGAAATTTTACAGAATAGTTAATGAACTCATGTCATATGGAAGAGAGTTCAGTAATTATGAACTAAATGACAAGTTCTTAAGGTCCCTAACCAAAGATTGGGACACCAAGATCTGTGCCATAAGAGAAATGGCTAAGTTGGGGGAAATTCCTCCTCCACACTGTTTGGCAAGCTATTGTCATATGAGATGCAGTTGACAGTAAGAAAAGAGGAGGAGAAATCAACAAGGACTGAGCACAAAGAAAGAACTGTTGCTTTCAAAACAGAAGTTCCCAGAAAGTGCAGGAACAAGTCTTCAACTCCACCTCCAGAGGTAGTTGAATCAGAGTCTGATGAGTCTCTCAGCACAAAGTCTAAGAGCAGTGAAAGTGATGAAGACTTTGCTGCTTTCACTAGACACTTTCAGAAGTTTTTGAAAAAGAAACAGTGGAGGTCAAGGCCTTCTACATCACAAGGAAAGGAAGACTCTTATCAGAAAAAGAGGTCTTCAAAGAATGACAAGAAAAGGACAAAATCAAGCAAGGCAACTGGTTCAAAGATTGTTTGCTATTGCTGCAATAGACAGGGCCATGTTATTGCAGATTGTCCAGAGAAGAGAAAGGAATCTGGTGACAGGAAAAAGACTCACTTCAAAGGGAAGAAAGAAAAGTCTTTTGTTGCTAAGAAGGAGAAGACTCTATCAGATATCTCTTCTTCAGAAACTGAGTCTGAGGCTGAAGCCTACATAGGGCTGTTTGCTGAAGAAGAAGAAGAGGAAGAATTCATGCAGATCTTGGAGTCAATTTATGAACAAGAAGACAGTCATTGCCAAGGGCTAATGGCTTTGACAGACAGTGCCAAAATACTGGAGCAGCCAGGACCCAGTCAGGTACAAGGTTCATGTTCAAGTTCAGTTTCTTGTTCTAGTTCAGATTGAGATTCTTCTTCATCAAGTGATGAGAATGTATCTGAGTCTGAGGAAGATATTCATCAACTTATAGATGAATATAAGGTACTGTTGCAAGCCTACAAGAAAAGCAAGACCCTAGCCAAAAGTCAGGCAAAGGAAATTGCTGATCTTAAAGCTGCTGCAACAGATTTTGAGAAGCAATTTGATCAAAAACTAAATGAGGTAGCCAGGCTGAAACACATTACTGTGATTCAGATGGGAACTATCACTTTTAAGAATGATCAAATTAAGTGTCTGGAGAACAATCTTCAGAAGGAGAAGGACTTGGTTGCTAGGTTTTCTAAACCTAAGTCAGTGTTACCCATAATTGATGAATTTGTTCATCACAAGGGTAAAGCTGGACTGGGCTTTATTAGACCTGCAGGGACTGAGCAGTCCAAATATAAGTCCAAGGGCAAAGCCCCAACATTCAACAAGCCTGCTGTAGTCAAGACAGCCAAGGCAGTACCTAAGCAAAGGTACAATAAATTTGAATGTTGGTGCTGTGGCAAAGTTGGCCATTTTGCAGTAGACTGTTGGCACAATGTGAGTGCCAAAGTGTGTTCCAAACTACCTGTTGGAAAGCCAGTAGGTAGGTTTGTCAAATTGCAAACTAACAATCACCAAGGACCCAAGAATACTTTGGGTTCTAAGGTTCATTAATTTGTTTTGCAGGTGAGTCCAAGTGGCCATACCCCTACATGGTACTTGGACAGTGGATGTTCCAGACATATGACTGGAACTAGGGGACTACTGAAGGACTACATTCCAATCAAAAATGGTCCTAAAGTGACCTTTGGTGGTTCTGAAAAAGGAATCATCAAAGGGTTTGGTAACATTTCTTCAAACTTAGTTACCATTACTCAAGTGGCTTATGTTAAAGGGTTGAAACACAACCTAATAAGTATAAGTCAATTAAGTGATGTAGGGTATGACATCTCATTTGTTAAAAATGGTTGTCATATCAAGAGGTCAAGTGATCAAGAGATCATTTTGACAGGTTATAGGAAGAGGAATGTCTACTGCCTAGACATTATGATTGAGAACAATGGTTCTCCAGTTTGTCTTGTAGCTGATGAGACAGTCTCTCATTGTGTCAAATGGCACAAGAGGCTAGCCCATCTTAACTACAAGACTATTAGCAAACTCTTTAGCAAAGAGTTAGTGAGGAATGGTCCTCAAGTTAAGTGTGTTAAAGATGGCATTTGCTCAGCTTGTCAGAAGGGCAAGCAGACTAAATCCACCTTTAGAAGCATAGATAACAAAGATGCTGTGAGGTGTTTGTACCTCTTGCATTTGGATCTCTTTGGTCCAATGCCAGTTCACAGCTTAGGTAGGAAGGTCTATACCCTTGTAGTTGTAGATGACTACTCAAGGTTTTCCTGGGTGTTCTTCTTAAGACAGAAATCTGAAACACCTAGTGTCTTCTACAGCTTTGTCAAGCAAATTCAGAATGAACTAAATAGTACTGTGGTCAAAATTAGAAGTGACCATGGTACTGAGTTTCAGTTTGAAAGCATGACAAAACTATGTGAAGACTTTGGGATATTTCAAGAATTCTCTTCACCTAGAACACCTCAGCAAAATGGCATTGCTGAGAGGAAAAATAGGACCTTGATAGAGGCTGGTAGAACCCTATTGAGTGATACATCACTGCCAGAGTATTTCTGGGCTGAAGCAGTTAACACTGCATGCCATGTTATAAATAGGGCTACCATCACTAAAGGGCTAAACAAGACCCCCTATGAAGTTGTGAAAGGCAGGAAACCAAACCTATCCTACTTCAGGATCTTTGGTTGCAAATGCTTCATACTTAACAATGGGAAGTCTTACATAACTAAGTTTGCTGCCAAGTCCCAAGAGGGAATTTTTGTTCGGTACAGCAATAATAGTAAGGCTTATAGAGTCTACAACTTGACTACACAAGTTGTAGAAGAATCAGTGCATGTAGTTTTTGATGAGACTAAACTTATTAATAATGAGTTGTCTAGCAATGTATGCAGCCCCACAGGTTTGACAAAGAAAATGGACAAGCTTACTATAGAAGAAGTGCCTGCTGCAAGACAGCAATGAGAGGAGAGTAGCTGCTGTCCAGGGGGAGAACTACATGTGCCAATTGCTGAAGAAATACAAGGAATACAGCATGATGCAGATGCTGAATTGGTTCAACCTGAAGTGAGGATGCCTCCAGCCCACAGGCATCTTAGAGATCATCCAGTAGAGCTGATTATTGGAGATCCAAGACAAGGAGTTCAAATAAGGAGCAGAAATCAGAATGCTGCAATCTATTCCAGCTTTCTGTCACAAGTTGAACCTAAGAAATTTGAAGAAGCAATACAAGATCCACAATGGACTGAAGCAATGCAAGAAGAGCTTAATCAGTTCAAGAGGTGCAAGGTTTGGGAACTTGTTCCTAAACCTAAAGACCACAATGTAATAGGAGTTAAGTGGATCTACAGGAATAAGATGGATGAACAAGGTGTCATCATTAAGAATAAAGCTAGACTGGTTGCTAAAGGATATAGGCAAGAAGAAGGTATTGATTTTGATCAAACCTTTGCTCCAGTAGCCAGACTGGAAGCCATAAGAATGTTCTTGGCCTATGCAACCTATCAAGGATTCAAGGTATACCAAATGGATGTCAAGTCAGCATTCCTAAATGGTAATTTAAAAGAAGAAGTCTATGTGGAGCAGCCTTCAGGTTTTGTTGATCCAACTCTACCTCATTATGTCTATAGACTTAGGAAAGCTTTATATGGGTTAAAGCAAGCCCCTAGGGCTTGGTATGAAACCCTATCTAGTTTCCTCATTGAGAACAAATTCTCAAGGGGGAAAATAGATAAGACTCTATTCCTTAGGGAATCTAGAGGCAAAGTCATACTAGTCCAAATATATGTAGATGACATTATATTTGGGTCTATTGAAAGCAGCCTTTGCAAAAAGTTTGCAAAACTTATGCAAGGTCAGTTTGAAATGAGTAGTATGGGAGAGCTGAAGTTTTTCTTGGGTCTCCAAGTTAAACAGACTGAAAATGGTTTATCCATATGTCAGTCAAAGTTCACCCTAGAACTCATAAGGAAGTATGGTATGGATTCATCCAGTACCATGAAGACTCCTATGGGGTCAAGTATGTCTCTTAGCAAGGATGATGCAGGGAAACCTGTAGATGAAACCTTGTATAGAGGGATAGTTGGCTCCCTATTATACTTGACTGCTAGTAGACCAGACATCATGTATGCTACATGTGTTTGTGCAAGGTATCAAGCCTGCCCTAAAGAGTCTCATTTGACTGCAGTCAAAAGAATATTGAGATATCTAAAGGGCACTCCCTATCTAGGCCTCTGGTACCCTAGGAATGGAGATTTTGATCTAACAGGTTATTCAGATGCAGACTTTGCAGGATGCAAAGAGGATAGAAAGAGCACTACTGGAACCTGTCAATTTCTAGGTGGAAGACTAATTTCATGGAGTAGCAAGAAGCAAATCAGTGTGGCTATCTCCACAGCTGAGTCAGAGTATGTGGCTGTAGGAAGTTGCTGTGCTCAACTTCTGTGGATTCAACATCAGCTAGAGGACTATGGATTTCAGGTAAGTAGAACTCCACTTTTCTGTGATTCTACAAGTGCTATTTCAATAGCTAATAACCCTGTATCCCATAGTAGGACAAAACATATTGAGATTAAATATCACTTTCTTAGAGAACATGTAGAAAGAGAAGATATTTCACTTGAATATGTTAAAACTGATAATCAGATAGCTGACATGTTTACTAAGCCCCTAGAAGAAGCTAAGTTCAATAGATTCAAAATTGAACTAGGAATGATAAACTTAGACTAAGTTTACAGAATAGAAAATTGGCTAAGTAAAAAGGTGTCGACACATAGACAAGTCTATGTCGACACAGAATAGTGGTGTCGACACTTCAGGAGAAAGGTGTCGACACATCTAGGAATGTGGTGTCGACACTTCAGAATGTTAGTGTCGACACATGTCCTGTAGGTGTCGACACATCCAATGTGGTGTCGACACTTAAGTTTTACTCAGAATTTTCTAAGTAAAGTCTCGACTATGTGTCGAGATATGTTGTGTCGACACATAACCAAGTGTCGACACATAATATCTATTGACTAAACTTGTGTCGACACATATGTGTCGAGACATTATAAGTCAGTGTCGACACTTATTGCCAGTGTCGACACATTTTAAGATAGCTGTCCCGCCTGTTCATCTTCAAAATCAGAAAGGTATAAATAGGGCTCTGTCTTTGTTTGTCGACACGCTTTCAAAGTTTCGAGACCAAAACTACTGTGTCGACATCTCTCTTTTCTAAAGACAAATTCTCCAAACCCTAATGGCTCCTAAGCTTGAGGAGAACGTTAACGAGGGCTATGAGCTAGTGCGTGGCGCATTCGACGATGCAGATGCAGAAATTCAGGCGGTAGTAACCCTAGTCGCCGATTCTGGTCTAGAATTTCTCTTGTCTGAACCTACAAAGATTTGGAAGAAGGAAGTGCTTGAATTCCTTAATGGAGCTGCCGTAGATGAATCTGGATTCAGAATCAAATCCAGAGTTCATGGGACTAAGGTCAAGATTTCACCAAAAAGTCTGAGGAAGGTACTCCAGCTACCTAAACACAAGATGAAGAAGAAGTAACTGCATCCAAGACCAGGGAAGCTCTTACCTGGTGTGGTCTTGATCCTAAGATGAAGATAGGATCTGTATTCAACAGAAAAGGCATGAATAACCAAGGAAAGTTCATGTCTGAGATAGTAGGAAAAGTCTTACTCAGCAAGACTGGAGGGCATGACAGAGTGTCTGCCTACATGTTTGAAATCATGACAAGAATAATCTTCACTCTGAAAACAGATTGGTCTCAAGTGGTGTATGAGAAAATCAAGGAGAGTCTGAAGAAGCCCAACCTGGGCAGAATACTTAGTCTCTACCTAGCTGGTACCATACCAGAGGTAATGAATACAGCTGCAGGAAGTAAGATAAACCACATGAGGAAGATGGATCTAAGGATCTTTTCCAGATGGGACAGGGTATTGTCCAAGGAAATGCCAACTCCAGAGAAGCCAGTTACTAAGAAAGATTCTCCTCCAAGGAAGAAAAGGAAGACAGCTCCTGTGACACAGGAGTCCTCCAGCAGTTCAGGGAGTGAAGAACAAGTTGTTTTCACTCCTGATAATCAAGAGGAAGTGGCTGCAGAGAAGACCCCTGCTGCTCAAGATGTAGCTGAGATCCAGGGGGAGCTACCACAGGATAGCCCCATCCACAGGGATCAAAGCCAGGGGGAGCCTCCAGTAGTAGAAGAACCCTCTACTCTGGACAGTGAGCAAGCCACCATCATTATCCAAGAGGTACTCACTGACCTAAAAACTTTAGAATATCTTATAGATGATGCTGATTTGTCTGATGTTCCTCAGCAAACTCAGCTGCCTAGCCAAGAACCAGATGTTGTTATCCAAGACACATCTGTTGTACTAGAAGTGGTTCCTGATCAAGTAGTTGAAGAACCAAGAACTTCTCCTGCACAGTCTCCACCTGAATATACAATGGAAGATTTGTTTCTAAATCTAGATCAAGAAGATTTTAACATGGACAAGGATGCTGCTGCTGAAGATAAGAGTGTTGCTGCTGAGGGAGAGCAACTGACAGTTCTGGAAGAGCCTTTAAGGCCAGAAAGTGAGAAAGCACCTGATGTACAAGTTGACAAACCTCCAAGCCCTAAGGAAAGGGTTGAAATAGCCAGCACTTCAGAATCTGAAGAAGATGAGGCTGCAAAGGCTAAGAAGAAGAAACTCTATGTCTTCAAGAGGAGAAGTCAGAGTTATAAGAAAGCCTTGCAATCTATAGCCCCACAGCCTATAGTTCAACAAGCTCCAACTATTGACTATAGTGCTTTACTGATTGCACTGCAGATAAAAATGGATGAACAAAGGAAAGCCATAGAGGCTTATGTTGATGCAGGGCACAGATCATTACAGTTTGATCTTGCCCAAGATATAAAATCTATAAGGTTTGAGATGAATCTCAACAAGAAAGAGATGACAGACTGCTTCCACAAGGGTGGCAATGCAGTGGTGTATCTGGCTACACACCAAGAGAAGATCAAAGCCCAAGTAGATGATATAGCATTGAAGCAATGGTATGTACTGGAAAATCAGTTAAGGATGAATGACAACTTGACTGCTTCACACAATGCTATAGTCACTGAATTGAAGAATAAGACTGCTGAACCTTCTACATCTGCTGCTGCAGTTAAGGCTGACTTTGATAAAGTATTTCAAGCTGAGATTACTGCTGTCAAGACTGCAATTCAAGATTCCCAGAAGGCCATCTCTGAACAGCTCACTAAGCTCAGACCTTACTTTAAAGAGGGAATCAGGTACTTGGATAGTCAGATTAGATTTCAAAAGGATGATGTAAGAGATCATGTTGCCCAAGAAGTCATAAAGGGGGAGAGAGTATTAGTCAAAGCTAGCTCTGACCATGCCAAATGGATATCTAACTCCATCAGAGCTACACTGGGCTATCCTCCACTCTGTGATGATGATAATGTTGCTGAATCTGGGATTCAAAGTGCATATCTTGGAGGTGAGCAACCAGAGGTAGCTCAGGTCATATATCCTCCACCAGATTTTGACATGGTGCAAGCTGATATTCACCAGATGTATAGCCCAACTGCAGGGAAGTCAAATGTTGTTCTGGAAAAGGTTGTTCAACCTATTTCTGCAGCTATGTAAGAGGCATTAGAGAAAGAAGAAGAGACAAGGTTGTCAAAGAAGAGGTTTAGGGAACAAGCAGAACAAAGGCCAGACTTTGAACAGTGGAGCCCTACCTCTAGAAATATAATCTTAACTGCCTGGAAAGCTGCCAAGGACAATGCTCATGAAAGGAACAAGTGGTTCTCTGAAGCAGAATGGAGGAAACATGAAATAAGACAAGAGGCCATTGTTCAATATAGAAGGAAGGCTAAGATGGGAAAGCTACCTCCTACTGCAGTGGAGCCTAGCAAGTACTTCCCTAAGCCATATCATTATTTTGAGAGGCAGAAAATCAAAGCAGAAGAGCTGAAGAAGAAGGACTTAAAAGGCAAGAAGCCTGCTGATGCTGCAACTGCTGAAGCCACTTTCAAAGCTCAAGTCCAATCTGGCAAAGGCATTGTTATCAAAGAACCAGACCAGAAATAGATTAGGAATTGACTTGAAGATTGTTGTAATCTTTTGAATGAAATACATTTTTGTAAACCATTGAAGATGTATTAGAAAAATGTTAGAACAATATATGATAAATATATTTCATGATTGTTCTGAGAATATGTCTATTTCTTGTTTGTTCTGCAATGTTGAATGTGTATACATGTGTGAAATATTACATGTTTATGTTTACTCTGCTGAATATAATCTGCTGTACATCATTTTGTAATTTTAATTATGGATGGTGTATATCATTGACTAAGGGTTATGACTTCTCCAAATAGGGGGAGATTGTTGGGTACATTGGTCAAATGTACCTGATTTGAAGAAGCCTCACCCAACTCAATGATATACATCATAATGTATTTGATGTATGTTTGAGTTACTTGTGCAGGTTAAGAAATCGCTGGACTGAAGCAAAAAGTTTCTAAGTCCATGTGTCGACACCCAGAGGGAAAGTGTCGACACTTAAGAAAGCTTGTGTCGACACCCAGACACTTAAGAAAGCTTGTGTCGACACCCAGACAAGCAGTGTCGACACTTGAAGTCATTGTGTCGACACCTGGGATGCAGAGTCGACACCAGACAGAAAGTGTCGACACTTGGAGCTGTGTCGACACTCAGTGAAGAAAAGTGCAGACAGAAAGTGTCGACACAAGGAGCTGTGTCGACACCCAGTGAAGCTGAGTCTACACCAGAAAGTGTCGACACTTGGAGCTGTGTCGACACTCAGCAAAAGTCTGCAGAGTCTAAGTACAAGTGTCTACACTCAACACAATGTGTCGACACTATGCAGAAGAGTCAGCACTTGAATTAAGTGTCGACACCCAGCACAATGTGTCGACACTCAATAGAAGAGTCAGCATTTGAAGTATGTGTCGACACCCAGAACAATGTGTCGACACACAGCTGAAGACTCAACACTGGAAGAAAGTGTCGACACATGGAGCTGTGTCGACACTTAGCAAAGAACAGAAAGAACAACAAATTATTCTAAGTACAAGTGTCGACACTATGGGAATGTGTCGACACTCAGCTGAAGTCTCAACAACAAGAAGGTGTTGTCGACACAAGGAGCTGTGTCGACACTCAGCAAGATTCAACATAGAAGACTATGTGTCGACACCAAGAAGCAGTGTCGACACTTGACAGATTCAACACAAGAAGATGTGTCGACACAAAGGAGATGTGTCGACACATAGAAGAATTCAGCAAAAGCTAGAAGAACAAGTACTTGTGTCGACACTCAATTTCAGTGTCGACACATGAAGAAGAATCTGTGTCGAGACATACAAGGATATGTGTCGACACTTTGTAGACTTGTGTCGACACTTACACAACATGTGTCGACACTTGGACTATAAGTGTCGACACTTAAAGACAGAAAGTCTCGACACTTACAGACAGTTAGAGATTTTCAAGAAGTGACTGGATGACTTGACAGCTGCCGTTCCAGCCAGTCTACAGCAACTGTCAGAGATGTCAGAAGTCAGTTATGAACCGGTCCAGCCGGTTACCATGAAGAAAGCCTATAAATAGGCACCTACAGTTTACAGAAACAGTGGTTCAAAGTTGTTGAAAGTGGTTCAAAGTTGTTGAAAGTTGTTCAAAGTTGTTGAAAGTGGTTAAGAGTTGTTGAAGTAATTATTGAAGTAATACAAAGAGTATCAACACAAGAAGATCTAGCAGTTCAAGTGCAGATCTAAGAAGTTGGAGAGAGAGGGCTCCATCCAAGAAATCAGCCTTTGGAACTAAGCTGAGAAGAAGGATTCAGATTCAGTCTGGATCTTAAGTGGCAGAGGTCAAGGAACAACTGCAGAGGATTCAGCCTTATTCAGTTCTACTCAAGAAGCTTTGAAGAAAGCTAAGTCAGGGTGAATCCAGCTGAGTTCTTCCAAGAACTCATCAAGAATCTCTCAACTCCCCTCCTTTAATTCTGAGTTGTAGAGTTATTATTTGTAAAACATTTTTATCTTATAGGATCCATTGGATCTGAGTGATTTGTAAGCCTATATTTATAAAGGCTGAGGGTAGGGCTTGTTAGCCTGAGTGTAGGAGATAGAGATCTCTGAGTGTAGGCCTTGGTTGGCTGAGTGTAGGCCTTGATTGGCTGAGTGTAGGCTTTGGAAGAAAGCTGAGTTGTAAGGCTTTGGGCCTGAGGTAGGAACCAATTTGGGTTCTGAGACAGTGGAGAAGTTTGGCCGAATCTAGTACACTGCTAGATAGGCGAAGGGGGAAGTGGATGTACCCATATCTTGGGGAACCACTATAAAACACTGTGTGCTGTGCTGTGATTGTGCTGTGGATTAGCTGTGTATATTTTGTTATTGCTGTTTGCTGTGCAAAAGTAGTTTGAAATCTGTGATATAACTGTTTGGCTGCCAACAAAGTTAGAAAAGGATTAGGTCACCTATTCACCCCCCGCCCTCTAGGTGTTTAGGTACCATATCTTTCACTCTCTACCCACGGGATTCTTTTTCATTGCTCTTTCTGGCTCTTCTACCACTACCGCTACTCATGTGGGCAATCTGCCACATCCTCCTATTCATTATGGGAATCTTGACACTGTCTCCAAACTTGTCCGATCCAACTACCCAGATTGGAGTGTCTCCTTCACCTTCCTTCTTTGCTCACAACGCAAACAACACCACCTCACCGATGGCCCTCCTCCTCCCACTTCCGTTGAGTTTGATGACTGGGATGCTAGCGACGCACTTGTCCGCACTTGGCTAGCCAACAGTCTTTCCTATGAATGTCTTCCCATCATCCATCATGATGAGACGGTCAAGAAGTCTTGGCTTCATCTTGCTGCTTTGTACTCAAAGGGGGCTCAGACGTCCTGCATCTATACTTTGTATGCGGACCTCTTTTCTCGTCCTTCTATGTCTCCTGATGCCACTATCAACAGGTTCAGTCTCTTGCGGCCGAGATTCTTCAACATCGCCCCTTCTCTGCGGATTTGGCCGAACAACACAAGCACTTCCAGAAACTTCTTGTTGTTTGCTATCTTTTGCGGCTCCCTGAGTCCTACGACATGATCCGCCCACAAATCTTGGGCAAGGCTCACTCTCCCCCTTGGATACAACTGCTGCAGCATTGCCGCTATTACCTCTCTACTTCATCATCCACTTCTATCTTCCCCTCTGTCACAACCCACATTTTTCACCAATAAAAAAGGAGTATCAGGGCAAGGGAAAAAAATATGCGTCATGATGCCACGTCAGCAGGAGATAACTGAGGACGCTCAGGAAAAACACCAACTTAAACAAGAAGAAAGATTCTTTAAATTATTTAAAGGTAAAATCAGTTTAAGTGCAGTACTTTGTCATATTCCTCGGCTTAGTGGCTCATCTAGTCCACAAGAAAAATAATTAAACGCTGCGGACAAGTACTTCTTCTATCAAATTACGCATCCTACAAAAGCATAGAGGTTCTCAAAGGACACCTCAAGGCATTCAAGTTATAAATTTAGTAAAAATAAAAGTAGTTTTGTATTGTCGTTAAATATAATGATTTTACATTTTTTAAAACATGTAATGCATGAGGTAATAATAGTAATTTGATACTTGAAAATAACAACCCTGCAATCCTAGCATAAAACATCCCAGAGAGCAAGTAATCTTATACACAAGAGAGAGCTAAGCAGCTGGCAAGTACCCGAAAATCAACAATCCTGTGGGCCTCAACAATCTGACACGAACCCACAATAATATAAAGTATGTCTGAAACTAACAAAAAAAACAAAACAACCAAATACCTCGCTGAGCCGAGGCAACAACAATGGCCAACACTGCCGCACAAGCACTCCAAAACTAGCACCGAAGAGTTAGCTACAGCTCTGAACCTGAGGCATTCCAAAGACAAAACACCTCAGCAAGAAAGTATAAATGATGGCAAAAGAAATAAGCCACAAGCACAAAAGTCAAGGGGGTACCAACCCAAGACCAAAGAAAAGTACATAAACAAGTACAACAGTAGGGTACAAAAGTAAAATAGAAAACTTACGTGAAGCATCATGTACAATAAATTACCCCAAACGCACAATGCTATAAGGGAGAACATATAAAGATATAACCATTGAGGAGAAACAAACATCTATTAGCCACCTGTGGTCAACTCCAACAAAAACAACATGAGCGAGGTGGTCAACTCATCTGGACGCAACCCCAAAGGCAATTATCTGTCTAAATGCGGGGGAGACTGGATAGTCCACCATATACCACAAATGCCCAAAAACCCAGTAGAGCCCCACAAAGTGCTAATAGGGATATCAAACGTTACGGCGGTGGATTTGCCCACTAATAACACGCGCAACGAAGAAAAAACCAGAAAGGAAAACCACGTAACAATCCGGGTTTAGGGATCAGAGGCACACCCCAACCCAAACGGGGCCTGGAGGCTTGTCTTGCCCCATGAAATCGCCACTAAGAAAAACCATGATAGACATCTAAAGTCAACAATGACACGTCGGACTCTACTAAACAATTCTAGAATGATGAGCGGTTGATTAACCTTTAGGAAAGATTTCACGGTCCTAAACAGCCATGCCCAACCGCTTTAGTCCGACCGCACCTACACAAGCATCTATCGTCTCATCACGGATCGGCTCAAATGCAACACATAAGAACACACGGAGGAGTGATCCACTCTAAAATAACGATCGCGAAATAGAGTCGGATGATTCCCCAAATTAACATAAAGGTTGACACTCCTTTTATAGAGTTAAAACCTTGGCTAGATGCCAAGATCCACTCAAGCAAATAGGATCTACCAGATCCGGATTATAGAAGTTTATCAACGATGAAATCAATTTCAGAAATATCAAGCGATCGTATTTAAAATCACGGAAATAACGGTTTCTTAACCTCCACACAATACCAAGCAAGAAATCACAAAGATGATTTAAGAGAAGTTACCCAACCCGTTTTCATGAACACACTAGATAAGGTGGGAGAATCACTCTCTCCACGGATCCACCGGCGTCGAACCGAATGGGCTGCAACCTTCTTCCTTGGAGTCGCACTGAAGGAAGCCACTCCGGCGTCGCACCAAAGTAGGGGGAGGAAGCAAAGGGGGGCGGCGGCTTCATAGCTTGGCCAGAGGCTAGGGGGAATCTCCTTGGCTGAACTCTCTCAAATGAGGGTTAAGGTTTCTTTTTAATTCTCTAAATATCATTCTCATAAAAGGGGCTCCTTATATAGGAGTTACAACACACATCTAGCCATCCAAGATGGAGATGAAATCTCATCCATCCGGGAGGCTAAATACACACCAAATGTTTGTTAAAATGCAGGAAATAAATATTACAAAGTCCCAAAATGAGGATAAAATTATTAACCAAGCTTGGAATAATTTTATATTCGCACAAAAGTAATTAGAGCATAATATATTAATTAAAATTATCTTCAAAACGGTTTAGCACGCCGCAGGCAGAGGTTGTAGCGTTTTATTCTGTTAGCGTCGTCATGGATCCGAATGTCTTTATGTTGTAGCGCCTCGACAACTGGATCATTATCAAGTGGAGGTAGCGGGGCGGAGGCATCAATCCTCCCCTCCTCAAAATCACGTATCTCTGATGCGTGGTCCAAGAAATTGCGATGGAGAAGAGTTGAATCCAAGCGCCGAAGCTCTATCTCGAGGATCTAAGAGTCGTCCGAAGGGGGGCGGTCACACCAACGGACGAGGATGCAGTAGGTAGCACCATCAGGAGTAATAAGTGGCTCAGCTGCTAGGATACTATCTGGAGTAAGGAATGTCTTCTGAAACCTGGGAAACATGTTAGCAGTAGGAATAAAGGAATACAACTCACCATCCGAAGAGATACCTGTGGGGACCGTAAGAGAGAGAGATCATCTGAACTACAACTCCCCAACCCATTAGAAAGTTATGTGGAAGGAGAAGACGACAAAGAATTCAACTCTGGTGGAGGCGAAACAAACAACGTCAATTCCAAGTCATTAAAAATGTGGGAGATACCATAATCAGCAGGCAAATCCAAAACGAAAGCATTGTCTCCTAGCTTCTTTATAATCCGAGAAGGGCCTGTGTAACAGCCCGGTATGAGCTTAGAGGCCCACCGCACCATGCTTGGCCGACATCTTGTCTCCTCGCCGAAGCCATTACAGTGTTGCAGCCCAATACAACCCAACGCCTCTCCCGCCTATTTCTCAGCAAGGCACGTTGTTGGCGCTAGGTATCGAACCCGCAACCCTTGATAAGCAAACCATCCAACGTTCTCATCACCAACTGTGCCAATTTTGAGATGGTGATGTTGGGGGTATGAGTGTTGGTTGTGGTTAGCATACCACCCAACCGGGATGCCCCTTCTTTCTATGGATCATCATATTGTGGGTATGCTTAGTTTCTCCTTTCTTGGACTGTTGGGTTATGGTTGGCGCGGTTTGGCCATGTTTGTGGACCACAGTACTGACTGTAAGACGGTTGAGGATCCGGAGTTGGGCTTAGGGCACTTGAGGTCTCCGGATTTCAACGCAGTCATAACACGTGTTGATGATAAACCCTCTTCCGATCTGTTATTGTGATCAGTTGTTTTTTTGTGATTTATGCCACAGTTTTGCTAAATTTTGCAGGTCGTGCCCAGACTTGTTCACCTTAGCACTTGGTGCATTCTTTTTAAATTTAGAGGTTATTATAATGGCTAACCTTCCTCTATATATTCTATTTGGCTAATTGTTGTTATTTTCTTTTACATTCTTGCTCCTTTGGTTGGGTTTGGTACACCCTCCTTTGTTTGGCTTACTCACTTGATTACCTATTCTTTTGCCACTTGTTTTTTTCTGCTTGATGAGGTGTTCTTCTCTTGAATGCCTCAGATTCAGGGTTGTAGCCGGTGGTGCGGTAGAGTAGTTTTATTGCTCGGTTTGCTGAGGGTGCCTCGAGGTTGCGAGGTAGCTTTTGTTCTTTTGTAGTATGCTTCATACTTGAGAACCTTTAGTGGGTTCGTGTCAGGTATTTGACGCCCACTAATTGTTTATTTTCGTTCTTGGATATTTAGCTAGTTGCTAGTGTCTACTTTTGTGTTAGTAGTTCTTGCTCTCTGGGAAAGATTTATGCTAGGATGCAAATAGGTATTTTCAACTATAAAACCAACTAATATTACTATATCATGCACATCATGTTTTAAAACTCTAAATCACTATATTTAAATACCGTACAAACTACTTCAATATTATTACTATAAATTTAGGGTAATGCATGCCTTGATTGTTTTTGGGATGCTACTCTCATGTAGGATGTCTAACCTGTTTACTATAGTATTTTCCGCTGCGTTTAATTACTTTCCTTCTTGTGGACTCATGAGCCACTAAGCCGAGGGATACGGCTTATTGCCTATCTTAAAATAAACTCCTTCAATAAAACATTTAAATCATATTTTTTTTTATTGAGTCGGAGTGTTGCCTGAGCTTCTGCAGTTATCCCCTGCTGATGTGGCATCATGAGGCGCATTTTCCCTTACTCTGATATTTCGTCATTGTGGTGAAAATGCGGGTTGTGACAGCTTGTGCGCCCTTGTGATAACTTTTTAACGGTAAGACCTGATCGCAAATCTTAAAGTGTGACACTCTCCTATGTATATTAGCTTGCGCTTGATAAGACTCGTATTGAGAAGCCAAGGTATCCCGAAAACCTGCATGCAGGTCCTGAATGTGTTGGGCGAAGGATTGTGCAAACTAACTTACTTTGTATGCTGGGGGCAACGGAACCAAGTCCAGTGGCACCGGGGCCTTGTACCCGTGAACAATCTTGTTTGGATACATACCCGTGGACCTATTTTTGGAATTTTTGTAGGCTAATTGGGCATGGGCAAGAAGTAAATCCCAAGTACCCTTGTGGTCGCTTAATAGACATCTTAGAAGATTTCCGAAGATTCGATTAACCACTTCTGTCTGCCCAATTGTTTGGGGATGATAGGCGGCGGAAACCAATAATTTGGTACCCATTAAAATCCATTGCGTTTTCCAGAAATAACTCGTAAACTTGACATCTCTATCCGAGACTATTGTCTTCGGCAATCCACGATGGCTAACAATGTTAGTAAAATATAGTTTGGCAATGTGAGATGCATCGTTAGTCTTACTACACGGAAGGAAATACGCAATTTAGAAAACCTATCCACAACTACAAAAATAGAATTGTGACGTCGAAAAGTGATGGGAAGGCATAAAATGAAATCCATACTAACGTCTTCCCACGGTATGGAAGGGACGGGTAGAGGGGTGTACAACCCAACATTAGATTTAGTGCCCTTAGAGACCTGACATGTACGACAACTACTCACTACTCCTCCAACCATTGCCTTAAGTTTAGGCCAATAAAATTTCTCCTCAACAAGTGCAATGGTTTTATACCGCCCAAAGTGCCCACTCAACCCGCCTCTATGTAACTCCCAAATAATGTGATGTCGTAACGAGGAAGGCGGAATACACAACTTTCCGTGCCAAAAGAGATAACCATCCTGAAGCATAAAGGCTGAAATAGTCGTGGGAGAGCTATCTTGGGAGGATAGATACATCTCTTGAAAATCCGGGCAAGTGGCGTATTCGTCTTTAATGCGCTCGAACCCTATAACGTGGACTTGCATGGTGGATAGTAATAGGGTAAGGCGGCTAAGAGCATCGGCAACACGATTATCGGACCCGTTAAGGTGTTTGAGTGTAAACGTGTACCCATATAAGAAGGCTACCCACTTAGTGTGACGCGTAATGATTTTGTGCTGACTGTTGATGAAACGCAAAGCATAATGGTCGGAGAGGATCACAAATTCCTTGGATAGAAGATAGTGCCTCCAAAGATGCAAACAACGAACAATAACATAAAACTCCCTATCGTAGTTTGAATAATTCAGCTTGGCACCCACTAACTTCTCACGAAAGTAACTGACCGGGTGACCTTCTTGACTTAAGATACCTCTTATTCCCACCCTAGATGCATCGCATGTAAGCTCAAAGACCTTGTTGAAGTCAGGTAGACGTAACACCGGTGCCTCGGTCATAAGCTTCTTAATATGTTGGAAGGCAAAGGTGGCGGACTTCGTCCATGTAAACTCACCCTTCTTCATGCAATCACTAATTGGAGCCATAATGCTACTAAAGTACCATATGAAACGGTGATAGAAAGTACCTAATCCATGGAAACTACGCACCTCTCGTAGGCTAGTGGGTTCGGGCCAGTCCATTATCACTTGAACCTTTCCAGGGTCAACTCGTATGCCCTCAGACCCGACTATATAACCTAAGAATTCTACCACAGGAACAAACAACGTGCACTTCTTAAAGTTCAGAAATAATGTCTCCTTCCGCAAAGTGGAAAGAATCACCTGCATGTGGGAGATGTGCTCGGTAGCGGTGGTGTTATAGGCTAGGATATCATCGAAATAAACTACCACAAACTTCCCTATGTATGGCTGAAAGACGTGTGTCATCATCCGGGAGAAGGTGTTGGGTGCATTGGATAACCCGAAGGGCATCACAAGCGACTCATAAAACCCATCCTTAGATTTAAACGCAGTCTTTCACTCATCTACCTAATGGATCTGAATTTGGTGATACCCACTCTGTAAATACAACTTCGAAAAGAGGGTGGCGCCAGATAAGACATCTAAGAGGTCATATAATCGCGGGATAGAAAATCTATACTTGATGGTAATCTTGTTTATAGCACGACTATCAACTCACATCCGCCATGTTCCATCCCTCTTGTGGGCAAGCAGGGCTGGAACGGCACATGGACTCATACTTGGTCGAATGAACCCCTTCTTTACCAAGTCCTCAATCTGGGTCTGTAGTTCCTCGTGGGCAGCTGGATGGAGTCTATAATGGGGCTGGTTGGGTAGGGAAGAATCGAGGATAAGATCTGTCGCATGCTGTATATCCCGAAGCGGTGGTAACGATGAGGGTAGCTCATCCGGGTATACGTCCTTATATTCTTCTAACAATACTCGTAGCCCCTAGGTAAGTTACCCGTCACTCCCGTGTCGGTCATCATACTCATAAGTACGAGTGCATACATTACTACATCCAAAATGAATCATTCACAAAATCTTTCCTACCTACAACAGTGGTGTCCTTAATTAGCCCTACAGGCTCCTTTGTAATAGTCGTCTTCAACATAATGACCTTGCCGTTAAATTTAAATTCGTACGTGTTGGCTCTCCCAAAGTGTGTCACATCACGATCGTAAAGCCAAGGGCGGCCTAACAACATGTGACAAGCGTCCATTGGGAGGACATCATACCACACCTCATCTATATAGGACTTGAATTAGAGGGGCACTAGGCAGCGCTTGGTGACCAGAACGGTAAACCTTGTTGATCCAAGCTACCTGATATGGAGTTGGGTGGGGTTGTGTGGTCAGGGCCATACGTGTAACAACATTTTCGGAAATGACGTTCACACAACTACCACTATCGATGATCAACTTCCACAACTTCTCACCAATCTTAAAAATTAAGGAAAATATATTCGTCCTCTTCTAGTCATCTAGCAGGCGCGGAGTGGTCAAGATACAATGCATCACCATAAGGGGAGAGTCGTCCTCCAAATCACTAGGGACTCCATCCGGTTCACTCTCTTCAGCGGCCTCATAAAGTAGATCAGTGGGGTCGGTAGCCGAATCTAATAGGGTATGGCCTTGCTCTTAGTTGGGAATTCAAAGGCATAGTGGCCCTGGACACCGCAAGCATAACACGTTGTATTGGACTTACTAACCTTTCCTATAGGGATACGCTCACTAGCGGTATTCTTAGCATTCCTAATCGTGATAACTACCGATTTAGACTTGTTGGACCGAAACTTTCCTTTGTCCTGATATGTGGATGAGCATGCCCCAAGTGTGGACTTGCCCTTTGCGTTGGAATAACGGTAGTGAGCCTTAGAGGCAAAATGTTTTTCAATGTCGAGGGCGGCATCGAATGTTGTGTTCAAATCCGTATGTCCGTAGCGTAGGAGTTTTCGTTGGATATCGGAAGATAGTCCCTTACGAAATATAGATAAGGTGACCTCGGTGTTCTCCCTAAGATCACAACGCACCATACGGTCCTTCAACTCTCCCATATATTCAGCTAACGAATTTGAGCCCTGTCGCAGGGTGGCAAGCTCATCGAACATCTATGTGCGATGGTACACGGGAACGTACTGATCGGTCAATAGGTTCTTCATTACGGCCCATCCAATAAGTGGGACCCCGTACCCGGTTCCTAGCATGCGCTCCTCGTTCAGCCAATAAGTTTTAGCACGACCAGTTAGCTTCATCTTGCATCCTGGACCTTTTGCTGGTCCAAAAGAGTGTGCCACTCGAAGTAGCACTCAATATCCATTACCCAAGTAAGGAAGATCTGGGGATTCCCCAACCATCATAAGTGGGGGCGTCGATCTTCATGGCTCTAGTAAGATTAAAGTCACGCTCGGGGCAGTGTTCTCGAGGAGGCACTCGGGGGGAATCTCCGTTAGAATCCGAATCATGGGCCGGTTGGTGCCGGTTGGGCTGCCCAACATTATCGGGAGGCGGTGACGGCCCTTGGTTTGGTGGATGAGGACCTGCTTGATTTAAAAGGATTTGTGCTAACATGGCCCTAAGCTCGGTCATATCGTTACGCAATCCCTCTACGGCCTCAGCGTTGGGATCCCTGTGTTCATTTGTAGCGATCCTAGATGACGAAGGTGTAGTTTACTCCATTCCTAGTCTAGTGTGCATACAGTTTTATAAAATATTTCGGAAGATGATTTTTCCTAGGGCTGTACCTATATGGAAGATAAAATATTTTTATAGTTTCCGGAGTGATTAAAACGTAGATCATTAAAAATTGTTTTTAAAAATTTTTGCTGAAAAATAAACTTTTTAGAGCGCTATTGGCAGACCAGAAAAAAATATTTTTTTGTTTTGACAGCGCGTGTTGAGAAAACTCTAGCGAGAACGTGTCAACTAAGAAGTGGCAATGACCGGCTTTGATACCAAATTGACGTAGCGGGATTCCTTCATTCAGAGAGTGACACGGACACAAAATAGACCACCCATGCCCAACACGCTGTAGTCCAACCACACCCACACAAGCATCTATCGTCTCGTCACGGATCGGCTCAAACGCAGCACATAAGAACACTCGGAGGAGTGATTGACTCTAAAATAACGATCACGAAATAGAGTCGGATGATTCCCCAAATCAACATAAAGGTTGCCACTTCTTTTAGAGAGTAAAACATTAGCTAGAAGCCAAGATCCACTCAAGCAAATAGTATCTACCCGATCCGGATTATCGAAGTTTATCAACGATGAAATCAATTTCAGAAATAGCAAGCGATCGTATTTAAAATCACGGAAACAACAATTTCTTAACCTCCACACAATACCAAGCAGGAAATCACAAAGATGAGGGAAGAGAAGTTACCCAACCCATTTTCATGAACACACTAGATAAGGTGGAAGAATCACTCTATCCACGGATCCACCGTCATCACACCGAATGGGCTGCAACCTTCTTCCTTGGAGTCCCACCGAAGGAAGCCACGCCGCCATTGCACCGAAGTAGCTGGAGGAAGCAAAGGGGGCGGCGGCTTCACACCTTGGCCGGCGACTAGGGGGAATCTCCTTGGCCGAACTCTCTCAAATGAGGGTTAGGGTTTCTTTTTAATTCTATAAATCTCATTCTCATAAAAGGGTCTCCATATATAGGAGTTACAACACACATCTATCCATTCAAGATGGAGATGAAATCTCATCCATCCGGGAGGCTAAATACACACCAAATGTTTGTTAAAATGCAGGAAATAAATATTAAAAAGTCCCAAATTGAGTATAAAATTATTAACCAAGCTTAGAATAATTTTATATTCGCACAAAAGTAATTAGAGCATAATATATTAATTAAAATAGTCTTCAAATGGGTTTAGCATGCCGCGAGCGGAGGTTGTAGCGTTGTCTTCCCTTAGCGTCGTCATGGCTCCGAAGGTCTTTATGTTGTAGCGACTCAGCAACTGGATCGTCATCAAGTGGAGGTAGCGGGGCGACGGCATCATTAACACATCCTGCATAATAGTTAAGAACGATTAAATCCATCGTTTGAACATTTTCACCGAATTTTTACAACATTTACAAGTGTAAATTATCATGACGAAACTAATAACACAAGTGGATTTAATGGAGAAAGTTAAATATATCTACAACAGAAAGGACATTCGAAAATTAAAGGACAAGGAGATTACCAGTTACCATCAAGATTGGAAAGAACGGGGAAAAGGGAAAACCACCACTTGCCTTGATTTCACCGGAAAAACTCCTTAAAATCGTTCCTTGTCGTAGATCGGGGGTAAAGAAGATGAGGGGAGTCAAAATACAACAAGAAATAGCCACGATAGAAGTTAGGGCCAAAATCTCTAACGAGAAAAACTCAAGAAATGGTGAAGATCTTACCACGATGGCGAAGCACACGACGAGGGCTTTCTCGATCAACGATCGGTTCACGATTTCGAACACCGCAGCACTGTCGATGGACACCAGAAGAAGTATGGACGGACAACCTCTTTCTCGCTCACGCCGTTGTGGATCAGGAGGTAGACAAAAATCTCGGTCGGTTTAAAGGTGAAGAAGGATAAGAAGTTATTTATACTTAGGGTAATAACATGATAAACAACAAAATAGACCGGATTCGGCGGAAACGGTTTTCCCGAGACAGAAGGAATGGCTTACTCGAGTACTAAGGGATGATTACTCGATTACGGCAAGGGGATTACTCCAATACTAAGACGACTACTCGAGTGCTAAGATGAGTACTCGAGTGCTAAGACGACTACTCGAGTACTACAAGGGGAATACTCGAGTATAAAGCGACTACTCGAGTACCTCAAGAGGATTACTCGAGTAATAGGCAATTCCTCGAGTACAAGGGAAGAATCTCTCGTGTACCAGGATGGAGAATTACTCGAGTGCTAAAACACGACTCGAGAGCATAAGGGGAGTACTCGAGTACTAGCTAGCTACTCGAGTTCTAGAAGATAGGCACGGCTCGAGAATACAGAGAAAAACATTTCTCGAGTTCAGGCGGGGGTTTACTCGAGTACAAGAAAAGGCCTACTCGGGTTCAACAGATACTTCTCGAGAACAATGAGATACTTCTCGAGTAATCAGGCATGCCTTACTCAAGTACTGAAGGTACTTATCGAGAACTCCAGGTCCTCTCAAGAACTGAGCAAGATAGATTTGAAAATTTCAGATTGTCTAAAATTATGGGATAAAGGCAGACTCTGAGAAGTTAGCAGTGGAGACAACCCTAGAATCTGACGCACCAACATAGAGACAATATCAACAAATGCTCACACAAGCAAAAATCAACACAAAGATCTCGACACACCGAGACTCCAAAATGCTCTGGTCGCAATAAAACTGGACAAGATCAAAACCTCAAAACTCATTCCTTTTTTAAGGTAAAACTTCTAATCCCAACAGACGCAAAAACGCACAAACGGTGCAGCGCCAACATCAAAACGAAGATGGGTAATGCCCTAACGTCATAATTATGACGTTGACAAAACAAATAATAACACCTGAAAAATCAGGGGCATTACAGTCACACCCCCTAAAAAGAAGTTTCGTCCCGAAACCTAACACAACCTTAAAACCAAACCCAAACAAAACCCAATTATTACCAAAAACCTGAAGACATACCTGAACTAAGAGAAGAGATGCAGATGAGATTCTCTCATCGCCGATTCCAATTCCCACATCACACTCTCGACGTCTTGATTTCTCCAAAGAAATTTAACCATGGGGATGGTCTTTCTCCGCAACACTCGATCTTGAGAATACAGAATACGAACATGTTCCTCCACATACGAAAGATTGGGCTGAATCTGGGGCACCGTGTCAAGGACTTAACAATCACTAAGGACACACTTCCGTAACTGGCTCACATAGAACACATCATGGACACTAGGAAAGTTAGCAGGCAAATCTAGCCTATAAGAAGACACTTCGATGCGCTCAAGAATCTGGAAAGGTCCTACATACCGGGAGTCTAACTTGTTGTTCCTACCAAACCTTTTAACGCCAGACATCGGAGAAACCTTCAGAAAAACCAAGTCCCCAACAACAAACTTCAGATCGATCCTTCGCCGATTAGCATACTTCTCATAACACTCTTGTGCTATGCGTAGCTTCTCTCAAATATGTGTTACAACACAATTCATCTCTTCAAGGGATTCCAGACGTAACAATGGTCTCTCACAAACCTCAGCCCAAAACAAAGGCGTCCTACAACTCCTCCAGTACAAGGCCTCAAACGGGGCCATTTGCAGACTCTTTTGATAACTATTATTATAAGCAAATTCCATGAGTCTAAGACGCTCATCGCAAGCTCCTTCGTGATCCAATATGTAACACCTGATATATCTTCCACTATCTGATTAACTCGCTCTGTTTGACCATTCGTCTGCGAATGATAGTCGGTGGAATACCTTAAATCGGTACCCAACCCCTCCTATAAGCTCTTCCAAAAATGAGACGTAAACCTAGAGTCTCGATCTAACACGATACTGACAGGAACTCCATACAATCTGATAACCACTTCCAGGTATAATTCAGCTATCTTCTTCATAGAATATCCAATCTTAAAAGGGACGAAGTGAGCACACTTAGTTAATCTATCGACTATTACCCACACCGAGTCATGCCCACGGGGAGATCTTGGTAGACCGGTGATGAAATCCATTGAAATACTCGACCATTTCCAACTTGGAATATCGAGCGGTGTCAATTTACCTCCAGGCCTCCTATGGTCAGCTGATAGTTTGTTTTGTATTTAAGTTATTAGAGTTTGGTTTAGGACTTTATTGTGAATGAAAGTTAGGGTTAGATCTGATATACTCTAGAGGGGGGTGTATAGAGTATCTTGAAACTTTTTGTTGTAAATAAAAAATAGTCCTAAGATAAAATAATCTACCACAGGCTCAGCAAATATAAACTAACTATCACAGACACAACAACCTAACTAGCACAGCTACAGCAAGAACAAAAGAAAAAGATGGAAACTAGACGACACAAGAATTTTATAGTGGTTCCCCAACCTGGGTACATCAACTCTTCTACCACCCTGGTAGGAATCCACTTAGGTTTTTGATCAGGTGACTGCCACCAATGATCTTTTGATCAGGTGCTCAAAAACCAATCCCAAGTCTTTTGATCAGGTGACTTGAAACAAGGAATAACTTTTGAAGGGAGTTAAAGAACCCTTTTTATAGTGGGGGTGAGAGAGTGATGATATCTTCTCTTTCTCAAATACAACTGAGAAGACTTAGTGGATCTTTGATGTTAACAAAGCTCCCCCTGAGATATTGATTTGTTCGGCAAGGTTGGAGCTTTGCTTTAGGTTGAGTAGGCCTTCAATCCTTTAGACTTGACCAGAAGATATACATGAACTTCTTGACTGATAGAGTTGTTGTTGTCCTTGAAGAATCCTGGAATGAAGAAGGGAGAAGACTCTTGATTTTGAATGGATGTTCTTCTTCTTCTTCAGCTGATGTTCTTTCTCTGGTCTACGCTTTTTATTTCTTTACTGTTGTATTGCCCTGTATAATGCTTGTGCTATTTCAGATTCTTGTTCTCTCAATGACTATCTGTGTGTTCTGCGCTTCTATTTTGTGTATCTAGAAGGAAGAAGAAAAATTCTTTTACATTTTCCATGAAATCCCCCTTCTGAATTTTGAATTTCTTCAGCATTGATTACTGACGCCCTTGAGAATGTCTGCATTGATTGATTTCCCCAACTGTCTCATTAAAAATCGGCAAGTAATAATCCTGATGAAGGCCATAATCAATGCTGCTTGTAACGGTAATATTCAGAGAATATTAAGAATTGATTACTCAGGAATTATTGCAATAAAATAAGGATACGAGGAGGAAAAGTGCATGTCTGGAACTGCACATAAATCATCGAGTGAAGAACAGAATTCATCGACCTGGGTCCTGAGTTCGTCGAGCTGAGAAGTTATGTTCGTCAACCAGATAATTGTTGTTCGTCGACCTGAGATCCAAGATCGTCGACGTAAGAACAGATAACTGCTTTCTCTAGAACCTTGCCAATTTTGTGCATCAAGATCGTCGAGCTGAGATTCTAACTTCATCGTCTGGAGTTCAGTGAAATGTTTCTTGTACTTGAAAATGTAGAATTAAATTATCCAGAAATCGTCGACCTGAGAATTAAGTTCGTTGACCTGAGAACTGCTAACTGCTTATTGATACAACTTGTCAAGACTGTGGTCCAATTTCGTTGAGCTGAGAACATGGATTTTTTGACTGGAGTATGATTCTGGACTTAGAATATTTGAAGTAGAGTATCCATAGATCGTCGACCTGAGAACTACGTTCGTTGAGATCAACTTAGAAAATTGTCTCTGAGTTCGTCGAGCTGAGCATGACTTTCGTCGAGCTGAGTTCAACGAACGTCGGACTCATTTCCCGAGTCTTTGAAATTTCTCTAAGTCTTGAGTCTTCTGTAGTCTGTAGATGGCTGGCCCATGTAGTGTTGATTCTAAGGACATGGCCTAAACTCTAGGACACAAACGTGACCTAGCTATACATGTTGGGTCAAACATCCTAGTTTAGTGAACCTAGCCCAAATCCAACTTGGGATCCAACAATCTCCCCCTATTTTGGTGAGGTCACTAAATACAGACACAAAATATTCACAAAGTAAGAAAACATATATCTGGCAGGAAATTTTAAAATATGCAGCCGATATATATGTACAAAAAGTTTTGTATCAAGAATATAAACAGACAGTTTTTAAAATAATCAAAGAGACTAAACAGTTTAAATTTTATTTCTTCTTCTTGGGCTCCTTTGGCATAACCTCCTTACCTTTATCACCAGGCTGTGTAAATTTGATTTCCCTATTTGGGTTTGCTGCTTGAGTTTTTGTCATTGTCATATTAGCAGCTCCAATGATATTAAGGGAGGTAGCCCTTGGCACTACAGATTCTGGATATAGTTTCATGTAGTCATCAACATTAAAATATTTGTTAGCTTTAGGAAACCTGTTGAGTTCTTCATTCCGGTATTTGGACATTGTAGTGTATTCAGAGGGATCCTTCTCTTCAGCTTTTGTTTTGTTGATCATGGATAGGCCGATCAATTCCTGGAATCTGGCCATCCTTGCAGTGGTAGCTGTTTTTGGATCTTCAAAAGGTACAGGAGGAGAGGCAGGTCTCTTTGGCCTTTCAACCTTCTGATGTTCAGTGATTTGTTGTTGTTGTTGTTGATGATGCTTGTTGTTGTTGTTTTTTTTGCTTGCCTGATGAATAGTGCCTCTGCTGGCTGCTTCCTGAAGAAGAAGATCTACCCTACTGTCTTTGATATGTTTGATAATAGGTAGACCTTTGAGATGAAATGCATGTAGCACTAGCAGCAGTTGGAGGAGGAGGAGGAGGAGGGTCTTTCTTGAATCTTTGAGGAGGAGGTGAGTAGTTCCTACTTTTCTTTCTCTCTTTCTGTTGGTTCTTAGATAGCCACATCCTTGTTGGCATACCCTTGTATGGTGTGATTTTCTGAAGTATATAATAGGGAGTATCATTTGTTGGATTTGGTTTTGGAGAAGGAGGTGGAGGGGCTTTCCTTTTCTTGGAGACTTTCTTCGTAGGCTCATCATCAGAATCGTCTTGATCATCTTCATCATCAGAAGAGTCTTGAGGATTATCATATATTGCATTAATCTCTTTCAAAGCATCTGAAGATATCAAGGGTTTTTCTGGCTGGGAAGGAGCTGGAGGAGGAGCTGGAGCTGGAGCTGGAGAACTGTACACATCAATGCTTTTAGCAACTTATTTATTTTCTTCATTCTATTCTTCTATATCAACCATGATCAATTCATCAAGATCAGGCATTGGGGAGTCATCCATAACAAAAGTTGGAGCAGAAATGTCCCTGGGAGGGGATACAACAATGAGGGAATCAGATTTTGGTGGAGATGGAATGGATGGAGCCTCTGAAATAACAAAACTAGCCTTAAGTTTCCTAGCAACCTTGGGGCTTATTGGAGAGGTATATGGGACTATAGCCAAAGATGGCTTTATGTTGTGCTCTGGCAGAAAATTCAAATGAACTGTATCAAAAATGCTCGACAAATTCAAAGATCAACTGTGGGATTTATAATATAATCTCCAACAGTGTCTATCTCAGCCAAAATAGGCTCATCCATATCAGTATCTTATTCTATTAAATCTATTGTGTCAGAAGGATCTGCTACATCTTCTGAAGAGTCAGTAATGAAAGAATAAAGTTCTGCTACAGCTGCTGCTTCTGCTTCTGTTGCTGCTTTTTATGCTACTGCTGCTGCTGTTGTTTTTGCTGCTATATTCACTAGAACTTCTTCATGATGAAGCAACTCCCCCTGATTGGTTGCAGAAGGTCCTGGAGCCAGTACCCCAGAAAAAGGGACAGGGGATAGAAGAGTAACTATGGCAGAGAGATTTTTGATGGAAGTAGTGAGAGGAGCTAGAGCATGAGTTAGAAGATTTTGAAGAGTGGCAGAGATGAAAGCAAGCAAATCCTTAGCAATATCAGAGAAATTTAAATAAAAGGATTATGGAGCAATGGAGCAGTAGGGATTGTGGTGACCACAATTTGAACAAACAGAAAATGCACTAGACATATCTTGGTGTGTGTGGTCAGGTGCAGAAGATGGAATTTCAGTTGTGGGGATGGATTCTTGATGTGGGGATGATGGGGGAATCACTAGCTTGAATGTGTGGGAGGAGAAAAAGGTGTCAGGATCTGTGGTACTTAAATGAGGTGGAAGAGGGGATTGATGTGGGGATGGTTGTGGTGATGGGGAAGGAGACTGTTGTATGGATTCCTGAATGGGGGAAGATGAGATTTCAGTTGATTGGATGGCAGTGAGATTTATTTGAGGAGAGGAAGGAGGTGGAGAATGTGCAGGAGATGGAACTAGTGTAGAAATGTGAAGTGATTGTTGTTGTTGATGTTGAGGAGATGAAGGAATGTTGGAGGTGGAGGGGGCCTCTTCTGGGGTTAGAGGAGCGGATGTGACAGCGCTAGTGCTTTCAGAAGGCCTGGAGGAGGAAGAAGCCTTGGTTGGCTTGGTGATCCTCCTTTCCCATCTGCCAAAGAGAGCAGAGGTGAGCCTTTTGGAGGCATTGATGAACACTGTTGTTGATACAAAGTATTCAGAAGCCCTTTCTTGTAGGAAAATCCCCAGTATTCAGCCGAAGCAAACTTCTTTCTTGGTGTTTTTCCTCTTAACCAAATCAAATAGTAATTGTCCCCAGTAAATTCTTTTCTTATCAACTAATGCAGCCATCACTAAGAACTGCTGACTGGTTATATAATCATGTGCTGTGTGTTTTCCTGACAACATTTTGCCAACCACATCAGCTAAGAACTTGTATTCAGCCGACAAGTTCTTCTTGAGCAGTTTGTTGGGGTTATCGCCACAGTGACCCATTTTATTTAACATACCATTATACTCATCAGCATCAAGTTCAATGTCTTCTTCACCATTTAGCAGACCAAAAATTTCGGTTAGTATATTTAGGGAGAGAGAGACTGAGTTACCTGCAATTGGTCTTGTTATGGAATCGTCGGTTGTTGTAGAAGTAAAAACCCATTCTTTAACCTCAGTCATTGCAATCTTGATTCTAGTCGTCATGAACTTTTTCAGTTGTTGGTCTTCAAACAACTTCAAGATTTCCACGAAGCTTTTATCAGAGAACTGGATGGAATCAAAATCGAAGTCAAATCCCATGTCAAATTTCATTGTAGAGTAAGTAGTAGCCGGAATCGCCATGCTGCACATGTAAGAGAAAAACGAAGATCAAGTGTTATGGAACTGAAAACGCGGGATGAAGGTCGAAGAAAAACCTAGATATATGGTTTTTTAGTATATGAATCGACAAACTCTGTTCCATGAAAAATAAATAATTCTTCGATCTGAGGTCGACGAAAGATGTTGTAGTTAAATAATTCGTCGAGCTTAGTCTGAAGATTTGAGAACATTTTGTCGAGCTCCATTCGACGAAAGTTTTCTGAAGCAGATTCATCGGTCTCTGTTCTACGAAAACACCTTCACTCACAGAGAGTTCGTCGATCTCCATTCGACGAATATCTCATGAACTTTTCCCAGTTCGTCAATCGCCGCTCGACGAACTTTGAAAAATTCTTCGACTGCAGACAAAAATTAAACTAAAGCTTCTCCATTGATCATGCCAAGCTGATTTATAAAGAACAAGTGATTTCTTTCATCCAAGGTTTTGGTGAAAATGTCTACTCTTTGTAAATCAATGTAGATATAGATAAGTTTAATTTTGTTTTTGTCTACACACACTCTAATGAAATGATGCATAATGTCTATATGCTTAGTCCTACTGTGATGGACTGGATTTTGTGCTATGGATATAGCACTTGTGTTATCACATAAGAGAGTTGAATTATTTTAGTTGAAACCATAGTCCAGGAGTTGATTCTGAATTCACAGCATCTGGGAACAGCAACTGCCAGCTGCAATGTATTCTGCTTCAGCAGTTGATGTAGACATTGATGATTGTTTCTTGCAGAACCAAGACACTAATCTCATATTAAGGAACTAGCAAGTCCTTGAGGTACTTTTTCTGTCTACCCTGCATCCTGCAAAGTCAGCATCTAAATATCCATTTAAATCAGATTTTGACTCAGTATGATACCAGAGTCCTAGACTAGGACAACTCTTTATATATCTCAAAATTCTTTTTATAAAGACTAGATGAGATTCTTTAGGGTTCACTTAGAACCTAACACAAAAATATGTGGCAAACATTATGTCAGGTCTACTTGCTGTAAGGTACAGTAGAGACCCAACAATGCCCCTATATAATTTTTGATCAACAGGTTTCCCATATTCATCAGTGTCTATTACAACAATAGTGGTCATGGGTGTTTTCTTAGCTGAGACATCAGCCATCCCAAACTTTTTAATAAGCTCTTTATCATTTTTAACCTGGGAGATGAAAATGCCATCAGGTAGCTGCTTTACTTGGACACCAATAAAGTAGGAGAGCTCACCCATGCTACTCATTTCAAACTAGAATGCATGAGGTTAGAAAACCTTTTGCATAGTTTAGAATCAGTAGACCCAAATATAATGTCATCTACTTATATTTGTACTAACAAAGTTTGATCCTTATGGTGCCGAGTGAATAATGTTTTTTCTATAATGCCTCTATTGAATTTATGCTCTATCAAAAACCTAGCTAAGGTCTCATACCAAGCTCTTGGAGCATGCTTTAGACCATAAAGAGTTTTATGCAATCTAAAAACATATGAAGGTTGGGTTGGAGAGATAAAAGCCGAAGATTGTTCAACATAAAACTCTTCTTGAAGTACTCCATTCAGGAAGACACTCTTAACATCCATTTGATAGACTTTGAACTTCTTGTAGGTAGCATAGGCATGGAAGATCCTCATTGCTTCTAACCTTGGAACTAGTGCAAAAGTTTGGTCATAGTATATCCCTTCTTCTTGCATATAACCTTGAGCAACAAGCCTAGCCTTGTTCCTCACAATTACACCATGGGCATCTAGTTTGTTTCTATATACCCATTTAGTTCCAATGACTGGGTAGTCTTTGGGTCTTGGAACTAAATCCCAAACTCTACATATATCAAATTGGTTGAGTTCCTCTTGCATTGCAATGATCCTGTGGGGATCTTACTCAATATCTTTTATGTATTGTGGCCCAACTTGAGAGAGGAAACAAGCATGCATCACATCTTGGTTGAGTTGATGCCTTGTTTGTACACCTACTATTATGTCTCCAATCACTTGAGATCTAGGGTGATCCCTTAGTGTGACAAGATTTGTGGGTGGAGTTTATTCAGCAACAGTACATTTGGAATTAATTCCTCTTGTAGAATTATCTCTGCTGTTGAATGAAGTTCAACCACTTCTGTGCTTTCTTCTTCACTGTCTTCATCAACCTATAGAGGTCATGGTGATGTAACCTCTTGTGGAAGGTTTAATTCACCCAATTTCTCACACAAGTGAGGTACCTAGAAGGTGCTATTGGTAGAAATCTCTTTCTCCTTATAAGACATGTTAGTCTCATCAAAAGTAACATGAATTGATTCTTCAATTTTTAAAGATGACCTGTTAAATACCCTATAAGCTTTGCTTACTTGGGAATATCCTAAAAAAATTCCCTCTTCAGCCTTAGCTTCAAACTTTCTAATATATTTCTTGTTATTAGTTTGTATATAACATATGCAACCAAATACTTTAAAATATGTGATTTTAGATTTCTTCCCTTTGAGTAATTCATAGGGAGTCCTATTCTTAAGTTTATGTATCAAACTTCTGTTCAGTACATTGTTTGCTGTGCTTACAGCCTCTACCCAAAAGGATAGGGGCATGTAAGCATCTGCAAGTAATGTGCCTACAACTTCAATTAGGGTTATATTCTTCCTTTTAGCTACCCCATTTTGTTGAGGAGTTCTAGGAGCTGAGAAGCAGTGCCTGATACCTTCCTTCTCACAGAACTCATGCATAAGAAGAGACTCAAACACTATACCATAATCACTTCTAATCAATGCAATATTAGTAGAGTACTCAATCTATATGGTCCTGAGAAAATGTGTAAGAACTTTGAATGTATCTGACTTAGATCTCAGAAAGAACACCCAAGTGAATCTTGAGAAGTCATCTACAAAAACTAGAGTATAGGATTTTCCTCCGAGTCTTTGTACAGAAATAGGTCCATGTGTAGCACGTACAAAATCCTAGGTGAATCACTATTATTTTCTGATTAAAAGCTAGATTTAGTTTGCTTTCCTAGTTGACAAGCCCTACAGAGGCCTTCCTTCTTGTAGGGACCAGAAGGTAAACCTCTCACAAGGATGTCTTTAGATAGCCTAACAATGTTTTTCATGTTAACATGTCCTGGCCTTTTATGCCAAATTTCATTTTGATTGCTAACTATATTAAGTAAACATATATATGAAGGTGCATAATGAAAATCTACTATATATATGTTACCTCGTCTATTTCCAATTAAGACAGTTCGTTTTTCTTTATTAGAAATAATACAAGATGTTGAGTTAAAATATACCTGATAACCTTCATCACATAATTGTCTTATAGAGATGAGGTTATGCTTGAGTTAACTTACATATGTCACCATTTTGAAAGTGACTGCTCTAATCTTTACTTCTCCAAAGCCTTTAGACTGGCCACACTTTGAATCACCAAAGATCACCTTTGGTCCTAGCTTGGACTTATAGTTAATAATATTGTCCTTGCTACCAGTCATATGTTTGGAGCATCCACTGTCCAGGTCCCATTTTTGGTTAACAGTTGGACAACACTTTTCCTGTAATGAAAACAGTTAGTTGTTCTTGACCCAGTTTACCTTGGGTCCTTTATATTGTTGATAAGAGAAACTAGATATTACTGAAAATTCAGGTTATGATTTATACCCTAAGGGGTGATATCTTATAGAAGGAATTGTTCAATTAGCAAGTGGATTAAAAGGTTTCCTAGATTGATTTGAGTTGCTGTTATAGTTATAATTTTTATTAAGTCTGTCTGGGTTCGACAAAAAAGTTGTAAGTTCGTCGACCAGAGTTCGACAAAATGGGATGAGATCGTCGATCTCTGCGTAGAGAATGAACAAATTCATTTTCTATGCCCCATGTTCGTCGATCTCTACTCGACTAACCACACACAGTTCGTCGATCGCAGTAAGACGAATAATTATTATATAGATCTGCGTTCAGAGTTCGTCGATTAGAGTTCGATGAACTGGCCACATTTCGTCGATCTAATTTCGACGAAATATGTTGAACTTTATTTTTATCTAAGGTTTTCTGGTTTCTATTTTTGTGATTTTTAAATTTAGGTAATTCTTCTGTGATTTGTTTGTTGTTCATTGCCTCTTTATCCTTAGCTGACACAAATTTAATGGGGGTGGATAATATGTTCTTCTTGAGTATGGGGGGTAAACTTGATGATGCACCCAAGCCCAGTTTGACATTTAGTATGGCATTGACTGTGCTTGTGATGTCCATCATCTTAAGTCTTCTCCCATTGAGAGATTCCTCTAGTTGTTTGGCCTCACATAGCTATGTTTTTAAAGAATTGATTTGTTCATTAGCTAGAGTTAGTTCTTCTTTTATCTTAGTGTTTTCAGAAATCAGGTTTTCTTGATTAGATAATTTATCTCTAAGTGTTTTGATTTCCTTTTCAGAGTTGATTAAATGAATACACAAGGTTTTAAATTCAATTTTGAAAGTATCAAAACTATAATCAAAAGTTGAGAGTACCTAATCAGCTTCTGATTCTGAAGCTCCTTCATTGTCAGATTCTTCTTCATCTGATTGACTTTTGAGGCATCAATGGCCATGAGACAGACTTCTTTGGCCCTTGCCTCCTCTTCCTCTTCACTTGAACTGGAAGATGTGGATTCATCTTCAGTGTCACTCCAGTTTTCAGCTATAGTGCCCTTCTCCTTCTTCTTGTATTTGCTGGAGGAAGGCCTTGAGCTTTGTTGTCTTCTGGAGTCCTTCTCTCTTCTCCTTTCTTCCTTTTGATTCTCTGGACACTCTGAGATAAAGTGTCCATGTTTTCTGCAACCAAAGCAAACCACTTCTTTAGTGGGGGTTTTGTCATGTCTTATCTTATCATCTTGCCTGGATGATTTTCTTCTGAAGTCTTTCCTTTCCATTTTGTAAAATCTTTTTTCAAGGTGACTCATTAGCTCTTCATTTATTGTTGAAGATTCTATCTCCTCAACGGCCATGAATTTCAATTTGTGCTCTTTCCTTGCTGGTGGAGGAGTCCTTTGTTCAGCTGCTTCTCTGTACTTGATTAGCTGCTCATAGGATTTGAGCTTTCCCAATAGAGATTCTGTGGAAATCTCATTTATGCTCCTGGCATCCTTGATTGGCTAGATCCTTAAATCCCATGAGCTTGGGAAGCACATGAGGATTTTATCATTCACCTCAGTGAGGGTGATGTCCTTATCCAAGGTCTTTAACACATTGATTATTGAGCTTAATCTATTGTACATGTCTGCAACAAATTCTGCTTCATCCTTCTTGAAATTCTCATACTGGGATATGAGATTTGACCTTCTGTACTTCCTTTCATCAGCAGAGCTAGCCACCATTTGGTTGAGAGAGTACCAAATGGCCTTGGCTGAAGTGCATTCAACCACCATCTAGAAAATGTCATCAGACATTATTTGGACCAGAATATTCATGGCTTTAGCATCAACAACTTTTGATTTCTTCTAAGCATCAGTCCACTGAGGTGGTGGAACTGCGTGAGTGCTTGAGGATGTTGTAGATGTAGAGGAAGTTGCTTGAGGAGGATCTGTCGAAATAGAGTTGTAGATGTTCTCATCAATAGAATTCATATACAGTTTTATTCTTGCCTTACAGATGGAAAACTTATTTAAGTTGCACACTGGAGGTCTGGTGCTTACATAATCTTTGTTCTATACCATGCTATGTATATACTCCTAATAGAAATAAAATAAAAATCAGATATAACAAGGGATCTTTTGGTTCAAGGGTTAGCTTACACAACCAAAGAAACATGCTTTGATACCAATTGAAAGTTAGGGTTAGATCTGATATACTCTAGAGGGGAGGGGGTGAATAGAGTATCTTGAAACGTTTTGCTGTCAATAAAAAACAGTACTAAGATAAAATAATCTACCGCAGGCTCAGCAAATATAAACTAACTATCACAGACACAGCAACATAACTAGCACAGCCATAGTAAGAACAAAAGAAAAAGATGGAAATTAGATGACACAAGAATTTATAGTGATTCCCCAACCTGGTTACATCCACTCTTCTACCACCATGGTAGAATTTCACTCAGGTTTTTGATTAGGTGACTGCCGCCATTGAGTTTTGATCAGGTGCTCAAAAACCAATCCCAAGTTTTTTGATCAGGTGACTTGCAACCAGGAATAACTTTTGTAGGGACTTAAAGAACCCTTTTTACAGTGTGGGTGAGAGAGTGATGATGTCTTATCTTTCTCAAATACAACTAAGAAGACTTAGTGGATCTTTCATGTTAACAAAGCTCCCCCTGAGATATTGATTTGTTTAGGAAGGGTGGAGCTTTAGTTCAGGGTGAGTAGGCCTTCAATCCTTTAGCCTTGACCAGAAGATATCCAGGAACTTCTTGACTGATAGAGTTGTTATTGTCCTTGAAGAATCCTGGAATGAAGAAGGAAGATGACTCTTGATTTTGAATGGATGTTCTTCTTCTTCTTCAGCTGCTGTTCTTTCTCTGGTCTGGGGCTTTTTGTTTCTTTACTCTTGTATTTCCATGTGTATTGTTTTTGCTATTTTAGATTCTTGTTCTCTCAATGACTATCTGTGTGTTCTACGCTTCTGTTTTGTGTATCGAGAAGGAAGAAGAAAATTTCTTTTATAGTTTCCATGAAATCTTCCTTCTGAATTTTGAATTTCTTCAACATTGATTACTGACGGCCTTGAGAATATCTGCATTGATTTATTTCCCCAACTATCCCATTGAAAATCGACAAGCAATAAACCTTTTGAAGGCCATAATCAATGCTGCTTCTAACGGTAAGATTCAGAGAATATTAAACATTGATTACCAAGGAATTATTGCAATAAAATAAGGACAGAGAGAGGAAAAGTCCATGTTTGGAACTGCACAGAAATCATCGAGTGAAGAACAGAATTCGTCGACGTAGGTCCTGAGTTCATCGCACTGAGAAGTTATGTTCGTTGACCAGATAATTGTTGTTCGTCAACCTGAGATCCAAGATCGTCAACCTAAGAACAGATAACTACTTTCTCTAGAACTTTGCCAATTCTGTGCATCAAGATCCAGAAATCGTCGACCTGAGAATTAAGTTCGTCGACCCCAGAACTGCTAACAGCTTGTTGATACAAGTTATCGAGACTGTGGTCCAAGTTCGTTGAGCTGAGAACTTGGATTTGTCGACTGGAGTATGATTTCGTACTTAGAATATTTGAAGTAGAGTATCCATATATCGTCGACCTGAGAACTACATTCGTCAAGCTCAGCTCAGAAAATTGTCTCTGAGTTCGTCGAGGTGAGCATGACTTTCGTCGAGCTGAGTTCGACGAACGTCGAACTCATTTCCCGAGTCTTTGAAATTTCTCTAAGTCTTGAGTCTTCTGAAGTCTGTAGATGGCTGGTCCATGCAGTGTTGATTCTAAGGACATGGCCTAAACTCTAGGACACAAACATGACCCTGGCTATACATGTTGGGTCAAACATCCTAGTTTAGTGAATCTAGCCCAAATCCAATTAGGGATCCAACAGTGCAAATCTTGTCTTATTAGCTTATATGTCACATCCTCTTGTATTTATTTATGCCACTAATGTTTTTGTGCTCTTTTGCAGGTTTTCTCAATTTTCAGCAAAAATGACCTAACACGGCCACCAACATGGCTGTATCAATGGGCATGTCACTTGTTCCCAAAGAAATCAACCACCAGAGGAAAGTCCAGAGTTCATCCCGAGCAAGACACGACCTCCAACACAGCCGTGTCTCTGGCCGTGTCAAGCTGGCCGTGTCAGCATGAGTCGTGTCAACAGGAGCCGATGACTTTCCAGAGAAGGACATGGCCACCAACACGGCCGTGTCAACCGATCGTGTCATCTTCTCATAAATTTCTATAAATTAAGTCCTTCCCCCTTGTTTCCAGGGGACTCCTGGAGTGTGTAAGGATGTGTTGTCCTTTTGTTTTCTGAAGTTTTTCATGCATTTTCTTAAGTGTTCTTTCTCACCATTTTCATTTTAAGTCTTTTTTAATCATAGCTTATTGCTTTCCTTGTACTAGTTTCTAGTTTCTTTTAGTAGGTTAATGTTAATGATAGCATAGTTTTACTTTTCATGCAGTTGTGATCTCTTATTTTCAAGTTGTAAGATCCTTATGTTCATTAATAAAGAAGTGTTGTTTTCTCTTCCCTTTCTACTTTGTTTTCATTATGTTCTTCTACCCATCTCTTTTCCTCCACTTCACCATCAGTAACTAATCCTCCTTGTACTCGATCTTGATGATCCGAGGTTCGAGTTAATTAAGTTATGATGCTTTAATTCTACTTTTTCTTTTTAGGGTTTAGACCTTGGATTACTCTTGAAAAAACTTTGCTTGGAGATATATCATCGATATATATTTTCCATCTTAGCTTTCATTCTTGGCTATCCGAGAGGCCTATAGTTTGAAGTGAGCACTCAAGAGTAAAGAGAGTTGCATGCACCCCTCGAGAGAGGCAGGCGTTAAATCTCCCAGATTGGAGTGAAATTCAATAGCGGGGTTCACAGCTTAAGCCGAGCTCTAGGACTCCGATTTGGACAAGAGTAGGTCGGACCTTCCTAAACTCAGGTTGGCACATCTTCGAGAGAAGTGTGTTCATGCTTTAGGAACCTCCATGGTCAAGGTACTTTACCTTATTAAGCTAGAGTGTTTTTATCGCATCTGCTTATTCAATTTTTACCTAGGTGATTCTCGATTAAGTATTTATTTTTTCCATCGTTCAACCCCTTATTTTAATCGATAGTTGTGGTATTTCTAGTTTAGTGCCAGTAGTGCTTTCGTTTTATGCAAGTGTTTTCCTTTATCCTTGTAGTCTTTCACTTTTTAGTTAGTAAACAACCTTAGTTCTCGTTCGATAAGATAATAGCGTTCGAGTGAGTAAGATTACTCAACGGTTCCCGGATTTAAATATGACACTTGTGTCCCCTAGCTACAATTCGATAGGTATACCTGCCTAAATGGATTGCTAGTTCGGTTGCTTTTCGTTTCTTAACGAATAGCAGGCCCCCAGGTTTTTGGCATCATTGTCGGGGAAGCAACTTTTGTTGATAATCTGAAAACACGAACCTATTACTTTTATCATTTCTCTTTCTCATCCACCTTCTAAAAATTTTTAAAATCCAAACAAAATATTACCGCTCCTAATAGAAACCCACATCACAATTTTTCTACACCACCTAACTCTCTCGAAAAGGGCAATGTGGCTCTAAATTCCACTACCTTGTCTAGTACCTTGCGAACCCTTTGCGGGGTAGCCCTTGGGAAGTTCGGGAGTTAAATTATGTTAAAAAAATTTCTATTTCTAAAAAATTATTAGCTCTCTTTTTCTAGTTTTTTTTATTTTCTCTCTTTTCATCTTCTCTTCGTTTAGTGCATGACCCGCCGGAATCCGTCGGCTATTTTGGACTTGGACCACGAAATTGAGCGTACTCTTCGGAGAAGATCGCGATTTGAAGGCCCTACTCTCCAAATACCGGTTGAGGATTCCGAGTCACTTTCTACATTAAGAATGGAAGAGCCCCACATGGAGGAAGCCGTGCAAAGGCCTATGTCCTATTATGCACGACCAAATCTCGAGGATATAGAATCTAGCATAGTTCTCCCTGCGATAGCTAATAATAATTTCAAACTGAAGCCTAGCAAAATTCAAATGGTGCAGCAGTATGTGCAATTTGACAGACTTCAAGATGAAGGTCCGAACGCACATATAGCACACGTTCTTGAGATTTCTGACACATTCAAGATAAATGGTGTCACAAATAATGCTATTAGGCTAAGATTATTTCATTTCTCCCTTAGAATTAAGGCTAAGCAGGATAAATGGTGTCACAAATAATGCTATTAGGCTAAGATTATTTCCTTTCTCCCTTAGAATTAAGGCTAAGCAGTGGCTGAACACTCTACCTAAAAATATCGTCACAACATAAACTCAATTAACTGAAAAATTTTTGGCGAAGTATTTTCCGCCAGCTAAAACTGCAAAACTTAGAAACAACATTTTTGCCTTTGGACAAATAGACTTTGAAACCTTATATGAAACCCGGGAAAGATTTAAAGAACTATTAAGACGTTGCCCACATCACGCTCTTCCTATATGGTTACAAGTGCAGACGTTTTATAACGGGCTAATGTTGGGTACATTGGAAAATATGTACCAGATTTGGAGAAGCCCCACCTAACTCAATGATATGCATCAAGTTGTATTTGATGTTATGTTGAGTTATAATGTGCAGGTTAAGAAAATGGAAAGGAAAATTCTCTAAGTACAAGTGTCGAAACTTAGGATTGGCTGTGTCGACACCAAGGGCAAGATTGTGTCGACACCCAGAATTTGTGTCGACACACAGAAAATCTGTCGACAACTCTGTGTCAACACTAAGGGCCAGATTGTGTCGACATTATCAAGAGTTGTGTCGACACACAGAGAAACTGTCGACACATTCCAGAATTATGTCGACAACGACTGTGTCGATACACAAAACTTGTGTCGACACATACCAGAATTCTGTCGACACCAACTTTGTCAAGACAAGGAGTGTTTATGTCGACACACAGGACTTGTATCGACACATTCCACCGAAGCTGTGTCGAGAAGTAAAAGTGAAGCTGTGTTGACAACAATAAGACTTGTGTCGACACACGGACTATATGTGTCGACACATATGAAGTATTCAGTCGACATTCTCTGCTGCTGAGTCAAAGTCCAATGAAGGTAAGTAATACAACTGAAGGCTCGAAAGCTGTCATTACTGACATTGTTGTCACAAATGTCAGAGGTGTCAGAAGAATGTTTGAAACCGGAACAGCCGGTTAAAATGGATAAAGCCTATATATAGATATGCTCTCTCAACAATTGAAACAACAACAACAAGAACAACACATACAGAATAGAGAAAAGTTAATCAAGCTAATCAATTATAATCTCTGAAGGATTGAGAATCCAGAAGAAGAGAAAGATGAAACAGTCAACAAATTGTAGAGAGAGAAAAACAAGAAGGAGAGAAGTTCTCATCTAGTGAAGGCAGATTCTGAACAGTCTTCCTGAAGAATTCGGACAAGTATGAAGAAGAATTCAGATTAATTTCTGAAGGAAGCTGATTGAAGATCAACTCCAACATCAAGAAGATCAATCATACATTGTTCAGATTCAAGAAGCTTTGAAGAAAGCTAAGACAGGTTGATCCTTAAGAAATCAGTTCTATCAAGAACTAATCAAGAAGCCTTCAACCAATTCTCTCTCCATCTGGTTGAAGATATCAACATCTTTTCATCAATAATTTTTATAGGATCTGTAATTGATCTGAGTGTAGGAGATTTACATCTCTGAGTTGTAAGCCTAAATTATAAAAGCTGAGGTAGGACTGAGTGCCTGAGGTAGGGGAATATGTTCCCTGAGTTGTAGGCATATGAAAGAGGCCGAGGTAGCGTTGTTGCCTAAGTTGTAGGAGTGGGGTGTCACTCATAGTTGTAGGCCTATGGAAGAGGCTGAGGTAGGTCTTGTGCCTGAGTTGTAGGAGTGTGGATTCACTCTGAGTTGTAGGAGCAAGTCTTGGTTCTAAGCTGTAAGATCTGCTGATTTGAGAAGAAGGAAGGAAGTTAGGCCGAATCTAGTACACTGCTAGATAGGCGAAGGGCGAAAGTACATGTACCCATCATTTGGGTAACCACTATAAAACTGGTGTGCAATCTGTGAATGTTGTGTATGTGAATGTTGAGTTATATTTTCTGCTGAATACATTTCTAAACTAGATAGAATTATCTGCCTAAGTCAGAAAAAGAATTGAACATATTCACCCCCCCTCCAGTTGTTTAGAACGTCTTGAAACCAATTCTTTCAAGTGGTATCAAAGCGAGGTTCCTCAAAGATTAGACCTAACAGTTAGAGTAGATCTCCAAGGTAGCAATATATTAGGAAAAATGGGTTCCATTGAGAATCATAAGGAGTTTGGTTCCATGAAGTTACCTATATGCAGGAAAGATATTTTTGGCATATGAAAGAAGAGTTAGATTGTTTATGGAAGCTTCAGATCCAAGAATCTACATGACAGTCAAAGAAGGCCATTCATTCTAATGAAAGTCTCAGTTTTTGATGCAAATCTCAAGACACCAAAGGAGTATTCTGAAATGACAAAAGATGAGATCATCTTGGCTACTATGGATAAAAGAGCACAGAATATAATAATCAGTGTCATAGATGATTCAACATTCCAAAATTTGATTCACTGCAAGACCTCCAAAGAAATGTGGGACACCCTGATTGTCTACATGGAGGGTTCAACAGAAGTGAGAGAAAACAAAAAGTCTATGCTGAATCAGGATTATGAAAGTTTTAGACAATCTAAAACAGACATCATAACTGAATGTTATTAGAAATCCTTCAGAATAGTTAATGAATTGATGTCTTATGGAAGAGTATTCGGTACATATGAGTTAAATGATAAGTTTTTGACACAATTAACTAAGGACTGGGATACCAAGATATGTGTCATTAGGGAAATGGCCAGACTAGCAAAAATTTCATCTCCAACATTATTTGGCAAACTGCTTTCTTATGAAATACAGCTAATGGTCAGAAAGGAGGAGGAGAAAAGTAATAAAGTTGATTTCAAAGATAATTCAGTGGCTTTCAAGACTGAAGCCATAAGAAAGGATAGGAGGATGCCTCCATCACCTCCTAGGAAAGCTGCAGAAGTTGTTTCAGAAAGTTCTGACAGTCACACATCAGATAGTCCAAATTCTGATGAAGACCTAGCAGCTTTCTCAAAACAATTTCAAAGGTTTTGAAAAGAAATAGTGGAGATCAAAGCCATCCTCTTCACAATCCAAGGATGATTACTATCAGAAAAACAAATCCTCTAGGAAGGACGGGTATACCTCTAAACCTAGTAAATTATCTTCAACTAAGATTATTTGCTATTGTTGCAACCGGCCTGGATATGTGATAGATGATTGTCCTGACTAATGGAAAGAATCTAATGATAATAAGAAACTAAAAAACAAGGGCAAGAAGGAGAAATCCTTTGTAGCAAAGAAGGAAAAAAACTTGGTCAGATTCTTCATCATCAGATTCTGAGGCTGAAGCTGAAGTTGAAGCTGAAGCATATATAGGACTGTTGGCAACTGAAGGGGAAGTAGAAGAGGCTGAGTTCTTGAAGTGGATGGATTCAGTTAAATGAAATTTAAGAACCATATTGTAAAGGGCCGATGGCCTTGACAGAAGAAGATCAGTGCCAGGATGAGCCTAGACCTAGTAAGGGTGTAGCTCCAGCACTCAAGCAAAGAACCATTGTACCAACGTATAAGAACGCTGACAGCAATGCTGTTAAAACTATACCTAAAAAGAGGTATAATAGATATGAGTGTTGGTGTTGTGGTAAGATAGGGCATTATGCCATGGATTGCTGGCACAACACCAGTATCAGGAGAAATGCCAGCTAACCTATGAGGAAGACTGCTGGTGGGTCCAAGTTGCCATACTCCTATATGTTACTTGGACAGTGGAAATTCCAGGCACATGACTGGAACAAGAAGAATGTTAAAGGATTATACTCACATAGAGAATGGACCCAAAGTGATCTTTGGTGGATCATAAAAAGGGGTCATAAAAGGGTTTGGTAACATTTCTTCTAGTTCTATAACAATCGCTCAAGTGGCTTATGTAAAATGTTTGAAACATAACTTGATAATCATAAGCCAGCTGAGTGATCTCTGGTATGACATTTCATTTATTAAGAATGGGTGTCAGATCAAAAGGACAAGTGATCCGGAGGTGATCTTGTCTGGTTATAGAAAAGGGAATATTTATTGTTTAAATTTTGATTATGAAAACATGAAATCTCCTGTATGTTTAGTTGCAGATGAGAAAGAATCTCAGTGTGTCCAATGGCACAAGATACTAGCTCATCTGAACTATAAGACTATAGGCCAGCTCTATAGTTTAGAATTAGTGAGGAATGGTCCTTAATTTAAGTGCATAAAAGAGGGTATATGTTCAGCTTGTCAAAAAGGCAAGCATACCAAATACTATTTTCATAGTCTTGATACCAAAGACTCTATGAGGTATTTGTACCTCTTGCATATGGATCTATTTGGTCCTATGCCAGTTCATAGTCTAGGTTGGAAAGTCTATACTTTTGTGGTAGTAGATGACTATTCTAGATTTACATGGGTTTTCTTTTTGAGGCAGAAATCTGAAACCCCTACTGTCTTTCATAACTTTGTTAAACAAATTCAGAATGAATTTAACAATTCAGTGGTCAAAATCAGAAGTGACCAGGGAACTGAATTTCAGTCTGAGTGTATGACAAGGTTTTGTGAAGAACTACGGATTCATCAGTAATTCACTTCTCCTAGAACACCTCAGCAAAATGGAATTGCTGAAAGAAATAATAGAATTCTTATTGAGACTGGTAGAACTCTACTAAGTGACACTTCACTCCCAGAAAATTTCTGGGCTGAGGCAGTAAATATGCTTGTCAAGTTCTCAATAGAGCATCTATAACTAATAACCACAAAAAGACTCCCTATGAGATTATGAAGGGCAGAAAACCAAATATATCCTACTTTAGAATCTTTGGTAGCAGGTGTTATGTGCTTAACACTGGCAAGTCTCGCCTAACTAAGTTTGCTCCCAAATCCCAAGATGTGATATTTGTTGGGTACAGCAACAATAGTAAGGCATATAGGGACTACAACTTGACTACATAAGTTGTACAAGAATCTGTTCATGTAGTGTTTGATGAATCTGAGCTAATTAACTGTGAGTTGTCTAGCAATCCTTGTAGCTCAACAGGTTTAAAAGAAAAGTTGGACATGCTGACCGTTAATGAAGTCCAAACTGCAAGGCAGGATGTGGAAAATGATGGTTGTTGTCCAGGGGGAGTACAAGGTCCACAAGCTGACATTGAAGACAATGAAGTTCAGCCTTGTGGAGAAATTTAAGAAGTTCAAATTGCTGATAGGATGTCTCCAGCAATAAGGAATCTAAAGGATCATCCATCACACCAAATCATTGGTGATCCCAGACATGGTGTGCAAACCAGGAGCAAACACATGAACACAGTGCTTTGCTCAAGTTTCCTGTCAGAGTTGGAACCAAAAAGATTTGAAGAAGCCATACAAGACTCCAACTGGATTGATGCAATGCAGGAGGAGCTGAATCAATTTAGAAGGTGTAAAGTATGGGAGCTAGTCCCAAACCAAAGGATCATAATATTATTGAGACAAAGTGGATCTACAGGAATAAATTAGATGAAAATGGCATAATAGTGAAGAACAAAGCAAGACTAGTTGTCAAAGGTTATAGACAGGAAGAGGGCATTGACTTTGATCAGACCTTTGCCCCAGTGGCAAGGTTGGAAGCAATAAGGCTATTCCTTGCCTTTGCTGCTTTCCAAGGTTTCAAAGTATACCAAATGGATGTCAAGTCAGCTTTCCTAAATGGTAATTTGAAAGAAGAAGTCTATGTTCATCAGCCCTCAGATTTTGTTGATCCACTTTATCCTGATTATGTTTATAGACCTAAGAAATCCTTATATGGTTTGAAACAAGCCCCTAGGTCTTGGTATGAAACATTGTCTACTTTCCTCATTGAAAATAAATTCTCAAGGGGAAAATAGACAAGACTCTATTCCTTAGGGAGTCAAAGGGCAAGATGATCGTAGTACAGATTTATGTTGATGACATAATCTTTGGATCTACAGAAAACAACCTTTGTAGGACATTTGCAAAACTTATGCAAGGGAAGTTTGAGATGAGCAGTATGGGTGAGCTCAAATTCTTCTTGGGACTCTAAGTAAGACATACTTGAAAGTCCACCTAGTGTCAACTATGTGCACCTATGGGGGGGGGGAATAGGTGACGTGTAGCGCTTTTGCGGAATTTACGAATGTACCTGCACAATAAAAATAAAAAGCACAGCACACAGAATACACAGGCAATTTATAGTGGTTCCCCGACTTGGGTACATCCACTTTCCCCCTTCGACCTATCTCCCAACAAGGGACGACTCGGTCTCTTCTCCAACAGGATTGAAATCCAATCCCTGCACTATCGGAAGGAACCCTTCCACACATGAGAGTCAACACTCCCACAAAACGGGTTGCACCCAACCCTTACAACACGGAACAAACGTTCCTTTACAACAAAAGTAAATATAGAATGTACACGAGATACAAACTTCGTTTGGAGACTACGGTGTTCCTCTTCGTTCGACGACGTGTTCGTGAAGTCAACGAAGAGTCTACAACCTTGGTCTCTCTTGGAGAGGATCTCCCCGGAACCGGCGGCGGCAACACGAGCGGCGGCTAGCTTCAGGATCGGCGGCTATGATGATGAGAGGCTGCTGAAAATAGAGATCCAATCTTCGTAGCGAAGCAAGCTAGGTCTACCAACGGTCACACGAGGATCGGTCGTCTCGATCGATTCGGATGGGAAGTTTTTCCCGATCAACAAATCGAGAGACAAGAGATCTCTGGATAGACGCGTGAGACTCTAAGCTTGGCTAAGCTTTGTCGCCGGAGATCGGGAAGAAACGCGATCAACAGCGGCGACCACTTGACGCGAGCGGCGGCGGAGGAGCGGAGCGGAAGCGGCGACTTAGGGTTTTTCCGTGCTCGCGTGTTTCTTTTCTCGATACTCCTACTGTTCAAAATACCCGTATATATATACTGTAGATAGATTCAATTTGACCGTTGTGGGACCCACCAGTAAAATCCCGAAAACCGGTCCAGAACACTGACAACGGCAGAATCCGGTTCAGGAAGATCCAGAAAAACGCCCAAGTCAAAATCGGTGAGAATCGAAAGTGAATCTCGCCGAGTCGCCGAGAATCAAAGGTGATTCTCGACGATTCGGCGAGAATCAAAGATGATTCTCGTCGAATTTGCCTTGGTTGCACGCACTGCTTTAGGCCAGGTCGAGACGGCGAGAATCAACCAGTGATTCTCGACGATTCGACGAGAATCACTAGTGATTCTCGCCGAATCGGCGAGAATCACTCTCGTCGATTCTTACTTAGAAGCAGAGGTGCTCGCTTAGAAGTGGCTGGGTCGAGTGCGGCGAGAATCAACTACTGATTCTCGACGAATCGGCGAGAATCCCAAGTGATTCTCGCCGAATCGCGAGAATCACTTGGTGATTCTCGTCGATTTAAACTTAGACGAATTTTCGCCTTTCCACCTATGAGGTGCTCCTTGACCCATCCTTGCTCCTTGTCTGCTCCTGCATATTTACAGCCCTGTGCTTGAAAGTAAGTGCACTCCAATAGAGAGAGTACACGTAGGCCAACACACTGATCTGCTCAACGAGGGATTACGTCGTGCAGACCCGTGTATATTGACCTACTGCACCCTGACATTGGTGTGCACTTAGCGTGGAAAAACTGCAAGCACAACTAGAAAGAGTTTATCAAATACATAGTCTATTGACCTTAGCTTGTCCAGGGGCTTCTTCAAATCAGGTACATTGTGGATACAATACCCAACAATCTCCCCCTATTTGAAGAAGCCTAAACCCTACAAGCTAAGGTGAATAGAGCAAATGGGAATGAAAACCATAAACTTAAAATTGAGTTGAGTGAGTTATCCCTTACCAATACCAATTTCTTGGGAGCAAGCTTGGAGCCACCTTAGCCTTGGCCGAGAGGGTAATCTCCCCCTTTTCGGCTTCTGCAAATCGGGGCGGTAGCATTTGACCCCTTGCTCCCCCTCAGTTCTTGCGTCTGTGCTCACACTTGATTTCCTTGCTCCTCCTCAGATCGTGCACGAGCCTGGAGCTTCTGTAGTCTTCATTCCTCATAATTGAGCATCCCCAATTCAGTCTTGAAAAGATTGAACTTGGCCTCGTCTAAGGGCTTTGTGAATATATCATCAATCTGCTTGTCCGTGGGGATATAACAGAGAGAGATGTCCTTGTTCTCCACGTGCTCCCAAATGAAGTGGTAGCGCACTTCAATATGCTTCGTTCTGTTGTGCGAGATAGGATTGTTGGCAATGGCAATTGCACTGGAGGAGTCGCAGTACATTGGAACTTCCTTGAACTGAAGGTTGTAGTCGGCTAACTGGTTTCTGATCCATAGGAGTTGTGTGCAACAGCTGCCTGCCGAGATGTACTCAGACTCTGCTGTGGAGGTAGCTACACAATTCTGCTTCTTGCTGTTCCATGAGATAAGCCTTCTTCCGAGGAATTGACACGTCCCGGAAGTGCTTTTCCTGTCATCTCTACTCCCTGCAAAATCAGCATCTGAAAAGCCTATTAGCTCGACATCATTGTTTCTCGGGTACCACAAGCCAAGATTAGGAGTACCTTTAAGGTATCTTAGAATTCGCTTTGCAGCGACATAGTGAGATTCCTTAGTGTTCACCTGATATCGGGCACAGACACATGTGGAGAACATAATATCCGGTCTACTGGCAGTAAGGTAGAGCAGGGATCCAATGATGCTTCTGTATTTGGTTTCATCGAAAGGTTTACCTTTCTCATTCTTATCCAGAGACATAGTGGATCCCATTGGAGTCCTCATAGATGTTGCACTATCCATACCGAATTTCTTAAGGAGTTCATTTATGAACTTCGTCTGAGAGATGAAGATTCCATCCGCAGACTGTTTCACTTGAAGTCCTAAGAAATACTTGAGCTCTCCCCTACTGCTCATTTCAAACTTTCCTTGCATAAGTTTAGAAAACCTTTTGCAAAGATTGTTGTCCGTTGAGCCGAATATTATGTCATCGACATAGATTTGCACCAGCAAAATCTTGCCTTTGACTTCCTGAGAAACAATGTTTTATCTATTTTACCTCTGGAGAACTTGTTCTCAAGAAAAAAACTAGATAAAGTCTCATACCAAGCTCGTGGAGCTTGTTTCAACCCATATAAGGCCTTATTAAGAAAAAAAACATGATTGGGATAAGTAGGATCGACAAAACCTGGGGGTTGAGCGACGTATACTTCCTCTTTCAGGTCTCCGTTCAGGAATGCCGATTTCACATCCATTTGATAGACTGTGAATCCTTTGTGTGAAGCATACGCCAGGAACAACCTGATTGCCTCGAGCCTTGCTACTGGTGCGAAGGTCTGGTCGAAGTCAATCCCTTCCTCCTGTCTGTAACCTTGAGCCACCAGCCTGTCCTTGTTCTTTACGATGACACCATGTTCATCCAGCTTGTTTCTGAAGATCCACTTCGTGCCAATCACATTCTGCTTGTATGGTCAGGTGCTCGATGTTAAAATGCTTATGGAGATATCACTTCTGTTATTCCAGATGCATGTTCCAATTCAGTCTTGGAACACCTACTGTCTAGTTCCCCTCATATTTACGGGAACCTAGACTACCCTGCAAGAAAGAATTACCTTACCTTAGGAACCCAAATCATATTGGGTCCTAGGTTCCTGTTAGCATAAGCACGCAACAGCCTTCCTTCAGAAAACCTGTCAGGAAGACTACCTCTATCCCGTGAATGTGGGTAAGCCCTTGCCGTTGGCACAGAGGGGTTGTGCCAACAGTCGACGGCAAAGTGTCCCACTTTGCCACAGCACCAACATGGGTGAATGTTGTATCGCCGTTTCCGACCCGATCTAGTGACTGAGGTAGTCACGGTTCTAGGTCTAAACGGGATAGAGCATGATCTCCTCACTAAATTTCCTCTTCCATCGTGATACGTGGAAGGGTGGAAGGAATGCATGTTGTGAGCGTCATGAGGCCGGGAAGGTGGTGCCCTCCTTTCAGGCATCCCCCTTTCAGAGGCCCCATGAAAACTTACACCATGACTTCTAACCTCCCTATCCTGTGTCCTCTGGTGGTGAGAAATGTTCTGTGAGCTAGGACATGCAGATTCGCACCGAATTGGGGCAGTGGCAGTGAATACAAAGGGCTCAGAAGGAGCCTTAGGTATTCTCTCATGGGTGGCCACGACGGCCCTTGCACTACGGGTGTCTCCACATGGGGACAGATCACCCTTGCAGTGACCACGACTATTCCTGTGGTCATACCTGAAGGCATGATGAGTTGCCTTCCTGCTTGGAGTGGGGGGTCGGAATACCGTTTCCCCATTTCTCCACGAATTAATAATCCGGGAGATCCACCCATTTTCTTGCTTTCTCTTTATAGCATCAACCTTGGAAAAGTTTGATACTATTCTTTTCTCATTTTCTAGACTACTCTCTAGAGCTGAGATCTTAGAGTCCTTGACCTTGTTGGATGCCAATTGGAGAACCAACAAGATCTTCAGTCGAGCAATCTCTTGAGCTTGCTCCTCAGCAAGTAGGTTGCTTTCCTGAAGGGCTCTCTTCAGGGAATCAGAATTTTCTGGAGGAGAGCAGTTTCTGTCTTCAGAAGGTTCAAAAGATATGGGGCAGGATGAAGATGTTACCTGCTCATCTATGTTATTGTCATTAGAGCCAGTGACCATTGTTTCATCCTCATCAGAGCTGCTTTTCTCACTGGCCTCGTCAGTCTCTGACACGGACACTGGAGCTCTGATGCTGTCCGAGTGATGCTTGCCTTCATCTTCAGAGGTGAGGACCCCACATAGGCTTCCTCCTCAGGTTGACAGCATATTCTAGCTTTCTCTGACTCCCCCATCCACTCTGATATCATCAACCACATGGATTTAGTCGTCCTACATTTTGCTAATCTAGAGCGAGAAGCTCCAGACTAGATATCCAAGATAATTTGACGAATCCTCTCGTCCAAGTTAAATAGGGACAGTTCTGTCTCTGACATCTCAGCAATGCACATGGGCACTTGGATCCCAGAGTCGGAGGTCTTCATGGGAATGAACGGACCCTCTTCCAGGATGAAGGATGCTCGAGGATCGATTGCATCAAGGTGAAATGACACTCTCATCCTCCAGATGGGATAATAATCCTTTGTGCATGCGGGGAGTTTGAGTGGCGGTATCTCATAATCCAACTCCATGCCTCTGACACTGGTGGCAGGATTCTACTCAAGGTGTTAACCTTTTTGATGAGCAACCTCGCTCTGATACCACTTAAAAGTCCACCTAGTGTCAACTATGTGCACCTATGGGGGGGGGGAATAGGTGATGTGTAGCGCTTTTGTGGAATTTACGAATGTACCTGCACAATAAAAATAAAAAGCACAGCACACAGAATACACAGACAATTTATAGTGGTTCCCCGACTTGGGTACATCCACTTTCCCCCTTCGACCTATCTCCCAACAAGGGACGACTCGGTCTCTTCTCCAACAGGATTGAAATCCAATCCCTGCACTATCGGAAGGAACCCTTCCACACGTGAGAGTCAACACTCCCACAAAACGGGTTGCACCCAACCCTTACAACACGGAACAAACGTTCCTTTACAACAAAAGTAAATATAGAATGTACACGAGATACAAACTTCGTTTGGAGACTACGGTGTTCCTCTTCGTTCGACGACGTGTTCATGAAGTCAACGAAGAGTCTACAACCTTGGTCTCTCTTGGAGAGGATCTCCCCGGAACTGGCGGCGGCAACACGAGCGGCGGCTAGCTTCGGGATCGGCGGCTATGATGATGAGTGGCTGCTGAAAATAGAGATCCAATCTTCGTAGCGAAGCAAGCTAGGTCTACCAACGGTCACACGAGGATCGGTCGTCTCGATCGATTCGGATGGGAAGTTTTTCCCGATCAACAAATCGAGAGACAAGAGATCTCTGGATAGACGCGTGAGACTCTAAGCTTGGCTAAGCTTCTGTCACCGGAGATCGGGAAGAAACGCGATCAACAGCGGTGACCACTTGACGCGAGCGGCGGCGGCGGAGCGGAGCGGAAGCGGCGACTTAGGGTTTTTCCGTGCTCGCGTGTTTCTTTTCTCGATACTCCTACTGTTCAAAATACCCGTATATATATACTGTAGATAGATTCAATTTGACCGTTGTGGGACCCACCAGTAAAATCCCGAAAACCGGTCCAGAACACTGACAGCGGCAGAATCCGGTTCAGGAAGATCCAGAAAAACGCCCAAGTCAAAATCGGTGAGAATCGAAAGTGAATCTCGCCGAGTCGCCGAGAATCAAAGGTGATTCTCGACGATTCGGCGAGAATCAAAGATGATTCTCGTCGAATTTGCCTTGGTTGCACGCACTGCTTTAGGCCAGGTCGAGACGGCGAGAATCAACCAGTGATTCTCGACGATTCGACGAGAATCACTACTGATTCTCGCCGAATCGTCGAGAATCACTTGGTGATTCTCGTCGATTCTTACTTAGAAGCAGAGGTGCTCGCTTAGAAGTGGCTGGGTTGAGTGCGGCGAGAATCAACTACTGATTCTCGACAAATCGGCGAGAATCCCAAGTGATTCTCGCCGAATCGGCGAGAATCACTTGGTGATTCTCGTCGATTTAAACTCAGACGAATTTTCGTCTTTCCACCTATGAGGTGCTCCTTGACCCATCCTTGCTCCTTGTCTGCTCCTGCATATTTACAGCCCTGTGCTTGAAAGTAAGTGCACTCCAATAGAGAGAGTACACGTAGGCCAACACACTGATCTGCTCAACGAGGGATTACGTCGTGCAGACCCGTGTATATTGACCTACTGCACCCTGACATTGGTGTGCACTTAGCGTGGAAAAACTGCAAGCACAACTAGAAAGAGTTTATCAAATACATAGTCTATTGACCTTAGCTTGTCCAGGGGCTTCTTCAAATCAGGTACATTGTGGATACAATACCCAACAAGACTGATGATGCTTTCTCCATATCATAGTCTAAGTTCACCAAGGAGTTAATTAAGAAATACGGTATGGAGTCATCCACCACCATGAGAACTCCAATGGCGACAAGTATGCCTTTAGGCAAAGATGATGCAGGAAAACATGTAGTTGAGTCTTTGTATAGAGGGATAATTTGCTCCCTCCTATACTTAAATGCCAGTAGACCAGACATTATGTATGCTACATGTGTTTGTGCTAGGTACCAAGCAAGCCCTAGAGAATCTCATTATACTACAATCAAAAGAATATTGAGATATTTTAAGGGCACACGTAATCATGGTCTTTGGTACCCTAAGAATAGAGACTTTCTACTGACTGGTTTTTCAGATGCAGACTTTGCAGGTTGCAAAGAAGATAGAAAGAGCACCACTGGTACATGTCAGTTTCTAGGTGGTAGATTGGTATCATGGAGCAGTTAGAAGCAGACTAGTGTGGCAATTTCCACTGCAGAGTCTGAGTATATTGCTGCAGGCAGCTGCTGCGCTCAGCTTTTATGGATTCAACATCAACTTGAAGACTATGGTCTCAAGATAAGTAGAACTCCACTATTTTGTGATTCTACAAGTGCAATTTCTATTGCTAAAAACCCTGTATCACATAACAGAACAAATCATATAGAAATTAGATTTCACTTCATTAGAGAGCATGTTGAAAAAGAAGATATTAGATTGGAATTTGTCACCACTAATAATCAAATTGCTGACATGTTTACTAAACCACTAGATGAAACTAAATTCAATTATTTCAAAATTGAATTTGGCACATTAAACCTAGAGTAACTTAGTAATTCTGGCTAAATAAGTCAATGTTGACATATAGTAGTGTATGTCGACACAAAAGGAAATCTGTGTCGACATATAGTAGTTTGTGTCGACACTTAAGGTAAGTTGTATCGACACAACAAAATAGTGCTGAGATAGTGGTGTCAACACTCAGAGATTGGTGTCGACACATAGAATTTCTATCATTTAGATAGTTGTGTCGACACATACCGAAGTCTGTGCCGACACACATATATTAGAGTCTACTATTAAAAAGTCTGTGTCGACACATCACAAACTGTGCCGACACATAGTGTTGTCTAACTCTGTCGAGACATTAGAAGTCTGTGTCTACACAATCTCTACAGTGTCGACACATTAAGTATCTATTAGCCCGCCTTTTGACCTTCTGTGTTGACAAACATATAAATAGGTCACGAAACAACTTTGTCTACTAAGCTCTCAACAGTTTTCGAGACCAAATCCTTGAGTCGACAAACCTTCATCTCTCTTCTCCTCAAATTTCTCGTCATCAATGGCGCCCAAGTTGGAGACCAACGTCAACGAAGGCTATGAGTTAGTTCGTAATGCTTTTGGAAGTGCAGCGACTGAGATTAGAAATGTGATAACCTTAATCCAAGAAAATGGTTTAGAATATCTAGTTTCCGAACCTACCAAGATCTGGAAGACAGAAATTCTTGAATTCTATACAAAAGCAACCTTGGATTCAACTGGATTGAAGATTAGGTCATCAATTCAAGGAAGCAAGGTGAAACTTACCCAAAAGCATCTGAGGAAAACACTCCAATTGCCTAGGACTCAGGAAGATGATGAAGTTACATCTTTAATGACAAAAGAAGCTCTTCAATGGTGTGGCCTGGATCCCACCACTAAGATTGAATCATCAATGCAAAGGAAGGGAATAAACTCACAAGGAAAGTTTCTCTCATAGATTGTGGGAAAAGTAATTCTCTGCAAACCAGGTGGACATGATAGGATCTCAGCCTATATGTTCTACTTGATGACCAGAATTATTTTCAGAATAAAAACTAACTGGTCTGTAGTGATTTTTGATAAGATCAAGGAAAGCTTGAAGAAACCTAATCTAGGTAGAATTCTGAGTTTGCATCTGGCAACAAATATTCCTAAAGTGCTGAACCACACAACTGGTTCTAGAATAAACTACATGAGAAGGATGGATATGAAAATATTATCCAGGTGGGAAAGAGTTTTGACAAAAGATTGTTCTACACCACAGAAACAACTACAACAAAAAAAGAGAAAGACAACACCCAGGAAGCCTGAATCTTCTAGTGATTCAGAAGAACAAGTAATCTTCAGTTTAGATGAAGACCAACAAGAATCTATAAGGAAATCATTTGCTCCTAAGAATGTAGATGATAGTCAGATTCAGGGGGAGTATATTTCAAAAAGCACCATCCCACTGGGTCAAGTTCAGGATGTGCCTCCTCTAGGGGGAGCTAATGAACTTTCACCAGTTCAACAAGAGGTCTTGCCTCCAGAAAGTGCTCCTGAGAAAGAGCAGCATGCCTTAGAGAGTGAAACAGCCATTCAAACAATTCTTGAGATAATAAATGATATTAATCAAACTATACTAGATATTGAGCCAGATACACTAACTGTGCTTCTAACTAATGTTGAACAGACACACCTTGACAACATTACTGCACAGGATGTATCTATGGATAATACATCTGCAATAGATGACACTCCATTAAATGTACAAGATAGAGATATTCCTCCAGTTCAACTACAAAAAGAATTCACTCTTGAGGAATTATTCCCTGATTTACAAGAAATCGGAACTGAGGAAGTAGTGCCAAGAACTGAGGGGGAGGAGCAAGGGACTCAGGGGGAGTTGCCAAGTACTGACAAGGAGCTGCCCTCAAGTCCAAAGGACACAGGTGAATCTAGAAAGTTCTTCTGAATCTGATGATGGAGAAGCACTAAGTGCAAAGAAGAGAAAACTAATTGTTTACAAGAAGAAAATCTCAACTTATAAGAAAGCTTTACAGACACACTCACAACCCTCAGCTCCAATAGTTGATTTCAGTTCACTGTTGGTTGCTCTTCAAATTAAAATGGATGAGCAAAGAGCAGCCATGGAAAAATATATGGATGAAAGCCATAAGGACCTTCAATTCACTTTGGATCAATATATAAAATCCATCAGATTTGAAGTTAACCAACATAAGAAGGAGATGACAGATTGCTTCCATAAAGAAGGTAATGTTGTAGTTTATCTGGCAAAACAACAACAAGAGGCAAGGACACAGATTGATGATATAGTGGTCAAGCAAGGATATGTCCTAGAAAATCAACTTAGAATGAATGATAATCTTACTGAATCACATAGTGTGATTGTTACTGAGTTAAAGAATAAAGCAACTGCATTAACTAAGGAAAGTGCTAAAGAGAAGTCAGAATTTGATAAGTAACTTCAAGAAGATTTAGCCACTGTCCAATCAGCCATTCAAGCCTCTCAGAAAATAATATCTGCTCAGCTACAGAAGTTTAAAGTTTATTATACTGAAGGAACCAATTATCTAGTTGATTAGATTAGGTTCCAAAAAGATGACTTAAGAGATCATATTGAAAGAGAAGTCATAAAGGGGGAGAGGGTGATAGTCAATGCTAGCTCAGAGCATGCCAAATGGATAACAAATGCTGTTAGAGCAACTCTGGGATATCCACCCCTATGTGATGATGATAATCCAGCTGAGTCAGGTATTCAAGCTGCAGGAATTGAAGGGGGTCAGCAGGAGGTAGCTCAAATCATATACCCCCCTGCCTGGCAAGCTGTCAAAGATAAAATGTATGATAGAGGAAAGTGGTATTCTGAAGTTGAATGGAACAAATATCTGCAGAGACAAGATGTGATACATTAATTCAGAAGGAATCACAAGGTTGGGAAAATACCTGCTACAGCTGTAGAGCCCAGTAAATACTTTCCCAAGCCTTATCACTATTTTGAAAGGCAAAAAGTTAATCCTGAAGAACTTAAGAAGAAGGATCTCAAAGGCAAGAAGCCAGCTAAAGATACTGAAGCACCAGTACAAGAAAGAGTCCAGTCTGGAAAAGGCATAGTGATCAAGGAGCCTGATCAGCCTTAGGATAAATTTACTAGATTTTTATAACATTGTAATCTTCAGTTTTAAACTCCATATAATCTGTTGACAACAAACTTTTGCGAAGTTTAAACAAAACAATGATTCATTCTTGTTATTGTTGTATCATATTCTGTGATGATATTATTTACTTGTTTTGTTTATATGTTTCCCGGGCATTGAATGTTTTTATACATCATATTATTAATTTTATTAAAGTGATGTATATCATTGACTAAGGGTTATGACTTCTCCAAATAGGGGGAGATTGTTGGGTATATTGAAAAATGTGTACCAGATTTGGAGAAGCTTCACGTAACTCAATGATATGCATCAAGTTGTATTTGATGTTGTGTTGAGCTATCATGTGTAGGATAAGTAAATGGAATGGAAAATTCTCTAAGTACAAGTGTCGATACTTGGGAATGGCTGTGTCGACACCAAGGGCAAGATTGTGTCAACACCCAGAATTTGTGTCGACACACAGAAAATCTGTCGATAACTCTGTGTCGAAACTAAGGTCCAGATTATGTCGACATTATTAGGAGCTATGTCGACACACAGAGAAGCTGTCGACATATTCCAGAATTCTGTCGACAATGACTGTGTCGACACACAGAACTTGTGTCGACACATACCAGAATTCTGTCGACACCAACTTTGTCAATACATGGAGTGTTTGTGTTGACACACAGGACTTGTGTCAACACATTCCATAGAAGCTGTGTCGAGAAGTAAAAGTGAAACTGTGTCGACAACAACAAGACTTGTGTCGACACATGGACTATGTGTGTCGACACATATGAAGTATTCAGTCGACATTCTCTGCTGCTGAGTCAAAGTCCAATGAATGCTGAAGTAATACAACTGAAAACTTGTCAGCTGTCATTACTGACATTATTGTCACATTTGTAGAGGTGCCAGAAGACTGTTTGAAACCGGAACAGCCGATTAGCATGGATGAAGCCTATATATATAGATATGCTCCCTCAACGATTGAAACAACAACAAGAAGAACAACACATACATAACAGAGAAAAGTTAATCAAGCAAATCAATTATAATCTCTAAAGGATTGAAAATCTAGAAGAAGAAAAAGAAGAAACAGTCAACAGATTGTAGAGAGAGAAAAATAAGAAGGAGAGAAGTTCTCATCCAATGAAGGCAGATTCCGAACAGTCTGCCTGAAGAATTCAGATCAAGTCTGAAGAAGAATTCAGATTAATTTCTGAAGGAAGCTGATTGAAGATCAACTCCAACATCAAGAAGATCAACCCTACTTTGTTCATATTCAATAAGCTTTGAAGAAAGCTAAGAAAGATTGATCCTTAAGAAATCAGTTCTATCATGAACTGATCAAGAAGCCTTCAAGCAATTCTCTCTCCATCTGGTTGAAGATATCAACATATTTTCATCAATAATTTTTGTAGGATCTGTAATAGATCTGAGTGTAGGAGATTTATATCTCTGAGTTGTAAGCCTATATTATAAATGCTGAGTTAGGGTTGAGTGCCTGAGGTAGGGTAATATGTTCCCTGAGTTGTAGGCCTGTGAAAGAGGCTGAGGTAGGGCTGTTGCCTGAGTTGTAGGAGTGGGGTGTCACTCTGAGTTGTAGGCCTGTAGAAGAGGCTGATGTAGGGCTTGTGCCTGAGTTGTAGGAGTGTGGATTCACTCTGAGTTGTAGGAACCAGTCTTGATTCTGAGCTGTAAGATTTGCGGATCTGAGAAGAAGGAAGGAAGTTAGGCGGAATCTAGTACACTGCTAGATAGGAGAAGGGGGAAAGTGGATGCACCCATCATTTGGGGAACCACTATAAAACTGGTTTGCAATATGTGAATATTGTGTATGTGAATGTTGTGTTGTATTTTTTGCTGAATACATTGCTAAACTAGATAAAATTATCTGCCTAAGTCAGAAAAAGAATTGAACCTATTCACCCCCCCCCCCCCCCGAGGTGTTTGGAACATTTTGAAACCAATTCTTTCAGCTAAATCAAAGTACAAAGCAAATGATAGACGCAGCTTCCGGTGGTACTTTAAACCACAAAACCCCGAAAGCAGCTCTTAAGCTTTTTGAGGACATGGCCATGAACACCTACCAATGGAATGTGCCTAGGTCCCGCACAAACAAACCTCCAGGTATCTTTGAAGTGGACAACGTCTCCCAACTAGCTCTGCAAGTAGAAATATTAAGCAAACAAATTACGGAGATGACTGCTGCCTCCGCCCATCAAGTATGTGAATCTATAACTCCTGCTCCATAACAATTAGATTATGTTAATAATAATATGCCTAAAAATGCTTTTAATAATTTTTCTGCTGCGAATTTTCATCCTCCTGGTTTTTTTTTCCAAATAGTTATAATCCTACTTAAAAAATCACCCGAATTTTTCGTGGAGTAATCCATCGAACGCAATGTGCCCACTGCCACAAAATGATTTTTCTGCACTGCCTCAACCTCTTCAGAACTTTCCAAAACCTCCAAGCTTGGAGGAGTTACTTTATAAATATATTACCACAAATGAAGCTACTATATGAACCATAACTGGAAGCGTTAAAAGATTATAAAAACAAGTATGAAAGCTCGCTAAAATAATTTTTGAATGACCTGCAGGGTCCCTTCCTTCCAATACTGAGCCCAACTCGAGAGAGAAAGCGAAAGCTATAACTCTTCGGAGTGGAAAGCAAGTTTCCGGTATGGTTAGCAAAGAGCCCGAGGCAAGCTCTGCCCCTGTTTTAAAAAATCAAAGCTCCCCTCCCGCTTTAAAAATTCCATCCTCTGCTGAAGAAGTTATCACCACTAATTTAGAAAAAGATCTCACTCCACCAGCCACCTTTAAAAATAATCCAACCCTGTCATACCCTTCCGAACTTAATAAACAACATCAGGATGATAAATACTCTCGTTTCTTAAAAATGTTTAAGCAAATCTACATAAACCTACCCTTACAGAAGCGATCTCCCAGATGTTGAAGTACGCTAAGTATCTTAAGGACCTCCTGACCAATAAGAAGAAGTTAGAAAACATTTCGCATATCACAATTAACGCCGAGTGCTCTGCGGTCTTGACAAAAGTTTTACTGAAGAATATCAGTGATCCGGGTAGTTTTTTTATCCTATGTGTCTTTGGTGATCTTTTTGTCAAGCACGCATTAGCCGACTTAGGTGCGAGTATAAAACTGATGCCCCTTTCGTTGTTTAAGAAGTTAAGAATTGGTAGCCTCAACCCCACACGCTTGAGTATCCAGCTAACTGATAGATCCGTCAAGTACCCATTAGGAATAGTGGAGGATGTCTTAGTTAAAGTTGACAAGTTCATCTTCAGGGTCGACTTCGTCATATTGCACATCGAAGAAGACCTCGAGGTTCCCTTGATCCTTGGCCGACCCTTCCTTGCCACCTCCTGAGCCATCATTGACGTAAGCAATGGTAAGCTCTTCCTTCACGTAGGCGACGACGAAGTAACTTTCTCTATCACGCCCTCGATGAAGAACACCCTAGCAAATGATGACTCCTGTTTTTTCGTAGATGTCGTAAGTGATGGATCCTCCTATTGCCTCTATGAATTTGAAAAAGAATTTTCTGATTTTTGTTCTTCCTCGACTCTTCCAACTGAATCGCTACACCTAAGTGAAGAATCCTCCTATCGCATCTCTGAATTTGAAAAAGAATTTTCTGATTTTTGTTCCTCCTCTACTTTTCCAACAAAATCGCTGCAAGAACCGTCATGGGCACCGGCTCCACCCCTTTTAATTTTACACATAAAAAAGTCTACGAGGACATAGTTTTTGAAAAAGAAAGAATTTCTAAAACCTCGTATGAAGAACTCCCTACCCTAGAATTGAAAGAACTCCTCGAACATCTTAGATATGCTTTCTTAGAAAAGGACTTCAAGCTACCAGTAATAGTTTCGGCCTACCTCACGGATGCGCAAAATGATAAACTCCTTTTAGTTTTACCTAAGCATCGTCGAGCTATTGCATGGCAAATTTCTGATATCAAGGGCATAAGCCATCTTTTTGCACTCACAAAATCTTAATGGAAGATAATTCACGTAACTCCATACAACCTCAGTGACGTATAAACCCGAACATGAAAGAAATAGTAAAGGGCAAGGTTATGAAATTGTTAGACGCGGGAATTATCTATGCTATATCAGATAGTAAGTGGGTTAGCCCTGTCCTGGTAGTGCCGAAGAAGGGAGGGATAAATGTAGTTGTAAATGAAAATTATGATTTAATCCCAACACGGAAGGTGATGGGGTGGTGAATGTGTATAAATTATCGTAAGTTAAATGACGCCACCCGCAAGGATCACTTTCCTTTGTCGTTCATCGATCAGATTTTAGAACAATTATCCGGCCATAGATTTTATTGTTTTCTTGATGATCTCTCAGTGTATTTTCAAATCCCCATCGCTCCCGTGGTCCAGGAGAAAACTACGTTTACTTATCCCTTTGGCACCTTCGCTTAATGAAGGATTTCGTTTGGATTGTGCAAAGCGCCAGCTACATTCCAGTGATGTATGCTCACTATATTTGACAAATACATAGAAAGCGTTATGAAGGTATTCATGGATGATTTCTCCTTGTTCGGTGACGCTTTTGATAGTTGTTTAGAAAACCTCAAAAAAGTCTTAGAAAGATGCGAAGAAACTAACCTTGCCGTAAATTGGGAAAAATGTCATTTTATGGTGAGGAAAGGGTTAGTTTTGGGTCATAAAATTTTTGCAAGAGGTATTGAAGTAGACGTTGCTACGATAGAAGTTATTGAGAAGATGCCACCTCCTACGAACATCAATGCTATAAGAAGTTTCCTAGGACATGCTGGCTTTTAATGTCGTTTCACAAAGGACTTCTCAAAGATCACCAAACCCCTTACCCATCTCTTAGAAAAAGACGCCCATTCATTTTTGATGACCTTTGCCTTGCTGCTTTTAATTTAATAAAGGAAAAATTAAGTAATTCCTCGATTATGATAGCTCCGGTGTGGGACCTTCCCTTTGAGATAATGTGCGATGCAAGTAGTTTTGCAGTGGGAGCCGTATTAGGTCAATGCATATCTAAAAACTTTCACCCTATCTATTATGCAAGTAAGATACTCACATCTTCAAAAGAAAATTACACCACAACCGAGAAGGAGCTCCTAGCTGTAGTATTCATTTTTGATAAATTCCGCCCTTGAATTACACTTTCAAAAATTATCATTTTTACGGACCACTCGACCATCAAATATTTTCTTGCCAAAACGGATGCCAAGACGCGCTTTATTCGCTAGGTCTTACTCCTTCAGAAGTTTGACTTAGAAATCCGTGATAAGCGAGGAGCTGAGAATTTGGCCGCCGACCACCTCTCGCTCCTAGATAATCCTTTTATTGAAAATCTAGATGAAATATCTTTTAATGACTATTTTCCTGATGAGAAGCTACTTTCAATTAGCACTTCTCCTTCTCCTTGGTTTGCACACATTGGCAACTACTTAGTGGCTCGTATGCTCCCAAATGAGTTCTCCACTCAACAAAAGAAGAAATTCTTTTCTGAGTTGAAGAATAATTTTTGGGAGGACCCGTATATTTTCAGAGTCTGTGCAGACCAAGTGATAAGAAGATGTGTTTCTTATAAAGAAGGATTAGATATTTTAAAAAACTTAGAAGAAGGTCCGACTAGTGGGCACTATCAAGCTTCTTGCACCGCTCACAAGGCGATTTGCACGGGTTTTTACTGGCCTAGATAGTTTAAAGATGCGCAAGCCTTTGTGAGTAGGTGTGATAGTTTCCAACGGTCAGGCAACATTTCCAATAAAAATGAAATGCCACAAAATTATTTCCTTGAGTGCGAAATTTTTGACCTCTGGGGAATTGATTTTGTTGGCCCTCTTCCTTCTAGCTTTGGAAATAAGTATATTTTAGTTGCCGTTGATTATGTTTCACGATGGGCCGAAGCCCAAGCTCTTCCTACGAACGACTCCCGAGTTGTAGTTACTTTCTTAAAAAAAATTATTCTCTCGATTCGGTATGTCGTGCACCATCGTTAGCGATAGGTGTTCCCATTTCTATAACGCGAAGTTTTCTAAAATTCTTACTAAATACAGCGTTACACATAAGCTTTCAACCGCCTACCACCACCAAACTAACGGACAAGTCAAAGTAGTGAACAAAGAAATAAAAAGAATATTAGAAAATACTGTTTCAACTTCTAGGAAAGACTGGTCAACCAAATTAGATGATGCTCTACAGGCCTACCGAACAGCGTTCAAAACCGCCCTCAGATGTATGCCGTATCGGATGGTTTATGGAAAATCATTCCATTTACCCGTAGAATTAGAACACCGCGCTTTTTGGGCGTTGCGATTCTTAAACTTTGATCCCCACTCTGTCGGCGACCTTAGAAAATTTCAACTCAACAAACTCGATGAGTGGCGCTCTTACGCATACGAAAATAACAAACTTTATTAAGAGCGGACAAAACGCTTTCACGATAAGCACTTAAGGCACCCGAAAACCTTTAAGCCGGGCAACCAGGTTCTTCTTTATAATTCTCGTTTACGTTTATTTCCTGGAAAATTAAAGTCACGATGGTCTGGGCCGTTTTATGTCTTAGAAGGTTTTCCTTATGGTACTATTTTAATTTCACACCCTGATAAGGGCAATTTCAAAGTGAATGGTCAGCATCTTAAACTATATTTTTCTTGTGATGATGATGTCAGTCCGAACAATGTTAAATTTCTTCTGCATGAACTTTGAACTCTAACTTGAGAATATTTTGTTTTTGTTAAAAACTTTAATTTTTTATTTTGGACAAAATATTTTTGGACAATATTTTATGATACGTCGAGCTCAAATGATGTTTTAAACAAATGGTGCTCTTGGGAGGCAACCCAAGTTATCTTTTTTTTTTATTTCTTTATTTTTCACTTTTTTGCCCCGTACGACCCAGACAAGTTGAGGCTTATGCGATCGCCTGCTCCAACGTTGTTGAATCCATCACGAAACCCAAAGAAGACATCTTATGAAGATCGAAAGCGCAAGCATGGTGGAGGGGCATCAATCAATTTTCGCATTGCATAAATCCGGGGAAGTACCTGTTTTTCAATTCTGTACTTTTATTTATGTTTTAATTTTTCTCTCTCTCTCTCGTACCCCTTCTTTCTCCCTTGAGGACAATGTCTATTTTAAGCTTGGGGGAGGATTTCCTCTTTCTCTTATCTTTATTTTTGTTTCCTTCTAAACCCTAAAAAAAATTTCATCTTAAAAATAAAAAAAAGAGAATATTTCAAAATAAATAAATATATATTTTTTTTATTTTAAATTGATTTTGATTTTTCAACAGTACCCCTTGCTTTTATTTTGTTTTTCTCAATGTTCCATTTAAAAAAACTGAGCTAATTATAATTTTTTAATCAATCTTTTTAATTATATTTCATAAGTAAAATGTTGTCCTTATTGTGTTTCTAATTTATGGTAGCATGTTAAGGTGAATATTGTTCTAAAACACCCATTTCTATTATGATTTTTCGTTTTTTTTATTTTCTTTAATTTCTTAAAAATCTCTGATCCACTATTTTTCTTTTTATTTTTGGATAATTTTCGTAAAGTTAGCTTTTGATTAGCGTAGTAGATGTGAACGATTCTAGACTCATACTATCCTAATTTTTAAAATGAGTTCATTAGTCTCCATTTAATTTCTAGGACCTACATCTTGAAATTTTTCAAAACTAATGCTTTAGACAAACTTTAGGAGCATGAAAATGATGTAGGCAGTTTTTATTTTCGTTTGAGACTTCTCGCCAACCTTAAAATTATCGCCCTAATTTGCCGCTTTAGAGCCTTTTTTTTGATTTCAATTGATAGCTCCACATTTCATTTCATTTTCACCAAAGCCAAATTTTTCCAACCCTTCTTATCACGCTAAACCTTTTGAGCTTCATAAATTTCATGTTGTGATAGGATTCTTTTGTAATTTTTGGAGATCTTTTTGAAAAAGTATGCTTAAAAGACATGTTTAATTTTGTGGCCAATTTCAAAATGAAAAGACAAATATTTTAGGGACTTTTGTTTAAAGAAAAAATATATGAAAAGAAAAAAGAAAAAAAGGAACAAAATATTTATGTTATTTATGAACGTTTTGAAGATCTTTATTTTGGTTTAGCATGATTTTAAACCTTCATGTTTATCTTTGAATTCCCTTCCTAATTTTATGCCTAAAACAAACGTTTCAGTTCTTTTAAGTCCAGTTGATTCATGCTCCTAGATTTTCTTTTAAGCTAAGTAAAGAAAAATAGTAGACTTGTTAAGTCTTGTATTTAAATTTAGATTTTTGTTCCTTGTTTAATTTGGGTATAAAATGACTCTTAGAATCCAGTAACATTTCAATGCATTTTTTTCATTTTGTTGCTTTGCTTAATTTGTTTAAAGAATTTTGTTAAAAAATTTGGATGAATTATTTATGTTAGTAAAGTTTATAAAAATTGAAACCATGTTTAAGTAATTGTTCTAGGTCTACATTTCACCTTCTCCCTACTTAGAATTTCCCATGGTACTTGTGTAGGCATAATTAGAACTTTTTAATTAGTCGTTTGTTATGATTAGCTAGTTTTTATATCTTTTCCTGAGGACAAGCGAAGTTTAAGCTTGGGGGAATTAGATAGTTTGTTTTGTATTTAAGCTATTAGAATCTTGTTTAAGTCTTTATTGTGAAAATATTGTCTTATTAGATTATATGTCCCCTCCTCTTATAATTATTTATGCCACTGATGTTTTGTGCTCTTTTGCAGGTTTTCTCAATTTTCAGCAAAAATGACCTCACACAGCCACCAACATGGCTGTGTCATGGGGTGTGTCACTTGTTCCCAAAGAAATCAACCACCAGAGGAAAGTCCGTAGTTTATCCTGAGAAGGACACGACCTCCAACACGGTCGTGTCTCTGGCCATGTCTCTGGCTGTATCAAGCTGGCCGTGACAACATGAGGCGTGTCAACAGGAGCCGATGACTTTGCAGAGACGGACACGGCCACCAACATGATTGTGTCGTCGGGTGTGTCGCCACCTCCGCAATGCTTGCAACCCTCCATTAATGCGCCCCCATTAAATCCCATCAACTGCATATGACACGGCAGCCAACACGGCCGTGTCGTTGGCCGTGTCAGCATGGGTGTGCCCGTCGATTCGACTCTATAATGACCATTTCCCGCCAGAACCAGAGCACAAAGTCAATTAGTACGGGACACGGCCACCAACACGGCCGTGTCGACCGGTCGTGTCATCTCCTCATAAATTTTTGTAAATTTAGCCCTTCCCCCTTATTTCCAGGAGAGTCCTAGAGTGTGTAAGGAGAAGCTGCCCTTTTGTTTTCTGAAGTTTTTCATGCATTTTCTTAAGTGTTCTTTCTCTCCTTTTCATTTTAAGTCTTTCTTAATCCTAGCTTAGTGCTTTCCCTATACTAGTTTCTAGTTTCTTTTTGTAGCTTAATGTTAATGATAACATAGTTTTACTTCTCATGCACTTGTAATCTCTTATTTTCAAGTTGTAAGATCCTTGTGTTCATTAATAAAGAAGTGTTGTTTTCTCTTCCCTTTCTACTTTGTTTTCATTATGTTGTTCTACCCATCTCTTTTCCTCCACTTCACCATGAGTAACTAATACTTCTTGTACTCGATCTTGATGATCCGAGGTTCGAGTAGATTAAGTTATGATGCTTTAATTCTACTTTTTCTTTTTATGGTTTAGACCATGGATTACTCTTGTATAAACTTTGCTTTGAGATATATCATCGATATATATTTTCCATCTTATCTTTCATTCTTGGCTAGCCGAGAGGCCGATAGTTTGAACTGATCACTCAAGAGTAAAGAGAGTTGCACGCACCCCTCGAGAGAGGCAGATGTTAAATCTCCCGGATTGGAGTGACATCCAATAGCGGGGTTCACAGCATAAGACGAGCTTTAGGCCTCCGATTTAGATGAGAGTCGGTCGGACCTTCCTAAACTCAGGTGGGCACGTCTTCGAGAGAAGAGTGTTCATGCTTTAGGAACCTGCACGGCCAATATACTTTACCTTATTAAGCTAGAGTGTTTTTATCGCATTTGCTTATTCAATTTTTATCGAGGTGATTCTCGATCGAGTATTTCTTTTTTCCATCATTCAACCCCTTGTTTTAATCAATAGTTGTGGTATTTCTAGTTTTGTGCTAGTAGTGTTGTCATTTTATGCAAGTGTTTTCCTTTATGATAGTAGTCTTTCACTTTTTGTCAATAAACAACCTTAGTTCTCCTTCGATAAGATAGTACCGTTCCAGTGAGTAAGATTACTCAACGGTTCCCGGATTTAAATACGACGCTTGTGTCCTCTAGCTACAATTCAATAGGTATACTTGCCTAAATGGATTGCAAGTTCAGTTGCGTTTCTTTTCTTAACGAATAGCAGGCCACCATCAGCCTTAAAACGCTGAGACGTAAAACACTCCGACAAAAACTTCGCGATGTCATTCTTCATTCCTGACCACCAAATAATTTGCTTTAGATCCTTATACATCTTAGTTGAATCAGGATGGTAGGCTACATTGGAACCATAAGCTTTAACACAGATCTTAGTCTGAATGTCTCCAAAGGGGGGGATGCAAAATCTACCCCGATACTTCAAGGTATCCAACTCATCCAAGGAGAAATCAGGAAGCTCTCCCATCACAGTCCTATTTCGGAGGTGAAACAAATCCGGATCAACCTTCTGATGTGCTTTAGTTAGGGAAATCCAGGAGGGTTCTTCTACTTCTAGTCTAGCATGCATAGTACTACCCTCAACCTCAAAATCCATCAACAAGAATTCTTCTACCAAGGATTGTGCCGAAAGATTGAAAATTTTGGCAGTTTTTTTACTGAAAGAATTAACTACTACATTATCCATTCCTGGATGATAAAGAATTTCCACTTCATAATCATCCACATATTCCAACCATCGACGTTGGTGCAGATTTAGCACCTTCTGATTGAAGGTGTACTTCAAACTCTTATGGTCCGTATAGATCTTGCACAACGCGCCATACAATAAGTGTCGCCAAAGCTTCAATGCAAAAATTACAGTAGTGAAATCCAAATCATCTGTAGGATAGTTTCTCTCGTGAAACTTCAATTGCCTCGATCCATACGCGATCACCTTACCATCTTGCATTAAAACACAACCAAGTTCGATGTGTGATGTATCAATATACACAGCATACTCAACTCCTTCAGTAGGTAAGGTTAAAATTGGAGTAGTACAGAATCTCTTCTTCAACTCTTGGAAGGCTTCTTCACACTTATCACTCAAAAATGAACGCGGTGTTTTTCTGTGTAAGTCTAGTTAGAGGAGCAGACAACACCGAAAACCCTTCCACAATCTTCAATAGTAGTAAGCTAGGCCTACAAAACTCCTAATCTCCTTAGGTGTAGAAGGTCTCTCCCATTCCATCATAATAAAAATCTTGGTCGGGTCAACAGAAATACCGTCCTTGCTTACAACATGACCCAGAAAGGACACCTTGTAACATCCCATTTCCGACTAGACCCCAAAGAGTGGTTTTGGTCATGACAAAACCCTAGGAAGCCCAAGGGACCAAGTGAACAATTCCAAGGTGAAAATCACCTTGGTCTGCCTATAGCTCAGCCTTATATCAGCAAGTGGAGATCTGAACCATTAGATCCCATAGGAAGAAATAAACAGCCACACAAATTCCCTGAAAACAGCTCTTTCGGGACTAACACACCCGTGTCGGCCCAGACACGCCCGTGTCGGCCCAGACATGCCCGTGTCGCCAAGTGTGTCCTCAGCTCGATGATTGTCGAGCTAATTTCGTCGAACAGAAGGGAACACGCCCACCTGACACGCCCGTGTCGGATGATACACGCCCGTGTCACAGCCGTGTCACCCAAAATTCGGCCATGGTGAGTAGGAGAGAGAAAGCTCCATTTTTTCGCCAATGTGGAGGAGAGAGAAAGTGGAAATTCATGGCCATTAAGGTGATACACCCCTCGATATCCCTCCATTATGCTCTCATTCATCTTCCCTGATGAATTAGAGGGGATTCCAGCAGTTTCCAAAGACGTTTAATGAAGGGGGGATGCATAGGGTCAGCCATGGGATTGGAGGTGAAGAGGTCAACCATGGCCAAGAGAATTAACTCCCCCACACCCCCAATTGACCCCTCCATTATCTTTACATACCTCTGAGGAGTAGATTTTCTCGAACACCTAGAGCTCTCGGAGGAGGAAAAGCCATGACATCGAACGCTTTGAGGAGGAGCAATGGCGGCCGGCGACTAGAGCAAGGAAACGCTCCAAATGAGGTCCAATACTCTTCCTCTCTGTCTGTGCTAGATCTAGATCGGTTTAGGTAGAGAAATCGGGCTCAATTGAGCCTGAATGGGAGCATGTATTTTCGGATTTTTCATGGAAAACTGGTGGTGAGAGTTCGTCGGAAACAGCCACCTCCGGCGGCATGGTCGCCGCCAAACGGTAGCCACCACATCAATGGAGGTGGTGGTGGTGGTGGCCGTCCAGGCAGGTGGTCGGGGTGGCCGGAAAGTGGACTGGAAGAAGCTCCAGGTCGGGCCAATCTCGGCCCTTGGTTGGAGGTTGAGGATGAGCGGATGTCGTCTGTTTTGATCAAGATATTTTAAATGATATTAATGTTATTCAATTTTCTGGGAGTTATTAGCTGTAGATGGTTTTAATTATTAAAACTACCTCGAGGCCTCTACTGTAAAAGTGGCCAACATGAAAATTATAGTGCTGGAAGTCTAGTTTATTTTAAAATTTATTTGAACCAATTTGGAAACATGGTGTGACAACATCACTTGTTTTGGTGCAACATATACATAGGCATGACCAGACTTAGAGTGGATGCCCACTCCAAATCATACCTCTAAAAGACTTGCATTTGGGGTATGGGCTACTCTTATCTATATCTAGGACTTATCCAAAAATCAGAATTTTTGGAGAATAGTTTTCTATAGTTTTTTAAAAAATTTAATAATCCATGAATAAATTAATTAGGTGTCATAAACATCTCAAAACTCCCCCAAATTTGGGTGGGTGGTCTTAGAGGGCATGCTAAGGCTCTGGTAAAAATTTCACCTTATTTGGAGACATTTTGGTTAGGTATTGATCCAACCCTAGGTATACCCTTATAGGGTTATTTAGGTCAAGGAGCTATTTCTGAAGTTTGGTTGATCAAATCACCTCAACAGAGGCTGATATTTTGGCAACTGGGATTTGGGGTGGTTATGGGTAGGGTAGCCCTAGAACCCTAGGGTAGGCCCCTTTTATGGAGATTTTTAGGGTTTGAAGGTCATGGGGTCAAATGACCTTGAAATGACTTAGGACTTGGTGGAAGGGATCATAGGGTGGCTATGGTCCTCTGGTTGAAGTTTTATTTAATTTGGAAGCCTTTAACCCCCCCTCAAATCCCTACCGTAGTCTAGGGCACAAAATCCAATATTTGGGTTTAGGCAATTAAAACACCTCACAATAACTTGAAACTTGGGCAGGGTATTTCTCTGATAAAAAGAACTCTAAAATAATTTTGGTGGAATTTTTGGACTAATAAAATTATTACTTCCTTTATGACCCTAGTAGTGTCCTTAAGTTTATTTTGCTTGCTATGATATTTCTGTCCACTGAAAAGTTGTGAAATTTAGTATTTGAAGGTTTTGCATCATGTTAGTCCCCTATGTATTTCATGGAAATTTTTAGATGATTATTTAAAGTACTTGTTTTATAAATTTTGAATTGTGGATTTCTGATCAAAAATATATTTGGAGCCCAATATTGCTATGAAAATTATAAATTTGGTTAGCGAGTGTTCTATGTCAATATGTAGGCACTGGAAATTTCGTATAATTTTTAGGTGATTAGAAATAGTACTTGCTTCACAAGGTTATAAATTTGGGAGATTACTTTTAATTAGATTCATAGCCCCCCATGTATTGGAAAAATTGTAAAACTTGGTAGGGTTAATTTTAGATCATCATATATCTCCTGGAATTTTATTTTAATTATTTGTTGAATTTTTATAGTACTTGCTTCAATAACCAATGGTTGTGGAATTATTGGATTAAAATTAAATTAAGGGTTACTGTTCACTGGAAAAATTGGGAGAGAACCTCCCGGGTGTTTTTAGGCCATGATGGTCTTACTGAATTTTTATCATAATTTTTAGAACAATATTGCTGGCCTTTGCTCCTTAAAATGGTATTATCGACTTTATGTTCTAAATTGTGGATTTGTGGCCTAAACAATTCTGAAAATTCTTAGACCTTGGATTTGTTTAGAAATGTTACCTAGTATATATCATGATTTTTTGGTGGTATGTTACTGATTTAAAAGTGCATTTCATGTTCAAAGTAGGGCATCCGGAGTGTTAGGGTAATTAGAATGAATGCCCAATTAATTAGGAAGATTATGAAACTCTGGAGTTAGTCTAAATAGGTTATGGTAGACTCCCAGTAATTGTTTTGGTTCTGTTGGATGACTAAATGGAGTACCCCTTAGTGGGAGCATCATGTAACTTAGCACGGTCTGCATATAGTACATAGAATTAAAATAGGCTAGCTCGGAGAACTTGAACACACTTAGGGGAGCCACACTAAAATAAAAGAGAGGATTGGTTATGGGTAGGAATCAATAATATTAAGTGCCTTGTGAAAGGGAAATTTGGGCGTAATCTCATCGTAGTTCCTAGTGCCTTCAAGAGCCCTTCATGGGGAATACCTTGGGCAGTCCAGGGCTAACATAAACTTTAGGGATTATATGGACAAGAGTAACCTCAATAATACCTCCACCTTGCACTAACACTTATACACGTGGTGAGACAAATTGGTAATGAATGGATAGCATAGACCCATGGTCGATGGGCTTACTGGTAGAGTTAAAGCGACTTGGAACTGTTTTGATAGTCAGGGGAGCTGTATGCTCGAGGGAAAGTTTTTACACTTGATGGTTTGGTGAGTTGGCGGCTCGGAGATTTAGGTAAGGTATAATATACAAGCTTGCATGTGCATAATAGTGGTGGGTCCTCGGTATTGGACGAACGATCACACCGTCGTCGATACGTTAACTCGGGGAGACTAGCTGGTTTGCTAGGAATAGTACGGAAACGTACGAGAGGGGTTAGGCTGGGTAGTGTGATTACCAATATTGGATTGGAGAGGCCAAACTCACTGTCTCCGTTGGCCACGACGAGAGGCTCCTGAGAGTTTAGCTAACTCCAAACTGGGGAACTAAAGGTCTATGAGCATAGAGTCATGTGTGTGTGTGTTGCACTTGCATGTTCATACCCTAGCATAATTACATGTCATAGCATAGTCATTCTATTTAACCCCTAACACCTAACGTATAAATTGGTATGGGACATTTTATATGATAGGCCCTGCAGAATGACCCCTTGGTCTATAGGGGTAATCCCTATAAGTTAATGGTTACTGAATTACTATTTGCACAGTTCTTACTTTCAGTTCTTCATGCTTACCTTACCACTCTGCATTACCATTTATTGATTAACTCCTGCTGCACTTTTAATGTTATAACACTCTTGTTAGGATAGTTGTCATCTGCTTGATCATGCCCAGCTATTTGGTCCTTATTTTCACTTCCTTCCGCCCGGTGCCTTGGAGCCACGGCTAGAGAGGTGGTGGTTGTTGACTGAGTCTAGCTTGACTGTCGGTCGTTTGACCACCACATTTTAGGCACTCCGGATGGGAGACAGGGTGCAGGCGCAGGAGACATATCACCAGCGGAGTACGGTGCAGATGGAGACAGGCCAGTGTAGAACGACCCCTTGGTCTATAGGGGTAATCCCTATAAATCAATGGTTACTGAATTACTATTTGTACAGTTCTTACTTTCAGTTCTCCATGCTTACCTTACCACTCTACATTACCATTTATTGATTAACTCCTGCTGCACTTTTAATGTTATAACACTCTTGTTAGGATAGTTGTCATCTGCTTGATCATGCCCAGCTATTTGGTCCTCATTTTCACTTCCTTCTGCCCGGTGCCTAGGAGCCACGGGTAGAGGGGTGGTGGTTGTTGACTGAGTCTAGCTTGACTGACGGTCGTTTGACCACCACATTTTAGGCACTCCGGATGGGAGACAGGGAGCAGGCGCAGGAGACATAGCACCAGCGGAGTACGGTGCAGATGGACACAGGCCAGTGTAGAACGACCCCTTGGTCTATAGGGGTAATCCCTATAAATCAATGGTTACTGAATTACTATTTGTACAGTTCTTACTTTCAGTTCTTCATGCTTACCTTACCACTTTGCATTACCATTTATTGATTAACTCCTGCTGCACTTTTAATGTTATAACACTCTTGTTAGGATAGTTGTCATCTTCTTGATCACGCCCAGCTATTTGGTCCTCATTTTCACTTCCTTCCGCCCGGTGCCTAGGAGCCACAGGTAGACGGGTGAGGGTTGTTGACTGAGTCTAGCTTGACTGACGGTCGTTTGAACACCACATTTTAGGCACTCCAGATGGAAGACAGGGAGCAGGCGCAGGAGACGTTGCACCAACGGAGTATGGTGCAGATGGAGAAAGACCAGTGTAGTTAGGGTGGGCAGGCATCCAGATCTGTGAGTGGAGCTGAGTAGTTGTAGTTTTACTTTTATGAGTGGCTTGTAGTGAGGTCATTATGTACCAGGCATAAGTCCGTATATAATGGTGTGGACTCTTTATTTGTCATGTGATTTACTCTTTCTATGTTGTGGACTTGATTGTTTTAGCTTTTTCAATCATTAAACATTCTCTCTTGTTGATCAAATTAGCCGGCAGAATCGGCATTTTGTAGTGGCGGCCTTCCCGAGAGTCGGGGCCACACCAAAACGACTGTTCTGGGCATAAGACCACGGTGGTTGTTGCAAAAAAAGGGGGGTCTTACAAGTGGTATCAAATCAAATCTCGATCCGAGAGAATGTAGTCCACAAAACATGGGACACCCCGCGCGGGCTTAGTTTGAGGACAAACTAGCAGTGGAAGTAATGGTGTGCCCATGGGAGGAATCATGTGCAATGCTTCTAATAAGAAGAGTTTTAGGTCAATTTACTAAACTTAAGACCGTCTTTTTGTAGGGTGCGACGAATCCTCCCCTGCCATAGGGGACAACTCCAGTCCCGAATGTGATTCCACCCCAAATGGCTCTGACCCCGTTGCAGCAGACGGAACGGGGACAAACCTTGATGGCTATCTTGGAGGCCTTTAGGGCACAGCGAGCTCCGACTCCTCAGCCGAACCCCGGAGCGAACTGGTTGAGTGCATTCCGGGGCTTTGCCCTACCATCATACATGGGGACGGAGACTGCAGTGCGCAGGTAGGAGTGGCTAGACATTATGTACGAGATGTTGGTGGGAATACAGTGCCCGGTGGACCTCGTAGTATCTTTGGTGTTTTCTTGTCTGGAGTCGCAAGAGAAGAGGTGGTGGAAGTCGGTGATGGACACCACTTATGCGGGAGTGGAGATCGCACACTTTACTTGGGAGGAGTTTAGGGCGGCACTACTAGAGCATTTTGTGCTGCAGTCCGCAAGGGACGAATTGGAGGATAGATTCTTGCAGTTGAAGCAAGGGAACAAGACAGTTCTGGAATATCACCAGGAGTTTACTCATTTGGTCCGGTTTGTGGATTCTTACAAGATAGATGACGTGGGTTATTCCAAGAGGTTCTACAAGGGCCTCATTGATGACCTGAGGCGGGCCCTCTTGTTCGTGTCTGATGGTACCATGGACAGGATCTTGGAGATGGCCAAGAAGCTCGAGGCGGACCAGCTTGCAGTCCGGGGCAGTAAGACACATGGCGATGATGCAGTGCTAGGAGGGAGAAGGGACCCATAGAGAGGTTGGGTCATAGGAGAGAGAAGGAACGGGGATCAACCCCATCAGGAGGAAAGGCAGGAGCCAAGGGAGCAGGCAGTGCTGGCTACGCAACCGCTATAGATGAGAGAGGTGCCCAGGTTAGGGCAAGGACCACCTACACCACAGCTGTGCTATCACTGTCATCAGGTAGGGCACATTCGGATTAATTGCCCTACGAGAAATGGAGACAATCCTGCTGCACGGGGTGGCCCACTGGCTCACCAGATGGGAGGTCATGGACGTGGTCGCGGACGCAGATTTCAGGGTGGTGAACACAGGAAGGATGGGGAGCAGATCTACGCTCTGGACTTAGCGCAGCCCCGGAACCCGAACAGGGTTATTGTAGGTATAACAGTAATTTTAAATATTGGTAGAACAACTACATAGCCTAGGTTAGAAAACTTTAGTCCTAAGCTATTTTTCTTTTAACTAATTTAAGAATCATGATGGTGTGCGGCAAACCTGCCCATACCCTGTTCGACACGGGGGCATCATACAACTTTGTGTCGGAGGATTTCATCAAAGATCTGGGCCAGATTCGATATTATACGGGAGATGTCAGGAGGGTACGTCTCCCCAATGTGATGGAGATCCAGTCCACAAAGAAGTGCCTCCTGAAGGTTACCATAGACGTGTTGATACTCGAGGCCCCGGCGACGATCCATATAATGGCGTACTTCGACCTTTTCTTAGGCATGACATGGCTAGTCTAGAACAATGCCGAGATTGACTGCCCGACGAGGAGGGTCATTCTGAGATACGACGATGCTTATGCGACATTCGAAGGTACTACTCTGGTTTCCCGCCACCTCCTTTCATCTATTCAGGCAGTCAAGGCCCACCTACAGGGAGACGAGGTATATCAGGTGCTGTTTGAGATGACTGAGGATAACGACCTGATTGTTAACATTCTGGTGGTCTGTGACTACGCCGATGTATTTATAGAGAAGCTGTCAGGACTGCCTCCGCATAGGGAGAAGGACTTTTAGATTCAGTTTGTGACAGGGGCTAAGCCGGTATTTAAGGCCCCTTATCGGATTGACCCAAGGGACCTGGCAGAATTTCGGACATAATTGCAGGAGCTGGTGGAAGAAGGATTCGTCAGACCAAGTTCCACTCCATGGGGAGCTCCGGTCCTATTCGTGAAGAAGAAGGATGGGACACATCGGTTGTGCATTGACTATCAAGCACTGAACAAGCTGACCATCCGGAATACCTACCCTCTCCCAAGGATAGATGAGTTGTTCGATCAGCTGGATGGAGCCCATATTTTCTTGAAGCTGGACTTGAGGTTAGGCTACTACCAGCTGCGGATCCAGGAGGAAGATATCCCGAAGACGGCCTTCAGTAGCAGATATGGCATGTATGAGTTCACCGTGATGCCCTTCGGGCTCACGAATGCTCCATCGGCATTAATAAGCCTCATGAACCGGGTCTTCGAGACTTATTTGTATGTGTTTGTCATAGTATTCATAGATGACATCCTTATTTACTCTAGGATGGAGGAGTACCATACACGGTATCTGACACTGACTTTGGAGAGATTGCGGGAGCATCGCCTTTATGCGAAGTTCAGTAAGTGTCAGTTCTGGTTGAAGGAGGTGGATTTCCTAGGCCACATTATCAGCAGAGCCGGGTTAGAGGTGGACCCTGTAAAGGTTCAGGCAGTCAGGGATTGGTCACCACTGAAGATGGCCACGGACCTGCGGAGTTTCCTTGGGCTTGCCGGTTATTATCGGAAATTTGTGGAGGGGTTTTCTCGGATCGCCCTTCCACTCACTTCGTTGATGAAGAATGACGTGCCCTTTGTATGGATGCCACAGTGTGAGGCAGCCTTCCAGGAGCTCAAGAACCGACTTATCTCAGCCCCTATCCTGACCCTTCCTTTTGGGAAGGAAGGATTCCATGTGTACTCCGACGCATCTTATCAGGGGATGGGTGCGGTGCTGATGCAGAACGGGCATGTCATTGCGTACGCCTCCCGCCAACTGAAGGCCCATGAGAAGGATTGTAACACCACGAAACTCAAAAGAGTGACGGGAGGCGTTTTGGGCGAAATTTGGAATCTGGCAGGGGGCACACGGCCTGGGACACGGGCGTGTCCCACGGCGTGTCAGGCTGGAGTCGACGATTTGGTCAAGAGTTCGATTATTTTGGAGTCGACGATCGTCAAGCGGAGAACACGGCCTGAGACACGGGCGTGTCTTAGGGCGTGTCGAGCCCGTGTTGATGATCGGCCCGGGGAGTCGACGAATTTCGCTCGACGATGTCTCGAGACAAGTCTCACGGCCTAGGACACGGGCGTGTCCAAGGCCATGTCAGGTAGTCGACGAACTTCGCTCGATGAAGTGTTGAGACAGTGAACACGGCCTAGAGCCCAGGCGTGTTCGAGTTAGACACGGGCTAGGACACGGGCGTGTCCAAGACCCGTGTGATTCTTGGGTTGTTTTCGGGGCTGTGTCGATTGGGGCACACGACCGACCACACGGCTGTGTCTGTTGGAACACGGGCGTGTCAGGTCGAACACGAGCGTGTTGGATGCCCGTGTGTTGTTCCAGGCGCATCGATTTTGACGGCGAATGGGGGACACGGCCCTGGACACGGGCATGTCGCAGGCCATGTTCGGCCCAGTTTTATCATTTTAGGCACGAATCAAGGCTGTTCGTTTCTTTAATTTGGGATCCAACGGCTGGGGGTTGTTCCTGATGGGATATACACGGGATTGGACCCTTGAAACCCTCATTTCTTTTGAGTGGTTATCTTTCTAAGTCAAGAGAGAGAGGAGAGCAAAGGAGGAAGAAGAACCTTAGATCCGGCAAATGGAGGAGCTTCGAAGCTCCAAATCGCGAGCCGACTTCGGATCTACGGAGGCAAAGAGAGTGCGGTGCTTTTCATCCACTTACATTTCCATGGCACCGAGGAAGAACGCAAGGGTAACGATTCTCTTCTTGAGCATGTGAAGCTCTCCTTCTTTGCATAGGAAGCCCGCTCTCGCGAGTTTGCGGTGAGTTGGAGGCGTTCCTTCAGGTAGATATGTAAAGTCCCCGTTGTTTAGAGTCCGTATTCGAGAACGGACATAGGCATGATGTGTGAAGCCTACCCGGACATGTTGGTCCGGATCGGTGATGTTGCATTGCATAAATGCCAGAGAAGACTCCGTGCAATTGTTTGTTTTTCGGGTTTTCTACGTGATAGATTGCAACAAGGAGCCTTGGGGATTAACCCAAAGGTGCACCCGGAAAACTTGGCGGATGCGTGATGTTGCCAACTTGGTGTACTGAGAGCCAACTTGAACATAACCGGGTTATGTGATTTTGTGATAGAAACGGGACTCGGGAGAATTTTGACCTGTGCATATGGTTTAAATTACCGCTGCGATGTGAGCACGGGTTAGATGGAACCGTACCTGTTCTATGTCGTTCGGTTAAAGAGACCTAAGGTTAGGTGGCACTTGCCGTTGGCATAGATGAGGGTCTTCGGCGGTCTATGGTTTTAATTACCGTGACCCATGCCGGGAAGACAAATTGCTCATTGTTTGGCCATCCAAAGGGATGCTAGTGAGTCTGCAGACTTAGACTGTGATCACCGAGAATGTGCCCTGAGAGCACGGGGTGTGTAGCCGTACGAGCCTACTCCTGTGATGAAATGTATATTTTATACACTGTTTGTTATGCTAATAAGTGCAGGGAAGGAGCATCGCCGCCCCGAGTTGGGGGTGAGATCGTTATAATTTGCTCAGCATTGCTGACCGTTACTTTTGTTTGCCACTATGCGGTGGTTTGTTGCTTGCAGGTGCTGCTGGACCAAGCGGTCAATAGCGGGCTAAAGCCCAAATTGCGAAGCCGGCCCTTGAAGGCCTAATTGAAGTGTTTACTTGCTTTTGTTCATGTATGACCGACATGCGTTCCGTGGTTGGTAAAACATGTAATTTGAAGTAAACCATCTGTAAGGCCTTAAGGCCAGTATTTGTGTATGTACTACATTCCTCTTTGGTGTATTAGTGGCAATTCGTGCTCTTTGTGCTGGGTGCTCTTTTTGCAACTTATAAAATTGCTTCCGCTAGAATGCTCTGTGTAGGAAGTTGGATTAGTTTGATGGTTTCCATTGAGTAGCCACCCGGTCTGTCTGTGGTATAAGGCGTCGGGCCCCCGCCGGACCTATTGCAATATGCTATGCGACGGATAAGGGGTGTTATAATTTGGTATCAGACTAATGGTTTTGGTCGTGTTGGATCCCTAGTTGATTTGGGCTAGGTTCACTGACTTAGGGTGTGACCCATCATGTATAACCAGGGTCATTTTGTGTCCTAGAGTCGAGGTCAAGTCATTAGGTTCAACTTCAGAAGGACCAGCTATCATCAAGACCATCAGAGACTTCAGACTTAGAGGATTTCAAGACTAAGTTAAGTTAGTTCGACGTTCGTCGAACTCAGCTCGATGAAAGGAGTTCTGTGCTCGACGATCGTGAGACAATTCTTTGTGCTGAGCTCGACGATCTTAGTTCTCTGTTCGACAAACTCTCAGTTTCTACATCAAGCCAAAGTCAGGACAACTTCAAAATTTTTCTAAGTCCAGCTTCAAACTTTGGTCAACAAATTAGATTCTGAGCTCGACAAACTTGGACCTCAAGTTCTCAGCTTCTCATGTCGACGAATTCAGATTCTCAGGCCGACGAAGTCAGCTTCTCAGGTCGACGAATGCAGTACTCTACTCGACGATTTCTGATCTCAGAGTATTTATGTCGACACTGAATATCAGCAGATGCAGATTATTTTGACTAAGTCCAGAACTGTTATCTGCTCGACGAATTTGATTCTCAGCTCGACGAATGAAGATTGTCTGCTCGATGAATGAAGATTGTCTGTTCGACGAATGAAGATTGTCTGGTCAACGAACTCTCTCAAGCTCAGCGCGACGAACTCAAGCTCAGCTCGATAAACCCAAGCTCAGCTCGACGAACTCAAGCTCAGCTCGACGAACTCAAGCTCAGCTCGACGATCTCAAACTCAGCACGACGAATTGTGTTCTTCGTTCGACGATTCCAGACTAGGTCTTCTTCTAGTTTCCCGTCCCATTTCTTGGCGATGATTCCAGAGTTATTAATGCCAGATCTTCTCGGAATGTTACCGTTGGAATGCCCATTAACTTTGGATTATTACATGTCGTTTTTCCATAGGACAGTTGGGGAAATTATTGATTGCTGCTTCCTTCCAAGGCCAACTGCAATTACTGCTCAATATTCAAATTTTTGAATGTTCCTCAGTCAGAAGACACAAGACAGAAGAGAATAGAATCAATCAGCAATAGCACAGAACAACAAGCAAGATAGAAAATCAGATAGACACTCAGATTGCACAGAAGAACAAGCTACTCAAAATCAAAAAGTTCTACTGCAATCAGCTTGACCAGAGAACATAATCAAGAAGGAGAAGAAGAACAATCAAATACAATCAAGAGTCTTCTTTATTCAACTCTGCAGGATAACTTCAAAGGACAACAAACTTCTATCTATCAAAGGAGTTCCTAAAACAAATTTCTGGTCAAGGCATTCTAGGTCTTTGAAGACCTATCACCCTGAAGCAGTGCTCCAACATTCCTGATTAATTCAAGATCTCAGGGGGAGAAAAAGCCGCTACAATCAATCCATAAGTCTTCTCTCTGATTATTGACAGAGAAGACACCATCTCCTTTTTCCCAATTCCTGTACAGGGTTTTAAATCCCTTCAAAATTATTATGGTTGCAGGTCTCCTTCCAAAAGACATGAAGTTTAGTTTTTGGGCACCTGAACAAAAGCTCATTGGTGTCTGGCACCTGATCAAAAACCTGAGTGGATTCCTACCAGGGTGGAAGAAGAGTGGATATACCCAGGTTGGGGAACTACTATAAAATTTCTTGTGTCGTCTGTTTGCCCTTCTTTGTGTTTTGGCTGTGTTCTGTGATTATTTAGGTTGCTGTGTTTATTTATTTTATTTGCTGACCTGTTCACCTAGGTTTACAACAAAAGTTGTAAAAAGTTTGAAGTAAGCACAATACTCTATTCACTCCCCCCCCTCTAGAGTATTTCAGATCTAACCTGCACTTTCAATTGGTATTAGAGCGAGGTTGGTTAAAATACCACACCTTAGTGGTTGTACAGGCTAACACCTGAACCGCAAAGATCCCTCTTGTTAGATCTGTTTGTTTTGATTTTATTATTAGATTTATTTCTTCACATACATGGCCCAAAATAAAGGCTATGCAAGCATCAGACCTCCAGTGTGCAATCTCAACAAGTTTGTCATCTGGAAGGCAAGAATCAGATTATACATGAATTCTATTGATGGGGATATTTTTTTGGTTATCTTGACAGGTGTACCTCCAGCACCTGTAGCTTCTACCAGTACTTCTACCAAAATGACTGCAGTGCCTCCTCCAGAAAACATTGATGCCTACAAGAAAGCTAAGATGGCAGATGCTAAGGCAATGAATTTCTCAGCCCAGACTATGTCAGATGACATATTCCAGAAGGTGGTTGAGTGCACCTCAGCCAAAGCCATTTGGGATTCCCTCAACCAAATGGTAGCTGGCTCTGCAGATGAAAGAAAGGACAGAAGATCCAATCTCATATCCCTGTATGAGAACTTTAAAAAGGATGAGAATGAATCAGTGGCAGACTTGTATAACAGGTTGAGCAATATCATCAATGAGCTCAAAACATTGGACAAGGACATCACCTTGACAGAGGTGAATGACAAGATATTGATGTGCTTCCCAAGCTCTTGGGATTCCAGAATCTGGCCTATCAAAGAAGGCAGAAGCCTCAATGAGATATCAACTGAGTCTCTGCTAGGAAAATTGAAATCTTATGAGCAGCTGATCAAATTAAGAGAGGCAGCAGAACCGAAGGCAACAACTCCAGTTAAAAAGGAGCACAACATAGCCTTCAAAGCATCTAAAGAAAGTGAGACATCAACTTCCAATGAAGAACTCATGAGCCTCTTTGCCAAAAGATTCTATAATATGGCAAGAAAGGATTTCAGAAGGAAATCATCCAGACAGGATGATAAGCCCAAGTATGACAAAACACCAACCAAGGAGGTTGTGTGCTTTGGTTGCAGAAAGCCTGGACATTACATTTCAGAATGTCCAGAAAACCAGAAGAAGGACAAGAGCAGAGAGAAGGATTCCAGGAGAAAGCACAGCAGCAGACCCTCCTCCAGCAAATATAAAAGGAAGGACAAAGGATTTGTTGCTGAGACTTGGAGTGACACTGAAGAAGAAACATCTTCCTCCAGTTCAAGTGAAGAAGAGGAAGAAGAATGATCCAAGGAGGTGTGCCTAATGGCAATTGATGCCTTCACTAGCAACTCTGCATCAGAAGAAGAATCTGAAGATGAAGCTGCCTCAGACTCAGAGGCAGATCAGGTTATTTCTAGCTTTGACTTTAGTTCTGATTTATTTAAAACTGAATTCAAAACTATGTGTTTAGACTTAATCAATTCAGAAAAGGAAATAAAAACTCTTAGAGAAAGATTAGAAAATCTTGAATCAGTTAACTCAGAAAATATAAAGCTAACAGACAAAGTAACTCTATCTAATGAACAAATAATTAAACTAAAATCTGAATTATGTGAGGCCAAACAACTTGAGCAATCTTTCAATGGGAGAATCCTCAAGCTGATGGACATTACAAGCATAGTGAATGATAGATTAAATGGCAAGCTGGGCTTGAGTGCTTCATCAAGCTTACCCCCCATAATTAAGAAGAATATCCTTTCAACCCCTATTAAGTTTATTTCTGCAAAGGGAAAATAAAATTTAATATACAAACCAATGTCCGAAAGCAATCCAAGACCCATAGACAAAAGAAACAGAAATCTGAAAACAGCAAATAAAAACAAAGTTCAGCAGCATTCGTCGAGCGCAGATCGACGAAATGTAGCCAGTTCGTCGAACCCAGATCGACGAACACTGAACACAAACTTCAGATATAACTATTTGTCTAACTGGGATCGACGAACTGTGTATGGTTCATCGAGCAGAGGTCGACGAACGTGGGGCACAGAAATTGACTACTGTCATTCTCTGAGCAGAGATCGACGATCTCATCCCTATTCGTCGAACTCTGGTCGACGAACTTACAACAATTCGTCGAACCCAGAAGGACCAAACAAAAATCATTTCTCTTACAGAAATTTTAAACCAACTAATAAGACATTTTATCCAGTAGCTGATTGAGTTATTCCACCTAGGAGATATCACCCCTTAGGTTACAAATCACAACCTGCATTATCAATTATATCCAGTTTCTCCTTTCAACCAAATAAAGGACTCAAGCTAACCTGGGTCAAGAACAATTGAGTTTTGTTTTTTATTACAGGTATAAGTGAAGAGCTGTCCAAGGGTAAGTCAGACCTGGTACTTGGACAGTGGATGCTCCAAACACATGACAGGCAGCAAGGGCAATCTATCCAATTACAAGCCCAAGCTAGAACCAAAAGTGATTTGTGGAGATTCCAACAGTGGTCAATCAGAAGGATATGTGATAGTGAAGATTGGATCAGTGACTTTCAAGAAAATAACTTATGTAAGAGGACTTAAACATAACCTTATATCCATAAGTCATTTATGTGATTAAGGTTATCAGGTACACTTTAACTCTACTTCATGTTCTATTATTGATAATAAAAACAAAACTGTTTTAATTGGACTTAGACAAGGCAACATATATTTAGTAGATTTTAACTATACCACAACTGATATCTGCTTACTGAATGTTACTAGTAATCAAAATGAGTTATGGCATAAAAGATTAGGACATGTAAATCTTAAGAATATATCTAGGTTATCTAAATACAACCTTGTTAGAGGCTTACCTTCTGGCCCCTACAAGAAGGAAAGCCTATGTAGGGCTTGTAGTTAGGCAAGCAAACCAAAACTAGCTTTAAATCCATTAATAAAAGTGATTCACCTAGTATATTGTATTTGCTTCATGTGGATCTATTTGGACCCATTGCAGTATAAAACTTAGGAGGGAAGTCTTATACTTTAGTGATTGTTGATGACTTCTCTAGATTCAGTTGGGTAGCCTTTCTGAGAGCTAAGTCAGATACATTCAAGGTTCTTACAGATTTTCTCAGGACCATACAGATTGAGTTCTCTACTCATGTTGCATTGATCAGAAGTGATCATGGCACAGATTTTGAGTCTCTTCTTATACATGAGTTCTGTGAGAAGGAAGGTATCAGACAGTGCTTCTCAACTCCTAGAACTGCCCAACGAATTGGGGTTGCTGAAAGGAAAAATTGGACACTCATTGAATCTGCAGGTACATTACTGGCAGATGCTTACATGCCTCTTTTCTTTTGGGCAGAAGCTGTAAATACTGCCAATTATGTCCTGAATAGAAGCCTTATACATAAACTGAAAAATAAGACCCCCTATGAATTACTTAAAGGGAAGAAACCTAAAATTACATACTTTAAAGTTTTTTGTTGTATTTGCTACATTCACACAAATAACAAGAGATACATAAGAAAGTTTGAGGCTAAGGCTGAAGAAGGGATTTTTCTAGGATATTCCCAAGTAAGCAAGGCCAATAGGGTTTTTAATAAATCCACTCTTAAAATTGAAGAGTATATTCATGTATCTTTTGATGAAGCTAACATGTCTTATAAGGATAAAGAGATTTCTACCAATAGCTTTTTGCAGGTTCCACAACTGTGTGATTCTATGGATGGACTAAACCTTACCCAAGAGGTATCAACACATCCTACTCCACAGGTTGCTGAAGATAGTGAAGAAGAAATTCAAGAGGAAGTGGTTGAACCTCCCTGAACAACTAGTACCATTCCTCAAGAGGAATTAATTACAGAAGCAGTTGCTCAACCAACTCCACCAACTGATCTTGTCACACTTAGAGATCACCCCAGATCTAAAGTGATTGGAGACATTTCAGTAGGTGTACAGACAAGGCATCAACTCAACCAAGACTTGATGCATGCCTGTTTTCTCTCTCAAATTGAACCTCTCACCATTCATGAGGCGGAGCAAGATCCCCACTGGATCATTGCAATGCAAGAGGAACTAAATCAGTTTGAGAGATGTAGAGTTTGGGATTTGGTTCCAAGACCCCATAACTATCCAGATATTGGAACCAAATGGGTCTACAGGAACAAGTTGGATGCTCAAGTCAACATAGTGAGGAACAAGACTAGGCTTGTTGCTCAAGGCTACAGGCAAGAGGAAGGTATTGATTATGACCAAACCTTTGCCCCTATTGCAAGGTTAGAGGCCATAAGAATATTCCTTGCCTATACAACTCACAAGAGATTCAAGGTCTACCAAATGGATGTCAAAATTGCATTTCTGAATGGAGTACTTCAAGAAGAGGTTTATGTAGAACAACCTCCAGGTTTTATTTCTCCAACTCAACCCTCTTTTGTATTTAAATTGCATAAAGCTCTCTATGGTTTAAAGCAAGCTCCAAGAGCTTGGTATGAGACCTTAACAAGCTTTCTTTTAGAGCATAAATTTACAATACGAATCATAGATAAAACCCTTTTCACTAGAAATCATAAGGACCAAATATTGTTAGTACAAATATATGTGGATGACATTATTTTTGGGTCTACTGATCCCAAATTGTGCAAGAGGTTTGCTGACCTCATGCATTATAAATTTGAGATGAGTAGCATGGGTGAGCTTTCCTACTTCCTTGGTCTCCAAGTGAAGCAGCTCCCTGATGGTATCTTCCTCTCCCAAGCTAAGTATGCTAAAGAGCTTATTAAGAAGTTTGGGATGGGTGATGCTTCAGGAATGAAAACCCATATGGCTGCAAATGTTGTTATGGATTCTGATGCAGCAGGGAAACCTATAGATCAGAAAAATTATAAGGCAATTGTTGGATCCCTATTATACCTAACAGCTAGCAGACCTGACATAATGTTTGCCACATGCCTTTGTGCTAGGTTCCAAGTGAACCCTAAAGAATTTCACCTTATTTTCCAAAAAAGAATTTTAAGATATATAAAGAGTTGCCCTAATCTAGGACTTTGGTATTCTGCAGAGTCAGAATTTGAGTTAACTGGATACTCAGATGCTGACTATGCTGGATGTAGAGTGGACAGGAAAAGTACCTCTGGAACTTCCTAGTTCCTTGGTATGAGACTTGTCTCCTGATTTTGTAAAAAGCAGACATCTGTGTCTACATCAACTACAGAAGCAGAGTACATGGCTGCTGGCAGCTGCTGTTCACAAATGTTATGGATACAAAACCAACTCCTAGACTGTGGTGTCAACTTAAATAATTCAACATTATTTTGTGATAATACTAGTGCTATTGCTATAGCACAGAATCCAGTTCACCATTCTAGGACTAAACATATTGAAATAATACATCATTTCATTAGAGATAATGTAGACAAAAAGAAAATTAACTTAATCCATATTCTACTGATTTACAGAGAGCAGACATTTTCACCAAGCCCTTTGATGAGAAAACTCATCTGTTCTTTATAAATCAACTGGGAATGATTAATGGAGAAGAGTTAAATTAACTTTTGTCTGCATTCGACAAATTTTCCAGAGTTTGTCGAACGGAGTTCGACGAATTAGGGAAAGTTTGAGAGATTCTCATCGAACGGAGATCTACGAATTCTCTGTGTGGATATAATTTTCGTCGACCGGAGATCGCCGAACTTTGTTTCAGAGGATATTTCGTCGAACGGAGTTCAACGAACTGTTTTCGATTCTTCTAGATGAGATCGATGAATTATTTGTCTATAATTTATTTCGTCGAGCTCAGTTCGAAGAATTTTTCTTTTTCGTGGAACGGAGATTGTCGATTCATATTCTGAAAATCTTATATCTAGGTTTTCTTCGACCTTCGTCCCGCGCTTTCAGTTCTTTTGCTTTTGATCGTCATTTTTCTCTGTGATTTTCTTGCAGGTCATCAATGGAGATTCTAGCAAGCACCCTCGCCGCAATGAAGTTTGATACTGGTTTCGATATGGATTTCGATTCCTTTTAACATTCGGACCCCATCTTTTTGTATATCTTGGAATTGCTGGAAGAACTCAATCTAAAGTATTTCATGACCCGGAGAATTAAACTACATGCGACTGAAATAAGATAATGGGTATACACATCTACCGTTTCTGAGGAAGATGTGCTGACAGGCACTATCAGGAGTACTGCTGTTTCATTATCTCCCGCAATTCTTTCCGAAATATTTGGATTAGTCAATGGAGAAGATAATATGGACATAGATTCTGAAGAGTTTGGTGATATGCTGAAACTAATGGGGTTTACAGGAAGCAACACTAACAAACTGTTGAAGAAGCAATTGTCGGCCGCGTACCAGTTTCTGGCAGACATTGTAGGAAAAATGCTAATGGAAAAGCACTCAGCGCATGATTACATAATCCACTACCAATTCCTGTTTATGTGCGCCATGGCGAATACGAGACGTGTCAACTGGGGTACAATCTTCTTTGAATTGATAAAGAAAAATAATAGTAAGAAGGAAGTCTACTTCGGCAGAATTTTGGGGATTTTTCTTCAAGAGAAGGCTGCTGAATGTATGGTCTCCCCGACCATCTTCATCAACGCCAGCAAGCGCATCACCTGCACTCTGTTTGGCCGGTGGGAGAGGACTATCTCCAAGCCCTCAAAGGCTTCTTCCTCTTCTATACAAACTTCTGAGAGCACCAGGGCTGTAAAGGCTGCTCCCCACCCTGCAAAAGAGGTCCTTCCATCTCCATCATCTCTTCCTGCACTTCCAGCCAAACAATTCCCCTCCTCTTCCATCCTTCCTACCACACCTAAATCTCCACCACATGCTCATGTGCCTACTCCTCCTTCATCTCCACCTCTTGACATTACCAACATTCTAACACCTCCAGATTCACCTCATGACACTCATATTCCTACATCTCCTCAGTCTCCTCTTCCCCCTCATTTGTCATCCATTCTCTCCTACACCATACCCACAGACTTTGCTCCACCAAATATCTTTCCTCCTCTATCCCCTCCATCTGTTCTTCCTACATCATCTACTTCTCTACCTTCAACCATCATCTCTCCATCTTTGGAAACCCCGACTGTATCTACCATCATATCCTTGCTCACTCCCCTTATCAAATCATCAAATCTCTCATCAATTCTTTACCTGCCCAGATTTCTGTCATATCTGATGTCCGCTCTTCATCTAGGGGCCTGGCTCCAAATTCTCCTGAACCCAGGCAGGGTTAGATGCTCAGTGATGAAGTTGCAGCAGACTCAGATACAGCAGTAGCAGCAGTTACAACAGTAGTCCCCTGCATAGCAGCTGCAGATTCAGATGAGGATGCAGAAATTTTGACAGATTTTGATTCTGAGATGATTGAGTTAATTCATTTTATGGATACTGATAATGATCTAGATGAGTCAGTTGATCCAATAAAAACTGTTGGTGATTTCATTATGAATCCCACAATTAATCTACCAGAATTACTTGCAATTTTTGATACTGTACATATGCAATTTCTCCCAGCAGGTTCTACTAAGCCACATTTGGCTATAGTACCCTATACCTCTCCAGTCAGTCCAGCAGTTGCTAAGAAACTCTGTGACAATTTTGCTATCTCAGCTCCAGCTTCCATCTCAGCTTCTAGTCCAGAGGTCATTCCAGAAGAAATTCCAGCCCCAACTTTTGTTATGGATGACTCTCCCCTGCCATACTTGGATGAGCTTATTCTAGCTGACATTGAAGAAGAAAATAAGGCAGCAGCTGAAAGCTCTGTCCCTATTATTTTTGTTTCCTGTGCAGCTCCCTCCTCTCCTATTACTGAAACCTCTGTTCCTGAACCTTCTGCCGCTCCTCCAGAAAAGGCTGTTATCTCTGAAAAAGCTTTAAAAGCTCTGAATGCCTTGTATGATAACCCCCAGGGTTCAGATAGTGATGAAGAAGATGATGATGACTCAGATGAAGATGCTTCCAGTAAGAAAAAGAAGATGTTATCAAAGAAAAGGAAGGCTCCTCCTCCTCCAGCTCCTAAGCCCAATCCCACTGCAGACACACCCTATTACATTCTGCACAATGTTACTCCATACAAAGGGATGCCTTCATGGATGTGGCTATCTAAGAATCAACAGAATGAAAGAAAGAGAAGCAGGAGATATTCCCCTCCTCCAGTGCACAGATTCAGGAAGGATCCACCTCCTCCTCCTCCTACAGCAGCTGGTGCTAGTGGCTCTAGCTCCCAAAGATCTGCCCCAATACAAACATACCAGAGACAGTCAGGGAGATCATCTGGAAGCAGTCAGCAGAGGCAGCCATCCTCAGGTAGTCAACAAAAGCATCAGCAATAGCAGCAACAATTATCTGAAGTTCAAAAAGCTGAAAGTCCAAAAAGGCCATACTCTCCTCCAATCCCTTTGGAAGATCCTGAAACTGCAAATACTGCAAAAATGGCCAGATTCTAGGAGTTAATTGGACTATCGCTGATCATTAAAGCCAAGGCTAAAGGAAAAGATATTTCTGGATTAAAAACAATGTCAAAGTATAGAAAAGAAGAGATGAAATGGTTTGACAAAGGTAATAAATTGTTTAATGTTGATGACTATATAAAACTTCATCCAGAAGCAGTTGTCCCCAGGGCTACTTCATTGAATATTATTAGGGAAGCTGATATGACTATGACAAAAGCTCAAGCTCAAGATCCAAAGAGATAAATCATCTTTAAGAATCCAGGAGAGCAGACATCTGAAGACAGATCCAAGTAGAAGAAGCAAAAGAAGTAATTTTCATGTTGTTTCTATTTTTGTCTGTTTTTGGTTTTCAAACAATGCTATCTGTTTAAACAAAGTCGTGTATATATATATATCTGCTGCATGTGTTGGTAATTCTCTGCCAGATATATCTCTTTTCTTGCTTTATTTTCTGTTTGTTTCTATTTTGAGTCTCTGTTAGTGACCTCACCCAAATAGGGGAGATTGTTGGATCCCTAGTTGATTTGGGTAGGTTCACTGACTTAGAGTGTGACCCATCATGTATAGCCAGGGTCATTTTGTGTCCTATAGTCTAGGTCAAGTCATTAGGTTCAACTTCAGAAGGACCAGCTATCATCAAGACCATCAGAGACTTCATACTTAGAGGATTTCAAGACTAAGTTAAGTGAGTTCGACGTTCGTCGAACTCAGCTCGACGAAAGGAGTTCTACGCTCGACGATCGCGAGACAATTCTTTGTGCTGAGCTCGATGATCTTAGTTCTCTATTCGACGAACTCTCAGTTTTTAGATCAAGCCAAAGTCAGGACAACTTCAGAATTTTTCTAAGTCTAGCTTCAAACATTGGTCGACGTATTAGATTCCGAGCTCGGCGAAATTGGACCTCAAGTTCTCAGCTTCTCAAGTCGACGAAGTCAGCTTCTCAGGTCGACGATGTCAGCTTCTCAGGTCGACGAATGCAGTACTCTACACGACAATTTCTGATCTCAGAGTATTTATGTCGACACTAAATATCAGCAGATGTAGATTATTTTGACTAAGTCCAGAACTGTTATCTGCTCGACGAATTTGATTCTCAGCTTAACGAATGAAGATTGACTGTTCGATGAATGAAGATTATCTGTTCGACGAATGAAGATTGTCTGTTCGATGAACTCTCTCAAGCTCAGCTCGACGAACTCAAGCTCAGCTCGACGAACTCAAGCTCTGCTCGACGAACTCAAGCTCAGCTCGACAAACTCAAACTCAGCTCGACGAATTGTGTTCTTCGTTCGACGATTCCAGACTAGGTCTTCTTCCTGTTTCCCGTCCTGTTTCTTGGCAATGATTCCAGAGTTATTAATGTCAGATCTTCTCGGAATGTTACCGTTGGAACGCGCATTGACTTTGGATTATTACATGCCATTTTTTCATGGGACAGTTGGGGAAATTATTGATTGCTGCTTCCTTCCAAGGCCGACTGCAATTACTACTCAACATTCAAATTGTTGAATTTTCCTCAGTTAGAAGACACAGGACAGAAGAGAATAGAATCAATCAGCAATAGCACAGAACAACAAGCAAGACAGACAATCAGACAGACACTCAGATTGCACAGAAGAACAAGTTACTCAAAATCAAAAAGTTCTACTGCAATCAGCCTGAACAGAGAGCATAATCAAGAAGGAGAAGAAGAACAATCAAATACTATCAAGAGTCTTCTTTCTTTAACTCTGCAGGATAACTTCAAAGGACAACAAACTTCTATCTGTCAAAGGAGTTCCTGAAACAAATTTCTGGTCCAGGTATTCTAGGTCTTTGAAGACCTATCACCCTGAAGCAGTGCTCCAACATTCTTGATTAATTCAAGATCTCAGGGGGAGCAAAAGCTGCTACAATCAATCAACAAGTCTTCTCTCTGATTATTGACAGAGAAGACACCATCTCCTTTTTCCCAATTCCTGTAAAGGGTTTTAAATCCCTTCAAAATTATTCTGGTTGCAAGTCTCCTTCCAAAAGACTTGAGGTTTGGTTTTTGAGCACTGAACAAAAGCTCATTAGTGATCGGCACCTGATCAAAAACATGAGTGGATTCCTACCAGGGTGGTAGAAGAGTGGATGTACCCAGGTTGGGAAACCACTATAAAATTTGTTGTGTCGTCTGCTTGCCCTTCTTTGTGTTTTGGCTATGTTGTTCTGTGATTATTTAGGTTACTGTGTTTATTTATTTTATTTGCTGTCCTGTTCACCTAGGTTTACAACAAAAGTTGTAAAACGTTTGAAGTAAGCACAATACTCTATTCACCCCCTCTAGAGTATTTCAGATCTAACCTGCACTTTCAGGTCGTGCTTAAGCTGAATTCGGGGGCAAATTCTTTTTAAGGGGTGGTGAGAACATGTGTGTGCGTCATCGTTATAACAGTAAAAGAACTCATGAATGTCCACTTAGAAATGAAAATACACGTGTTTGAGGAACCTGCGTGTTCCTATAATTGCTTTTGCAATTTTGTTTGGTCGCTTAACAGTGTTTTGTACCACTATAGGTGACCAGAAGTGGTTCCGGGCCATCGGAACGTCGAGTTTCTGAGGCTAGCAGTGCACCGGATATTGCTCCTGCAACACCTCCATCGGCTGAGACCATACGATTGGTGGCCGAAGCAGTGTTGGCCATCATGAATGCGCAGCCTGCAAGGCAAATGCAGTAGCCCGCTCTTGCGGTGGAGCAGGTAGTAGTGGAGCTGTTGGTGCCAAGGAGGGCAACCAAGAGACAGCTCAAACATGTCATGAGCTTTAATCCTCCGGTATTCACGGGGTTGGGAACCCCATCTTAAGCTGAAGACTGGCTCTCTAGGGTGAAGAGAGTCATGACAACAACGGAGACGGAGGAGTGGCAAATGACCACCATTGCTACGTTCCTTTTGGACGGTGAAGCAAGATTGCGGTGGGAAGGATTGGAGCTGCACCTATTGAGAGGTAGGAAACTTGTTGATGTCTCGATGGAGGATTTCTCAAGATTGTTCTTGGCTAGATACCTCCCTTCAGTGCAGAGGATAGCGTTGGAGAACGAGTTCCTGAAGTTGGTACAAGGGGACAGTAGCGTGGATGAATATCTCCACGGGTTTACTCGCATGAGTCGATATGTTAGCTCCACCATTACGGATGAGGAGCGCAAGACGAATCGATTCTACGAAGGGTTGAGAGATGAGTTGAGGTTACTACACTCGGGGCCAATGACGCAGGGTTTCTTGACCTTGGTCAACACGGCCCGGTCCTTGGAGAAGGACATGAAGAATGTTCAAGCGAAGAAGAGTGTTGGTGATAAGAAGTCTGGGTTCAAAGTGCCGACTACTTCAAAGTCCGGCTATCAAAGGTTCTTCAAGAAGCATTGGACTTCGGGTCCAGCTCCTTCTGGTGCTTCTAGGGCGACTACGGGTTGGACCACGGGTGCTTGTTTTATGTGTGGAAAGCCGGGACACTTTGCCCGTGACTGTTGGAGTGGACGTCCCAAGTCCGATAAAAATCTGGGAGCAACTTATGAAGAGAAGGGCAAGGCGGTGGAGTCAACCGCATCCCATTATGCTCCGGCCCAACCAAGGGTGTATAATCTAGGCCAACAGGAGGCCATCAAAAAGGCGGATGTGGTGACAGGTACGGTTTAATTTATTGCAAGTTAATTTCTTTAAATACTTGTTATGCACATGTTACCTTACCACTGCTTGTTTAGGATTTGTTTTGATTTGTGAAAATCCACCAAGAGCACTCTTCGATACGGGAGCTTCACACTCCTTCTTGTCCGAAGGATTTATATCATGCATCAGAGTCCCTTCTTCGATGGCGAAGGATAAGTTGGATGTGTTGTTTCCCAATGGGTGTTCGATGTGCGTGGATAGAATCTTCGGTGTTAAGATTCGCATTGAGAATCAAGAGTTCGATCTACAAGCGTCGTTACTACCGTTGGTGGAGTTCGACGTTATATTTGGCATGGACTTTCTCTCGGAGTAGCAAGCCCATATTGATTGCGGTAGCAAGGAAGTCAAGTTGGGAGCAAGTCGTGAGACGACTTTTATAGGCTTGAAGGGGTCGAGAAAGACGTTGATGTCTGCTCTTCGGGTGGTGAAGGCGGTTCGTGCTGGTGCAGAACTGTTCTTTACACTAGTGGAGGTTTCAAAGCCAAATCCTGCATTGGATAGTATTTCAGTGGTATCAGAGTACCCTGATGTGTTCCCTAGAGATCTTCCTGGAGCCCCGCCTTAGCGGGAGATAGATTTCACGATTGAGCTAGTGCCAGGTGCAAATCCTGTGTCACGATCTCCTCATCGGCTAGCGCCTAAGGAAATGGCAGATCTGAAGGTTTAACTGCAAGAGTTGTTAGAGCAAGGGTATGTGCGCCCAAGTTCTTTGCCTTGGAGCTCGTCGGTCCTCTTTGTTAAAAAGAAGGACGGAAGATTGAGGCTATGTATTGATTATCGGGAGCTCAACAAGTTGACGGAGAAGAACAAGTAACCGATCCCCTGGATCGATGATCTTTTTGATCAGTTGGTCGGGTCTACGGTGTACTCGAAGTTGGATCTCAAGTCCGGGTACTATCAGCTACAAATAAGGGAGAGTGATATCCCGAAGATAACATTCAGTACGAGATACGGGCATTACGAGTTTACGGTCATGCCGTTTGGGCTTGTTGGAACACCATATTACTAATTTGGGTCAGGATCACTATGTCTTTAGGAAACCTGTTTTTGACCTCATTGTATAGATGTAAAGGTCAATTAGAATTGATTCTAAGGGTTAGTAGTTAGGTTTGGAAGCTGCACTCAAGACCAAGGTTTTTTTTGTTTAGAGACTAAGTCATTTCGTCGAGCTCAGTACGACGAATCGTCGAACTCCAATCGACGATCGTTTAGCTCAACTTCGACGGATCGTCGAACTCCATTCGACGATCGCTGAGCTCAACTTCAACAAATCGTCGAACTCCATTCGACGATCTTCGAGCTCAGTCCGACGATCTTGACTCCAGTATTGATTCTCTATCTCTGAGCTCAGTTCGACAATAGTTGAGCTCAGATCGACGATCTCTGTTGCTGTCTAAGTCGAAATCGCTGAGCTCAGTTCAACGATAGTAGAGCTCAGTTCGACGTTTTTCTGAAGAGTTAAATGATTTCCAAGATTCAAATTCAGAACAGTTAAGGATTTATTGTCAGCAATTAATTCAAAAGATTTTTTAGCCGTTTTCATTTATTCTGGACCAAGTTTCAAGGAATTATCAAGGAATGTTTCATTGGACTTTCCCCCAGAAGACAATTGCAATTAAGGAAGTCATTAATGACAGGCCAACGGCTATTCTTGACAGAGGATCATTTTCTATTCAGAACAAAGGAATAAAAGACAAGATTTTTGAATCTCTCACAAGAACAAGCAATCAAGAAGAAGAGAGTGCACAAGAAGAAGAGAAAAAGATTCTCTGCTACAACTTTTCTCTGGAACAACATCTTTCTCAACAATAATCACTCAAGAGAAAAAGAAAAAAAGTTGTATACATTCTCTGTCTCAAAGAATTCATACAAGAACACACAACCAAGGAGATCAACAAACTGAAATCTTCAGATCTCTTTTGATTCAAGTGTTCAAGACCATCATCATTAAAGACTCCAGACACCTAACATTTCAGCTGTTGCTGAAATCATCAATTGCTGGAGATCAACTTTCTGAAGGCCTATCACCCTACATCAAAGCTTCATTTCCTGATCAACTACAGATCTCAAGGGGAGATTTGACAACATCAATATCCACATAATCTTCTCTGCTGCTTTGAGAAAGAGAAGACTTCCATCACTCTCTCATCCCCATTTCTATAAAGGGTTTTTCAAACTCTCTTCAAAGGTTTGTGTGTGGTTTTTGAGCACCTTATCAAAAGCTCATTAGTGGCAAGACACCTGATCAAAAAATCGGGTTTGATTTTTGAGCTTCTTATCAAAAGCTCAATGGTGCCCAGGACACCTGATCAACTCCTCCTGCAGTGGATTCCTACCTAGGGTGGTAGAAGAGTGGATGTACCAAAGTTTAGGGGAACCACTATAGCTCCTTGTGTCTTCTGGTTGTTTGTCTTTATTTTTGTTTCTAGCTGTGATCTGTGATTAGTTTCTTTTGTAGATTGTGATTAGATTTAATATTTGCTTCCCTGTTCACTCAGATTACAACAACTGTTGTAAAAAGTTTTTAAGCACCATACTCTATTCACCCCCCTCTAGAGTATACCAAATCTAGCTTGCACTTTCAATTGGTATCAAAGCGAGGTTGGTTAAATATACCACATCTCTGTGGTTGCACAGGCTAACACCTGAACCCCAAGATCCCTAGTTAGATCTACTTGTTTTGATTTTGTTATTAGATTATTTCTTCACAAATCATGGCCCAAAACAAAGATTATGCTAGCATCAGACCTCCAGTGTGCAATCTGTCTAAGTTTGCACTTTAGAAAGCAAGGATTAGACTCTACATGAATTCTATTGACGAGGACATTTTTAATTCTGTTTTGACAGTTTGTCCAAGACCTCCAGAGAACACAAGCACAAATGTTGTTCCACCTCCATCAGGAACAGATGTTGATATCAAGAAGTGGAAGGTAGCAGATGCAAAGGCTATGAACATCTTAGCCCAGACTATGTCTGATGACATTTTTCAAAAGGTGGCTGAATGTAATTCAGCAAAGGAAATCTGGGATAAGCTCTCTGAAATAGTGTCAGGATCAGCTGATGAAAGAAAGGACAGGAGATCACACCTCATATCCCAATATGAGAATTTCAAGAAAGGAGAAGCTGAGTCAGTAGCTGAAATGTACAACAGACTCAGTCTGATAGTCAATGAACTGAAGACTTTGGATATGGAGATATCACTAACTGAACTAAATGACAAAATCCTAATGTGCTTCCCAAGCACTTGGGACTCAAGAATCTGGCCAATCAAGGATGCCAGAAGTCTGAATGAGATCACCACAGAATCACTCTTGGGCAAACTCAAATCTTATGAGCTGCTCATTAAGAACCGAGAAGAAGAGCAGAAGGCTACCTCACCAGCCACAAGAAAAGAAAAGACAATAGCTTTCAAAGCAACTGAAGATCAGCCTGAAGACAAAGTCACAGGCAATGATGAGCTGCTTAGTCTATTGGCCAAAAGATTTTACAAGATGGCCAGAAAGGACTTCAGAAAGAGATCATACAAGGAGCATGATAAGCCAAGGTATGATAGATCAAAAAATAAAGAAATTGTTTGCTTTGGTTGCAGGAAATCAGGGCACATTGTACCTGACTGTCCAGAGAACAAAAACAAGGACAGAAAGGATAAGAAAGAAAGAAGAAGAGATAAGGATTTCAAGAAGAATGGCAATGGCAAACCCTCCTCCAGCAAAAACAAACACACAAGGAAGGGATTTGTTGCTGAATCCTGGAGTGAAACTGAAGAAGAATCAGAAGCTTCATCCAGCTCCAGTGATGATGAAGATGATGCTGAAGAGAAGGAGTTCTGCATGATGGCAATCAATGCCTCTCAGCACAACTCAGATGCAGAAGACTCAGAGTCAGACTCAGAGACTCAACTTGAAGAGGACCAGGTAATCAGTTCCTTTGATTTCAATTCTGAGGACTTTAAGTCTGAGTTTAAAGCATTATGTTTAGACTTTCTAAAATCTGAGAAGGAAATTATCTCTCTCAGAAATCAATTGTCTGAACATAGTGCCTTAAAGTCAGAGAACCTCAAACTCTCTGAGGAGTTGGAGTGCTGTAGGGAGAAGATAGCTTCACTGAAAGGTGAGCTATCAGAGGCCAAGAAGCTTGAAGAATCCCTTAATGGGAGAAGTATCAAGCTGATGGACATCACTGTAACATCCCATGTTACTTCTGGACCCCTCAACTTAGATTGGGTTAGGCATGGGTGAGATTTAAGGAAGACCAACTATGTTTGGCCCTAGGTAGTGGGTGGTAGCCATGTGGGGCTCACTATAGGACCATAGTCAAACTAGGTCAAACTAGCCTAAGTGGGGACCCTAGCCACACCATGACCTCACCACATTGCCCTAACCCTAAAAACAATCTAAGTGGACCCTAGGGCATGTCACTGGGTCAACACTTTGACCCCAATTGACCAAAGTCAACCTTGGGCTTAATTTGGTCAAACCCACACTCATATGCCTAATTAGCCTAGTTGGGCACCCCCTTGACACAACCCAAGTTGGGTGGTGCCATTAGACCCATTTCCACCAAGTAGGGTCAGCCCACCCACCATGGTTGACTAAGTCAACTCCCCAAGTCAACAAGTCAACAAATTGACCTAAAGGAGTGAAATGAAGACCAAGCCATTTTCCCTTGGACCAAGCCCACCAAAATTGGCCCATAGCCAGCCCAAGTGAACAAGACCAGTCCTACCCCTCTAAATCAGGAGAGAGAATACATGCAAGGGGGTAAAATTGGGATTTTAAGGGTAGGAGGAGAGAGAAAATGGAAAGAGAGGAAATGGTGGCCACATGGCCACCCCATCAGTTGGTTTTGGCTGCCCAAAACCAGGTGGCCGACCTCCCCTCTTCATTTCCAGCAGAAAACCAGGGCTGTGAGCCACTTGGCAGGTGGGCGGAGCAAACAAAGCTCAAACCGAGCTCAATTAAGGTGTACCTCCATGTACAGCCAAATTCACTCCAATTAGACCTCACCAGAAGCTTCAGGAGATAGAAGAGAGTGGAAATCGAGTGCTGGATCATGGAGAATGGTGGAGAATTGAGTTTTCGGGGTGGAGCTCGCCGGCGCAACACCACCACGGCAAACCGCCTCCTGACCCGCAGCCAAGCCCCGATTCAGGTGCGTTTCGCCTCGCCTCTTCCCGTACTAGGTTTCTAGATCAATCTAGGGAGATATCGGGCTCAATCGAGCCCGATGCCATGAGAGTAAATGGATAAAACCGAGCCTTTTTCTTCTTGCTCGGGTTCGCCGGAGGAGCCAACTACGGCGGCCCCACCGCCGGGAAAAGCTAGCCCCCACCTTAACGAAGGTGGTGGCGATATCCGCCGGCGGTGGTGGTGGCTCAGCTGGCCGGAAAATGCCAGCCAACATCGCCCAGGAAGATGCAATCGTGGCCGTCAAACCATCGGGGACGATGAACCGATGCCGTCGGTTTTAGCTTTAAGATTCGTGCAATAGATTTAAATGATTTAATTAACATTTGATGAATAGTGAAATCTCTGTCACATTATTACAGCCACCTTGCATGTTAATTTTAGGCCTCTTAGAGGCATTTTCAGAACTTAGCCTCTTAATGAAAATTGTAGCCAAGGGTCTTATCTTTAATTTTCCGCCCTAAACATGTGATATGGTGTAGTGTACAGTCCTGTAGGACATTTCTCCTAGGACTGGTCCTAGGGTAGGGCAGAAATTAAATTGGATGCCCAGGTCAAACTATTAGTCACCATGGCCCCAAATTTTGGTCACATGCATGATTAGGAATTTTTAGAGAACATTTTCCTATAGTTTGTGCCAAAATATCAAAATACAAATAAATGAAATATAAGAAGTTCTACACCTCCCCATGGTCCCAAATCTTGGTGGTAGGTCAGTGGGGACATCCTTGGTGCATGAAAAAATTTTCAGCACCTTGGGTTCACTGCATGTTGGAGAATCCACTTGCATGTGTTAGCTTATGTTATGCCTTGGTGTGCAATTAGCAAAAATGCAAATATAGTGTATTTAGCCCAATGGTGACATGAAAAGGTCTTGGAATTATTTACAGTGGTTCATTAGGGTAAATTTCATCCCTCAAATTAATCATGGAATTTTTGGAATCAAAATTCCATTTATTGGAATTTATTTTAAATATAGCTATTTTGGAAATAAAAATTGGAAAATAGGTTTTCCTCAAGTACAAATCCTAAAATTTTGCCAATGCATAGATAATGTCACGTTTGACTTAGGAAAAATATGATCCCTCTGTTTTGAGGAACCTTTGGAGTAGATATCTTAAATTGCCCATTTTACCCTTATCCTATTAATTCTTGAAATGATGGATATATACCTCTGAAAAATTTGGAATTTAATCTACTGCTATAAATGGTATTATTAGTTTTGCATGAATTTCTCAGAATTAATGTATGCATTGTTAGTTGTTAGTTTAATACAATGGCATTTTTGGTAAATATGTTATAATGGAATTTTATAGGCCATTACACAATAAATGCTGATGATACTCTGCCAATAGTCATAAATTAGTGCCCTAAAAGTTCTGTAATTTTCCTGGAATTTTTGATTTCATAATGCCTATACTTCATTTGGAAAAATGGAATTTGTGTGAAATTGATATTAAATAGGAAATGGGAATGAATAATTTAAGGAAAATTATAAAACTCTGTAGGCAGCAATATTTTATCAATATACATCTCAGGAATAATTCTCTAGGTCAGTGGATATTCAATCATACTACTTCATGTGTAAAATGACCTAGCGTTTAAAGTAAAAGATTTAATTAAAGGACTATTTGGCCAAGAAAAATTATGAGAATTCATAGGGTAGTTCCCTTAGTCCATACCACCCTAGGATAAATATTTAGAGGCAAGATGCCTTAAGGTTTGGAAGATCGCATTTTTAGGGTAACCATAGGACATGGTCTGCATATAAGACAAATAGGTCTTGCCTTAGGGTTACCGGGGGATTGATTATCGGCAGAAATAAGAGAGTTCAACATGAACAACCCTGGTGGGTAGAGTTGTCTTAGTGAGAGATCAGAAGTGCAAGTCTTAGTTAGCAACTGGAGTGGGGGTCGGCGGAAGACCGTCGGCTTCCCGGTAATACCTTAAGTCACTAGGGTTGTACTAGAGCAATAAGGAGAGCTGGGGAGATACATGGGTAGCCATCAACTAAAATAAATATCCTTGCGAAAGGGAACGCTGGGCGTAATCCCAATACAGTTCCTAGTGCCCCTTGAGAGCCCTTCACAGGGAATACCGGGGGCAGTCCTGGGATTAACCTTAAATCTCTAAGTATAATAACCCATAGACAAGAGTAGTTTAATAGGTTAGGACATTGTTGTACCTTCTCGCTCGTGTAGGGTTGGAGAGATTCATGGTATATGCTCACCCGTATGGGGTTTGAGGGAGTTGGTATAAAGGCACTAATGTGCGATCTCACCCGTATGGGGTTTGAGGGAGTTGGTATAAAGGCACTAATGTGCGATCTCACCCGTTTTGGGGTTTGAGGGAGTTGGTATAAAGGCACTAATGTGTGTTCTCACCCGGGTTTGGGTTTGAGGGATTCAGGACGGGTTTGGTCCTGCGAGCGGGAGGCTCAGAATGAATTACTTGCATGTGCATAAATATCGTGGCGGGGCATGCGGTACTGGTCGTTCGTCACACCGATGGCAGTATGGTGCACCAGGAGATTGTGAGAGTTAGAGGGGCCAGTGGGTTGTTTTACACTGCGGTCTGGAGGACGATCCCCGATAACACACATCCGACCCAACAAGACTGACGGGTTTGTCAGCAAAGTACGTACGCGAGACTCTAGAGTGCACCTTGGACGTGTACAGAGGCGTATGAGAGGGGTCTAAGGCTTGGTAGTGTGCATACCGGTCTAGAAGCGGAGACGCCCGCTCCGCTGCTGCCGTAGCCACAGCGGTGGTACCCGAGAGTGATGCTAGCTCTCAAAAAGTGGGAACTAAAGGTCTGTGATCACAGAGTCGTTGTGTGTGAGTTGCACTTGCATGCGCATAAAATTGCATCATATCATCCATTCATATTAGGTCATACGCTTCATAGATCCTTATCATATAAATTAGTATGGGCTCTTTTATATGATAAGTTAAATTTCTGGAAACCCTAAATTATATATTTGTATGGGCATTTATATAAGTTAGGGTATGTTTGTGATGATAGCATAGTGGTAGTTTAGTTTATTTACTTGTTCATATTACTGTTCTTTACCTTCCTTTACTGCACTGCTCTTACTTATTACTTGTACCGTACTTAGAACTGCTAGCGTAGAACTACTTTACTTATTACAACTCTAGTTAGATACTGTCACCTGCTTCCACTTTGCTACCCCTTTTGTTGTCCTCCGCTTCGTCCTCCCGCTCGGTGCCTAGGAGCTGCGGGGCGAGGTGCGGAGGAAACGACTTAGTCTTTTTGACTAATGGTCGGTGACCAACTATTTTTAGGAGCCCGGGGAGATGGAGCACCAGCACGTCGAGGAGGCAGGACATGAGGAGCAGATACCGCTTCAGCAGGCTACTACCACTACTATGCGTCCTCAGGTGGGACGAGATCTGATGTTCTAGTGTAGCTTCCGCATTATTATTTTGTGAGAGAGTGATTTTGATGTACTGGGCATAAGCCTTTTTTACTCTTTCATTTGTACCCTTCTGTGGACTATTGTGATGTACTTTTCATTTCATTTACATGATTGTACCATGTGACTTGTGGACTGATGGTTTTATATATACAGTTTTACTTCTTTCTTCTCATATTGGCCTACAGGTTAAATGATCGTACTAGCCAGCAGAATCGGCGTGTTGCGGTGTCGACTAACCCGTGAGTTAGTGCCATCGTAAGACGGCGGTTCTGGGCATAAGACCCGGTAGCCCTCCTTGGTAAGGGGGAGGGGGGTCTTACAAACTGGTATCACTTGAACAACGATCATATGAGAAAGAAGTCCACAACATGGGACCACCCCCGCCCGAGCATTAGTTTGCGGACAAACTATGCAGCGGAAGCAGTGGTGTGCCCATGTACAAAAGTCACATAAATGGTCCACAAAGTACAATGAGTCAGGCCAGTTTTGTTTTAACCTTACCTTTATGCAACCTCCACAGGTCGTCGCGCCGCAAAATGTGGCTCCTCCCCCTCCAGCTGCCACTCCATTCCTACATACGGAGATGGGGCAGACCTTGACGGCGATTCTGGATGCCTTTAGAGCCCAGCAAGTCCCGGCTCCACAGCCAAATCCGGGGTCGAGCTGGCTGAGTGCATTCAAGAGCCTGTCCCCACCGACGTACCGTGGGATAGAGGATGCGGTGAAGACGGAAGAATGGATGGAGGCCATACATGAGATCTTAGCAGGCATCAGCTGCCCAGTCGGCGAGGCAGTACCTCTAGCCACCTCTGTGCTGGAGGCTCATGCAAAGAGATGGTGGAAATCAGTCCGGGAGTCTACTTATGCGGACTTTGAGCTGTCAGAGATATCATGGGAGGAGTTTGGCGATGTGTTTCTGGAGCACTTCGTCTCTACCACGGACAGAGATGACTTGGAGGAGAGGTTTTTGAACCTCAAATAGGGGACTAGATCGGCGATAGAGTTTCAGAGAGAGTTCTCTCATTTGGCCAGGTTCGCAGGGATTCAGGATACCGATGATAGGAGGTATGCTAAGAGATTTTACCGGGGCCTCATGGACGATTTGAGGCAGGCCCTGCTATTCATTTCTCATGGCACATCTAGGCAGATCATCGAGATGGCAAAGAAGCTGGAGGCTGACCAGCTGATGGTGCGAGCCGGTGGGAAGAGACCATTCGAGGGGTCGACATCAGGAGAGAGCAGTAGGGGCTCTCAGAGAGGCAGGACCATCGAATACAGGAAGGGTGGGGGACGTCGTCGTCCCAACTTCAGGCAGGAGCAGGGGCCTCCTCCAGTATTGGCTCCCCCACCTCTACAGATGCATGATCCGAGGAGAAAGGATGACCGAGGCCACCGACAAGTGGTTTGTTACGGATGCCACCAGCCCGGGCACATCAGGTCGGAGTGCCCGCACCGATTCCATCCCCCTCCTCCTCCTCCACCTCCAGTGGCCCCAGTACAGCAGGGCCGAGGACGAGGCCGAGGACGAGGCCGAGGTCGGGGATATCACGGCAGGAGAAGCGAGCAGGAGCAGATATACGCCTTGGACCTAACAGAGCCGAGGAATCCCGAGGAGGTTATCACAGGTACTTAAAGTTAATTATGAATTTTCTTGGATTTTCAATGATATATATATAGTACCTGGAACTATAGGATAACAATTAACTTTCACATAAACAAACCTCAGGCATAGTTATGATCAGCGGCATGCCCGCTCATACTCTCTTCGACACGGGTGCTTCACACTCGTTCGTATCCGAGGCCTTCATCGACGGACTCGAAGGCGTGGAGAGGTTTCCTGTACTAGAGATGAGGGTGCGTCTACCCAATGGGTCGGAGCTGCGGACCACTGCACATTGTGATATGGAGGCCGAGATTGGCGGCAAGGCATTTGAGGCGCCGGCAACTATTCTGAAGCTGCAGGACTTTGACTTGATCTTGGGCATGGCCTGGTTGCATCGGAACCATGCCCAGATAGATTGCCCGTCCAGGAGGATCACGCTAAGGCATGGCGACTCTCATGTTATCGTTGAAGGTATCCAGCCTATCTGCCACCTACTGTTATCTTCTGTACAGGCTGTGAAGGCCCATGAGCAGGGCGAAGAAGTTTATCTTGTCTGCTTCGAAATGGTGGGAGCAGAGACGACTATCTCAGATATTCCGGTGGTCCGGGATTTCTCCGACGTATTCCCAGAGAAATTGCCCGGGCTACCACCTGCTAGAGACTTGGATTTCAGGATTCAGCTAGTACCGGGAGCGAGGCTGGTGTCCCGGGCACCCTACAGGATGGCTCCCAGGGAGTTAGCAGAATTCAGGACTCAACTACAGGAGCTAGTCGAGTCAGGATTTGTGCGGCCCAGTTCATCGCCATGGGGAGCGCCAGTTCTCTTTGTGAAGAAGAAAGACGGATCACTGCGATTATGTATAGATTACCAGGAGCTGAACCGGTTAACGGTCCGCAACACCTATCCTCTGCCTCGGATAGATGAGTTATTTGACCAGCTACAGGGAGCCTTCTGGTTCTCCAAGCTAGATTTGCGATCTGGCTACTACCAGCTCCGTATCAGGGAAGAGGACATACTGAAGACGGCATTCAGTTCACGCTATGGATTATACGAGTTCACGGTGATGCCTTTTGGGCTCACGAATGCTCCTGCCGCATTCATGAGTCTAATGAACCGTATATTCGAGCCTTTCTTAGACCGCTTCGTGATTGTATTTATCGACGACATCCTTATATATTCTCGGACTCAGGAGGAGCAAACGGAGCACCTGGCAGAGGTCCTGCAGAGGCTAAGGGAGACCCAGATGTACGCAAAGTTTTCAAAGTGCCAGTTCGGGCTGCAAGAGGTGGCTTTCCTGGGGCACACGATCAGTGGGGCTGGATTAGCAGTGGACCCAGCCAAGATAGAGATAGTGAGGGATTGGCCACGGCCGAAGACCGCATCTGACATCCGCAGTTTCTTGGGACTAGCAGGGTATTATCGCAAGTTCATGGAGGGGTTCTCGAGGATAGCACTACCCCTCACATCCTTGACGAAGAAGGACACAGATTTTGTTTGGTCAGAGCGGTGTGAGACGGCTTTTCAGGAGCTGAAGGACCGACTCATCTCATTCCCCATTCTTGCGCTTCAATCCGGGAGCGAAGGATTTCAGATCTACACGGACGCCTCTTATCAGGGGATGGGTGCAGTCCTGATGCAGCATGGACATGTTATTGCTTATGCTTCGAGACAGTTGAAGAAGCATGAGCATAACTATCCAGTACATTACCTAGAGCTCGGGGCTGTGGTTTTCGCCCTAAAGATATGGAGGCATTATTTACACGGGATTTATTGTGACATCTTTTCAGATCACAAGAATCTCAAGTATATCGATACGCAGAAGGACCTAAACCTGAGACAGAGGAGGTGGTTGGAGTTCCTCTGCGATTATGATTACAAGATCCACTATCATCCGGGAAAGGCGAACACGGTAGCGGATGCTTTGAGCAGGAGGGCCGGCACTTCTGGACCGGAGCCCCGATTGATGTCTATAGAGCTGCTGCAGATGATGGAGGACATGCACATTACCATGGTGTCCGAGACCGAGCCAGTCGTATATAGAGAGTATTTGAGCTCAGTGATCAGTGGCGATGATATACAGGAGCGCATCCGAGCACATCAGAGGCTGGATGCTGCGATACAACCGATTTTCAGTGCCCTAGAGAGGGGCAAGGTCGAGGACTACATGCTACAGGATGATCTTCTTTGGTTCCGGGGGCGCATCTACATACCAGCAGGGGGCAGTATCCGGGATGACATACTCAGAGAGGCACATTGCTCGAGATATTCGGTGCACCCCGGCATCACCAAGATGTGGGCAGATTTGTGGAGGTCTATGTATTGGCCCAGGATAAAGAGGGAGATCACGGATTTTGTGACCCATTGCGAGACCTGCCAGCGTGTGAAGGCAGAATGCAAGAGCCCGGGAGGTTTACTACAGCCATTGCCCGTTCCAGAATGGAAGTTCGAGGACATTGCTATGGACTTTGTACACGGATTGCCTCGCTCCCACTCTGGGCATGATTCTATATGGGTTATAGTGGATAGATTGACCAAGGTAGCGTGGTTTATTCCAGTTCGAAAGGATGCCCCAGTTGCAGTTCTGGTGAGATTATTTGTGGAGCAGTACGTCAGATATCATGGCATCCCCAGGACTATTGTTTCAGACCGTGATGGTCGGTTCACTTCGAGCGAGTGGAGGGCCGTGCATGCTTACTTGGGATCTCGGCTTACCTTTAGTACCGCCTTCCATCCGCAGACCGACGGACAGACCAAGCGGACCATGGAGGACCTGCTCAGACTATGCATATTGGATACGGGGAAGCCTTGGGAGAGGATGCTGCCATTGATTGAGTTCTCGTATAATAACAGCCACCAGGCTAGCATCAGGATGGCTCCATACGAGGCACTTTATGGGAGGAGGTGCCGGACACCGCTATCAAGGGTTCAGGATGTGGATACCAGGGCTCTTGGATCTGATTATATAGAGGACACTGAAGCTCAGATTCGATTGATCAGAGATCGGCTACTAGAGGCCCAGAGCAGGCAGGCAAAGTATTATGATGCTCGACACCGGAAGGTGGAGTTCCAGGTTGGAGACAGGGTATTCTTGAAGATACGTCCAGTACACGGTGTCTCTCGGGTGTAGAGGCACAAGAAGCTCAGTGCACGATACATGGGGCCATACCTGATCCTGGAGCGGATCGGCCCCTTGGCTTACCGACTGCAGCTGCCACCGGAGTTGGGTGCATTACATGATGTCTTTCATGTCTCTTCCTTACGAAGAGCTCTCCTTCGGCCGGAGCAGCACATTACTACTACAGCCGGACCGGTAGAGCCTGATAGATCAGTGAGATTGGAGCCGATCCGGATTGACGATACAGCCATCCGAGTGTTGCGGAAGAAGAAGGTCCCTCTTGTGAAGGTGCTGTGGTCCAACCATGGACGGGAGGAGCACACTTGGGAGCCGAGGGATCTGATGCTGGAACAACACCCGGAGCTATTCTCATCAGGTACTTTTAAGTTATGTCTTTAAAATTTCTTGATGATTCTTGCAAGTAGAACCCTGTAGACCCGAACTTAAATTTCGGGGACGAAATTATTTTCTTGTTTATTGGAATTTGTAACATCCCATATTACTTCTGGACCCCTCAACTTAGATTGGGTTAGGAATGGGTGAGATTTAAGGAAGACCAACTATGTTTGGCCCTAGGCAGTGGGTGGTAGCCATGTGGGGCCCACTATAGGACCATAGTCAAACTAGGTCAAACTAGTCTAAGTGGGGACCCTAGCCACACCATGACCCCACCACATTGCCCTAACCCTAAAAACAATCTAAGTGGACCCTAGGGCATGTCACTGGGTCAACACTTTGACCCCAATTGACCAAAGTCAACCTTGGGCTTAATTTGGTCAAACCCGCACTCATATGCCTAATTAGCCTAAGTTGGGCACCCCCTTGACCCAACCCAAGTTGGGTGGTGCCACTAGACCCATTTCCACCAAGTAGGGTCAGCCCACCCACCATGGTTGACCAAGTCAACTCCCCAAGTCAACAAGTCAACAAATTGACCTAAAGGAGTGAAATGAAGACCAAGCCATTTTCCCTTGGACCAAGCCCACCAAAATTGGCCCATAGCCAGCCCAAGTGAACAAGAACAGTCCTACCCCTCTAAATCAGGAGAGAGAATACATACAAGGGGGTAAAATTGGGATTTTAAGGGTAGGAGGAGAGAGAAAATGGAAAGAGAGGAAATGGTGGCCACATGGCCACCCCATCAGTTGGTTTTAGCTGCCCAAAACCAGGTGGCCGACCTCCCCTCTTCATTTCCAACAGAAAACCAGGGCTGTGAGCCACTTGGCAGCTGGGCGGAGCAAACAAAGCTCAAACCGAGCTCAATTAAGGTGTACCTCCATGTACAGCCAAATTCACTCCAATTAAACCTCACCAGAAGCTTCAGGAGTTAGAAGAGAGTGGAAATCGAGTGCTGAATCATGGAGAATGGTGGAGAATTGAGTTTTCGGGGTGGAGCTCGCCGGCGCACCACCACCACGGCAAACCGCCGCCTGACCCGCAGCCAAGCCCCTGATTCAGGTGCGTTTCGCCTCGCCTCTTCCCGTACTAGGTTTCTAGATCAATCTAGGGAGATATCGGGCTCAATCGAGCCCGATGCCATGAGAGAAAATGGAGAAAACCGAGCCTTTTTCTTCTTGCTCGGGTTCGCCGGAGGAGCCAACTCCGGCGGCCCCACCGCCGGGAAACGCTAGCCCCCACCTTAACGAAGGTGGTGGCGATATCCGCCGGCGGTGGTGGTGGCTCAGCTGGCCGGAAAACGCCAGCCAACATCGCCCAGGAAGATGCAATCGTGGCCGTCAAACCATCGGGGACGATGAACCGATGCCGTCGGTTTTAGCTTTAAGATTCGTGCAATAGATTTAAATGATTTAATTAACATTTGATGAATAGTGAAATCTCTATCACATTATTACACCCACCTTGCATGTTAATTTTAGGCCTCTTACAAGCATTTCCAGAACTTAGCCTCTTAATGCTAATTGTAGCCAAGGGTCGTATCTTTAATTTTCCACCCTAAACATGTGATATGGTGTAGTGTACAGTCCTGTAGGACATTTCTCCTAGGACTGGTCCTAGGGTAGGGCAGAAATTAAATTGGATGCCCAGGTCAAACTATTAGTCACCATGGCCCCAAATTTTGGTCACATGCATGATTAGGGCATACTTAGCCCCTGCCAAAATTTAGGAATTTTTAGAGAAACTTTTCCAATAGTTTTTGCCAAAATATCAAAATACAAATAAATGAAATATAAGGAGTTCTACACCTCCCCATGGTCCCAAATCTTGGTGGTAGGTCCGTGGGGACATCCTTGGTGCATGATAAAATTTTCATCACCTTGGATTCAATGCATGTTGTAGAATCCACTTGCATGTGTTAGCTTATGTTATGCCTTGGTGTGCAATTAGCAAAAATGCAAATATAGTGTATTTAGCACAATGGTGACATGCAAAGGTCTTGGAATTATTTACAGTGGTTCATTAGGGTAAATTTCATCCCTCAAATTAATCATGGAATTTTTGGAATCAAAATTCCATTTATTGGAATTTATTTTAAATATAGCTATTTTGGAAATAAAAATTGGAAAATTGGTTTTCCTCAAGTACAAATCCTAAAATTTTGCCAAGGCATAGATAATGTCACATTTGACTTAGGAAAAATATGATCCCTCTGTTTTGAGGAACCTTTGGAGTAGATATCTTAAATTGCCCATTTTACCCTTATCCTATTAATTCTTGAAATGATGGATATATACCTCTGAAAAATTTGGAATTTATTCTACTGCTATAAATGATATTATTAGTTTTGCATGAATTTCTCAGAATTAATGGATGCATTGTTAGTTGTTAGTTTAATACAATGGCATTTTTGGTAAATATGTTATAATGGAATTTTATAGGCCATTACACAATAAATGCTGATGATACTCTGCCAATAGTCATAAATTAGTGCTCTAAAAGTTCTGTAATTTTCCTGGAAATTTTGATTTCATAATGCCTATACTTCATTTGGAAAAATGGAATTTGTGTGAAATTGATATTAAATAGGAAATGGGAATGAATAATTTAAGGAAAATTATAAAACTATGTAGGCAGCAATATTTTATCAATATACATCTCAGGAAAAATTCTCTAGGTCAGTGGATATTCAATCATACTACTTCATATGTAAAATGACCTAGCGTTTAAAGTAAAAGATTTAATTAAAGGACTATTTGGCCAAGAAAAATTATGAGAATTCATAGGGTAGTTCCCTTAGTCCATACCACCCTAGGATAAATATTTAGAGGCAAGATGCCTTAAGGTTTGGAAGATCGCATTTTTAGGGTAACCATAGGACATGGTCTGCATATAACACAAATAGGTCTTGCCTTAGGGTTACCAGGGGATTGATTATCGGCAGAAATAAGAGAGTTCAACATGAACAACCCTAGTGGGTAGAGTTGTCTTAGTGAGGGATCAGAAGTGCAAGTCTTAGTTAGCAAGTGGAGTGCGGGTCGGCGGAAGACCGTCGGCTTCCCGGTAACACCTTAAGTCACTCGGGTTGTACTAGAGCAATAAGGAGAGCTGGGGAGATACATGGGTAGCCATCAACTAAAATAAATATCCATGCGAAAGGGAACGCTGGGCGTAATCCCAACACAGTTCCTAGTGCCCCTTGAGAGCCCTTCACAGGGAATACCGGGGGCAGTCCTGGGATTAACCTTAAATCTCTAAGTATAATAACCCGTAGACAAGAGTAGTTTAATAGGTTAGGACATTGTTGTACCTTCTCGCCCGTGTAGGGTTGGAGAGATTCATGGTATATGCTCACCCGTATGGGGTTTGAGGGAGTTGGTATAAAGGCACTAATGTGCGATCTTACCCGTATGAGGTTTGAGGGAGTTGGTATAAATGCACTAATGTGCGATCTCACCCGTTTTGGGGTTTGAGGGAGTTGGTATAAAGACACTAATGTGCGTTCTCACCCGGGTTTGGGTTTGAGGGATTCAGGATGAGTTTGGTCCTGCGAGCGGGAGGCTCGGTATGAATTACTTGCATGTGCATAAATATCGTGGCGGGGCATGCGGTACTTGCCGTTCGTCACACCGATGGCAGTACGGTGCACCAGGCGGTTGTGAGAGTTAGAGGGCCCAGTGGGTTATTTTACACTGTGGTCTGGAGGACGATCCCCGATAACACACATCCGACCCAACAAGACTGACGGGTTTGTCAGCAAAGTACGTATGCGAGACTCTAGAGTGCACCTTGGACGTGTACAGAGGCGTATGAGAGGGGTCTAAGGCTTGGTAGTGTGCATGCCGGTCTAGAAGTGGAGACGCCTGCTCCACTGCTGCCGTAGCCACAGCGGTGGTACCCGAGAGTGATGCTAGCTCTCAAAAAGTGGGAACTAAAGGTCTGTGATCACAGAGTCATTGTGTGTGAGTTGCACTTGCCTGCGCATAAAATTGCATTATATCATCCATTCATATTAGGTCATACGCTTCATAGATCCTTATCACATAAATTAGTATGGGCTCTTTTATATGATAAGTTAAATTTCTGGAAACCCTAACTTATATATTTGTATGGGCATTTATATAAGTTAGGGTATGTTTGTGATGATAGCATAGTGGTAGTTTAGTTTATTTAGTTGTTCATATTACTGTTCTTTACCTTCCTTTACTGCACTGCTCTTACTTATTACTTGTACCGTACTTAGAACTGCTAGCGTAGAACTACTTTACTTATTACAACTCTAGTTAGATACTGTCACCTGCTTCCACTTTGCTACCCCTTTTGTTGTCCTCCGTTTCGTCCTCCCGCTCGGTGCCTAGGAGCTGCAGGGCGAGGTGCGGAGGAAACGACTTAGTCTTTTTGACTAATGGTCGGTGACCAACTATTTTTAGGAGCCCGGGGAGATGGAGCACCAGCACGTCGAGGAGGCAGGACATGAGGAGCAGATACCGCTTCAGCAGGCTACTACCACTACTGTGTATCCTCAGGTGGGACGAGATCTGATGTTCTAGTGTAGCTTCCGCATTATTATTTTGTGAGAGAGTGATTTTGATGTACTGGGCATAAGCCTTTTTTTACTCTTTCATTTGTACCCTTCTGTGGACTATTGTGATGTACTTTTCATTTCATTTACATGATTGTACCATGTGACTTGTGGACTGATGGTTTTATATATACAGTTTTACTTCTTTCTTCTCATATTGGCCTACAGGTTAAATGATCGTACTAGCCGGCAGAATCGGCGTGTTGCGGTGTCGACTAACCTGTGAGTTAGTGCCACCGTAAGACGACGGTTCTGGGCATAAGACCCGGTAGCCCTCCTTGGTAAGGGGGAGGGGGGTCTTACAATCACAAGCACAGTGAACTCCATATTCAATAGTACACTGGGCTTGGGTGCTTCAATCAGCCAACCTATAGTTCTAACAACCCCAATCAAGTTTATTTCTGATAAAGGGAAGGGAGTTGTAGAGGTAGCTAGGAAAAATTCTGATCTACCTAAGAAAACCAAGTTCCAGCAGAAATCATCGAACGAAGCTCGACGATCGCCGAACGCAGATCGACGATCTCAGGCAAAATCGTCGAACTCAGGTCGACGATCTCTAATTCCTGAACTCTGCCACAGTCGACCGTCGAACGGAGTTCGACGATCTAACCCAAGATCGTCGAACGCAGCTCCACGTTCGTCGAACAGAGATTAGAGTTCTGGAAACTCTTTCAAGGGCAAATCAAAATCCAATCCTAGGGGTCCTTCATCCCAAAGCTTTAACCCTTATACTGAATGGATAATACCTCCAAGGAGATATCATCCTGAAGGTTATAAGAGTCAACCTGGGATGTCTTTTATTTCTAATTTTAAAGGTTATCAACCTAGGCCCAAGGTAAACTGGGTCAAAAACATGTGAATTATTTTATGTGCAGGTGAAGACCTATCCAACATCAAACCAACAATGGTATTTGTATAGTGGGTGCTCTAAGTACATGACAGGAAACAAGGACAACCTCACATCCTTTAAAGCTAAGCTTGGACCCAAAGTCATATTTGGTGATTCAAATTTTGGACAAACTAAAGGATATGGTGCAGTCTAGATTGGGACAGTGACATTCAAGAAGGTAGCCTATATGGATGGACTGAAGCACAATTTGATAAGTATCAGTCAGCTATGTGATGAAGGCTACCAGGTGACTTTCAGCAAAGCCATATGCAAGATCAAGTCAGAGGACAACACAACTGTGTTGACAGGTAAAAGGAAAGGTAACATCTACTTAGTAGATTTTCTTTCAACAGAAGTAGATATTTGCCTGTTTAATTCTGTTTGTAGACCAAATGTTTTATGGCATAAGAGACTAGGACATTTAAACCTTAGAACCATTGCTATGCTATCCAAGGACAACCTTGTTAGAGGACTACCTTCTGGCCCCTGCAAGAAGGAAGGACTCTACAGGGCTTGTCAATTAGGCAAGCAAACTAAAAATAGTTTCAAGTCACTTAATAAGAGTGATTCACCTAGGATCTTGTATCTGTTACACATGGATCTTTTTGGACTCATTACAGTACAAACCCTAAGTGGGAAATCTTACACTTTAGTAATTGTAGATGACTTCTCTAGATTCACATAGGTGTTCTTTCTGAGGAAGAAGTCTGATAACTTTAAGAGTTTGACAGAGTTTCTCAAATGTATACAGATTGAGTTCAATACTCACATTGCCCGAACCAGAAGTGATCATGGGACAGAGTTTGATTCTCTTCTTATGCAAGAGTTCTGTCAGAGTGAAGGGATCAGGCATACTTTCTCAGCTCCTAGAACTCCTCAATAAAATGGGGTAGCTGAAAGGAAAAATAGAACCCTTATTGAATCTGCCACTACATTGTTGTCAGATGCTCACCTTCCTCTATCCTTTTGGGCAGAGGTAGTGAACACCTCCAACTATGTGCTGAACAGAAGACTAATACATAAACTAAAGGGCAAGACTCCCTATGAATTACTCAAAGGGAAGAAACCTAAAGTTGATTATTTTAGAATTTTTGGTTGTATTTGTTATATACATAATAATGACAAGAAGTATTTAGCAAAGTTTCAAGCTAAAGCTGATGAAGGAGTGTTTCTGGGATACTCCATGATCAGCAAGGCTTATAGGGTATTTAATGAATTATCTCTTAAAATTGAGGAATCTGTTCACATATCATTTGATGAATCTAACATATCTTTCAAGGAGAAGAACACTTCTACCATAGAACCTTTGCAGGTACATTCTCTTGCTGAAGATTTGAACAGGTTACAGATTACTCAAAAAGAGGAAAGCAGTGAAGATGAAGAAAGCATCCAACATGTTGAAGAGAAACAACTTGAAGAGCCAGTTGTTGTACCACAAGAGGAAACAACAACACAGGTTGGTGAACAATCAACACCCACTGTTGATTTAGTAACATCAAGAGACCATCCAATTTCCCAAGTAATTGGAGACATCTCAGCTGGTGTGTAAACTAGAAATCAGGTCAACCAAAACCTGTTGCACACTTGCTTCCTATCTCAAATTGAACCTCAATCCATTCAAGATACAGAGCAAGATCCACAATGGAGCATTGTAATGCAAGAAGAGTTGCATCAATTTGAAAGGAACAAAGTTTGGGAACTAGTACCAAAGCCTAAGGATCACTCCATTGTTGGAACAAAGTGGGTGTTCAGAAACAAATTGGATGATCAAGGAGTTATTGTAAGGAACAAGGCAAGGCTAGTTTCCCAAGGGTACTCTCAAGAATAAGGCATAGATTATGACCAGACTTTTGCACCAGTTGCAAGATTGGAAGCCATCAGAATCTTCTTAGCTTATGCAGCACACAAAGGCTTCAAGGTATATCAGATGGATGTTAAAAGTGCATTTCTAAATGGAGACATCAAAGAAGAAGTCTATGTCAGACAACCTCCAAATTTTATCTCTCCAACCCATCCTGATTATGTTTTTAAATTGAACAAAGCATTATATGGTCTCAAGCAAGCTCCTAGAGCATGGAATGAGACCCTAGCATGCTTTCTCCTGAAAAATGAATTTATAAGGGATAGAGTAGACCAAACTCTCTTTATTAGAACCCATAAGTCCCATACCATACTAGTGCAGATTTATGTAGATGATATTATCTTTGGTTCTACTGATTCAAATTTGTGCAGAAGGTTCTCCAACCTAATGCATTCTAAATTTGAAATGAGTAGCATGGGTGAGCTATCCTTCTTTCTAGGATTACAAGTCAAACAACACGCTGAAGGCATTTTTATTTCTCAAACCAAGTATGCAAATGAATTGGTCAAGAAATTTGGTATGTCTGAAGCATCTTGTATGAAAACACTGATGCCTACCAATGCTATATTGGATGCTGATGAACATGGGAAATCTATTGATCAGACAACATATAGAGAAATGATTGGCTCTTTCCTGTACCTTACAGCTAGTAGACCAGACATAATGTTTTCTACGTGCATATGTGCTAGATTCCAAGTAAGCTCTAGAGAGTCACACCTAATATTAGTAAAAAGGATTCTCAGGTATGTTAAAAGTTATCCAAATCTAGGTCTCTGATATCCAAAAGATTTAGCATTTGAATTAACTGGATTTTCTGATGCTGATTATGCTGGATGCAGAATTGACAGGAAAAGCACCAGTGGAACTTGTCAGTTTCTTGGTGACAGACTTGTCTCTTGGTTTTGCAAGAAACAAACATCTGTGTCAACTTCAACTGCTGAAGTTGAATATATGGCTGCAGGTAGTTGTTGTTCACAAATATTGTGGATTCAAAACCAACTCCTACACTATGGCTACAACTTAAAGAAGTCAAAAATATTTTGTGACAACACCAGTGCTATTTCTATAGCTCAAAATCCAGTCCTCCATAGTAGGACAAAATACATAGAGATTAGGCATCACTTTTTAAGGGATAATGTTGAGAAGAACAAAATTGAACTTCAATATATCCTAACTGATTTGCAAAGGGGAGATATTTTCACCAAACCATTGGATGAAAAGAAACACACCTTCTTCCTAAATCAGTTAAGAATGTTAGATGGAGGAAGTCTAAAATAATATCCAAGATTTTAAAACTCCAAAAATTGACCAAGACTAGGCAAACATCTTGATTTTTCTAGTGTCTAGAGTGTATTTCTGGTCTCTGAACTGTGCTCGACGATTTTCCCCAAGATCGTCGAACGGAGATCGACGCTTTCCGAAATCGTCGACCAGAGTTCAGCACTTCTCAGATAGTGTCCAACTATCTCTCCAGGTCAACGATCGTCGAACGGCGCTCGACGATTTTGTTCTCTGAACTATCGTCGAACGGAGCTCGACGCTCTCCAATATCATCAAACAGAGATCGACGATATTGAAGACCTTTCAGATTCCTTTAGAAGCCCCGATCGTCGAACTGAGTTCAACGATCTTTCCTTTTCTGCGTCGAACACTAATATAAAATTCAATTTTCGGTCGTCGTTCTCCTTTTGCGCTTTCAATCTCTATTCAAAAATTCTCTTTCCCTCCAAACATCTCTACACTTGGTCGGTTGTTTGTTGATTTTTGCAGGTAACAATGGCCGTCTCAGTTGCCGTTCTAGCCGCAGTGAAGTTTGATGCCGGATTTGATATAGACATGAAGTCCTTCAGCACCAATGATCAGATTTTCCAAGACATTCTGGAACTATTCAAGGAGCAAAAGCTCGTCACCATTATAACCACCAGAATCAAATTGGCTGCTGATGAGATCAAGGAGTGGGTCTATACTGCCCACAATCAGGACCAAAATACAGTGGTTGGTTCAATTTCTGGAACTCAGGTACCTCTGACACCTACCATTCTTACAGAGGTTTTTCAATTAAATTCTGGAAGAGATTCTGTTGAATTGTCTAGAGAGGAATTTTCTGACTTACTTGCTAGAATGAGACATTCTGATGCAAACCCTAGCAAGCTGCTGAAAAAGAACCTAGCTGTTGAATACAGGTTCTTAGCTGATGTAGTGGGAAAGGTTCTGTTGGCCAAGCACTCAGCATATGATACCATATTCAGGTATCAACTGTGCTTGATGGGTGCCATTGTGGATAAGAAATAGTTAAACTGGGGAGATATCTTCTTTGATCTGATCAAGAAGAAAATAAAAAAGAATTCTGTTAATTATGGAAGGATTCTAGGGCTGTTTCTCCAAAACAGATGCCCTGCACTGATAGTCTCTTCTAGGATGCACATCAATGCTTCAAAGATGCTGTCCTGTGCCCTGTTTGTCAAATGGGACAGACAGATGGTGAAGCCCAGCAGGCCCTCTGCAAGCACAATTTCAGGCACAAGGACTGTAACAGTCTCTTCCCCTCAAGTCTCTGCCCCTGCAGATGACATGCCTGCTGCTTCTCCTCCTCCTCCTATTTCATCTCCACCAGTCACCTCCACCATTCAAATCTCATGCACCATCATTATTTCCAGCCCATCTCCAACATCAATTTCATCTCCAATCCCAACTATTCCAATAATAGAAGAAATCTTTCATCCTTTACATCACTACCCTCAACCCGACATTGACACATCATCCCGCATTCCATCATTCAATCTTCTAGATGACTCCTTCATGGATGATTCACCCTCATCCCCTCCTTATCTACCCTCCTCATCCACCTCATATCAACAACTTCTGCAAGATATCATTGATCAACCCGCATTCACACCTTCTATCTCCATACCATTGTCTTCCATTTCCACAATCCCCACACCTCAACCTTCACTTCTACCATCCACCAGCTCTCCACCAACATCTCCAGTTGCTCCACCATCCTTCTCTACCTCTGCTCAAGTCCCTACTGAGCATGTAGATATTCCTGCCTTAGCTGACAAACTATATGAACTGATAGCTCCCAGGATCTAACTTCTGTTGGAGACCTCCTTGGCTCCACTACTCAAGTCAGTTGCAGACTTATCTGCCAGGCTCTCCTCCATCCTTCCTCCTCAGGCAATCCCTTCATTTGGGTGACTTGATCAAGCTCTCTCTGAATCTAGGCAGGGGGAGATGCCTCATGAAGATGTGAGATTGCCTGCTGCTGCTGTTGCCATTTCTTCAGTCCCTGCTGTTGCTGCTGTTGTTTCTAAAGCTCATGCCTCAACTCCTCAAGTTGCAGTCTTCTCAGTGGACCTCAGGTCCTTATTATCAGTTTTTGATTCAATTTTTTTCAGTTGTCTTCCAGTGAGTAATGCATTCCAGCCCTCTGAAGATCTCTCCAAGGCTATTGTGCCCTTCTCCAGCTGTGATACCAGCTTAATTAGCTCCTACATAACCTCCCTATGTACTGCTGAGCCTTCTGTTTCCAGTGATGCTGCTACTACTCCTGCTGTCAATAATGTTGATGTTTCTGTTTGTTCTGATGCTGCTGATGTTCTAGTTTCTGAGGATATGAATACAGAGGCATATGATTTTGAGCCTACTATCACTGATGATGTTGCCCCTGCTGATATTTTTGTGTCTGAAACTATTTTATCTGAATATGTTGCTACCCCAGCTGCTGCTGTCACTACTGCTGCTATATCTTCTGAAAGTATTGCCCCTGGAACTTCTGTTTCTGCTGTTACTACTGCTACTGCTACAACTGCTGTCAACACTGTTTCATCTGCTCCAACCCAACTTCAGAAAGATTATCTGAAAAAGATTGATGCTTTATATGATGAGCAAAGCTCTGAAAGTGATGAATATAGGACTGATTCTGATGATTCTTCAGCCACTATTGCAAGAAAAAGAAAAGCAAGGATCAAGGCTATGAAAAGAGTTCCCCCAAACAAAGTCAAAGATACAAATGACATACCTTATTACATTCTTCATGACTGCCCCATTACTGAACATTGGATGCAATATTCCAAGAATCAACTTAAGGCTATGAAGAAGAAGAGGAAATATGAGAAAGGTTCCTCTAAGTTTCTTCATCCTCATCCTCCTCCACCACCTCCTCTTGATGCAGGTGCAGGTGGAAGCACAGCTACTCATCCTTCTACTAGAAGTCAAACCCCCTATCAACCTCATGCAAGATCTCAATATAGGGGGAGCCAGTCCAGAAGTTCTCAATCAAGGAGAGGAAATTATAGAGGAAGCCAGAGGGAATTCCAAGTCTACTCCAAAGGCTATTCAAGGCAACACCCTTACTCTAGGGAAGGACAAGTTTCATCAGATACAACTTCAGGTCCTTTTCCCTACAAGCTGAAAGAGGTAGTCTCATCCAAAGCTCCTCAAGATAATCCTTCCAACAGATATGAACCTCCAGTGCCCTTTGAGGATCCAGAGAATAATCCTACTGTATGGACTGCTATGATGAAAGAATTAGCTACCTTGGATCAGAGCAAGAAAGCCAGAGAACAAGGCAGAGATACCTCCAACATTACTACATTGTCAGAACAAAGAATGATGGAACTTGAAAGATATGCCTCCAGCAAATTCTTTGATTCTGAAAGATACTTGGAGCTGCACCCGGAAGCTGTGATACCAAAGCCTAAACAACAAAAATCTCTGGGTGCAGCTGATGACAGAAGATCAAAGAAGGAAGCTCTTAACCCCAATAGAGAAATTAAACTTATAAAGAGCAAGGAGAAGGAATAATTCTGTAAGGTGACAATTTTTCTTATTTCTGATCTATCTGAGTTATATCTGTGATTCTGCTATGTTGTTGTTTGTTATATTGTTGCTGTGTATGTTGTTTTTAATTTTTTCAATTTCTGTAAATAGTAATCCTAACCCAATTAGGGGGAGATTGTTAGAACACCCTATTACTAATTTGGGTCAGGATCACTATGTCTTTAGGAAACCTGTTTTGACCTCATTGTATAGATCTAAAGGTCAATTAGAATTGAGTCTAAGGGTTAGTAGTTAGGTTTGGAAGCTACCCTCAAGACCAAGGTTTTTCTGTTTGGAGACTAAGTCATTTCATCGAGCTCAGTACGACGAATTGTCGAACTCCAATCGACGATCGTTTAGCTCAACTTCGACGTATCGTCGAACTTCATTAGACGATCGCTGAGCTCAACTTCAACAAATTGTCGAACTCCATTCGACGATCTTCGAGCTCAGTCAGACGATCTTGACTCCAGTATTGATTCTCTATCTCTGAGCTCAGTTCGACGATAGTTGAGCTCAGATCGACGATCTCTGTTGCTGTCTAAGTCCAAATCGCTGAGCTCAGTTCGACGATAGTAGAGCTCAGTTCGACATTTTTCTGAAGAGTTAAATGATTTTCAAAATTCAAATTCAGAACAGTTAAGGAGTTATTGTCAGCAATTAATTCAGAAAATTTGTAGCCGTTTTCATTTATTCTGGACCAAGTTTCAAGGAATTATCAAGGAATGTTTCATCGGACTTTCCCCCAGAAGACAATTGCAATTAAGGAAGTCATTAATGACAGGCCAACGGCTATTCTTGACAGAGGATCATTTTCTATTCAGAACAAAGGAATAAAAGACAAGATTTTTGAATCTCTCACAAGAACAAGCAATCAAGAAGAAGAGAGTGCACAAGAAGAAGAGAGAAAGATTTTCTGTTACAACTTTTCTCGGGAACAACATCTTTCTCAAAAACAATCACTCAAGAGAAAAAGAAAAAGAGTTGTAGATATTCTCTGTCTCAAAGAATTCATACAAGAACACACAACCAAGGAGATCAACCAACTGAAATCTTCAGATCTCTTTTGATTCAAGTGTTCAAGGCCATCATCATTCAAGACTCCAGACACCTAACATTTCAGCTGTTGCTGAAATCATCAATTGCTGGAGATCAACTTTCTGAAGGCCTATCACCCTACAGCAAAGCTTCATTTCCTGATCAAATACAGATCTCAGGGGGAGCTTTGACAACATCAATATCCACATAATCTTCTCAGCTACTTTGAGAAATAGAAGACTTTCATCACTCTCTTATTCCCATCTCTGTAAAGGGTTTTTCAAACTCCCTTCAAAAGTTTGTGTGTGGTTTTTGAGCACCTTATCAAAAGCTCATTGGTGGCAAGACACCTGATCAAAAAATCTGGTTTGGTTTTTGAGCACCTTATCAAAAGCTCATTGGTGCCCAGGACACCTGATCAACTCATCCTGCAGTGGATTCCTACCTAGGGTGGTAAAAGAGTGGATGTACCCATGTTTAGGAGAACCAATATAGCTCCTTGTGTCTTCTGGTTGCTTGTCTTTATTTTTGTTTCTGGCTGTGATCTATGATTAGTTTCTTTTGTAGATTGTGATTAGATTTAATATTTGCTTTCCTGTTCACTCAGATTACAACAACTGTTGTAAAAAGTTTTTAAGCACCATACTCTATTCACCCCCCTCTAGAGTATATCAGATCTAGCTTGCACTTTCAGGGCTGACCAATGCGTCGTCAGTGTTCATGGATTTGATGAACATGACTTTCAGGGAGTACTTGGAGCATTTTGTCATCGTCTTCATCGACGATATTTTGGTGTACTCACAGAGTGAGGAAGATCACTTCAAGCATCTTCATTTGGTGTTGGAGACGCTAAGGAGGAATCAGTTGTATGTCAAGTTCTCAAAGTGTGAGTTTTGGTTATCCTCTGTGGCGTTCCTCGGTCATATAGTGAGTGGAGAAGGTATTGCAGTGGATTCGGTGAAGATTGTTGCGATACGGGAGTGTCCTGAGCTTTCTACTGTAGCGGAAGTCCGGAGCTGTTTGGGGCTTGCCGGCTATTATAGGAGCTTCGTAGAGAACTTCTCGCGAATAACGTTACCTCTCACTACTTTGACGAGGAAGGAGCATAAGTTCATTTGGACGCCGGAGTGCACGCGAGATTTTGAGGAGTTGAAATGTCGGTTGACCACGGCGCCTGTGCTGAGTTCGCCGAGTGGGACCGAAGGTTATGAGATTTATAGCGATGCTTCGGGCAGCGATTTGGGTTGCGTGCTACTGCAACATGGAAGTGTGATAGCTTATGGCTCGAGACAGCTGAAAGTGCACGATAGGAATTATTCGGTCCATGACTTGGATTTAGCGGCCGTGATTTTTGCCTTGAAGCTGTGGAGACACTATTTGTACGATGTGAAGATTGATATCTACACCAATCATAAGAGCCTGAAGTATTTGATTGATCAGAAAGATCTGAATATGGGGCAGCATAGATGGATGGAGTTCCTGGGGGACTATACATTCAAGATCCACTACGTGTCTGGTAAGGGTAATGCGGTTGTGGATGCGTTGAGTCGCCGAGCCCCAGCTCAATCCAATTGTATGTCGATCCATGACGAGCGGTTGGTTCGGGAGTTGGAGGCGTTGGAGATTGTTTGTGTGGATAAGCAATCAAGTGCTGAAGCAGTACTGAATTGGACTGATGTCCAATATGACCTGGCTGATCTGATTCGGCAGGCTTTGGATATGGATGTCCATATGAAGCAGTTCATGGCAGAGGCTCTGGATGGGTCAAATTCCCAATTCGTTGTGGAGGATGAATTACTTTGGAATGACGGTCGTCTCTGCGTCCCAAGTGTGGGCAATTTGCGGGTGAAATTGTTGTACGAGGCACACAATACCCAGTACTCGATTCACCCGGGGAGCATGAAGATGTACCGAGATGTAAAGAAACTATTTTGGTGGCCGGGTTTGAAGAAGGATGTGGCGCTCTATGTGGCGAAGTGCCAAACTTGCGCCTTGGTGAAGGCGGAGTGCCAAAACGCCGGGAGGATTTCTGAAGTCCTTGCCTATTCCGGAGTGGAAATTCAACGACATCTCTATGGACTTTGTGCACGGCTTGCCAAGGTTGCAAAAGGGGAACGATGCCATTTGGTTGGTCGTAGATCGGCTAACAAAGGTTTTGCATTTCATTCCACATAGGATGGATGATCTGGTGGAGAAGTTGGCAAAATTATATGTGGATAGTGGGTTCACGACAAAGGTCAAACCCGTGCGGATTGAGAACTCGGAGGTCAAGCGGATGCGCAATAAAGAGATCAGGATGGTCAAGGTCTGATGAGACAATTACGGTCGTGAGGAGCTCTCTTGGGAGCGAGAGCAGACTATGCTTGACGAATATCCAGAGTTGTTCCGCTCAGGTACAATTTTAATTTTGGTACTTCTCTTTCCTTTATGTAATTTTGTGGGCGAAATTCTTTTAAGAGGGGGAGAGTTGTAACGCCCCGAAACTCAAAAGAGCGACGGGAGGCGTTTTGGGCCAAATTTGGAATCTGGCAGGGGGCACAAGGCCTGGGACACAGGCGTGTCCTGTAACACCCCAAAATTTGAGAGCGGGTAGATTTGCGTTTCTGGCCAATTTTTGATTTCTGGCAGGGGGCACACGGCCTGGGACATGGGCGTGTCCCAGGGTGTGTCAGGCTCCAGTCGACGTTTTGGTCGTGAAGTCGATGATTTTGGAGTCGGCGATCGTTGGGCAGAGAACACGGCCTGAGACACGGGGGTGTCTCAGGGCGTGTCGAGGCCGTGTCGACGATCGGCCCGGGGAGTCGACGATGTGTCGAGACAAGGCACACGGCCTAGGACACGGCCATGTCCAAGGCCGTGTCAGTCATTCGACGAACTTCGCTCGACGATTTTCACTCGATGAGTGTCGAGTGTCGAGATAGGGGCACACGGCCTGTGACACGGGCGTGTCACAGGGTGTGTCCCGCTTGGTCGACGATCTTCGCTCGACGAAGTGTCGAAGCAGTGAACCCGGCCTGGATCCCAAGCGTGTCGAGGTAGACACGGGCAAGGACACGAGCGTGTCCAGTACCCGTGTAGTTCTCGGGTTGTTTTCAGGGCTGTGTCGTAGGAGGCACACAGCCGACCACACAGCCATGTTAGTGGGGACACGGGCGTGTCAGGGCGAACACAGGCGTGTCGGATGCCCGTGTGCTGTTCCAGGCGCGTCGATTTGTGACGGCGAATGGTCGACACGGCCCTGGACACGGGCGTGTGCCAGGCCGTGTTCGGCCCAGGTGTTTTATTTTTCAGACGGATCGTGGCCATTCCTTCCCTTATTTTGGGATCTGATGGTCCAGGACTGCTCTTGGGGAGTTAAGTCCGAGAATAGGGTTGTAAACCCTCATTCTTATTCAAGCTTTCTCTTACTAACATTCTAGAGAGAAGGGAGAGCAAGGAGGAAGGTGAAGGAGGGTTTGGGATGTAGGAGAGGCTTCGGTGCTCCAAATCGCGAGCCGAGTCCAGATCCGTGGAGGCTAGATCTTTGCGAAGGTTTTCATCCGGCTATTTTTTCCATGGCAAGGAAGAGGAGTCGGAAGGTAACGACACTTCTCCTCTCGGTTTTAGGATGCATGTCTTTAGCATCATTTTCTTTTCTAGTTTTGGGCACCAAACACTCAAATGAGAGGGGTTTTGGGTCGCCAAGGTTCAAGTGGAACCTCCGGGTCGATTGAGTCCGTCCCCGGCATGATTTGCATTAGAGATCCGCTCCGTTAGTGGATTAGGCATGGTGGGTGAAGCTGTAGTCACGATCGTTAGTCCGACTCGGTGTTGTTGCATACGAACTTTAAGGATTCGTAGAGATTCCGTTGCGGCAAGATGTCGTTTGTGATGTGGTGATGTTTTCCCCCTTTTTCCGAGTGAATACGTATAGTCGGAACCGGACAAGGTTAGCTCCTCGTGGCGGTAGATGGTTTCCTTGGTGGGCAAGGTTAGCTCCGCATGAGTTGTAGATGGTTTCCTTGGTGCGCGGGAACGCTGCAGTACAAATGAGGGACTAGGGTGGATTTGTCTTGGTTTGTGATGTGCCAAGGCGTGCCTGTGTCTCCGTGGTCGGCTGGCTATCCCGTGACGTTCACGTCATGTGTGGAGAGTGTCCCGGCTAGACTGGTCCCCTTCTGTGAGACTGATGAGAATGCCAAGCATGGGGGCAAGCCCGGGCAATAAGGCCATGAGCGGGTGGGGTCCGGCAAGGCTTCTTAGAATCATTCAGTTTGTGTTTTTTGGAATCCTAACATGAGATGTCAGAGCTTGTAGGCAAGCCCGGGTCTAAGACCTTGAGCAGGTGGGGCCTTTGCAAGAGTTCCATGTGGCGTCCTGTGTGCCGTTGGGGGGAATTGTGTTACCCCCCTTTTTTTGTGGCTTTATGCCAACGGGGAAACGATGAGTACCCATGCGATGTGATGATGTGCTAGATGAATGCGAGATAGGGTGCCTTGGGTGAAGCCCGGGTTGTTGCATACATGTTGCATAAGTATGCCCTTTTTATTATATGCTCAACCAGTAGAGAACATGTATGATGTATGTGACATCCAAGCCTGTTTCTGTAGCTGCTTTTTTTTGCTTATGAATATTGCATACGAAGTGCTAACTTGTAGGTTGGAGGAGTACCCCGGGGTCCGTTAGGGGCGGCCGGGAGGAGATGTGTTTGTTACACAGTTTGAGGTTAGTCTTTGCTGACCCGCGTTACTAATAAATTTTACAGGGCAAGGATCGCATGCAGGAGCTAGCTCGCCGGCCAGAAAGGCCTAAGCCTCATGAAGTGCTTCTCTCTTTTATAGCTCTACATATATGATGTTGTATGTTTGAGACTCATGTTGTCCGGCTTGCATACCGAGGTAGACTCGGGCTGCTATGCACTTTCTTGACTGTTGTACTATTTGAGTTTGGACACTTGTTGTAAGGACATAAGGCCATTGTTATTACTCTTCTAGTAGTGGATAACTTCTTGTCTTGCTTGTATTTCCGCTGTGTTGTGCAAAGAGTTTTGAGTGTGGGTAGTTATATCATCTTATAATACTAAAGCTGTGGCGTCCGTATGTTGTGGGGCCCCGGCCGGACCCCTATTATACGGTCATTACAGAGGAGGTGTTACAATTTGGTATCAGAGCCAGGTTGATTCAAGGTCAATGCGTAGAGAAGTTATCCACATAAGAGTAATGCGGGACCATGAGTGTCCTTATGTTTAAGTCTTGAGATTAGAGACTGATTCCTTGTTTCTTGTTTTCTTGAAGAGTGCTAGCAGTGAGGCGGGTACGTCGAGAGTAAGAGAAGAACTCTCGGCGAGCAGTGACACTGCTCCTGGTCTTTTGGGCACGGGTGTAAACCCGACCGACTTCTACCGCATGCTTGCAGAAGCGATGGTGGTAGCCCAAGCTGCAGCGGAAGCCCAGGTAGCAACCCCTGCTATACCGGATACGGCGACGGCCGTGCCAGGAGGAGAAGCCAGGTGAGTAGAGCCTTTGGCAGAAAGGGTGGTTGTCGGACATGGAGACCGACACATGAAGTATTTCCTGAGATTCCATCCCCCGTTATTCAAGGGAGTTGGTACGCCAACGGATGCAGAGGACTGGTGGGTTCGAATTCAAGAGCTTTTAAGGGCAGCATAGATGCCAGAAGAAAAGAAAGCTGAGTATGCGGCTTTCATGTTGGAAGTTGACGCCAAGTTGTGGTCGGTGAGCCATAGAGGCCGCCAGTTCCCTGGACGCACCCCGTCGATGGAGGAATTTGGCGATGCTTTTCTAAAGAGGCACATTCCCGTTTCGACACGGTTGTCCCTTCAGAGACAGTTTCTGCATTTAATGTAGCGAGACAGGACGGTAGATGAGTATGTGCAGGAGTTGACCCGTTTGGGTCGGTACGCGGGAACGACGATGGCGGATGATGTAGAGAGGGATAACCTCTTCTACCAGGGGCTGAGGGAGAATTTGAGGCAACACCTCATTTCCATGAAGAGGGCTGGATTTAGTGAACTAGTTGAGGCTGCCAGGATATTGGAAAGTGATTTGGAGCGAACCCAACGTCATAATGGTTTCACTCCCAAGTAAGGGGAAGGGAAGCCTTCCCAATCCCATGGAAAGTCTGAAGGGAGTAGGTGGAATAATAAGCCTCACACATCCAGGTCTGGCGAGAGGAGCAAGTGGAAGCCTGGAGGTTCTCACTCTAGGGGACCGCCGACGTGCTACAACTGCGGTAAGGTGGGACACATAGCTCATGTTTGTCCCCAAGGAGGAGCGGGGCAAGAGGCAAGGCATGAGCAGACTGTGCGCTCCGGCCCCAGTGCTGTGGAGAAAGGGAAGATGGCGCAGTCGAGCGCTTCTCAGTTCCAACCGGTGCAACCAAGGGCCTACAACCTTGGAAAGTAGGAAGCGATCCGCCAAACCGATGTGGTGACATGTATGAAGAAAATTTAAGTTTAAATTGTGTGTTTCATACTTTTAGACCCTTTTATGTGATATCAATGTTGTAGGTTTCGTTTTAGTTTCCGGATACCCCGCTAGGGTAATGTTCGATACGGGAGAATCGCACTCCTTTCTCGCGGAGAGCTTCATCCGGAGAATAGGAGTTGAGTCCTTCTCGGCGGACGTAGAGCTGAAAGTGCGCATGCCCAATGGGTCATCCATGACCACCGGGGCCAAAGGGCGCATCTGTTGGGAGTTGGACGGAGTTGACATCGTTTTGGTAGCAGTGATTTTACCATTAGTTGAGTTCGATGTCATTTTGGGCATGGACTGGCTCGCAGAGCAGCGTGCCAGTATTGACTGCCTATCTAAGGTAGTGACCCTAAGGAGCAAAGGGCAGGCGGAAGTCAAATTTGAGGGCCTTTGCGGAGTTGCCTATTCCCTGATTTCGGCCATGCAATTGATGCGGGCGGTTTACACGGGTGGTGTAGCGCTTATAGCGTTATTGGAGGTTCGTCTCTCCCAGCTATCTATTGAGGAAGTGCCCGTAGTGGCAGAGTTCAAGGATGTGTTTCCGGATGAACTTCATGGAGAGCCTCCTCGGTGGGAGATTGACTTCTCGATCGAGTTAGTGCCGGAGGCTAGGCCAGTGTCACGTCCTCCGTTTAGGATGGCACCAAAGGAGTTGGCTGAACTCAAAGTACAGTTACAGGAATTGTTGGACCAAGGGTATATCAGACCCAGTTCTTTGCCGTGGAGTGCGCCGGTGTTGTCTGTAAAAAAGAAAGACGGTAGCATGCGGATGTGCATAGACTACCGAGAGCTGAATAAATTGACCGTCAAGAATAAGTATCTGATTCCTCGGATAGACGACTTGTTCGACCAGTTGGTGGGGTAAGTGGTGTACTCAAAGTTGGACTTGAAGTCAGGGTACTATCAGTTGTGAATTCGGGACGAGGACATCCCCAAGACTGCCTTTGGTACGAGGTACGAACACTTTGAGTTTACGGTGACGCCGTTCGGGCTGACGAACGCGCCATCTGTGTTCATGGACCTTATGAACCGGGTATTTCGGGAACACTTGGATGCTTTTGTGGTTGTCTTCATCGATGACATCTTGGTGTATTCCAAATCAGAAGTGGAGCATGAGACCCACTTGAGAGTGGTCTTGTAAGTGTTGAGGGAGAATCAGTTGTATGCAAAGTTCTCCAAGTGCGAATTCTGGTTAGAGAAGGTGGCATTTTTGGGCCACGTGATTAGTGGGGATGGGGTGGCAGTGGATCCAACAAAAGTGGAAGCCATCAGAGATTGGCCGGCTTTGAGGACCGTGGCGGAAGTCCTAAGTTTTCTTGGACTAGCCGGGTATTATAGGAGATTCGTGGAGAATTTTTCGCGGATAGCTCTACCCCTCACCTCACTCACTCGTAAAGATCATAAGTTTGTGTGGACTCAAGAGTGCAGTCAAGTATTTGAGGCACTGAAGGAGAGACTGATGATGGCTCCAATCCTAAGTCTACCGCAAGGGACTGAGGGATTTCAGATTTTTATTGACGCATCGGGATGCGGTTTGGGTTGCGTTTTGGTGCAACATCGCAAAGTGATAGCTTTTGGGTCTAGACAGCTGAAGCCTCATGAGAGGAATTACCCCGTCCATGACTTGAAGTTGGCGGCGGTAATTTTTGCGTTGAAAATTTGGCGACATTATGTTTATGGTGCAAAGGTGGAGATCTTCACCGATCATAAAAGCCTGAAGTATCTCTTGGATCAAAAGCACTTGAACATGCGGCAACGCGGGTGGGTTGAGTTTCTTGGAGACTACGAGGTGGCGATTCAGTATACGCCAGGTAAAGCCAATGTGGTGGTGGATGCCTTGAGTAGGAAGTACTCGGGGCAAGGGAATTGGATCGAAGCTCATGATGAGCGGTTGGTACGGGAATTGGAGTCCCTTGGTTTTGAATGTGTTGCGAGAGGCGAGTCCAGCGTGGCTCGGTTGAACTGGATTGAAGTGCAGACTGACTTGACCGATCGCATTCAGGAAGCGACTCGGTTGGATGTGGAGTTTCAACCATTTGTGTTGGAGGCTCAAACGGGCGAGAGCAGCGCCTGCGAGTTGATTGATGGGATTCTGAGGAAGGACGGAAGGGTTTGTATACCGCAGTTCGGCAAACTCCGTGAGGAGTTGATGTTTGAGGCTCACTTCACAAAGTACTCCATTCACCCGGGCAGTACAAAGATGTACTTGGATATGAAGAAATCCTTTTGGTGGTCGGGGCTGAAGCGGGACGTAGCTTTGTATGTGAATCGTTGTCAGGCTTGCGCCTTGGTGAAGGCCGAGTGTTAGAAGCCAGGCGGGTTCCTGAAGCCCCTTCCAATCCCTGAATGGAAATTTGATGACATTTTCATGGACTTTGTGCATGGTTTGCCTAGATCGCAGCAGAGTAATGATGCTATTTGGGTGATCGTGGACCTCTTAACCAAGGTGGCCCGCTTCATCCCAAATCGGAAAGAGGACAGCGTGGAGAAGCTGGTGGAGTTGTATTTTCGCAACATTGTGCGACTGCATGTGATTCCCAAGAGTATAGTCAGCGATCGAGATGGACGGTTTACGTCCAAGGACTGGAAACTGGATCAAAAGAGTTTGGGCACGAAGCTAAAGTTCAGTACGGCGTTCCATCCTCAAATTGATCGGCAAACTGAAAGAACGAACCGTACTATGGTGGATATGCTGAGAATGTGCATTTTTGACTTCGGCAAGAAGTGGGAGGATCACCTCTTCATGGTAGAATTCACATACAATAATAGTTATCAAGAAAGTATAAAAATGGTGCCATATGAAGCTTTGTATGGGAGACGGTGTCGAACACCGATGCCTTGGGCAGAGGTGGGAGACACCAAAATTTTGGGAATGGAGGTGGTAGTTGACGCTTGTGAGTTGGTACGGACCATTCAAGAGCGTATGAAGGTGGCGCAAGACAGGCAAGCAAAATACTTTAATGCTTGTCACAGGAAGTTGGAGTTTGCGGTAGGTGATTGGGTCTATTTGAAGATCAAGCCGTTCAAAGGCGTCTCATGGATTCGCCGACTAAAGAAGTTGAGTCCCAGGATTTTAGGGCCTTTTGAAGTTGTTGAATGGGTGGGAGAAGCAGCCTATCGATTGTCGTTGTCCGCAGAGCTGAGTGGATTGCATGACGTCTTCCATATCTCCGCCTTGAGGAAAGCCTTGGTGGAGGATAGTGTGGTGATCGAGCCGACATCAGTGCCGATTGAGGAACACTTGAGGACGCGGGTCCTTCAAATTGCTATAGAGGATTCGGAGACTCGGCAGTTGCGGAATAAAGAGGTTAAACTCGTGAAAGTCCGATGGGACAACCGCGGTAGTGAGGAGCTCTCTTGGGAGCGAGAATAAGCCATGCGAGAAGAGTATCCAGAGCTCTTCAAATCAGGTACCATTTAAGCGTTGTTTCCTTTTTGCATTGTAATTTCGGGACGAAATTCTATTAAGGTGGGGAGAGTTGCAACACCCCAAAATTTGAGAGAGGGTCGATTTGCGTTTCTGGTCAATTTTTGGTTTCTGTCAGGGGGCACACGGCCTAGGACACGGGCGTGTCCCAGGGCGTGTCAGGCTCTAGTCGATGTTTTGGTCGTGAATTCGACGATTTTGGAGTCGGCGATCGTTGAGCAGAAAACACGGCCTAAGACACGGGCGTGTCTCAGGGCGTGTCGAGGCCGTGTCGACGATCGGCCCGGGGAGTCGACGATTTGTCAAAACAGGGCACACGGCCTAGGACACGGGCGTCCCAAGGCCGTGTCAGTCAGTCGATGAACTTCGCTCGACGATTTTCACTCGACGAGTGTCGAGTGTCGAGACAGGGGCACACGGCCTATGACACGGGCGTGTCACAGGGCGTGTCTCGCTTGGTCAACGATCTTTGCTCGACGAAGTGTCGAGGCAGTGAACACAAACCTGGAGCCCAGGCATGTTGAGGTAGACACGGGCAAGGACACGGGCGTGTCCAGTACCCGTGTGGTTCTCGGGTTGTTTTCGGGGCTGTGTCGTAGGAGGCACTCGGCCAACCACACGGTTGTGTCAGTGGGGACACGGGCGTGTCAGGGCAAACACGGGCGTGTCGGATGCCCGTGTGCTATTCCAGGCGCGTCGATTTGTGACGGCGAATGGTGGACACGGCCCTGGACACGGGCGTGTGCTAGGCCGTGTTCGGCCCAGGTGTTTTATTTTTCATATGGATCGTGGCCATTCCTTCCCTTATTTTGGTATCTGATGGTCCAGGACTGCTCTTGGGGAGTTAAGTCCGAGAATAGGGTTGTAAACCCTCATTCTTATTCAAGCATTCTCTTACTAACATTCTAGAGAGAAGGGAGAGCAAGGAGGAAGGTGAAAGAGGGTTTGGGCTATAGGAGAGGCTTCGGTGCTCCAAATCGCGAGCCAAGTGCAGATCTGTGGAGGCTAGATCTTTGCGAAGGTTTTCATCCGGTTATTTTTGTCGTGGTAAGGAAGAGTAGTCGGAAGGTAACGACACTTCTCCTCTCGGTTTTAGGATGCATGTCTTTAGCATCATTTTCTTTTCTAGTTTTGGGCACCAAACACTCAAATGAGAGGGGTCTTGGGTCGCCAAGGTTCAAAAGGAACCTTCGGGTCGATTGAGCCCGTCCCCGGCATGATTTGCATTAGAGATCCGCTCCGTTAGTGGATTAGGCATGGTGGGTGAAGCCGTAGTCGCGACCGTTAGTCCGACTCGGTGATGTTGCATACGAACTTTAAGGATTCGTAGAGATTCCGTTACGGCAAGATGCCATTTGTGATGTGGTGATGTTTTTCCCCTTTTTTCCGAGTGAATACGTGTAGTCGGAACCGGACAAGGTTAGCACCTTGTGGCAGTAGATGGTTTCCTTGGTGGACAAGGTTAGCTCCGCATGAGTTGTAGATGGTTTCCTTGGTGCGCGGGAACGCTGTAGTACAAATGAGGGACTAGGGTGGATTTGTCTTGGTTTGTGATGTGCCAAGGCGTGGTTGTGTCTCCGTGGTCGACTAGCTATCCCGTGACGTTCACGTCATGTGTGGAGAGTGTCCCGGCGATACTAGTCCCCTTCTGTGAGACTGACGAGATTGCCAAGCATGGGGGCAAGCCCGGGCAATGAGGCCATGAGCGGGTGGGGTCCGGCAAGGCTTTAGAATCGGTCAGTTTGTGTTTGTTGGAATCCTGACATGAGACGTCAGATCTTGTAGGCAAGTCCGGGTCTAAGACCTTGAGCTGGTGGGGCCTTTGCAAGAGTTACATGTGGCGGCCTGTGTGCCGTTGGGGGGAATTGTGTTACCCCCCTTTGTTTGTGGCTTTATGCCAATGGGGAAATGATGAGTACCCATGTGATGTGATGATGTGCTAGATGCATGCGAGATAGGGTGCCTTGGGTGAAGCCCGGGTTGTTGCATACATGTTGCATAAGTAGGCCCTTTTTATTATATGCTCAACCAGTAGAGAACATGTATGATGTGTGTGATATCCAAGCCTGTTTCTGTTGCTGCTTTTTCTTGCTTATGAATATTGCATACGAAGTACTAACTTGTAGGTCGGAGGAGTACCCCGGGGTTCGTTAGGGCCGGCCGGGAGGAGATGTGTTTGTTACACAGTTTGAGGTCAGCCTTTGCTGACCCACGTTACTAATAAATTTTACAGTGCAAGGATCGTATGCAGTAGCTAGCTCACCGGCCAGAAAGGCCTAAGCCTCATGAAGTGCTTCTCTCTTTTGTAGCTCTACATATATGATGTTGTATGTTTGAGACTCATGTTGTCTGGCTTGCATGCCGAGGTAGACTAGGGGTGCTATGCACTTTCTTGACTGTTGTACTATTTGAGTTTGGACACTTGTTGTAAGGCCATAAGGCCATTGTTATTACTCTTCTAGTAGTGGATAACTTCTTTTCTTGCTTGTATTTCCGCTGTGTTGTGCAAAAAGTTTTGAGTGTGGGTAGTTATATCATCTTATAATACTAAAGCTGTGGCGTTCGTATGTTGTGGGGCCCCGGCCGGACCCATATTATACGGTCATTACAGGGGAAGTGTTACATGTCCCAGGTCGTGTCAGGCTGGAGTCGACGATTTGGTCGAGAGCTCGACGATTTTGGAGTCGACGATCGTCGAGCGGAGAACACAGCCTGAGACACGGGCATGTCTCAGGGCGTGTCGAGCCCGTGTCGACAATCGGCCCGGGGAGCCGACAAATTTCGCTCGACGATGTGTCGAGACAAGGCACACGGCCTAGTTAAGTAGTCGACGAACTTCGCTCGACGAAGTGTCGAGACAGTGAACACGGCCTGGAGCCCATGCATGTTCGAGTTAGACACGGGCTAGGACACGGGCGTGTCCAAGACCCGGGTGAGTCTCGGGTTGTTTCCGGGGCTGTGTCGATGGGGGCACACGACCGACCACACGGCCATGTAAGTTGGAACACGGGCGTGTCAGGTCAAACATGGGCGTGTTGGATTCCCGTGTGTTGTTCCAGGCGCGTCGATTTTGATGGTGAATGAGGGACACGGCCCTGGACACGGGCGTGTCGCAGGCCGTGTTCAGCCCAGTTTTAGCATTTCAGGCCCGAATCAAGGTCGTTCATTTCTTTAATTTGGGATCCAATGGCTGGGGGTTGTTCTTGATGGGATATACACGGGATTGGACCCTTGAAACCCTCATTTCTTTTGAGTGGTTCTCTTTCTAAGTCAAGAGAAAGAGGAGAGAAAAGGAGGAAGAAGAAGCTTAGATACGACCATTGGAGGAGCTTCGAAGCTCCAAATCGCGAGCGACTTCGGATCTACGGAGGCAAAGATAGTGCGGTGCTTTTCAACCGCTTACATTTCCATGGCGCCGAGGAAGAACACTAGGGTAACGATTCTCTTCTTGTGCATGTGAAGCTCTCCTTCTTTGCATAGGAAGACAACTCTCCTGACTTTGCGGTGAGTTGGAGGCATTCCTTCGGGTAGATATGTAAAGTCCCCGTTGTTTAGTGTCCGTATTCGAGAACGGACATAGGCATGATGTGTGAAGCCTACCTGGACATGTTTGTCCGGATCAGTGATGTTGCATTGCATAAATGCCGGAGAAGACTCAGTGCGATTGTTTGTTTTTCGGGTTTTCTGCGTGGTAGATTGCAACAGGGAGCCTTGGGGATTAACCCAAAGGTGCACCCGGAAAACTGGGCGGATACGTGATCTTGCCAACTTGGTGGCCTGAGAGCCAACTTGAACGTAACCGGGTTATGTGATTTTGTGATAGAAACGGGACTCGGGAGAAGTTTGACCTACGCATATGGTTTAAATTACCACTGCGATGTGAGCACGGGTTAGATGGAACCGTACCCGTTCTATGTCGTTCGGTTAAAGAGACCAAAGGTTACGTGGCACTTGACGTTGGCAGAGATGAGGGTCTTCGGCGGTCTATGGTTTTAATTACCGTGACCCATGCCGGGAAGACTAATTGCTCATTGTTTGGCCGTCCAAAGGGATGGTGGTGAGCTGGCAAACTTAGACTGTGATCACCGAGAATGTGCCCTGAGAGCACGGGGTGTGTGGCCGTACGAGCCTACGCCTGTGATGAAATGTATATTTTATACACTGCTTGTTATGCTAATAAGTGCATGGAAGGAGCATCGCCGCCCCTAGTTGGGGGCGGAATCGTTATAATTTGGTCAACATTGCTGACCGTTGCTTTTGTTTGCCACCGTGCGGTGGTTTGTTGCTTGCAGGTGTTGCTGGACCAAGCGGTCAATAGCGGGCTAAAGCCCAAATTTCAAAGCCGGCCCTTGAAGGCCTAATTGAAGTGTTTACTTGCTTTTGTTCATGTATGACCGGCCTGCGTGCCGTGGTTTGTAAAACATGTAATTTGAAGTAAACCATCTGTAAGGCCTTAAGGCTAGTACTTTTGTATGTACTACATTCCTCTTTGGTGTATTAGTGGACATTCGTGCTGTTTGTGATGAGTTCTTTATTTGCAACTTATAAAATTGCTTCCGCTAGAATGCTCTGTGTAGGACGTTGGATTAGTTGGATGGTTTCCATTGAGTAACCACCCGGTCTGTCTATGGTATATGGCGTCGAGCCCCGGCCTGACCTACTGCTATATGTTATGCGACGGATAAGGGGTGTTACAAGAACTATCCAGTACACGACCTGGAGATAGGAGCAGTTGTGTTTGCACTAAAGATACGGCGACATTACCTATATGGAGTCCACTGTGATATATACTTAGATCATAAGAACCTTAAGTACGTGGACACGCACAAGAAACTAAATATCAGGCAGAGGATGTGGGTGGAGTTTTTATCGGACTATCAGTACGAGATGCACTACCACCCGGGGAAGGTGAACGTGGTAGCGAATGCACTGAGCAGGAGAGCCGCCACAGCGGGAGCAGAGTCTCAGTTGATGTCTATGGAGCTGCTATAGAGTTTGGAGGACATGCATATTACTCTGGTGTCGTCTGATGACCCCGAGCTTTATGAGGAGTACTTGACCGCGATGGGCATCACCAATGATATTAGAGACCTAGTCAGAAAAGGACAGAGGCAGGATGCCAAACTAGAGCCCATTTTCCAGTCCTTAGAGGCAGGCACTGCAGGAGACTACACACTGAGGGATAGCCTGGTGTGTTTTAGAGGACGGGTTTATATACCGGAGGGAGGCCAGATCCGGGAGGAGATTATGACGGAGGCGCACTACAGCAGGTATTTGGTGCACCCGGAAATCACGAAGATGGCGGCGGATTTGAAGAAGACGATGTATTGGTCAGGCATGAAGAAGGATATCACATACTTCGTGACTCATTGTGGACATGCCAGCTAGTGAAGGCGGAGTGCAGGAACCCCGCAGGATTGTTGCAACCACTCCTGGTGACAGAGAGGAAATTCGACGACATAGCCATGGATTTCATACATGGGCTTCCCCGGTCTCGGACGGGGAATGACTCGATGTGGGTGATCGTCGATCGGCTGACAAAGGTGGCTCGATTTATACCGATCAGGAAGGATAACTCAGTTGGAGTAATGGTGCGGAAGTTTGTTGAGCAGTTCATTCGCTACCATGGCATACCTAGGTCAATAGTGTCAGATCGTGATGGCCGGTTTACGTGCAGGGAGTGGCGGTCAGTGCATGAATATTTGGGCACCCGCATGACTTTCAGCACAACCTTCCACCCTCAGACGGACGGGCGGACAGAGCGCACCAATCGGACATTGGAAGATCTCTACGATTGTCCATTCTAGACCGAGGAGAGCCAAGGGAGAAGATACTGCCACTGGTAGAGTTCTCATATAACAACAACCATCAGTCCAGTATAGGCATGGCTCCCTACGAGGCCTTGTATGGACGGAGGTGCAACACACCATTGTCATGGATACAGGATGAAGACCCAAAGGTCCTGGGCTCGGAATTTGTGGAGGACACCGAGGCCTAGGTGAGACTGATACTGGACCGGTTGTTGGAGGCGCAGAGCAGACAGGCCAAATATTACGATGTGCGGCATCGACAGGTGGAGTTTCAGGTAGGATACAGTGTGTTTTTAAAGATACGGCTGATGCACAGAGCCTCTCGAGTTCACGAACGGAGGAAGAAACTCAGCCCGAGATACATGGGGCCCTACAGGATCCTGGAGCGGATCGGCCCCTTAGCATATAGGCTATAGCTGCCGCCAGAGTTGGAAGGCCTGCACGATGTTTTCCATGTCTACTCCCTCAGGAGGGCCCTATTACGTCCAGAGCAGCAGATAGACACAACGGATGGGCCGGTAGCATTAGATAGATCAATGCACATGGAGCCGGTCCGGATTGAAGATGCAGATATGCGGGTCTTGCGCCGCAAGAAGGTCCCGCTGGTCAAGGTCCTTTGGAGAAATCACAGCCATGAGGAGCACACCTGGGAGCCACGGGATTTGATGCAGCAGAGGTACCCGGAGCTCTTCGCCTCAGGTAAAATTTTTTTATTAAATATTGTGATGTTACAATTAATACTCTGGTAGAACACCGCAGGGCTAACCTTAGTTTCGGGGACGAAATTTTTTTTATTTTGTGTTGGGATTTGTAACATCTCATTTCTGACTAGACCCCCAAGAGTGGTTTTGGTCATGACAAAACCCTAGGAAGCCTAAGGGATCAAGTGAACAAGGCCAAGGTGAAAATCACCTTGGTCTGCCTATAACTCGGCCTTATATCAGCAAGGGGAGATCTGAATTATCAGATCCCATAGGAAGAAATAAACAGCCACACAAATTCCCTGAAAACAGCTCTTCTGGGTCTGACACGCCCGTGTCGGCCCAGACACGCCCGTGTCACCAGGCGTATCCTCAGCTCGACGATCGTCGAGCTCATTTCGTCAAACAGAAGGGAACACGCCCACCCTACATGCCCGTGTTTGGGATACACGTCTGTGTCACCCAAAATTCATCCATGGTGAGTAGGAGAGAGAAAGCTCCATTTTTCCCCCAATGTGGAGAAGAGATAAAGTGGTCATTCATGACCATTAAGGTGATACACCCCTCGTTATCCCTCCATTATGCTCCCATTCATCTTCCCTGATGAATTAGAGGGGATTCCAGTAGTTTCCAGAGAAATTTAATGAAGGGGGGATGCATAGGGTCGGCCATGGGAGGGGAGGTGAAGAGGTCAACCATGGCCAAGAGAATTAAAGCCCCCACACCCCCAACCGACCCCTCCATCATCTTTTAAGACCTCTGAGGAGTAGATTTTCCCGAACACCTAGAGCTCTCGGAGGAGGAAAAGCCATGGCACCGAAATCTTTGAGGAGGAGCAATGGCGGCCAGTGACTGGAGCAAGGTAACGCTCCAAATGAGGTTCAATCCTCTTCCTCTCTGTCTGTGCTAGATCTAGATCAGTTTAGGTAGATAAATCGGTCTCAATTGACCCTGAATGGGAGCATGTATTTTCGGATTTTTTATGGAAAAATGGTGGTGTGAGTTTGTCGGAAACCGCAGCCTCCGGCGGCATGGTCGCCTCCAAACGCTAGCCACCACCTCAATGGAGGTGGTGGTGGTGGTGGCCGGCCAGGGAGGTGGTCGTGGTGGCCGAAAAGTGGACTTGAAGAAGCTCCATGTCGGGCCAATCTTGGCCCTTGGCTGGAGGTTGAGGATGAGCGGATGCCGTCTGTTTTGATCAAGATATTTTAAATGATATTAATGTTATTCGATTTTTTGGGAGTTATTAGTTGTAGATGGTATTAATTATTAAAAATACCTCGAGGCCTCTACTGTAAAAGTGGCCAACATGAAAATTGTAGTGATGGAAGTCTAGTTTATTTTAAAATTTATTTGAACCAATTTGGAAACATGGTGTGATCACAACACTCGTTTTGGTGCAACCTATACATAGGCATGACCTGACATTAGAATGGATGCCCACTCCAAACCATACCTCCAAAAGACTTGCATTTGGGGTATGGGCTACTCTTATCTATATCTAGGACTTATCCAAAAAATCAGAATTTTTGGAGAATAGTTTTCTATAGTGTTTAGAAAAATTTAATAATCCATGAATAAATTAATTAGATGTCCTAAACATCTGAAAACTCCACCAAATTTGGGTGGGTGGGCTTTGAGGGCATGCTAAGGCTCTGGTAAAAATTTCGCCTTATTTGGAGACGTTTTGGTTATGTATTGATCCAACCCTAGGTATACCCATGTCTCTCCCTCTACCCTCTTGTTTCGTTTCGTGTTCCAAGTTAGGGGACAAATGTTCCTTTTTGGAGGGGTGACTGTAACGCCCCTGATTTTTCGATAATTATTTAATCCTCTTGTTGACGTCATAATGATGTAAGGGGCATCACGTTATCGTGGAGTTGACGGAACGTAGCCGTTATTGTGTTTTCGCGTCTATTCAGTCGAGTCGGCCAAATTTGTGAATATTTGTCGAAAATGGAAAATTTCACGTTAGGAAATTAAATTAATTAATTTTTGACGTGCTCGTCATGTTTCGTCGTGATCCGAGTAATGTTCGAGTCTCGGCAAATTTTCGAAGTTTTGTACAATTTATGTTCGCCGTAGACTTTGAAAATTTATTTCTCTTGAACGACACGTCGTATTTTGGTTTCGTTTTTGCCGTTGGATTTGTAGCATCAGTGCTCGCCTACGGTGCGAATTTCGTTTAATTCGGCGAGCGTTTGGGCCTCCGTTTTGAACTTGTATTTCCTTTTTCAAAATATATAAATATGATTATTATAATATTAAAGCATAATTCAAAAATGAAAAGAACTTTTCATTCTTATAATTTGATCAAAGGTATATTTGCAAAATCCACTATTCATGAGGACAAAAAAACACTATTCATGCAATTTAGTTTTGTTCGTTCCCGGGAAATCTTGATTCAATACTCGAGAACGCAAAAGCCTTCCCGGGAGATCATATTTATAGTACTCGATGTAAGACCCCTCCCCTTACCAAGGAGTCTCCCGGTCTTATGCCCAGAATCGCCGTCTTACAGTGGCACTAACACATGGGTTAGTCGACACCGCAACACGCTGATTCTGCCGGCTAGAACGATCACATAATATGTCGGCCAAAAGAGAGTAAGAAGTATAGCAATAATGTAGAAATGAAATATAATCCAGTCCACAGTCACAGAACATATCATATAATAAAATGAAAGTACATCTAGTCCACAATGAGTAGCAATAATAAGAAGAGTAAAAGGGCTTATGCCCTGTACATGAATATCAACTCTCCTCACACAATAAAATGCAGAAGCAAAACTATCCTCAGAGAACTCGTCCTACCTGACGTTGGGCTACAGTAGACGTAGTAGGTGGTGGTGGTATCAACTCCTCGCGTCCTGTCACCTCATCCTGCCGGTCGTGCTGGTGCTCCATCTCCTCGAGCTCCTAAAAATAGTTTGGGCAACGACCATTAGTCAAAAGACTAAGTCGATTCCTCTGCACCTCGCCCCGTAACTCCTAGGCACCGTGAGGGAGGACGAGGCAGAGGACAACAAGGGGTAACAAAAGTGAAGCAGGTGACAAGGAATCTATGCTACCAAGTATGAAGGTAAACAGTAAATCTATACTAGCAGTTCTATGCATATAGTCCAAATGTATAAGCATGTACAGTACGAAAGTAAGTAATGTGGAAATAAGTAAAGTACAGGAAATAAAGTATAAGGGGTCTACTGCTACTATACATTACAGAAGTACCCTTACTTATGTGAGTGCCCATACAAACATATAAGTTATAGTCATGCAAGTGCAACTAATCATGTAAGTTAGAGTTTCCAAAATTAACTTATCATGTAAAAGAGCTCATACTAATTTATATGATAAGGATCCATGAAGCGTATGCTCTAATATGAATGAATGCATGCAGTTATTTAAGAGTCATGCAAGTGCAACTCACACACAATGACTCTGTGATCACAGAGCTTTAGTTCCCACTTTTCGGAGCTAGCATCACTCTCTGGTACTACCATTGTGGCTACGCCAGCAGTGGAGCGGGCATCTCCACTCCTAGGCGGGTATCACACTACCAAGCCTAGACCTCCCATATGGCTCTGTACACATCCCAGGTGCACTCTAGAGTCTCTGCATACTAATTGCTGGCTACCCACCAGTCTTTTTGGCCGAGTGTGCGTTTTTAGGGATCGTCCTCCAGACCGCAGTGTAAAAAACTCACTGGCCCCTCAAACCATCACACCTCGCCAGAGCCACCGTACTGCCATCGGTGTGATGATTGGCCCAGCACCGCATGACCTACCACAAGTTTATGCACATGCAAGATATTCCAACCCGAGCCTTCAGCTCGCAGGACCAACCCGTCCTGAATCCCTCCAACAATATATGGGTGAGAATGTTACCACAATCCCTCCAACCCTACACGGGTGAGAATTTTACCACAATCCCTCCAACCCTATATGGGTGAGAATGATGATACGTTGCTTAACTTATTATACTACTCTTCAATACGGGTTATTATACTTAGTGATTTAAGGTTAATCCTAGGACTGCCCATGGTATACCCGGTGAAGGGTTCTCGGGGGCACTAGGAACTATGATGGAATTATGCCCAAATCTCCCTTTCTCAAGGATATTTACTTTAGTTGATGACTACCCATAATTCACCCTCAGCTCTCGTTGTTGCTCTGGAACAAACCTAATGACTTAAGAAATTTACCGGGAAATCGGCGGTCTTCCGTCGATCTCCGTTTTCACTACTGTCCTTATGGTTTGCACTCCACCTCTCATGATCCAGTAGTGACATATAGGAGACCAATCAGTACTTATTCCTCTAATGCAATTCTCACCTCAGTTGTTAATCATATCCCCCTGTGGTCCTAGTAGTTTAGGCTAACTGTGCTAGTCAATACCCATGACCCAATACCACCCGTATAGTTGGACTTCCAATCCTTTTGTCACCATGACCCTAAATTTTTATCATAGGGTACTATGATATGTACTATTGACCATATGAAATTTTACTATTTTCCCATATCATTAAAACCCTAAATTAAATTCTTTAATTAAGTGGTCTATGTCACTTTATGCATGAGATACTATGAAAAATGGTTCTATGGGTCTAATAATTTTTCTTAAGGATCATCTAGGTCAATTATGTCTGGATGTCAAGAATTGTGATTTTCCCATTTATATTTCTATTTAATTCTATTTATTGTTAAATCCATTAATCAGCCACTTTCCAAAGGAAGTACAAGAAATATGTTACTGAAAATTCTATAAAAATTATTGTAGATGTAAATTACTAAAATAATACTAAGTGCCAAAATTCATAACTTGAAACAGTAATTAGATCCTTTATTATCCAATATGAAAATATCACTAAAATGTCATTCCTTGGGTTTCAAATTTAATAAATTATCCAAAACTTCTAAGATAATTATACCATGTCAATATTAAATAAATACATCACTATGAAGTTTTCCATAATATTTGTATTGTAATTTCCACTATAGATAAATAATTTTCCAAAAGGGCAAAATGGTCAAAACTACAAAAAATCATCAAAACTTCAACTAATCAGGGCCATAAATTTTTCAAGGATTACATATGACTCCTTTGAGCTTGTGACAAAATTTATGGTTTTAAAATCATCAATATCCCTATTTTCAAATTTTTGCATATAAATGGCCGAATTTTCAAAAATTTCAAATAATGGGCTTTTTGCTTCCAAAAATCTCACTACTTCTATGAGGGATAAAATCCATCCCTATGAACTCATGTCGAGAGTTTTGCAGTCATACCATGTGTAATAAGGGGCAAATTCACATTTTGGTAAATATGGCTATATGCACCCCAAACCTATGTTTACCCTTCACATGCAAGAGGGTATACCCATCATGCAAAAGTCAAAAGTGAATGAAATTGTTATCATGAACCTAAAATGAACCCAAGGACATGCCACCAAAAGTTTGGTCCATTTGGAGTCATATTACTCCAAATATTTCTTTAATTTACGTTTGTGTATTTTCACAAATAATATAGAAAATACTTTCCCAAAAATTGCAATTTTTGGATAGAGTTTAAGTTTACCCTAGTCAAGCACATGTCCAAAATTTTGGGTCATGTGGACTTCTGGTTTGGCATGGGCATGCATTTGAATTTCTGCCCTTACCTAGGACCAGTCCTAGTAGAACAGCCCTACAGGGAGTTCTATTGATCAAAATTTAAACTTTAGGGTGGCAAATGAAAGTAAGAGCAAGACCTACAATTTTTATTTTAACTATCATCTCTGAAAATGCCTTTATATAGGCTAAATTAATCATTCTAGATTACTATAAATATGTGACATATAGGTTACTGTTCATATTAATGTAATTCATTAATCATATCAAAGAAGATAGACAACATCCGTTCATCGTCCCCGATCAGCAACGACTGAGATTAAGCCTGGCTGGCTCATTCTGATTTCGCATTTCCGACCACCAGGGCCTGCGCCACCGCCGGTGATTATTGCCACCACCTTCGTTGAGGTGGTGGCTGGTGTTTCCCGGCGGTGGGGCTGCCGGAGGCGGCTCCTCCGGCGATCCCGAGCAAGAAGAGAAAGCTCAGATTTTTGCTCTCTGCTCGCATGGTATCAGGCTCATTTGAGCCCGATGTCTCGCCTAGTCGATCTAGGATTCTAGTATGATGAGAGGTGAGGTTAAATGAACCCTTAGGGCGGCTTGACAGCGAGTTTTGCGGCGGTGAGCCATGGCCGAGCTTGCTGCAGCAACTCCTCCCCGTTTCCTCGATTCTCCAACAATTTCCTTGCTCCAGGACTCGTTCTCCAGTCATTTCCCCTCTCTAAAGCTGATGGTGTGGCTAAATTGGGCTGAGAGTGGGTGTATGGGGGGATAAGTCCAAGGGGGATCTCAGGTTGAGCTTTGGTTGCTCCACCCATGGTGCCAAGTGGCCACCATGCTCCAAAATCCTCTGGAATTGCTTGAGGAAGCCGGCCAACAAGCTTAGGTTGCTGAATAAGTGGCCATGTGGCCATCCTTCCTCTTCATTCCTCTTCTCTCTTTCTCCTCATTTCTCCAAATTCCTTTTCTACCGCTTTGCATGTAATCTCTCTCCTGATTTTGGGGGTTATGGGCTGACTTTGACCACTTGAGCTGGTCATGTGCCAATGTTGGTGGGCTTAAACCAAGGGAAATGGGCTTAGCCCTTATTTTCCTCTTTAGGCCACATGTTTGACCAAGTTGACTTTTAGAGTTTACTTAGTCAACTTGATGAGTGGGCTGACCCCACGTGATGGTCATGAACCCTATGATACTACCCAACTTGGGTTGGGCCATGGTGGTATCCCATTTGGAATATTTGGGCCTTTAGGTGTGGGTTTGACCAAATTAAGATTAAGGTTGACTTGGGTCAACTATAGTCAATTGGTGACCTTGTGATATGTCCTATGGTTCCTTTAGGTTGGGGTTAGGGCTAGGGATGCAGTGGTGGAATCAATATCTGGCTAGGACCCCAATTTGTGCTGGTTTGACCTAAATCCCCTTGGGCCCTGTTGTGGGTCCCATGTAGTTAGACCCAAATTTAATTGTTTAACCTAGTATAAACCCATGTCCCCACCATATGTCCTAACCCAACGTAAGTAGATGGGTTTAATTGCAAGTGGGATGTTACAAATTCCAATAAATAAAGAAATAATTTCGTCCCCGAAATTTAAGTTTGGGTCTACGAGGTTTTCAAGCATGAAAATTTAAGTATTTTAGCTAATAATTATAATGTTACCTAATGTAAAAAATATCTGGGTGCCGCTCTAGCATCAGATCCCTAGGCTCACAAGTGTGTTCCACCCGTCCATGATTGGACCACAACACCTTCACCAGGGGAACCCTCTTATTCCGCAGCACTCAGACCGTGGTATCATCGATCTGGAGCGGCTCCAAACGAACTGATCTATTGGACGCTAGCGGGCCTGCTGTAGTGCTGATATGCTGCTCTGGCCAAAGGAGAGCTCTCCGTAGCGAGGAGACGTGGAAAACATCATGTAAGGCTCCCAGCTCTGGTGGCAGCTCCAGCCTGTAGGCCACGGGGTCAATCCGCTCCAAAATCAAATAGGGACCCATATATCGAGTGCTGTGCTACTTGTGCCTCCGCACCCGAGAGATACCATGCATTGGACATATATTCAAGAACACTTTGTCCCCCACCTGGAACACTACCTTCCGATGTTGTGCATCGTAGTACTTCGCCTGCCTACTCTGGGCCTCTAGCATCCGGTCCCTAATCAATCGTATCTGAGCATCCGTATCCTCAATTTAGTATGATCCAAGTGCCATGGGGTCCTCATCTTGAACCCAAGATAGCGGTGTCCAACATTTTCTCCCGTAAAGAGCCTCGTAAGGTGCCATCCCAATGCTCGCCTGGTGACTGTTGTTGTAGGAGAACTCGACCAGATGCAACAGTCTCTCCTAGGTCCTCCCCGTATCCAGTATACATAATCGCAGCAGATCTTTCATGGTCCTGATGGTCCGCTCTGTCTGACCATCAGTCCGTGGATGGAAAGCTGTGCTAAAAGAAAGCTGAGAACCCAAGTACTCCTGCATCGCTCTCCACTCCCTAGAAGTGAATCGACCATCACGGTCCGAGATAATCGTCCTGGGGACCCCGTGGTATCTGATGAACTGTTCCACAAACAACCTCACCAAAATAGTAACTAGGTTGTCCTTCCTGATAGGTATAAATCAGGCCACCTTGGTCAGTCTGTCGATGATGACCGAAATAGAATCTTGCCCTGAGTGGGAACGAGGCAATCCGTGCACAAAATCCATAGCAATATCCTCAAACTTCCACTCAGGGACCGGCAGTGACTGTAGCAACCCTCCAGGGCTCTTGCATTCAGCTCTTACTCTCTATCATGTCTCGCAGTTTGTCACATAAAAGATGATATCCCTCCTCATCCCTGGCCAGTACATGCTCCTCTGCAGATCCGCTATCATCTTAGTAATACCAGGGTGTACTGAGTACCGAGTGCTGTGTGCCTCCCTGAGTATATCCTCCAGGATACCACCTCCCGCGGGTATATAAACACGACTGCAGAAATGAACGAGGCCATCAAGCAATGAATAATCACCTGGCCTGACACCTTCCAGGGCCCTGAACACTGGCACTAAAGCTGCATCTAACCTTTGATGTACCCCGATGCGCTCTCGTATATCACATTCCACGATCAAGGAGTTCAAATACTCCCGGTAGATCTCTGGCTGGGCCTCGGAAATGACTGAAATGTGCATATCTTCCAACATCTGCAACAGCTCCATAGAAATCACCCGGGGCTCCGGTCCAGTAGTGCCAGCTCTCCTGCTCAACGCATCTGCCGCAGTGTTCGCTTTCCCCGGGTGATAGAGCAATTTGTAATAATAATCGCAGAGAAACTCCAGCCATCTCCTCTGCCAAAGGTTCAGATCTTTCTGCGTGTCGACGTATTTGAGATTCTTGTGATCCGAGTAGATATCACAATGAACCCCATACAAGTAGTGTCTCCATATCTTCAGTGCGAATATGATCGCCCCGAGCTCCAAGTCATACACCGGGTAATTCTGTTCATGTTTCTTCAATTGCCTGGAGGCATAGGCAATAACGTGGCCATGCTGCATCAAGATGGCACCCATCCCCTGGTATGAAGCATCTGTGTATATATGAAATCCTTCCTTCTGAGATGGAAGTGTAAGGATGGGGGAGGAGGTGAGCCTGTCCTTTAACTCCTGAAAAGCCGCCTCGCACTTCTCTGTCCATATAAATGTTTCTTCCTTCTTCGTCAAGGACGTGAGGGGGAGTGCTATCCTCGAGAACCACTCCATGAACTTGCGATAATATCCTGCGAGCCCCAGGAAACTACGTATGTCCGATGCTGACTTTGGCCGAGGCCAATCACGCACTGCCTGTACTTTGGCCGGATCTACGGCCAACCCGGCTCCACTGACAACGTGTCCCAGAAATGTCACCTCTTGTAGCCAGAACTAGCACTTGGAAAACTTCGCAAACAACTGGTGCTCCCTCAATCTCTCCAGTACCTGTGCCAAATGCTGCATATGCTCCTCTTTCGTCCGAGAATAGATCAAGATATCATCAATAAATACTATGACACATCTATCCAAGTAAGGCTCGAAAATACGATTCATTAGACTCATGAATATGGAAGGTGTATTCGTGAGCCCGAAAGGCATCACCGTGAACTCGTACAGTCCATAGTGGGAACTGAATGCTATCATCGAAATGTCTTCCTCCTAAATCCGCAGCTGATAATACCCTGATCATAAGTCCGGCTTGGAGAACCAGAAGGCTCCCTGAAGCTGATAAAATAGCTCATCGATCCGGGGCAATGGGTAAGTGTTCTGGTTCGTCAATCGATTCAACTCCCAGTAGTCGATGCAGAGACGCAGCGAGCCATCCTTCTTCTTGGCAGACAATACTAGTGCTCCCCACGGCGATGAGCTATGTTGAACGAAGCCCGACTCTACTAACTCCTGCAGATGGGTCCTGAACTCTACTAGCTCCTTTGGAGCCATCATGTATGGTGCTCGAGATATGGGCCTCGCTCCTGGCACTAGCTGTACCCGGAAGTCCATATCCCTAGCTGGCTGTCATCCTAGCAATTTCTCCGGGAAAATGTCGGGGAAATCCCGAACCACCGGAATGTCAGCAAGGGAAGCTTCTGCCCCCACCATCTCGAAGCATATAATGTACACCTCCTCTCCATGATGGTGGGCCTTGACAGCCTATACAGATGATAATAATAGATGGGAGACAAGTCTAATACCTTCGACAATAACCTGGAAGTCTCCATGCCTCAGGGTGATCCTCATCAATGGGCAGTCAATCTGGGCATGGTTCCAATATAACCACGTCATACCCAAGATCAAGTCGAAATCTGTCATCTTCAGAATAGTCGCAGGTGCTTCAAAAGTCTTCCCGCTCATTTCCGCCTCCATATTGCACTTGGCAGGTGATAGTAGTACCGATCCATCAGGTAGCCTCACTCTCATCATCGTGCCCATGAATTGTTCGACGCCGTCCAATCCTTCAATGAAGGCTTCTGACACGAATGAGTGTGAAGCACCCGTATTGAATAGAGTATGAGCGGGCTTGCCGCTGATGAAGACTATGCATGAGGTGGATTGGGTTTCAAATGGGTAGTCATTCTTCATGTTCAAGATTATGTAAAAAAGTAATAATAGGGAAAATTCATTAATTTCATAACATAAATTATATACTTGTGATGACTTCCTGTAACGCCCCTATTTTTTCGGCATTATTTACTTCTCTTGTTAACGTCATAATGACGTAAGGGCGTTACTTTAGCGTGCAGTTAATGGCGCGTCGCCGATAGTGCGTTTTCACGTCTTTTCGATTCAGTCGGCTGAATTCATGAATCTTTAGAGGAAACGAAAAATTTCACATTTGGAAAACTTAATTGATTGATTTTTGTCTTGCTTCTCCAGTTTCGTCGAACCAACCTTAGTATGTTTGATTTTATTTTATTTTCTTCTCTGGGTACTGTCTGTGTTCGACGATTGTCGAGCGGAGCTCGACGATCGCTTTTTCTTTCTGGTCACTATCTAGGTATGACGATCGTCGAGCGGAGCTCGACGATCACTTTCCTTTATGGTCGCTGTCTGGGTTCGACGATCGTCGAGCGGAGCTCGACGATCGCTTTTCCTTTCTGGGCGCTGTTTGGAGTTCGACGATCGTCGAGCGGAGCTCGACGATTGTAGGTTCCTTCTAGGCGCTGTTTGGAGTTCGACAATCATCGAGCGGAGCTCGACGATTGTTGGTTACTTCTGGGCGCTGCTTGGAGTTCGACGATCGTCGAGAGGAGCTCGACGATTGTTAGTTTCTTTGGGGGTTGTTTAGATGTCGACGATCGTCGAGCGGAGCTCGACGATTGTCATGCAGAGCTCGAAGAAGCATCGAGCGGGGCTCGCTGTAGGTATATCGGTTCTGGGTGTTGAGTTCGTTGAGCTGAGCGGTCTGGTATCGACATGGCTGTGTCAACACCGCTGGTCTGTCGGGTGTCGACATAGCTGTGTCGACACTACCGTCGGGTGTCAACACAGTTGTGTAGACACCGCTGTGTCGACACTGCCGTCGGCTGTAAACACAGTTGTGTCGACACCGCTGGGTTGTCGGGTGTCGACACAGCTGTGTCGACACTGTCGTATGGTGTCGACACAGTTGTGTCGACACCGCTGGGCTGTCGGGTGTCGACACAGCTGTGTCGACATTGCCGTCGGGTGTCGACACAGTTGAGTCGACACCGCTGGGCTGTCGGGTGTTGACATAGCTGTGTCGACACTGCCGTTGGGTGTCGACACAGTGGTGTCGACACCACCGGGCCGGTTTGGTTGAACCCGGTCCTCTCTGCTGTTGAGTATTTATACCTTCTGCTTCTTATTAATCTTTAAGCCGACATAGAATTTCTCCTGCCTTCCGTACCAGAGCAGCGTGTGAGGAGAAGGTTGTCCGTCCGTGCTTCTTCCGGTGACCACCGACGGAGCTCCGGTGCTCGGAATTTCCAACCGATCGTAGATCTGGAAATCTCTCGTCGAAAGCTTCGCCCTCGTGGTAATTTCTTCCCCGTTTCTCGAGATTTTCTTGTTAGGGTGTTCGGCCGTAACCGTTATTTCAGACATTTTCGTCCAGATTTCGGCTCCTATCGCGACGTGTGGAGATTTTGAGAGTTTTTCCGGTAAATCGAGGTAAGTGGTGTTCTTGCTCTCCCTCTCGTTCTTGATTCTCAATTTTTGCCCTTTTTCTACACTTATTTGAGTTTGTTATGTTTCGATTATTGAGATATTTGTCCTGAAATCCTAACTTTTTCTCCCCCCCCCTCCATTCCTGGAATTTTGACTTGATGTCCCTAAAGCCTTAACCCCAAAATTCTAGTCCGTTGAATTGGTAAACAAATTGGTTGTCGTGTTGTTATAACCATCGAGTCATCTTGTTCGTTTTTCTTATTAAACTTCACGTGCTGTACCTTGAAATGCTCTTTTGTAGTCCACTTGGTTGGTTATCGCTTGAGTTTATTATGAATACAAAACAAATGAACCCTGCTTGTAGAATTATGTAACTAAAGAAACTCAGATGAACTGTGCGCGTTGGGGTCCTCCCTCAGCATAGTGTTTAATCCTCAGATGAACTGTGCGCGTTGGGGTCCTCCCTCGGCATAGTGTTGAATACTCAGATGAACTATGGGCATTGGGGTCCTCCATCGGAATTGTGCTTAATGCTCAGATAGACTGTGCGTGTTGGGGTTTCTCCCTCGACATGGTAATTATTAATGAAATATTGAACTTCTATTGCTGGTGCTTGTTCTATCTTGATAATGTATTTAGCCTTTCTTGCTCGGCTAGTTTTACTATTTCCTACTTGTACTCTGCTGACCATTTTATTGCAGTCGTTTTTCATTCTCCTTCACCTTGAGGTTTGTGTAGTCTGCTTTTACTCTTGCACTACTTGTAACTTGCTTCTGAGGTGTTCTTCTTTTGAATGCTACAGGATCAGAGCTGTAGCAGGTTTAGCTGACAGTGTTGGGCTTCTGGTGCTACTGGTGTCTGCGGTCGTTTGTTTGCACCTCTGAGCTTGAGGTAGTTATCTTTGTTTAGACTTGTCAGATTTTACTATGGGTTCGTGTCAGTTGTTGGCGCCCATAGACTTTGACTTTTTTGTGTTGTACTACTTGGTGTTGTTATTGCTGTTACTTTTTACCTGATTGTTCTTGCTCTCTGGGAAGGATTTATGTTAGGATGCATTTAGTAATTTTAAAGTATGCAAAACTGCATTCTGGAATATGGACATGGCCTGACTTGAACTACTAAATCTACTACTTTTAAGCGTACAAAAGATTTCTATATCTTTATATATATAGTAAATGTGGGAGTCACATCATCATTTTATGATACTGGACCCTCACTCTCACGTTGGTTAACAAATGAGCTAACTCAGTATTTTCCGCCGCGTAAAATATATATATTTTCTCACCTATGGACTAGTAGTCCACTCGATCGAGGGACACGGTCATTAACTCTATTAATTTATGTGAATTGTTTTTAACTAAAAGTTATAAATCTTTTACTTGAAGTAAATGTGAGGACGGGTTGCCTGATCGTCTGCAGTTGTCCCCTGCATGGCGTGGAATCACGGCGCATAGTTTCTCTACTCTGATGTATTTTTGAATATGGAGAAAATGCGGGTCGTGACAGTTGGTATCAGAGGGGGGATTTGCAAGAGGGTTGGTTGGTTTGACAAGCCAGTCGAACAACTTCCCCTTAAGCAAAACTCTAATCGTACCATTACATTGCATACACACACCAATATGTCATCAATATATCTTGATGGAAGCACGAACACTACACTTATAGCATGATAAGAAGTATAAGGGGCATATTATATAGTATGGGATGCATAATATGTGTTTGTATATGGATCCACCATAGGTGGCAACATGTGACGGTTATGTAGTATGGGATGCATAACCATCATCACATGGATTCCCATTAGCGTGTTTTCTTTTCTTCGTTACATATAATATTATGCAGTATGGGATGCATAACATTGTATGTGTACGCCGCTCATAGCATGCACTAAGGCTTTTTTTAGTACGCATAGCACAGCATACACAACATTTCATTGCATAAGCACACGTGCCAAGTTAAAGATCTGCATGATGACATATGTACATCCATGATTTGAGATGAAATTTATACATTCATGCATTCATATTATAGGCACAAGTTAGAATCATAACATCATTTTATGATTTCCCAGAGCAAGGTAACAGCAAGAGCAAGTATCGGTTCTTTTCCGATCTGATCTGAGTTTGTTCGTTCCTGATCTGATCTGTGTTAGGGTATTCAAGTTTTCTAGCTTCAGTATCTTAAGCTAGGTCCCTGATTAGTCTTTTGTTCGTATCGGTTAAATATGAACCCGAAACAGTGTGTTTAGGGAATATTTTCCCAGTTTGTGATGTCTTAGGCAAAGTCTGACTAGATATCCGTTTGTTCTGTATAATGCCACCTAAGCGCGTTGCGACGAGGTCGACTCCCCAGTCAGAGGGTGAGTCTTCTGATGCCCAGAGCGAAGCTGTGATCGAAGCGCTGAGGCAAAGTAATGAGACTCTGGCAAGACAGATGGTGGACATGCAGTCCCAGATGCAATCGTTGTTGGCTGTCATCGCCGGGCAGCAGACCAGAGCGCAGGGCCCTACTGTGGACCAAGCTGTTCCTACTCCCCCTGCTGCTCTAGTTCCCCCAGTTGCGCTGCCGCCTGAGATGAATTTCATTTCTCACTTCCAGCGATTAGGACCTCCTTCGTATGACGGTAGGGCAGACTTCGTGGCATTGGATGACTGGATTATTTCCATGGAAGAAATGTTTTCCTACTCTGGCATTTCTCCCGATCAAAAGGTGATGATTGCGGCACATCAGCTCAAGGGTCTTGCGAAGAGTTGGTGGATCAGAGAAAAAGAGAACCTTTCTGATGGGCGCTCGTGGGAATCGTTCAAGAGTATGTTACTGAAGAAGTTCCTACCATCGGTCGAGCGAGACCGCCTAATGAATAACTTATTACACCTGAAGCAGAGGCAACTCACTGTTGGTGAGTACGAGGTCGAGTTTAGCAAGCTCAGTCGTTTCACCCCAGATCTGATAGCATCTGAAGAAGGCAGAGTGAAGCGCTTTCTGGGTGGTCTGAGGTTTGACATCCAGCAGTTGGTTAGCGTATACAAGTATGAGACCTTTGTAGAAGTAGTCGAAGCTGCCTTAAAGGTTTAGGCGATAAAAATGCGAAGAATCGGGGATCGCTTGCAAGGAAGGACAAGTGGAAATCTGACGATGGAGGAAATGCAAGGGCATCTGGCCCTGCAGTGAAGAAGGATAGAAGAGAGGCGTGTAACTTCTATAGTAAGCTAGGGCACCCTTTCGATAAGTGCTTTAAGAGACTGGATGCGCAGAAGCTGTCTCAGGTGCATGCGATCCAGGATGCTCCCAAGGGGGGTCCGGTCTATTCATATTGTCAGAATAGTGGGCATGATGTGGCCCGTTGTTGCAAGAAGGCTAGAGCCTGTTACCTCTGTGGCCAAAAAGGGCACATGAGGGCTAATTGCCCGCAGAGCCAGCCTGCGCTGCATGCAGTTCCGTTGCAGACTTTACCGCCGCCCCCGCCTCTCGTGGGCAAGGGAAAAGGAAAGTTGAATGTGCTGACCAAGGATGAAGCCCAATCTTTGACTCAAGTGATCGCAGGTTAGTCTCTGACTCAGCTAGTAATTTCTTTTAGTAGATTTATGGTTTCAGCATATTACTTGCGCACTATGTGTTTAGGTGAAATTAAGGTGAAGAATAAGTGGGCGTGCGTTTTGTTCGATTCGGGCGCTACTCACTCTTTTATGGCAAGGAGTTTTGTAAACCAACATTGTTGGGCTCTCGACCAGTTGTACACCTCCATAATTGTCAAATTTCCTTCAAGAGAGTTGGTGAGGTCAAGCCAGAGTATCCAAAAATGCCCCATCTCCCTAGGCGGATTTCTAGCATTTGCGGATCTGAATGTGCTAGATCTGGTAGACTTTAACGTGATTTTGGGCACGGACTGGTTGTCCAGCTATGATACCGTCATTCAGTGCAAGCACAAGCGCTTGTATTTCAAGGATAGCAATGGCCAGCCCATGAGTGTGTATGGTTTGCCGCGTCAAGAATCTCCGATCATTTATGCGGTACGTGCTTGATGCTAAAGATCACGTTAGTGAACCGGTCGCACAAGTAATATAAAATGGGGGCTTTTCCAAGTATCGATCTCTCAAGGAATACAGTAAGGTGGAGTTAATTTTTGAGGAGGACTTGAGATTGAAGTCCTTAGGTCGGCGGTAACGATGGGGGTTTTTGTATTTGCGGACAAAGAAAATAAAACACTATCAACTACTCCTATGCAACGCCGCTATGCGATGCTTCGCCAGGCGGGATGAAAGACTAGTCGGGCCGCTATGCACCGAATCACTAGGAGGATGGACGAGAAGGCTAGCGGATGAGGTGGTTAGAACGGCGGAATGAGGGTCGTGAGCACCTCTTCGCTATGCACGCCTCTAGCAATTGCTAGAACGGCAAGGGTGGATGGTGGTGGATGAAATATGACGCACCTCAAGTAAATATAACAAAAATATACAATCACATAGACATGATTACAGATAAACGTATATTACACTAAGCATAGCTTCATCAAATACAAAGAGTTCAACTAAACTATCAACAATAAGAGAAGAAAAGTGTGCGAAATCGACCGAATCCGAAGCCTTGCTGAGGATTCACGGTTGGAATCGTCTGGTTGCGAATCCGCGTCCAATCTCTGTCCGCAACTGCGTCCGGGTTAGAGAAGGGCTGTCACCACCTTCCAATGGCCCGTCTTCTTCGTGTCACGATCCGGTGGAGGATGGCACAACTTCCTCTAGCTTGATGGAGAAAGCTAGGTCAAGCTCTTCTTATAGCTCAAGGATGAAGGAGGAGGCCGAGAGGAAGCTCTGGCTTGGATTTGGCGGTGAAAGCTTGCCCGGAGCACCTCCCTAGGTTGGAGATTGAAGGAGGACGGCGGAATCCCTCCTCGGAGACAAAAACGGCGGAGGAAAAATGAGCGATCCCGAATTAGGGTGGAACCTGCGAATTTATAGATTGCAGAAATTATAATGCACACGACCAGTGGCGCACGACCAGTGGTCGTGCGCACTATGTCCAGTGGTAGTGCGTTTTCCCCAGCCAGAATTTGGAAGAAAATGGAATCAATGCACATGATCAGTGGCGCACGACCAGTGGTCGTGCGCAATGTGTCCAGTGATAGTGCGCATACCCCAGGCAGATTCTGAAAATCAGGGAACATTGCGCACGAGCAGTGGCGCACGACCATTGGTCGTGCGCACTATATCTAATGAGCGTGCGCAGTATTCCTACTTCCAAACGTCCCCAGAACATTCACACAACCCCTAAACCCAGCACTGATATGTGCAGACATTCCAGGCAATCACAAAAAGGGAGTACAAATAATAAAAGTACAAATATACATAACCACAGGCATAAGTGTGCACTTCCTATGGAAATAAAGATAAGATGAAATATATACGATAACGAACTAAAAGTGAAGTGCAAACGCATGAAAACTAGCCCAGATGAGTTCGAAAAGCCCTATATAAATCGGACTCATCACACCCCCAGACTTAACTATTTGCGCGTCTCGAGCAAACAAAATCTACGCAGATAGGGAAAATGATTTAGCTAACAAAGAAATTGAAAAACAAAGTAACATGGGAAGTCGCATGCTCGCGTGCATAAAAATACAATAGAGAAAATTTCTAAGTATGCAGGATAGTTTATATTTTTCATAATGCGTATCAAAAGTTTATTAGTACTCAAAAATAGAATCACGGTGAATCAACCGATCACGCATAGGAAGAAAGTAGGCATGCCACTAAGGTGAGCTTTGCCAAATATCGGGGCTCAGGATCACCTCCAAAGGAATCCACCAATCTCGGGGACCATACGCTTGCCCGTTCACACTCTCTCCACGGCACTAGTTAGACTCAAGCGCAAATCCGTAGGACTTTAGGATAATCACGGGGCTTGGGTTACGGTGAGGTAAACATTGATAAAAAGGATGGCTATGCACCTAACCCACATGAGCTATCAAAGAAAGAATCCATCAGCTAACCAAAATATATGCGGGTGCACCACACCCCCAGACTTAACTTTTAACAAATGGGTGTGTTCACCGCCTACTCCAAATATAATTACATTTCCATAAAGATTTTCAATTTAAACTTTTTCTTTTCACTATTTTTTTCTTTAGAAATATTTTTCTTTTTTTTTTCTTCATTTTATTTGCACAATTCAACAAATATAAACTTGGGAGCACTTCCACATTTTCATAAATAATAACACCACATGACATCCCAACATGAAAATATAAAACACTAAACTCGACTTGGGTGTGGGACTAGGATAGGCTATGTGGCTTTGGTTAATGAAGGTGGATCTGAATCAAAAGAAGTGTAGGCACAACGGGGCTAGCGAGGACAAGACGTTAGGAACGGTACAAAGCTCAACCGGGCCAAAATGATGGCCTACATCACGCTTACGCTAGACTAACCACGAACCCATGCTTCGAGAGTAGCTTGGGGCAAGTTCTTAGCCACCGAGAAAGATGATCCTTCCTCTTGACTCGAGCAAAACGAGTCTAGTGACAGCTACACACATTCCTAAGCTACCGTCAGATTCACACTGGATTCACCAACTTTTGAGTATAATAAAAAGTATTTACGCAATTAGAAAAATATAAACTAAAAGCATACAGAAAAATTAAATCTACTCGAATTTCTACACGAGACGAGAGCAGTTGACTAGGAGCACAGCAAGGTCAACATTTTACTCTGTCTCACAATCCTATGTCAGCACCATAATTTTCCCAAATCATACAAAAAAACGAGTTTAACTCGCACCACGCAAAAAGCTAAGCACGCGCTCAAGTGGATGTAGTGGTGTGTGATGCAATGAACTAATCAAAATATAACAATAAAAGCTTCTAGTATGCACAAGAAATGTGTGCGTGCAATAGGTAACAAATCTCTCCCCCAGACTTAAACTAAGCAACACAGCATATGATAGAGAAATTAAAATCATAAATAGCTAAGTGAAGAGGTTACCCAATGCTCAGCCAGTGATCATACCAGAAGAAGCGTGGAAACCAGAAGCAGACCCGCCATACGAAGAATCACAACCCCGCCAACATGAAGTTGTCAAGAATACCTGCAGGGGTGAGCTCCGCAAAAACAAAAGAAAAATATACAAAATACAAATAAATACTAAAACAAAGCTAGACATGAAAAATAAAAATACATGAAAAGAAAGATAAGTACTGGGGTTATTGTCATCCCAGCACAACTTATTCGGCAACGAAAAGGTTCTAGCTAATGGGCCTATGAAAATAAAAATGGACAGGTAACAGTTCCAATATTCGTTTCGGTAACGGGTACCGATATGGCGATAGAACAGTTACCCCTCTACCTAAATAGTAATAACTGCCCAACACAGGTAGAAGAAATAGGAAGTAAGAAGAGAGGAGCGCTGGTCCTCACCCTTCTCACCACAAAAAAATCCTTACTTAGCAAGGTATCGTCTACCACAGGGAGAAGGCAGGAGGAGAAAATAATCAATGGAGCTTTCTCAACAGAGGAGGAATCAACCACCTCACGAGAGAGGATGCTACCATCGACGACTCTAGCTGAAAGCTCCAAGTCCTCCTGAAGCTCCTGCAGAGACTCAACCCGTCCAGGCTCAGATAAAGAAGGGGGATCAAGAAATAAAGGCGAAGAAGAACTAAAATAATCAGAAATAGTGGGAGTGGTCCCGGTCTAACTCCCAGCAGGATCCCGACATAGATCATCGACGGCGTCATATGAGTCATGGCGAGGGGAATCCACGAGCTCGAGGTCCTCAATGGTGGTTTGGACCTCCTCATCCATCAAGGAAGTGGAAACTTCCTCAACAAAGAGGATCTCCTCATCAACACACCTCGGTGCATCCACATGTTCCAAGACGTAATACTTTCCATTAATGAAAATAATATCCTCGTCAAACATGGGCACATCCTCAGTCTCAGAATCACAATCTGCCCTAACATCATCAACCGACTCAGTAAAAATAGGGAGAGATAATTCTTGCAAAGAAGTCGGAGGAACAACAGCATCAGAGAAAATATGTGCGGGTTTCTCCGGGGGTGAATCAACAAGAGGTGAAGAGTGCATGGGGAGAGAAAGTGCCACAATGTCGTCACACCGATCAGCAAAAAGTCTGATGGGCATATCTGCAGCAGTCCCCATAGACAAGGTGGTGCTGCGAATATATCATCAGAATCAGAATGGGCAGCCATTTGAGAGGGAGATAGAGTGAATCAGATACCCGGTTCATCATCCTCCTCCAACTGGCGCTGAAATTCTGCGCAATCTTTGAACACATGGTCGGTGCTACGACAACACAAACACCGTTTTCCATTACTCCTTGGTCCAGGTGGGATCGGAGAGGAATAAGAAAAAGATGAATGCGTAGAAGAGGAGTGACCATAAGACCTGGGTTGGGTGTATGAAGTACCATAGGAAGACGGTGCTCCATACACAGAACCACGAGAATTATGCTCCCATTCTTCAATGGGGCACTCATCACTACCATGCCTATAATCCTCGCACCATCGATAACGGATATTCATATAAGAATACATGGTGCAACAAGAATAATTCACAAACAGAAAGTTTCTAAGCAACAATTAACTACACACCACAAATAAAAGATTAGGAAAACCTGCTATAGAGAAATTAAAACTAGAATAGGAACAAATAAAAACAAACACAAATGCTAAAAACTAAAACAAAGAAGAAAGTGATATGAACAAATGAAAAAGGGCTTCTATATCTTATCTTCCTCTATAAAAACTCACACGACTGTGTTCCCCGGCAACGGCGCCAAAAACTTGATGCTAAAGATCACGGCAGTGAACCGGTCGCACAAGTAATATAAAATGAGGGCTTTCCCAAGTATCGATTTCTCAAGGAACACAGTAAGGTGGAGTTAATTTTTGAGGAGGACTTGAGATTGAAGTCCTTAGGTCGGCGGTAAAGATGGGGGTTTTTGTATTTGCGGAAAAAGAAAATAAAACACTATCAACTACTCCTATGCAACGCCGCTATGCGATGCTTCGCCAGGCGGGATGGAAGACTAGTCGGGCCGCTATGCACCGAATCACTAGGCGGATGGACGAGAAGGCTAGCGGATGAGGGGGTTAGAATGGCAAAATGAGGGTCGTGAGCACCTGTTCGCTATGCACGCCTCTAGCAATTTCTAGAACGGCAAGGGTGGATGGTGGTGGATGAAATATGGCGCACCTCAAGTAAATATAACAAAAATATACAATCACATAGACATGATTACAGATAAACGTATATTACACTAAGCATAGCTTCATCAAATACAAAGAGTTCAACTAAACTATCAACAACAAGATAAGAAAAGTGTGCGAAATCGACCGAATCCGAAGCCTTGCTGAGGATTCACGGTTGGAATTATCGGGTTGTCAATCCGCGTCAAAGCTCGGTCCGCAACTGCGTCCGGGGTGGAGAAGGGATGTCACCACCTTCCAATGGCCCGTCTTCTTCGTGTCACGATCCGGTGGAGGATGGCACAACTTCCTCTAGCTTTATGGAGAAAGCTAGGTCAAGCTCTTCTTATAGCTCAAGGATGAAGGAGGAGGCCGAGAGGAAGCTCTGGCTTGGATTTGGCGGTGAATGCTTGCCTTGAGCACCTCCCTAGGGTGGAGATTGAAGGAGGACGGCGGAATCCCTCCTCAGAGACAAAAACGGCGGAGGAAAAATGAGCGATCCCGAATTAGGGCGGAACCCGCGAATTTATAAATTGCAGAAATTATAATGCACACGGCCAGTGGCGCACGACCAGTGGTCATGCGCACTATGTCCAGTGGTAGTGCCGTTTTGAAAGAAAACGGTTGTCAACCTAAATCACCTAGAGGGGGGTGAATAGGTGAGTTCTGCGTCTTTTGTGGAATAAAAAATAATTAGAGTACAGCACAGAAATATCTACCAATATCACAGACGACACAAGATTTATAGTGGTTCGCCTCCCTTGGGTACATCCACTTTCCCTCACCGATCTAGCAATCAACTAGACTCGGCTACTCCACTATCTCGGATCAAAAATCGATCCTACCCTCGGAACAAAGTCCCTACAAACTCGATCCAAACAACGGGATCTACACCTCGGAAGATAACACTTCCTACAAATTTAGAGCGAAAAACTCCTACACTCGGAGAAACTTTCTCCTACAAGATTAATAAAGTTTTGGAAAATTATACAAAGAGTAAATCCAATCAGATCTGATGAAACGGCTAGAAAGCTTCTTCTTATGGACTTTGCAGTACTATCAGAAATCGGTGAAGAGAATCTCGGCCCAGATCTGGATCTTCTTGCTTTTATAGAATCAGAGAGAGAAGATGAACAGTGATGTCGATCTTGATCTGTAACTTTCTTCAGAATGAATCCTCTGAACTTAGAAGGACTGGCCGGAGAAGATGGTGGCGGCGGCTTCCGTTTCGTGAAAACAGTGAGGTGACGGCTGAAGAACTTTCTCAAAATAAAATGACAAGAATGCTTGGAGAAAGATTAGGGTTTGTCATTTTCTGATAAGACTTTATATAGGAGAGAATAACTGTCATAATCTGTCATAATGATGTACACGTGGACCAATCATGTCGCGTGATTTGAAAATCCCGTCAGAAAAAAAACTTAGATAAATTTCAGAAAAATTCAGCCATATACACGAGTAAGATAGGAGCTACTCGAGTAGTTGAATAACTACTCGAGTACATGAAGGAGAACATACTCGGGTATATAAAGATAGGCTACTCGAGTAGGTAGAAATCAACTACTCGAGTAAGCAGAAAGAACTACTCGAGAATATATATTGACTTACTCGAGTACATAAAGGATCTACTCGAGTACAGGAAAAACTACTCGAGTATATTACATAAACTACTCGAGTACATGAAGGACTACTCGAGTGGGATACCTAGAATAAATTCTGAAGACGTCAGCAAGCAGCTACTTGAGTAGTTGAACTTAACTACTCGAGAGGAAGTGATCTACTCGAGTAGGTGAAAGTTCTACTCGAGTAAAAGACTTAGAAAATTCTGGAGTAGGAAAATTTCAAGGTACACGAGTGAAACATGATCTACTCGAGTTGGTATAATGAACTACTCGAGTATGTCTCTGTCTACTCGAGTATGTGAATATACTTACTCGAGTATATGAGTGTTTATACTCGAGTCCATGACTTAGAATAATTTTGATGAGTGAGGCCTTTAATACTCGGGTATAATGGGTGATCTACTCGAGTATATAAACATGCTACTCGAGTATATGACTACGTCTACTCGAGTACATGACTTAGCTACACGAGAGATACACTTAAGTACTCGAGTACAAGGTTTCTTTACTCGAGTAAATTATGCCCAATCTACTCGAATAGTTATGGACCTACTCGAGTAAAATACTTAGAGAATTTTTGTTGTTGGAAAACTCTTTCTTCTAATGCAGTCAACTTCCAATCCTTTTCCCAAGGTCCAATAGCTTGAATATGAAGTGTATCCCAATAGAGAGACCACACATGAGTCAACACTTTGGAATATGCATTGAGGGATTACATTGCATAGTTCCTGTGTTTGGTGACCCACTGTGGACTGACATTGGTCTACACTTCCCAGTGAAATTCCTGCAAACATATAACTCAAACCAAGCATCAAATACAACTTAATTCATCTTAGTTCCAGGGTGACTTCATCAAATCTGGGTTAGTGTGGATGTAATACCCAACAATCTCCCCCTATTTATTGAAGTCAGAACCCTTTACACTAAGGTGAATTATGGGCATAAAAGAAACTAAGTAGAAAGACATGAGCAGGTAAGCAATAGATAATGAAAAAGATAATTAGACAGAAATTTAGAATTGTATATATGTAAATTTCCAAAAACATCAAGTCTACAACTTGTTATTTCAATCTCTCAACATCTTTTAGGTTTTGGCTTGGGTTTGCTGCTTTTCCATCTTTTCTTGCTGTCTCCTTAGATAGCTGAAAGGCTTAGGGAAATATTTAGGAGGCCTTGGAGGAGCAGCAGGATTATTTCTCCCAAACTCTCTGTCATGGATCTTCCTTTTTAGCATTGATTTCTCATATAACTCCCATTCCTGGGAACTGTAGTGAATGCTCCTATTCTCATTGTGATCCATAACTAGCCTGAGTGTGTACAAAATTAGAGACTTGGAAGTTGGAGACCAAGCTTCAGCATGGTCAGGAGCTCTAGTAGGAGCAGTCCTGCTAGCAGAGGGACCTTCACCATACTTCCTTTTCTTCTTGTGGATTCTAATCTCTCGGGGAGCTTGAAGGAAGATATCAGCAGGGTCTTCTAGAGCATAGGAGTCTGGAGGGTCAACTGTGTCTCCAGGCCTGGGAGAGAAAGAAGGTTGCAAAGGAACGGCTGGGGCAGTAACATCTATAGCTAGTGCGTTTAAGTGATGAGGAATGATGTTGGGGTCAACTGCAAGATCTGGTAAGATCTGATTGTGCATCCAGACAGCGGTGTCATAGGTGTGAAACTTGACACTCTGTATCTGGGCTAGCACATCATTATGAATGGCCTTCACATGAGCTTCCCATACATCTGTCCTCCGAGCAGCAGATTTTTCTACCTGTTCTTTGAGTTCTTTTATCAAACCCTCCCCCTTTCTGATTTCAACAGATAGCTGGGCTATAGTATCATCTTTGAAAATAACCACTTCTTCACAGATTTTCATTTTGTTTGCTTCATTTCTCTTGTCTAGCTCTATCTGATTGTTAGCAAGTGTGACGCCTTGTTCCATAACATTGCCAACACTGGTGATAGTGTAGTCTATGGCTTTCCCACCAAGTTGAAATAAATACTGGAGCTTGTCATTATTATGCTGAATTTCCGCAAAGCCTCTGCTTATCTCAGTCTCAAGAGCAGTTATCTTGTCAGTGACTATTTTTAGAGAGGTGTCAAAATAAGTTCTCTGTTCTTGAAGAAGAAGTGCAATGTGTTGCAGCAAATCTGAGGAGGAAGAGACTGTAACAGCAGCAGTAGAGGGAGCAGTAGTAGGGAGAGAAGGAGTTACCCAAGGAGCTAGTTCTTCAATTATCACAGAGCTGTGAGCTCTGGTGGTAGGAGTGTGATCAACCCCTTCTTTTGTATCCTGAGGAAGAGAGAATTCTAGATTTCTGAGAGGGGCCTCAGCTGGCTTAGGAGAAGGCTCATCAGAAATAAGAATGGTGTCTGGCTTGTCTGTTGGAGGATGTGGAGATGGTGTTGGAGTCCTGGCTGGAGAATGGGCAGGAGACTGGGCTGGAGAAAAGTCCTTGTGACCTTCAGAGGTTGGAGCTGGAGGAGATAGGGGAGGAGGGGGAGAACTTCTTCAGAGAGCTCTGCAATCATAGCATCAATAGCAGCAGCTATGGACAGAAGAGAGTCTTGAGGTACTTGATCTGAAGGAGTGGCTGGAATCTGTGGAGTATGAGGTAGGGAAGGAATTTCTGGCTGAGGAGAGGGATGCCTGACTTGGTTAGAAGGAGCAGGCTCCGCCTCGCTTGGTGCACCAGAGGAGCTGGCCACATGATGAGGAGAGGGAGATGGAGTCCTGTCCTCTGCAGCTGGAACTTCTGGAACTTCTGAAACCTTTGCAGCTTGGGCAGAATTCTTTAGCTTGAGATCCTATCTCTAAATAGAAGAGATGGAGACCTTCTTCATGTGATGAAGTGGGGTCCCTTTGAAGAAGTTGAAGACCTCAGGATTTGTTTCATGGAGGAGCAGAGAGATAATTCTAGCGTAGTTGGGCGATTTCAAGCTGTCCTTGATTTTATCCAGAATCAGCATACCAAATTGATATTTCTTGCGACAGACAATTGCTTGCATTATATCGAAGAAATATAAGGGAATGTCTCTGATTGAGTGTGTCTTGCATAGTAGAATTTTGCCAATAATGTCAACTAGAAATTTTCCTTCAGCGTTCATGTCTGACCTTTTAATATACTGAGCTTCAGGAGAAATGCCACAGAAAAGGGCTATTCGGTCATAGTCTTCATCATCTAAATCATCGTCTTCATCGACAATCGACATTCGGAGAAGCTGAGAGACAGAGGTCTTGGTGAACTTAAGTTTCAAACCCTTCACTTTGGATTTTAGGACTTTTCCATTCCTTCTGACCTTGAGATTGGAGAAGAATTCGGCAACTTCTGGTAATAAAACGCGACAGGGTTCCTGGAGAATGAAGGAGAGGCCTGCGGTGTCGAGAAGGATGAGGAGGTTGTGGAAAGTCATCTGAGAGCTCTGCAATACCGGCGATGACGAGTTCTGATCCGACGCCGATCTTGGAAGAAGCCTCCATGGTTGCGGTCGACTAGAAGAGGTGAGGATAGAGGCGGCTCTGCAACAGCGGCGGAGGAGAGTAGGCGAATCGGCAGAGTAGGCAAAGCGGCAGAGGGTACTCGAGAGAAAGAAATAACGTCGTGTAGGTTTGGGTTTTCGGAATTTTATATATATAGCTCTTAAATTACAGCTAATTGATTTAAAGGAAGAGGCGGCATTTAGCCTTGGGTGGCGAATAGAAAGAAATTTCAAAATCTGGGAAACAGTACACGAGAAAGAGATAGACTACTCGAGTAGGTAAGAGGTTACTCGAGTAGATCGTCAGAAGTTACTCGAGTCGGTCTGCAGAAAGTACTCGAGTAGATGGAGAAAAATACTCGAGCACATAAGTGACTTACTCGAGTAGGTAAGTGACTTACTTGAGTAGGTAAGTTGGTACTCGAGTAGGCACACTCTTATACTTGAGTAAGTAGAGAAGAGTACTCGAGTGTGTCAGATGTTACTCGAGTAGGTATGCCGTGACTCGTGTAGGTGAAGTCACATACTCGAGTATGTATTATGCTTCTAGAGTTGAACTTTGAAAAAGTTTAGAAAAGTTAGATTTTGACTAACCCCTTGCAATTACTTGCTTCTTAGTCATCCAGCCTTCTTTAGTCCTCTTTGTTGAGCATTCCAAGCTCAGTCTTGAAGAACGAAAACTTGGTCTCGTCCAACGGCTTTGTGAAGATATCTGCAACTTGCCTATCTGTAGGCACATATTGGAGATCTATGTCTCCATGCTCCACATATTTCCGGATGAAGTGATACCTTAGCTCGATGTGCTTTGTCCGGCTGTGGGAGACTGGATTGTTGGCTATTGCAATTGCGCTGGAGGAGTCACAGTACAGAGGAATATCCTTGAACTGCAGGTTGTAGTCCTCGAACTGATTCTTTATCCATAGCAACTATATGCAACAACTGCCTGCAGAGATATACTCTGACTCGGCCGTTGAGATTGCGACACTGTTCTGCTTCTTGCTACTCCAGGAGATTAGCCTTCTTCCGAAGAATTGGCAAGTCCCTGAGGTGCTTTTCCGGTCGTCTTTGCTACCTAAAAAATCTGCATCTGAAAACCCAATTAGTTCGCTGTCATTACTTCTTGGGTTCCATAAGCCAAGATTTGGTGTGCATTTAAGGTATCTCAGGATTCGCTTTGCAGCAGCGTAATGAGATTCCTTAGAGTTCACCTGAAATCTAGCACAGACACATGTTGAGAACATTATGTCAGGCCTACTGGCAGTAAGGTAGAGTAAGGATCCAATTATGCTTCTGTACTTGGTTTCATCAAAAGGTTTCCCTTTTTCATCATTGTCCAGAGACATAGTTGAGCCCATTGGAGTCCTCATAGAGGTTGCGTTCTCCATTCCGAATTTCTTAATTAGCTCTTCAGTGAACTTGGTCTGTGAGATGAAAATTCCATCTTCAGATTGTTTCACCTGAAGCCCTAAGAAATACTTCAGCTCGCCCATACTACTCATTTCAAACTTCCCTTGCATAAGTTTTGAGAACTTTTTGCAGAGGTTGTCATCTATAGATCCAAAAATAATGTCGTCGACATAGATTTGCACTAGCAAAATCTTGCCTTTTATTTCCCTAAGAAATAATGTCTTATCTATCTTTCCCCTTGTGAACTTTTCTCAAGTAGAAAGATAGACAACATTTCATACCAAGCTCTAGGAGCTTGTTTCAGACCATATAGGGCCTTGTGCAGAAAAAAGACATGATCATGAAAGTTAGGATCAACAAAACCTGGAGGTTGTTCCACATACACTTCCTCCTTTATGTTACCATTCAGGAAGGCTGACTTCATATCTATCTGATAGATGGTGAAGCCTTTGAAAGCAGCATATGCTAGGAACAACCTTATTGCCTCCAGCCTCGCCACTGGAGCATATGTCTGGTCGAAGTCGATTCCTTCTTCTTGACGATAGCCTTTAGCGATGAGTCTGGCCTTGTTCTTTATCATAGTTCCGTCTTCATCCATCTTGTTCCTGTAAACCCATTTTGTTCCAATGATGTTCTTCCCTTTGGGTCTTGGAACAAGCATCCACACATTGCAGCGCTTGAACTGATTTAGCCCTTCTTCCATTGCCATTATCCATGATGCGTCTGAGTTTGCTTCCTCAAATTTCTTCGATTCAACCTGTGAGAGAAAACTCAAATGAAGATTCTCATTAGTTGTACCTCTCCGAGTTCTAACACCATCTCGGGGATCTCCTATGATTTGGTCCATGGGGTGATCCTTCAGATGTCTGAGCTCTAGAGTTCTTGCATCTGGATTGTCTTCAATCACTGGAGGGATTTCTTCATCCTGGATGACTTCTTCATTTTGATCATCAGCCCCTCCAATAGGAGTTGGAGTGGTGATCTTAACAAACTTCTCGCCTTTGTCTTCGGACGGATCATCCAAGTTAGTTTCTTTCAGCTTTTCACCTGCATCTTCAATGAGCACACTAGACGGATTGCTTTGCAGCAAGCTCGTCTCATCAAATACAACATGTATCGATTCTTCCACCATCAGGGTTTTTCTATTAAATATCCTATATGCCTTACTATGGCTACTATATCCTACAAAAATACCTTCAAAGCTCTTTTCGCTGAACTTGGTGGTATGATACTTACCATTGTTAAGTACGAAGCATTTACAGCCAAAGATTCTAAAGTATGAGACTGTTGGTTTTTCTGCCTTTCAGAAGTTTGTAAGGTGTCTTATTGTGGTCTTTGTTTATGAGTGCTCGATTTTGCACGTGGCATGCAGTGTTGGCGGCCTCAGCCCAGAAGTACTCTGGTAGTGAAGCATCACTCAACATGGTCCTGCAGGCCTCTATGAGTGTTCTGTTCCTTCTCTCAGCCACTCCATTCTGTTGTGGAGTACGAGGAGAGGAAAACTCATGAAAGATACCTAAGCTTTCACAGAATTCTATCATGGCCCCAGATTTGAACTCTGTTCCGTTGTCACTTCTGATTTTGACTATGGAGCATTTGTATTCATTCTGGACTTGCCTGACAAAATTAGTAAAGATGTCGAAGGTATCTGACTTGTGTTTCAGAAAGAACACCCACACAAAGCGCGAGTAGTCATCAACTATTACCCATGTATAGTCCTTACCTCCCAAACTTCTAATTTGCAGTGGACCAAACAAGTCCATGTGCAGTAGATGGAGACATCTGTTAGAGTCTTTGCCAATAATGCTTTTAAAGGTAGCCCTTGTTTGCTTGCCTTTTACGCATGCATGACAAGGTCTGTCTTTGACGCATTTGAAATTCGGGGCATCACGTACCAAGTTCATTGAAAATAGTTTATTAATAGTTTTGAAATTAATATGTGCTAGTCTCTTGTGTCATTGGTCACCAAGAGATGCACTATCTTTTGCTAAAAGACACACTGCTGTAGAGGAATCAATACAAATGAAATTTAGACAAAAAATATTACTGCTTCGAGTGCCGGATAGAATCGTTTCCATATTGTCAACGGATTTTATTAGGCACTTATCAGCATGAAATTCAACTATGTATCCTTTATCGCAGAGTTGACTTATGCTTATGAGATTGTGTTCCAATCCTTCGACATAAGCCACATCCGAGAGGGATACATTGCTGTTAGTAATCATACCATAGCCTCTAGTAATTCCATGGTCTGAACCTCCAAAGATGACCTTTGGTCCGTTCACGACTGGAGTAAAGTTCTGAATGAGGCTTCTAGTCCCAGTCATATGCCGAGAGCATCCGCTGTCCAAGTACCAGATGGGCGTTTTGTTGGCCTTTGGACATCCCTGCAATCATAATAAATTTGCCTTAGGAACCCAAACACGTTTGGGTCCTTGGTCTCGGGTTAGAGTGCTCCCCCTACGAGTGTTAGCACTATGAGCGGTCTTTCTCATATTGCTGACATGAGGGGTTGCAGCATTTCTGGAATTGAACCAGCAATCTATGGCGAAGTGACCAACCTTGCCACAGCACCAACAGTCAAATCTGTTGTACCTTTGCCTCAAGATCTCCTGCTTGACCTTTTGGAACTTTGGTCTAGCAGGGGTAGCATTCTTGGAGGAAGATGCCTCATGATGATGGCAATCACATGGCTTCTTCTCCTTTATGGGTTTCTCTACAACAGGCTTTGTCTTTGGTGCCTTCTTGAAGTTATGCCCATGATTGGAAGGGCCATAGCTCTAAAGAACAACCTCTTCATAAGGTGTCTTAAAGACACTCTCGCCAAAGTTTCGGGGTCGAGCCCATCCTTGATAGCGAGACTTTGGCTCTACATAGGTAGGCCTAGCAAAGTGCCCGTAGGATGAGTCAAAATCAAACTCATTTGATGGAAAGATGACCTTTTTGAATGTAGTTTGATTTTGAGGGGCTTTTCCCTTTTCTTCGGCTGAGGCCTTTTTGGCGGCCTTATTTTTCCGTTGATTCTTGTTTCTCCTAGAGGATTAACTAGGAGCTTCTTCATGGCCTAGTCCAGCTCCCTTGGCCTTTGCTGAGAATTCAGCAACGAATGGAAGAACTGTCTTGGGCTTCGAGAAACTCTCAACAAGTTTCCTTTCAGCCGCAAGTTCGGCTTCCAATCCCTTGATGATCTTCTCCTTAAGGTCAAGGTGCTCAAGAGCCTTATTGTATTCTTCAATAGCATTATTGAAGTTTTCTTCGAGGGAGTCAGTCTTTGCGACTTTCTCTCTCAAGATGCTCTCTTCGGCTTTTAGAGATTTGATCTCTTTAGCCTGGGTCTTCACGACTTGACGACATTTGTCGTAAGCCATGATTAACTCCTTGTACTGGGCCATTTATTCTGACTCATCCTCAGAGGAGCTACCCTCGCAATCATGTTCAGAGACTTCAGAATCTGAAAGAGGGGTATGAGAGTTTACCTTCCCAGTGAACTGGGGCTCTTGTTCATCATATGTTTGAGCCATTAGCCCAAAGTAAGCTTCTTCTTCTTCGCTTGACTCAGATGAGTCGGAGTCGCTAAGAGTCTTGCTCCTTTTGGCTATGAGGCTCTTCTCTTTCCTCTTCTTGTTGTGTGAGAATTTCTTATCTTATCTTCTACCACCCTCCTTCTTCTTATGAGGGCAGTCAGCAATGATGTGACCTGGCTTATTATAGCAGTAGCAAATGATGTCAGTTGAAACGTATTTGTTCTGTTTAGTATTATACCTTTCGTGGCTGCTTGAGCCTTTTCTTTGTCGATCTCCATCGCGCTGCGATCTTCTGTATGAGGCATCCTTGCCTTTCCATTATTTCATTTTATTAAGAAACTTCTTGAATTGCCTCGAGAGTAAGGAACTCCTTCTGATAGTTCAGAGCCTGAAGTGCTAGGCTCTGATGTTTCTTCTTCTTCATCAACTTCTGGAGCTGGAGCGGGGGAGGCAGCCTTAGTCTTTCTGGAGGTGTCCGCCTTCAAAGAGACAGATTTCTCCTTAAGTGCAGACCTGCCTTTCTCTTCTTCAGCTTTTCTTGTATTGATTTGGAGTTCATAAGACATAAGCTTTCCAAAGAGATTTTGCGGGTCTGTTTCAGCTAGCTTCCCGAACTCCCTGATGGTGCATACCTTGTTATCCCATTCCTTTGTTAGGGATCTCAAGAACTTGTCGTTCAGTTCTTCGTTGGTGAAGACACGGCCATACACCCTTAGGCCATTCACAATTTTGAAGAAGTTTTCAAATGTGTCGGCAATTGTTTCCTTGTTCCCTTGTCGGAACGCTTCATATTTTTGGTTGAGAAGGGATCTCCGATCATCCCTTACTTCTTCAGTTACTTCCATCAAAGTGACTAAGGAATGCCACATCTCCTTAATCGATTGACAGTGAATCAAATTTTGCAGCATCGATTCATCGACTGCACTTGCTATAATGTTCTTAGCTTTCTTGTCGAGGGAGACAAGTGCAATCTCGTCTTTGTCGAGATCCATTATCTTTTTGGGAACTTTCTTGGTAGGGTCGATAGTGGACACAGTCATGGGAACGTAAGGGCCTTCTTCAACGATCATGAAGATCCTTGGATCCACCGCTTCCATGAAAAATTTTATCCTTTCTTTCCACAGGGGAAAGTTATTTTTGTTGCACAGTGGAAGCTTGGCGAAATCTTTTCCCTTGTCCATTTTATGGTACAATCTTTCAGACAACAGATTTGGATCTGATCAAGGTGTTAACCTTTTGACGATCAACCTCCCTCTGATACCAATTGAAAGAAAATGGTTGTCAACCTAAATCACCTAAATCACCTAAATCACCTAGAGCACAACACAAAACTATCTACCAATATCACAGACGACACAAGATTTATAGTGGTTCCCCTCCCTTGGGTACATCCACGTTCCCTCACCGATCTAGCAATCAACTAGACTCGGCTACTCCACTATCTCAGATGAAAAATCGATCCTACCCTCGGAACAAAGTTCCTACAAACTCGATCCAAAAAACGGGATCGACACCTCAGAAGATAACACTTCCTACAAACTCGGAGTGAAAAACTCCTACACTCGGAGAAACTTTCTCCTACAAGATTAATAAAGTTTTGGAAAATTATACAAATAGTAAATCCAATCAGATCTGATGAAATGGCCAGAAAGCTTCTTCTTATGGACTTTGTAGCACAATCAAAAATCGGTGAAGAGAATCTCGACCCAGATCTGGATCTCCTTGCTTTTACAGAATCAGAGAGAGAAGATGAACAGTGATGTCGATCTCGATCTATAATTTTCTTCAGAATGAATCCTCTGAACTTAGAAGGACTGGCCGGAGAAGATGGTGGCGGCGGCTTCCGTTTCGTGAAAATAGTGAGGAGTCGGCTGAAGAACTTTCTCAAAATAAAATGACAAGAATGCTTGGAGAAAGATTAGGGTTTGTCATTTTCTGATAAGACTTTATATAGTAGAGAATAACGGTCATAATCGGTCATAATGATTTACACGTGGACCAATCATGTCGCGTGATTTGAAAATCCCGTCAGAAAAAAAACATAGACAAATTTCAGAAAAATTCAGCCATATACACGAGTAAGATAGGAGCTACAAGTGTAGTTGAATAACTACTCGAGTACATGAAGGAGAACATACTCGGGTATATAAAGATAGGCTACTCGAGTAGGTAGAAATCAACTACTCGAGTAAGCAGAAAGAACTACTCGAGTATGTATATTGACTTACTCGAGTACATAAAGGATCTACTCGAGTACAAGAAAAACTACTCGAGTATATTACATAAACTACTCGAGTACATGAAGGACTACTCGAGTGTGATACTTAGAATAAATTCTGAAGAAGTCAGCAAGCAGCTACTCGAGTAGTTGAACTAAACTACTCGAGAGGAAGTGATCTACTCGAGTAGGTGAAAGTTCTACTCGAGTAAAAGACTTAGAAAATTCTGGAGTATGAAAATTTCAAGGTACACGAGTGAAACATGATCTACTCGAGTAGGTATAATGAACTACTCGAGTATGTCTCTGTCTACTCGAGTATGTGAATATACTTACTCGAGTATATGCGTGTTTATACTCGAGTCCATGACTTAGAATAATTTTGATGAGTGAGGCCTTTATTACTCGGGTATAATGGGTGATCTACTCGAGTATATAAACATACTACTCGAGTATATGACTACGTCTACTCGAGTACATGACTTAGCTACACGAGAGATACACTTAAGTACTCGAGTACAAGGTCTCTTTACTCGAGTAAATTATTCCCAATCTACTCGAGTAGTTATGGACCTACTCGAGTAAAAGAGTTAGAGAATTTTTGTTGTTGGAAAACTCTTTCTTCTAATGCAGTCAACTTCCAATCCTTTTCCCAAGGTCCAATAGCTTGAATATGAAGTGTATCCCAATAGAGAGACCACACATGAGTCAACACTTTGGAATATGCAATGAGGGATTACATTGCACAGTTCCTGTGTTTGGTGACCCACTGTGGACTGACATTGGTCTACACTTCCCAGTGAAATTCCTGTAAACATATAACTCAAATCAAGCATCAAATACAACTTAATTCATCTTAGTTCTAGGGTGACTTCATCAAATCTGGGTTAGTGTGGATGTAATACCCAACAATTTTCCCCAGCCAGAATTTGGAAGAAAATGGAATCAATGCACATGATCAGTGGCGCACGACCAGTGGTCGTGCGTAATGTGTCCAGTGTTAGTGCGCATACCCCAGACAGATTCTGGAAATCAGGGAACATTGCGCACGAGCAGTGGCGCATGACCAGTGGTCGTGCACACTATATCTAATGAGCGTGCGTAGTATTCCTGCTTCCAAACGTCCCCGGAATATGCACACAACTCCTAAACCCAGCACTGATATGTGCAGACATTCCAGGCAATCACAAAAAGGGAGTACAAACAATAAAAGTACAAATATATATAACCACAGGCGTAAGTGTGCACTTCCTATGGAAAAAAAGATAAGATGAAATATATACGATAACGAACTAAAAGTGAAGTGCAAACGCGTGAAAACTAGCCCAGATGAGTTCGAAAAACCCTATATAAATCAGACTCATCAGTGCTCGCAAATTTATAGAGTCTGGCTGTGATTCTTTTCTTGTCTCCGTTTCTGTTCTGGGAGCTGCACCGATTGAGCCTCGGGTAGAGGACATTTCTGTGGTGTGTGGTGTTTCCAGATGTTTTTCCAGTTAGCCTTCCTGGACTTCCTCCTGAGAGAGAGGTGGAGTTTGTTATAGACCTCGAGCCAGGCACTCGCCCTATTGCAAAAGCACCGTACGACATGTCTCCGCGTGAGTTAGAGGAGCTGCATACTCAACTGGATGAGTTATTGCAGTGCGGTTTTATTAGACCCAGTTCTTCCCCCTGGGGTACACCAGTGCTCTTCGTGAACAAAAAGGATGGAACGATGAGGCAATGCATTGATTATCGAGAGCTAAACAAGGTAGCAATTAAGAACAGATATCTGTTGCCTAGGATCGATGATCTGTTCGATCAGTTGCGTGGTAGATCCGTGTTCTCGAAGATTGACCTCCGTTCAGGTTACCATCAGTTGAGAATCCGGGAGTCAGACATTCCAGGAATTGCTTTTCGTTCTCTCTATGGTCACTTTGAATTTCTGGTAATGTCATTTGGATTAACGAATGCACCGTCAGCTTTTATGGACATGATGAACATAGTTTTCAAAGATTTTCTGGATAAGTTCATGGTGGTATTCATTGACGATGTCCTAGTATATTCTAGAAATGCAGGTGAGCACGCCTTGCACTTGCGCTTGGTCTTGTCTACTTTGAGGGAGCACAAGATGTATGCGAAGCTTAACAAGTGTGAGATCTGGATATCCCAGGTGTCATTCTTAGGACACATTTTACGTAAGGATGGTACCTCAGTGGATCCTGCAAAGATAACTGCAGTCTGATTGGAAGAGACCTACATCGCCTAAGGAGATAAGGAGTTTCTAAGGGTTGGCAGGTTACTACAAAAGATTTGTGGTAGGATTCTCTGTTCTCTCTATGCCGTTGACTAGACTTACGCAAAAGAGCACAGCTTTTGTTTGGAGTGATGCCTGTGAGGAAGCTTTTCAAGAGCTCAAGAGGCGTTTGTGTTCTGCTCCCGTATTGGCATTGCTAGTGGAAGGAATGGAGTATGTTGTTTATGTGGACGCCTCGCGAGTTGGACTCGGTTGCGTGTTGATGTAGGACGGCAATGTGATTGTGTATGGATCAAGATAATTGAAGGTGCATGAAAAGAATTACCCTATGCACAACCTGGAATTTGCTGTCGTCATTTATGCTTTGAAGTTGTGGAGACATCTTCTATATAGAGTGTCGTGCAAAATTTATTCGGACCACAAAAGTTTGAAATATGTCTTCACTCAGAAGGAGCTGAATTTGCGCCAGCGTCGATGGTTAGAGTATGTTGAGGACTACGAAGTCGATATCCTTTATCATCCCCGCAAGGCTAATGTTGTAGCAGATGTGTTGAGCCGGAAGCCCACACACATCTTTAACCTCTCGGTGCAATCCCTTGTTGAAGAGTTCTTGCTCATGGACATAACCGTAGGGAATAGCTCGTCGCCGAGTAGCCTAGAGGTTGTTGAGCCTTCCTGGATTACTCTCACTAGGCTACATCAGAAGGATGATCCTGACTTGCAGCACCTCCACAGTAGAACTGAGAAAAGGGAATTGCCCGACTTTGCAATTGACAACGAGGGTACCCTAAAGTATCGTGGCAGATACTGTAATCCCGCTGTTGGGGACATCCGATCAAAAATATGCAGTGAAGCGCATGGTTCCAGTGTTGCATATCATCCTGGATCCACAAAAATGTACAAAGATTTGAAGCAGATTGTTTGGTGGTCAGGCATGAAGAATGACATTGCAAGATTTGTATCGGAATGTTATACTTGCTAGCGTGTCAAGGCTGATCACAGAAGGCCAGGTGGTAAGTTAACGCCCTTAGATATACTGAGTTGGAAATGGGAGAGTTTATCCATGGATTTCATAACCAGTTTGCCTAGATCTCCCCGACGGCATGATGCAGTGTGGGTTATCGTGGACAGACTAACCAAGTGTGCTCACTTTGTGCCTTTCAAGATTAGTTATTGCATGGAAAAGATAGCTGAGATTTATCTGAACGAAGTTATCAGACTTCATGGTGTACCTACGAGTATTGTGTCAGACCGAGACTCCCGATTCATGTCTCGTTTCTGGCAAAGCTTACAAGGAGATATAGGTACTGACCTTAGGTATTTTACTGTCTATCATCCTCAGACCAATGGTCAGACGGAGAGAGTGAACCAGATCTTGGAGGATATGATTAGATGATATATTCTGGACCATGGTGGGGCTTGGGATAAACGCCTCAGACTGATGGAGTTTGCGTACAATAAAAGTTATTAGGAAATTTTGCAGATGGCGCCCTTTGAAGCTTTATATGGAAGGCGTTGTCGAACTCCCTTGTTTTGGGCAGAAGTTGGCGAGAAGCCGTTGCTCGGACCGTAAGTGCTGGAGGATATGAGTACTTCAGTAATGCATATTCGTGAAAAGCTGAGATTAGCTCAGGAGCGATGCGAGAAGTATGCAAACTAGCGCAGAGTTGATCTGGAGTTTGCAGTTGGGGACGTGGTGTTTTTGAAGGTCTCTCCGATGCCGGGTGTTAAAAGATTTGGAATAAACCATAAACTAGATCCCAGGTATGTGGGGCCTTTTCATATTCTAGAGCGCATTGGAGTTTCTGCCTATAGACTAGAGTTGTCTGATTCTTTCCCTGGTGTCCACGACGTGTTTCACGTGAGCCAGTTGCGAAAGTGTGTCCGTAGTGATCGGCATGTCCTTGAATCAGTACACCAGTTGCTGCCTAATCTCTCGTATGTTGAATAACCTGTCCGTATTCTGGAGACGCAAGACCGTGTGCTAAGAAAGAAAACAATTCCATTGGATAATGTTCTCTGGCGAAATCAGGATGCAAGAGGTGCAACCTTGGAATTGGAATCCGCGATGAGAGAATCTCATCCTCAGCTGTTCTCCTAGTCTCCCTGGTTAGTATTCTAATTTCAAGAATTCTTCTATCTTGTCTCATTCTCTGTCCTCTTATTTCGTTCGTGTTCAAAGTTTCGGGACGAAACTTCCTTTTTGGAGGGGTGACTGTAACGCCCCTATTTTTTTCGGCATTATTTACTTCTCTTGTTGACGTCATAATGACGTAAGGGTGTTACTTTACCGTGCAGTTAATGGCGCGTCGCCGATAGTGAGTTTTCGCGTCTTTTCGATTCAGTCGGCTGAATTCATGAATCTTAGGCGGAAACGAAAAATTTCTCATTTGCAAACTTAATTGATTGATTTTTGTCTTGCTCGTCCAGTTTCGTCGAACTAACCTTATTATGTTTGATTTTATTTTATTTTCTTATCTGGGTACTGTCTGCGTTCGACGATCGTCGAGCGGAGATCGACGATCGCCTTTTCATTCTGGTCACTGTCTGGGTTCGACGATCACTTTTCCTTTTTGGTCGCTGTCTGGGTTCGACGATCGTCGAGCGGAGCTCGACAATCTCTTTTCTTTTCTGGGCGCTGTTTGGAGTTTGATGATCGTCGAGCGGAGCTCGACAATTGTTGGTTCCTTCTGGGCGCTGTTTGGAGTTCGACGATCGTCGAGTAGAGCTCGACGATTGTTGGTTCCTTTTGGGCGCTACTTGGAGTTCAAAGATCGTCGAGCGGAGCTCGACGATTGTTAGTTTATCTAGGGGTAGTTTGGAGGTCGACGATCGTCGAGCTTGTCGTGCTGAGCTCGACGAAGTGTCGAATGGGTCTCGCTCTAGGTCTAGCGGTTCTGGGTGTTGAGTTAGTCGAGCAGAGCGGTCTAGTGTCGACACGGCTGTGTCGACACCGCTGGGCTGTCGGGTGTCGACACAGCTGTGTCGACACTACCGTCGGGTGTCGACACAGTTATGTCGACCCCGTTGGGCTGTCAGGTGTCGACACAGTTGTGTCGACACTACCGTTGAGTGTCGACACAGTTGTGTCGACACCGCTGGGTTGTCGAGTGTTGACACAGCTGTGTCGACACTTCCGTCGGGTGTCGACACAGTTGTGTCGACACCGCTGGGCTGTGGGGTGTCGACACAACTGTGTTGACACTGCCGTCGGGTGTCTACACAGTTGTGTCGATACCGCTGGGCTGTCGGGTGTCGACACAGCTGTGTCGACACTATCGTTGGGTATCAACACATTGGTGTCTGTTAAATTTTCTCAACGTGGTCAGCAAGATAGCCCAAACGCCAAATTAATATCTTCGGAACTACCCAGTTCGCACGCTGAACCTGCGGAAACCCAAGGACTAGAGGTTGCACCCAAACAAAACAATGGAAGCACAAGAAGATCTTATTATGCATTCACTTCTTTACAATCCGAGGCATACATAGCGAGACATGATTTCGCTAGTATTACAGCTGTAAACAGAAAGAACCAAAAACAAGCCGGGCGGACAGCACTCCAGTCCGCCGAGACCGCGAGGTCGCCGAGACCGCCGAGACCGCTGAGCTCGCCCAAGCTATGCTGCAATCGCCGAATACCACGGAGTCCGCCGAGACCGCGAGGCCGCGCGGACAGACCGTTATTCGCCTCCTGCTGAACCCGAACTGAGGAACTCCCCTACCCGCCTGAAGCCGGCAGACAGGTTATTGAAGCTGGGAAAGTTGAAACAGAACTGACAAGCCGCAGAGCGACCTCCTGCTGAGTCCGCAGAGACCGCACACTTCCAAGCACTGACCAAAGTCACAGCCAAACTCCTGGCTCCTTGAAGTTATCCGCGCGACCTGCACACAGCAAACCGTCAGCCTGAAACAATCCGCGCGGACTGAAAAACACAGACCGCAGCACTCGCCCAACCCAAATTACTGTTCACTCACGTTACTTCGGTTACTGTAGATGTGCCAGGGGGTCCTATTTATAGGCCAGGTGAGGAGTGTGGTCACCGCCCATGAGATAGCGACACCGCCCCAGCCCGCGCGAACACAAAACGACTGTCCGCTCAGTCCGCGAGGACTTAGCCAGTCACCAAGGGAAACCGTCAGGAGCAAGGCAACCAATGACGAACCCTCTCCAGTCCGCCCAAGCTAAGCGGACAAGGCACCAGCCCGCAAAGCTCCAACTGCATCAGGACAGCACCCTCTTCAATGGCAGTCCACACCAACCCGAGGCAGTCCGCAAGACTCACACCTCAATCCGCCACAAGTCCACGACCAAAGGCAAACAGCAACAGTCCGCCCGGTCACAGCGGACTTGGCGGATACGGCGGACACCATGAACTTGACACCAAGTGTGACCAAGTCCAAAACCATCAAGGGCCAGTGCGAGCATGGCGGACACAAAGTCCCGTCCGCCAAACACCCTAGCACAGACCGCAACCAGTCCGCGAGCTCCTCGCACTTGTCCAACACAGCAGCTACTTCCCGGACTCCAAACATCAGTCCGCCAACCGGTCTCCACAGCAAGACCTGCTGTAACACCTGAGCTCGACAAGGCCTCAGCCAAGCTCAAGGCCCAGTCCGCAACAGCCCAAACCGCGGACACACCAGTCCGCAAGGCTTTCCGCGAACATGAACCAACCCGCCAACAGCGCAAACTTGCACCCGCGACCACTGAGCAAAGCACCAGTCCGCAAGCCTCTCTATCCGCAGATACCAGGCCGCACCAAACCGCGGACACCATGCAACAACCCGCTCAGCACACAACCGGCTTCCACCAGACTTCTCACCAGGCCGCAACCCACAGTCCGCCCAGTCCGCCCAGTCCGCCAAAGCTGTCCGCACAGGCCGCGCGCGGCCTGTCCCGTCACCCACTTCCACTTCACAAATTTCAACACTCCCCCTTGAAGTGAGAAGTGGTGACCAAGCCCAGCAAGCTGCGCAAGCGTTCAAAGGGCCCTTCGACAGCGGCTTCGTGAAGATGTCAGCAAGATTATCTTCACTCCGAACATGCCCGACCAGCAGAGACCCCTCCAACACCTTCTCCCGATGAAGTGGTGATCAATCTCTATATGCTTGGTCCTGGCGTGACACACTGGATTGTTTACCAGTTTGAGAGCACTCTCATTGTCACCCCGGAGTAAAGTAGGCCCTTGCACTTCTTCATGAACATCCTCTATGAGCCTCCTCAATCAAACGGCTTCCCGAGCAGCCAAGGCCGAAGCCTTATACTCCGCCTCCGTGGTTGAAACCGACACCGAGTCCTGCTTCTTGCTACACCACGAGATGCTAGCTGAACCGCAAGTGAACACATAACCTGAAGTAGACCTTCGATCATCCGAATCACCGCCATAGTCAGCATCCGTGTACCCGAGCAACGCAAACTCCGCATCCCTTCTATAGAGGAGTCCCATCTCAGAAGTCACCTTGACATACTTCAGAATTCCCTTCGCCGCCACTAGATGAGATTGCCTTGGTTCAGCCATATACCGACTTACTCGGCCAACAGCATAAGCGATATCCGGCCTAGTAATCGTCAGGTAAATCAAGCTCCCAACAAGAGCCCTGAACACCAAGGGATCATGAAGAACCCTTCCCTCATCTCGTCGAAGCTTCAGCCCAGGTTCTAGTGGAGTAGAGCACTTCTTCCCTTCGCCCATGCCAAACCGCTTCACAATGCGATCAGCATACCCTTTCTGGCTAATGAGAATCCCGCACTCCTTCCTCTCCACTTCCAGACCAAGAAAGTGATGCAACTCTCCCAAGTCTTTCATCTCGAAGCGTATAGCAAGCTCTCCCTGAGCCTTGCTACTTCCTCCTCCGAGTTCCCTGTGATGATCATATCATCCACATACAGCAGGACCAAGACTCTTAGCTCTCCCTTCTTCTTGACGAACAAGCTTGAATCCGAGTTAGAAGCCAGGTATCCACAGAACTGCAGGTACTCTGCAATCTTCCATACCACGCTCGAGGAGCTTGCTTCAACCCATAGAGAGCCTTCCTGAGTTTGCAGACATAGTCCGGATGCTTCTCAGAGACGAAACCAAGCGGCTGATCCATGAAGATGTCCTTGTCAATCTCTCCGTAAAGAAAGGCATTCTTCACATCGAGTTGCCACAACCTCCATCCCTTGCTAGCAGCCAAGGCGATCACCACTCTTACAGACGTCATCTTCGCAACTGGACTGAATGTCTCCTCATAGTCTTCTCCATACTGCTGTGAGAATCCTCTAGCGACCAGGCGAGCCTTGAACCGATCAATGCTCCATCAGCCTTCTTCTTCAACTTATACACCCACTTGCAAGTAACCGGAGTAACGCCATCAACCTTGGGCACAAGGTCCCAGGTTTCATTCTTCTTCAGAGCATCAATCTCTTCCTTCATGGCACCATCCCACTCCTTCACTCCAGTGGCCTCGTTGAAGTTTGCAGGCTCTCGCTCATCCAGAGGACCCGCAAAGAAGCAGGAGACAAAGCTCACTGCATTCCCATCACAGTACCGAGCCGGTGGCTTAACCACCCTCTTCGATCTCCGAAGACATGGCTCCTTGCTCACGGCTTCCGTTGCTTCTTCAGGCTCCACTCCTACCTGGGGCAAGCATTGAGCAGTGCTCCCCCTGCTTCCTGAGCCAGAAGGCTCAGCCTCAGAGTTCGAAGCAACAGGAGCTGCTGGTGAAACAGCAAGCTCCTCTTCCAAGCCTTCAGCAGCCTCCACCGGTGCTTCCTCAACCTTGCTACTTCCGGTAGGCTCCACCGAGCCACCTCCATATGACGTCAGCTCGTCAAAGACAACGTCTCTTGACACCACGAACTTCTTCGTCACAGGGTCCATGCACTTCCATCCCTTCTTCCGCTCATCATAGCCAACAAAGACAAGTTTCCTTGCCTTCGCATCCAGCTTTGTCCGTGAAGCATCCGGGACATGCACGTAGCAAGTTGAACCGAACACCCGAAGGTGTCCAACACTCGGCTTCTCCTTCAGCAACAGCTCAATAGGAGTCTTCATGTTGATAGGGCTGAGTGGCATCCGGTTGATAACATATGCAGCACAAGACATTCCCTCCGCCCAAAAGGACCTCGGGATATCTTTCGCATGCAGCCAGCATTTGCAGGTTTCCGTCAAATGACGGATCTTCCGCTCCGCTACCCCATTTTGTTGTGGAGTGTGAGCACATGTAAGCTCCCGTTGGATCCCGTGCTTCCTGCAGAAGTTAGAAAACTCGGAAGAGACAAACTCTCCCCCGTTATCAGTTCTAAACTTCTTAATCCGCAAGCCAAGCCAGCCTTCTACCAACTCCTTGAACTCCACGAACAAACGGAAGGCATCCGACTTCTCCTTTAAGAAGTACACCCAAGTATACCTTGAGTAGTCATCAACCAAGACAAGCATGTATTTGCTTCCACCAAGGCTGGCAGTAACAGTCGGTCCCATCAGGTCGCCATGAATACACTCCAATGGTTTCTTGCTCCTTGTTTGAGATTTATCAAACGGAAGGCGATGTGCCTTACCGTATTGACAGCCCGCACAAACATGCCCATCACCAAAGGAGGACAACATCGGCAACCCCCTCACGAGACTTCTACTCGCCATTGCCTTCAGCTTGTCCATGCCAACATGCCCCAGCCTCTCATGCCAGATAGCCGCACTATCATTGGCCCTCATCCTATCAACATAGGCACTGGTGGAAAGAACAAACAAGTTCTTCACCCTCCTCCCAACATGAGCAACATCAGCCTTTACCGCTGATACGTTGCGAAGGAACCTCACGTCTGTTGGCCCAAACAGAACGTGATACCCAGCGTCCACCGCGTTGGTCACCGAGAAGAGGTTCTTCTTCATGCCCGACACGTGATACACACTCCTTAACGTGAGTGGCCCCTGATCACTACCCAAAGACACGACCCCTCCTTCTCTACTGCATAAACAGTATTATCAGCAGTGATAATAGCTTCATTACCTGAGTAAGCCTGCATGGAGGTGAACTTCGACTTGTCTCCGGTGAGGTGATGACCACACCGGAGTCGATGATCCACTCGCTGTTGAAGTCCTCAGCAGATAAGGCCCGGACACAAGTGCCCGTCATGAAAGCTCCTCCCCATTCTGCTTCTTCACTTCGTGAGCAAGCTTCCTCCTTTCCCGCAGCATGCCCAGGCTGCAGTTTGACCTTGCAGTCCCGCTTGAAGTGCCCTCGCTGATGACACGGATCACTTCAGATTCTTCTTCCAGTCCTTAGGAGCATTGCTCCTCTCGGCGGATATGAAGTTGAAGTCTCCTTCTCAACAGCGGCCTGCACCTTCTTCTTTTTCTTCCCTTATCCCTTCTTCTTGCCTGAGAAGAGAGCCTCGCTGCCTTCCTGATTCAGATTCACTCCAGCCATCTGCCTTGCTAAGCTCTCCTGCGAGGCAAGCAGATTCTCCAGCTCCAGCAGAGACGGCTGAGTAGCCCACCCTTGAACAGACGTAACAAAGGCCACATACTCCTTCCGCAAGCCGCGGAAAATGTGCCTTTTCATCTTTGCCTCAGAGATAGGCTCATCAGGATCCAGCGCCGACAGCTCAGCACACAAGCTCTTCATCTTTAAGAAGTACCTGGAGATGGAAAGGTCTCCCTGAGTTGCCCTGGCCAACTCATTCTCCAGGAACTGAAGCCGCGCCACATTCTTCCTATTGAACAACTCATCAATGGTTGTCCAAATATCAGCAGCCGACTCACACCCAATGATGTGATCAAACAGTTCCGGGAGACAGCTCTCTTCAGAACGAACTCTGCCTTAGCATTAGTTCTTCTCCAGAGCCTCACCTGTTCAGCAGTACCGAAAGCAGCAGTTACTTCCTGTCTGTCGTCTCACCGACGACTTCCCACAGCTCCTCGCTAGAAGATAACTCTTCATGCACGACTTCCACTTTTTATAGTTAGTCGGCGTTAAGAGTTCAATGCCCAGACCTCTTGCTAAGCTTCCTTCCATTGCAATCACCTGTTGGTACCCTTCAGCAGCTCCGAGCAACAACACAGGTTGATCACCACTCAATCACTGAGTAACAACACTGGCTGACCTCCGCTCACGCAACTGAACCTCAACCTCAGAAACCTCTCTGATACCATGTTAAATTTTCTCAACGTGGTCAGCAAGATAGCCCAAACGCCAATTAATATCTTCGGAACTACCCAGTTCGCACGCTGAACCTGCGGAAACCCAAGGACTAGAGGTTGCACCCAACAAAACAATGGAAGCACAAGAAGATCTTTTATGCATTCACTTCTTTACAATCCGAGCATACATAGCGAGACATGATTTCGCTAGTATTACAGCTGTAAACAGAAAGACCAAAACACAAGCCGGGCGGACAGCACTCCAGTCCGCGACGAGACCGCGAGGTCGCCGAGACCGCCGAGACCGCTGAGCTCGCCCAAGCTATGCTGCAAACGCCGAATACCACGGAGTCCGCCGAGACCGCGAGGCCGCGCGGACAGACCGTTATTCGCCTCCTGCTGAACCCGAACTGAGGAACTCCCCTACCCGCCTGAAGCCGGCGGACAGGTTATTGAAGCTGGGAAAGTTGAAACAGAACTGAAAGCGCAGAGCGACCTCCTGCTGAGTCCGCAGAGACCGCACACTTCCAAGCACTGACCGAAGTCACAGCCAAACTCCTGGCTCCTTGAAGTTATCCGCGCGACTGCACACAGCAAACCGTCAGCCTGAAACAATCCGCGCGGACTGAAAAAACACAGACCGCAGCACTCGCCCAACCCAAATTACTGTTCACTCACGTTACTTAGGTTACTGTAGATGTGCCAGGGGGGTCCTATTTATAGGCCAGGTGAGGAGTGTGGTCACCGCCCATGAGATAGCGACACCGCCCCAGCCGCGCGAACACAAAACGACTGTCCGCTCAGTCCGCGAGGACTTAGCCAGTCACCAAGGGAAACCGCCAGGAGCAGGCAACCAATGACGAACCCTCTCCAGTCCGCCCAAGCTAAGCGGACAAGGCACCAGCCCGCAAAGCTCCAACTGCATCAGGACAGCACCCTCTCAATGGCAGTCCGCACCAACCCGAGGCAGTCCGCAAGACTCACCTCAATCCGCCACAAGTCCACGACCAAAGGCAAACAGCAACAGTCCGCCCGGTCACAGCGGACTTGGCGGATACGGCGGACACATGAACTTGACACCAAGTGTGACCAAGTCCAAAACCATCAAGGGCCAGTGCGAGCATGGCGGACAAAGTCCCGTCCGCCAAACACCCTAGCACAGACCGCAACCAGTCCGCGAGTCCTCGCACTTGTCCAACACAGCACTCTTCCGGGACTCCAAACATCAGTCCGCCAACCGGTCTCCACAGCAAGACCTGCTGTAACACCTGAGCTCGACAAGGCCTCAGCCAAGCTCAAGGCCCAGTCCGCAACAGCCCAAACCGCGGACAACCAGTCCGCAAGGCTTTCCGCGAACATGAACAACCGCCAACAGCGCAAAACTTGCACCCGCGACCACTGAGCAAAGCACCAGTCCGCAAGCCTCTCTATCCGCAGATACCAGGCCGCACCAAACCGCGGACACCATGCAACAACGCTCAGCACACAACGGTTCCACCAGACTTCTCACCAGGCCGCAAACCACAGTCCGCCAGTCCGCCCAGTCTGCAAAGCTGTCCGCACAGGCCGCCGGCCTGTCCGTCACCCACTTCCACTTCACAAATTTCAACAGTGTCGACACTGTCGTCGGGTGTCGACACAGTGGTGTCGACACCACCGGGCCGGTTTGGTTGAACCCGGTCCTCTCTGCTGTTGAGTATTTATACCTTCTGCTTCTTCTTAATCTTCAAGCCGACCTAGAATTTCTCCTGCCATCCGTACCAGAGCGGCATGTGAGGAGAAGGTTGTCCGTCCGTGCTTCTTCCGGTGACCACCGACGGAGCTTCGGTGCTCGGAATTTCCAACCGATCGTAGATCTGGAAAGCTCTCGTCGAGAGCTTCGCCCTCGTGGTAATTTCTTCCCTATTTCTCGAGATTTGTTATGTTTCGATTGTTGAGATACTTGTCCTGAAATCCTAACTTTTTCTCCCCCCCTCCATTCATGGAATTGTGACTTGATGTCCCTAAAGCCTTAACCCCAAAATTCTAGTCCATTGTATTGGTAAACAAATTGGTTGTCGTGCTGTTATAACCATCGAGTCGTCTTGTTCGTTTTTCTTATTAAACTTCACTTGTTGTACCTTGAAATGCTCTTTTGTAGTCCACTTGGTTGGTTATCCCTTGAGTTTATGATGAATACAAGACAAATGAACCCTGCTTGTAGAATTATGTAACTAAAGAAACTCAGATGAACTGTGCGCGTTGGGGTCCTCCCTCGGCATAGTGTTTAATACTCAGATAAACTGTGCGCGTTGGGGTCCTCCCTCGGCATTGTGTTGAATACTCAAATGAACTGTGCGCGTTGGGGTCCTCTTATCCCTCGGCATGGTAATTACTAATGAAAGATTGAACTTCTGTTGCTGGTGCTTGTTTTATCTTGATAATGTGTTTAGCCTTTCTTGCTCGGCTAGTTTTACTATTGCGTACTTGTACTCTGCTGACCATTTTGTTGCAGTCATTTTTCATTTTCCTTCAACTTGAGGTTTGTGTAGTCTGCTTTTACTCTTGCACTACTTGTAACTTGCTTCTGAGGTGTTTTTCTTTTGAATGACCCAGGATCAGAGCTGTAGCATGTTTAGCTAACAGTGTTGGGCTTCTGGTGCTGCTGGTGCTGCTGGTGTCTGCGGCCTTTTGTTTCCACCTCTGAGCTTGAGGTAGTTATCTTTGTTTAGACTTGTCAGATTTTACTATGAGTTCGTGTCAGTTGTTGGCGCCCATAGACTTTGTCTTTTCTGTGTTGGACTACTTGCTGCTGTTACTGCTGTTACTTTTTACCTGATTGTTCTTGCTCTCTGGGAAGCATTTATGTTAGGATGCATTTAGTTATTTTAAAGTATGCAAAACTGCATTCTGGAATATGGACATGGCATGAATTCAACTACTAAATCGAGTACTTTTAAGCGTACAAAAGATTTCTATATCTATATATATATAGTAAATGTAGGAGTCACATCATCATTTTATGATACTGGACCCTCACTCTCACGTAGGTTAACAAATGAGCTAACTCAGTATTTTTCGCCGCGTAAAATATATATATTTTCTCACCTATGGACTAGTAGTCCACCCGACCGAGGGACACGATCATTAACTCTATTAATTTATGTGCATTGTTTTTAACTAAAAGTTACAAATCTTTTACTTGAAGTAAATGTGAGGACGGGTTGCCTGAGCGTCTGCAGTTGTCCCCTGCATGGCGTGGCATCACGGCGCCTAGTTTCTCTACTCTGACGTATTTTTGAATATGGAGAAAATGCGGGTCATGACAGTTGGTATTAGAGGGAGGTTTTGCAAGAGGTTTGGTTGGTTTGACAAGTCAGTCGAACAACTTCCCCTTAAGCAAAACTCTAATCGTATCATTACATTGCATACACACACCAATATGTCATCAGTATATCTTGATGGAAGCACGAACACTACACTTATAGCATGATAAGAAGTATACGGGGCATATTATGTACTATGGGATGCATAATATTTGTTTGTATATGGATCCACCATAGGTGGCAACATGTGACGGTTATGTAGTATGGGATGCATAACCATCATCACATGGATGCCCATTAGCGCATTTTCTTTTCTTCGTTACATACAATATTATGCAGTATGGGATGCATAACATTGTATGTGTACGCCGCTCATAGCATGCACTAAGGCTTTTTAGTATGCATAGCACTACATACACAACATATCATGCATTCATATTATAGCACAAGTTAGAAGCATAACATCATTTTATGATTTCCCGAGAGCAAGGTAACAGCAAGAGCAAGTATCGGTTCTTTTCCGATCTGATCTGAGTTTGTTCGTTCCTGATCTGATCTGTGTTAGGGTATTCAAGTTTTCTAGCTTCAGTATCTTAAGCTAGGTCCCTGATAAGTCTTTTGTTCGTATCGGTTAAATATGAACCCGAAACAGTGTGTTTAGGGAATATTTTCCCAGTTTGTGATGTCTTAGGTAAAGTCTGACTAGATATCCATTTGTTCTATATAATGCCGCCTAAGCGCGTTGCGGCGAGGTAGACTCCCCAGTCAGAGGGTGAGTCTTCTGGTGCCCAGAGCGAAGCGGTGATCGAAGCGCTGAGGCAAAGTAATGAGACTATGGCAAGACAGATGGTGGACATGCAGTCCCAGATGCAATCGTTGTTGGCTGTCGTCGCCGGGCAGCAGACCAGAGCGTATGGCCCTACTGTGGACCAAGCTATTCCTACACCCCTTGCTGCTCTAGTTCCCCCAGTTACGCTGCCGCCTGAGATGAATTTCATTTCTCACTTCCAGCGATTAGGACCTCCTTCGTATGACGGTAGGGTAGACTTCATGGCATTGGATGACTGGATTATTGCCATGGAAGAAATGTTTTCCTACTCTGGCATTTCTCCCGATCAAAAGGTGGTGATTGCGGCATATCAGCTCAAGGGTCTTGAGAAGAGTTGGTAGATCAGATAAAAAGAGAACCGTTCTGATGGGTGCTCGTGGGAATCATTCAAGAGTATGTTACTGAAGAAGTTCCTACCATCGGTCGAGCGAGACCGCCTAATGAACAACTTCTTACACCTGAAGCAGAGGCAACTCACTGTTGGTGAGTACGAGGTCGAGTTTGGCAAGCTCAGTGATTTTGCCCCAGATCTGATAGCATTTGAAGAAGGCAGAGTGAAACGCTTTCTGGGTGGTCTGAGGTTTGACATCCGGAGTTGGTTAGCGTATACAAGTCTGAGACCTTTGTAGATGTAGTCGAAGCTGCCTTAAAGGTTTAGGCGATAGAAAATGCGAAGAATCGGGGATCGCTTGCAAGGAAGGACAAGAGGAAATCTGACGATGGAAGAAGTGCAAGGGCATCTGGCCCTACAGTGAAGAAGCATAGAAGAGAGGTGTGTAGCTTCTATAGTAAGTCGGGGCACCCTTTCGATAAGTGCTTTAAGAGATTGGATGCGCAGAAGCTGTCTCAGGTGCATGCGATCCGGGATGCTACCAAGGGGGCTCCGGTCTGTTCATATTGTCAGAATAGTGGGCATGATTTGGCCTGTTGTTGCAAGAAGGCTGGAGCCTGTTACCTCTGTGGCCAAAAAGGGCACATGAGGGCAAATTGCCCGCAAAGCTAGCCTGCACTGCATGCAGTTCTGTTGTAGACTTTACCACTGCCCCCGCCTCTCGTGGACAAGGGAAAAGGAAAGTTGAATGTGCTGACCAAGGAGGAAGCCCAATCTTCGACTCAAGTGATCGCAGGTTAGTCTCTGACTCGGCTAGTAATTTCTTTTAGTAGATTTATGGTTTCCACATATTGGTTGTGCGCTATGTGTTTAGGTAAAATTAAGGTGAAGAATAAGTGGGAGCGCGTTTTGTTCGATTCGGGCGCTACTCACTCTTTTATGGCAAGGAATTTTGTAGACCGACATCGTTGGGCTTTCGACCAGTTGGACACCTCCATAAATGTCAACTTTCCTTCAGGAGAGTTGGTGAGGTCAAGCCAGGGTATCCAAAAATGCCCCATCTCCCTAGGCGGATTTCTAACATTTGCAGATCTGAAGGTGCTAGATCTGGTAGACTTTGACGTGATTTTGGGCATGGAGTGGTTGTCCAGCTATGATGTCGTCATTCAGTGCAAGCACTGTACGACCCCATATTCACTGAGCCAGACCAGGAGGCACAATGGTCACAGTTGGGCTAGCCGAAGGAGTTCCCGCCCTAAGGAAGATCTCTCCCAAAGTAGGCGGGAGCGATCGCGCCGGATCGTCGATCCAAGATCGGCGAGTGCAACCGAATCGGAGAACGGAGAACATCGGGCCAAGATCGTCGAGCGCGACCGGCGCGGGAATGCTTGTGCTTGCGCCAGGATCCAATCTCAAAGGGCTCTCGCCTGTAAGCAGGAGAGAGCGTTCGCGCCAGGCTCTAGACAGGAAGTCCTCGGCTCTGCTCTCGCCGAGGGGGGGCCCAGGGCCTTGGATACAATGTCCTAATTGTCCTCATGAGAAATTACTTTAGTACCCTCAGAAAAAACAGCGGGATTCGACTATGGGTAGACGAACTAGGGGCTTTTTAGCAATTTCAGGACAGCAAGATGCTATAAATAGACCCATAAGGGCTCCTTTGAAGGCAGGCTATCATTATCTCCCAAATTCCAGTGCTTTCTGAGGAGTTCCTAGCCCAGCTTTGGCTTTGGAGGGGAAGCTCTCAGAGATCTTCCGGGTGTGAGGTGGGACCTCCCTGCAGAGGCTTTTGGGTCAGTCTTAGGTCCTTTGAATCCAGTCGAGGGTTGAGACTTGAGAGAAGTAGGTTTTGGGTGCACCCCCTTTTTTCTTCGAACTCTAGTCATATTTGGCTTCAACAGTTCTGGTACGGTGAGCGTGGAAGGCAGCTGATACAAGAAAGCCTTAAGTTTTGTCCCATGGCTGGAGGTGAAGGTGAAGGGTCAGGTTCTAGAGGCTCCCCCACCCGAGGAGAGGAAGCGACGAAGAGGATGCTGGATGAGTTCAGGCAAGAGGTTTTGCAAACAATCAGTTTGGCCTTCTCGGCGAGAGGCGAGTGGGCCACCCCTCAGGTCCCAATAGAAGAGGTCCCGCACTTGGGCGAGAACGCCCCAGGGCAGCGCCCGGGAAAGGAGGTCCCGGCGGAGGCTGGAGAGAGAGATGTGGCGGCGCGGGAACTCTTCCCAGGCCAGAGCCAGCGCCCAGGCAAGGAGGCGCTGACGGATCTAGGCGAGAAGGAAGCGGCAGTGTGGGAGCTCTTCCCGGGGCACGGTCTCACGGATCGGGCTAGTCAGCCGAGGCTGCGGGACGTGCCCTCTCGCCAGGCAGGAGGCGAGAGCCCATTTAGGGAGCTCATCATCTCAGCTCCGGTATCGGAGGGGTTCCGGGAGCCCGACATGTCCTACTACTCGGGGAAGGATGACCCGGTACAACACGTACAGTGGTTTGAGGACGTTGTATCAATAAGCCAGATGACGGATGCCTTCAAATGCCGGCTATTTGCCATTACGCTGAAGGGGAAGGCTCGGGACTGGTTCCACCAGTTGCCAGCAAAATCAATCTACTGTTTTGAAGATCTGCGGAGAAGTTTCCTGTTAAGGTTCTCAACCTCGAAGAAGCGGAAGAAGGAAGCGTAGTGTCTGTTTGCGGTGAGGCAGAAGCCGGATGAGACGCTGGGTCACTATGTCGACCGGTTTCAGGAGGAGATCCTCCTGGTCCAGTAGGTTCCAGGGTACGTACTGATGCTGGCCTTCACCCTGGGGATAAGACGGGGATTTTTTAGTATGGAGTTGAAGAGGGTGCCACCCCTCTCCTTTGAGGAGCTCATGGAGAGGGCGGCAAAGGAAATTGACTTCGAGAGAGCAAACCCAGCATTCGCCAGGAAGTTGGCCAAGCTAGCAGAGGACGACTTGAAGGAACCAGCAGCGGGAAGACAGAAGGAGCAGAGGGAGCAAAGGAAAGAAAGGAGAAGGGAAGAACCCCGAAGGTTTGGGTAGCAGCAGGGATGGGGGGCCCGGGAGCCGAACAACCGCTTAGGTTGGAGGCCCCAGGAGGGTCGCCCCCAGGGCCCGGCAGAAGGCTACCAGGGGAGAGATAACCTGCGGGAGCCCCGGAGGCTCGACCGACCGGTATGGAGGTAGGAGCCGAGGGGTCATCCCCCACCACCGCAGGAGGCCATGGAAGTGGGAAGAGGGAGAGGAGCAACTAGAGGAGCTCGAGGAGGAGGTAGAAGAGGAAGAGGAGACAGAAGAAGGGGCGGGGAGGCGTTGCTCTTTTGTGACTTCCACCAGGAGGAAGGTCACGCAACGGCCACTTGCCCGGAATTCTTAGAGTTAAGAGAAGCAAGAGGAGCAGGGAGGCAAGATCCACCGGTGAGGATAGTGGAGGTGCAGCAGGGCGAGCCGGAAGATAGGTGCGAATATCGGGTAGATGTAGGGACCCGGGGGGAATCGGGGTGATTCACGGAGGAGTGGGGATTGAGGCAACCCGCAAGGGGAGCCTGCAAACCATGTACCGAAGGGGGGTGGCCTCTACCTCCCAGGTTCCCCCACCAGAAGAAAAGATCACTTTCTCATCAGCAGACATGTTGGACTATGAGGATGCATTCTGTGACGCTCTGGTAATCCAGAAGGCGGTGGAAAACTATACGGTCTCGAGGATACTGGTAGATAACGGGAGCTCGGTAAATGTCATCTTCAAGAAGGCCTTTGATGAGATGAGGGTTGAATGGAAGAGGGTCTTGGAATCGGACGGACCTCTGTTCGGGTTTTCCAGAGAGAGGAAAGAGGTAGAAGGGGGAGTAGGGCTACACGTAAGGTTGGGGGGCGTGTCACAGAACTGTAGGTTCGTGATCGTGGACGCCTGAGTAGCTATAATGCCATCTTTGGGCGCCCCCTCATCAGCGCCTTTCGCTGCGTCCCCTACTCTTTCCATCAATTCCTTAAGTTCAACAATGGGGGGGGGGGGTGCAGGTCAGGGTAAGAGGGGACCCGAAGGTGGCAAGATAATGTTACGTTACAGCAGTCAACACCATTTCGTGGATGGCAGAGGCAGAAGAGTTGGAGATAGAGATGGCGGCCCTAGAAGAGGTTGTTGAGGAAGAGGAGATGGTCCTAGAGGAGGCAAGAGAGATAGCTGTGGAGGAAGTCGGAGAAGAGGAGACTGAGAAGCCGCAAGGGGATGTGCAGGTGATTCGGGGAGACGAGGGACAGGAGAGACCGTAAGGGGCGATCGAAGTAGGAGATCAAGCGGCAGGAGGAGTTGAGGGAGAGGCCCCGAGGGGCGTAGGAGTCGAGCAGCAGCAGGAGGGGCTGGAAGAAGCGATGGAGATCGAGGGGGAGGGAGAAAGAGGAGAGCTAGAGCTGGAGGAAGAGGCAAGGGCCGGTTGGGAGCAGTTGCGGCTGGAGCCGGCCGAAGAAGTGGTGGAGATGGAGGTCTTCACCAGCGCAGGGAAAGTACAAAGGGTGCGGGTCAGCGGGGGCTTGAGTCCCGAGGCCCGGGAGCAAGTGCGGGCTTGCATTCAAGGCAACGTCGACATCTTCGCCTGGAGCGCGGCGGACATGCCGGGCATCGACGCTGATGTGGCCTGCCATTGCCTGAACTTGGACCCCCGCACTCGCCCCATACGCCAGAAGATGAGGACCATCGCAACAAAGCTGGAGGAGCCAATACGCGAGGAGGTCAAGAAGCTCTTGGAGGCGGGCTTCATCTCAGAGATCCAGTATCCAGGCTAGATCTCCAATGTGGTAATGGTAAAGAAGGGAGGAGGAAAATGGAGAATGTGTATTGACTTTTCTTTGTTAAATAAATCATGCCCTAAGGATTGCTACCCCCTGCCTCGAATCGACGGGCTGGTTGATTCAGCCGTCAGTTTTTCTGTCATGAGCTTTTTAGATGCTTTTTCAGGTTATCACCAGATCCGGATGCACCCTCCTGATACTAAGGATGTTTCCTTTATCACTAGGGAGGGATGCTTCAGTTACAAAATGATGCTCTTTGGGGTAAAGAATGCAGGAGCCACCTATCAGCGCATGATGGATCGAGTCTTCCGGGATCAGAGGGGGAGGAACTTGGAGGTCTACGTCGACGACCTAATGATCAAAAGCAAGTGCATGGTTTCGCACCTGCAAGATCTGGAGGAAACATTCGCCACCTTAAGAAGGTTCAAGATGAGGCTGAACCCCTTGAAGTGTGTCTTCGGGGCCAGCCGCGTGAAGTTCCTCGGGCATCTTCTGACTCCGGCGGGGGTGGAGCCCAACACGGACAAGGTAAAGGCCATCCTGGATTTGGAGTCACCTCGCGACGCCAAGGAGGTTCAGCTCTTGACAGGCAAGCTAACTGGCCTAAGCAGGTTCCTCTCCAGGGCAGGAGACAAGTGTTCTTCATTCTTTAAGGTGCTGCGGGGGAATCAAAGGTTCGAATGGACAACCGAGTGCGAAGAGGCCTTCCAAGGGCTGAAAAGACAACTCTCTCAGGCTCCTCTCCTTCAGAGCCCAAAGGAGGGAGAGGACCTGACCTTGTACCTCGGGGTAGGAGCGGAGGCGGTGAGCTCTGTCCTAGTAAGGGAAGAAGGAAAGAAGCAGCTGCCCATCTACTACGTCAACCGGATATTGAGGAAGGCAGAGCTTCGCTACCCCATCCTGGAAAAGCTCGCTTACGCCTTGGTCATCTCGGCAAGGAAACTCCGGCCGTACTTTCAACCGCATTCGATTAGGGTGGTGACCGACCACCCTCTTTGCAAGATCTTCGAAGGAGTGGAGCACTCGGGGAGACTGGCTAAGTGGTCCATTGAGCTAAGCGAGTTCGACATCTCCTTTGTCCCAAGGCTCTCCATAAGGCACAGGCATTGGCGGACTTCCTAGCAGACTACATCGTTGAAGTCGAGGGGGGAGAGCAGCAACCTCGAGAAGCATGGAAGTTGATGGTTGATGGGGCCTCGGGAAGGCACTCCCTCGGGGCAAGGGTGGTGTTGACAAGTCCTCAGGGGGTAACCATAGAGCAAGCGGTCATTCTACATTTCCCCGTGACCAACAATCAAGCGGAGTATGAGGCCGTGATCGCCGGCCTCCGCCTGGCAATGGAGCTGGAGATTCGGGATGTGGAAGTCTTCACTGATTCAAAGGTAGTGGCATCGCAGATCCAGGGAGAGTTTGAAGCTCGGGAGCCTACCCTCATCAGATACCTCTCCAAGGTAAGGGCGATCATCGGAGGATTCCGGTCATTCTCAATTCAACATGTTCCAAAGGAAGAAAGTGTAGCCGCCGATCGATTAGCCAAGTTCGGACCTCGGGGAGGAGGGACCTTGACGGAGCTATTCAGACCGGCTATCGAGGAAGGAGAGTTGATGGTGGTGGATCGACAACCCTCGTGGGTGGATCCATTTGTGACCTTCCTGACCACCGTGAACTGCCTGAGGGGACCAAGGTCGGGAGAAGCTTCAAGTGCAAAGCAGCTCACTACTTAATGATGGAGGGGGGCCTGCATCGTAAGATGTTGTCAGGGATCCTAGCTAGATGTGTGACCGAAGAAGAGATCCCGAAGATATTAAGGGAGGTACACTCGGGCGAGTGCGACAGTCACTCTGGAGGAAGGACGCTGGAGGCAAGGGTGGTTAGGCAGGGGTACTTCTGGCCCACCCTAAGGAAGGATGTCATGGAGTTTGCGAGGAGGTGTCAAAAATGTCAGCTCTACGCCCCCCTTCAGCTCTTGGCAGCTCAGAGGCTCCGGAGTATCACGGCATCGTGGCCATTCGCTATCTGGGGAATGGACTTAGTTGGGCCCTTTCCTCCGGCTAGTGGGCAGAGGAGGTTCCTCTTGGTCATGGTCGATTATTTCTCGAAGTGGCTAGAGGTTAAAGCCTTAGCCAAGGTCACCTCACAGGTCATAAGGAACTTTGTTTGGGGGGAAATCATTTGTAGACATGGGTTGCCCCAAGCAATAGTGACTGATAACGGCCCCCAGTTTTCCAGCAAGGAGTTCATCAGCTTCTGCGCCCAACTAGGGATAGATCTTCGGTTTGCCTCCGTCCACCACCCTCAGAGTAACGGCCAGGTGGAAGCAGCCAACAAAATCATTGTAAACCTACTAAAGAAAAAGGTGGAGAACTTAAAGGGGAATTGGGTGGAGCAGCTCCCCTCGGTCCTGTGGGCCTTGCGAACGACCCCAAACACGGCCACCGGTGAGACCCCCTTCAAGCTCTCTCATGGGTGTGAGGTCGTCCTACTAGTGGAGTTCGAGGTCCGGTCCCCGCGAGTCGCAGCCGCGGGCGAAGGAGACGAGACTTGAAGGGTGGAGAATGAGGAGGGGCAGCGCCTCTCGTTAGATATGGTGGAGGAATTGCGAAACGTGGCGGCTATTAGGCAAGAAGAGATCAAGCGACGGATGGCAAAGCATTTTGATAAGCATGTCAGGGTCAAGCAGTTTGCTGAAGGGCATCTGGTGCTGAGAAAGGTTGACACAGCAGGAAGGTCGGCCCCCATGGGTAAGCTCCACCCGAACTGGGAAGGTCCATACATAGTCAAGGAAGTCCTCGGAACAGGGGGATACTACCTCCAGGACGTGGAGGGGAGGGCCCTAAGCCACACTTGGAGCGGTGATGACCTAAAACGCCTCTACCCCTGAGGGGAGAATGATGTAACCATGTATTTCGAAAATAAACTTATTATACTACATCGATTGACTCTCTTAACTATTGCCAAATTTTTCATAGTATAACGTAACCATTCGTTTTGTAGCACCCCGAGCTCGGCTCGGCCCCAGGTAGACCCGCTGCGCAGGCTCTCATCTAGCTTGCATGTCCGAAGGCTCGTCTATGGGGGATAGGTTTGGTTGGTTTGAGATCTTCATCGGCACCCCGAGCTCGGCTCGGCCACAGGTAGACCCGCTGCGCAGGCTCTCATCTAGCTGGCAGGTCCGAAGGATCGCCTGTGGGGGATAGGTTTGGTTGGTTTGAGATCTTCATCGGCACCCCGACATCGGCTCGGCCCCAGGTAGACCCGCTGCGCAGGCTCTCATCTAGCTGGCAGGTCCGAAGGCTCACCTATGGGGGATAGGTTTGGTTGGTTTGAGATCTCCATCGGCACCCCGAGCTCGGCTCGGCCCCAGGTAGACCCGCTGCGCAGGCTCTCATCTAGCTGGCAGATCCGAAGGCTCGCCTGTGGGGGATAGGTTTGGTTGGTTTGAGATCTTCATCGGCACCCCGAGCTCGGCTCAGCCCCAAGTAGACCCGCTGCGTAGGCTCTCATCTAGCTGGCAGGTCCGAAGGCTCGCCTGTGGGGGATAGGTTTGGTTGGTTTGAGATCTTCATCGGCACCCCGAGCTCGGCTCGGCCCCAAGTAGACCCGCTGCGCAGGCTCTCATCTAGCTGGCAGGTCCGAAGGCTCGCCTGTGGGGGATAGGTTTGGTTGGATTGAGATCTTCATCGGCACCCCGAGCTCGGCTCGGCCCCAGGTAGACCCGATGCGCAGGCTCTCATCTAGCTGGCAGGTCCGAAGGCTCGCCTGTGGGGGATAGGTTTGGTTGGTTTGAGATCTTCATCGGCACCCCGAGCTCGGCTCGGTCCCAGGTAGACCCTCTGCGCAAGCTCTCATCTAGCTGGCTGGTCCGAGGGCTCGCCTGTGGGGGATAGGTTTGGTTGGTATGAGATCTTCATCGGCACCCCGAGCTCAGCTCGGCCGCAGGTAGACCCGCTGCGCAGGCTCTCATCTAGCTGGCAGGTCCGAGGGCTCGCCTGTGGGGGATAGGTTTGGTTGGTTTGAGATCTTCATCGGCACCCCGAGCTCGGCTCGGCCCCAGGTAGACCCGCTGCGCAGGCTCTCATCTAGCTGGCAGGTCGGAAGGCTCGCCTATGGGGGATAGGTTTGGTTGGTTTGAGATCTTCATCGGCACCCCGACCTCGGCTCGGCCCCAGGTAGACCCGCTGCTCAGGCTCTCATCTAGCGGGCAGGTCCATAGGCTCCCATGTGGGGGATAGGTTAGGATAGGTTAGGGTAGGTTAGGTTAGGTTTGTGGGAACTTCATTAACACACCCGAGCTCAGCTCGGCCCCAGGTAGACCCGCTGCACAGGCTCTCATCTAGCTGGCAGGTCTGAAGGTTCGCCTATGGGGGATAGGTTTGGTTTGGTTGGCTTGGTTTGGACAAGGCAGGAGGTGCTTTGGGAATACAAAATGAAAAAGATAGGAAAGGTCTCGGCAGGGATAGATCTCGACAGGGAAGTCCCGTCAAAGAGGTCTCGCAGTGGGGGGGATTTCTCCAAGAAGGCTCCTCTTAATATTCTCGAACAAACAGGCGGGATCGTTAGGCGACGGGCCTGAAGGGATTCGCGCAGGCTAAAGGACACGGTTCCGTCCTAAGGGTTCGTGAGACACGCTTCCGTCTGGCAGTTTGCAGCAGGTTCCCACCTAAGGATTCGTGCAGGTTCCCGCTGATCCATCGCTAGGGAAGGCTATCCTAGGAAGGCCAAGGGCCTCGACGGAAGCACACGCAGGAAACATTCGACCACGAAAATTACATCGGGCACATTCACAATAACAGGACGAGATATTTACAATGAAAACGTTTGCATTAAATATATTATATAAGTAACAAACTGATAGCGTCTCGCGCTTTACATTGAGGCAAAAAGAAAAGCAAAAAGGGGCCTCTCATGGAGACAAGTTGTACCCCTCAGAGCTCCCGCTTGAGCTCCCGCTGGAGCTTTCGCCGGAGCGCTCCCCAGAGGTCTCGCCACCCCCAGCGGGGGATTTCGGGATTCTGAGGGTGGGGTATCAGGGGAGCCCAGGGGCTTTGGAATGGGCTCGAAAAGCCATGAAACGAGCTGTTGAGCAGTGATGTCTTTGCCCCTCCCGTCCCAGCAGTTGACGTCTCGCAGCATCTCCAGCGTCAACCTTACAGTAGCTTGTGCATTTCCCTGGAGCAGCTTGTCGATATTATAAACCGAGTAATACCGGCTCTTCAGCCTCTCGTCCAGCGGGGGGGCCGCACTCGCCTCCAAGCGCGCAATCTGCTCCCGCAGGAGGATGTTGTCATATCGAGCTTGGGATAGCTCCTCGCGAAGCGTGGCTTTGGCGGAATCCTGAACAGCGAGAGGTTAGCATAAAAGGGAAGAGATAAAGAAGCAAGAGCAAGCACTGTGAAAGATCTTGCTTACCCCTTACGCTTGGCGCGAGCATAGCAGTTGATGGGCCTCGGCCAGCTCCTTGGCCAGAGTGGCCGCCTGAGCCACCGCATCATCCCTAGCCTTGAACATGTCTTGAAAATTGCGGTCTATTGTGATGCTCCGGCGAGCGCACATGTGCGCAAGCTCCAGCCCAAGCATCAGGGCGTGAGTGGAGTCGTAGGCCAACAGCCGGTTCGACATCCTGTCGTAGACACTAGCATCATCCCGGATATAGAGGAAGTCACCTAGGGCGAAAGCCTCGCTGGTGACCTTGTCTCGCTCTGCCCAGCTTGGCAAGAGGGACGAGATCGAGACCTTGTTGGCGTCAGGATCACACTGCAGCAGCGGCTTGTTTTCCGCGTCCAGACACCTCATGCCGAGACCAAAGTTGTGATGGCCCTGCGGCACCTCTTCAGACGGGGGGTGGCCGGAGGTCCCGGCGGCGGCACCCTCGCTCTCTGCGGCACCAGGGGCCTGAGGGATCTCAGCAGGGGTCTCAGGGCCGCCCCTGGTGGCCGCAATCTTGCTAACGGCCTGCAAGACCTCCTCAAAGGAGCGGCCTGCAGGGAGAGGTTTGGCGGGCAGCACCACAATGGCCTTGCCCTTCTCGGTATCGGTTTTCTTGGGTCTCTTGATTGGTTGAGGCGCGGGGGCACCAGGCTTTCGCTTCACGACACCACTTGAAGGGGGAGGGGCCGACTCTTTCCGGCAGGCTTGTGCAGCGGCCTTCGCAAGAGCCAGCGGGTCTTTAGGAGGTTGACTCCCTCCGGCGCGAGCCTCGTCAAAAGGCTGGCGTAAGGGGATCTCGCGCTCTCCTGCGAAAACGATGACACTAAGTTCCAACCTTGGAAAAGACAAGGAAAAGAAAGATAAAGGCGAGACTCTACCTTCTCCCGGAAGCACAGGGAGGAGAGAATCGACGTCTCGCCGGAGGTAGAGGACGTCGAAGTCCATGGTTCCGAAGAACTCAAGGAGGGCGCTCTCGCGCGAGCCCAAAGAGGGGGGCTTATAGGCGGCATCCTCGTATTGGATGGGGGCGAGAGGTACGTTCCCAAAGTCGCCGGAAACGTAGATGAACCTCTCTCCCCAGTGATGGTGCTTGTTGGCGAGACCGATTGTCTTGAGCAGTTGCCCTGAGAAGAATACCACACCTCCTTTCGCGCGAAAAGTAAACAACTTGCGGAAGATCGGAAAGCTAAACTCGATCCTCTCGGACCGCATATAACATATGAATGCCATGAGAATCGCAACTGAATTTGGGTTCAGCTGCGCGGGGACCACCCCATAATACCGGAGGGCCTGCCACATCTCGGGCCACAGCGGGAGGCGGAAGCCCACCTCGAAGTGCTCGATGGGGATTGTGAGCTCCCCTCCCCTGCGGTGTTTACCTTATCGTGATTGCCCGGGTTCCGCGCGGTAAAGCTGGCGGGAACGTGTTGAGTCTTGATTAAGTTGAACTCATCCACGGTGAGAGTACAGGAAGGGAAAAGATGCTTATGAAAAGCTTCTGCGCAGTTGGATCGTCCCTCACCTCCGCCCGGCATCGCGATAAAAGGTTTGAAGGCGAAAGCTTCAAGAAGAAGGCGAGAGAGAGAACGGTACGGGAGCGGAAGGAGGATACGGAGACAGGCGAGAGCTTTGGAGGGACCGCGAAAGCAACAGAAGAGGAGAGAGACTGGAATCGGAGAAATGAATGTGCTAGGTGAGCTTCCCTATTTATAGAAAACCGTGATAATGATGGCTGTTTTCAGAAAGGCGGCGGGGGTACAGCCCGCGCGTCCTACGTCAGCGACGCTTCGTTTTTCCCACCCGAGTTTGACAGTGACCGATTGACTAAGTGACTAGCGCAAACGTTGCGAGATGACATGCGAAAGGCAAGATCGTCGGAAGCAAGGTAGCTCCGGCCAACCCAGAGCCCGAGAAAATAACATACATACGCATACAATAATAGAAAGTAATAAATACCGAGTTATTGCTCTCGCTGAGCGAGAAAGGGATAAAAAATAGCGATAAGTGCAGAATTATTAGTTACAGTTCTAAGCAAGTAAATAAAAGTACATCTGAGAAGGGAAGGCCTGGGGAAGAGAAGGGGAGGTCTCGCGCTTCAGTAAGGCTCCCAGCGCCATTTCCCTTGCTCCCACCGCCATTTTCCTCGGTCCCGCAGCTTGGTCCGGGGTGGCGCCTGCGGGTTGAAGTAGGACGACAGAACGCTGCATCCCAGGTCAACCCGGCGAGACAGATCCCGGATTCGCTCGATGCACTTCTCGGGTGAGGACCCGGCGGTAGCTCCCCCCCGGCCGGTCCATCTCGCCGATAAGGTAATCCCGCTCCAGGGTCTCTAGCCTCTTCTACACTGACTGGCGAAACTCTTTTACCGCAAGGTCGCGGACCCGTTCTCGCCGGATGAGCTTCGACAGGACGGCGACGACCTTCTTCCCCCGTCTTTTCGCTCTCCCGGCACCGGTCAGGATCTCCTCCATCTCGTCAGACGAAGGGAAGGGAGAGCTCTCGCCATCTTCTCCCTCTCTTTCTTCTTCTCCTTCTTATTCTTCTTCTTCTTCTTCTTCCTCTACCTCAGCTCCAAGCCGCGAGCCCATGTCCCCTGTCAAAAGAGTCCCTATTTTAGCAAGAGCTAAAGGGTAGATGTGATAAAGTTCCCATATACCTGCAGCATGACGAGGCCCCCCGGTCGACGGAAGGCGAGAAGGCCCAGTGCCCCCCCCCCCCAGCTCCAAAGAGGAGGTGGATTGGCTTTACTTTTCCGGGGGGGGGGGGGTAAACTTTGCGAATGGTGATCCCAGCTTGGTCAGGAGCGGGGGAGCGGGTCTCCTCTCTCGCAGGAGGGCTGGAGTCTAACAAAGGCGCGGAGGACTCGGCAGTATTTCCTCCCGCCGGTTGGGAGGAATCAACCGCGAGGGCAGGCTGATTCGCACCTCTCGCCCCGCTCTCCCGGGTGGCGAGATCCGGCGGTGCAAAAACTGGCACTGCGAGAAAACAGTTCAGCATTTAAAAATTTAAGTTGAGGGCGAGAGGGGAACTGTTAGCTGCGGTGTTCGGGTCAGGTGGAGGGGCCACCTCTGTAACCCGCGGTTGATCCTCGTGATGGCTAGAGGATGGATCCAGGGGTTCTCGCGGGGACGCGGCAGCATCGGGAACCGTCTCCTGCGAGAGGTACCACGTCAACTACTGAGCAGCCAGTGTTTTCAATAATTGGCAAATCGAGCATACCTTCCGCGGCGAGGGGCCGTCGGCGCGGCTAGGGGTTGGGGTAGGCGGGCTCCTATTCTCGCGGGGCAGCTCCCGCTGAACCACCTTCGCCCTCTTCTTCTTCTTCTTGGGCAGAGAAGGCTCAGCGACCGATGACTATCTCGCTAGCGATGGGGCAACCAGGGCGCTGTTAGCCCTGGCTCGCGCCTGTGCCGCGTTGATGCGGTCTTGCAGATCCTGCGGAAGCGGTTTGTCGGCGCGCTTGGAAGGCATCGCGAGAGGAGGCGAGAGCTCAGGCGGAGAATAACGACTCGAGGAAAGTATTATGGCAGTCTATCAGCACACATATTTATAGGCACCGTACGGCCCACTGAAAGATTCCCGGATGTTGACACGTGCTCAGCGAATATTTTTGGGTTGGACATGTCTTTTCGAGCGCAGAGCTAGCTCAAAAAGAGCGGGGAATGTGTACAACCTCATATTCGCTGAGCCAGACCAGGAGGCACAATGGTCACAGTTGGGCTAGCCAAAGGAGTTCCCGCCCTAAGGAAGATCTCGCCCAAAGTAGGCGGGAGCGATCACGCCGGATCGTCGATCCAAGATCGGCGAGCGCAACCGAATCGTCAAACGGAGAACAGCGGGCCAAGATCGTCGAGCGCGGCCGGTGTGGGAACGCTTATGCTTGTGCCAGGCTCCAATCTCAAAGGGCTCTCGCCTGTAAGCAGGAGAGAGCGTTCACGCCAGGCTCTTGACAGGAAGTCCTCGGCTCTGCTCTCGCCGAGGGGGGCCCAGGGCCTTGGATAGAATGTCCTAATTGTCCTCAGGAGAAATTACTCTAGTACCCTCAGAAAAACAGCGGGATTCGGCTATGGGCAGACCAACTAGGGGCTTTTCAGTAATTTCAGGAAAGCAAGATGCTATAAATAGACCCATAAGGGCTCCTTAGAAGGCAGGCTATCATTATCTCCCAAATTCCAGTGTTTTCTGAGGAGTTCCTAGCCCAGCTTTGGCTTTGGAGGGGAAGCTTTCAGAGATCTTCCGAGTGTGAGGTGGTACCTCCCTGCTGAGGCTTTTGGGTCAGTCTTAGGTCCTTTGAATCTAGTCGAGGGTTGAGACTTGAGAGAAGTAGGTTTTGGATGCACCCCCTTTTTTCTTCGAACACTAGTCGAGGTCATATTTGGCTTCAACAAGCACAAGCGCTTGGATTTCAAGGGTAGCAATGGCCAGCCCATGAGTGTGTATGGTTTGCCGCGTCAGGAATCTCTGATCATTTCTGCGGTACGTGCTCGCAAATTTATAGAGTCAGACCGAGAAAGATCTGCTTGACCATGTTGGGGCTTTGAATCCAAGCGCTTTGGAGGAAGATCGAGAAAGATCTGCTTTGGAGGAATCTCGACATTGATCATTATTTCGAGTGGTACGACATGAGCGACGAGCGATGTGTCCGGTTCGCAAAAAATGAAATTAGTCACGCATGGTTAGGTTTTTTGGACTAGCAAAAAGAGATCAGTCGATAGGTAAGAATATTATCCCATCACCGGATGAGATGATATGCAACAGAGACTGAAAGACTTGTATCTCCTTGCGACATATAAAGACCAGTTGCTCTATCAACTACCTAGTTTACGTTAGGAGACTCTTACTGTCGCCGATTATATGGATCACTTCAATGAGCTTGTTGTTAGGAGTGACATTTAGAAGGAGCCCATTGCCACCGCCTCTCGGTTTAAGGCTGACTTACATTCTGAAATTTGAAGGGAACTGACTCCCCATCCCCTAGAGAGTGTCAAGCAGATCTTTCAGATATGATTAGATGCTATATTCTAGACCATGTTGGGGCTTGGGATAAACGCCTCGGACTGATGGAGTTTGCGTACAATAATAGTTATCAGGAAATTTTGCAGATGGCGCCCTTTGAAGATTTATATGGAAGGCGTTGTCGAAATCCCCTGTTTTGGGCAGAAGTTGGCGAGAAGCCGTTGCTCGGACCGGAAGTGCTGGAGGATATGAGTACTTCAGTAATGTATATTCGTGAAAAGCTGAGGTTAGCTCAGGAGCGATGCGAGAAGTATGCAAACCAGCGCAGAGTTGATCTGGAGTTTGCAGTTGGGGACATGGTGTTTCTGAAGGTCTCTCCGATGCTGGGTGTTAAAAGATTTGGAAGAAACCATAAAAATAGATCCCAGGTATGTGGGGCCTTTTCAGATTCTGGAGCGCATTGGAGATTCTGCCTATAGACTAGAGTTGTCTGATTCTTTCCCTGGTGTTCACGACGTGTTTCACGTGAGCTGATTGTGAAAGTGTGTCCGTAGTGATCGGCATGTCCTTGAATCAGTACACCAGTTGCTGTCTAATCTCTCGTATGTTAAAGAACCTGTCCGTATTCTGGAGACGCAAGACCGTGTGCTAAGAAAGAAAACAATTCCATTGGTTAAGGTTCTCTGGCGAAATCAGGATGCAAGAGGTGCAACCTGGGAATTGGAATCCGCGATAAGAGAATCTCATCCTCAGTTGTTCCTAGTCTCCCTGCTTAGTACTCTAATTTCAAGAATTCTTCTAACTTGTCTCGTTCTCTGTCCTCTTATTTCATTCGTGTTCCATGTTTCAGGACGAAACTTTCTTTTTGGAGGGGTGACTGTAACGCCCCTGTTTTTTCGGCATTATTTACTTCTCTTGTTGACGTCATAATGACGTAAGGGCGTTACTTTAGCGTGCAGTTAATGGCGCGTCGCTGATAGTGAGTTTTCGCATCTTTTCAATTCAGTCGGCTGAATTCATGAATCTTTGGCGGAAACGGAAAATTACTCATTTGAAAAACTTAATTGATTGATTTTTGTATTGCTCGTCCAGTTTCGTCGAACCAACCTTATTATGTTTGATTTTATTTTATTTTCTTCTCTGGGTACTTTCTGGGTTCGACGATCGTCGAGCGGAGCTCGACGATCGCTTTTTCATTATGGTCACTGTCTGGGTTCGACGATCGTCGAGCGGAGCTCGACGATCGCTTTTCCTTTCTGGTCGCTGTCTGGGTTCGACGATCGTCGAGCGGAGCTCGACGATCTCTTTTCCTTTTTGGGCGCTGTTTGGAGTTCGACGATCGTCGAGCGGAGCTCGACGATTGTTGGTTCCTTCTGGGCACTACTTGGAGTTTGACGATCGTCGAGCTGAGCTCGACGATTGTTAGTTTCTCTGGGGGTTGTTTGGAGGTTGACGATCGTCGAGCTTCTCGTGCTGAGCTCGACGAAGCGTCGAGCGGGGCTCGCTATAGGTATAGCGATTCTGGGTGTTGAGTTCGTCAAGCTGAGCAGTCTGGTGTCGACACGGCTGTGTCGACACTGCTGGGCTGTCGGGTGTCGACACAGCTTGTGTCGACACTGCCGTCGGGTGTCGATATAGTTGTGTCGACACCTCTAGGCTGTCGGGTGTCGACACAGCTGTGTCGACACAGTTGTGTCGACACCACTGGGTTGTCGGGTATTGACACTGCTGTGTCGACACTGCTGTCGGGTGTCCACACAGTTGTGTCGACACGGCTGGGCTGTCGGGTTTCGACACAGCTGTGTCGACACTGTCGTCGAGTGTCGACACAGTTGTGTCGACAACGCTGGGCTGTCGGGTGTCGACACAGCTGTGTCGAAACTGCCATCGGGTGTCGACACAGTGGTGTCGACACCGCCGGGCCGGTTTGGTTGCACCCGATCCTCTCTGCTGTTGAGTATTTATACCTTCTGCTTCTTCTTAATCTTTAAGCCGACCTAGAATTTCTCCTTCCTTCCGTACCAGAGCGGCGTGTGAGGAGAAGGTTGTTCGTCCGTGCTTCTTCCAGTGACCACCGACGGAGCTCCGGTGCTCGGAATTTCCAACCGATCATAGATCTGGAAAGCTCTCGTCGAGAGCTTCGCCGTAGTGGTAATTTCTTCCCCGTTTCTCGAGATTTTCTTATTCGGGTTTTCGGCCCTAACCGTTATTTCGGACATTTTCGTCCAGATTTCGGCTCCTATCGCAACGTGTGGAGATTTGGAGAGTTTTTCCGTTAAATTGAGACAAGTGGTGTTCTTGCTCTCCCACTTGTTCTTGATTCTAAATTTTTGCAATTTTTCTACACTTGTTTGAGTTTGTTATGTTTTGATTGTTGAGACACTTGTCCTGAAATCCTAACTTTTTCTCCCCCCCCCCTCCATTCCTGGAATTATGACTTGATGTCCCTAAAGCCTTAACCCCAAAATTCTAGTCCATTGTATTGGTAAACAAATTGGTTGTCGTTGTGTAATAACCATCGAGTCGTCTTGTTCGTTTTTCTTATAAAACTTCACTTGATGTACCTTGAAATGCTCTTTTGCAGTCCAATTGTTTGGTTATCCCTTGAGTTTATGATGAATACAAAACAAATGAACCCTGCTTGTAGAATTATGTAACTAAAGAAACTCAGATGAACTGTGCGCGTTGTGGTCCTCCCTCGTCATAGTGTTTAATACTCAGATGAACTGTGCGCGTTGGGGTCCTCCATCGGCATAGTGTTGAATACTCAGATGAACTGTGCGCGTTGGGGTCTTCCCTCGGCATAGTGCTTAATGCTAAGATAGACTGTGTGTGTTGGGGTTTCTCCCTTGGCATGGTAATTATTAATGAAAGATTGAACTTCTGTTGCTGGTGCTTATTCTATCTTGATAATGTGTTTAGCCTTTCTTGCTCCGCTAGTTTTACTATTGCGTACTTGTACTCTGCTGACCATTTTGTTGCAGTCGTTTTTCATTCTCCTTCACCTTGAGGTTTGTGTAGTCTGCTTTTACTCTTGCACTACTTGTAACTTGCTTCTTAGGTGTTCTTCTTTTGAATGACCCAGGATCAGAGTTGTAGCAGGTTTAGCTGACAGTGTTGGGCTTCTGGTGATGCTGGTGTCTGCGGCCATTTGTTTCCACCTCTGAGCTTGAGGTAGTTGTCTTTGTTTAGACTTGTCAGATTTTACTATGGGTTCGTGTCAGTTGTTGGCGCCCATAGACTTTGTCTTTTCTGTGTTGCACTACTTGCTGTTGTTACTGCTGTTACTTTTTACCTGATTGTTCTTGCTCTCAGGGAAGGATTTATGTTAGGATGCATTTAGTTATTTTAAAGTATGCAAAACTGCATTCTGGAATATGGACATGGCATGAATTCAACTACTAAATCTAGTACTTTTAAGCGAACAAAAGATTTCTATATCTATATATATATATATAGTAAATGTAGGAGACACATCATCATTTTATGATTCTGGAACCTCACTCTCACATAGGTTATCAAATGACCTAACTCAGTATTTTTCGCCGCGTAATATATATATATATATATATATATATATATATATATATATATATATATATCTCACCTATGGACTAGTAGTCCACCCGACCGAGGGACACAGTCATTAACTCTATTAATTTATGTGCATTATTTTGAACTAAAAGTTATAAATCTTTTACTTGAAGTAAATGTGAGGACGGGTTGCCCTGAGCGTCTGCAGTTGTCCCCTGCATGGCGTGGCATCACAGCGCGTAGTTTCTCTACTCTGACGTATTTTTGAATACGGAGAAAATGCGGGTCGTGACACTTCTTCAGGGTTCCTCGTCTTAGTGAGGTCCAATGCATACATCTGCTCCTATCCCCTGCCTCGGCCAAATGGTCCTCGGCCTCAGCCTCGACCTCGACCTCATCCTCGACCTCGACCCTGCTGTACTGGAGGGGCCACCGGAGGTGGAGGAGGGAGTGGATGAAACTGAAGCGGGCACTCTTATCTAATATGACCCGGCAGATGGCATGCGAAGAAAACTATCGGTCGCTGACCACGATCATCCTGCCTCATCTGACCATGCATATGTGGTGGTGGAGGAGCTGGTATTACAGAGGGTCCCTGCTCCTGCCTGTAGTTGGGACAATGATGTCCCCCACCTCTCCTGTGTCTAATGACTCTACCCCTCTGCGTGCCCCGTCTATTCTCCCTAAAGAATGACCCATCTTGTGGTCTCTTTCCTCTGTTCTGCACCATCAGCTGGTATGCCTCCAGCTTCTTGGCCATCTCGATGATATGGGCTAATGTGCCATGAGAGATGAACAATAGGTCCTGCCTCAAATCGTCTCCAAGGCCCCAGTAGAATCTCTTGGCATACCTCCTGTCATCTATATCCTATACCCCCGCGAATCTGGCAAGGTGGGAAAACTACCTCTGGTACTCAATCACCGATCTGGTCCCCTACTTGAGGTTCAAGAACCTCTCTTCTAACTCATCTTGATCCGTGGTGGACACAAAGTGGTCCAAGAATACTTCGCCGAACTCCTCCCAAGATATTTCAGACAGATCTCTATCTGCATAGGTGGATTCCATCATGGACTTCCACCACCTCTTCGCATGGGCATCCAGTGCAGTAGTCGCTAAATGAACTGCCTCGCTGACAGGGCAGCTGATGCCCGCCAGCATATCATGTATATCCTCGAGCCATTCCTCCATTTTTACTGCGTTCTCCTTCCCATGGTACATGGGCGTGGATAAACTCTTGAACGCACTCAACCAATTTGATCCCGAATTCGGCAGCGATGCCAGAACCTGCTGGGCCCTGAAGGCCTCAAGGATGGCTGTCAAGGTCTGGCCCATCTCTGTCTGTAGAAAAGGGGTGGGATCCAGAGGGGAAGGATCCACACTCTGCGGTACGACGACCCTGGGAGTTTTCACAAAGGTAAGGTTTATATTAGAATTGGCCTAGCTCATTGCTTATGTGTATTGTTTTATGTGACTTTTTACACATGGGCACACCATTGCTTCCGCTGCATAGTTTGTTCGCAAACTAGTGCTCGAGCGGGGTTGCCCAGTGCTGTGGACTTCTTCTCTGATGATCGTTTGTTCAAGTGATACCAGTTTGTAAGACCCCTCCACATATAAAGGAGGCTCCCGGTCTTATGCCCAAAACCGCCATCTTACGGTGGAACTAACTCATGGGTTAGTCGACATCACAACACGCTGATTCTACCAGTTAGAACCATCACATAATCTGTCAGCCAAAAGAGAGTAAGGAGTATAGCAGCAATGTAGAAATGAACTATAAACCAGTCCACAGTCACAGTACATATCATATAATAAAATGAAAGTACATCCAGTGCACAATAAGTAGCTATAATAAGAAGAGTAAAAGGGCTTATGCCATGTACATGAATATCAACTCTCCTCACACAATAAAATGCGGAAGTAAAACTATCCTCAGAGAACTCGTCCCACCTAACGTCAGGCTGCAGTAGACGTAGTAGGTGGTGGTGGTATCAATTCCTCACATCCTGTCACCTTGTCCTGCCGGTCGTGCTAGTGCTCCATCTCATCGAGCTCCTAAAAATAGTTTGGTCACCGACCATTAGTCAAAAGACTAAGTCGTTTCTTCCGCACATCGCCCCGCAACTCCTAGGCACCGTGCGGGAGGACGAAGCGGAGGACAACAAGGGGTAACAAAAGGGAAGCAGGTGCATGGAATCTATGCTACCAAGTATGAAGGTAAACAGTAAATCTATACTAGCAGTTCTATGTATATAGTCCAAATGTATAAGCATGTACAGTACGAAAGTAAGTAAACTGGAAATGAGTAAAGTGCAGTAAATAAAGTATAAAGGGTCTACTGCTAATATACATCACAGAAGTACCATAACTTATATGAGTGCTCATACAAACATATATGTTAGAGTTTCCAAAATTAACTTATCATATAAAATAGCCCATACTAATTTATATGTTAAGGATCCATGAAGCGTATGCTCTGATATGAATGAATGCATGCAGTTATTTATGAGTCATGCAAGTGCAACTCACACACAATGACTCTGTGATCACAGACCTTTCGTTCCCACTTTTCGGTCCTAGAATCACTCTCTGGTACCACCGTTGTGGCTACGGCAGCAGTGGAGTGGGCATCTCCACTCCTAGGCGGGTATCACACTACCAAGCCTAGACCTCCCATTCGCCTCTGTACACGTCCCAGGTGCACTCTAGAGTCTCTACGTACTAATTGTTAGCTACCCACCAGTCTTTTTGATCGCGTGTGTGTTTTTGGGGATCGTCCTCCATACCGTAGTGTAAAATAACTCACTGGCCCCTCAAACCATCACACCTCGCCAGAGCCACCGTGCTGCCATCGGTGTGACGATTGGCCCAGTACCGCATGACCCGCCACAAGTTTATGCATATACAATATATTCTAACCCGTGCCTCCAGCTCGCAGGACCAACCCGTCCTGAATCCCTCCAACCCTATATGGGTGAGAATGTTACCATAATCCCTCAAACCCTACACGGGTGAGAATGTTACCACAATCCCTCCAACCCTATACAGGTGAGAATGATTATACGTTGCTTAACTTATTAGACTACTCTTGTCTACGGGTTATTATACTTAGTGATTTAAGGTTAATCCCAGGACTGCCCATGGTATACCCGGTGAAAGGTTCTCGTTGGCACTACGAACTACGATGGGATTATGCCCAAAGCTCCCGTTCTTAAGGATATTTACTTTAGTTGATGACTACACATAATTCACCCCCAGCTCTCGTTGTTACTCTAGAACAAACCTAATGACTTAAGAAATTTACCGGGAAATCGGCGGTCTTTCGTTGATCTCCGTTTTCACTACTGTCCTTATGGTTTGCACTTCACCCATTGTGATCCAGTAGTGACCTATAGGAGACCAATCAGGGCTTATTCTTCTAATGCAATTCTCACCTCAATTGTTAATCATATCCCCTTGTGGTCCTAGTAGTTTAGGTTAACTGTGCTAGTCACTACCCATGACCCAATACCACCCGTATAGTTGGACTTCCAATCCTTTGGTCACCATGACCCTAAATATTTATCATAGGGTAGTATGATATGTACTATTGACCATATGAAATTTTACTATTTTCTCATGTCATTAAAACACTAAATTAAATTCTTTAATTAAGTGGTCTATGTCACTTTATGCATGAGATACTATGACAAATGGTTCTGTGCTCTACTAATTTTTTTTTGAGGATCATCTAGGTCAATTATGGCTGGATATCAAGAATTGTGATTTTCCCATATATGTTTCTATTTAATTCTATTTATTATTAAATCCATTAATCGGCCACTTTCAAAAGGAAGTACAAGAAATATGTTACTGAAAATTCTATAAAATTTATTGCACATGTAAATTACTAAAATAATACTAAGTGCCAAAATTCATAACTTAAAACACTAATTAGGTCCTTTTTATCCCATATGAATATATCACTAAAATGTCATTCCTTGGGTTTCAAATTTAATAAAGTATCCAAAAATTCTAAGATAACTATACCATGTCAATATTTCATAAATACATCAATATGAATTTTTACAAAATATTTGTATTGTAATTTCCACTAGAGATAAATAATTTCCCCAAAAGGGCAAAATGGTCAAAACTACATAAAATCATCATAAATCAACTAATCAGGGCCATAAATTTTCCAGGAATTACATATGACTCCTTTGAGCTTGTGACAAAATCTAGGGTTTTAAAATCATCAATATCTCTATTTTCAAATTTTTGCATATAAATGGCTTAATTTTCAAAAACTCCAAATAATGGGATTTTTGCTTCCAAAAATCCCAATATTTATATGAGGGGTAAAATCCATCCCTATGAACTCATGTCCAGAGTTTTGTAGTCATACCATGTGTAATATGGGGTAAATTCACATTTTGGTAAATATGGCTATATGCACCCCAAACCTATGTTAACCCTTCACATGCAAGAGGGAATACACATTATGTAGAAGTTAAAAGTGACTGAAATTTTTATCATGGTCCTACAATGAACCCAAGAACTTGCCACCAAAATTTGGGGCCTTTTGGAGTCAAATTACTCCAAATATTTCATTAATTTACTTTTGTGTTTTTTCACAAATACTATATAAACATCTTTGCCAAAAATTCCAATTTATGGACAGAGTTTAAGTTTACCCTAGTCAAGCACATGTCCAAAATTTTGGGTCATGTGGGCTTCTGGTTTGGCATGGGCATGCATTTGAATTTCTGCCCTTGCCTACGACCAGTCCTAGTAGAACAGCCCCACAAGGAGTTCTATTGATCCAAATTTAAACTTTAGGGTGGAAAATGAAATTTAAGAGCAAGGCCTATAATTTTTATTTAAACTACCATCTCAGAAAATTCCTCTAAGTAGGCTAAATTAATCGTGCTAGATTACAGTAAATATGTGACATATAGGCTACTGTTCATATTAATGTAATTCATTAATCATATCAAAGAAGATGGATGGCATCCGTTCATCATCCCCGATCAGCAACGGCTGAGATTGAGCCTGGCTGGGTCATTTTGATTTCGCATTTTAGGCCACTTGGGCAGGCGCCACCGCCGACGATTATTGCCACCACCTTCGTTGAGGTGGTGGTTGGCGTTTCCCGACGATGGGGCTACCGGAGGCGGCTCCTCCGGCAATCCCGAGCAAGAAGCGAAAGCTCAGATTTTTGCCCTTTGCTCACATGGTATCGCGCTCAATTGAGCCTGATGTCTCGCCTAGTCGATCTAGGATTCTAGTACGAGGAGAGGTGAGGTGAAACGAACCCTTAGGGTGGCTTGACGACGAGTTTGGAGGCAGTGAGCCATGGCCGAGCTTGCTCCGGCAACTCCTCCCCGTTTCCTCGATTCTCTAGCAATTTCCTTGCTCCAGGACTCATTCTCCAGTCATTTCCCCTCTCTGAAGCTGATGGTGTGGCTAGATTGGGCTGAGAGTGGGTGTATGGGGAGATAAGTCCAAGGGGGAGCTCGAGTTGATCTTTGGTTTCTCCACCCATGGTGCCAAGTGGCCACCATGCTCCAAAATCCTCTAGAATTGCCTGAGGAGGCTGGCCAACAAGCTTAGGCAGCTGAATAAGTGGCCATGTGATGCAGGCTCAAGGTTTCGACAGATTAAACTACGCATTCTTCTGTTCAACAATTTAATTAAATATCTAGTGCGCGGTTTCTCTACTTAGTACTATCAAATACTCAAGCATTAAAAGGCAAGAATTCCACAACCATCAACGCAAAGGGACGCAACCCCTTTTATAGATTGAACAAGGGCTATAGGCCAATGTTCGCTCAAGCGAAAAAGGACCCACACGATCCGGACAGTTAGCTATTCAAATTAGATTATGCGCAAGCAATTTACCATTCCAATAAAGAAAGCTCCAGGCTAAATTAGTGATTAAAATGAAGTCATAATATCAATCCCAAATTAATTAAAATGAGGGTTTACCAAATCACTTGAACGCAGGGGGAAATCAAAGGTGATGAACCCGATTTCTTCAAGTGTTCACGAGATCTACCCGCTCCAAGTTATACGAAAAATAGACGGGAAATATATGCTTGAAAATTCAGATTTTATTAAGGTCTAATTTCAATATAAATCCGGACTAAAAACTAGTCTTCTAATTCCACCAAAACCTCACAAAATAAGTTAGAAGAAATCTCACAAAGAGCTGTAGGAATCGTTACCCAAATCCCAAGAAAACCTTCCACAGAGATGAGTGGAGGAACACACGTTGACGGTGGTATATTCTCTATTTCCACGCAGAAATCCTCGGATCCGCACCGGACGATGAAGACGCTCGTCGTTTTCTCCTTTTGACAAACCCTTGGAGAGGGAGGAGGAGGAGGAGGGGAGGGGGAAGGTGGCCGAGCCACTAAGAGTCGGAGAGATAGAAGGCCGGAGGCCAAGAGAGAAGAGAAAGGGGGGAGAATTTCTCAAAGAGGAAGGAGAAAGGAGGGGGAAAATTCAAAATTTGAATTCTTAGGATTTCTTTCTTTCATTCTCTAATTATTCCTTCATAACCATGGCTATATATAGCCTACACCACTCAATCATCCTCCATTCAAAATTCAAAATTCAAAAAGAAATTATGATGGTTATATGCACCCATCATAATACATGAAATGAAAATACAATACATGAAATTAAACAATTCACTAACAAAATAAAATGCATGAAATAAAGTACTTTTAAAATAGAATTGCATGAAATAAAAATTGATAAAATATATAATTATAATTATGTAATTTGTAATTATATATTTTATTTATTGGTGGCGGTGGACGTCGAGCAAAACATGTAGCATTGGCGGTGTTGGCGAAGAAACGCCGTGGTAGACTCCCATCTTCGAGATTGCGGCAACGACCGTCCCAATCCACGAACTCTCGATGTCGTAGATCCATGGCCGCATCATCATCATCGCCATTAATCCTCCACCACTCAAAATCACTCATCACCGATGAGTTGCCCGTGAGGGGGGAACCATTGAAAGCAGCAGCAACATGGGGCAAATCTGGCCCCGCAATCCGTGTCGTCATAGCATGAACATCCCATAGCACTATGAACCTGTCTAGCACAAAAACAACAAGACTTTCGAGAAAACTCGAAAGGGTGTCAATCAAAAGAAAATAAACAAGAATCTTACCGACCGGTTCAAGAACCAAGGAGTCAACATGGAAAATAGACATGACAGTACCAACACTGCCCATCCCAAGAGAATATTTAGTGGTAGGAAGAGACGACGGAGAAAGGCACTCAGGTGGAACAGAGACGTACAGTAAAAAGTCCGGAAACTTGAAATAAAGTGAAACACTATGTGCTATATAAAAATTTAAAGTAAAAGCATAAAATCTGACGTTCTTCATAATCACTGATGGGTCGGCGTTCCTACATATTAATTTATTAACGGATCCAGAAGGCATCCGCTCGGGGACTGACCAGACTAAACCCAAATCACTATATCTAACATCAGACAGTCTCAAAAAGGAGTAGAAGTGCATGCGATAAAACTTAAAATGAATCACTAATGGCCTAGATACATGAGGAGAGAATCCATGTGCTACATGACTTGACCCAAGAGCAGAGGATAAGGGGGGTAAGTCAGGTGGCACGGGAACCTTGTAATCAGAGATAATTTTTATGGGCTCCGACACTGCAGTCTTAATTTCAATTTTAATATATGCCAAGGAGAACCGCCCATCATAACCAATATAGTTGGATTCCCCCGAATGTGCAAAGGTATGCGAGCGAAACAACTCAAGAGACCCAACTATAGTCGCTAACATGGGGAAATGAGGGTCATCAAATGGCGGCGGGTAAATGCGTGCGATCGGGTGTGGTATATAAGTATGTATAAGGGACACCACATCCAAAGGCACAGTCGCCAAAGAAATAGAGTCATTCGTAGTAGGGGACGGAACCGTAGATGGACACGTAGAAAAAGGAGCTGCCAAAAGTGACACGTAGTCATGACTATGAGGTGCGGTGAATAGTCCAAATACTAGTGCGCGCAACATTGTAATATCTACACAATGAGTCAACATCAAAGTAGGAGCTAATAAAGTGGGCGTGACACAACAACTCAGACTAGGGATACCGGTTCCACGTCCGAAAAAGTCATCAAAGACAGGCAAATAAATAGGGGGAAGGGTCGATAAAATCAAACCCGGGATAAAATCCGAATCAGTAAAAATTTCACCCAACGGTGACGACATCAAAGAACTCTCATCCGGGTGTATAACCAATGAATCGTCCAAAAATACCCTTCCCTTAGATGGTAACTCATCCACAATAACACTTGGGACATCCTCACTCTCAGACTCCTCAGATAACTCAGATATAATCTCAGTGGGTGCAATCGTAGGATCTAACGCAATGGGGATCGTATGATGGAGAGGGCACTCAATACTAGAGTGAACAGACACAACGCTAGTAGGGCACATAATAGGAAACGTAATACTCTCACAGATCGAAATGTAATCATCACATACATCATCTTCCAAATCACTAGGGTATCCAATCTCAATTTCAGACTCAGTAGAATCGTCGGGCACTAACGTACATGATGGAATACACTCACCTAGATGGTTATCCTCAAGATCAAAAGATACCACATCTACATCAGCATCCTCATGGCTATCAGTCACTACATCAGGAGGCTTAGGCGTCGAGGATAAAGGAGTCAAAGTTCTAGAAGTAACATCTTTTGAGTCCAAGACATAAGATTTATTAGGAAAGGTTTCCCTAAAGGTGGTAGTAGGTACACTAAGAGCAGGCTGACATTTGGGGACAAATGATCTAGCATTAGATATATAATCATTCCTATAGGCAGGAATGGGACTAGAGCCATAATGATACTCACTCACAAGCTTGGTGTTAGTAGTGCGGAGGTAGGCAGGATCAAATTGATCCGAGAGTAGGCTACGCATTGTCGGCAAAGCATGTTTATAACTACCAACACGACGCTCTTCGTTTAGCCAAAACACGCTGGCTTCACCTACTAATCGATCTCGGGCTATGTTAACTTTTTGGTGGTCGTCCCATAAGTGATAATTAAAATAATTTTCTATTCCCTTAAGCCAGTCTATAAAATTTTGGGGATACCCCAAACCGTCATAAGTAGGTGCCTCAATTCTAGTGGGAGGATGAGCATGTGGACGGTTGGAATTTCCATGGTATGAAGGCAATGCTGGGGTTTGTTTAGCCATGGGATTAACATACCAGTAATCTAAACGGGAAGCACAAACGTCATAGGCCATAATAATGAGAACCAGAGAGAAAACTCACCCGGAACTGGTGCACATGCAATGAATAATGAACCTGACCCTATATAAAATGCAACAGATGTATTTGTTCCCGCTTAATAACTAAGGCAAGAAAATATTTTTTGTGATTTTCTTACTGACAATAAATGAAAGATTATTAAAAGATTTTTTTGATATTTTTTTGCTAAAAAAATAAAAATATAGACCGCTATTGGCAGACCAAATTTAAAAATTAATTTATATGTTGTGCAATGAAACGGGCAAGTGCGTGTCGGCGTGCTAAAGAAATATTTCCTAGGATGGTACTAATTAAGAAATTAGCACAACCTCGCTTTGATACCAAATTGAGGCAGGCTCAATGTTTCGACAGATTAAACTACGCATTCTTCTGTTCGATAATTTAATTAAATATCTAGCGCGCGGTTTCTCTACTTAGTACTATCAAATACTCAAGCATTAAAAGGCAAGAATTCCACAACCATCATGTAATCTCTCTCCTCTTTATTCCTCTTTATTCCTCTTTGCATGTAATCTCTCTCCTCTTTATTCCTCTTCTTTTCTCCTCATTTCTCCAAATTCCTTTTCTACCCCATTTGCATGTAATCTCTCTCCTGATTTTGGGTGTTAGGGGCTGACTTTGACCACTGAGCCAGTCATGGGCCAAGGTTGGTGGGCTTAACCCAAGGGAAATGGGCTTAGCCCTTATTTTCCTCTTTAGGCCACATGTTTGACCAAGTTGACTTTTTATAGTTGACTTAGTCAACTTGATGAGTGGGCTGACCCCACCTGATGGCCATGAACCCTATGACACCACCCAACTTGGGTTGTGCTATGGTGGTGTCCCATTTGGACTATTTGGGCATTTAGGTGTGGGTTTGACCAAATTTACATTAGGGTTGACTTAGGTCAACTCTAGTCAATTGGTGACCTTGTGATATGTCCTATGGTTCCTTTAGGTTGGGGTTAGGGATAGAGATGCAGTGGTGGAATCAATGTGTGGCTAGGACCCCAATTTGGGCTGGTTTGACCTAAATCCCCTTGGGACCTGTTATGGGTCCCATGTAGTTAGACCCAAATTCCATGTTTAACCTAGTCTAAACCCATGTCCCCATCATATGTCCTAACCCAACCTAAGTAGAGGGGTCTAATTGCAAGTGGGATGTTACACTTGAGAACTCAAAAAGCCTTCCCAAGAAATCCTGAAGTAGTACTCCAAAACTTTAAGTTTGCTCTCGAGAAATCATGTACTGCACTCGAGAAATCTGAAGTTCATCCCGAGAAATTCGTTTCATTCTGCATTCGGGAGCCGTTTTGAGGGTCAACCTTTGTCATTTAGAAAAATTTTTAACAAGTATTCTGTTCAACTTGACGAGATCTACAACTTCCGTGTTGATCACTTTTCGATTCGGAGCCATCTGCAGCCTCTATTTTCATTTTCCGCGCACCCGAACATAAATTGTCTGCCTCCTTCCTGTTTAAACAAAAGAATATATATATATATATATATATATATATATATATATATATATATATATATATATATATATATATATATATATATATATATATATATATATATATATATATATATATATGAGCGGGATCCTGTGCGAATACATTCGCACAAGATCCCGTGCGAAGAGAACTTTGCAGCTCCGCCGCCGCCGGCTGCGGGCTCGCCGGGCACCGGCCGCCCGCCGTTCGTCGGCATGCACGCCGACGAACCCCAGGCGACCGGTTCCCGGCAAGCCCACAGTCGCCGGCGGCGGCACTGCAAAAAAATTAGAATGTCTTCTCAGCGCCCCCACCGCCGGCTGCGGGCTCGCCGGGCAACAGCCGCCCGGGGTTCGTCGGCGTGCCCGCCGACGAACCCCGGGCGACCTGTGCCCGGCGAGCCAGCAGGCGGCGGCGGCACTGAGAAGACCTCGGTCGTTGGATGATCCCGCCATGGACGGCGGATGGTGCACTGTTCGCACCTTCGCAGGGAATTCTCTGCGCATATGATTCCTACCATATATATATATATATATATATATATATATATATATATATATATATATATATACATATATACATACATACTAGCATCTTCGAACGGACTTCACCCGTTCTCGATGCGTTGCTACGGGCTTCGCCCGCTTGACAACGACATTGGTCGTGGGCGGCAACCTGTGTCATGGACGACTATATTGGTCGTTGGGGCGACATTGGTCGTGGGAGCCGACATTTTTCGTAGGCGGCGATATTGTTCGTGTGCGGTGAAATTGTTCATGGGCGGCGACATTTTTCATGGACGTCGACATTGTTCGTGGCCTTCTTCTATGCTCGATGTGTCACAGCGGGCTGTGCCAGCATCTAGGAGAGCTTCACCAGTGCTCGCTGACTCTTAGCGTGCTTCGCCTGCATTTGAGCAGGATGCTCCAGCAACCAAGCGGGTTTCGCCTGGAAGCATATTCGGCGGGTGACATCATTTGGCGGAGGAGGCGACAATTGGCGGCGGAGGCGACAATTGGAGGGGGAGGCGACAATTGGAGGGGGTGGCGACAATTGGCTGGGGTGGCGACAATCGGCGATGGAGGCGACAATCGGCGGTGACGGCGACATTTGGCGAGGTCGGAGATATTCAGCGGGGGTGGAGATATTCGGTGGGGGCGGGGATATTTCGTTAGGACGGCGACATTTGGTCGAGGCATCGACATTCGGTAGAGGCATCGACATTCGGCGGGGGCAGTCCATAAAATAATAAATATGATATCTAAGGCTTTAAATAAATTTGAGAATAAACTTTTCATAGTTGAGGGTGGATTAAAAATGTACCTAGCAAAAATAAGGAATCATAAATAGAGGCCCATACAAAAAAAATCTAGAGCCGCATTTCTTAACTAAAACTAAGAAATCCTCAAAGTTCGTCATATTCTGCGACTTGAGAAAATGAAACAGATGCATTGAAATAACATAAGTGTCTACCTTTGATCAATTACTGAAGCATTAATCTACTAAATAAATTGATGTAGACTATATTGAGCACCAATAAAAATCCTAGAAGTGATTGTTGCAATGACAAAAAAATGTTGCAAAATAAAATGTTCAATGCTTTAAAGCAAATAGCTAAGAGACCTACTGATTAGAGTTATTGCAGCTTAGCTCGAAATCAACTCAATGAAATCTTCACAATCTCAACCATTGTTGCGCCCGCATTCGAGCAGGTTGCGCCCGAATTTGTGCGGGCTGCGCACACCTATGAGCGGGTTGCGCCCGCATATGAGCAACATATACGTATGAGTACTTAAAATGACCGTAAAAATGAAGAACTTACAATACAAATGCTTTGTTTATCTTATCAACAGAACATGTAAGAAATATAAAGTCGCTGGTAGACTAAGGAAATGCCAAAATTTAAAAATAATGCAAGTGCAATAATATCTTTGGCTAATGGAAGTGAAACGCACCCCCAAATAAAACTCAGGAAAAAGAAAGAAATGTTTCAGCACAACTTAACTGCATTACTTGGGAATCTCTAAAAAGGGCTATTTTCAAGTTCTTGTCACCTGCAATATCAACTTGATTTTAAGGTAATTTATGTCATTACTCTGAATTCTGGAAATGAGCGGGTTGCACCCGCATATGACAAGAACTCCCCGTTTCTTGAGAAGTTTGTATAATATTATTCCTCCCTCTGGTATAATGTTGATTCGTGATTTCAACTTCTCTTTCCTTTTTCTACCCTCGAGAAAGAAAATCGAGCAATGATAAATAGTTGAAATTGAAGACATATATAATTACTAATAAGTAATGCTTCTCAAACTGTTGAATAGAAGACTCCAAATTCTAAAAAAATGTCACTTTCCGGCACTTTATTCTAATTTTCATTGCAAAAACATAAAAGGGATTAGAAAAATATTGAAGCAGATCATGCAACATATTGAATCCAAGACCTCCATATCATATTGGAGACAGCCAAGCTGTAGCATACAGACATAGATAAATTAATAGTAGACAAGTGAGCAATGATAAGTAGTTGAAATTGAAGACAGAGATATAATTACTAATAAGCAAAGCTTTGCAAAATGTTGAATAGAAGCCTCCAAATCCTTCAAAAAAATTGTCAATTGCCGGCAGTTTATTCTAATTTTCATTGCAAAGATATAAAAGGGGTAAGAAAAATATTGAAACAAATGACGCAACATATTGCACCTAAGACCTCCATATCATAGTTGACAATTGAGCAATGATAAATTAAGTTACAACATACACAAAATAATAAGATTACTAAGGGTGGGCGCCGGGCAGGCCGCCGGCGGCGGCGGGGGTGACGCCGGGGGGGGGGGGGGGGGGGGGGGCTGGAGCTGCAAGATGGTATCGGGAAAATTATGAAGGTGAACAGTGCTTTAAAGCTGGATTTGGATATAGGCAGGCCTCATGTATTGAATCCAACGGCCCGTGTTTTATGGAGCTTGATCGGACGGTGCAAATGAGTTTCATGGTGTGATCCAAATATGCATATTGTATTATACAATAAAGATATATATATATATATAGGGTTATTTAGGTCAAGGAGCTATTTCTGATGTTTGGTTGGTCAAATCACCTCAACAGAGGCTGATATTTTGGCAACTGATCTTATATAACATGTAACACCTTCAATGAGATTTGGGGTGGTTTGGGGTAGGGTAGCCCTAGAACCCTAGGGTAGGCCCCTTTTATGGAGATTTTTAGGGTTTGAAGGTCATGGGGTCAAATGACCTTGGAATGACTTAGGACTTGATGGAAGGGATCATAAGGTGGCTATGGTCCTCTGGTTGAAGTTTTATTGAATTTGGAAGCCATTAACCCCCCTCAAATCCATACCCTAGTCTAGGGCACAAAACACAATATTTGGGTTTAGGCAATTAAAACACCTCACAATAACTTGAAACTTGGGCAGGGTATTTCTCTGATAAAAAGAACTCTAAAATAATTTTGGTGGAATTTTTGGACTAATAAAATTATTACTTCCTTTATGACCCTAGTAGCGTCCTTAAGTTTATTTTGTTGCTATGATATTTCTGTCCACTGAAAAGTTGTGAAATTTAGTATTTGGAAGTTTTGCATCATGATAGACCCCTCTGTATTTTCATTGAAATTTTTAGATGATTATTTTAAGTACTTGTTTTATAAATTATGAATTGTGGATTTCTGATCAAAAATAAATTTGGAGCCCAATATTGCTATGAAAATTATTAAACTTGGTCAGGGAGTGTTCTATGTCAATATGTAGGCTCTGGAATTTTCTCAAAATTTTTAGGTTATTAGAAACAGTACTTACTTCACAAGGTTATAAATTTTGGAGATTACTTTTAATTAGATTCAGAGCCCCTCATATATTGGAAAAATAATAAAACTTGGTTAGGGTTAGTTTTAGATCATCATCTATCTCCTGGAAGTTTGTTATAATTATTAGTTGAATTTTTATAGTACTTGCTTCAATAACCAATGGTTATGGAGTTATTGAATTAAAATTAAATTAAGGGTTACTGTTCACTGGAAAAATTGGGAGAGAACCTCCAGGGTGTTTTTAGGCCATGATGGTCTTACTGAATTTTTATCATAATTTTTAGAACAATATTGCTGGCCTTTGCTTCTTAAAATAGTATTATCGACTTTATGTTCTAAATTGTGGATTTGGGGCCTAAACAATTCTGAAAATTCTTAGACCTTGGATTTGTTGTATAATGTTACCTAGTATTTATCATGATTTTTTTGTGGTATGTTACTGATCTAAAAGTGCATTTCATGTTCAAAGTAGGGCATCCAGAGTCTTAGGGTAATTAGAATGAATGCCCAATTAATTAGGAAGATTATGAAACTCTGGAGTTAGTCTAAATAGGTCATGGTAGACTCCCAGTAATTGTTTTGGTTCTATTAGATAGGTAAATGGAGTACCCCGTAGTGGGAGTTTAATGTAACTTAGCACGGTCTGCATATAGTACATAGAACTAAAATAGGCTAGTGATGAACTCTAAATATGCGTATTTTTTATGCACATTAATTTAGTCATTTTCATTTATTTTCGTCGTTTTTACTTATTTTTGTTCAATAAAATGTTCCTATTCTTGTAAATTTTCTCCTAACTTGTTTTATTTTATTTTGCAGAAAAATTCCAAAATCTGCCAAAATTTGGGAAGTACACGCCCGTGACACATGGGTCACGCCCGTGACCGAGCCGTGACTGTGCATTTCCCGTGAAATTACAAAATTTCTGAAGTTAAAGCTTGACACGCCTGGCGACACGCCCGTGTCACCCGACACGGGGCGTGACCCAAGCCCGTGTCCTTTGCTCTCGACGAATTCCTCTCGACGATCGTCGAGTGTCGACACCAACAGTCACGCCCAGTGTCACGCCCGTGACCAAGGGCGTGACCCAATTTCAGCTCAACAATTTCGACTCGACACTTTCCGCTCGACGTTCGTCGAGTGTCGACCCCAACTGTCACGCCCATAGTCACGCCCGTGACATGGGGCGTGACCTTTCCAGCTGGCCCGACAAGATGCTGCCAAGGACATTTGACGCAACCCGCGCCCGGTTCTACCTCCCCGACACGCCCATAGTCACGCCCGTGACCTAGGGCGTGACTGCTGCGAACTCAGCCCGAAGTCAACATTGCTGTCCAATCGCCGGCCGCCTTCATGAATAGTACTGTCACGCCCCCCCTACACGCCCGTGACCGAGGGCGTGTACTTAGAAATTTTTTCCTATAAATAGCCCAGTTCTGTAAGGTCCAAGGGTTCAGATTTTTGGGCCAATTTAGTGTCTTTTTGTGGGCTGCATCCGTGATTTTCAAGGCTATGTAAGGAGATTTCTCCCTTTTTTATTTCATTTCTTGTTTTGCTTTAGTTTTAGCACTTGTAATAGCTTGTAATAGTTTCATTTTGATCAAATAAAATGTTAAATTTTCTCTTCATATATGGCTTTGGAATGAACACTTGTGCCCACCTTTCCTTCTCCTTTTTATTCTAGTTTCATCTTTGTTCTTCATTTATGAAGTGTGTGTGTGTGTATGAGTGTAACATGCTTAATATTCATGTTTTTAACTTGTTTTCATGCTTAGGAATGTTAGGTTTTCCCCTTTTTCTCCTTGTCTTTTTCTTGAAAGTAATAGGATTTCATTCTTATGAATTCACAAATGAGGTTTGAAAAGTGATTTTGTTCTTTTTGTTTTACTTAGTTTTTCTTTTAGGGTTGTAAAACATCATTTGATCTTTTCATTTTCTTTTCACCTTTTTTATCACTTTTATAAATTCTTAAGAATGAAAAAGTCTTAATTTTAATTTTTGAGCACCTTCGATTTTGACTTTATTTTTGTAAAACTTTTTGCTCATTCTCTTTTTGTTTGTTCTTTTTATGTGTTTTGGGTAAGTTTTAGGAGTAGAAATCTTGTTATTTTAATTTTTAGGTAACTTTAATTTTTCTTTGTTATTACTGTGTGTGTGAGTGTATGAGAATAAACTTTCTTTTGTTCTTCTTAAATTTTCATGTTGAGTGTGTGAGTGTAGGTGTATAATTTTTATGCTTTGATTTAAATTATGTAGAGTGTGTGAGTGTAGGTGTATAATTTTCATGCTTTGTTTTAATGCTTTCTTTTAATGCTTTGTTCAATTTTGTAGAGTGTGTGAGTGTAGGTGTTAGCTTTATCGCTTTCTTGAATTTCATATGGAGTGTGTGTGTTCGTGTGCATTTATTTCCGCCTACTCGTTAAGAGTTAAATGGCGCATCGTTTTCATTTTCAGTCCTACTCGTTCGAGTAGGACTTGTAATTTTTCTTTCTTTATTTTTCCGCCTACTCACTTGAGTTTAAATGGCCGGACCTTATTTCAGTTCTACTCGTTTGAGTAGGACTTGCAATTTTACTTTCTTTATTTTTTTCCGCCTACTCACTTGAGTTAAATGGCCAGACTTTTTAGCCCTGTAATCGCATTTATTTTCTCCTACTCATTTGAGTAGGACTCGCTTTCTTTTCAGTCCTACTCGTTTGAGTAGGACTTGCAATTTTCAGCCTTTATTTACCGCCCCCACTCGTTTGAGTGGGACTCGCAAATTTTAATTATGCAAATTTCATTCATGTGTAACTTAGTTTTTGTTTAATTAATAATTTGGAGTGTGCGTGAGTTCTCGTTTAGTTAACTTTTTAGCTTTCTAAATGTTGTTATTTCTCTTTTGTCCCTTTCTTATAAACGTTTAGTGTTTAATTTCGAACTCGCGCCTCACTAAATTATAAGCCGTCCCCATACCGATGTGTGGCTAATCGCTATTAGCCTCGGCATCGAAGAGCATTGGGACATTTAAAATGATTTATAATAATTAAAGTTCTTTATTTTCATTTTAATTTAAGCACTTAGGGTTTACCCCGGGTTTACGACGCGTAGGACCACATAATCGATGTGTGGGCCCTATTTCCGTAGTCCATATGCTAGCTAGCCGAGAGGCCGTGCATATGGACCGATCACCCCTGGGTAAATAGAGTTGCGTGCATACCCTCGAGAGAGGACTAGCGTAATTCTACCGGATTGGGTCCCCCACCCAATAGCGGGGTTCTTAGCGTAAAGCGGGCGTTAAGAGGAATCCTTCGTCGGACTAACGTTCGGTCGAATAGTCTTAACGTTTAGGTGAGCGATATCCCTATAGCTAGGTGAGCTCACATTTGTGGAACCTCCACGGCCAAGTTGCCTTATTATTAATTTGAAAACTAAGTCTTTTTATTATTAAAAATTGTTTTAGTCTTAATCCGATTCGATGCCGAGCGTTAACCCTTCATCGAATATTGTCTAAATCGTTTTTTCGCTCCTTTGCTTTTCGCCTTTTATTAAGTAAAAAAATCCACCTTTTTTCAGTAAAATAATAGTCCTCCCGGAGGAGTAAGAATAGTCAACGCGACCCCGAGAACAATACGACCTCGGTATTCCCCCGAATATCGAGTACTACTTGCGATAGGTGCACTTGCCTACCCGAGCAAGCCCGCGGCGATCGACTCACCGAACCAACCACAGTAAGAGTCTGTTCGCGGGCCCATCAAGTTTTTGGCGCCGTTGCCGGGGAACTTCTCTTTTCGAGTTGCTATTTCGAATTTCGGAGTCTATTAATTTTACTTATTTTCTAAAAAAAAAAAAAACTAAAAACTTTATTTTAAAAAAAAAAAACAAAAAAAAAGTTTATTTTTGTTTTATTTTTGTTTGGGTGTATGACCCGAGGACAACCCTCAGAGTCTGAAGATTTAGACTTCGACCCTGAGATCGAACGCTCTCTTGCGCGTATCCGATCTCATCGCCGAAATCCTTCTTTAGATCCCGAGGAATCTATCGGAGAACCCACTGTTGTAGTTATGGCCGCCCCTAACCTTCCCCCGGCGGCCGAGCGTACTATGTCTTATTACGCCCGGCCTAACCTGGATGATTCTGGGTCGAGTATTGTTCGCCCTGCGGTGGCCAATAATAATTTTGAAATAAAGTCAAGTGTCATTCAAATGGTCCAAAATGCCGTGCAGTTCGATGGACTGCCGGATGAGGACCCGAATGTCCACTTGTCCAATTTCTTGGAGATATGCGACACCTTCAAGATCAATGGCGTCACTGATGACGCCATTCGTTTGCGCTTATTTCCTTTTTCCCTTAAGTCCAAAGCCAAGGCGTGGTTGAATGCCCTCCCGCGAGGATGTATCACCACGTGGGCTGAGTTGACGGAACGGTTCCTAACGAAGTACTTTCCGCCCGCCAAAACTGCAAAGTTGCGGGCGGACATTTCTTCGTTTGTGCAGAACGATCCTGAGTCTCTATACGAGACTTGGGAACGATTTAAGGAATTCCTCCGCCGTTGCCCGCACCACGCGCTGCCAACGTGGTTGCAAGTTCAAATTTTTTATAATGGGCTGAATTTTCAGACGCGTCAAATGATTGACGCGGCTGCCGGGGGTACGCTTAACAACAAAACCCCCGAGGCCGCCCAGGCTTTATTCGAAGAGATGGCTATGAACGCCTATCAATGGAACGTCCCGCGGGGACGGCCAAAGCCGGCGGCTGGTCTTTTTGAAGTGGATGCCACTGCTCTCTTGACCCTTCAAGTTGAAAGGTTAACAAAGCAGGTGGCGGAGATGTCTGCTGCCTCCTCCACTCCGCCTTGTTTTATCCCCCTAACGTCTGCGTAGCTGAAGAGTTCGTGGACTTCATGGGAAATTCGGGTCGTCCTCCCTTCAACCCCAACAACAACCCTTATAGTAATAACTATAATCCGGGTTGGAGGAATCACCCCAACTTCTCGTGGAGCAACCCGAATAATGCTCAGCGTCCCCCTATTTCTTATGCGCCCGGATTTCTTCCTCCCCCTCCTCTTCCGAAACCCTCCCCGATGGAGGAAAATTTTTCGAAGTATATTGCGTCCAACGAGTCAAATATCCGGAACATCACCGGATCGCTAAAAACACTCGAACAACAGGTTGGACAGCTGGCGAGGATGATGTCCGAGCGCGTGCTCGGGGCACTGCCGGGAAACACGGAGCCCAATCCGCGGGAGAACGCCAACGCTATAACCCTCCGTAGCGGAAAGGAGGTGGTCGATCCAAAACGGACCGACCCTCAGGTACATATTTCACCTCCGACCCCTCTTCCTCTTTCTTCGCTCACGCCGCCTTTACCTATTATAAAAGAAAAAATTATTTTAAACAAGGCTCTTCCGTATCCGCATAAGTTAGAAAACGAGCGTAAGGACGCGCAATATGAAAAATTTATTTTATTATTAAAACAAATTCACATTAATGTTCCTTTTTGCGAGGCTATCTCGCAAATGCCCAAATATGCGAAATTTTTAAAAGAACTACTTTCTAATAAACGCAAATTAGAGGATATTTCGCATGTATCTCTCAACGCTGTCTGCTCGGCGGCCCTTACTAATAAATTGCCCGCAAAACAAAACGACCCGGGACGGTTTTCCATCCCGTGCCTTTTTGGCGATATATTAGTAAAGTACGCCTTAGCTGATTTAGGGGCTAGCATTAATCTGATGCCGTTCTCGCTCTTTTCGCGTTTAGGTTTGGGTACTCCTAGTCCTACGAATATGCGCATCCAATTAGCGGATCGCTCGGTTAAGTTCCCTATCGGGGTAGTGGAGGACGTCCTTGTCCGAGTCGACAAGTTTACCTTCCCGGTAGACTTCGTCATCTTAGATATCGAGGAGGACGCCGAGGTACCAATAATACTCGGTCGCCCTTTTCTCGCCACCTCCCGCGCACTAATAGATGTTAGTAATGGTAGCCTTCTCCTCCGAGTAGGCGATGACCAAGTTACTTTCTCTATTAATCCCTCGATGGACAATTTGTCATCGAGCGACGATTTCTGCTATTCTTTAGATACCTTTTTTGGAGATCGTTCTTCTCCCATTTTCGAGTCCGTATTTTTAAATGACGATATTTATGCGCTCGAAAATTTTAACTGCGATGAGGATACGTCTATAGACTTGCCTTTCGAACCAATTGGTAAGAAAGACATAGGAATTAAAACCTCCCTAGAAGAACCGCCCATCCTAGACCTCAAACCCTTACCCGCCTCGCTCAAGTACGCTTTTTTGGGAAAAGGTGATACGCTCCCCGTTATCATTTCTTCGGACTTGAGTGATTCGGAGACTTCCGATTTATTGGAAGTTTTATTTAAACATCGCCACGCAATTGCGTGGCAAATCTCTGACCTAAAGGGGATTAGCCCCTCCTTTTGCACCCATAAGATTTTCCTAAACGATAATTGCCGCAAAACGATTCAGCCGCAGCGTCGTCTTAACCCAAACATGAAAGACGTCGTTAAAGCCGAAATCATTAAGTTATTAGATGCGGGGATTATCTACCCTATTTCGGACAGTGCATGGGTTAGTCCCGTGCATGTCGTGCCCAAGAAGGGCGGTCTTACCGTAGTGGCGAATGAGCATAACGAGCTTGTCCCAACTCGTACTGTTACGGGTTGGCGAGTGTGCATCGACTATAGGAAACTTAATGACGCCACCCGCAAGGACCATTTTCCTCTGCCATTTCTAGACCAGATTTTAGAGCGTTTATCCGGTCATCCGTATTATTGTTTTCTTGATGGTTTATCGGGGTTTTTCCAAATCCCCATTTCCCCCGATGATCAAGGGAAAACAACTTTTACTTGCCCGTTTGGCACCTTCGCATATCGAAGAATGCCATTTGGACTCTGCAACGCGCCAGCTACATTCCAAAGATGTATGCTAGCGATCTTTGGCGAGCTAAGTAGAAGACATTATGGAAGTCTTTATGGATGACTTTTCTGTTTTCGGACGCTCTTTTCCCGATTGCCTTCAAAATTTAGATCGTGTCCTTCAACGGTGCGAGGACACAAGCCTTGTTTTAAATTGGGAAAAATGCAACTTTATGGTTCGAGGAGGTTTGGTCCTCGGCCATATGATTTCGTCTAAGGGGATAGAGGTGGATAAGGCCAAGATAGAAATTATAGAAAAACTTCCGCATCCGACCAACGTAAAATCTATTAGGAGTTTCTTAGGCCATGCGGGCTTTTATCGACGCTTCATTCAAGACTTTTCAAAAATAACAAAGCCGCTAACTCATCTCTTGGAAAAGGAATCACGCTTCATCTTTAGTAGCGAATGCGAGTCCGCCTTTAATTTGATAAAACAAAAACTTATCTCCTGACCAATTTTAGTGGCCCCTAATTGGTCCCTTCCGTTCGAAATAATGTGCGACGCTAGTGATATTGCCTTAGGTGCCGTTCTTGGACAACGCGTAGAAAAACATTTTCATCCTATTTATTACGCTAGCAAGACGCTCACTTCCGCACAAGTAAATTACACGACAACGGAAAAGGAACTCTTAGCCGTCGTTTTCGCTTTCGATAAGTTTCGCTCGTATATAACGCTATCTAAAGTTATCGTTTTTACCGATCACTCCGCGCTTAAATATTTATTAGCTAAAAATGATGCGAAGCCCCGCCTTCTTCGATGGATTCTCCTCCTACAAGAGTTTGATTTGGAGATCCGAGATAAGCGGGGAGCGGAAAATCTAGCGGCGGACCACCTCTCCCGTTTAGAAAATCCAGGTGCGGAAGCGCTCGTCGAATCTGAAATAAATGACAGATTCCCCGAGGAACGCCTTCTTGCCATTAATAAATCTTCGTCATCTTCGCCTTGGTTCGCAGATTTTGCAAATTTCTTAGTAGCGCGGGTCCTTCCAAAAGAGTTTTCCAGTCATCAAAAGAAGAAATTCTTTTCTGACTTGAAAAATTTCTTTTGGGAGGACCCATTTCTTTTTCGTATCTGCGCGGACCAAGCGGTTCGACAATGCGTTGCGGGTGTGGAGTGCTTACAAATTCTTAAGCACTGCCACGATGGTCCAGCCGGTGGGCATTATCAAGCCAACCAGACCGCTCGGAAGGCGCTAGAGGCGGGCTACTTTTGGCCCACTCTCTTCAAAGACGCGCATGAATTTTGTGCGCGCATGCGATAGCTGTCAGCAGGTCGGGTAACATCTCTCGTCGCGACGAGATGCCCCAAAACATGTTTTTAGAATGCGAAGTCTTCGATTTGTGGGGCATAGATTTTGTTGGCCCCCTACCTCCGTCTTTCAAAAATATGTATATTTTAGTGGCGGTCGACTACGTATCAAGGTGGGCGGAAGCGCAAGCTCTCCCCACCAACGATGCGCGAGTCGTCGTTACATTTCTTAAAAAATTATTTTCTCGCTTCGGCACGCCTCGCGCAATTGTTAGTGATAGGGGAACGCATTTCTGTAACGCTCTTATGGCTAAGACGTTAGCTAAATACGGAGTCACGCACAAGCTTGCCACCCCCTACCACCCGCAAACAAGTGGCCAAGTCGAGGTAGTAAATCGAGAGATTAAGCGAATTTTAGAAAAAACTGTTTCGCTAAATAGGAAAGATTGGTCCGTTAAACTCGACGATGCGTTGTGGGCGTATCGGACGGCTTACAAAACCGCTATTGGATGTACGCCGTTCCGGTTAGTCTACGGCAAAGCGTGCCATTTACCCGTAGAATTAGAACATCGCGCACTTTGGGCTTTAAAACTCTTAAAGCCTCGACTCCAACTTAGCCGCTCAGAATAGAAAACTGCAACTAAACGAGCTCGATGAATGGCGTGCGAACGCTTACGAGAGCAATAAATTCTATAAGGAGCGCTCTAAGTTATATCACGATCGAAAAATCAAGTCCCAAAAATTATTTTCTCCGGGCGATCTTGTCCTTCTTTACAATTCACGTCTTAGGCTTTTTCCAGGTAAATTAAAATCTAGATGGTCCGGTCCCTTCCTAGTTGAAGAAGTTTTTCCTTATGGAACCGTGCTCATCTCCCACCCGGACAAATGCTCTTTTAAAGTAAACGGTCATCGGTTAAAGTCTTACATCGCGGGCGACCCAGTGATCGGTTTTAGCGAAACCATAACTTTCCTCCACATTATAAACCCGCCAAAATAGTCAAGCTACACGACTATAAACAAAGCGCTCCTGGGAGGCACCCCTCGCTTATCTTTTTCTCCATTTCCTTATTACGTTTGCTGCTTTTTCTAATAAACGCAGGGTTTCTGATCGGCCTCCCCCTCCGCATTTCAGGGAAGCTTCTACCCCCTTCCCTTTCTTTTCTTTGTACATATTGTTTTTCCATTCTGTTCCGCATACTTACGATACAACATTGGGGACAATGTTGGACTTAAGTATGGGGGTATTTTCGTGCTTTACTTTCTGCACTTCAATTTTTCTGCATTTCAAAAAAAAAAAATATATATATACAAAAAAATACATATAACAAAAAAAAAATTTAAAAAAACATCTTAAAATGAAACAAAAAATTTTTTAAAATGAAAAAAAAAACAACAAAAAAAATTTTAAATGAAAAAAAACAAAAATCCAAAAAATTTGTTTCTTGTTTTGTTCTCTTTCTGTTTTCCAAAAACTCAAAAAACAAAACAAAAAAAATTATTTTGTTTAGTTTCACTTTGTATATATTTTTTGTTTTTTTCTCTCTCCCCCTTCCTCATTCTTGTACAAACCTTTTTCCTTTTCTCCCCTATTTTTGTACATATTATGAAAATTCTCTTAAAAATACAAAAAAAAGATAATAGTTCAAAAAAGTTTTTCAAAAATAATTTGTTTCTTGTTTTGTTCTCTTTCTCTTTTCCAAAAACTCAAAAAAACAAAACAAAAAAATTATTTTGTTTAGTTTCACTTTGTATATATTTTTTGTTTTTTTTCTCTCTCCCCCTTCCTCATTCTTGTACAAACCTTTTTCCTTTTCTCCCCTATTTTTGTACATATTATGAAAATTCTCTTAAAAAATACAAAAAAAAAGATAATAGTTCAAAAAAAATTTTCAAAAAAATTAAAAAAAAAAAAAAAAAAAGGATAATAAATGAAAAACAAACAAAAAAATGATAACAAAAACTATAAAAATCAAAAAAATGTTTTGAAATAAATAAATTAAATATTCCATACTTAACTTTTCTGCTATCCAAAAATTCTGTTCTGAGTTTATTTATATGTGAATACTATTAATTCTCTGTTTGCTACCCGTTTGTTAATTATTGATTGAAACATTTAAATAGTCGGGGTTAAGTTTTAAAGAATTCTTTATGCTTTGTTAAAACTAGCGGACTCGTTTTAGGCACTACTTCTAATTTTTCATTAATAGGAGCACGTATATTATGTTAGGAAATAACGACTATAGAATTCAATTATACTTACTTTTAGCTTTCTGAAAAAAATTGGAACGTACAAATTATTAAGGTTGCTCTCAAAAATTTTTAGGATTACAATCTAGTTTTCCTTTCTCCCCTTACTTTTCATGACCTACTTGGCATGAAAAATTTTTATCCTTAAAAGATCTTATGTCAATGGCAACAAGATTTCGTTCCGTAAACATAGGCACCCAATAATTTTAAAAGATTATATAGGGAGTAAGAGGATAAAATTCATTACTCCTACAAATATACATTGGGTTATTTTTCTTATGAAGTTGAAAAACAAAAATCATATTAGGAAAATAAGATTTCATTTTCCTAATAATCCAAAAGAAGAAAAGCATGGAGGTTCGAGAAAAAATTACCTCACCTCAAATATCAAAACCCTCTTCATAAACCCACTTCCCCCTTAGCCAATTACACGACTCTAGAATTAATTCAAAAATCTTTTTGAGAGCATAATTAGTAAATTGTATTATTTCCGGTAGCACTCGTATAAGCTAGAGTTCTTATAATTCCAAACTATTTTCGTTAATCTAACCATTACAAATGTTGCCTTCTATTTGATTACATCAAGAAGTCTTTTGGCCAAAACTTTTGCGCTATTTAAATCATCTACATAATTTTAGGACTTAACTCTTACACCCCGTATATTTATTTCGATCTCTCTTATAATTGATTAAGCGATAGCCAAAACTTAGAGTTTTTTTTTATTCCTTATAGATTCACCTCAAACTTTTGCTCTGGAATAGCAAAAGCCTAAGTATGGGGGTATTTGATGAACTGTAAATATGCGTATTTTTATGCACATTAATTTAGTCATTTTCATTTATTTTCGTCGTTTTTACTTATTTTTGTTCAATAAAATGTTCCTATTCTTGTAAATTTTCTCCTAACTTGTTTTATTTTATTTTGCAGAAAAATTCCAAAATCTGCCAAAATTTGGGAAGTACACGCCCGTGACACATGGGTCACGCCCGTGACCGAGCCGTGACTGTGCATTTCCCGTGAAATTACAAAATTTCTGAAGTTAAAGCTTGACACGCCTGGCGACACGCCCGTGTCACCCGACACGGGGCGTGACCCAAGCCCGTGTCCTTTCCTCTCGACGAATTCCTCTCGACGATCGTCGAGTGTCGACACCAACAGTCACGCCCAGTGTCACGCCCGTGACCAAGGGCGTGACCCAATTTCAGCTCAACAATTTCGACTCGACACTTTCCGCTCGACGTTCGTCGAGTGTCGACCCCAACTGTCACGCCCATAGTCACGCCCGTGACATGGGGCGTGACCTTTCCAGCTGGCCCGACAAGATGCTGCCAAGGACATTTGACGCAACCCGCGCCCGGTTCTACCTCCCCGACACGCCCATAGTCACGCCCGTGACCTAGGGCGTGACTGCTGCGAACTCAGCCCGAAGTCAACTTTGCTGTCCAATCGCCGGCCGCCTTCATGAATAGTACTGTCACGCCCCCCCTACAGGCCCGTGACCGACGACGTGTACTTAGAAATGTTTTCCTATAAATAGCCCAGTTCTGTAAGGTCCAAGGGTTCAGATTTTTGGGCCAATTTAGTGTCTTTTTGTGGGCTGCATCCGTGATTTTCAAGGCTATGTAAGGAGATTTCTCCCTTTTTTATTTCATTTCTTGTTTTGCTTTAGTTTTAGCACTTGTAATAGCTTGTAATAGTTTCATTTTGATCAAATAAAATGTTAAATTTTCTCTTCATATATGGCTTTGGAATGAACACTTGTGCCCACCTTTCCTTCTCCTTTTTATTCTAGTTTCATCTTTGTTCTTCATTTATGAAGTGTGTGTGTGTGTATGAGTGTAACATGCTTAATATTCATGTTTTTAACTTGTTTTCATGCTTAGGAATGTTAGGTTTTCCCCTTTTTCTCCTTGTCTTTTTCTTGAAAGTAATAGGATTTCATTCTTATGAATTCATAAATGAGGTTTGAAAAGTGATTTTGTTCTTTTTGTTTTACTTAGTTTTTCTTTTAGGGTTGTAAAACATCATTTGATCTTTTCATTTTCTTTTCACCTTTTTTATCACTTTTATAAATTCTTAAGAATGAAAAAGTCTTAATTTTAATTTTTGAGCACCTTCGATTTTGACTTTATTTTTGTAAAACTTTTTGCTCATTCTCTTTTTGTTTGTTCTTTTTATGTGTTTTGGGTAAGTTTTAGGAGTAGAAATCTTGTTATTTTAATTTTTAGGTAACTTTAATTTTTCTTTGTTATTAGTGTGTGTGTGAGTGTATGAGAATAAACTTTCTTTTGTTCTTCTTAAATTTTCATGTTGAGTGTGTGAGTGTAGGTGTATAATTTTTATGCTTTGATTTAAATTATGTAGAGTGTGTGAGTGTAGGTGTATAATTTTCATGCTTTGTTTTAATGCTTTCTTTTAATGCTTTGTTCAATTTTGTAGAGTGTGTGAGTGTAGGTGTTAGCTTTATCGCTTTCTTGAATTTCATATGGAGTGTGTGTGTTCGTGTGCATTTATTTCCGCCTACTCGTTAAGAGTTAAATGGCGCATCGTTTTCATTTTCAGTCCTACTCGTTCGAGTAGGACTTGTAATTTTTCTTTCTTTATTTTTCCGCCTACTCACTTGAGTTTAAATGGCCGGACCTTATTTCAGTTCTACTCGTTTGAGTAGGACTTGCAATTTTACTTTCTTTATTTTTTTCCGCCTACTCACTTGAGTTAAATGGCCGGACTATTTAGCCCTGTAATCGCATTTATTTTCTCCTACTCATTTGAGTAGGACTCGCTTTCTTTTCAGTCCTACTCGTTTGAGTAGGACTTGCAATTTTCAGCCTTTATTTACCGCCCCCACTCGTTTGAGTGGGACTCGCAAATTTTAATTATGCAAATTTCATTCATGTGTAACTTAGTTTTTGTTTAATTAATAATTTGGAGTGTGCGTGAGTTCTCGTTTAGTTAACTTTTTAGCTTTCTAAATGTTGTTATTTCTCTTTTGTCCCTTTCTTATAAACGTTTAGTGTTTAATTTCGAACTCGCGCCTCACTAAATTATAAGCCGTCCCCATACCGATGTGTGGCTAATCGCTATTAGCCTCGGCATCGAAGAGTATTGGGACATTTAAAATGATTTATAATAATTAAAGTTCTTTATTTTCATTTTAATTTAAGCACTTAGGGTTTACCCCGGGTTTACGACGCGTAGGACCACATAATCGATGTGTGGTCCCTATTTCCGTAGTCCATATGCTAGCTAGCCGAGAGGCCGTGCATATGGACCGATCACCCCTGGGTAAATAGAGTTGCGTGCATACCCTCGAGAGAGGACTAGCGTAATTCTACCGGATTGGGTCCCCCACCCAATAGCGGGGTTCTTAGCGTAAAGCGGGCGTTAAGAGGAATCCTTCGTCGGACTAACGTTCGGTCGAATAGTCTTAACGTTTAGGTGAGCGATATCCCTATAGCTAGGTGAGCTCACATTTGTGGAACCTCCACGGCCAAGTTGCCTTATTATTAATTTGAAAACTAAGTCTTTTTATTATTAAAAATTGTTTTAGTCTTAATCCGATTCGATGCCGAGCGTTAACCCTTCATCGAATATTGTCTAAATCGTTTCTTCGCTCCTTTGCTTTTCGCCTTTTATTAAGTAAAAAAATCCACCTTTTTTTCAGTAAAATAATAGTCCTCCCGGAGGAGTAAGAATAGTCAACGCGACCCCGAGAACAATACGACCTCGGTATTCCCCCGAATATCGAGTACTACTTGCGATAGGTGCACTTGCCTACCCGAGCAAGCCCACGGCGATCGACTCACCGAACCAACCACAGTAAGAGTCTGTTCGCGGGCCCACCAGCTAGCTCAGCGAACTTGAACACACTTAGGGGAGCTACACTGAAATAAAAGAGAGGATTGGTCATGGGTAGGAATCAATAAAATTAAGTGTCTTGCGAAAGGGAACTTTGGGCGTAATCCCATCGTAGTTCCTAGTGCCTTCGAGAGCCCTTCATTGGGAATACCTCGGGCATTCCTGGGCTAACGTAAACTTTAGGGATAATATGGACAAGAGTAACCTCAATAATACCTCCACCTTGCACTCACAATTGTACACATGGTGAGACAAATTGGTAATGAATGGATAGCATAGACCCATGGTCGATGGTCTTACTGGTAGAGTTAAAGGGACTTGGAACTGTTTTGGTAGTCCGAGGAGCTGTATGCTCGAGGGCTAGTTTTTAGACTTGATGGTTTGGTGAGCTGGGGGCTCGGAGATTTAGGTAAGGTATAATATACAAGCTTGCATGTGCATAACAGTGGTGGGTCCTCGATATTGGACGAATGATCACACCTTCGTAGGTACGTTGACTCGGGGAGACTAGCTGGTTTGCTAGGAATAGTACGGAAATATACGAGAGGGGCTAGGCTGGGTAGTGTGATTACCAGTCTAGGAGTGGAGAGGCCCAACCCACTGTCTCCGTTGGCCACAACGAGAGGCTCCTGAGAGTTTAGCTAACTCCAAACTGGGGAACTAAAGGTCTGTGCGCATAGAGTCGTGTGTGTGTGTGTGTGTTGCACTTGCAAGTTCATACCCTAGCATACTTGCATGTCATAGCATAGTCATTGAATTTAACCCCTAACAACTAACATATAAATTGGTATGGGATAGTTTATACGATAGGCCCTGCAGAACGACCCCTTGGTCTATAGGGGTAATACCTATAAATCAATGGTTACTGAATTACTATTTGTACAGTTCTTACTTTCAGTTCTTCATGCTTACCTTACCACTCTGCATTACCATTTATTGATTAACTCATGCAGCATTTTTAATGTTATAACACTCCTGTTAGGATAGTTGTCATCTTCTAGATCACGCCCTGCTATTTGGTCCTCATTTTCACTTCCTTCCGCCCGGTGCCTAGGAGCCACTAGTAGAGGGGTGGGGGGTTGTTGACTGAGTCTAGTTTGACTGACGGTCATTTGACCACCACATTTTAGGCACTCTAGATGGGAGACAGGGAGCAGCCGCAGGAGACGCAGCACCAGCGGAGTACGGTGCAGATGGATACAGGCCAGTGTAGTTAGGGTGGATAGGCATCCAGATCCGTGAGTGGAGCTGAGTACTTGTAGTTTTACTTTTATGAGTGGCCTTTAGTGAGGTCATTATGTACCAGGCATAAGTCCGTATATCATGGTGTGGACTCTTTATTTGTTATGTGATTTCCTCTTTTTATGTTGTGGACTTGATTGTTTTAGCATTTTCAATCGTTAAATATTCTCTCTTGTTGATCAAAAAGTCTGGCAGAATCGGCGTTTTGTAGTGGCGGCCTTCCCGAGAGTCGGGGCCACAGCAAAACGGCGGTTCTGGGCATAAGACCCCGGTGGTTGTTGCAAAAAAAGGGGGTATTACAACTGGTATCAAAGCAAACCTCGATCCAAGAGAATGTAGTCCACAAAACATGGGCTACCCCGCGCTGGCTTAGTTTGAGGGCAAACTAGCAGCTGAAGCAATGATGTGCCCATGGGAGGAATCATGTGTAATGGTTCTAATAACAAGAGTTTTAGAGCAATTTACTAAACTTAAGACCGTCTTTTTGTATGGTGCGACGAAACCTCCCCTGCCGCAGGAGACACCTCCGGTCCCGAATGTGATTCCACACCCGCCGGCTCCGACCCCATTGCAGCAGACGGAGCTGGGACAAACCTTAACGGTTATCTTGGAGGCCTTTAGGTCACAGCAGGCTCCGGCTCCTCAGCCGAACCCCGGAGCGAACTGGTTGAGTGCATTCTGGGGCCTTGCCCCACCATCATACATGGGGATGGAAACGGCAGTGCGCACGGAGGAGTGGCTAGACATTATGTATGAGATGTTGGCGGGAATACAATGCAAGGTGGACCTCGCAGTATCTTTGGTGGTTTCTTGTCTGGAGTCGCATGCGAATAGGTGGTGGAAGTCGGTGATAGACACCACTTATGCGGGAGTGGAGATCGCGGACATTACTTGGGAGGAGTGTAGGGCGGCACTACTGGAGCATTTTGTGTCGCAGTTGAAGCAAGGAAACAGGACAGTTCTGGAATATCACCGGGAGTTTAGTCATTTGGCCCGGTTTGTGGATTCTTACAAGCTGGATGACGTGGGTTACACCAAGAGGTTCTACAAGGGCCTCCGTGATGACCTGAGGCAGTCCTTCTTATTCTTGTCTGATGGTACCATAGGCAGGATCTTGGAGATGGCCAAGAAGCTGGAAGCGGACCATCTTGTAGTCTGAGGTAGGATGAGACATGGGGATGATGCAGTGCTAGGAGGGAGAAGGGACCCGCAGAGAGGCCGGGTCATGGGAGAGAGAAGGAATGGGGATCAACCCCGTCAGGAGGAATGGCAGGAGCCAAGGGATCAGGCAGTGCTGGCTTCGCAGCCGCTACAGATGAGAGAGGTGCCCAGGTTAGGGCAAGGACCACCTACACCACAAATGTGCTATCACAGCCATCAGCTAGGGCACATTTGGATTAATTTCCCTACGAGAAATGGGGACACTCCTGTTGCATGGGGTGGCCCACCGGCTCACCAGATGGGAGGTCGTGGACGTGGTCGCGGACGCAGATTTCAGTGTGGTGAACACAGGCAGGATGGGGAGCAGATCTACGCTCTGGACTTAGCGCAGCCCCGGAACCCGAACAGGGTTATTGCAGGTATGAGAGTAATTTTAAGTATTGGTAGAACAACTACACAACCTAGGTTAGAAAACTTTAGACCTAAGCTGTTTTTCCTTTAACTAATTCGGGAATCATGATGGTGTGCGGCAAACCTACCCATACCCTGTTCGACACAGGGGCATCACATAACTTTATGTCAGAGTATTTCATCAAGGATCTGGGCCAGATTCGATATTATATGGGAGATGCCAGGAGGGTCCATCTCCCCAATGGGATGGAGATTTAGTCCAGAGAGAAGTGCTTCCTGAAGGTTACCATAGACGTGTTGACACTCGAGGCCCCGACGACGATCCTGAGAATGCCGGACTTCGACCTTGTCTTGGGCATGACATGGCTGGTCTAGAACCATGCCCAGATTGACTGCCCGGCGAGGAGGATCATGCTGAGATACAGCGATACTTATACGACATTCGAAGGTACTACTCCAGTTTCCCGCCGCCTCCTTTCATCTATTCAGGCCGTCAAGGCCCACCTGTAGGGAGACAAGGTATATTAGGTGCTGTTCGAGATGACTGAGGATAAGGACCTGATTGTTAGCATTCCGGTGGTCTGTTACTATGCCGATGTATTTTCAGAGAAGCTGCTAGGACTGCCCCCGCATAGGGAGAAGGACTTTTAGATTCAGTTGGTGCTAGGGGCTAAGCTGGTATCCAAGGCCCCTTATCGAATGGCCCCAAGGGAGCTGGCAGAATTTCGGACACAGTTGCAGGAGCTAGTGGAAGCAGGATTCATCAGACCAAGTTCCTCATCATGGGGAGCTCTGTCTTATTCGTGAAGAAGAAGGATAAGACACTTCGACTGTGCATTGACTATAGAGCACTGAACAGGATGACTGTCCGGAATACCTACCCACTCCAAAGGATAGATGAGTTGTTCGATCAGCTAAAGGGAGCCCATTTTTTCTCAAAGATGGACTTGAGGTCAGGCTACTAGAAGCTGCGGATCCAGGAGGAAGATATCCCGAAGATGGCCTTCAGTAGCAGATATGGCATGCATGAGTTCACCGTGATGCCCTTCGGGCTCACGAATGCTCCATCGGCATTTATGATACTCATGAATCGGGTCTTCGAGACTTATTTGTATGTGTTTGTCATAGTATTCATAGACGATATCCTTATCTACTCTAGGACGGAGGAGGACCATACACGGCATCTAGCACTGACTTTGGAGAGATTGCGGGAGCATCGCCTCTATGCGAAGTTCAGCAAGTGTCAGTTCTGGTTGAAGGAGGTGGCTTTCCTGTGCCACATTATCAGCGGAGTCGGGTTAGCGGTGGACCCTGCAAAGGTTCAACCAGTCAGGGATTGGCCACCACTGAAGACGGACATGGACGTGCGGAGTTTGCTGGGGCTTGTCGGTTATTATCAGAAATTTATGGAGGGGTTTTCTCGGATCGACCTTCCACTCACTTCGTTGACGAAGAAGGACGTGCCCTTTGTATGAACGCCACAGTATGAGGCAACCTTCCAGGAGCTCAAGAACCGACTTATCTCAGCCCCTATCCTGACCCTTCCATTTGGGAAGGAAGGATTCCAGGTGTACACCGACGCATCATATCAGGGGATGGGCGCGGTGCTGATGCAGAACGGGCATGTCATAGCGTACGCCTCCCGCCAACTGAAGACCCATGAGAAGAACTATCCAGTACATGACCTGGAGATGGGAGAAGTTGTGTTTGCACTGAAGATATGACGACACTACCTCTACGGAGTCCGCTGTGATATATACTCAGATCATAAGAACCTTAAGTACGTGGACACGCACAAGGAACTCAATATCAGGCAGAGGATGTGGGTGGAGTTTTTGTCGGACTATCAGTACGAGATGCACTACCACCCGAGGAAGGTGAACGTGGTAGCGGATGCATTGAGCAGGAGAGCCGCCACAGCGGGAGCAGAGTCTCAGTTGATGTCTATGGAGCTGCTACAGAGTATGGAGGACATGCATATTACCTTGGTGTCGTCTGACGACCCCGAGCTCTATGTAGAGTACTTGACCGCGATGGGCGTCACCAATGACATTAGAGACCTAGTCAGAAAAGGACAGAGGCAGGATGCCAAACAAGAGCCCATTTTCCAATCCTTGAGGCAGGCACTGCAGGAGACTACACACTAAGGGATGGCCTGGTGTGTTTCAGAGGACGGGTTTTTATACCGGAGGGAGGCCAGATCCGGGAGGAGATTATGATGGAGGCGGACTGCAGCCGGTATTCGGTGCACCAGGGAATCACGAAGACGACAGCGGATTTGAAGAAGACGGTGTATTGGCCGGGCATGAAGAAGGATATCACCTACTTCGTGACTCATTGTGGACATGTCAGCTAGTGAAGGCAGAGTGCAGGAACCCCGCAGGATTGTTGCAGCTACTTCTGGTGGCAGCGTGGAAATTCGACGACACAGCCACGGATTTCATACATGGGCTTCCCCGATCTCGGACGGGGAATGACTCGATCTGGGTGATCGTCAATCGGCTGACAAAGGTGGCTCGATTCATACCGATCAGAAGGATGACTCAGTCGGAGTGTTGGTGCGGAAGTTTGTGGAGCAGTTCATTCGCTACCATGGCATGCCCAGGTCAATAGTGTTAGATCGTGTTGGGAGATTTACGTGCAGGGAGTGGAGGTCAGTGCAGGCATATTTGGGCACCCGCCTGACTGTCAGCACAACCTTCCACCCTCAGACGGACGGGCAGACAGAGCAGACCAATCGGACATTGGAAGATCTGCTATGACTGTGCATTATAAACTGAGGAGAGCAAAGGGAGAAGATGCTACCACTAGTAGGGTTCTCATATAACAAAAACCATCAGTCCAGTATAAGCATGGCTCCATACGAGGCCTTGTATGGACGTAGGTGCAGGACACCGTTGTCATGGATACAGGATGAAGACCCAAAGGTCCTGGGCTCGGAATTTGTGGAGGACACCGAGGCCCAGGTGAGACTGATACGGGACTGGATGTTGGCGGCGCAGAGCAGACATGCCAAATATTACGATGCACGGCATCGACAGGTGGAGTTTTAGGTAGGAGGCAGAGTGTTTTTGAAGATATGGCCGATGCATGGAGTCTCTCGAGTTCGCGGATGGAGGAAGAAACTCAGCCCGAGATACATAGGGCCCTACAGGATCCTGGAGCGGATCGGCCCCTTAGCATACAGGCTGGAGCTGCCGCCAGAGTTGGAAGGCTTGCACGATGTTTTCCATGTCTACTCCCTCAGGAGGGCCCTATTACATCCAGAGCAGCAGATAGACACCACGGATGTGCCGGTAGCATCTGATCGATCAGTGCACATGGAGCCGGTCTGGATTGACGACGCGGATTTGCGTGTCTTGCGCCGCAAGAAGGTACCGCTGGTCAAGGTCCTTTGGAGAAATCACAGCCAGGAGGAGCAAACTTGGGAGCCACGGGACTTGATGCAGCAGAGGTAACCGGAGCTCTTCGCCTCAAGTAAAATTTTTTTTTAGTTAAATATTGGGATGTTATAATTAATACTCTGGTAGAACACCGTAGGGCTAACCTTTATTTCGGGGACGAAATTTTTTTATTATGTGTTGGGATTTATAACATCCCATTTCCGACTAGACCCCCAAGAGTGGTTTTAGTCATGACAAAACCCTAGGAATCCCATGGGACCAAGTGAACAAGTCCAAGGTGAAAATCACCTTGGTCTGCCTATAGCTCAGCCTTATATCAGCAAGGGGAGAACTGAACCATCAGATCCCATAGGAAGAAATAAACATCCACACAAATTACCTGAAAACAGCTCTTATGGGTCTGACATGCCCGTGTCGGCCTAGACACGCCCGTGTCGGCCTAGACACGCCCATGTCGGCCTAGACACGCCCGTGTCGCCAGGCGTGTCCTCAGCTCGACGATCGTCGAGCTCATTTCATCAAACAGAACGGAACATGCCAACCCAACATGCCTGTGTCGGATGATACACGCCCGTGTCACAGCCGTGCCTCCCAAAATTCGGCCATGGTGAGTAGGAGAGAGAAAGCTCCATTTTTCCCCCAAAGTGGAGGAGAGAGAAAGTGGTCATTCATGGCCATTAAGGTGATACACCCCTCGGTATCCCTCCATTATGCTCTCACTCATCTTACCTGATCAATTAGAGGGGATTCCATCAGTTTCCAGAGACATTTAATGAAGGGGGGATGCATAGGGTCAGCCATGGGAGGGGAGGTGAAGAGGTCAACCATGGCCAAGAGAATTAAAGCCCCCACACCCCCAACCGACCCCTCCATCATATTTAGAGACCTCGGAGGAGTAGATTTTCCCATTTTCCTAAACGCCTAGAGCTCTCGGAGGAGGAAAAGCCATGGCACCGAAAGCTTTGAGGAGGAGCAATGGCGGTCGGCGACTGGAGCAAGGAAACGCTCCAAATGAGGTCCAATCCTCTTCCTCTCTGTATGTGCTAGATCTAGATCGGTTTAGGTAGAGAAATCAGCTCAATTGAGCCTGAATGGGAGCATGTATTTTCGTATTTTTCATGGAAAAATGGCGGTGTGAGTTCGCCGGAAACCACCGCCTCCGGCGGCATGGTCGCCGCCAAACGCTAGCCACCACCTCAATGGAGGTGGTGGTGGTGGTGGCCGGCCAGGGAGGTTGTCGGGGTGGCTGGAAAGTGGACTGGAAGAAGCTCCAGGTCGGGCCAATCTCGTCCCTTGGCTGGAGGTTGAGGATGAGCGGATGCCATCCGTTTTGATCAAGATATTTTAAATGATATTAATGTTATTCAATTTTCTGGGAGTTAATAGATGTAGATGGTTTTAATTATTAAAAATACCTCGATGCCTCTACTATAAAAGTGGCCAACATGAAATTTGTAGTGCTTGAAGTCTAATGTATTTTAAAATTTATTTGAACCAATTTGGATCCCCGGTGTGACCACAGCACTCGTTTTGTTGCAACCTATACATAGGCATGACCAGACATTAGAATGGATGCCCACTCCAAACCAGACCTCCAAAAGACTTGAAATATGGGGTATGGGCTACTCTTATATATATCTAGGGCTTATCCAAAAATCAGAATTTTTGGAGAAAAGTTTTCCAAAGGTTTTAGAAAAATTTAATAATCCATGAATAAATTAATTAGTTGTCCTAAACATCTCAAAACTCCCCAAATTTGGGTGGGTGGTCTTAGAGGGCATGCTAAGGCTCTGGTTAAAATTTCACATTATTTGGAGACGTTTTGCTTAGGTATTGATCCAACCCTAGGTATACCCTTATAGGGTTATTTAGGTCAAGGAGCTATTTTTGATGTTTGGTTGGTCAAATCACCTCAACAGAGGCTGATATTTTGGCAACTGATCTTATATAACATGTAACACCTTCAATGAGATTTGGGTGGTTTTGGGTAGGGTAGCCCTAGAACCCTAGGGTAGGCCCCTTTTATGGAGATTTTTAGGGTTTGAAGGTGATGGGGTCAAATGACCTTAGAATGACTTAAGACTTGGTGGAAGGGATCATAGGGTGGCTATGGTCCTCTGGTTGAAGTTTTATTGAATTTGGAAGCATTTAACCCCCCTCAAATCCATACCCTAGTCTAGGGCACAAAACCCAATATTTGGGTTTAGGCAATTAAACACCTCACAATAACTTGAAACTTGGGCATGGTATTTCTCCGATAAAAAGATCTCTAAAATAAGTTTGGTGGAATTTTTGGACTAATAAAATTAGTACTTCCTTTATAACCCTAGCTGTGTCCTTAAGATTATTTTGCTTGCTATGATATTTATGTCCACTGAAAAGGTTTGAAATTTAGTATTTGGAAGTTTTGCATCATGTTAGTCCCCTCTGTATTTTCATTGAAATTTTTATATGATTATTTTAAGTACTTGTTTTATAAATTATTAATTGTGGATTTCAGATCAAAAATAGATTTGGAGCACAATATTGCTATGAAAATTATGAAACTTTGTCAGCGAGTGTTCTATGTCAATATGTAGGCTCTGGAAGTTTCTCATAATTTTTAGGTGATTAGAAACAGTACTTGCTTCACAAGGTTATAAATTTGGGAGATTACTTTTAATTAGATTCAGAGCACCTCATTTATTGGAAAAATTATAAAACTTGTTTAGGGATAGTTTTAGATCATCATCTATCTCCTGGAATTTTGTTATAATTATTAGTTGAATGTTTACAGTACTTGCTTCAATAACCAATGGTTATGGAGTTATTGAATGAAAATTAAATTAAGGGTTAATGTTCACTAGAAAAATTGGGAGAGAACCTCCCGGGTGTTTTTAGTCCATGATGGTCTTACTGAATTTTTATCATAATTTTTAGAACAATATTGCTGGCCTTTGCTCCTTAAAATGGTATTATCGACTTTATGTTCTAAATTCTGGATTTGGGGCCTAAACAATTCTGAAAATTCTTAGACCTTGGATTTGTTGTAGAAATGTTACCTAGTATTTATTATGATTTTGTGGTGGTATGTTACTGATTTAAAAGTGCATTTCATGTTCAAAGTAGGGCATCCGAAGTCTTAGGGTAATTAGAATGAATGCCCAATTAATTAGGAAGATTATGAAACTCTGGAGTTAGTCTAAATAGGTCATGGTAGACTCCAAGTAATTGTTTTGGTTTTGTTGGATGAGTAAATGGAGTACCCCTTAGTGGGAGAATCATGTAACTTAGCATGGTCTGCATATAGTACATAGAATTAAAATAGGCTAGCTCGGAGAACTTGAACACACTTAGGGGACCCACACTGAAATAAAAGAGAGGATTGGTCAAGGGTAGGAATCAATAATATTAAGTTCCTTGCGAAAGGGAACTTTGGGCGTAATCTCATCATAGTTCCCAGTACCTTCGATAGCCCTTCATGGGGAATACCTTAGGTAGTCCTGGGTTAACGTAAACTTTAGGGATAATATGGACAAGAGTAACCTCAATAATACCTCCACCTTTCACTCACACTTGTACACGTGGTGAGACAAATTGGTAATGAATGGATAGAATAGACCCATGGTAGATCGGCTTACTGGTAGAGTTAAAGGGACTTGGAACTGTTTTGGTAGTCTGGGGAGCTGTATGCTCGAGGGCTAGTTTTTAGACTTGATGGTTTGTTGAGTTGGGGGCTCGGAGATTTAGGTAAGGTATAATATACAAGCTTGCATGTGCATAACAGTGGTGGGTCCTCGGAATTGGACGAACGATCACACTGTCGTCGGTACGCTAACTCAGGGAGACTAGCAGGTTTGCTAGGAATAGTACGGAAATGTACGAGAGGGGCTAGGCTGGGTAGTGTGATTACCAGTCTAGGAGTGGAGTGGCCCAACCCACTATCTCTGTTGGCCACAACGAGAGGCTCCTGAGAGTTTAGCTAACTCCAAACTGGGGAACTAAAGGTCTGTGCGTATATAGTCATGTGTGTGTGTGTTGCACTTGTATGTTCATACCCTAGTATACTTGCATGTCATAGCATAGTCATTACATTTAACCCCTGACACCTAACATATAAATTGGTATCGGACATTTTATACGATAGGCCCTGCAGAACGACCCCTTGGACTATAGGGGTAATCTCTATATATCAATGGTTACTGAATTACTATTTGTACAGTTCTTACTTTCAGTTCTTCATACTTACCATGCCACTCTGCATTACCATTTATTGATTTACTCCTGCTGCACTTTTAATGTTATAACACTCATGTTAGGATAGTTGTCATCGGCTTGATCGCGCCCTACTATTTGGTCCTCCTTTTCACTTCCCTCCACCCGGTGGCTAGGAGCCATGGTTAGAGGGGTGGTGGATTGTTTACTGAGTCTAGTTTGACTGACGGTCGTGGGACCACCACATTTTAGGCACTCTGGATGGGTGATAGGGAGCAGCCGCAGGAGACGCTGCACCAGCGGTGTAACACCCAGAAATTTGAGAGAGGGTCGATTTGCGTTTCTGGCAAATTTTTGGTTTCTAGCAGGGGGCACACGGCCTGGGAAACGGGCGTGTCCCAGGACGTGTCAGGCTCCAGTCGACGTCTTGGTTGTGAAGTCGACGATTTTGAAGTCGACGATCATCGAGCAGAGAACACGGCCTGAGACACAGGCATGTCTCAGGGCGTGTCAGGGCCGTGTCGACGATCGGCCCGGGAGTCGATGATTTTCGCTCGACGATGTGTCGAGACAAGGCACACGGCCTAGGACACGGGCGTGTCCAAGGCCGTGTCAATTTCACTCGACGAGTGTCGAGTGTCGGGACAGGGGCACACGGCCTGTGACACGGGCGTGTCACAGCGCGTGTCCCGCTTGTTCGGCGATCTTCGCTCGACGAAACGTCGAGGCAGTGAACACGGCCTGGAGCCCAGGAGTGTTGAGGTCGATACGAGCAAGGACACGGGTGTGTCTAGTATCCGTGTAGTGCTCAGGTTGTTTTCGGTGCTGTGTCGAAGGAGGCACACGGCCGACCACACGGCCGTATCTGTCGGGACACGGGCATGTCAGTGAGAACACGGGTGTGTCGGATGCCCATGTACTGTTCCAGGCGCGTCGATTTGTGACGGCGAATGAGGCACACGGCCCTGGACACGGGCGTGTGCGAGGCCGTGTTCGGCCCAGGTGTCTTATTTTTTCAGTCGGATCGTGGCCATCCTTTCCCTGATTTTAGGATCTGATGGTTCAGGGCTGTTCTTGGGAAGTTAAGTCCGAGAATAGGGTTGTAAACCCTCATTATTCCTCAAGCATTTCTCTGACTCCATTCTAGAGAGAAGGGAGAGCAAGGAAGAAAGGGAAGGAGGGTTTGTTCTGTAGGAGAAGCTTCGGTGCTCCAAATCGCGAGCCGAGTCCAGATCCGTGGAGGTTAGATCGTTGCGAAGGTTTTCATCCGGCTATTTTGCCATGGCAAGGAAGATGAGTAGGAAGGTAACGACACTTCTCCTCTCGGTTTTAGGATGCGTGTATTTAGCATCATTTTTTTTTCTATTTTTGGGCACCAAACACTCAAATGAGAGGGGTTTTGGGTCGCCAAGGTTCAAGAGGAACCTCCGGGTCGATTGAGTCCGTCCCCGCCATGATTTGCATTAGAGATCCACTCCGTTAGTGGATTAGGCATGGTGGGTGAAGCAGTAGTCGCGACCGTTAGTCCGACTTGGTGATGTTGCATACGAACTTTAGGGATTCGTAGAGATTCCTTTGCGGCAAGATGTCGTTTATGATGTGGTGGTATTTTCCCCTTTTTCTCGAATGAGTACGTGTAGTCGGAACCGGACAAGATTAGCTCCTCGTGGCGGTAGATGGTTTCCTTGGTGGACAAGGTTAGCTCCACATGAGTTGGAGATGGTTTCCTTGGTGCGCGGGAACGCTGCAGTACAAATGAGGGAATATGGTGGAAATTGTCTTGGTTTGTGATGTGCCAAGGCGTGGCTATGTCTCCGTGGTCGGCTGGCTATCCCGTGACGTTCACGTCATGTGTGGAGAGTGTCTCGGCGAGACTAGTCCCCTTCTGTGAGACTGACGAGAATGTCAAGCATGGGGGCAAACCCGGGCAATGAGTCCATGAGTGGGTGGGGACCGGCAAGGCTTCTTAGAATCGGTCAGTTTGTGTTTGTTGGAATCCTGACATGAGACGTCAGAGCTTGTAGGCAAGCCCGGGTCTAAGACCTTGAGCGGGTGGGGCCTTTGCAAGAGTTCCATGTGGCGGCCTGTGCGCCATTTGGGGGGTGTTGAGACTATATTAGCCAGCAGGACACGTGTGTGTGGGACCGCATGTTTGGGCTTTCCCCATCGCATTCCAGGTCTGGGTGTTGACCCCGGTGGGCCCCCTTGTGTGGCGGAATATCCCCACGGTCCTGTGGTTGGGGTTAGTCCCACATCGCCTGCAGTAGGCGATCCTTTGTGTTCATGTACCCCCGTCCCCCCTTACCATCACCTCGGGGTTTTGGGAAGATGTGTGGTGACGGGTGGTTTCCACATGGTATCAGAGGCAGGTTGTCCTGCTGCGGAGGTGTGTTGAGACTATATTAGCCAGCAGGACACGTGTGTGTGGGATCGCATGTTTGGGCTTTCCCCATCGCGTTCCAGGTCTGGGTGTTGACCCCGGTGGGCCCCCTTGTGTGGCGGAATATCCCCGCGGTCCTGTGGTTGGGGTTAGTCCCACATCGCCTGCAGTAGGCGATCCTTTGTGTTCTTGTACCCCTGTCCCCCCTTACCATCACCTCGGGGTTTTGGGAAGATGTGTGGTGACGGGTTGTTTCCACATGGTATCAGAGCCAGGTTGTCCTGCTGCGGGGGTGTGTTGAGACTATATTAGCCAGCAGGACATGTGTGTGTGGGACCGCATGTTTGGGCTTTCCCCATCGCGTTCCAGGTCTGGGTGTTGACCCCGGTGGGCCCCCTTGTGTGGCGGAATATCCCTGCGGTCCTGTGGTTGGGGTTAGTCCCACATCGCCTGCAGTAGGCGATCCTTTGTGTTCATGTACCCCCGTCCCCCCTTACCATCACCTCGGGGTTTTGGGAAGATGTGTGGTGACGGGTGGTTTCCACATGGTATCAGAGGGAGGTTGTCCTGCTGCGGGGGTGTGTTGAGACTATATTAGCCAGCAGGACACGTGTGTGTGGGACCGCATGTTTGGGCTTTCCCCATCGCGTTCCAGGTCTGGGTGTTGACCCCGATGGGCCCCCTTGTGTGGCGGAATATCCCCGCGGTCCTGTGGTTGGGGTTAGTCCCACATCGCCTACAGTAGACGATCCTTTGTGTTCATGTACCCCCGTCCCCCCTTACCATCACCTCGGGGTTTACCATGTGGAAACCACCCATCACCACACATCTTCCCAAAACCCCGAGGTGATGGTAAGGGGGGACGGGGGTACATGAACACAAAGGATCGCCTACTGCAGGCGATGTGGGACTAACCCCAACCACAGGACCGCGGGGACATTCCGCCACACAAGGGGGCCCACCGGGGTCAACAACCAGACCTGGAACGCAATGGGGAAAGCCCAAGCATGCGGTCCCACACACACGTGTCCTGCTGGCTAATATAGTCTCAACACACCCCCGCAGCAGGACAACCTCCCTCTGATACCATGTGGAAACCACCCGTCACCACACATCTTCCCAAAACCCCGAGGTGATGGTAAGGGGGGACGGGGGTACATGAACACAAAGGATCGCCTACTGCAGGCGATGTGGGACTAACCCCAACCACAGGACCGCGGGGATATTCCGCCACACAAGGGGGCCCACCGGGGTCAACACCCAGACCTGGAACGCGATGGGGAAAGCCCAAACATGCGGTCCCACACACACGTGTCCTGCTGGCTAATATAGTCTCAACACACCCCCACAGCAGGACAACCTGCCTCTGATACCATGTGGAAACCACCCGTCACCACACATCTTCCCAAAACCCCGAGGTGATGGTAAGGCGGGACGGGGGTACATGAACACAAAGGATCGCCTACTGCAGTCGATGTGGGACTAACCCAAACCACAGGACCGCGGGGATATTCCGCCACATAAGGGGGCCCACCGGGGTCAACACCCAGACCTGGAACGCGATGGGGAAAGCCCAAACATGCGGTCCCACACACACGTGTCATGCTGGCTAATATAGTCTCAACACACCCCCGCAGCAGGACAACCTCGCTTTGATACCATGTGGAAACCACCCATCACCACACATCTTCCCAAAACCCCGAGGTGATGGTAAGGGGGGACGGGGGTACATGAACACAAAGGATCGCCTACTGCAGGCGATGTGGGACTAACCCCAACCATAGGACCGCGGGGATATTCCGCCACACAAGGGGGCCCACCGGGGTCAACACCCAGACCTGGAACGCGATGGGGAAAGCCCAAACATGCGATCCCACACACACGTGTCCTGCTGGCTAATATAGTCTCAACACACCCCCGCAGCAGGACAACCTGGCTCTGATACCATGTGGAAACCACCCGTCACCACACATCTTCCCAAAACCCCGAGGTGATGGTAAGGGGGGACGGGGGTACATGAACACAAAGGATCGCCTACTGCAGGCGATGTGGGACTAACCCCAACCACATGACCGCGGGGATATTCCGCCACACAAGGGGGCCCACCGAGGGTCAACACCCAGACCTGGAACGTGATGGGGAAAGCCCAAACATGCGGTCCCACACACACGTGTCCTGCTGGCTAATATAGTCTCAACAGGGGGAATGGTGTTACCCCTTTGATTGTGGCATTATGCCAATGGGGAATCAGTGAGTACCCATATGATGTGATGATGTGCTAGATGTATACGAGATAGGGTGCCTTGGGTGAAACCCGAGTTGTTGCATACATGATGCATAAGTAGGCCCTTTTTATTAAATGCTCAACCCGTAGAGAACATGTATGATGTATGTGACATTCAAGCCTGTTTCTGTAGTTGCTTTTTCTTGCTTATGATTACTGCATACGAAGTGCTAACTTGCAGGATGTAGGGGTACCCCGGGGTCCATTAGGGGCGGCCGGGAGGAGATGTGTTGTTACACAGTTTGAGGTCAGCCTTTGCTGACCCACGTTAATAATAAATTTTAAAGGGCAAGGATCACATGCAGGAGCTAGCTCACCGGCCAGAAAGGCCTAAGCCTCATGAAGTGCTTTTCTCTTTTGTAGCCGTACTTATGTGATGTTGTATGTTTGAGACTCATGTTGTCCGGCTTGCATGCCGAGGTACACTAGGTGTGTTATGCACTTTATTGACTGTTGTATTATTTAAATTTGGACACTTGATGTAAGGTCATAAGGCCATTGTTATTACTCTTCTTGTAGTGGATAACTTCTAGTCTTGTTTTTCTTTCCACTGTGTTGTGCAAGTGTTTTGAGTGTGGGTAGCTATATCAACTTTTAATACTAAAGCTGTGGTGTCCGTATGTTGTGGGGCCCCGGCCGGACAAATATTATACGGTCATTACAGGAGAGGTGTTACAATTTGGTATCAGAGCGAGGTTAGATTCAAGGTCAATGCGTAGAGAAGTTATCCATATAAGAGTAGCACGGGACCATGAGTGTCCTAAACAGCCGCCAGTTCATTGGACGCACTCCGTCAGTGGAGGAGTTTGGGGATGCTTTTCTTAAGAGGTACATTCCCGTTTCTACAGGGTTGGCCCTTCAGAGACAGTTTCTACATTTAATGCAGCAAGACAAGACGGTGGATGAGTATGTGCAGGAGTTCACCTGTTTGGGTCGTTACGCGGGAACGACGATGGCAGATGATGTAGAGAGGGATAACCTCTTCTACCAGGGGCTGAGGGAGAATCTGAGGCAACCCCTCATTTCCTTGAAGAGGGCTTGATTTAATGGACTAGTTGAGGCTGCCAGGATGTTGGAGAGTGATCTGGAGCGAACCCAACGTCGTAAGGGTTTTACTCCCAAGCAAGGGGAAGGGAATCCTTCCCAATCACATGGAAAGTCTGAAGGGAGTAGTTGGAGGAATAAGCCCCACACATCCAGGTCCGGTGAGAAGAGCAAGTGGACGCCTGGAGGTTCACACTCTAGGGGACCACCGATATGCTACAACTGCGGTAAGGTGGGGCACATAGCTCGTGTTTGTCCCCAAGGAGGAGCGGGGCAAGAGGCAAGGCAGGAGCAGACTATGCGCTCCGGCCCCAGTGCTGTAGAGAAAGGGAAGATGGCGGAGTCGAGCGCTTCTCAGTTCCAACCGGTGCAACCAAGGGCTTATAACCTTGGACAGCAAGAAGTGATCCGCCAAACTGATGTGGTGACAGGTATGAAGAAAATTTAAGTTTAAATTTTGTGCTTCATACTTTTAGACCCTTTTTGTGTGATGTCTATGTTGTAGGCTTCGTTTTAGTTTTCGGATACCCCGCTAGGGTATTGTTTGATACGGGAGCATCGCACTCTTTTCTTGCGGAGAGCTTCATCCAGAGAATAGGAGTTGAGTCTTTCTCGGCGGATGCGGAGTTGAAAGTGCGCATGCCCAATGGGTCATCCATGACCACCGGGGCCAGAGGGTGCACCTATTGGGTGCTGGACGGAGTTAACTTCGTTTTGGTAGCAGCGATTTTGCCATTGGTGGAGTTCGATGTCATTTTGGGCATGGACTGGCCTGCAGAGCAGCGCGCCAGTATTGTCTGCCTATCTAAGGTGGTGACCCTAAGGAGAAAAGGGCAGGCGGAAGTCAAATTTGAGGGCCTTTGTGGAGTGGCCTGTTCCCTTATTTCGGACATGCAGTTGATGCAGGCGGTTAACCAGGGTGGTGTAGCGCTTGTAGCGTTATTGGAGGTTCGTCTCTCCCAGATGTTTATTGAGGAAGTGCCCGTAGTGGCAGAGTTCAAGGATGTGTTTCCGGATGAACTCCCTGGAGCGCCTCCTCGGAGGGAGATTGACTTCTCGATCGAGTTAGTGCCGGAGGCTAGGCCGGTATCACGTCCTCCGTTTAGGATGGCACCAAAGGAGTTGGCTGAACATAAAGTACAGCTACAGGAACTATTGGAGCAAGGGTATATTAGACCCAGTTCTTCACCGTGGAGCGCGCCGGTGTTGTTTGTAAAGAAGAAAGACGGTAGCATGCGGCTATGCATAGACTACCGAGAGCTAAATAAACTGACCGTCAAGAATATGTATTCGATTCCTCGGATAGATGACTTGTTTGACCAGTTGGTGGGGTCGGTGGTGTACTCAAAATTGGACTTGAAGTCCGGCTATTATCAGCTACGAATCTGAGACGAGGACATTCCCAAGACTGCCTTTGGTACAAGGTATGGACACTTTGAGTTTACGGTGATGTCGTTCGGGCTGGCGAACGCACCATCTGTGTTCATGGATCTTATGAATCGAGTATTTCAGGAATACTTGGATTCTTTTGTGGTTGTCTTCATTGATGACATCTTGGTGTATTCCAAATCGGAAGTGGAGCATGAGACCCACTTGAGAGTGGTCTTGCAAGTGTTGAGGGAGAATCAGTTGTATGCAAAGTTCTCCAAGTGTGAGTTCTGGTTAGAGAAGGTGGCCTTTTTGGGCCACGTGATTAGTGGGGATGGGGTGGCAGTGGATCCAAAAAAAGTAGAAGCCATCAGAGATTGGCCGGTTAAGAGGACCGTGGCGGAGGTCCGAAGTTTTCTTGGACTAGCCGGGTATTACAGGAGGTTCGTGGAGAATTTTTCGCTGATAGCTCTACCCCTCACCTCACTCACTCGTAAAGATCATAAGTTTGTGTGGACTCAAGAGTGCAACCAAGCATTTGAGGCACTGAAGGAGAGACTGATGATGGCTCCATTCCTAAGTCTACCGCAAGGGACCGAGGGATTTCATATCTTCAGTGACGCATCGGGATGAGGTTTGGGTTGCGTTTTGGTGCAACATGGCAAGGTGATAGCTTTTGGGTCTATGCAACTGAAGCCTCACGAGAGGAATTACCCCATCCATGACTTGGAGTTGGCGGCGGTAATTTTCGCGTTGAAAATATGGTGGCATTATGTTTATGGTGCAAAGGTGGAGATCTTCACGGATCATAAAAGCCTGAAGTATCTCTTGGATCAAAAGGACTTGAACATGCGGCAACGCAGGTGGGTTGAGTTTTTTGGAGACTACGAGGTGGCGATTCAGTATACGCCAGGTAAATCCAATGTGGTGGCGGATGCTTTGAGTATAATGTACTCATGGCAAGGGAATTGGATTGAAGCTCATGATGAGCGGTTGGTACGGGAATGGGAGTCTCTTGGTTTGGAATGTGTTGCGAGAGGCGAGTCCGGCGTGGCTCGGTTGAACTGGATTGAAGTGCAGAATGACTTGTCCGATCGCATTCAGGAAGCGACTCGGTTGGATGTGGAGTTTCAACCTTTTGTGTTGGAGGCTCAAACGGGTGAGAGCAGCGCCTGGGAGATAGCTGATGGGATTCTGAGGAAGGACGGAAGGGTTTGTATACCGCAGTTCGGCAAACTCCGTGAGGAGTTGATGTTTGAGGCTAACTTCACAAAGTACTCCATTCACCCGGGCAGTACGAAGATGTACTTGGATATGAAGAAATCCTTTTGGTGGCTGGGGCTGAAGCGGAACGTAGCTTTGTATGTGAATCGTTGCCAAACTTGTGCCTTGGTGAAGGCCGAGTGTCAGAAGCCGGGAGGGTTCCTGAAGCCCCTTCCAATCCCTGAATGGAAATTTGATGACATCTCCATGGACTTTGTACATGGTTTTCCTAGATCGCAGCAGGGTAATGATGTAATTTGGGTGATCGTGGACCGCTTAATCAAGGTGGCCCACTTCATCCCAAATCGGAAAGAGGACAACGTGGAGAAGCTGGTGGAGTTGTATGTTCGCAACATTGTGCGACTGCATGGTATTCCGAAGAGTATAGTCAGCGATCGAGATGGACGGTTTACGTCCAAGGACTGGAGATTGTTTCAGAAGAGTTTGGGCACGAAGCTAAAGTTCAGTACGGCGTTCCATCCTCAAACTGACGGGCTAACCGAAAGGATAAACCGTACTATGGAGGATATGCTGAGAATGTGCATACTTGACTTTGGAAAGAGGTGGGAAGATCACCTCTTCATGGTGGAATTCGCGTACAATAATAGTTATCAAGCAAGTATAAAAATGGCGCCATACGAAGCTTTGTATGGGAGACGGTGTCGAACACCGATGTCTTGGGCAGAGGCGGGAGACACCAAAATTTTGGGAAAAGAGGTGGTAGTTGACTCTTGTGAGTTGGTTCAGACCATTCAAGAGCGTATGAAGGTGGCACAATGTAACGCCCCGAAACTCAAAGGAGCAAAGGGGGACGTTTTGGGCCAGTTTGGGTTCTGGCAGAAGGCACACGGCCTGGGACACGGTCGTGTCCCAGGGCGTGTCAAGCGTGTGTCGACACTTAGCCGCGAAGTCGTCGAGTTGTACTTGACGATTCGTCGAGAATGGGCACACGGCCTGCGACACGGGCGTGTCGCAGGGCGTGTCGACCCGTGTCGACACTTAGTCGTGAAGTCGTCGAGTTATACTCGACGATTCGTCGAGAATGGGCACACGGCCCGCGACACGGGCGTGTCGCCGGGCGTGTCGACCCGTGTCGACGATCGTCCCGGGGAATTCGTCGAGATTCGCTCGACGATCGTCGAGACAAGGCACACGGCCTAGGACACGGGCGTGTCCAAGGCCGTGTCATCGAGTCGTCGATCTCCACTCGACAAAATGTTGAGACCCTGTACACGGCCTGGGGCCCAGGCGTGTCACGGTGACATGGGCAAGGACACGGGCAAGTCCTAGGACCCGTGCAGTGCTCGGGTTGAAAACGGGGGAAAATCATGGGGTACACGGCCGGCTACACGGCCGTGTCAGCTGGAACACGGGCGTGTCAGCTCGAACACGGGCGTGTTCGATACCCGTGTGAGGGTCCAGGAGATTCGATTTTGACGGCGAATGCGGCACACGGCCCTGGACACGGGCGTGTGCCAGGCCGTGTTCGGCCCAGATTGGGCATTTCAGCCCCGAATCAAAGCCGTTCGTTTCCTTAGGTTGAGATCCGACGGCTGGGGGTTGTTCCTGAGAGGATATACCCGGGTTTTGACTTAGAAAATCCATCACTTTCTTCACTTGTTCTCTTTCTAAACCCTTGGAGAGAGGAGAGCTAAGGTAAGAAGAAGAAGAGCTAGATCCGCCATTGGAGGAGCTTCGGAGCTCCGAATCGCAAGCCGACTCCGGATCCACGGAGGCAACGCAAGTGCGGTGATTTCTATCCGATTACTTTTCGATGGCGCCAAAGAGGAACTCAAGGGTAACGATCCTCATCTTGAGCATGAATCGCTCCTTTTCTTAGCATAGGAAGCCCGCTCTCGCAAGTTTGCGGAGAGTTGGAGGCGTTCCTTCGGGTAGATATGTAAAGTCCCCGTTATTTAGAGTCCGTATGCGAGAACGGACGTAGGCATTTTGTGTGAAGCCTACCCGGACATGTTAGTCTGGATCGGTGATGTTGCATTGCATAAGGCCAGAGAAGACTCCGTGCTATTGGGTGTTTTTCGGGTTTTCTACGCGGTAGATTGCAGCAGGGAGCCTTGGGGACTAACCCAAAGGTGCACCCAAAAAACTTGGCGGATACGAGATCTTGCCAACTTGGTGGCCTGAGAGCCAACTCGAACATAACTGGGTTATGTGTCTTGCGGTAGAATGGGACTCGGTGGAAGTTTGACCCGCGCAAATGGCTTAAATTGTCGTTGCGATGTGAGCACGGGTTAGATGGAACCGTACCCGCTTTATGTCGTTCGGTTAGAGAGACCTAAGGTTACGTGGCACTCGCCGTTGGCATAGATGGGAGTCTTCGGCGGTCTATGGCTTTAATTGACGTAACCCATACCAGGAAGACAAATTGCTCATAGGAATGGCCGTCTAAGTGGCGGTGGTGAGTCTGGAATGTTAATGGCTTTAATTATCGTGACATCGACCGGTTCACCGAGAATGTGCCCTGAGTGCACGGGATGTGTGGCCGTACGAGCCAACGTCTGTGATGAAATGGCTATGGTTATATGCATTGCTCGCTTGTGCTAATGAAATGCAGGGAAGGAGCATCGCCGCCCCGAGTTGGGGGCGGGATCGTTATAATTTGGTCAGCATTGCTGACCGTTGCCTTGTTTGCCACCGTGCGGTGGTTTGTTGCTTGCAGGTGCAGCTGGACCAAGCGGTCAATAGCGGGCTAAAGCCCTTTTTGCGAAGCTGGCCCTCGAAGGCCCAAGTGGAAATGTTTTTTGTTTTATTCATGTATGACCGGCCTGCGTGCCGAGGTTTGTAAATCATGTATTATTCAAGTGAAACATTCTGTAAGGCCTTAAGGCCGATTTTGGGTATTTTGTATACATTCCTAATTTTGTACTAGTGGACATTCGTGCTCTAATGCTGGGTTCTTGTTTACAACTTATATAAACTGCTTCCGCTAGAATGCTCTGTGTAGGACGTTGAGATTGGTTGGATGGTTTCCATACGTAACCACCCGGTCTGTCTGTGGTATATGGCGTCGGGCCCCGGCCGGACCTACTGCTATATACTATGCGACGGATAGGGGGTGTTACAATTTGGTATCAGACTACTGGTTTTGGTCGGGCTTAAAGTGAATTCGTGGGCGAATTCTTTTTAAGGGGTGGTGAGCACATTGTGTGCGTCATCGTTATAATGGTAAAAGAACCCATGAATGTCCACTTAGGAATGAAAATACTCGTGTTTGAGGAACCTGCGTGTTCCTATAATTGCTGTTTGCAATGTTATGTGGTCGCTTAACGGTGTTTTGTACCACTATAGGTGACCAGAAGTGGTTTTGGGCCATCAGAACGCCGAGTTTCTGAGGCTAGCAGTGCACCGGATGTTGCTCCCGCAACACCTCTGTCGGCTGAGAATATACGATTGGTGGCTGAAGCGGTGTTGGCCGTGATTAATGCGCAGCCTGGAAGGCAAGCGCAGCAGCCCGCTCCCGTGATGGAGCAAGAACCTCTGCGAGAGGCTGAGCCGAGGAGGGTGGAGCAAGTGGTTTTGGAACCGGTAGTGCCAAGGAGGGCAACTGAGAGGCAGCTAAAGCATGTAATGAGCTTTAACCCTCCGTTATTCTCGGGGTTGGGAACCCCATCTCAGGCTGAAGACTGGCTCTCTAGGGTGAAGAGAGTCATGACGGCGATGGAGACGGAGGAGTGGCAAATGACCACAATCGCTACGTTCCTGCTGGACGGTGAAGCGAGGATGTGGTGGGAAGGTTTGGAGCTGCACTTACTAAGAGGTAGGCAACTTTGTGATGTCTCGATGGAGGAGTTCTCGAGATTATTCTTGGCAAGATACCTCCCTTCTACTCAGAGGATTTCAATGGAGAATGAGTTCCTGAGGTTGGTGCAGGGTGAGCGGAGCGTGGATGAATATCTCCACGAGTTTACGCGTTTGAGTCGTTATGCTAGCTCCACCATCATGGATGAGGAGCGCAAGACTAATCGTTTTTATGAAGGCTTGAGGGATGAGCTGAGACTGCTACTGTCGGGGCCGATGACGCAGGGTTTCTTAACGTTGGTCAATACTGCCCGGTCCTTGGAGAAGGACATGAAGAACGTGCAAGCGAAGAAAAACTTGGGTGAAAAGAAATCTGAGTTCAGAGTGCCGACTACTTCAAAGTCCGGCTATCGGAGGTCTTTCAAGAAGCATAGGACTTCGGGTCCAGCTCCTTCTGGCGCTTCTGGGGCGACTACGAGTCGGACCCCAGGCGCGTGTTTTACTTGCGGAAAGACGGGGCATTTTGCCCGTGATTGTTGGAGCGGACGTCCTAAGTCCGAGAGGAGGCCGGGAGCCACTTATGAAGAAAAGGGTAAGGCGGTGGAGTCGACCGCATCCCATTATGCTCCGGCCCAACCAAGGGTCTACAATCTTGGCCAACAGGAGGCCATTAAACAAGCTGATGTGGTGACAGGTACGATTTAATTTATAGCAAGTCAATTTCCTTTATATGCTTGTTATGCACATGTTACCTTACCACTACTTGTTTAGGATTTGTATTGATTTGTGAAAATCCGGCACGAGCACTCTTCGATACGGGAGCTTCACACTCCTTCTTGTCCGAAGGATTTATATCACGCATCGGAGTCCCTTCTTCGATGGCGAAGGATAAGTTGGATGTGTTGTTGCCCAATGGGTGTTCGATGCGAGCGGTTAGGATCTGCGATGTTAAGATTCGTATTGGGGAGCAGGAGTTCGACCTGCGGGCGTCTTTACTTCCGTTAGTGGAGTTCGACGTCATATTTGGCATGGACTGGCTCTCGGAGCAGCAGGCCCATATAGATTGCGGTAGCAAGGAAGTCAAGCTGGGATCAAGTCGTGAGACGACTTTTACGGGCTTAAAGGGGTCGAGCAAGACGTTGATGTCTGCTCTTCAGGTGGTGAAGGCGGTTCGTGCCGGAGCAGAACTGTTCTTTACACTAGTGGAGGCTGCAAAGCCGAAGCCCGCTTTGGATTGTATTTCAGTGGTATCGGAATACCCTGATGTGTTCCCCGCAGATCTTCCTGGAGCCCCGCCTCAGCGGGAGATAGATTTTACGATCGAGCTAGTGCCAGGTGCAAAGCCTGTGTCACGATCTCCGTATCGGCTAGCGCCTAATGAAATGGCGGAGCTGAAAGTTCAACTGCAAGAGTTGTGGGAGCAAGGGTATGTGCGGCCGAGTTCTTCGCCTTGGAGCGCACCGGTCCTCTTTGTTAAGAAGAAGGACGGAAGCTTGAGGCTATGTATTGATTATCGGGAGCTAAACAAGCTGACGGAGAAGAACAAGTACCCGATCCCTAGGATTGATGATCTCTTTGATCAGTTAGTCGGGTCGACGGTGTACTCGAAGTTAGATCTCAAGGCTGGGTACTATCAGCTGCGGATAAGGGAGAGTGATATCCCGAAGACAGCGTTTAGTATGAGATACGGGCATTATGAGTTTACGGTCATGCCGTTTGGGCGGACTAATGCGCCGTCAGTATTCATGGATTTGATGAACAGGACGTTCAGGGAGTACTTGGACCATTTCGTGATCGTCTTCATCGACGATATTTTGGTGTACTCTCAAAGTGAGGAAGATCACTTCAAGCATCTTCATTTGGTGTTGGAGACGCTAAGGAGAAATCAGTTGTATGCCAAGTTCTCGAAGTGCGAGTTTTGGCTATCCTCAGTGGCGTTCCTCGGGCATATAGTGAGTGGAGAGGGTATTGCGGTGGATCCGGCGAAGATTGTTGCGATACGGGAGTGGCCTGAGCTTGCTACGGTAGCAGAAGTCCGGAGCTTTTTGGGGCTTGCCGGTTATTATAGGCGCTTCGTAGAGAACTTCTCGCGGATAGCGCTACCTCTCACTACTTTGACGAGGAAGGAGCATAAGTTCGTTTGGACGCCGGAGTGCGCGCGAGCTTTTGAGGAATTGAAGTGTCGGTTGACCACGGCGCCTGTGCTGAGTTCGCCATGTGGAACCGAAGGCTATGAGATATATAGCGATGCTTCGGGCAGCGGTTTGGGTTGCGTGCTACTGCAGCACGGAAGCGTGATAGCTTATGGCTCGAGACAGCTAAAAGTGCACGAGAGGAATTATCCGGTCCTGACTTGGAGTTAGCGGCCGTGATTTTTGCCTTGAAGCTGTGGAGACACTATTTGTACGGTGTGAAGACTGATATCTACACCGATCACAAGAGCCTAAAGTACCTGATAGATCAGAAGGATCTGAATATGCGGCAGCGTAGGTGGATGGAGTTCCTGGGGGACTATACATTCAAGATCCACTACGTGCCTGGCAAAGGGAATGCGGTTGCGGACGCGTTGAGTCGCCGAGCCCCAGCTCAAGCAAATTGGCTATCAGTGCATCATGAGCGGTTGGTGCAGGAGTTGGAGGCGTTGGAGATCGTTTGTGTGGACAGACAATCAAGTGCTGAAGCAGTTCTGAATTGGACTGAAGTCCAATATGACCTGGCTGATCGTATTCGGCAGGCTTTGGATATGGATGCTCATATGAAGCAGTTCATGATAGAGGCTCTGGATGGGTCAAATTCCCAATTCGTCGTGGAGGACGGATTGCTTTGGAAAGACGGTCGTATGTGCGTCCCTTGTGTGGGCAATTTACGGGTGGAGTTGTTGTACGAGGCACACCATACCAAGTACTCGATTCACCCGGGGAGCACGAAGATGTACCGCGACGTCAAGAAGCTATTTTGGTGGCCGGGTTTGAAAAAGGATGTGGCACTATACGTAGCGAAGTGCCAAACCTGCGCCTTGGTAAAGGCGGAGTGCAAAAAGCCGGGAGGATTTCTTAAGTCCTTGCCTATTCCAGAGTGGAAATTTGACGACATCTCTATGGACTTTGTGCACGGTTTGCCAAGGTCGCAAAAGGGGAACGACGCCATTTGGGTGATCGTGGATCCATTAACGAAGGTGTCGCATTTTGTTCCGCATAGGAAGGATGATCCGGTGGAGAAGCTGGCAAAGCTATATGTGGATAACATAGTGCGGCTTCATGGTGTGCCCCGCAGCATCGTGAGTGACCGAGATGGGCGGTTCAAGTCCAATGATTGGAGGCTGGTGCAGCAAATGTTGGGAACAAAGCTGAAGTTTAGCACAGCCTTCCACCCACAAACGGATGGGCAGACCGAGAGGGTGAATAGGACCATGGAAGACATGCTTCGCATGTGTGTCTTGGATTTCGGAAAGCAATGGGAAGACCACCTATATTTGGTGGAGTTCGCATACAACAACAGCTACCAAGCGAGTATTCAGATGGCGCCTTTCGAGGCCCTATATGGTAGGAAATGTCGCATGCCGTTGTCTTGGTTAGAAACGGGTGAGTCAAAGTTGTATAAGCGATCGGAAGTGGAGGACGCTACTTCTTTGGTGAGAACCATTCGGGAGAGGTTGCTTATCGCTCAGGACCGGCAAGCAAAGTACTATAATGCCAAGCACAGGAACGTGGAGTTCGCTGTGGGCGATTATGTATACTTGAAGATAAAGCCATTCAAGGGTGTCTCGCGGGTGCGGCGATTGAAAAAGCTAAGCCCGAGGTACCTTGGACCGTTCGAGGTTCTGGAGCGAGTTGGAGAAGCGGCCTATAGATTGAAGCTTTCAGTGGAGCTAAGTGGTTTACACGATGTATTCCACATTTCGGTGCTTCGGAAGGCGGTGCAAGAGCCTACGCAAGTGATCGCGGTCGATCAAGTGCCGGTGGAAAGTGGGCTAACGACAAAGGTCAAGCCCGTGCGGATTGAGGACTCGGAGGTCAAGCGGCTACGCAATAAAGAGATCAGGATGGTCAAGGTCCGGTGGGACAATTGCGGTCGTGAGGAGCTCTCTTGGGAACGAGAGCAGACTATGCTTGACGAATATCCGGAGTTGTTCCGCTCAGGTACAAATTTTAGTTTTGTACATGTCTTTCCTTTATTTAATTTCGTGGGCGAAATTCTTTTAAGAGGGGGAGAGTTGTAACGCCCCGAAACTCAAAGGAGCAAAGGGGGACGTTTTGGGCCAGTTTGGGTTCTGGCAGAAGGCACACGGCCTGGGACACGGGCGTGTCCCATGGCGTGTCAAGCGTGTGTCGACACTTAGTCGCGAAGTCGTCGAGTTGTACTCGACGATTCGTCGAGAATGGGCACACGGCCTGCGACACGGGCGTGTCGCAGGGCGTGTCGACCCGTGTCGACACTTAGTCGTGAAGTCGTCGAGTTATACTCGACGATTCGTCGAGAATGGGCACACGGCCCGCGACACGGGCATGTCGCCGGGCATGTCGACCCGTGTCGACGATCGTCCCGGGGAATTCGTCGAGATTCGCTCGACGATCGTCGAGACAAGGCACACGGCCTAGGACACGGGCGTGTCCAAGGCCGTGTCATCGAGTTGTCGATCTCCACTCGACGAAATGTCGAGACCCTGTACACGGCCTGGGGCCCAGGCGTGTCAAGGTGACACGGGCAAGGACATGGGCGTGTCCTAGGACCCTTGCAGTGCTCGGGTTGAAAACGGGGGAAAATCATGGGGTACACGGCCGGCTACACGGCCGTGTCAGCTGGAACACGGGCGTGTCAGCTCGAACACGGGCGTGTTTGATACCCGTGTGAGGGTCCAGGAGATTCGATTTTGACGGCAAATGCGGCACACGGCCCTGGACACGGGCGTGTGCCACGCCGTGTTCGGCCCAGATTGGGCATTTCAGCCCCGAATCAAAGCCGTTCGTTTCCTTAGGTTGAGATCTGACGGCTAGGGGTTTTTCCTGAGAGGATATACCCGGGTTTTGACTTAGAAAATCCATCACTTTCTTCACTTGTTCTCTTTCTAAACCCTTGGAGAGAGGAGAGCTAAGGCAAGAAGAAGAAGAGCTAGATCCGCCATTGGAGGAGCTTCGGAGCTCCGAATCGCAAGCCGACTCCGGATCCACGGAGGCAACGCAAGTGCGGTGATTTCTATCCGATTACTTTTCGATGGCGCCAAAGAGGAACTCAAGGGTAACGATCCTCATCTTGAGCATGAATCACTCCTTTTCTTAGCATAGGAAGCCCTCTCTCGCAAGTTTGCGGAGAGTTGGAGGCGTTCCTTCGGGTAGATATGTAAAGTCCCCGTTGTTTAGAGTCCGTATGCGAGAACGGACATAGGCATTTTGTGTGAAGCCTACCCGGACATGTTAGTCTGGATCGGTGATGTTGCATTACATAAGGCCGGAGATGACTCCGTGCTATTGGGTGTTTTTCGGGTTTTCTATGCGGTAGATTGCAGCAGGGAGCCTTGGGGACTAACCCAAAGGTGCACCCGGAAAACTGGGCGGATACGAGATCTTGCCAACTTGGTGGCCTGAGAGCCAACTCGAACATAACTGGGTTATGTGTCTTGCGGTAGAATGGGACTCGGTGGAAGTTTGACCCGCGCAAATGGCTTAAATTGTCGTTGTGATGTGAGCACGGGTTAGATGGAACCGTACCCGCTTTATGTCGTTCGGTTAGAGAGACCTAAGGTTACGTGGCACTCGCCGTTGGCATAGATGGGAGTCTTCGGCGGTCTATGGCTTTAATTGACGTGACCCATGCCAGGAAGACAAATTGCTCATAGAAATGGCCGTCTAACTGGCGGTGGTGAGTCCGGAATGTTAATGGCTTTAATTGTCGTGACATCGACCGGTTCACCGAGAATGTGCCCTGAGTGCACGGGACGTGTGGCCGTACGAGCCAACGTCTGTGATGAAATGGCTATGGTTATATGCATTGCTCGCTTGTGCTAATGAAATGCAGGGAAGGAGCATCGCCGCCCCGAGTTGGGGGCGGGATCGTTATAATTTGGTCAGCATTGCTGACCGTTGCCTTGTTTGCCACCGTGCGGTGGTTTGTTGCTTGCAGGTGCAGCTGGACCAAGCGGTCAATAGCGGGCTAAAGCCCTTTTTGCGAAGCTGGCCCTCGAAGGCCCAAGTGGAAATGTTTTCTGTTTTATTCATGTATGACCGGCCTGCGTGCCGAGGTTTGTAAATCATGTATTATTCAAGTGAAACATTCTGTAAGGCCTTAAGGCCGATTTTGGGTATTTTGTATACATTCCTAATTTTGTACTAGTGGACATTCGTGCTCTAATGCTGGGTTCTTGTTTACAACTTATATAAACTGCTTCCGCTAGAATGCTCTGTGTAGGACGTTGAGATTGGTTGGATGGTTTCCATACGTAACCACCCGGTCTGTCTGTGGTATATGGCGTCGGGCCCCGGCCGGACCTACTGCTATATACTATGCGACGGATAGGGGGTGTTACACGCAAGACCGGCAAGCAAAATACTTTAATGCTCGCCACAGGAAGTTGGAGTTTGCGGTAGGTGATTGGGTCTATTTGAAGATCAAACCATTCAAGGGTGTCTCACGGATTCGCCGACTCAAGAAGTTGATTCCAAGGTTTTTGGGGCCTTTTGAAGTTGTTGAACGGGTGGGATAAGCAGCCTATCGGTTGGCGTTGTCCGCGGAGCTGAGTGGATTGCACGACGTCTTCCACGTCTCCGTATTGAGGAAAGCCTTGGTGGAGGCGAGTGTGGTGATTGAGCCGGCATCGGTGCCGATAGAGGAAGACTTGAGGACGCGGGTCCTTCCCATTGCTATAGAGGATTCAGAGACTCGGCAGTTGCGGAATAAGGAGGTTAAACTCGTGAAAGTCCGATGGGACAACTGCGGTCGAGAAGAGTTCTCTTGGGAGCGAGAACAGGTCATGCTAGAAGAGTATCCAGAACTCTTCATTTCAGGTACAATTTAAGTTTTGTTCCCTTTTGTTTTGTAATTTCGGGACGAAATTCTGTTAAGGGGGGAGAGTTGTAACACCCCAAAATTTGAGAGAGGGTCGATTTGCGTTGTTGGCAATTTTTTGGTTTCTGGTAGGGGGCACATGGCCTGGGACACGGGCGTGTCCCAGGGCGTGTCAGGCTCCAGTCGACGTCTTGGTCGTGAAGTAGACGATTTTGGAGTCGACGATCGTCGAGCAGAGAACAGGGCCTGAGACACGGGCGTGTCTCAGGGCGTGTCGGGGCCGTGTCGATGATCGGCCCGGGAGTCGACGATTTTCGCTTGACTATTTGTCGAGACAAGGGACACGGCCTAGGACACGGGCGTGTCCAAGTCCGTGTTAATTTCACTCGACAAGTGTCAAGTGTCAGGACACGGGCACACGGCCTGTGACACGGGCGTGTCACAGGGCATGTCCCGCTTGTTCGGCGATCTTCGCTCGACGAAACATCGAGGCAGTGAACACGGCCTGGAGCCCAGACATGTTGAGGTAGACACGGGCAAGGAGACGGGCGTGTCCAGTACCTGTGTAGTGCTCGGGTTGTTTTCGGGGCTGTGTCGAAGGAGGCACACGGCCGTGTCAGTCGGGACACGGGCGTGTCAGTGAGAACACGGGCGTGTCAGATGCCCGTGTGCTGTTCCAGGCGCGTCGATTTGTGACGGCGAATGACGCACACGGCCCTGGACACGGGCATGTGCCAGGCCGTGTTCGGCTCAGGTGTTTTATTTTTTCAGTCAAATCGTGGCCATCCTTTCCCTGATTTTAGGATCTGATGGTTCAGGGCTGTTCTTGGGAAGTTAAATCCGAGAATAGGGTTGTAAACCCTCATTCTTCTTCAAGCGTTTCTCTGACTACATGCTAGAGAGAAGGGAGAGCAAGGAAGAAAGGGAAGGAGGGTTTGTGCTGTAGGAGAAGCTTCGGTGCTCCAAATCGCGAGCCGAGTCCAGATCCGTGGAGGTTAGATCGTTGCGAAGTTTTTCATCCGGCTATTTTGCCATGGCAAGGAAGAGGAGTAGGAAGGTAACGACACTTCTCCTCTCGGTCTTAGGATACGTGTATTTAGCATCATTTTCTTTTCTATTTTTGGGCACCAAACACTCAAATGAGAGGGGTTTTGGGTCGTCAAGGTTCAAGAGGAACCTCCAGGTCGATTGAGTCCGTCCACGGCATGATTTGCATTAGAGATCTGCTCCGTTAGTGGATTAGGCATGGTGGGTGAAGCCGTAGTCGCGACCGTTAGTCCGACTCAGTGATGTTGCATACGAACTTTAGGGATTCGTAGAGATTTCGTTGCGGCAAGATGCTGTTTGTGATGTGGTGGTGTTTTCCCCTTTTTCTCGAATGAGTACGTGTAGTTGGAACCGGAAAAGGTTAGCTCCTCGTGGCAGTAGATGGTTTCCTTGGTGGACAAGGTTAGCTCCTCATGAGTTGGAGATGGTTTCCTTGGTGCGCGGGAACGCTGCAGTACAAATGAGGGAATAGGGTAGAAATTGTCTTGGTTTGTGATGTGCCAAGGCGTGGCTATGTCTCCGTGGTCGGCTGGCTAACCCGTGACGTTCACGTCATGTGTGGAGAGTGTCCCGGCGAGACTAGTCCACTTCTGTGAGACTGACGAGAATGCCAAGCATGGGGGCAAGCTCGGGCAATGGGGCCATGGGCGGGTGGGGTACGGCAAGGCTTCTTAGAATCGGTCAGTTTGTGTTTGTTGGAATCCTGACATGAAACGTCAGAGCTTGTAGGCAAGCCCGGGTCTAAGACCTTGAGCGGGTGGGTCCTTTGCTAGAGTTCCATGTGGCGGCCTGTGCGCCGTTTGGGGGGAATGGTGTTACCACTTTGATTGCGGCTTTATGCCTATGGGGAATCGGTGAGTACCCATATGATGTGATGATGTGCTAGATGCATACGAGATAGGGTGCCTTGGGTGAAACCCGTGTTGTTGCATACATGTTGCATAAGTAGGCCCTTTTTATTAAATGCTCAACCCGTAGAGAACATGTATGATGTATGTGACATCCAAGCCTATTTCTGTAGTTGCTTTTCTTGCTTATGATTACTGCATACGAAGTGCTAACTTGCAGGTTGGAAGGGTACCCCGGGGTCCGTTAGGGGAGACCTGGAGGAGATGTGTTGTTATACAGTTTGAGGTCAGCCTTTGCTGACCCACGTTACTAATAAATTTTACAGGGCAAGGATCGCATGCAGGAGCTAGCTCGCCGGACAGAAAGGCCTAAGCCTCATGAAGTGCTTTTCTCTTTTGTAGCCCTACTTATGTGATGTTGTATGTTTGAGACTCATGTTATCCGGTTTGCATGCCGAGGTAGACTAGGTGTGCTATGCACTTTCTTGACTGTTGTATTATTTAAATTTGGACACTTGATGTAAGGCCATAAGGCCATTGTTATTACTCTTCTTGTAGTGGATAACTTCTAGTCTTGTTTGTATTTCCGCTGTGTTGTGCAAGTGTTTTGAGTGTGGGTAGCTATATCAACTTTTAATACTAAAGCTGTGGCGTCCGTATGTTGTGGAGCGCTAGCCAGACCCATATTATACGGTCATTACAGGGGAGGTGTTACAAGCGGAGTACGGTGCAGATGGAGACAGGCCAGTGTAGTTCGGGTGGACAGGCATCCAAATCCGTGAGTCGAGCTGAGTAGTTGTAGTTTTACTCTTATGAGTGGCTTGTAGTGAGGTCTTTATGTACCGGGCATAAGTCCGTATATCATGGTGTGGAATCTTTATTTGTCATGTGATTTCCTCTTTCTATGTTGTGGACTTGATTGTTTTAGCTTTTTCAATCATTAAACATTCTCTCTTGTTGATAAAAAGGCTAGAAGAATCGACGTTTTGTAGTGGCGGCCTTCCCGAGAGTCGGGGCCACCGCAAAATGGCAGTTCTGGGCATAAGAGCCCGGTGGTTGTTGCAAAAAAGGGGGTCTTACACACCTGATGTAGCCAGAACTCACACTTGCTCAACTTCACATATAACTTATTCTCCCTCAGGGTCGACAAAACCAAACGCAAATGCTAAGTATGCTCCTCAACATTGTGGGAATACACAAAGACATCATCGATAAACACAATAACAAATCAGTCCAAGAAATCCTTAAACACCCAATTCATCAAATCCATGAAAGCAGAGGGTGCATTGGTTAAACCAAAAGACATCACCAAAAACTCATAATGTCCATGCCGTGAATGGAAAGCGGTACGTGGAATATCTGACTCACGAATTCTCAACTGTTGGTAGCCTGAGCGAAGATCGATCTTTGAAAATACCGAGCTACCACGCAACTGATTGAACAGATCATCAATCCTTGGAATGGGATATTTATTCTTAATGGTCACCTTATTCAATTCTCTGTAATCGCTGCAAATCCTAATCGATCTATCTTTCTTCTTGACGAACAAAATAGTTGCACCCCACGGAGAAGAACTTGGTCTAATAAAACCACACCTCAACAACTCATCGAGCTGAGCACACAACTCATCCAACTATCACGGGGCCATATGGTGTGGTGCCTTAGCAATCGGGTGAGTACCTGGCTCGAGGTCTATCACAAACTCCACCTCTCTCTCAGGAGGAAGTCCTAGAAGACTCTCAAGAAAAACATCTTGAAACTCTCGCACCACTGAGACATTCTCAAGACGTGGCGCAACAAAAGCTATTTCCAGAGCAGAAATAGAAACTAAAAATGCCTCGGAACTAGAATTTATAGTACTACAAGCATGTACCTCAGAAATGACTGGGGAAACCCTGTCCGGAAATCCATAAATGCTCATAGGTTGGTCGTTGTCCATCCTAAAATTAAATCGCTTAGCCTTGCACTGGATGACCGCATCGTACTTGCACAACCAGTCCATGCCCAAAATCACATCAAAATCAGCCAGATCTAAAATCATCAGATCTGCAAAGTGCAGAAAATTGCCAAGATAAATAGGGCATCTCAGAAATCCTTGGTTAAATATCAACGAATCATCGGAGGGAATTTTGACGTTGAATGAATCCTCTAACTGAACCACATCCAAACGATGTCTATTTACAAAACGATGTGCCACAAAGGAATGGGTGGCACCCAAATTAAAAAGGACACGCGCCCACGTATTCTGTACCTTAAACTCCCCTAAAACCGTAGCATACGTAACTAAACGAACGAAAACTATAACAAACAATGGAGAGTAAAATTCAAGCTAGAATCTAACCTGATATCACATGGGTAGAGGTCTGAGCATCCTCTCTAGTCACCACATTTAGGTTTCTATTTCCTTTGTCCTGATTTGGTGGCAGCAGAAGAGCTTAAAGCGGGGCACGCTGCAGTGCAGACTGAGACTGAGGGCACGAAGACTTCTGGTGTCCCTTCTGCCCGCACTAGAAGAAAATCCTTTATTTCATCCATCAATGACTCACATTATGCCCCATCTTTGAATAGTATGAGCACACCAAATCCCTCTTGGGTGCGCCATGGATGGAGAGCACCCGCTGCTGCTTCTGAGTAGGAGTCCTCTTGAAACACCTATCGTAAGGGTGGCTAGGTCGACTACAGAAGCTACATATTTCCCAACTTTCTTCTTTGATGAAGGGCCAGATGCCCTAGTGCTTCCATCTTCAACGTCTTTCCTCTTCTCTTTTCTCGCTGCAGCACCTTGGTTCTTGGCATTTTCAATCGCCTCCACTTTCAATGCAGCTTCCTCTGTCATAGCATAAATGTCAGCTCTATAAGTGCATGCCAACAGCTAGACATCGGTTCTTAGTCCTCCCAGGAAACGTTTCACTCTACCCTCCTCAAAGGCTACTAAATCAGGAGCAAACCTACTCAGTTTGCTAAACTCAATCTCGTATTCGCTCACAGTGAGCTGTCTCTGTCACATCTCGTATTTTCACCACATAAATAGCTTATCAGAGTAAGGGAAAATGCGTGTCATGATGCCACGTCAGTAGGGGATAACTGCGGACGCTCAGGCAAAAACCTACTTAATCATGGAGAAAGATCCTTTAAGTTATTTTAAGGAAAATCAGTTAAGTGCAACAGTTAGCCGTATCCCTCGGCTTAGTGGCTCATTTAGTCCACGAATCAAAATATGGTTATAAGCGGCGGAAAAATACTTGTTTAGATTGACTCAAACATCCTACATGAGAATAAATGTCCCCAAAGGACAACTCATGCCATGCAGAACTCTAAATTTATTATAGTAGGAAAGATAGCTTTTACGGTCGCAAAAAAATAACGGGTTAGAGTTTCAAATCATGTAATGTATGAAGTAATAGTAGTAGATTTTATAGTTGAAAATACCTAACATGCATTCCTAGCATAAATCATCCCAGAGAGCAAGTAAACCACATCCACTATTAAATAAATGAGCAGCTAGCAAGTATCAGCAACTAACAAAATCGGTGGGCGCCAACAAACTGACACGAACCCATGAACAAAAGTATGTCTGAACTAGTAAAACTAAACAAACAACAAACTACCTCGCTATGACGAGGCAACAACCACGGCCAACACTGCCGCACAGAAAACTCCCAAACCAGCACTGCTAACTGTTACTGCTCTGAACCTGAGGCATTCCAAAGACAGAACAACTCAGCAAGAAGGTACAAGTAGTGGCAGGAAAAGTAATAAGCTAAAATAAACAAAGTTCAACAGGGGTACCAACCCAAGACCAAAAGCACTAAGGTAAAGTACAAAAGAAAACAGGGCATCAATAGGAAAAGAACTCCTACGTGATTTGTCACGTTCCACAAGAGTACACCAGTGCACAAGGCTATAAGGTGACTAACTGATTACTTCCGCAGCAAGAAAATACAAAACCTTCATTAGGCACATGTGGTCGACCCTACCCAAAATCACGGCGAAGTGGTCACTCTTGGACACACCACCCAAAAACGCAGGCGAAGTGGTCACTCTCGGACACACCACCCAAAACAACGGATATACAACCCGTCTAACTACGATGGAGTCTCATGCTCTCCACCATACACTGCAGACATCCAAAAAAAACCAGGCAGACTTCCACAGGGCACTAGTTGTAAGACCCCCCTCCCCCTTACCAAGGAGGGTTACCGGGTTTTATGCCCAGAACCGCCGTCTTACGGTGGCACTAACTCACGTGTTAGTCGACACTGCAACACGTCGATTCTGCCGGCTAGTACGATCATTTAACCTGTAGGCCAATATGAGAAGAAAGAAGTAAAACTGTATATGAAACCATCAGTCCACAAGCCACATAGTACAATCATATAAATGAAATGAAAAGTACATCACTATAGTCCACAGAAGAGTACAAATGAAAGAGTAAAAAGGGCTTATGCCCAGTACATCAAAATCACTCTCTCATAAAATAATAAATGCGGAAGCTATACTAGAACATCAGATCTCGTCCCACCTGAGGACGCACAGTAGCGGTAGTAGCCTGCTGAAGCGGTATCTGCTCCTCATGTCCTGCCTCCTCGACGTGCTGGTGCTCCATCTCCAGGGCTCCTAAAAATAGTTGGTCACCGACCATTAGTCAAAAATACTAAGTCGTTTCCTCCGTACCTCGCCCCGCAGCTCCTAGGCACCGAGCGGGAGGACGAAGCGGAGGACAACAAAAGGGGTAGCAAAGTGGAAGCAGGTGACAGTATCTAACTAGACTTGTAATAAGTAATGTAGTTCTACTCTAGCAGTTCTAAGTATGGTACAGGTAGTAAGTAAGAGCAGTGTAGTAAAGGAAAGTAAAGAACAGTAGTATGAACAAGTAAATAAACTAAACTACCACTATACTATCATCACAAACGTACCCTAACTTATATAAATGCCCATACAAATATATAAGTTAGGATTTCCATAAAATTTAACTTATCATATAAAAGAGCCCATACTAATTTATATGATAAGGATCTATGAAGCGTATGACCTAATATGAATGAATGATATGATGCAATTTTATGCGCAGGCAAGTGCAACACACACACAACGACTCTGTGATCACAGACCTTTAGTTCCCACTTTTTGAGAGCTAGCATCACTCTCGGGTACCACCGCTGTGGCTACGGCAGCAGCGGAGCGGGCGTCTCAGCTTCAAGACCGGTATGCACACTACCAAGCCTTAGACCCCTCTCATACGTCTCTGTACACGTCCAAGGTGCACTCTAGAGTCTCGCGTACGTACTTTGCTGACAAACCCGTCAGTCTTGTTGGGTCGGATGTGTGTTATCAGGGATCGTCCTCCAGACCGCAGTGTAAAACAACCCACTGGCCCCTCTAACTCTCACAACCGCCTGGTGCACCGTACTACCATCGGTGTGACGAACGGCCAGTACCGCATGCCCCGCCACGATATTTATGCACATGCAAGTATTTCATTCCGAGCCTCCCGCTCGCAGGACCAAACTCATCCTGAATCCTCAAACCCAAACCCGGGTGAGAACGCACATTAGTGCCTTTATACCAACTCCCTCAAACCCCAAAATGGGTGAGAACGCACATTAGTGCCTTTATACCAACTCCCTCAAATCCCAAAACGGGTGAGCATATATCATGAATCTCTCCAACCCTACACGGGCGAGAAGGTACAAAAATGTCCTAACCTATTAGACTACTCTTGTCTACGGGTTATTATACTTAGAGGTTTAAGGTTAATCTCAGGACTGCCCCCGGTATTCCCTATGAAGGGCTCTCAAAGGGCACTAGGAACTGTGTTAGGATTACGCCCAACGTTCCCTTTCGCAAGGATATTTATTTTAGTTGATGACTACCCATGTCTCTCTCCAGCTCTCTTTATTGCTCCAGTACAACCTTAGTGACTTAAGGTGTTACCGGGAAACCGACGGTCTTCCGTCGACCCCCACTCAAGTTGCTAACTAAGACTTGCAATTTTGATCCCTCACTAAGACAATTCTACCCACCAGGGTTATTCATGTTGAACTCTCTTATTTCTGCCAATAATCAATCCCCTGGTAACCCCTAAGGCAAGACCTATTTGTGTTATATGCAGACCATGTCCTATTATTACCCTAAAAATGTGATCTTCCAAACCTTAAGGCATCTTTCCTCTAAATATTTATCCTAGGGTGGTATGGACTAAGGGAACTACCCTATGAATTCTCATAATTTTTCTTGGCCAAATAGTTCTTTAATTAAATCTTTTAAATTAATCACTAGGTCACTTTACACATGACGTAGTATGATTTAACATCCACTGACCTAGGCAATTTTTTCCTGAGTTGTATAATGATAAAATATTGCTGCTTACAGAGTTTCATAATTTTCCTTTAATTATTTATTCCCATTTCTTATTTAATACCAAATTCACATAAATTCCATTTTCCAAATGAAGTATAGGCAATATGTAATCCAAAATTCCAGGAAATTTACAGAACATTTAAAACACTAATTTATGACTATTGGAAGAGTCTCATCAATTTTTATTGTGTAATGGACTATAAAATTCCATTATAACATATTTATCAAAAATGTCATTGTATTAATTTAAAGAATAACAATGCATCCATTAATTCTGAGAAATTTATACAAAACTAATAATACCATTTTATAGCAGTAGAATAAATTTCAAATTTTTCTGAGGCACATATCCATCATTTCAAGAATTAAATAAGATAAGGGTAAAATGGGCAATTTAAGATATCTAATCTAAAAGCTCTTCAAAACAGAGGGATCATATTTTTCCTAAGTCCTATGTAACATTATCTATGCCTTGGCAAAATTTTAGGATTTGTGCTTGAGGAAAACCTATTTTCCAATTTTATTTCCAAAATAGCTATATTTAAAATAAATTCCAATAAATGGAATTTTTGATTCCAAAAATTCCATGATTAATTTGAGGGATGAAATTTACCCTAATGAAACACTGTAAATAATTCCAAGATCTTTACATGCCACCATTGGGCTAAATACACCATATTTGAGTTTTTGCTATTTGCACACCAAGGCAAAACATGAGCTAACACATGCAAGTGGATTCTCCAAAATGGAGTGAACCCAAGGTGCTGAAATTTTTATCATGCACCAAGGATGTCCCCATTGACCTACCCCCAGGATTTGGGACCATGGGAAGGTATAAAACTCCATATATTTCACTTATTTATATTTTGATATTTTGGCAAACACTATAGGAAACTTTTCTCCAACAATTCCTAATTTTTCGCAGGGGCTAAGTATGCCCTAATCATGCATGTGCCCAAAAGTTGGGGCCATGGTGACTACTGGTTTGACCTGGGCATCCAATTTAATTTCTGCCCTACTCTAGGACCAGTCCTAGGAGAAATGTCCTACAGGACTGTACACTACACCAAATCAAATCTTTAAGGTGGCAAATTAAAGATAAGACCATCAGCTACAATTTTCATTGAGAGACTAAGTTTGGAAATGCCTCTAAGAGGCCTAAAAGTAACATGCAAAGTGACTGTAATTGTGTGACAGGAATTCACTATTCATCATATATTAATTAAATCATTTTAATATCATTTGCACGAATCTTAAAGCCTAAACCGACGGGATCGGTTCATCGTCCCCAATGGATTAACGGCTGCGATTGTGTTTTCCTGGACGATGTTGGCTGGTGTTTTCCGGCCAGCTGAGCCACCACCACCGCCGGCGGATATCGCCACCACCTTCGTTAAGGTGGGGGCTAGCGTTTCTCGGCTGTGGGGCCGCCGGAGTTGGCTCATCTGGCGAACCCGAGCAAGAAGAAAAAGCCCGGATTTCTCCATTTTCCTTCCATGGCATCGTGCTCGATTGAGCCCGATATCTCCCTAAATGGATCTAGAAATCTAGTACAGGTAGAGGTGAGGTGAAATGTACCTGAATTGGGGGCTTGGCTGCGGGTCAGGCGGCGGTTTGCCGTGGTGGTGGTGCGCCGGCGAGCTCCACCCCGAAAGCTTGAATCTCCACCATTCTCCATGATCCAGCACTCGATTTCAACTCCCTTCTATCTCCTGAAGCTGTTGGTGAGGTCTGTTTGGACTGAGGTGGAGTATATGGGGAGGTATTTCCTATGTGAGCTCGGTTGAGCATTGTTTGCTCCGCCCCAACCGCCAAGTGGCACACAGCCCCGGTTTTCTGCTGGAAATGGAGAGGGGAGGTCGGCCACCTGGTTTTGGGCAGATAGAACCAGCTGATTGGGTGGCCATGTGGCCACCATTTCCTCCCTTTCCATTTTCTCTCTCCTCCTACCCTTAAAATCCCAATTTTACCCCCTTGCATGTATTCTCTCTCCTGATTTAGAGGGGTAGGACTGGTCTTGTTCACTTGGGCTGGCCATGGGCCAATTTTGGTGGGCTTGGTCCAAGGGAAAATGACTTGGTCTTCATTTCACTCCTTTAGGTCAATTTGTTGACTTGTTGACTTGGGGAGTTGACTTGGTTAACCATGGTGGGTGGGCTGACCCTACTTGGTGGAAATGGGTCTAGTGGCACCACCCAACTTGGGTTGGGTCAAGGGGGTGCCCTACTTAGGCTAATTGGGCTTATGAGTGTGGGTTTGACCAAATTAAACCCAAGGTTGACTTTGGTCAATTGGGGTCAAAGTGTTGACCTGGTGACATGCCCTAGGGTCCACTTAGATTGTCTTTAGGGTTAGGGCAATGTGGTGGGGTCATGGTGTGGCTAGGGTCCCCACCTAGGCTAGTTTGACCTAGTTTGACTAAGGTCCTATAGTGGGCCCCACATGGCTACCACCCACTACCAAGGGTCAAACATAGTTGGTCTTCCTTAAATCTCACCCATGCCTAACCCAATCTAAGTTGAGGGGTCCAGAAGTAACATGGGATATTACAAATTCCAATAAACAAGAAAATAATTTCGTCCCCAAAATTTAAGTTCGGGTCTACGGGGTTCTATTTGCAAGAATTTTTTAAGAAATTTTAAAACATAACTTGAAAGTACCTGATGCGAATAGCTCCGAGTGCTGCTCCAGCATCAGATCCCTCGGCTCCCAGGTGTGCTCCTCCCGTCCATGGTTGGACCACAGCACCTTCACAAGAGGGACCTTCTTCTTCCGCAACACTCGGATGGCTGTATCGTCAATCCGGATCGGCTCCAATCTCACTGATCTGTCAGGCTCTACCGGCCCGGCTATAGTAGTAATGTGCTGCTCCGGCCGAAGGAGAGCTCTTCACAAGGAAGAGACATGGAAGACGTCATGTAATGCACCCAACTCCGGTGGCAGCTGCAGTCGGTAAGCCAAGGGGCCGATCGGCTCCAGGATCTGGCATGGCCCCATGTATCGTGGACTGAGCTTCTTGTGCCTCCGCACCCCAGTGACACCGTATACTGGACGTATCTTCAAGAATACTCTGTCTCCAACCTGGAACTCCACCTTCCGGTGCCGAGCATCATAATACTTTGCCTGCCTGCTCTGGGCCTCTAGTAGCCGATCTCTGATCAATCGAATCTGAGCCTCAGTATCCTCTATATAATCAGATCCAAGAGCCCTGGTATCCACATCCTGAACCCATGATAGCGATGTCCGGCATCTCCTCCCATAAAGTGCCTCGTATGGAGCCATCCTGATGCTAGCCTGGTGGCTGTTATTATACGAGAACTCAATCAATGGCAGCATCCTCTCCCAAGGATTCCCCGTATCCAATATGCATAGTCTGAGCAGGTCCTCCATGGTCCGGATGGTCCGCTCGGTCTGTCCGTCGGTCTGCGGATGGAAGGCGGTACTAAAAGTAAGCCGAGATCCCAAGTAAGCATGAACGGCCCTCCACTCGCTCGAGGTGAACCGACCATCACGGTCTGAAACAATCATCTTGGGGATGCCATGATATCTGACGTACTTCTCCTCAAACAATCTCACCAGAACTGTAACTGGGGCATCCTTTCGAACTGGAATAAACCGCGCTACCTTGGCCAATCTATCCACTATAACCCATATAGAATCATGCCCAGAGTGGGAGCGAGGCAATCCGTGTACAAAGTCCATAGCAATGTCCTCGAACTTCCATTCTGGAACTGGCAGTGGCTGTAGTAAACCTCCCGGGCTCTTGCATTCTGCCTTCACACGCTGGCAGGTCTCGCAATGGGTCACAAAATCCGTGATCTCCCTCTTCATCCAAGGCCAATACATAGACCTCCGCAAATCTGCCCACATCTTGGTTATGCCGGAGTGCACTGAATATCTCGAGCAATGTGCCTCTCTGAGTATGTCATCCCGGATACTGCCCCCTGCTGGTATGTAGATGCGCCCACGGAACCGAAGAAGATCATCCTGTAGCGTGTAGTCCTCGACCTTGCCCCTCTCTAGGGCAGTGAAAATCGGCTGTAACGCAGCATCCAGCCTCTGATGTGCTCGGATGTGCTCCTGTATATCATCGCCACTGATCACTGAGCTCAAATACTCTCTATATACTACTGGCTCGGTCACGGACATCATGGTAATGTGCATGTCCTCCATCATCTGTAGCAGCTCTATAGACATCAATCGGGGCTCCGGTCCAGAAGTGCCGGCCCTCCTGCTCAAAGCATCTGCTACCGTGTTCGCTTTTCCCAGATGATAGTGGATCTTGTAATCATAATCACAGAGGAACTCCAGCCACCTCCTCTGTCTCAGGTTTAGGTCCTTCTGTGTATCGATATACTTGAGATTCTTGTGATCTGAAAAGATGTCACAATGAATCCCGTATAAGTATTGGCCGGGTCCACTGCTAATCCAGCCCCACTGATCGTGTGCCCTAGGAAAGCCACCTCCTGCAACCAGAACTGGCACTTTGAAAATTTTGCGTACATCTGGGTCTCCCTCAGCCTCTGCAAGACCTGCGCCAGGTGCTCCGTATGCTCCTCCTGAGTCCGAGAATATATAAGGATGTCGTCGATGAATACAATCACGAAGCGGTCTAAGAAAGGCTCGAATACACGGTTCATTAGACTCATGAATGCGACAGGAGCATTCGTGAGCCCAAAAGGCATCACCGTGAATGTTGGAACCAACTTTCTGATCCCTCCTAGAGTTCGAAACAGGATGCGGCCCACACGTACTCTCCCTGCGCTACCTCCCTGACGAGAGTTAGCGACCTGAAAACAGACCGAGGGGATTCAACTTGGAGGTCCCGCCTCTTACCCGGAAGAACTGAGAGTCTTCCCCTCCCTAGCCAGTGCTGAGCTAGGTGCCTGTGAAGAAAATAGTGAGAAGGTTCAACCACCTTTTCTCAGGCACCTTATCGGTCTATTTATAGGTTTCTGAATCTGTTCTGCAAATATCATTTCCAAACCATCTTGAAATGACCAAAACACCCTGGACCGGGTCTGCTAATAGCCCAACTCCGCTGTTCTGGAGAGCTATTCGCAGGCCCCCAGGGTTAAAATGTAAAACTATCTGGGGCCCAAAGGTAAAATCCCCCTAATAGTTAAAAAGATGAAAACTGTCTTCCTTCCTGCGGCGAGTGGGGAGGGACCCGCCAATCTCTTTAGAGGATCTCGCCTGTGGGCTACTCGCTCACGCCCGAAGGTCTCGCCTAGCGAGACCTTGCCTAGCGAGATCTCGCCTAGCTTAACGAGATCTCTCCCGATAACCGGTCTTGCCTTATCTTGCGGGCTGTCCCTTCTTCCCTTGCTTTGTTGGCCTACTCGCGAGCACAAGGTTGTACACAATCCCCGCTCTTTGTGAGGTTGCCCTAACCTCGGAAAGACACGTCCAACCGCGGCTCGCGATGCTGAGATTCCTCCAAGAGAATCTTGGGTGGGCCCCCTCCCCCCCATACGGCCTATAAATACGAGGAGAAAGCCTTCATTCGGAACCCTTTTGTCATCTTCTTTCGGAATGTCTCATAGTCAGAGTTTCCGCGAGCGCCTTGCGATTGTGCGAAGGCGAAACAAAGCCCACACGGATGCCCTTTTTCCAGATCTGGGGCGTACTCCCCCCGCAGCCTCTCCGCCCTCTCGCATAAAGAAGGCGAAAGCGGTCTGCGCCCCTCTCTCGGCGGGCGCAACTTCTTCTGCCGACCCGACAGACAATCCCTTCTCTTCTTTAGGAGGGACGCAGGTGAACACCTTATCTTTCCCTTTTCTGGTTTCGCCTGTCTGACTATGCTTTCTCAGGGAAGTCTTGCTGATTCACCGGTGTCTGCCCATCCCCCGGCTAATGTAAGTCGAGTTCCTCAGCGCGCGGACGTTCCCAAGGTGGCCTCTCCTCCTCCCTTGCGGGGAGAAAACCTCTCGCGAGTTGTGGGGAACCCTCGAATCCCAAGTAAGATCTCTTCCATTCTCGCCTCGCGGTCGCTCCGCCCTCTTTTATCTGGCTTGCGCGGGCTCACTTGGCTTGTGGTCTTTCGCTTACTTTCGCAGGCATCCACTTTGATTCTGATACTGAGGAAGCTCCCGCGTCCCCCCCCTCTCGCCTCTTCCTCATCCAAGCAAGATCGAGGACTACCTAGGTGACCCCATGGACCCTTTGGAGTTGAAACGTAGGACTGCCCGGATGTTCCGCAAGTATACACATATAATCCGCGAGATGGAGCTCGAGAAGCAAGCCTCCGACCGACGCATGGAGTGGATGGAATCAGATCACCACCGCCTCTCCGCAATGGTGGAAGCGGACGGGGTGCTAGACGGGACCGACCATCAGGCTATATTGAACGAGACGGATGAACATCTCCGTCTCGCGCGCCGCGGCGTGATCGCCGCTCGCACCTTTCATCTTCCTGGCCGCCCGCCATGCACGGGGGGTAAGGATGGCCGCTGGCAGTGGGTGAGGAACTAAACTGTCCCCGTCCCGTCTCGCCCTCTCTGGGTCTCATGTTTATTAATCTCCATGTTTTATTACCGACTTGTTGTAAAAGCTTATTAGGGCGGGTCGCCCTCTCTTGTGGAACGATTTTTGTTTTGACTCTTAGTCACGCACGGAGTCGCATCATGCCGTCTTTTCATTATTGCCATGATTAGATATCGTTTTATTATTATTTTATTAATCCTGCAATGATGGCCTGCCTCGAAAGGATGTCTGCGGCGCACCCGCCTCTTGGGTTCTAGAGAGAGATAGATAAGAGAGAGAGAGAGAGGGGGGGAGGAACGAGGCGCCGGGATGTCCTCTCCTTTCCCGCCGCCTAACTTTCCCGCCCTTTTCCCTTCCCCCTTATAAATACCTTCAACCGCCACCACTATCCCTCACTATTCCAAGCTGTTCCTCTGATCCCTGTTCCCGCGGCTTCTTCGTCATCTCGCGTCTCTCTCGGGGCATTCCACTCTTTCTTTCGTCGCTTTCTCGCCAATCATGGGAAAGAAGAAGACCGAAGAGGGCGAGGGGCGCAGTCACTGCGGGAAGCGCTTCGTCGACCATGACTTCCCTCTCGGCAGACTGCCAGAGGAAGACCACACTCACTTCGCCCGCGAATACCTCTCCGATAGTTATCCGTCTCGCCCGCCCAAAGTGGGCGAATGCATCAACACCTTCTACCCCAACGAGTTGGCTTTCCCGGTCTCGCACTTTGAGGCGGGGCTGAGGCTTCCCCTCTGGCCGGAGGTTAAATTGGTGCTGAAGTACTTCGGGGTCGTCCCGACCCAATTTAACCCCAATGCCATCTCCATGTTGATCGCCTTCGCATGCTACCTGCAACGAGAGCGCATCGAGTTTAGCCTAACCGCCTTTTGCAAGTTGTTCGTCTACCACACCAAGGACGACGACATCTCTTACTTCACAGGCCAGGGCCTCAAAGTATGCGAGACGCCGAACAAAAACCACCATTGGTTGACGCGGTTCATCTTCATATGCGGGGATCTGGGAGGCGTCCCTCTCGCCCCGGTATCTCCCGCCGAGTGTTATTATGAAACCCGCAAGGTGGGGGGTGCCGAGAAAGAGCTCTGCGATTTCTTTGTGGGGAAGAATTTTGAAGTCCAATTCCTGCGGCGCGACCTAGACTCGCTCCCCGCCGTTTTTTCGGGCGAAGGTAAGCCTCTATTCCCTTCTGTCCCCGTAAAAGTTTTTTCCTCCCGCTAACTGTTACCTTATCTAGGAGAAAGGACCGTTCCCGTCCATCCCCCCTACCAGAGCAATCGAGCTCTCGCTTTAGCGAATATGGCGGCGGAGGCTGCGAAAGATACGCTGACCCCTGTCGCCAAGAAGAGGCCTGCGGGCGAGGGTGCCTCTCGCCTCAGCCCCAAGAAGAAGAAAAAGACTGTGTCCTTCGAGAAGGAAAAGCCGGCCAAGAGAAGAGAAGAGCTCGCGGGGTCTCTCTCCCCTATCACCCTATCGTCTCCCTCGCCTCCACGTCAGCCCGTCTCGCCAACCCGCGAGACGGTTTCTGCAGAACCAGCCGCCCACGGTCGTGCTCAGCCCCCTCAGCTTCCTCCTGGCGAAACTGGCTCGTCCAGCCGCCTGGCTCCTGCCTCGCACCCTAACTACAATATGGGGCCCGCGACGGAGGATGACGCCGGCGAGCCGGTTCTAATATGGGAGCAGGATTCCAATCGAGTGTCGGTGTCCACCCTTCTCCCTTCCTGGAAGGAACAGGACCACCCCACCAGCCACGCCTTTTCCCTAGGTTTTGGGCTTTATGGCGGTCTTGGCTCCGAACCTGCTGACAACGAGGCCTCGCGGGACCTCATTCTGAAAAGCGTCCACTCGCAGTTTCGCTCCCTGGAGCTCGCGCATCGCGTCTCGCGCCGTCTTGTCTTCAACAACAGGAAATGGAAAGAGGCGGAGACCGGTCTCGCCGCGGAGCGCGAGAAGTCTATTGACTTGGAGAAGCGGTTGAATGTCGCTGACAAACTCCTTGCACAGAGCCAGGGTGGCGTGGTAAGTTTCCTTATCTTTGCCTTGCCCGCCTCGCCCTTGCCCCTTATAGCCTCTTACTTTCACCCCTCCCGCAGGATGCCGAGACGGCGAACAGGATGCGCTCACGTATCGAGGAGCTGGAGGGGGAAAACAAGAAGCTGAAAGCCGAGAACCTTCGCCTTCAGAGCAGCGCAACGCCCCCCACGGATTAGTTTCCCGTTTCTTCCCGATATTCCGTGGATGAGGTGGAGGCCATCTGCCGGGACTCAAACATCAAGACAGCGGAGGTTGTCCTTAAGATGATGAAGGAGCTGGGAGTGGTGCGCGCTGATGCAGAGACGGTGACCGTCCGCGACCTAGTCCCGCGCTTGTTCGACGAGTCGGACGGCAGCGCCTCCTCTGACAATGAGTAGTGCACCATCCCTCTCAATGTTTTCCTCTCGCCCTCACCTTTTTGTCTAACACTTATGATTCTGGTTCCCTTTCTTAAAGGGAGAGCGAGGTGTCTCTGCCTCATTAATTTTTTGTTTAAAACTCTTTATATGCTGACGGCCGCTTCCCCTTTTGGGGTGCTGTGTAATAGTTATTTAGGAGTTACTTTATTTTAATTGCCAGTTTGATCTTCCACCCTCTCGCTTAGCTACTAGTCCAAGGTGTATGGCTATTTTTGGGACGCTGTTTAATCACTACTTTTATTGCCTTCCATTTCGCTTAAAACCGGCGCGAGGCCCCCCTTTATCGCTTTTTACCCGTCTTGATTACCTCCGTCGGCGCTGCACTGCGAGATCATCTCGCCACAAAATTTCTGGGTCCAGTCGTCTCGCCAGTCGGTTTCGGCCACTTCAGCTCACTTGATCCTGGGACGAGGAAAACCCTCCCGCCAGTGGCGAGACCCCCTATGGCGAGTGCCAGCCAGGGACCTTCTTCCCTGGCCCTATTCCTGGTCACTCTCTGTTTCAGGGACTATCCCCCTTTTGATGAGTCATGGATTTTTCTCCACGCGAATTCTTACCCTTAGACTTGTTCCCCCAAGTGAGTACCGTCCTCCCAAAACACCCTCAACCACCGAGTGAGCCTACAGCCCTGCCAGCTAGATGGGAGCCTGGTCAGCGGGTCTGCTCGGGGTCTCCCCTCCAAAACACCACCAACCACCGAGTGAGCCTACAGCCCTGCCAGCCAGATGGGAGCCTGGTCAGCAGGTCTGCTCGGGGTCTCCCCTCCAAAACACCACCAACCACCGAGTGAGCCTACATCCCTGCCAGCTAGATGGGAGCCTGGTCAGCGGGTCTGCTCGGGGTCTCCTCTCCAAAACACCACCAACCACCGAGTGAGCCTACAGCCCTGCCAGCTAGATGGGAGCCTGGTCAGCGGGTCTGCTCGGGGTCTCCTCTCCAAAACACCACCAACCACCGAGTGAGCCTAAAGCCCTGCCAGCTAGATGGGAGCCTGGTCAGCGGGTCTGCTCGGGTCTCCTCTCCAAAACACCACCAACCACCGAGTGAGCCTACAGCCCTGCCAGCTAGATGGGAGCCTGGTCAGCGGGTCTGCTCGGGGTCTCCTCTCCAAAACACCACCAACCACCGAGTGAGCCTACAGCCCTGCCAGCTAGATGGGAGCCTGGTCAGCGGGTCTGCTCGGGGTCTCCTCTCCAAAACACCACCAACCACCGAGTGAGCCTACAGCCCTGCTAGCTAGATGGGAGCCTGGTCAGCTGGTCTGCTCGGGGTCTCCTCTCCAAAACACCACCAACCACCGAGTGAGCCTACAGCCCTGCCAGCAAGATGGCAGCCTGGTCAGCGGGTCTGCTCGGGGTCTCCTCTCCAAAACACCACCAACCATCGAGTGAGCCTACAGCCCTGCCAGCTAGATGGGAGCCTGGTCAGCGGGTCTGCTCGGGGTCTCCTCTCCAAAACACCATCAACCACCGAGTGAGCCTACAGCCCTGCCAGCTAGATGGGAGCCTGGTCAGCGGGTCTGCTCGGGGTCTCCTCTCCAAAACACCACCAACCACCGAGTGAGCCTACAGCCCTGCCAGCTAGATGGGAGCCTGGTCAGCGGGTCTGCTCGGGGTTGTTTCTACAAATCATCTCGCCCCTGGTGCCTCACAGAGGTCACCCACACTTCCTCCAAAAGAGCACATCGGGATGATAAGCATTTCCAAATAACAATAGAAAGATACTGTGAAGTAGAGTGCTACGGGTAAAATCTCTTCAAATCATCCCCACTCCGGGCTCGCTCGAGAGATACCCCGTCCACATTCTGGAGGTGGTACCCTCCTGACTTTAAGACTTCTTTTATTACAAAAGGACCCTCCCAATTTGGGTTAAGTTTTCCTACAGAGGCTCCTCTACCCGCCGCGTCAACCTTTTTTAGGACCAAATCTCCTTTCACAAACTGTTTGACCCTTACATGCTTGTCGAAGTACCTCGCCATCCGGCGCTTGACTTCCTCCTGCCGGACCACTGCTAAATCCCGGAGCTCCTCCACGAGATCCAACGAAAGTCTCTGCTCTTCTTCGTTCTCTGTTCTCCATCCTTCGGCTCATTCCCTTGCAACCACTACTCTTGGCGATGCGACCTCGAACTCGACAGGTATGACGGCCTCTGAGCCATGAGAGAGCTTAAACGGGGTTTCTCCCGTGGCTGTGTTTGGTGTAGTTCTCAAGGCCCACAGTACTGAAGGTAATTGCTCCACCCAGCTTCCTCTCAAATTCTCCACCTTTTTCTTCAACAAATTGACAATGACCTTATTGACCGCTTCGACCTGTCCGTTACTCCGCGGATGATGAACAGAGGCAAAGCGGAGATCTATCCCCAAACGAATGCAGAAATCCACGAACTCCCTGCTTGCAAATTGGGGTCCATTATCCGTCACAATGGCTAGGGGCAACCCATGCCGGCAGACGATCTCCCCCCAAACGAAGTTCTTTACCACCTGCGAGGTTACCTTAGCCAATGCTTTCACCTCCAGCCATTTTGAAAAGTAATCTACCATGACTATCAGGAACTTCCTTTGGCCACTTGCTTGGGGAAAGGGGCCCACCAGATCTAGCCCCCATATAGCGAATGGCCAGGGAGCCGTGATGGTCCGCAACCTCTGGGCCGGAAGGAGCTGAAGAGGGGCGAACTCCTGGCATTTTTGGCACTTTTTCGCAAACTCCTCCGCATCTCTCCTGAGTGTAGGCCAAAAGTACCCCTGCCTCAGCACCCTCCCTTCTAAAGTCCGGCTCCCCGAGTGACTTCCGCATTCTCCGGAGTGGATCTCTTGCAGAACCCTGGGAACCTCTTCCTTCGACACACACCTGGCCAGCAAACCTTGCAAGGTCTTGCGATATAAAACTCCATCCTTCAATAGGTAGTATGCCTACTTGTATCTGGTACGCTTCATGTCGAGTTCCGTCGCGGGTAACTGTCCCGATGCCAAAAAGATGATGAAGGGGTCCATCCACGACCTTTGTTGGCACACTTCCATAAGCTCTCCTTCCTCTATGGACGGTCTGAAGAGTTCCGTCACTGTTCCCCCGGCTCGAGGGCCGTGCTTGGCGAGTTGGTCGGCCTGGGTGCTCTCCTCTCTCGGGACGTGTTGAATTGAGAAACTTCGGAACTGCCCTATGATGTCCTTGACCTTTCCCAAATACAGCTGGAGGGCTGGCTCCCTTGCCTCGAATTCTCCTTTGATCTGACCTGCCACCACCATGGAGTCCGTCGAGGCCTCAATGTCTTGTATGCCCAGCTCCCGGGCTAACCTAAGCCCTGCTATGACCGCCTCATATTCCGCCTGGTTGTTGGTGACTGAAAAATGGATCTTCAAGGCTTGCTCAATCTGGGTCCCCTCCGGGCTGGTCAAAACCACTCCCCCCCAAAAGAGTTTCTCCCTGACGCTCCATCCACTAACATTTTCCAAGTTGCTCGAGGGGACGCCTCCGCTTCTCGGACCTCAACCACATAGTCTGCCAAGAAATCGGCCACCGCCTGCGCCTTGATGGCGAGCCGTGGAACGAAGACGAGTTCAAATTCGCTGAGTTCTATTGACCATTTTGCCAGCCTCCCCGAATGCTCCACCCCGCTCAAGATGTTACGGAGAGGGTGGTCGGTCACCACTCGGATGGAGTGTGCTTGGAAATATGGTCTGAGCTTTCGGGCCGAGATGATGAGCGCAAATGCTAACTTTTCCAGGATGGGGTACCCGAGTTCCGCCTTCTTCAGGACCCTGCTTACGTAATAAATTGGGAATTGTTTCTTTCCTTCTTCACGCACAAGAACCGAGCTTACCGCCTCCATCCCTACCCCCAAATATAGGAACAGGTCTTCGGCTTCCCTTGGTCCCTAGAGTAAGGGCGTCTGGGTAAGCTGCTGCTTTATGGCCTGAAAAGCCGTCTCGCACTCCGCGGTCCACTCGAAGCCCTTACCCCCTCGCAGCGTTCGAAAGAAGGGCGAACATCTCTCCCCCGCCCGGGAAAGGAACCTGCTCAGCCCGGCCAACTTTCCTGTGAGACGCTGGACTTCCTTCACATTCCGGGGGACTCCAGTTCCAGGATTGCTCTCACTTTTCGGGGTTGGGCTCCACTCCAGATGGAGTGAGTAGATGCCCCAGGAATCTCCCTCTGCTAGCGCCGAAAACGCATTTCAGGGGATGAGCCTCATTTTATACTCCCTCAGGGTGTTAAAGGTTTCCTCCAGATCTAGGACATGAGCCCCGAGGTCCTTACTTTTGATCATCAAGTCGTCTACGTAAACCTCGAGATTCCTTCCTCTCTGTTCTCGGAAAATTCGATCCATCATCCTTTGATAGGTTGCGCCCGCATTTTTCAAACCGAAGGGCATCATATTAAAGCAAAAGCACCCATCCTCCGTGACGAAGGTGACGTCCTTAACGTCCGGAGGATGCATGTGTATTTGATGGTACCCAGAAAACGCATCCAAGAAACTCATAAAAGGGAAACCGACGGCTGAGTCAACCAGCGCGTCGATTCGGGGCAGCGGATAACAATCCTTAGGGCATGCTTTATTTAAAAGAGAAAAATCTACGCACATCCTCCACTTACCCCCCCCCCCCTTTTTGACCATTACAACATTACTCACCCACCCCGGATACTTACAGGCGGACACAAACCCCGCCTTAAGCAATTTTTCCACTTCCTCTCTAATAGGTCCGGCCATCTTGGAGGCGATGGCCCTCTTCTTCTGTTGTATGGGGCGGGTGTTGGGGTCTAGATTGAGGCAGTGACAGGCGACGTCTGCATCGACCCCCGGCATGTCCGCGGCGCTCCACGCGAAGACGTCAATATTGTTTTGCACGCAGGTTCTGACGTTCTCTCGGTCCTCCGGGTTGAGCTCGCCACTGATTTTTATCCTTTCTATTCGGCCTTCCTTGGTGCGTATTTCTACCTCCAGGACCTCCACCGCAGCTTTCAGCCTGGATGGCTCCTCCTCTCCTTCCTGCTCTGCCTGCTTACCCTGCTGCTGGGCTTTGTCTTCTACGTTGGCCACCATTCTCTCTTCCCCCGGTTGCTCCACCTCCCACTTGCTCGCGCCCTCCTTTTCCTGCCAGGAGGCTCTTCTCTTTTCTGGACGGGTCCCCTCCCCGGGTGATCCGCCCACCTCTTCCGTCTTCCTCTTCTCCTTCCTCCCTTCCTCTTCTTTTTGCCCCACTTCCCCTACCGCTTCCGTCTCTCCTCCCTCCGCTCTAGCCATTTCTAGCTCCTCCCTCATACCCTTGTTCCTTGCCACTTCTCCCTCACCTCCAGCTCTTCCCCTCTCCCTTTCTTCTACCATCTCCGTCTCCCCGAACTCCTCTCCCGCCATTCCTTGCTCCTCCGCAATGCCTCCAACCACTACTACTTCTCCCTCTCCCCAGCACCTTCTTCCTCCCTTTCTTCTGTCGTCCCCGTCTCCCCGAACTTCTCTCCCGCCATCGCTGGCTCCCCCACAATGCCTCCAACCGCTACTACTTCTCCCTCTCCTCCAGCACCTTCCTCTCCTCGCTCTTCTCCGCCTCCCTGTTCTTGTTGCAATCGCTCCATCCTCTTTTCCAACTCCTCTGCGTCCCCCTGCCAGGAGATTGTGTTTACTGCCGTCACGTAGCATTCCCTTGCTGCCTTCGGATCTCCTCGTACCCTGATTTGAGTACCTCCAGAATTCAGCTTCAAGCACTGGTGAAACGACGACGGAACGCATCTGAAAGCGCTGATCAAGGGGCGCCCAAAGATAGCGTTGTAGCTACTGGGGGCATCCACTATGACAAAACGGCAATTTCGGGATAGCCCTCCCAGAGTTACTTGGAGTCCCACACCCCCCTCGACCTCTTTCCTTTCTCCTGAGAATCCAAACAATGGTCCATCCGCCGCCAGTACCCTTCGTGCCTCCACCCTCATTGCATTGAATGCCTTCTTAAAAATCACGTTCACCGAGCTCCCATTGTCGACTAGGATCCGCGACACCGTGAAGTTCTCGATGGCGGTCCGTATCACCAGCACGTCACAAAAGGGGTCCTCATGGTCGGGCATGTCTTTTCTTGAAAACGTAATCTTTTCATCTGGAGGAGGGGACTGTGACGTCGAGGCGACACTTCGGCGGTACATAGTGTGAAGGCTCGCCTTTCGGGCCGCCTCTATCCCCACCCCCCATTGATCACCCCAACCAGCCCGCGATCCCTTCATCTGCACGATCCACACATCGATCCTCTTCTCCTGCAATTGTTACTTCCTCTATCCGCACCGGCCTTGGCTGTTCTCCAGCTCCTCGAGTCCTCCTTAACTCCAAGAAATCCGGGCAGGTAGCCGTTGCGTGACCTTCCTCCTCGTGGAAGTCACAGTATGGCAACGCCACCCCCCCCCCCTCCGGTCTCCCTTCCTGAGGGTTCCTCCTTCTCCCTGCTCCTGCTCCTCTTCCTCTTTCCCGGCCCCTTCCTCTGCCTCGGCCGATGGCCATGGCCTGCTGCGGAGGAGGTAGGGGTGGTCTATGACCATACCCCCACCCCATCTGATTGAACCTTCCCGGTCCTCCCTGTTGATTCCTTCCCCCTTGGGGAAATCCTCCACCTTGCCCGGGGGCAGTCCCCCCTGCTGCCTCCACCCCAGCTCTGGATACGCCGGAGCCCTCGGCTCTTCCCTTCTCCTCGCTTCGTGTTGCCTCCCTCCTGTCTCCCTCGACTCTACCTCAGTGAGCCTTGCCAGCTTCTTTGCGAAGGCCGGGTTTGCTGCCACCATTGCTATTTCCTTGGCCGCCTTCTCCATCAAGCCCTCAAAGGAAAGCGGCGCCTTCCGGGTGAGGCTCATTTTGAAGAACCCTTCTCGTAGTCCCACTGTGAAAGCCATCTAGAGGGCAAAACCCGACACCTCCTGTATATCCAGAATTTCCTCTTGGAACCTATCCACGTACTGAGCCAGTGATTCATCCGCCTTCTGCTTAATCAAGAAGATCGATTCTGGGTTCTTCTTCCTTTTCTTAGATGTGGAGAACCGGAGCTGGAAGCTCCTACTCAAGTCCTCGAAGCAATATATCGAGCCTGCCGGGAGTTGATGGAACCAGTCCCTAGCCTTGTCTTTCAGAGTGATCGCAAAGAGGCGGCACTTAAACGCGTCCGTCATGGGCCTGATCGAGACAGCGTCTTCAAACCACTACAAGTGATGGAGGGGATCGTCCTTCCCTACATAGTAATTCATCTCGGGCTCTCGGAAGCCCTCCGGGACCGGAGCGGACAGGACTAGCTCGCAAAAAGGGGACCCCCGCGCCGCCGGTCTCGCCACCCCTACTCGCGCGACGACCTCCCCTGGCGCGATGGTACTCGCCGGACTTGGGAACAGCTTCCCTTCCCGCCATGTCCCTCCCGGTCCCTTCCAACATCACCTCCTTTCCCGGCCTTCTCCTCGGGGCGTCTTCTCCGACTCGCGCCGAGACGAGTTCCTCCTGAGTCGCGAGAGCTGGCACTGTGGGCAGTGGAGTTGAATAGTCTCCCTGCCGCGAGATCCCCTGCAATAGATCCATGATCCCCTTGATCGAAGCCAGGAACTCTGTTCTTCCTACAAATCCCCCCTGATTATCTGACTCCCCTCCTTCTCCTTCTCCATGATCTCCCGCCATGTTGGTTGCTCAAGGTTCTTCTCTGAGGGCTGCGTCCACGCTCACCGCACCAAAATGTTGGAACCAGCTTTCTGATCCCTCCTAGAGTTCGAAACAGGATGCGGCCCACACGTACTCTCCCTGCGCTACCGCCCTGATGAGAGTTAGCGAACTGAAAACAGACCGAGGGGATTCAGCTTGGAGGTCCCGCCTCTTACCCGGAAGAACTGAGAGTCTTCCCCTCCCTAGCCAGTGCTGAGCTAGGTGCCTGTGAAGAAAATAGTGAGAAGGTTCAACAACCTTTTCTCAGGCACCTTATCGGTCTATTTATAGGTTTCTGAATCTGTTCTGCAAATATCATTTCCAAACCATCTTGAAATGACCAAAACACCCTGGACCGGGTCTGCTAATAGCCCAACTCCGCTGTTCTGGAGAGCTATTCGCAGGCCCCCAGGGTTAAAATGTAAAACTATCTGGGGCCCAAAGGTAAAATCCCCCTTATAGTTAAAAAGATGAAAACCGTCTTCCTTCTTGCGGCGAGTGGGGAGGTACCCGCCAATCTCTTTAGAGGATCTCGCCTGTGGGCTACTCGCTCGCGCCCGAAGGTCTCGTCTAGCGAGATCTCGCCTAGCGAGACCTTGCCTAGCGAGATCTCGCCTAGCTTAACGAGATCTCTCCCGATAACCGGTCTCGCCTTATCTTGCGGGTTGTCCCTTCTTCCCTTGCTTTGTTGGCCTACTCGCGAGCACAAGGTTGTACAGTGAACTCGTATAATCCATAGCGTGAACTGAATGCCATCTTCGGTGTTTCCTCTTCCCTGATTCGGAGCAGGTAGTAGCCGGATCGCAAATCTAGCTTGGAGAACCAGAAGGCTCCCTGTAGCTGGTCAAATAACTCATCTATCCGAGGCAGAGGATAGGTATTGCGGACCGTTAACCGGTTCAGCTCCCGGTAATCTATGCATAGTCGCAGTGATCCGTCCTTTTTCTTCATAAAGAGAACTGGCGCTCCCCATGGCGATGAACTGGGCCGCACAAATCCTGACTCGACTAGCTCCTGTAGTTGAGTCCTGAATTCTGCTAACTCCCCGGGAGCCATCCTGTAGGGTGCCCGGGACACCGGCCTCGCTCCTGGTACTAGCTGAATCCTGAAATCCAAGTCTCTAGCAGGTGGTAGCCCGGGCAATTTCTCCGGGAATACGTCGGAGAAATCCCGGACCACCGGAATATCTGAGATAGTCGTCTCTGCTCCCACCATCTCGAAGCAGACAAGATAAACTTCTTCACCCTGCTCATGGGCCTTCACAGCCTGTACAGAAGATAACAGTAGGTGGCGGATAGGCTGGATACCTTCAACGATAACATGAGAGTCGCCATGCCTTAGCGTGATCCTACTAGACGGACAATCTATCTGAGCATGGTTCCGATGCAACCAGGCCATGCACAAAATCAAGTCAAAGTCCTGAAACTTCAGAATAGTTGTCGGCGCCTCAAATGCCTTACCGCCAATCTCGGCCTCCATATCCCAATGTGCAGTGGTCCGCAGCTCCGACCCATCGGGTAGACGCACCCTCATCTCTAGTCCAGGAAACCTCTCCACGCCTTCGAGTCCGTCGATGAAGGCCTCGAATATGAACGAGTGCGAAGCACCCGTGTCGAAGAGAGTATGAGCGGGCTTGCCGCTGATCATAACTATGCCTGAGGTTTGTTTACGTGAAAATTAATTGTTATCCTATAATTCCAGGTATTATATATATAATTGAAAATTTCAAGAAAATCAATAATTAACTTTAAGTACCTGTGATAACCTCCTCGGGGTTCCTCGGCTCTGTGAGGTCCAAGGCGTATATCTGCTCCTGCTCGCGTCTCCTGCCGTGATATCCCCGGCCTCGGCCTCGTCCTCGGCCCCGTCCTCGGCCCTGCTGTACTGGGGCCACTGGAGGTGGAGGAGGGGGAGGGGGATGGAATCAGTGCAGGCACTCCGACCTGATGTGCCCGGGCTGGCGGCATCCGTAGCAAACCACTTATCGGTGGCCTCGGTCATCCTGTCTCCTCGGATCATGCATCTGTAGAGGTGGGGGAGCCAATGTTGGAGGAGGCCCCTACTCCTGCCTGAAGTTAGGACGACGACGTCCCCCACCCTTCCTGTATCTGATGGTCCTGCCTCTCTGAGAGCCCCTGCTGCTCTCTCCAAATGTCGACCCATCAAATGGTCTCTTCCCTCCGGCTCGCACCATCAGCTGGTCAGCCTCCAGCTTCTTCGCCATCTCAATGATCTACCTAGATGTGCCATGAGAAATAAACAGCAAGGCCTGCCTCATATCGTCCTTGAGGCCCCGGTAGAACCTCTTGGCATACCTCCTATCATCGGTATCCTGAATCCCTGCGAACCTGGCAAAATGGGAGAACTCTCTCTGATACTCTATCACCGATCTAGTCCCTTGCTTGAGGTTCAAAAACCTCTCCTCCAAGGCATCTCTGTCCGTAGTAGAGACGAAGTTCTCCAGAAACACATCGCGAAACTCCTCCCATGATATCTCTGACATCTCAAAGTCCGCATAAGTAGACTCCCGGACTGATTTCCACCATCTCTTCGCATGAGCCTCTAGCACAGAGGTGGCTAGAGGTACTGCCTCGCCGACTGGGCAGCTGATGCCTGCTAAGATCTCGTGTATGACCTCCATCCATTCTTCCGTCTTCATCGCATCCTCTGTCCCATGGTACGTCGGTGGGGATAGGCTCTTGAATGCACTCAGCCAGCTCGACCCCGGATTTGGCTGTGGAGCCGGGACTTGCTGGGATCTGAAGGCATCCAGAATCGCCGTCAAGGTCTGCCCCATCTCCGTATGTAGGAATGGAGTGGCAGCTGGAGGGGGAGGAGCCACATTTTGCGGCGCGGCGACCTGTAGAGGTTGCATAAAGGTAAGGTTAAAACAAAACTGGCCTAACTCATTGTACTTTGTGGACCATTTATGTGACTTTACACATGGGCACACCACTGCTTCCGCTGTATAGTTTGTCCGCAAACTAATGCTCGGGCGGGGGTGGTCCCATGTTGTGGACTTCTTTCTCATATGATCGTTGTTCAAGTGATACCAGTTTGTAAGACCCCCCTCCCCCTTACCAAGGAGGGCTACCGGGTCTTATGCCCAGAACCGCCGTCTTACGGTGGCACTAACTCACGGGTTAGTCGACACTACAACACGCCGATTCTGCCGGCTAGTACGATCATTTAACCTGTAGGCCAATATGAGTGTTGAAACCAGCTTACTGGTCCCTCCTAGAGTTCGAAACAGGATGCAGCCCACACGTACTCTCCCTGCGCTACCGTCCTGACGAGAGTCAGTGACCTGAAAACAGACCGAGGGGGCTCAACTTGGAGGTCCCGCCTCTTACCCGGAAGAACTGAGAGTCTTCCCCTCCCTAGCCAGTGCTGAGCTAGGTGCCTGTGGGGAAAATAGTGGAAAGGTTCAACAACCATCTCAGGCACCTTATCGGTCTATTTATAGGCCTCCGAATCTGATCTGCAAATATCAATTCTAAATCCACTTAAAAAGACCAAAACACCCTGGGCTGGGTCTGCCAATAGCCAAACTCCGCTGTTCTGGAGAGCTATATGCAGGCCTCCAGGGGTGAAAATGTAAAACCATCTGGGGCACAATGGTAAAATCCCCCTTGTGGGTAAAAAGGTAAAGACCATCTTTTTTCATGTGGCGAGTGGGGAGGGACCCGTCAAGCTCAGGGGGATCTCGCCTGTGGGCTCATCTCACCCGCGCCCGGAGGTCTCGCCTAGCGAGGTCTCGCGTAAACTCATGGGTTGCCCCTTCCTTTCGAGGGGGTTGACCTCCCCCGTCTCGCCAGCCTTCCTTCCTTGCTTTGTCGGGCTACTCGTGTGCCCAAGGTTGTACACAATCCCCGCTCTTTACGAGGTTGCCCTAACCTCAGAAAGACAGTCCAACCGTGGCTCGCGATGCTAAGATTCCTTTATGAGAATCTTGGGTGGGCCACTCCTCCCCTCATACTGCCTATAAATATGAGGAGAAAGCCTTCATTTGGAACTCTTTTGCCTTCATCCTTTCTTTCGGAATGTCTCATAGTCAAAGTTTCCGCGAGCGTCTTGCGATTGTGCGAAGGCGGAACAAAGCCGGCACGGATGCCCTTTTTCCAGATCTGGGGCGCACTCCCCACATAGCCTCTCTGCCCTCTCGCACAAAAAAAGAGAAAGCTGTCTGTGCTCCTCTCTTGGCGGGCGCAACTTCTTCTGCCGCTCCGATAGACAACCCATTCTCTTCCTCAGGGGGGAGGCAGGTGACCACATTATCTCTCCTTTCTCTTGTTTCGCCTGTCTGACTATGCTTTCTCAGGGAAGTTTCGCTGATTCGCCGGTGCCTGCCGATCCCCCTGATAATGTAAGTCAAGTTCCTCAGTGCACAGACTCGCCCAAGGTGGCTTCTCCACCTCCCTCGCGGAGAGAAAACCTCTCGCGAGTTGTGGGGAACCCTCGAATCCCAAGTAAGATCTCCTCCCTTCTCGCCTCTTGGTTGATTCGCCTTCTTCTATTCGGCTCGCGCGGGCTCACTCTTGATTGTGATTTCTCGCTACTTTCGCAGGCATCCATTTTGATTCCGATACTACGGAAGCTCCCGCGTCCCCCCCCCCCCTCTCGCCTCTTCCTCATCCGGGCGAGATCGAGGACTACCTGGGTGATCCCATGGACCCTCTGGAATTGAAACGGAGGACTGCCCGGATGTTCCGCAAATATACACACATAATCCGCGAGATGGAGCTCGAGAAGCAATCCTCCGACCGGTGCATGGAGTGGATTGAAGCAGATCACCACCGCCTTTCCGCAATGGTGGAAGCGGACGGGGTGCTAGACGGGACCGACCCCCAGGCCATACTGAATGAGACGGATGAACATCTCTGTCTCGCGCGCCGCGGCGTGATCGCCGCTCGCGCCTTTCATCTTCCTGGCCGCCCGCCATGCGCGGGAGGTAAAGATGGCCGCTGGCAGTGGGTGCGGAACTAAACTGTCCCCGTCCCGTCTCGCCTTCTCTGGATCTCGTCCTTGTTAAATGTCGCTGTCTTATTACTGCTATGTTGTATAAACTTATTCGGGCGAGACGCCCCCTTCTGCGGGACGGTTTATTTTTGACTTTTGGTTACGCAAGGGTCGTATCATGCTGTCTTTTCATTATTTCCATGATTAGATATTACTTTATTTTATTAATCCCGTAATGATGACTTGCCTCGAAAGGATTTCGGTGGCGCCTCCGCCTCTTGAGTTCTAGAGAGAGAGTGAGAGAGGGAGAGTGAGATAAGAGAGAGAGAGGGGGGAAAGAACGAGGCGTCGGGATGTCCTCTCATTTCCCGCCTCCTTACTTTCCCGCCCTTTTCCCTACCCATTATAAATACCTTCAACCATTACCACTGCCCCTCACTATTCTAAGCTGTTCTTTTGATCCCGGTTCCCGTTTCTCCTTCGTCATCTCGCGTCTCTCTCTAGGCCATCCACTCTTTCTTTTGCCGCCCTCTCGCCAATCATGGGAAAGAAGAAGACCGAAGAGGGTGAGGGACGCAGCCGCTGCGGGAAGCGTTTCGTCGACCATGACTTCCCTCTCGGCAGACTGCTAGAGGAAGACCACGCTCGCTTCGCCCGCGAGTACCTCTCTGATAGCTACCCGTCTCGCCCGCCCAAGGTGGGCGAGTGCATCAACACCTTTTATCCCAATGAGCTTGCTTTCCCGGTCTCGCACTTTGAGGCGGGGCTGAGGCTTCCCCTCTGGCCGGAGGTCAAATTGGTGCTGAAGTACTTCAGGGTCGTCCCAGCCCAGTTCAACCCCAACGCCATCTCCATGTTGATCGCCTTCGCCTGCTACCTGCGGCGAGAGCGTATCGAGTTTAGTCTAACCGCCTTCCGCAAGCTGTTTGTCTACCACGCCAAGGACGACGGCATTTCTTACTTCACAGGCCAAGGCCTTAAAGTATGCGAGACGCCGAACAAGAACCACCATTGGTTGACGAGGTTCGTCTTCATACGCGGGGATCTTGGAGGCATCCCTCTCGCACCGGTATCCCCCGCCGAGTGTTATTATGATACCCCCAAGGTGGGGGGTGCCGAGAAAGAGCTCTGCGATTTCTTCGTGGGGAAGAATTTTAAAGTCCAATACCTGCGGCGAGACCTGGACTCGCTCCCCGCCGTTTTTCCGGGCGAAGGTACACCTCTATTTCCTTCTGTCCCTATAAATTCTTACCTTCCGCTGACTGTCACTTTATCTAGGAGAAAGGATCGTCCCCGTCCATCCCCCCTACCAGAGCAATCGAACTCTCGCCTTGGCGAATATGGCGGCGGAGGCTGCGAAAGATACGCTGACCCCTGTCGCCAAGAAGAGGCCCGCGGGCGAAGGTGCCTCTCGCCTCAGCCCCAAGAAGAAGAAGAAAACCGTGTCCTTCGAGAAGGAAAAGCCGGCCAAGAGAAGAGATGAGCTAGCGGGGTCTCTATCCCCTATCACCCTATCGTCTCCCTCGCCTCCGCGACGGCCCGTCTCGCCAGCCCGCGAGACGGTCTCTGCAGAACCAGCTGCCCACGGCCGTGCTCAGCCCTCTCAGCTTACTCCTGGCGAGGCTGGCTCGTCCAGCCCCCCGGCTCCCACCTCACACCCTAACTATAATATGGGGCCCGCGACGGAGGATGACGCCGGCGAGCCGGTTCTGATATGGGAGCAAGACCTCAACCGCGTGTCGGTGTCCACACTTCTCCCTTCCTGGAAGGAACAGGACCATCCCACCAGCCACGCCTTCTCCCTAGGTTTTGGGCTTTATGGCGGTCTTGGCTCCGAACCTGCTGACAACGAGGCATCGCGGGACATCATTCTAAACTGCGCCCACTTGCAGTTTCGCTCCCTGGAGCTCGCGCACCGCGTCTCGTGCCGTCTTGTCTTCAACAACAGGAAGTGGAAAGAGGCGGAGGCCGGTCTCGCCGCGGAGCGCGAGAAGTCCATTGACCTGGAGAAGCGGTTGCAGGTTGCCGACAACCTCGTTGCACAGAGCCAGGGCGGCGTGGTAAGTTTCCTTATCTTTGCCTTACTAGCTTTACCCTTGCTCCTTGTAGTCCCTTACTTTCCCCCCTCCCGCAGGATGCCGAGACGGCCAACAGGATGCGCTCGCGCATTGAGGAGCTGGAGGGGGAAAACAAGAAGCTGAAAGCCGAGAACCTTCGCCTCCGGAGCAGCGCGACACCCCCACCGGATCAGTTTCCCGTTCCTTCTCGATATTCTGTGGATGAGGTGGAGTCCATCTGTCGGGACTCAAATATCAAGACGGCGGAGGTTGTCCTCAAGATGATGAAGGAGCTGGGAGTGGTGCACGCCGATGCGGAGACGGTGACCGTCCGCGACCTAGTCCCGCGCTTGTTCGACGAGTCGAACGACAGCGCCTCCTCTGACAACGAGTAGTGCACCATCCCCTGCAATGTCTTCCTCTCACCCTCTTCTTTTTGTCTAACTCTCATGATTTTGGCTCACTTTCTTAAAAGGAGAGCAAGGTGTCCCCGCCTTATTAATTTTTTGTTTAAAACTTTTGATATACTAACTGCCGCTTCCCTCCTTGGGGCGCTTTGTGTAATAGTTAGCCAGGAGGCCACTTTTTAGATGTTATTTTAATTGCCACCTTGATCGTCCACCTTCTCGCTTAGCTACTAGCCAAAGGTGTAAAACTATCTTTTGGGACGCTGTTTAATTACTACTTTTATTGCCTGCAGTCTTGCTTAAAAGCCAGTGCGAGTCACCCTTTATCGCTTTTTTCCCGCCTTGATTACCTCCGTTAGCGCTGCGCCGCGAGATTATCTCGCGCCGGAATCCCTGGGTCCCGCCGTCTCGCCCAGCCAGTTTCGGCCACTTCAGCTCACTTGAGCCTGGGATGAGGAAAATCCTCCCGCCAGTTGCGAGACCACCTATGGCGAGTGCCGGCCAGGGACCTTCTTCCCCGGCCCAATTCCTGGTCCCTCTCTGTTTTAGGGACTATCACCCTTTTGATGAGTCATGGATTTTTCCCCACGCGAATTCTTACCCTCAGACTTGTCCCCTCAAGTGAGTACCGCCCTTCGGAAACACCTTCAACCACCGAGTGAGCCTACAGTCCTGCCAGCTAGATGGGAGCCTGGTCAGCGGGTCTGCTCGGGGTCTCCTCCCCCAAACCACCACCAACCATCGAGTGAGCCTACAGCCCTGCCAGCTAGATGGGAGCCTGGTCAGCGGGTCTGCTCGGGGTCTCCTCTCCAAAACACCACCAACCACCGAGTGAGCCTACAGCCCTGCCAGCTAGATGGGAGCCTGGTCAGCGGGTCTGCTCGGGGTCTCCTCTCCCAAACACCACCAACCACCGAGTGAGCCTACAGCCCTGCCAGCTAGATGGGAGCCTGGTCAGCGGGTCTACTCGGGGTCTCCTCTCCAAACACCACCAACCACCGAGTGAGCCTACAGCCCTGTCAGCTAGATGGGAGCCTGGTCAGCGGGTCTGCTCGGGGTCTCCTCTCCAAAACACCACCAACCACCGAGTGAGCCTACAGCCCTGCCAGCTAGATGGGAGCCTAGTCAGCGGGTCTGCTCGGGGTCTCCTCTCCAAAACACCACCAACCACCGAGTGAGCCTACAGCCCTGCTAGCTAGATGGGAGCCTGGTCAGCGGGTCTGCTCGGGGTCTCCTCTCCAAAACACCACCAACCACCGAGTGAGCCTACAGCCCTGCCAGCTAGATGGGAGCCTGGTCAGCGGGTCTGCTCGGGGTCTCCTCTCCAAAACACCACCAACCACCGAGTGAGCCTACAACCCTACCAGCTAGATGGGAGCCTGGTCAGCGGGTCTGCTCGGGGTCTCCTCTCCAAAACACCACCAACCACCGAGTGAGCCTACAGCACTGCCAGCTAGATGGGAGCCTGGTCAGCGGGTCTGCTCGTGGTCTCCTCTCCAAAACACCACCAACCACCGAGTGAGCCTACAGCCCTGCTAGCTAGATGGGAGCCTGGTCAGCGGGTCTGCTCGGGGTCTCCTCTCCAAAACACCACCAACCACCGAGTGAGCCTACAGCCCTGCCAGCTAGATGGGAGCCTGGTCAGCGGATCTGCTCGGGGTCTCCTCTCCAAAACACCACCAACCACCGAGTGAGCCTACAACCCTACCAGCTAGATGGGAGCCTGGTCAGCGGGTCTGCTCGGGGTCTCCTCTCCCAAACACCACCAACCAACGAGTGAGCCTACAGCCCTGCCAGCTAGATGGGAGCCTGGTCAGCGGGTCTGCTCGGGGTCTCCTCTCCAAAACACTACCAACCACCGAGTGAGCCTACAGCCCTGCCAGCTAGATGGGAGCCTGGTCAGCGGGTCTGCTCGGGGTCTCCTCTCCAAAACACCACCAACCACCGAGTGAGCCTACAGCCCTACCAGCTAGATGGGAGCCTGGTCAGCGGGTCTGCTCGGGGTTGTTTCTACAAATCATCTCGCCTCTGGTGCCTCACAAAGGTCCCCCGTACTTTCATCGCATCAAGAAAGCACATCAGGATGGTAAGCATTACACATTAATAAAAAAAAGGTGCGATGGAATAGAATGCTATGGATAAAATCTCTTCAAATCATCACCACTCCAGGCTCGCTCGAGAGATACCCCGTCCACATCCTGGAGGTGGTACCCTCCTGACTTTAAGACTTCTTTTATTACAAAAGGACCCTCCCAATTGGGGTTAAGTTTTCCTACAGAGGCTCCTCTACCCGCCGCGTCAACCTTTTTTAGGACCAAATCTCCTTTCACAAACTGTTTTACCCTTACATGTTTGTCGAAGTACCTCGCCATCCGGCGCTTGACCTCCTCCTGCCAGACCATGGCTAAATCCCGGAGCTCCTCCACGAGATCCAATGAAAGTCTCTGTTCTTCTTCGTTCTCTGCTCTCCATCCTTCGGTTCCTTCCCTTGCTGCCGCTACTCTTGGTGATGTGACCTCAAACTCGACAGGTATGACGGCCTCTGAGCCATGAGAGATCTTGAATGGAGTCTCCCCCGTGGCTGTGTTTGGTGTGGTCCTCAAGGCCCATAGTACTGAAGGCAGTTGCTCGACCCAGCTTCCTCTCAAATTTTCCACATTTTTCTTCAATAGATTGACAATAACCTTATTAGCCGCTTCGACCTGTCCGTTACTCCGTGGGTGATGAACAGAGGCAAAGCGGAGGTCTATCCCCAAACGAATGCAGAAGTCCACGAACACCCTGCTTGCAAACTGTGGTCTGTTATCTGTCACAATGGCTAGGGGCAACCCATGCCGGCAGATGATCTCCCCCCATACGAAGTTCTTGACCACCTGTGAGGTTACCTTGGCTAATGCTTTCACCTCCAGCAACTTCGAAAAGTAGTCCACCATGACTATCAGGAATTTCCTTTGGCCACTCGCTTGGGGGAAGGGGCCCACCAGATCTAGTCCCCATATAGCGAATGGCCAGGGAGCTGTGATGGTCCGCAACCTCTGGGCCGGAAGGAGCTGAAGGGGGGCAAATTCCTGACACTTTGGACACTTTTTCGCGTATTCCTCCGCATCTCTCCAGAGGGTGGGCCAAAAGTACCCCTGCCTCAGCACCCTCCCTTCTAAAGTCCGGCTCCACGAGTGACTCCCACATTCTCCCGAGTGAATCTCTTGCAGAACCTTGGGAGCCTCCTCCTCTGACACACATCTGGCCAGCAGACCCGACAAGGTTTTGCGATATAGAACTCCATCCTTCAGCAGGTAGTACACCGATTTGTATCTGGTATGCTTCTTGTCGAGTTCCATTGCGAGTAACTGCCCTGATGCCAAAAAGGTGATAAAGGGGTCCATCCACGACCTCTGCTGGCATATTTCCATAAGCTCCCCTTCCTCTATAGACGGTCTGAAGAGTTCCATCACCGTTCCCACGGCTCGAGGGCCTTGTTTGGCGAGTTGGTCAACCTGAGTGCTCTCTTCCCTCGGGACGTGCCGAATGGAGAAGCTTCGGAACTGCCCTATGACGTCTTTGACCTTTCCTAGATATAACTGGAGGGTGGGCTCCCTTGCTTCGAACTCCCCTTTGATCTGGCCTACCACCACCATGGAGTCTATCGACGCCTCAATGTCTTGTATGCCCAGCTCCCGGGCTAACCTGAGTCCCGCAATGACCGCCTCATATTCCGCTTGGTTGTTGGTGATTGCGAAATGGATCTTCAAGGCCTGTTCAATCTGGGTCCATTCCGGGCTAATCAAGACCTCTCCTCCTCCAAAGGAAATTCTCTCTGACGCTCCATCTGCTATCATCCTCCAGGTTGCCCGGGGGGACGCCTCCGTTTCCTGGACCTCCACTATATAGTCCACCAGGAAATCGGCCACCGCCTGTGCCTTTATGGCGAGCCGAGGGACGAACGCACGATCGAATTCACTGAGTTCTATTGACCATTTTGCCAACCTCCCCGAATTCTCTACCCCCTCCAGGATACGACGGAGGGGGTGATCCGTTACCACTTGTGTGGAGTGAGCCTGAAAATACGGCCGGAGCTTTCGGGCCGAGATGATGAGGGCAAATGCTAACTTCTCAAGAATGGGGTACCCGAGCTCCTCTTTTTTCAGGACCCTGCTCACGTAATAGATCGGAAATTGTTTCTTCCCATCTTCTCTCACAAGAACCGAGCTCACCGCCACAGCACCTACCCCCAAATATAGAAATAAGACCTCTGCTTCCTTTGGTCCCTGGAGTAAGGGCGCCTGGGTAAGCTGTTGTTTTATGGCCTGAAAAGCCGCCTCACATTCCGAGGTCCACTCGAATCTCTTGCCTCCTCGCAACGTTCAGAAAAAGGGCGAGCACCTCTCCCCCGCTCGAGAGAGGAACCTGCTTAGCCCGGCCAACTTGCCGGTGAGGCGCTGGACTTCCTTAACATTCCTAGGGGACTCCAGTTCTAGGATCGCTCTTACTTTTTCAGGGTTGGGCTCCACTCCAGATGGAGTGAGTAGGTGTCCCAGGAATTTTCCCCTGCTAGCACCAAAAATGCACTTCAGGGGGTTGAGTCTCATTTTATACTCCCTTAGGGTTTCAAAGGTCTCTTCCAGATCTAGGATATGAGCCCCGAGGTCCTTGCTTTTGATCATCAATTCGTCTACGTAAACCTCGAGATTCCTTCCTCTCTGTTCTCGGAAAATCCGATCCATCATCCTTTGATAGGTCGCGCCCGCATTTTTCAAACCGAAAGGCATCATATTAAAGCAGAAGCATCCATCCTCCGTGACGAAGGTGACGTCCTTAACGTCCGGAGGATGCATGCGTATTTGATGGTACCCAGAAAACGCATCCAAGAAACTCATAAAGGGGAAACCGACGGCTGAGTCAACCAGCGCGTCGATTCGGGGCAGCGGGTAACAATCCTTGTTGCATGCTTTATTTAAAAGAGGAAAATCCACGCACATTCTCCACTTACCCTCCCCTTTTTTGACCATTACAACATTACTCACCCACCCAAGATACTTACAGGCGGACACAAACCCCGCCTTAAGCAATTTTTCCACTTCCTCTCTAATAGGTCCGGCCATCTTGGAAGCGATGGCCCTCTTCTTCTGTTGTATGGGGCGAGTGTTGGGGTCTAGATTGAGGCGGTGACAGGCGACGTCTGCATCGACCCCCGGCATGTCTGCGGCGCTCCACGCGAAGATGTCAATATTTTTCTGCACGCAGGTCCTGATCTTCTCCCGGTCCTCCGGGGTGAGCTCGCCACTGATTTTTATCCTTTCTTCCCGGCCTTGCTTGGTGCGTATTTCTACCTCCAGGACCTCCACGACCGCTTTCAGTCTTGATGGCTCTTCCTCTCCTTCCTGCTCTGCCTGCACATCCTGCTCCTTGGTTTTGCCTTCTATACTGGCCATCATCCTCTCTTCCCCCGGCTGCTCCGCCTCCCACTCGTTTGCCTCCTCTTCCTCCTATCGTGAGGCCCTTCTCTTTCCTGGCCGGACCTCCTCCCCGGACGGCCCTCCCTCTTCTTCCCTCTGCCTTCTCTCTCTCCTCCCCACCTCTCCTTTCAGCTCCTCTCCCCCTACTGCATCCGTCTTTTCGCCCTCCTTTCCAGCCACTTCCAGCCTCTCCACCATATCCCAGTTCCTCACCATTTCTCCCTCTCCCTCCGCTCTTTCCTTCTCCTTTTCTTCTACCACCACCATCTCCCCGAACTCCTCTCCCGCCGTTTCTGGCTCCCCCGCAATGCCTCCCACCATTACTACTTGTTCTTCTCCTCCAGCATCTTCCTCCTCTCTTTGCTCTTCCCCATCTCCCTATTCTTGTTGTAACTGCTCCATCCACTTTCCCAACTCCTCCGCGTCTCCCCGCCAGGAGATGGTGTTCACTGCCGTCACGTAGCATTCCCTAGCGACCTTTGGATCCCCTCGTACCCTGTTTTGGGTACCTCCTGAATTCAGCTTCAAGCACTGGTGAAACGATGATGGAATGCACCTGAAAGCGCTGATTAAGGGGCGTCCAAATATAGCTTTGTAACTACTAGGGGCGTCCACTATGACAAAGCGGCAATTCCGGGACAGCCCTCCCAGGGTCACCTGAAGTCCCACTCCCCCCTCGACTTCTTTCCTTTCCCCTGAGAATCCAAACAGCGGTCCGTCCGCCGCCAGCACCCTCCGGGCCTCCACCCTCATTGCATTGAATGCCTTCTTGAAAATCACGTTCACTGAGCTCCCATTGTCTACAAGGATCCGCGACATCGTGAAGTTTTCGATGGCGGTTCGTATCACAAGTGCGTCACAGAAGGGGTCCTCATGGTCAGGCATGTCTTTTCTTGAAAAGGTAATCTTCTCATCTGGAGGGGGGGATTGTGAAGTTGAGGCGATGCTTCGGCGGTACATAGTGTGAAGGCTCGCCTTTCGAGCCGCCTCTATCCCCACCCCCCATTGATCACTCCAATTCCCCCGCGGTCTCCTTCATCTGCTCGATCCACGCAGCGATCCTCTTCTCCAGTAACTGTTATTTCCTCTATCCTCACCAGCCTGGGCTGCTCTCCCGCCCCTCGAGTTCTCCTTACCTCTAAGAAATCTGGGCAGGTAGCCGTTGCGTGACCTTCCTCCTCGTGGAAGTCACAATATGGCAACGCCACCTCCCCCCCTGTCTTCCTTCCCGAGGTTTCCTCCTTCTTCCTGCTCCTGCTCCTCTTCCTCTCTCCTGACCCATTCCTCTGCCTCGGTCGATGGCCATTGCCTGTTGTGGAGGGGGTAGGGGTGGTCTATGACCGTATCCCCACCCCTGCTGGTGGAACCTTCCCGGTCCTCCTTGTTGGATTCCTTCCCCCTTGGGGAAATCCCCTACCTTGTCCTGGGGCTGGGCCTCCCTGCTGTCTCCACCCCAGCTCCAGATACGCCTGCGCCCTTGGTTCCTCTCTTCTCCTTGCCTCCGGTTGCCTTCCACCAGACTCCCTCGACTCTACCTCAGTAAGCCTTGCGAGCTTCTTTGCAAAAGCTGGGTTCGCCGCCTCCATCGCTATTTCCTTCGCCGCCTTCTCCATCAAGCCCTCAAAGGACAGCGGCGCCTTCCGGGTGAGTCTCATCTTGAAGAATCCTTCCCGCAGTCCCACCGTGAAGGCCATCTGGAGGGCAAACCCTGGCACCTCCTGTATATCCAGAATCTCTTCTTGAAACATGTCCACGTACTGAGCCAGCGATTCCTCCGCCTTCTGCTTAATTAAGAAGATCGACTCCGGGTTCTTTTTTCTTTTCTTAGATGTGGAGAACCGAAGCTGGAAACTCCTACTTAAGTCCTCGAAGCAGTATATCGAGCTGATCGGGAGTTGATGGAACCAGTCCCTAGCTTTGTCCTTTAAGGTGATTGCAAAAAGGCAGCACTTAAACGCGTCTGTCATGGGTCTGATCGAGACAGCGTCTTCGAACCACTATAAGTGGTGGAGAGGATCATCCTTCCCTACGTAGTAGTTCATCTCGGGCTCTCAGAAGCCCTCTGGGACGGGAGCGGACAGGATCAGCTCGCAAAAAGGGGACCCTCTCGCCGCAGGTCTCACTGCCCCTACTCGCGCGACGACCTCTCCTGGCGAGATGGCACTCGCCGGGCTTGGGAACAACTCCCTTCCCGGCATGTCTCTCCCGCTCCCTTCCATCATCACCTCCTTTCCCGGCCTTCTCCCCGGGGCATCCACTCCTACTCGCGCCGAGACGAGTTCTTCCTGAGTCGCGAGAGCTGGCACTGGAGGCAGTGGGGTTGAACAGTCTCCCTGCCGCGAGATCCCTTGCAGTAGATCCATGATCCCCTTGATCGAAGCCATAAACTCCGCTCTCCCTACAAATCCCCCCTGGTTATCCGACTCCCCTCCTTCTCCTTCTCCGTGATCTCCCGCCATGTGGTTGCTCAAGGTTCTTGTAACACCCCCTATCCGTCGCATAGTATATAGCAGTAGGTCCGGCCGGGGCCCGACGCCATATACCACAGACAGACCGGGTGGTTACGTATGGAAACCATCCAACCAATCTCAACATCCTACACAGAGCATTCTAGCGGAAGCAGTTTATATAAGTTGTAAACAAGAACCCAGCATTAGAGCACGAATGTCCACTAGTACAAAATTAGGAATGTATACAAAATACCCAAAATCGGCCTTAAGGCCTTACAGAATGTTTCACTTGAATAATACATGATTTACAAACCTCGGCACACAGCCCGGTCATACATGAATAAAACAGAAAACATTTCCACTTGGGCCTTCGAGGGCCAGCTTCGCAAAAAGGGCTTTAGCCCGCTATTGACCGCTTGGTCCAGCTGCACCTGCAAGCAACAAACCACCGCACGGTGGCAAACAAGGCAACGGTCAGCAATGCTGACCAAATTATAACGATCCCGCCCCCAACTCGGGGCGGCGATGCTCCTTCCCTGCATTTCATTAGCACAAGCGAGCAATGCATATAACCATAGCCATTTCATCACAGACGTTGGCTCGTACGGCCATACGTCCCGTGCACTCAGGGCACATTCTCGGTGAACCGGTCGATGTCACGACAATTAAAGCCATTAACATTCCGGACTCACCACCGCCACTTAGATGACCATTCCTATGAGCAATTTGTCTTCCTGGCATGGGTCACATCAATTAAAGCCATAGACCGCCGAAGACTCCCATCTATGCCAACGACGAGTGCCACGTAACCTTAGGTCTCTCTAACCGAACGACATAAAGCGGGTACGGTTCCATCTAACCCGTGCTCACATCGCAACGACAATTTAAGCCATTTGCGCGGGTCAAACTTCCACCGAGTCCCATTCTACCCCAAGACACATAACCCAGTTATGTTCGAGTTGGCTCTCAGGCCACCAAGTTGGCAAGATCTCGTATCCGCCCAGTTTTCTGGGTGCACCTTTGGGTTAGTCCCCAAGGCTCCCTACTGCAATCTATCGCGTAGAAAACCCGAAAAACACCCAATAGCACGGAGTCTTCTCCGGCCTTATGCAATGCAACATCACCGATCCAGACAAACATGTCCGGGTAGGATTCACACAAAATGCCTACGTCCGTTCTCGCATACGGACTCTAAACAACGGGGACTTTACATATCTACCCGAAGGAACGCCTCCAACTCTCCGCAAACTTGCGAGAGCGGGCTTCCTATACTAAGAAAAGGAGCGATTCATGCTCAAGATGAGGATCGTTACTCTTGAGTTCCTCTTTGGCGCCATCGAAAAGTAATCGGATAGAAATCACCGCACTTGCGTTGCCTCCGTGGATCCGGAGTCGGCTTGCGATTCGGAGCTCCGAAGCTCCTCCAATGGCGGATCTAGCTCTTCTTCTTCTTGGCTTAGCTCTCCTCTCTCCAAGGGTTTAGAAAGAGAACAAGTGAAGAAAGTGATGGATTTTCTAAGTCAAAAACCGGGTATATCCTCTCAGGAACAACCCCCAGCCGTCGGATCTCAACCTAAGGAAACGAACGGCTTTGATTCGGGGCTGAAATGCCCAATCTGGGCCGAACACGGCCTGGCACACGCCCGTGTCCAGGGCCGTGTGCCGCATTCGCCGTCAAAATCGAATCTCCTGGACCCTCACACGGGTATCGAACACGCCCGTGTTCGAGCTGACACGCCCGTGTTCCAGCTGACACGGCCGTGTAGCCGGCCGTGTACCCCATGATTTTCCCCCGTTTTCAACCCGAGCACTGCACGGGTCCTAGGACACGCCCGTGTCCTTGCCCGTGTCACCTTGACATGCCTGGGCCCTAGGCCGTGTACAGGGTCTCGACATTTCGTCGAGTGGATATCGACGACTCGATGACACGGCCTTGGACACGCCCGTGTCCTAGGCCGTGTGCCTTGTCTCGACGATCGTCGAGCGAATCTCGACAAATTCCCCGGGACGATCGTCGACACGGGTCGACACGCCCGACGACACGCCCGTGTCGCGGGCCGTGTGCCCATTCTCGACGAATCGTCGAGTATAACTCGACGACTTCACGACTAAGTGTCGACACGGGTCGACACGCCCTGCGACACGCCCGTGTCGCAGGCCGTGTGCCCATTCTCGACGAATCGTCGAGTATAACTCGACGACTTTGCGGCTAAGTGTCGACACACGCTTGACACGCCCTGGGACACGCCCGTGTCCCAGGCCGTGTGCCTTCTGCCAGAACCCAAACTGGCCCAAAACGTCCCCCTTTGCTCCTTTGAGTTTCGGGGCGTTACAACTCTCCCTCTCTTAAAAGAATTTCACCCACGAAATTAAATAAAGGAAAGACATGTACAAAACTAAAATTTGTACCTGAGCGGAACAACACCGGATATTCGTCAAGTATAGTCTGCTCTCGTTCCGAAGAGAGCTCCTCACGACCGCAATTGTCCCACCGGACCTTGACCATCCTGATCTCTTTATTGCGTAGCCGCTTGACCTCCGAGTCCTCAATCCGCACAGGCTTGACCTTTGTCATTAGCCCACTTTCCACCGGCACTTGATCGACCGCGATCACTTGCGTAGGCTCTTGCACCGCCTTCCGAAGCACCGAAATGTGGAATACATCGTGTAAACCACTTAGCTCCACTGAAAGCTTCAATCTATAGGCCGCTTCTCCAACTCGCTCCAGAACCTCGAACGGTCCAAGGTACCTCGGGCTTAGCTTTTTCAATCGCCGCACCCGCGAGACACCCTTGAATGGCTTTATCTTCAAGTATACATAATCGCCCACAGCGAACTCCACGTTCCTGTGCTTGGCATTATAGTACTTTGCTTGCCGGTCCTGAGCGATAAGCAACCTCTCCCGAATGGTTCTCACCAAAGAAGTAGCGTCCTCCACTTCCGATCGCTTATACAACTTTGACTCACCCGTTTCTAACCAAGACAACGGCGTGCGACATTTCCTACCATATAGGGCCTCGAAAGGCGCCATCTGAATACTCGCTTGGTAGCTGTTGTTGTATGCGAACTCCACCAAATATAGGTGGTCTTCCCATTGCTTTCCGAAATCCAAGACACACATGCGAAGCATGTCTTCCATGGTCCTATTCACCCTCTCGGTCTGCCCATCCGTTTGTGGGTGGAAGGCTGTGCTAAACTTCAGCTTTGTTCCCAACATTTGCTGCACCAGCCTCCAATCATTGGACGTGAACCGCCCATCTCGGTCACTCACGATGCTGCGGGGCACACCATGAAGCCGTACTATATTATCCACATAAAGCTTTGCCAGCTTCTCCACCGGATCGTCCTTCCTATGCGGAATAAAATGCGACACCTTCGTTAATCGATCAACAACCACCCAAATGGCGTCGTTTCCCTTTTGCGACCTTGGCAAACCGTGCACAAAGTCCATGGAGATGTCGTCGAATTTCCACTCCGGAATAGGCAAGGACTTAAGAAATCCTCCCGGCTTTTGGCACTCTGCCTTTACCAAGGCGCAGTTTTGGCACTTCGCTACGTATAGCGCCACATCCTTTTTCAAACCCGGCCACCAAAACAGTTTCTTCACATCGCGGTACATCTTCGTGCTCCCCGGGTGAATCGAGTACTTGGTATGATGTGCCTCGTACAACAACTCCACCCGTAAATTGCCCACGCTTGGGACGCACAGACGACCGTCTTTCCAAAGCAATCCGTCCTCCACGACGAATTGGGAATTTGACCCATCCAGAGCCTCTATCATGAACTGCTTCATATGAGCATCCATATCCAAAGCCTGCCGAATACGATCAGCCAGGTCATATTGGACTTCAGTCCAATTCAGAACTGCTTCAGCACTTGATTGTCTGTCCACACAAACAATCTCCAACGCCTCCAACTCCTGCACCAACCGCTCATGATGCACTGATAGCCAATTTGCTTGAGCTGGGGCTCGGCGACTCAACGCGTCCGCAACCGCATTCCCTTTGCCAGGCACGTAGTGGATCTTGAATGTATAGTCCCCCAGGAACTCCATCCACCTACGCTGCCGCATATTCAGATCCTTCTAATCTATCAGGTACTTTAGGCTCTTGTGATCGGTGTAGATATCAATCTTCACACCGTACAAATAGTGTCTCCACAGCTTCAAGGCAAAAATCACGGCCGCTAACTCCAAGTCATGGACCGGATAATTCCTCTCGTGCACTTTTAGCTGTCTCGAGCCATAAGCTATCACGCTTCCGTGCTGCAGTAGCACGCAACCCAAACCGCTGCCCGAAGCATCGCTATATATCTCATAGCCTTCGGTTCCACATGGCGAACTCAGCACAGGCGCCGTGGTCAACCGACACTTCAATTCCTCAAAAGCTCGCGCGCACTCCGGCGTCCAAACGAACTTATGCTCCTTCCTCGTCAAAGTAGTGAGAGGTAGCGCTATCCGCGAGAAGTTCTCTACGAAGCGCCTATAATAACCGGCAAGCCCCAAAAAGCTCCGGACTTCTGCTACCGTAGCAAGCTCAGGCCACTCCCGTATCGCAACAATCTTCGCCGATCCACCGCAATACCCTCTCCACTCACTATATGCCCGAGGAACGCCACTGAGGATAGCCAAAACTCGCACTTCGAGAACTTGGCATACAACTGATTTCTCCTTAGCGTCTCCAACACCAAATGAAGATGCTTGAAGTGATCTTCCTCACTTTGCGAGTACACCAAAATATCGTCGATGAAGACGATCACGAAATGGTCCAAGTACTCCCTGAACGTCCTGTTCATCAAATCCATGAATACTGACGGCGCATTAGTCAGCCCAAACGGCATGACCGTAAACTCATAATGCCCGTATCTCGTACTAAACGCTGTCTTCGGGATATCACTCTCCCTTATCCGCAGCTGATAGTACCCAGACTTGAGATCTAACTTCGAGTACACCGTCGACCCGACTAACTGATCAAAGAGATCATCAATCCTAGGGATCGGGTACTTGTTCTTCTCCGTCAGCTTGTTTAGCTCCCGATAATCAATACATAGCCTCAAGCTTCCGTCCTTCTTCTTAACAAAGAGGACCGGTGCGCTCCAAGGCGAAGAACTCGGGCGCACATACCCTTGCTCCAACAACTCTTGCAGTTGAACTTTCAGCTCCGCCATTTCCTTAGGCGCTAGCCGATACGGAGATCGTGACACAGGCTTTGCACCTGGCACTAGCTCGATCGTAAAATCTATCTCCCGCTGAGGCGGGGCTCCAGGAAGATCTGCGGGGAACACATCAGGGTATTCCGATACCACTGAAATACAATCCAAAGCGGGCTTCGGCTTTGGAGCCTAAACTAGTGTAAAGAACAGTTCTGCTCCGGCACGAACCGCCTTCACCACCTGAAGAGCAGACATCAACGTCTTGCTCGACCCCTTTAAGCCCGTAAAAGTCGTCTCACGACTTGCTCCCAGCTTGACTTCCTTGCTACCGCAATCTATATGGGTCTGCTGCTCCGAGAGCCAGTCCATGCCAAATATGACATCGAACTCCACTAACGGAAGTAAAGACGCCCGCAGGTCGAACTCCTGCTCCCCAATACGAATCTTAACATCGCAGATCCTAACCGCTCGCATCGAACACCCATTGGGCAACAACACATCCAACTTATCCTTCGCCATCGAAGAAGGGACTCCGATGCGTGATATAAATCCTTCGGACAAGAAGGAGTGTGAAGCTCCCGTATCGAAGAGTGCTCGTGCCGGATTTTCACAAATCAATACAAATCCTAAACAAGTAGTGGTAAGGTAACATGTGCATAACAAGCATATAAAGGAAATTGACTTGCTATAAATTAAATCGTACCTGTCACCACATCAGCTTGTTTAATGGCCTCCTATTGGCCAAGATTATAGACCCTTGGTTGGGCCGGAGCATAATGGGATGCGGTCGACTCCACCGCCTTACCCTTTTCTTCATAAGTGGCTCCCGGCCTCCTCTCGGACTTAGGACGTCCGCTCCAACAATCACGGGCGAAATGCCCCGTCTTTCCGCAAGTAAAACACGCGCCCGGGGTCCGACTCGTAGTCGCCCCAGAAGCGCCAGAAGGAGCTGGACCCGAAGTCCTATGCTTCTTGAAAGACCTCCGATAGCCGGACTTTGAAGTAGTCGGCACTCTGAACTCAGATTTCTTTTCACCCAAGCTTTTCTTCGCTTGCACGTTCTTCATGTCCTTCTCCAAGGACCGGGCAGTATTGACCAAGGTTAAGAAACCCTGCGTCATCGGCCCCGACAGTAGCAGTCTCAGCTCATCCCTCAAGCCTTCATAAAAACGATTAGTCTTGCGCTCCTCATCCATGATGGTGGAGCTAGCATAACGACTCAAACGCGTAAACTCGTGGAGATATTCATCCACGCTCCGCTCACCCTGCACCAACCTCAGGAACTCATTCTCCATTGAAATCCTCTGAGTAGAAGGGAGGTATCTTGCCAAGAATAATCTCGAGAACTCCTCCATCGAGACATCACAAAGTTGCCTACCTCTCAGTAAGTGCAGCTCCAAACCTTCCCACCACATCCTCGCTTCACCGTCCAGCAGGAACGTAGCGATGGTGGTCATTTGCCACTCCTCCGTCTCCGTCGCCGTCATGACTCTCTTCACCCTATAGAGCCAGTCTTCAGCCTGAGATGGGGTTCCCAACCCCGAGAATAACGGAGGGTTAAAGCTCATTACATGCTTTAGCTGCCTCTCAGTTGCCCTCCTTGGCACTACCGGTTCCAAAACCACTTGCTCCACCCTCCTCGGCTCAGCCTCTCGCAGAGGTTCTTGCTCCATCACGGGAGCGGGCTGCTGCGCTTGCCTTCCAGGCTGCTCATTAATCACGGCCAACACCGCTTCAGCCACCAATCGTATATTCTCAGCCGACAGAGGTGTTGCGGGAGCAACATCCGGTGCACTGCTAGCCTCAGAAACTCGGCGTTCTGATGGCCCAACACCACTTCTGGTCACCTATAGTGGTACAAAACACCGTTAAGCGACCACATAACATTGCAAACAACAATTATAGGAACACGCAGGTTCCTCAAACACGAGTATTTTCATTCCTAAGTGGACATTCATGGGTTCTTTTACCATTATAACGATGACGCACACAATGTGCTCACCACCCCTTAAAAAGAATTCGCCCACGAATTCACTTTAAGCCCGACCAAAACCAGTAGTCTGATACCAAATTGTAACACCCCCTATCCGTCGCATAGTATATAGCAGTAGGTCCGGCCGGGGCCCGACGCCATATACCACAGACAGACCGGGTGGTTACGTATGGAAACCATCCAACCAATCTCAACGTCCTACACAGAGCATTCTAGCGGAAGCAGTTTATATAAGTTGTAAACAAGAACCCAGCATTAGAGCACGAATGTCCACTAGTACAAAATTAGGAATGTATACAAAATACCCAAAATCGGCCTTAAGGCCTTACAGAATGTTTCACTTGAATAATACATGATTTACAAACCTCGGCACGCAGGCCGGTCATACATGAATAAAACAGAAAACATTTCCACTTGGGCCTTCGAGGGCCAGCTTCGCAAAAAGGGCTTTAGCCCGCTATTGACCGCTTGGTCCAGCTGCACCTGCAAGCAACAAACCACCGCACGGTGGCAAACAAGGCAACGGTCAGCAATGCTGACCAAATTATAACGATCCCGCCCCCAACTCGGGGCGGCGATGCTCCTTCCCTGCATTTCATTAGCACAAGCGAGCAATGCATATAACCATAGCCATTTCATCACAGACGTTGGCTCGTACGGCCACACGTCCCGTGCACTCAGGGCACATTCTCGGTGAACCGGTCGATGTCACGACAATTAAAGCCATTAACATTCCGGACTCACCACCGCCACTTAGACGGCCATTCCTATGAGCAATTTGTCTTCCTGGCATGGGTCACGTCAATTAAAGCCATAGACCGCCGAAGACTCCCATCTATGCCAACGGCGAGTGCCACGTAACCTTAGGTCTCTCTAACCGAATGACATAAAGTGGGTATGGTTCCATCTAACCCGTGCTCACATCGCAACGACAATTTAAGCCATTTGCGCGTGTCAAACTTCCACCGAGTCCCATTCTACTGCAAGACACATAACCCAATTATATTCGAGTTGGCTCTCAGGCCACCAAGTTGGCAAGATCTCGTATCCGCCCAGTTTTCCGGGTGCACCTTTGGGTTAGTCCCCAAGGCTCCCTGCTGCAATCTACCGCGTAGAAAACCCGAAAAACACCCAATAGCACGGAGTCTTCTCCGGCCTTATGCAATGCAACATCACCGATCCAGACTAACATGTCCGTGTAGGCTTCACACAAAATGCCTACGTCCGTTCTCGCATACGGACTCTAAACAACGGGGAATTTACATATCTACCCGAAGGAACGCCTCCAACTCTCCGCAAACTTGCGAGAGCGGGCTTCCTATGCTAAGAAAAGTAGCGATTCATGCTCAAGATCAGGATCGTTACCCTTGAGTTCCTCTTTGGCGCCATCGAAAAGTAATCAGATAGAAATCACCGCACTTGCGTTGCCTCCGTGGATCCGGAGTCGGCTTGCGATTCGGAGCTCCGAAGCTCCTCCAATGGCGGATCTAGCTCTTCTTCTTCTTGCCTTAGCTCTCCTCTCTCCAACGGTTTAGAAAGAGAACAAGTGAAGAAAGTGATGGATTTTCTAAGTCAAAACCCGGGTATATCCTCTCAGGAACAACCCCCAGCCGTCGGATCTCAACCTAAGGAAACGAACGGCTTTGATTCGGGGCTGAAATGCCCAATCTGGGCCGAACACGGCCTGGCACACGCCCGTGTCCAGGGCCGTGTGCCGCATTCGCCGTCAAAATCGAATCTCCTGGACCCTCACACGGGTATCGAACACGCCCGTGTTCGAGCTGACACGCCCGTGTTCCAGCTGACACGGCCGTGTAGCCGGCCGTGTACCCCATGATTTTCCCCCGTTTTCAACCCGAGCACTGCACGGGTCCTAGGACACGCCCGTGTCCTTGCCCGTGTCACCTTGACACGCCTGGGCCCCAGGCCGTGTACAGGGTCTCGACATTTCGTCGAGTGGAGATCGACGACTCGATGACACGGCCTTGGACACGCCCGTGTCCTAGGCCGTGTGCCTTGTCTCGACGATCGTCGAACGAATCTCGACGAATTCCCCGGGACGATCGTCGACACGGGTCGACACGCCCGGCGACACGCCCGTGTCGCGGGCCGTGTGCCCATTCTCGACGAATCGTCGAGTATAACTCGACGACTTCACGACTAAGTGTCGACACGGGTCGACACGCCCTGCGACACGCCCGTGTCGCAGGCCGTGTGCCCATTCTCGACGAATCGTCGAGTATAACTCGACGACTTCGCGGCTAAGTGTCGACACACGCTTGACACGCCCTGGGACACGCCCGTGTCCCAGGCCGTGTGCCTTCTACCAGAACCCAAACTGGCCCAAAACGTCCCCCTTTGCTCCTTTGAGTTTCGGGGCGTTACAGTTCTTCTCTGAGGGCTGCGATCCACGCTCACCGCACCAAAAATGTTGAAACCAGCTTACTGGTCCCTCCTAGAGTTCGAAACAGGATGCAGCCCACACGTACTCTCCCTGCGCTACCGTCCTGACGAGAGTTAGTGACCTGAAAACAGACCGAGGGGGCTCAGCTTGGAGGTCCCGCCTCTTACCCGGAAGAACTGAGAGTCTTCCCCTCCCTAGCCAGTGCTGAGCTAGGTGCCTGTGGGGAAAATAGTGGAAAGGTTCAACAACCATCTCAGACACCTTATCGGTCTATTTATAGGCCTCCGAATCTGATCTGCAAATATCAATTCTAAATCGACTTAAAAAGACCAAAACACCCTGGGCTGGGTCTGCCAATAGCCAAACTCCGCTGTTCTGGAGAGCTATATGTTGGCCTCAAGGGGTGAAAATGTAAAACCATCTGGGGCACAAATGTAAAATCCCCCTTGTGGGCAAAAAGGTAAAGACCATCTTTTTTCATGTGGCGAGTGGGGAGGGACCGGGTCAGGGGGATCTCGCCTGTGGGCTCATCTCGCCCGCGCCCGGAGGTCTCGCCTAGCGAGATCTCGCCTAGCGAGGTCTCGCCTAAACTCATGGGCTGCCCCTTCCTTTCGAGGGGGTTGGCCTCCCCCGTCTCGCCAGCCTTCCTTCCTTGCTTTGCCGGGCTACTCGCGAGCCCAAGGTTGTACAATGAGAAGAAAGAAGTAAAACTGTATATGAAACCATCAGTCCACAAGCCACATAGTACAATCATATAAATGAAATGAAAAGTACATCACTATAGTACACAGTAGAGTACAAATGAAAGAGTAAAAAGGGCTTATGCCCAGTACATCAAAATCACTCTCTCACAAAATAATAAATGCGGAAGCTATACTAGAACATCAGATCTCGTCCCACCTGAGGACGCACAGTAGCGGTAGTAGCCTGCTGAAGTGGTATCTGCTCCTCATGTCCTGCTTCCTCGACGTGCTGGTGCTCCATCTCCACGGGCTCCTAAAAATAGTTGGTCACCGACCATTAGTCAAAAAGACTAAGTCGTTTCCTCCGCACCTCGCCCCGCAGCTCCTAGGAACCGAGCGGGAGGACGAAGCGGAGGACAACAAAAGGGGTAGCAAAGTGGAAGCAGGTGACAGTATTTAACTAGAGTTGTAATAAGTAATGTAGTTCTACTCTAGCAGTTCTAAGTATGGTACAGGTAGTAAGTAAGAGCAGTGCAGTAAAGGAAAGTAAAGAACAGTAGTATGAACAAGTAAATAAACTAAACTACCACTATACTATCATCACAAACGTACCCTAACTTATATAAATGCCCATACAAATATATAAGTTAGGATTTCCAGGAAATTTAACTTATCATATAAAAGAGCCCAAACTAATTTATATGATAAGGATCTATGAAGCGTATGACCTAATATGAATGAATGATATGATGCAATTTTATGCGCAGACAAGTGCAACACACACACAACGACTCTGTGATCACAGACCTTTAGTTCCCACTTTTTGAGAGCTAGCTTCACTCTCGGGTACCACCGCTGTGGCTACGGCAGCAGCGTAGCGGGCGTCTCCGCTTCCAGACCGGTATGCACACTACCAAGCCTTACACCCCTCTCATACTTCTCTGTACACGTCCAAGGTGCACTCTAGAGTCTCGCGTACGTACTTTGCTGACAAACCCGTCAGACTTGTTGTGTCGGATGTGTGTTATCGGGGATCGTCCTCCAGACCGCAGTGTAAAACAACCCACTGGCCCCTCTAACTCTCACAACCGCCCGGTGCACCGTACTGCCATCGGTGTGAAGAACGGCCAGTACCGCATGCCCCGCCATGATATTTATGCACATGCAAGTATTTCATTCCGAGCCTCCCGCTCGCAGGACCAAACCCGTCCTGAATCCCTCAAACCCAAACCCGAGTGAGAACGCACATTAGTGCCTTTATACCAACTCCCTCAAACCCCAAAACGGGTGAGAACGCACATTATTGCCTTTATACCAACTCCCTCAAACCCCAAAACGGGTGAGCATATATCATGAATCTCTCCAACCCTACACGGGCGAGAAGGTACAACAATGTCCTAACCTATTAGACTACTCTTGTCTATGGGTTATTATACTTAGAGGTTTAAGGTTAATCCCAGGACTGCCCCCGGTATTCCCTGTGAAGGGCTCTCAAGGGGCACTAGGAACTGTGTTGGGATTACGCCCAGCGTTCCCTTTCGCAAGGATATTTATTTTAGTTGATGACTACCCATGTCTCTCCCCAGCTCTCTTTATTGCTCTAGTACAACCCTAGTGACTTAAGGTGTTACCGGAAAACCGACGGTCTTCCGTCGACCCCCACTCCAGTTGCTAACTAAGACTTGCACTTTTGATCCCTCACTAAGACAATTCTACCCACCAGGGTTATTCATGTTGAACTCTCTTATTTCTGCCGATAATCAATCCCCTTGTAACCCCTAAGGCAATACCTATTTGTGTTATATGCAGACCATGTTCTATTATTACCCTAAAAATGTGATCTTCCAAATCTTAAGGCATCTTGCCTCTAAATATTTATCCTAGGGTGGTATGGACTAAGGGAACTACCATATGAATTCTCATAATTTTTCTTGGCCAAATAGTCTTTTAATTAAATCTTTTAAATTAATCACTAGGTCACTTTACACATGAAGTAGTATGATTTAACATCCACTGACCTAGGCAATTTTTTCCTGAGTTGTATAATGATAAACTATTGCTGCCTACAGAGTTTCATAATTTTCCTTTAATTATTTATTCTCATTTTTTACTTAATACCAAATTCACATAAATTCCATTTTCCAAATGAAGTATAGGCAATATGTAATCAAAAATTCCAGGAAAATTACAGAACATTTAGAAAACTAATTTATGACTATTGGCAGAGTCTCATCAATTTTTATTGTGTAATGGCCTATAACATTCCATTATAACATATTTACTAAAAATGCCAATGTATTAATTTAACAACTAACAATGCATCCATTAATTCTGAGAAATTTATACAAAACTAATAATACCATTTTATAGCAGTAGAATAAATTCCAAATTTTTCTGAAGCACATATCCATCATTTCAAGAATTAAATATGATAAGGGTAAAATGGGCAATTTAAGAAATCTAATCCAAAAGCTCTTCAAAACAGAGGGATCATATTTTTCCTAAGTCAAATGTAATATTATCTATGCCTTGGCAAAAAGTTTAGGATTTTTGCTTGAGGAAAACCTATTTTCCAATTTTATTTCCAAAATAGCTATATTTAAAATAAATTCTAATAAATGGAATTTTTGATTCCAAAAATTCCATGATTAATTTGAGGGATGAAATTTACCCTAATGAACCACTGTAAATAATTCCAAGATCTTTACATGCCACCATTGGGCTAAATACACCATATTTGAGTTTTTGCTATTTGCACACCAAGGCAAAACATGAGCTAACACATGCAAGTGGATTCTCCAACATGAAGTGAACCCAAGGTGCTGAAATTTTTATCATGCACCAAGGATGTCCCCATTGACCTACCACCAGGATTTGGGACCATGGTAAGGTGTAAAACTCCATATATTTCACTTATTTATATTTTGATATTTTGGCAAAAACTATAGGAAACGTTTCTCCAAAAATTCCTAATTTTTGGCAGGGGCTAAGTATGCCCTAATCATGCATGTGGCCAAAAGTTGGGGCCATGGTGACTAATGGTTTGACCTGGGCATCCAATTTAATTTCTGCCCTACTCTAGGACCAGTCCTAGGAGAAATGTCCTACAGGACTGTACACTACACCAAATCACATCTTTAAGGTGGCAAATTAAAGACACGACCATCAGCTACAATTTTCATTGAGAGACTAAGTTCTGGAAATGCTTCTAAGAGGCCTAACCATAACATGCAATGTGACTGTAATTGTGTGACAGGAATTCACTATTCAACATATATTAATTAAATCATTTTAATATCATTTGCACGAATCTTAAAGCCTAAACCGACGGGATCGGTTCATCGTCCCCAATGGATTGACGGCTATGATTGCGTTTTCCTGGACGATGATGGCTGGCGTTTTCCGGCCAGCTGAGCCAGCACCACCGCCGGCGGATATCGCCACCACCTTCGTTAAGGTGGGGGCTAGCGTTTCCCGGCGGTGGGGCCGCCGGAGTTGGCTCCTCCGGTGAACCCGAGCAAGAAGAAAAAGCCCGGATTTCTCCATTTTCCTCCCGTGGCATCGGGCTCGATTGAGCCCGATATCTCCCTAAATGGATCTAGAAATCTAGTACAGGTAGAGGTGAGGTGAAACGCACCTGAATTGGGGCTTGGCTGCGGGTCAGGCGGAGGTTTGTCGTGGTGGTGGTGCGCCGGCGAGCTCCACCCCGAAAGCTTGATTCTCCACCATTCTCCATGATCCAGCACTCGATTTCCACTCCCTTCTATCTCCTGAAGCTGTTGGTGAGGTCTGTTTGGACTGAGGTGGAGTATATGGGGAGGTATTTCCTATGTGAGCTCGGTTGAGCATTGTTTGCTCCGCCCCTGCCGCCAAGTGGCACACAACCCCGATTTTCTACTGGAAATGGAGAGGGGAGGTCGGCCACCTGGTTTTGGGCAGATAGAACCAGCTGATGGGGTGGCCATGTGGCCACCATTTCCTCCCTTTCCATTTTCTCTCTCCTCCTACCCTTAAAATCCAAATTTTACCCCCTTGCATGTATTCTCTCTCCTGATTTAGAGGGGTAGGACTGGTCTTGTTCACTTGGGCTGGCCATGGGCCAATTTTGGTGGGCTTGGTCCAAGGGAAAATGACTTGGTCTTCATTTCACTCCTTTAGGTCAATTTGTTGACTTGTTGACTTGGGGAGTTGACTTGGTCAACCATGATGGGTGGGCTGACCCTACTTGGTGGAAATGGGTCTAGTGGCACCACCCAACTTGGGTTGGGTCAATGGGGTGCCCTACTTAGGCTAATTGGGCTTATGAGTGTGGGTTTGACCAAATTAAGCACAAGGTTGTCTTTGGTCAATTGGGGTCAAAGTGTTGACCTGGTGACATGCCCTAGGGTCCACTTAGATTGTCTTTAGGGTTAGGGCAATGTGGTGGGGTCATGGTGTGGCTAGGGTCCCCACCTATGCTAGTTTGACCTAGTTTGACTATGGTCCTATAGTGGGCCCCACATGGCTACCACCCACTACCAAGGGTCAAACATAGTTGGTCTTCCTTAAATCTCACTCATGCCTAACCCAATCTAAGTTGAGGGGTCCAGAAGTAACATGGGATGTTACACTAGTGAATGTAACAAACACTATGGAGGTGGAATCGTCCACTAACACCCGCATTCAAGAAACCCAAAGAAACCACAACAGAAATACCTCGGGATTTGGCTCGACAAACTCTACTTGACATTACTAGATTCCGGACATGATTGATCAACCCTTAGGACCGATATACAACCCTAATTAAACTCTAATACGTTTGATAACGAGAGCTAAGACACTTAAGCCATCGATAAGACACTTCAAGGATGATTAAACATAAATAGACAAGTTTAAGCTTAGCATGACAAAACATCATAACAACATGTGATCAACAAAGCGGTTAATCATAACAATAATTTGGAAGAATAAGTGCAGAAAATTTTAGGGAACATGAAAACATAGCCGTTACCATCGAATCAGACAAGGAGAAAAAGAGGAGAAACCACCACTTGCCTTTGTTTTACCGGAAAAATCCACCGAATCACTCCACGTCGTAGGTCGGGGCAAAAAGGATGCGGGAGAAGTTGAGATCTAGACAAAAATGGCAGAAAAGGGATTAGGGTCGAAAAACCCTAACGAAAAAAACTCAAGAAATGGGGAAGAAATTACCAAGATAGCGTAGCTCTCGGCGAGAGCTTTTCAGATCTATGCTCGGATGAAGATTTCGAGCACCGGAGCACCGTCGGCGGCCATCGGAAGATTCACGAAAAAGAAACTCTCTCTCTCGCTCGCTGCTCTGGTTCGGGAGAAAAATAACGGAGAAGATGAAGTTTGGTTCTAAAACCTAAGTCCAAGAATATATATATATATATATATATATATATATATATATATATATATATATATATATATATATATATATATATATATATATATATATATATATATATATATATATGTTTATAAAAAGTTTTGTCAAAAACGGTTTATTTCAAGCGGTTTTGCGGAAACCCAAAATAGAGGTCTAGGATGACTTCAAATCAAAACATGGTCAACATGAAAGTTGTAGATCTCGTCGATACGAACAAATTTCATGTTAACCATTTTTTGATATGATGTCGTTTACCCTCAAAACGGCCTATGAACGCAGATAGAAACAGCCTACTCGAGTGGCAGCATACCTACTCGAGTAGCAGCATACCTACTAGAGTAACAGCATATCAACTCGAGTAGTAACATACCTACTCGAGTAATAACATACCTACTCGAGTAGTAACACAATATACTCGAGTAGAGGCTCATTACTCGAGTAAAAACATGAATTACTCGAGTAGAAGCAGCATATACTCGAGTAACATCTCATCACTCGAGTTATAGCAGAAAAAACGGAATTAGGGGGTTTAAAACGACTTCAAATCAAAAAGTCGTCAACATGAAAGTTGTAGATCTCGTCAGTGCTGCAGCCCAATACACCCCAATGCCTCTCCCGCCTGTTTTTTAGCAAGGCGCGTTGTTGGCGCTAGGTATCGAACCCGCAATCCTTGATAAGCCAACCATCCAATGTTACAGGGCCACGGGGCGGGACAAGCCTGCGGGCCTCTGAGCTCAGTTGGTGATGAGAACGTTGGATGGTTTTCTTATCAAGGGTTGCAGGTTCGATACCTAGCGCCAACAACGCGCCTTGCTGAAAAACAGGCGGGAGAGGCGTTGGGGTGTATTGGGCTGCAGCCCTGTAACGTTGTCACGGGTGGGCCAATATGTGCGCAGCCTCTGAGCCCTAGGCTGGGCCGTTACAGTCTCTGCTTCAAATGCAGGAAATTGTTCATCAATCGGTGCTGCTCGACTATGGGTAGAAACTTTTTAGGAGCATCTTCTTAAAGGACTCCCAAGAGCATCCTTACGCCAAACTTTCCTTCTCTCGAATCCACCAGGTCTTTGTTAGGCCATTTAGCTGATAGGCCGCAAGAATCACCCTCTGGGCTTCAACAATCCCCGAATACATAAACATCTCATCCCTAGTTATAATCCATTCATACAAAACCATAAAATCGGCACTTCCGTCATAAGTGGAGGCCTCAATCGCTGGAAATGCGATATAAGGTTCATCTCTGGCGGTAACATCACTGGGGGCACTAGAGGGGTAGGGTTATCAGGCATGGATTGTCGCAAGGAAGGATCTTGCACTAAAGGTTGCTACGCGGGAGCAGCAACCATCAAAGACTGAATTTGTGATTGCATAACAACTAATTTTCTCGACAGAGCATCATTGCTGTGACACAGACACTCGATAATCGCATCACTTTGCGCTCCTGACGACTGGCCCTTTGACTGGGGAGTAGACCTCGTCGCAACATGCTTTGGCGGCATTTCTAAAAGGCAACAAACAACTCATCAAAATCATAGCTTATATCTAAGCCACTCAACTAGTTTAGACCAAACTTAAAGACACTTGCCTAAGCTGCAACTTGCTTTGTGATTTTATAATGATGATGTGTCCTACTTAGGATGTTATCCTCTCATCTCATTTACTCATGTGCCTATGATATGAATGCACGAATTCTTCATTCTTATTTAAAATCATGTGTGTACATATGTCATCATGTAATCCTTAACATAGCACGCGACTTTATGCAATGATATGTTATCTATGCAGTGCTATGCATTCAAATAAAAGCCTGAATGCATGTTATGTGTTCTGTACACATAAAATGTTATGCATCCCATACTACATAACATTGCATGCAACAAGAAAAGAAAATGTGCTAATGGGCACCCATGTGATGATGATTATGCATCCCATACTACATAACCGTCACATGTTGCCTCCTATGGTGGATCCATATACAAACACATATTATGCATCTCATTCTATATAATATGCCCCATATACTTCCTATCATGCTATGAGTGTAGTGACTATGCTTCGGTTAAGGTGTACTGATGAAACATCGGTGTATGTATGAAAATTAATGAAGGAAACAAACTAAATGAGATTGGCTGGTTCTACCAACTTGTCAAACCAACCTCCCTCTGATACCAACTGTCACAACCCGCATTTTTCATCGCCAAAAAAGGGGTATCAGATCAAGGGAAAAAATGTGCGTCATGATGCCACGTTAGCAGGGGATAACTGCAGGCGCTCAGGCAAAACACCTAATTAAACAAGAAGAAAGATTCATTAAATTATTTAAAGGTAAAATCAGTTTAAGTGCAGTAGTTAGCCATATCCCTCGGCTTAGTGGCTCATCTAGTCCACAAGAAAAATAATTAAACGTTGTGGAAAAGTACTTCTTTTATCAAATTAGGCATTCTACAAGAGCATAGAGGTTCCCAAAGGGCACCTCAAGGCATGCAAGTTCTAAATTTAGTAAAAAGTCAAAGTAGTTTTGTACGGTCGTTAAATATAATGATTTTACATTTTTAAAACAAGTAATGCATTAGGTAATTATAGTAATTTTATACTTAAAATTAAGTACCATGCAATCATAGCATAAAATATCCCAGAGATCAAGTAATCTTATATACAAGAGAGAGCTAAGCAGTTGGCAAGTACCAAAAATCAACAATCTTGTAGGCGTCAACAATCTGACACGAACCAATAATAATACAAAGTATGTCTCAAACAAGCAAAGAAAACAAAATAACCAACAACCTCGTCAAACCGAGGCAATAACAACGGCCCACACTGCCGCACAAGCACTCCAAAACCAGCACCGAAGAGTCAGCTACAGCTCTGAACTTTAGGCATTCTAATGATAGAACACCTCAGCAAGAAAGTACAAGTGATGGCAAAAGAAATAAGCCAAAAGTACAAAAGTAAAGGGGTACCAACCCAAGAACAAAGAAAAGTACATGAACAAGTACAGCAGTAGGGTACAAAAGTTAAAGAGAAAAACTTACGTGAAGTATCACGTATAACAAATTACCCCAAACACACAAGGCTATAAGGGAGAATAGATCAAGATTTAACCATTGAGGAGAAACAAACCCCTATTAGACACTTGTGGTCAACTTCACCAAAAACAACATGGACGAGGTGGTCAGCTCATCTAGATGCAATCCCAAAGACAATTATCCGTCTAAATGCGGGGAGACTGGATACTCCACCATACACCGCAAATGCCCAAAAACCCGGTAGAGCCCCACAAAGTGCTAATAGGGAGATCAAACATTGCGGCGGTGGATTCACCCACTAATAACAACCGCAAAGAAGAAAAAACCCGGAAGGAAAACCCCATAACGATCCAGGTTTAGAGCTCAGAGGCACACAATAACACAAACGGGGCCTGGAGGCTTGTCTCGCCCCACGACATCGCCACGAAGAAAAACCATGATAGACATCTCAAGTCAACAACGACACATCGGATTCGACTAAACAATTCTAGAATGAGGAGCAGTTGATCAACCTTTAGGAAAGATTTCACGGTCCTAAACAACTCTTAACACATCCTACATAATAGTTAAGAACGATTAAATCCATCGTTTGAACATTTTCACCGAATTTCTACAACATTTACAAGAGTAAATTATCATGACAAAACTAATAACACAAGTGAATTTATTGGAAAAAGTTAAATATATCTACAACGGAAAGGATATTACAAAATTAAAGAACAAAGAGATTACCAGTTACCATCAAGATTGGAAAGAAGAGGGAAAAGGGAAAACAACCACTTGCCTTGGTTTCGCCGGAAAAACTCCTTAAAATCATTCCTTCTCGTAGATCAGGGATAAAGAAGATGAGGGGAGTCAAAATCCAACAAGAAATAGTCACGATAGAAGTTAGGGCCAAAAACGCTAACAAGAAAAACACAAGAAGTGGGGAAGATCTTACGATGATGGTGAAGCACACGACAAGGGCTTTCTGTATCTACGATCGTTTCGCGATTTCGAGCACCGGAGCACCGTCGATGTCCACTAAAAGAAGTACTGACAGACAACCTCTTTATCACTCACGCCGCTCTGGATCAGGAGGTAGACAAAAATCTCGGTCGGTTTAAAGGTGAAGAATTATAAGAAGGTATTTATACTTAGGGTGATAATAGGATAAACAACAAAATAGACCGGGTTCGATTGAACCGATTTTCCTGAAATAGATGGAATGGCTTACTCGAGTACTAAGGGACGATTACTTGGTTACGAAAACGGGATTACTCGAGTACTAAGACGACTACTCGAGTGCTAAGATGACTACTCGAGTATTGAAAGGGGAATACTCGAGTACAAAGCGACTACTCTAGTACCCCGAGAGGATTACTCAAGTACAATACAAGCACTCCAGTACTGAAGGCAGCGCTACTCGAGTACAATGAAAGAATCTCTCGAGTACCGGGATGGAGATTTACTCGAGTGCTAAAACACAACTCGAGAGCAGAAGGGGAGTACTCGAGTACTAGCAAGCTACTCGAGTTCTAGAAGGCAGGCACGACTCGAGAATATAGAGAAAAACATTGCTTAAGTTCAGGCGGGGCTTTACTCGAGTACAAGAAAAGGCCTAGTCGGGTACAACAGGTACTTTTCGAGAACAAGGACATACTTCTCGAGTAATCAGGCACGCTGTATTCGAGTACTGAAGATACTTCTCGAGAACTCCAAGTCATCTCGAGAACTGAGCAGTGTAGATTTGAAAATTTCGGATTGTCTTAAATTTTGGGCTAAAGGCAGACTCTAAGAACTTAGTAGGGGAGACAACCCTAGAATCTGACGCACCAACCTTGAGATAATATCAACAACTGCTCACACAAGTTGAAATCATTAAAAATATCCAAACACACCGAGACTCAAAAATGCTCGGGTCTCAATAAATCTGGACAAGATCAAAACTCATTCCTTTATTAAGGAAAAACTTCTAATCCCAACAAATGAAAAAATTAACAAATGATGCAACGTCAACATCAAAACGGAGAATGGTAACGCCTTGACATCATAATTATGATGTCGATAGAACAAATAATATCACCAGAAAAATCGGGGGAGTTATACCCTCCTCTCGACAACTATGCTCACCAGACTCAATGGAGTGGCTCTGGTAGTCGCAACCACCATTTCGGTGGGCGTAGCTCTTCACGCTTCCTCTGCTCTCATTGTGGTAGCACCAGGTATCTTGTGGATCACTGCTGGATGAAACATCCACATGTTTGCCCTTCTGGTGTCTCTTCCGCCTCCTCTTCCAATCCGTCTGCATCGATGGTCATGTGCTCAGGTAGTGCTCATGTGGTTACTCAAGGTAAATGGCTCATCGACTCTGGTGTGACTAATAACATGACGGGTAACCCTCAATGCTTTTCTCTCCTCAAAACACAAGATCGGTTGCCCCCAGTCCTTTTTGCAGACGACTCTCCTTCACCGGTTCATGGGATGGGATTGGTTCATGTCACTCCATCTCTTCTCCTGGCCGACACTCTCTATGTTCCCAAGTATCCATACAATTTATTGTCGGTTACTTCTTTGTGCAAGCAACTTCAATGCTCTGTCACATTCCCTACAACATCTTCTTCTTTTCAGGATGCGATCTCCCAATGGATGATTGCTACTGGTACTGAGAGTGGTGGCCTCTACTTCCTTGACAATGTTTTTGCTCTTTAGGCCTTCTCCTCTTCCTCTACAGACCTTCTACAATGGCATCTCCTCCTTGGGCATCCTCCTCCATGACATCTTTGTCAACTTCTACCCCACCTCCCCCCGTACAACTCTCCTCTCAACTGGGATGCCTGTCAGCTTGGCAAGCATCACCGTTCCTCCTTCCCGCCAAAGCAAGATCGTGGTTCTACCCATCCATTTAATCTCATTCACTACGACATCTGGGGTCCTGCTCCCACCCTCACCATTGGTCGGGGTAGTTATTATTTTGTTACTTTCATTGATGAATTTTCTCGATGTACTTGGGTGTATCTCTTACGAGAACGCTCCGAACTATTTGATGTATGACAATTTTTTATCATTTAATTAAAAATCAGTTTGTTGTTTCCATTAAAATCTTATGCTCTGATAATGTTAAAGAATATGTTAGTCGAGCTTTTTCATCTTTCTGTATGCAACATGGGATAGTTCATCAAACAAGTTGTGTCTATTCCTCACAATAAAATGGAGTGGTAGAATGCAAAAACTGCCACCTCCTTGATGTCGCTCGCACTCTGCTAATGCAAATGCTTGTCCCTCGCTCCAACTGAGGCTATGTAGTTCTTATTTCTTACTATCTCATCAATCACATTCCCTCTATGGTTCTCTGCGGTCAAACCCCTTTCTCCATTCTCTATCCGGTCAAGGATCCTTTTCACCTCCCTCTACGAATCTTTGGGTGCACAACCTTTTTGCACGCTCCCTCCGTTACCCGCGACAAAATCTCCCCTTGCTCCACTAAATGTGAATTTCTGGGATACTTTACCACTCAGAAAGGCTATTGTTGTTTTGACCCCATTCTTCGTAAGCAGTTCGTCTCCGCGGACGCTTCCTTCTTCGATAATGCTCTATATTTCTCTGACGACTCCTCTCCTTGTGGCTTCCAATTCTCCTCCAATTCCCTCCAGTCCATCGACACCTACTGAGGTATTTCCTCCTCCACCGTCTCCATTATCTACTCCTATCCCTTAACCTCCGTTATCTCCGTTGATGTCGCCCTGTACTTCCGAGCAAGCTCTCTCCACCACGGATGCACTGGATATTGAGGAACCTGCTGACCTGTACCTTCCTATTGCTCTTTGCAAAGGGTTCGGGAGTATACCAAGCACCTGCTTGCTGCTGTTATTTCTTATGATCGTTTAATCCCTGCTCACTGGGGGTTTACGATAGCTATCTATACCACTTCCACTCCCTGTTCCTATCAGGAGGCCCTTACTGTTCCGCATTGGAAGGTTGTCGTGGATGAAGAGATTGCTACTCTCACTGAACGGGGCACCTGGACCCTGGTTCCTCCTCCTTTCGGCATAGATGTTGTTGGCTTTCACTGTGTATTTGCGGTGAAGTTCCGCCCAGACAGTAATGTGGATCGTTATAAGGCTCGGCTTGTTGCCAAGGGCTTAACCCATACTTATGGGGTTGACTATTTTGACACTTTTTCTCCAGTTGCTTGTCTCAGCACTATCAGGGTCCTCCTCTCGGTGGCTGTCAACAGGGATTGGCCCATTTCACGGCTGGATGTCAGTAATGCCTTTCTATATGGGGATCTTCACGAGGATGTATACATGAAGCAACCTCCAGGGTATGTTGCTCAAGGGGAGACACAGGTTTGTCGGCTCCAGAAGGCTATCTATGGCCTAAAGTAAAGTCCACAGGATTATTTTGAGATGTTTAGCGGGATTGTGGCGGCCGTGGGTTTTACGAGAAGTTCTGCCAGTCACTCCTTATTTACTAGTAAAACCCCTCTGGGTCTAGTGGTGCATGCGGTATATGTGGCTGATATTCTTCTCACTAGAGATGACCAAGCTGGGATAACCTTGACAAAGAATCATCTACGACAACACCTAGTTACAATGGATATGGACACTCCAAAATACTTTCTGAGAATAAAGATTTCTCGAAAGCACAATTCCCTTGTTCTCTCCCAATGGAAGTATGATCTTGATTTGTTAAAAAAGGCAGGACTTACTGGGACTAAACCTGCCCAATGCCCCATGGCTACTAGAGAAGATAAAACCTGGACGGATGACTCTCCTCTTCTTTCAGATGTTACGAGGTACAAATGTCTGGTTGGTAAACTTATATATCTCACGGTGACCAGACTCGATATTGCCTATGATGTAGGCAAGGTTAGCCAATTCAAGCAAACTCCTAGGGAATGCCATCTATAGTCTGCCCTGAGGATATTGGAGTTTGTTAAATCAACACCTGGGAAAGGACTCCTCTTTTAGAAGAATGGACATTTGAGGATTGAAGCGTACTCTGATTCGAGCTATGTTGATGACAAAGGAGACCACAAGTCAACATCAGGATTTTGCACCTTTGTAGGGGGAAACCTTGTCAACTGGAAATGCAAGAAACAGTCTGTCATCTCCAGGTCTATTGCAGAACTAGAATATCGAAGTATGACGTTGAATACGTGTGAGTTGAAGTGGTTACAGGCTCTCATACTTGACCTAGGAGAGGTCAACAACCATCCTCTACCTATGTTTTGTGACAACACGGCCTTTATATACATCTCCAATAATCTGGTCTTCCATGAGAGAACAAATCACATTGAAGTCGACTGCCACTTCATTCGGGAAGAGATTATGAAGGAACAAATTTGTACTCTGTTCTTCACCTCATACAAAGAGTTGGCTGATATTTTCACCAAGCCGGTATACGCCTCTTTTCATTACATTTGCGAAAAGCTGGGCATGATCGACATATATGCTCCAGCTTGAGGGGGAGTGTTGCAGAGTAGAGATCAGGCGGTCTGGTGGCTTGGAGACTGGGCGACTAGCCGATCTCTCTCTGGCAAGTTGGCAGATTATAGTCCGAACAATCTGTCGGTTTCGCTCCAGCAGTTTGGTTATAGGACTGTTGTTGTTGGTGCCTTGGCACTCTGCCGGTCTGTCCCTGGTGACTTGGAGACTGGACGACCTGGCGGTCTCCCTTGCGGCTTGTCATCGCCCTTTGTTGGTTTCCTGGCGATTAGCCTATTCGTCTAACCGCGTGGCTTGATCGGCTTGTATTTATGTTTAACTGCTTGTTCATGTAATTATTTAGTCGCACATTATTTTATTGTAATCTCTCTCATCTCCTACATTCTATAAAAGGGAGGTTATACCATGTAATACACAACTTTTTTGGATAATAGAGATATCTATTATTCCAATTTCCGGCTTCTCTTTTTTTGTTCGCATAATTTGCAAGTGGCAAAGTAAATAAGCAGGTAATAAGTAGAAGATGCAAGAGAAGGTTTACCAAACCCAACTATAAAAAAGCTGAAACCACAACTGATTATCTCAATAGAAATAAGTGAAGTAACAGTTTGTAATAATGGAGTTAAAAGAAATTTGCACCAAGTGCGGAACGAAGCTATGCTTCGACAAAGTCTGCAAGGATAAACATGAAATAGCAAAGACTGATCTATAAGAAGCAAACTTATCACAAAACGGCTCAAAAACGTGAATCATTAACACCTGATAAAAACAACCAGGCCGGAGTCGGAGACCAAAACATCCAATACCAGGCTTCCAGATCCAAACGTCTCACAAAGGCGCTGTGGTGGTGTCCATCTGGCCTAACACAACAAAATAGCTCCACAAAATAGAGTCCAGACATTCACCAAGTGTAATGATTCACAATCCGACTTCCAGTTGGTTGTCCTTTATCCACTGCCAACCTTCTTAGCCGAATACAACATCATACCCAAACACCTCGAACCAAACCCAAGTTTAAACCCAAGCTAAACAGTTTAATCCCCGGATAACGATCTCACGAGGAGTGCAAGTAGGGAGTGTGTTTTTGCTATTGGAAAAGTGATTGCTAGTGTTAACGTGGCAAAGGGTGTGTAGTTTTGGTTTCCTAAGCTTAATGCTAATAAAACTAATGCGGGTCACTGTCACCGCATCACGTGGGTGGAGTACTACGGAGAGTAGTATGGATGATGGACGAAACAATGAGGGTCGCAATCACCTCTTTGTTACGCGCGCTTCTTGCAATCTCTAGAACGACACAATCATAACAAGCACAAGAATAACTGAAGCTTAACAACACAAGCAATGATTACGACATAACAACATATCGACATGTTGAAACATTAAGCAAAACATTGTGCTCAAGCAACAATCCCACTATCACTAGTTCAGAATGAAGTAACCACAAGAAGAGGTGGACAAATACAACCGAGTGCACGAAGGCTTTTCGAGATTCATGGTCGGAGTCAAGGGTTGTCAATCCTTGTCCGAGCTCGGTCTACAGATGACGTCCGGGAACCAAGAAGGGTTGTCACTTCATTCAAATATACCGTCTTCTTCTTGAATGATCGCTGGGCTAGTTCTGACCGAAGAACTCCACAAGTGCAACAACAATGAGCTCGGCTAGTATCTTGGAGGTCAGAGAAGATGAAGGTGGCCGGAGATGCAACTATTGCAAGATTTCTGAGGAGAAACAGTGGACGGAACAAATCTCCAAGGAGGAGAGAGAAAATGGCGATTGGAGGTGAGTTTTCCCGCTCGGAGGAGCGGAAATGGCGGGAGAAGCGGAGTTGGATGCTTGGAAATTGGAAATCTTCAACTTAAATAGAAAAGTAAAAAAAAATGGTCACGCGCGGTTCGGCGAACGGCTGTGCGCAAACCGTGCGATATTAACTTTTATGATAGACACGAGGAAGGAGAAGCGTTGACCCGTGTGTTTTCCTTCACGCAAGGGCAGTTACTCCCGTGCGTGTAGGACATCGTAGGGGTAGCGACAGAGAGCTAGAAAGTAGGAACACACAGGAGAATCGTGCATTTTACTCGCACATGGGCGTAGCCCCCCGTGCGTGAACAACTCGTACGATTAACTACGGAACGGAATAAAATGGGAAGCTACAGGAAATCCGTGCATTTCCTTCGCGCACGGTTTCGAGGAAATCGTGCGTCAACCGTGCATGACGAACGTCGAACTCAGCTCGACAAAATTCGTCAAGCTGAACCAAGCGCACGATCCAGCGCAAGCCATGCGTGAAAGAAAAGCACGACCGTGCTTTTTCCTTAAGACAGAATTCCTGCCTTTGTGAAAAACGCACCACCTGCACAACAAAACCAAAGCTATAGCACAAACACCACAACCAAAATAAAGCTAAAAATAGCAGGAAAGAGCCATGGGGAGAATAATGTGTATACCCCCAATAACAGAATGTGCAATTGCACACCCTCGGGCCAAAACAGTGCACAAAATGGTCCATGACCGAACGATGCAAATATAACTGATATCCGGTTGAAACACAGTGCATGAGTGAGAAAACTAGCCTAGATGAGTCCGAAAAACCCCATAAATATCGGACTCATTACACCACCAGACTTAAACATTTGCTCATCCTGAGCAAATCATCCCTCTGTGCACTAGAATATAGTTAGCTGGCTTAGAAATTTCGAAAATAAGGCAAAGCGAGAAATCAAAAAAAGCATGGGCATAAAAATATAATAGATACACTTTTTAATTATGCTACGAAGTTTATTAATTTCGACAAGTGTGAATAAGTATTGTAGCTACTCAAAACTAGAATCTTGGAGAATCGTTTGGTCATACATAGGAAGAAATTAGGCGGGCCACTCAGTTGATCATTGCCAAAGACAGGGGTTCGGGATCACCACCAAAGAAATCCACTCAGTTGAGCTTGCCCGTTCACACTCTCTCTACAGCGCTAGTTTGTCTCAAGCGCGAATCCGCAGGAGTTTAGGAAGATAATGGGGCTTAGGTATACGTAGGTAAGGATGCAAAAGGTAAACAATAGCTACTCACAACCCAAATGAGCTCATATAAAAATTCCTCTCGACAAGCAATACATATAGGTGCTCCACACCACCGGACTTGGACTTGACAAACGGGTGCTTGCACCGCCTACCATCATAAAATCTCAAATTTAATTTTCATTTAAACTTTTTTTTCCTTCATATCAAACTACTTTTTTTCTCTTTTTCTTTTCTTTTTCAAAAAAATTTTATATCACATTCAGCCACATAATCATGAAATCTACACCTCACAAACACAAAATAGCACCTCAGCAACATCACAAAAAGCAAGAAGTGATCTACTAATAGCTCGAGCTAGGGGCGTGCTACTGGGATAGGCTTTTAGGTTTTGGTGATCACGGAGTGGGGCTGAATAAACAGGAGGGGTAGACTCAAAATAGGCTAACAAGGATTACGTTAGGACTGGGTACAAGGATCAACCGGGCCAAAATTGATGGCCTACATCACACTCACGCTTGACTAACCATGCACCAAAGCTTCGAAAGTATCTTGGGGCAAGTTCTTAGCCACCGAGAAAGATGATCCTTCCTCCAGACTCGAGCAATACGAGGCTAGTGGTGGCTACACACATTCCTACACTACCGATCGATTACACCAGATTCCACAGGTTTGTGTAGTACAAACATTATTTACAAATGCAGAAAAGCATAAATCTATGAGCATAAAGAAAAATTAAATCTATATTATTTCTATACATCATGAGTCCTCGATTAGGAACAGTGCACGAGTTTCACACTACCCTATCCTAAAATCCTAAGCCAGCACCACTATCTTAAAGTTAACACAAAATAAATAAATTAAACTTGGGCCGAGCGCGTGCTTTAGTGCGCGCTCATGCAGTGTAGGTTCACAATGCTGTCATGATAAAACTGAAAATGAAAATACTCTTATGGTACGCAAGTGTATGTACAAAGGTGAATCGCGAAACTTTCGCCACAAGACTTATACTAAACATATATCCATGATTTGCAATAAAATTAAAGAAATGAAAGTTGGGGGAAGAGGTTACCCATGCTAAGCTAATGAGCATACCAGAAGATTAGTGTTACACTTCAGTAATAAACCAATGGCCGAAACAAATTCCACCTGCAAAATAGAATATCTCCAACCACAAAAAGCTATACACAATTAAGCACAACAACTAAATTACAAAAATTTAAAGCAAGAAGTAGCATTGGGTCGTCTCCCATAATCTCTTTTCTTTTCCGTCCTTAAAGTGGACCAAATACATGTATTAATAGTTATGGAGATAATGTTCAAAAGCAAGAGTTCAGAATGCAAGAAAAAGGGTCCAAAGTTACATGCAACATAAATAAAACAATAAACAAAAAGAGAGGGGGCCCGAAGATCCTTCACTCTTCAGCTAACGGCTGACTTGTGATAGATCCCCCCAGTCACGTGAGATGAGGGCGAGGTGAAGGCTTTAGGTCCCAGGGTAGAGAAGTCTCCCCTACCCCTAGCCTCGTCCTTCTCGCGTCGGCGGGCAAAATCTGATGCCTTGCATATAAGAAGTTCTTTTCTTTTCAAATTAACAAATGGGGATCGCCAGCGTGGTATATCCACCCCAACCAAATCAGCAACAGGACTATCTTTATCATCGAGGGGCATCCTTTCCTCACCCACGGTGGGTGAAAGATCAGCCCAAGTCACCTGTTTAACAGTTTTACAACATTCATTAATCATAATAAAAGTTTTTAAATCAGTTTCCTGTACGCTCCCAATAGCCATGCGCAACCTCAGTTCCTTTTCTTCTACAACTTGTTTCACGTCAAACAATTCCTCCTTCGCTCCTCTGTTAGCAATCATCAGCACATCTTTTACTTGGATAGCCCGGTATTGCTTATTCAGCACAACATCTGTCTCATCAGCTCTAGATATATCATCAGATAATACAACATTTAATTCCAACAGTTATTTTGATTCACTCGTGATTAGAGTGGGAAGTGATGCCGATAGCGGCAAATCAACCTTGGAAGCCAAGGTGATGCCGCATGCGTTAAAGCACAGCGTCGCTTCACTGGATTTCAGGAATGGAACCCCATGAATAGGCTTTAAATTATTTCCTATAGGTCCCAACACCTGGAAGTCGGTAACAAACACGGCCCCGTTAAGTTACACCTCCACCTCTTTAATCACGCCATCAGTTTTAACCACCGACACATCAGCTAGCACAAGCGATTTCTGGATATTAGTTTTGACATTGAAATTAAGCTTTTCAACATCTTGTAGAGCAAGAATGTTGCACAACGAACCTGAATTGCAAATGTCTACCGTCTTAATTTCATTAATCTCACACTCGACAGCCACTTCATTAATACTACACTCCTCTGCCTCCCCATCACTCTTCCCTTGCTCAAGGGGATTCTTTTCCATATCACTTGGGAGCATGCCGCGAGTACCCTCAGAGAACACATAGGCCAGTTGCCCCAGATATGTCTCTAAGTTCCTCATAGAGGTAGTTTGAGTGGCCATGTTAGATTGGGCCATCGAAACAAACTTTTCCATCATTTCTTCTAGAGCACTCCTACGTGCCCCTTGCCCGCTCTAATTATAACCCAGCTGCGGCGATCGTGGTTTGCTATTGGAAGCCTTGAGCATCAAATTAATGCTGGCCTCCCTGCTATCTTTGACCTGGGGCATTTTGATTCCACGAGAAATTTAGTTGATTTTTCACGTTCGGGTTATACATATTATTATACGGCACAGTGCGGTTTTGACTATTTATAAAATTAACACTTTCATCAAAGGTTATACATGCTGGTCCCGCAAATGACTCTTCAGCCGGGCATTCGAAAGCATGGTGGCCGGGATTTCCACATCCTTGTCATGATATGCCCGCAACCAGAGCCGGAGGAGTAGTCGATCTGGTCAGCATCCTTCTTCCATCCATCATAGGGTGGCTTGCTACAGCTTGCTGCATCACCGCATTCACATCAAACAGATTTCTCATCCCCTAGGCGCATTTCTTCCCGCAGTACAGTATGTGCTATGGGAGGCCGTGTCACGAGGAAGTCACAAAGCCTCTTTCGCAGAAAGGTTCATAATTGTGCCACCAGCTGCTGCGTCGATCATAGCCCGGTAGTTTGGCTCGACACCAAAATAGAATATTTCTATAAGTTTCCACGGCTCACATTCGTGTTGGGGACAACAACGCTACAGTTCAACGAAATGCTCCCATGCCTCAGACAACGTCTCTTGGTACAGCTGCCGGAACGTAGAAATTTCCCTTCGCGTATTCACAATTTTGTCCACTGGGTGGAACTTGGACAAAAACGTAGAGGACAAAGCCTCCAATGTGGTAGTGGTCCCAGGGGCAATTGTGTGAAGCCAGGTCTTAGCCCGGTCTCTCAGCAAAAATGGGAATAGCTTCAGCTTAACTACCTCATGAGAAATTCCAACATATCGGAAGGTGCCGCAAATCTCTGAGAACTCCGCCAGATGGAGCTGCGGGTCCTCACTCGGCAAACCAGAATACTGCGTATTATTTCTGATCATATTCAGAATCGCAGGCTTTATCTCAAAATGGTTGTTGGCAATGGCTGGTCCGAAGCCTGGATAAAGACTTCCTGCAATCGGGGTAGTGAAATCACACATCATCCTAACGCGAGGTTGGACCACCTCCTGACCCTCAACAACTCTATCACCTTGGCCATTTCCTACTTGGCCCAAGTCTTCAATTCTAACTTCAGCAGCATCAGCACACACATGAGCTCTCCTCGCTAGTGCAGTCTCAAGATCAGCTCCCAAATTTTCTCCCCTATTACCAGGGTTAGGATCTGTCATACAACAAGAAAAATCTATCAAAGCATCAAACACTTTCAAATTTTTTCAAAAGAAAATTGCACACAACGGTTGCACTCGCCGGCAACGGCGCCAAAAACTTGATGCACTCTCGGCATGTGTACTGATCGCTATCAAGTAATAAAAGTGAGGAGTTTAATCCCCGGATATCGATCTCACAAGGAGTTCAAGTAAGGAGTGTGGTTTTGCTATTGGAAAAGTGATTGCTAGTGTTAACGTGGCAAAGGGGGTTTAGTTTTGGTCTCCTAATCTTAATGATAATAAAACTAATGCGGTTCGCCGTCACCGCGTCGCTTGCGTGGAGTACTACGGAGAGTAGTATGGACGATGGACGAATCAGCGAGGGTTGCAATCACAACTTTGCTACGCGTGCTTCTAGCTATTGCTAGAATGATACAATCACAACAGGCACAGGAAAAACTGAAGCTTAACAACACAAGCAATGATTAAGACATAACAACATATCAACATGCTGAAACCTTAAGCAAAACATTGTTCTCAAGCAACAATCCCACTATCACAAGTTCAGAATGAAGTAACCACAAGAAGAGGTGGAGAAATACAACCGAGCGCACAAAGGCTTTTCGAGATTCACGGCCGGTGTCAAGGGTTGTCAATCCTTGTCCAAGCTCGGTCTACGGATGACGTCCGGGAACCAAGAAGGGCTGTCACTTCCTTTGAATATCCCGTCTTCTTTGTGAATGATCGCTGGGCTAGTTCTGACTGAAGAACTCCGCAAGTGCAGCAACAGTGAGCTCGGATGGTAGCTTGGAGGTCGAAGAAGATGAAGGTGGACAGAGACGCAACTATTGTAAGCTTTCTGAGGAGAAATGGTGGTCGGAACAACTCTCCAAGGAGGAGAGAGAAAATGTCGGCTAGAGGCGAGTTTTCCTGCTCGGAGGAGGGGAAATGGCGGGGGAAGCAGAGCTGGATCCTTGGAAAGAGGAAATCTGCAACTTAAATAGAAAAGTAAAAAAAAACGATCACGCACGATTCATCGCACGGCCATGCGCAAACTGTGTGATATTAACTTTCAAGATAAACAAGAGGAAGGAGAAGCGTTGACCCGTGCATTTTCCTTCGCGCACGGGCAGTTCCGCCTGTGTGTGAAGGACATCACACGGGTAGCGACAGAGTGCTGGAAAGCAGGGACACAATGGAGAATCGTGTGTTTTACTAGCACAAGGGTGCAGCCGCCCGTGTGTAAACAACTCGCACGATTAACTATAGAACGAAATAAACTGGGAAGGTACAAGAAATCTGTGTGTTTCCTTCGCGCACGGTTTCTAAGAAACCGTGCGTCAACCGTGCATGAAGAACGTCGAACTCAGCTCGACGAAATTCGTCCAGCTGAACAAAATGCATGATCTAGCGCAAACCGTGCGTGAAAGAAACGCACGACCGTGCGTTTTCCTTAAGACGGAATACCTGCCTTTGGGAAAAACGCACCACCTGCACAACAAAACCAAAGCAGGAGCACAAGCACCCAACACCAAAATAAAGCTAAAAAACAGCAGGAAAGAGCCATGGGGAGCGCCATGTGCATACCCCCCAATAACAGAATGTGCAATTACACACCCTCGGGCTAAAACAGTGCACAAAATGGTCGATGACCGAACGATGCAAATATAACAGATATCCGGTTGAAACACAGTGCACGAGTGAGAAAAGCAGCACGGATGAGTCCGAAAAACTATATAAATATTGGACTCATCACCATGCCAGTCGATACTCGACGAAATTGGACTTAAGCAAAATATACCTATACTCGACGAACAATAGTCGACGAATTTTCCTTAACGAATTCCTACACCTAGTTTATACTCGACGAATTCTACCCAGCATATACACTGAATTATCCTTAGGTTGAACTACGATACTCGACGGAAATTACTTAGGTTGTACACTATACTCGACGGATTCCTCGCCGAAAATTTGGACTACTCTAAGGGTTCTTTCAAGACTAAGTCCTATATCATTACAACCTTCTAAGGAGAAGAAATGAACAAAAGAAACGTGAGAAATGGTTGCAAGAAGAAAATCTCCACTTGCCTCGAAACCCAGGAAATCCGCCGCTCCGCGACAAGGATCGGCCGCCAAAAGCCCTAAATAGCGTTTCCTGAAACTTTTTTTGGGTCAAAATCACAAACCCTAACGCCTAAAAATAGAGGAATCGTGAAAAGCTTACCACGAACACGTAGATCTTCGCGAGATCTTTCCAAATCTCTAATCTATTGACGAAACTGACCACCAAACAGCTAGAAATTGTCAGCCGAAAGCACGCGGGATGCCTCTCCTCTTCCGCTCGTGAAAATGACGCCGGTCGGGTTAGGTAGATGATGAATAGGGTTTTGACGCGACCCTTAACACCAGCTGTATATATAAATAATTTTAATATCACATTACAATTAATATTAAACAATTCCAAAGCGACCTGAACACAAACTAACTCAGAATCTTATGAAAATCGCATTGTAGCTAAATACCGAGGCTACGAATCCAACAACATAGTCGAAATCAAAATCCAATAAGCCAAACCCATGTAAAACACCACCCAAAGATAAAATGACCCCACATCCCTATAAAAGGTTCCACCGAGTCGCCAAAATAGACCCGGCGTGCGAGGGAATGTGCATAACCAAGCTATAACCAACCACACAGGAAAACCCACTGAGCAAACACATGCTCCAACAAACAACACCATTTAACTATCCATCAACGTAACGCCCTGATGTCAAAAATAAGTCGCTATAGGAATTAAATTAAACACCAAAATATCAGGGGCGTTACAACCACCTCCCCTAAAAAGAAGTTTCATCCCAAAACTTGACATAAATAAGATCAAATACAGAACAAAAGAAAATTAACCATAGGCTACCAAAGAAAACACTTACCAAAAACATCAGGAGAACATATGAGCATGAGTCTCCCACATGGCTGACTCCAACTCCCAAGTCACACTCTCCGTGTCTGTGTTCCTCCACAATACAATAACCATGTGTATTGTCTTCCTTCATAATACCCGATCTTGAGTACCCAAAACTCGAACAAGAACCTCCATATAGAAAAGATTAGGCTCCAACTGGGGCACAACATCAAGAATTCGCATGTCGCTCAACATACACTTCCGTAATTGACTCACGTGAAAGACATCATGCACACCAAGAAAATTTGCAGGCAAATCCAGCCTGTAAGCTGATACACCAATCCGCTCAATAACATTAAAAGGTCACATATACCTAGGGTCCAACTTATAGATCTTACCAAACCTCTTAACACCAGACATTAGGGAAACCTTCCAAAAAACCACATCCCCAATAGCAAATTCCAATTCAGTCCTTCGACGATTGGCGTTCTTTTCATAACGCTCCTCAGCTATCTGAAGCTTCTCTCGAATATGCTTAACAAAAATATCCATTTCTTCCAAGGCCTCCGGACCCAACAATGGTCTCTCACCAACCTCGGTCCAAAATAAGAGAGTTCTGCAATGTCTCACATACAAAGCCTCAAATGCGGTCATCTACAATCTCTCTTGATAATTGTTGTTGTACGTAAATTCCGTCAACCTGAAACGCTCATCCTATGCTCCTCCATGGTCCACAATATAACATCTGATCTTATCCTCCATGATCTGATTTACCCTCTCCGTCTGACTATTTGTCTGGGGATGATGGGCGGTGGAATACCTCAAATCGGTACCCAACCATTCCTGTAAACTTTTACAAAAGCGAGACTTAAATCTGTAGTTTCGATCTGATACAATACTGACATGTATTCCATGTAATCTGATGACCTCATCCAAGTATAACTCAACTATTTTCATCATAGAGTAGTCTATCTTGAACGACACATAGTGAACACATGTAACGACTCCATCCGTTCATATAACATATAATAGAAGGTCCGATCGGGGCCCCACACCATATGCCACAAAATAGGCGGCGAAGTCACAGGATGATATCAGAGATGCGCATCCTAACGCATAGCATTCTAGCGGAAGATGTTAACATAAATTCAGAACTCCAACCATGAATGTCCACTAATATAAACACCCATATTTATATAGGAATGTACATCAAATAAAATATCATTTGGCCTTATGGCCTTATAGTTGCTCTTTACAAAAGTGGCTTCCAAACATCGGCGCGCAGGCCGGCCACACATGAACAAAACATAACATTTTCAGCTTAGCCTTCAAGGGCTAGCAGTAGTAGCGGCAGCAGCAGCTGCTGCAGTAGCAGCAACAGCAGGGACTTCAGCCTTTATATGTCCCGCTCGGCTCTCCAGCACCTATTCAAGGACATCCCACCCAATGGTGGCAAACAAGGCAATGGTCAGCATTCAGCTAAGCAATTTATAACGACCATACCCCTTACCCGGGGCAGTGGTATTCCTTCCCTATAGGCATAGCAATTCATATGCAGATATACAGATATCACACATTGTGCTCTCATGCACAAACATTCCATCAACACCGTCAGCCACCCGACCCGACGATCAGTGCACTCAGGGCACATTCTTAGGGTACCAGCAAACCAGGGTCCATCGTATTAGTGCCGAAACCCAACGATAAAAGTTGAGCATTTGCTTCATAGCGTGTAGCTGGAGACTTTAGTCTTAATGACCTGGGATTGGCCGATAGCCCCCCATGGTGTCGTGGCGCGTGGCCTAAGACTCTCGCTATGTGCTCCAATATACCACACTTTCAGGTCTTCAAGTCAGACGGACATAATGCAGGTCGGATCAAGCACACATCGTTGCTCAAGTCGCCTTGCCATCACCGAGTACAATGTACCCGAGGCTAAGTAAAAGGAGCGGGTCGTTTTAACCTTACCTGTTTGGCATAAAGCCTTTTAAAGAGCTCATCAAGCTCACATATTCAGCCAAACTATCCCGGAGGGACTGGCTTCACATTCATAGGTTAGCTAGGAGCCACGCTTCGCGTTAGCGGCAGAACTCATTTTCCATGCATAGGCTTAACCGTGAATTCATAGCATACACTTGAGGGTATTTTCCCGGACTGCCAAGCCAGTACTTCCTGCTACTACCCTTCATAGGAACAACCCATCAAGCGTCATAAGCATTACAAGTATCAGAGGGTCTTTTCCTAGACTTCCGCACCAGTACTTCCTGCTACTGCCCTTCACAGGTCCAACCCACCAAGCATCACAAGGGTCTTTTCCTGGACTACCACTCCAGTATTTCCTGTTACTACCCTTCACAGGTCCAACCCATCGAATCCATAAACTATACGTTTCATTGCAGAGTCTTCTCCGGTGTATATATGCAACATCATCAATCCAAACCAACCTATCCAGATGGGTTTCACACATCATGCCTATTCCGTACTCCATTTATGGATCTATATGCCAAACTATTGGGGATTCCAATAATCAACCCAAAGGAATCCCTTAACAATCCACCCTTGGGTGGGTGAATCCCATGCATATGACAAAAAGGAAGCCTTCATATGGCTAAGAAGGAAGATCGTTACCCTTGAAGATCACTTCGGAGCCATGGACTTCTAGCCGGCTGGAAAGCACAGCAGCGACTTTGCCTCCACAACGCTAGCTTTGGATCTCAAATCGTACCTCAGCAGCACAACCGGTGGTCGGCTCCTCTCTCCTCCTCCTCTGGCTCTCTCTTCTCTCTAACTTCCTTAGAAAGAGAATGGCGAAGTGAAGAATGAGAATTCTCTTCTCATCCTCGGCCATAAATTAGTAGGGAGGAGTCTAAGCCATCAGATCCTGGCTGAAGAAAATGGACGCCCACGATTTTGCAATAAAAGGCTAATTTTTGCCTGACACGGCCAGTGATGCACCCGTGTCACAGGCCGTGTACCTTAAGTTACACACAACCTCCTCATCCAGAATAGTATATAGCCATGTGACAGGCCTGTCACAAGCCGTGTGACTTGACACAGCTTCAAACACGCCCGTGTCTAGCCTGTTTACCTGGGGTTATACACAACCATCTCAACCCAAGGAAGACGTGGCCATGTGACACGCCCGTGTCACATGCCATGTGCCCAGAGACAAACCCGTGTCCTAGTCGTGTTCACCAGGCCTCACTGCCAAGGCCAACTCCAGAAAAGGACACGGCCTATGACACGCCAGTGTCACAGGCCGTGTGCCCTTACACGACAGCAGACACTCCCCAGCGTGCTCTTCGTCGAGCGAAGTTCGTCGACTAGAGGAGGATACACCCCCTTACATGCCCATATCGAAGGGCGTGTTCCCTCTCGAGAACTCGTCGAGTGTAGTTCGTCGAGCACTCGATAGACTGCTCATCCATACAGAGCAGGACACGCCCTGGGCACGCCCGTGTTCCAGGACGTGTCACCCAACTGGAACCCAATCCTGGGATTTGGGGTGTTACAACACACTTCATCAGTCTTGCCACTATAACCCAAACTAAATAGTGTCCTCGGGGAGATCACGACAATCCAGTAATAAAATCCATCGAAATACTCTCCCACTTCCAACTCAGAATTTCCAACGGCGTCAACTTGCCTCCAGGACTCCCATGATCGGCCTTAACTCTCTTGCAGGTAAAACATTCGGATACAATCTAATCTATATCGCCCTTCATACCATACCACTAAACAATCTGTTTTAGATCCTTATCCATTTTAGTAGAACTGGAGTGGTAGGCAACATTAGAACCATACGCCTCTTTGCACAACTTAACTCGAATATCCTCAATTACCAGAATACAAAATCTGCCACGGTACCTTAGGGTACACGCATCATCAATTAAAAAGTCTGGTAATTCCCCTTTCGTACTTCTATTATAAAGGTGCAGCAAATCAAGATCATCACTAAAGACATTTTGTGACCAAAATAATTTCATCACAAGGTTGTCACTAAATGTATGTAGTGACCAAAACAACTTTAGTCACTATATGTGCATATTTTGTGGCCAAAGTAATTTGGTCGCTAAACCTATTTTGTGACCCAATTAAATTGGACACTAAACAATGTCTTAGTGACCAATTTAATTTGATCACTGAATGTTTTTAGTGACTAAGTTAATTTGGTCACTAAATTAGTTTAGCGACCAAATTAATTTGGTCACAAAATATGCACATATCGTGACCAAAGTTGTTTTTGTCACTACAAACATTTAGTGACGACCTTATGATGAAATGCTCTTTGTCACAAAATGTATTTAGTGACCAAAATATAACATTTAGTGACAAAAATTTTCATCACTAAAAGATAATATTCTTGTAGTGACTTGTCACTAAATTTTGTTTGATTCATCACAAAATATCAAAATATTATTTCATTTTTTAAAAATATTATTTCATTTACAATTCAATAAAATTCATATTTGGACATTCAAACAATATAATAAATAAATACTCAATTGCAACAAGAAAGTTGTTCAACATATATTATTTAATTAATATAGAAAATAAGGTAGGAGATAGCTCAAACCCCTCAATACAATGTAATAGTACTTTATCTCTAAATAAACCGAAATACATGAAGAAATATTTATAATAAAGAACATCTATAAATTTGCTTTTTGGAACATTTGTGATAGCCAACTGATGTTTTGTCCTCTATTCTTTAGTTAGTATTCTAAGAACTGTTGCAAGAGATAGTGTTGTAATATGCTATTTTAATGGAGAAAGACTTGAAAGGTGAGATTTATCTTCTTCCAAAATGCAATCTGCAATGAAATTATAAATAATATATCATTAGTATAGCTTCAAGTAATAGTTTAAAACTCACGAGGAATCAACTTGCAACTTAGAAAAAAGGATACAAATAATATAAATTCAAAAAATATTTTGATTTGAAATTAAAAGGTTAGACATTATGAGAAACTCTAGAGTGAAAACCACAACAACAAAAACGAAATCTCATTCTCCACAGTTTTACTTTTCTACTTAGTTCAGATATTTGCAAAAACAATATGAATGGACAAATGAAAAACTTACTTCTTTCATATTATTCAAACATCCATCGTTCTTCAAAAAAAATAAGTCCTATAATATATTCAAAGAAATAAACCATCTTAAAATAATTTTGAAACCCAACAATTATGTGATATAATACAAATAAAGAAAAAACTCTCGCAAAAATAAATCAATGCAGACTCAAAATTATCTGTTAAGAATAAGTGGCTTTGCATTCACATATTACAATACCTCAATCTGGCAATTTATTGTTCATAACTTTTACATCATGTTTGATGAACCAATATTATTAAAATCAGTTCTTTGCAAACACAGCGGAACTTAAATATAGAAAAATAATTATTACCTGATACTAGGAATGCTGCACAAAACAACCGGTCCTAACCAATCCGGTTGGGACCGGACCGGCTAGGGATCGGTTCCGGACCGGTTCTAGGGGTCCTTAAGGGTCCCCCTTTTCCACCAAAGATCGGTCCCGGACCAGGACCGGTAAAAGACAGGTCCCGGACCGGGGCATGTAAAATACTAGGACCGATAAAATGCAGATAATTAGACCGGTTATGCACTCATATTCATAGGTTTTGAACTATAATTCTCTCCATTTTCATCAACCTATATGAGATTAGAGTCAAAACTTAATTTGGGCCAACATTATCCTATACTTCCTGTAAAGCTGTTGTGAATTTGTAGCTAAGATTCACAAAATCTGAATTACTCCTAAACAAAACTTCATAATCCGACAACACTCATACAAAATCTAATAAAAAAGAGTACTGCAATAGATTCAGAATAACAAAGAATTAAAAAAGTACCTATCTGGGACCCGTTAGGACCGGTCCTCCGGTCCCAACCGGTCCTCCTCATGATGAGGAAAACCGTTCCTAGACTAGGACTAGTTTGAGCGGGACCGGTCCGCCAAAAGATTGGTCTTTTAGAAGACCGGTCCCGGAGCGGCCCGATAGTCTTTTTGTGCAAGACTGCCTGATAGTACCGGGGGTATAAATTATGAAGCTTCAGCCTCTCAATACTTCTTTCTTTGCCTTCCTTGTTCTCCCCTTAATTCCACAGTTTTCTAAAGCAAATTAATGAGCCGTATGGAAAACATCTATCACATTATATGTCCAGTGACAAGACTTAAACCACACATACGTTCTGTTATAATAGACTCAAAAGACAATATAAAATCGCTTATTCAAATTTTGAAACCATCCTATTCTCAGATCTGACTATATGAATTAGAAACACATTTTTATTGAATCACATCATTCAATTTTAATATGTACATACAATACTAAAATCTCTACATTAATTCTCAAAGCTAACAATAGCTAGCATAAAATAACTATATCATGATAAATGCCTTCTGTGGATAATCGCCATCATGTCAATAATTTAGGATGAAAATTGTTTCATGAACTGATGAGGAATAGAATTTTATGTCACAACACTATTTTATTGCATCTAAAAATTGAAATTTTACCTGAATGATAAAAACAACATATGTCCTTCTCTTGTGCCTATGAACAGTGCCTCCATTGCCCGCATGCCTATTTGTATGACAATTGTTGATGATCGGAGGCATGTATCAGCCAATTTTGTATAATGTAGAATATTTATTGAGAAGAAATGAAAATAATTAATTAAATCAATAACCAATTTTTATATGTCTGTCATGCTTACACATCAAAATAAGAAACAGTAAAAAAATTCTTGTAAAAAATCTACTAAACAACCATTAGCTGAACTTTTCTACAAAACAAATAAAGAAGAAATTCCATAAATCATTTGCCTTAATGGGAGAAAACTCATAAAAGATGTATACCCCAACAGGTGACTTGGGATAAGTATTTCCATCTCTGTAATGCCCTGTCACTAAAAACTGCAAGAGACGACAAAATATTTATAGTAGATCATGTAATATTAACTAAAAGGAAATGCGACGTATGATTTCAGCTCTTTACTTGGTTAGAGTAATTATTCCAGCCTCTGATGTCCCTTTAGATTGTTGGGACCACCTAGAAGATAAAAAACATTCAAATCAGATATTTTCAAGATAATCACGCTAGCAGATCATTCAAATCAAATATTTTCAAGATAATCATGCTAGCAGATTATTCACAATAGATGAATCAGTATGGAAAGTAGAAAAAAATAAGAATCAATCTTAAACCCACTTTTATCAATTATTGATATATTTCGGACAGTGTCGGTTCTTTCCACTCTACACTGAAGTTTCATCAAAGCCAGGTGTTAGTTAATCGAGCAGACAGCTTAGTTGGCAGCAAGGATCATGAGCCCGCCCCGATCGTCGAATGTAGCAGCCTCGATCATCGATGACTTCATCCAATTCCTCTATAGGTGTTGGATCTTTAACGGCGTTCCGCAGCACCGAGATGTGAAACACATCATGCAATCCACTCAAGTCTTCCGAAAGAGCTAGCCAATATTCAACTTCTCCAAGTCGCTAGACCACTTCAAATGGACCAAGGTATCTTGGACTCAACTTTTTCAGACGTTGAATACTAGATATTCCTTTGAAGGGCTAGATCTTTAAGTATACCCAATCTCCTACCGCGAACTCCACGTTCCGGTGCTTGGCATTGTAGTATTTTGCTTGTCAATCTTGAGCGATCAATAGTCGTTCCCGGATAGTGCGTATTGTCGAGTTTGCTTCATCGTTTTCATTACGCCAATAAACTCTGGCTTTGCCCGCTTCTACCCAAGCTAAGGGAGTACAACACTTCCATCCATACAGAGCTTCATATGGTGCCATGCCGATGCTCGCTTGGTAGCTGTTATTGTAAGAGAACTCCACCATATAGAGATGATCTTCCCATCTCTTCCCAAAGTCGAGGGCGCACATCTGGAGCATGTCTTCCATTGTTCTGTTGGTCCTTTCAGTTTGGCCTTCCGTTTGGGGATGAAAGGCCGTGCTAAATTTCAACTTCGTGCCCAACGGGTGATGAACTAGCCTCCAGTCCTTCTGTAACGCCCCTAGCCGATCCAACGTGACAGCATCACGGCTCCGCTCTAGGCGACGCTACCGGGCTGCAGCCCAAGCACCCCAACCCCTCTCCATCCACAGGCGGGTTGTTGGTGGCCACAGCCTCCCTTTCATGAGGTAAACTCGATAGTCAAGCCCGCACTACGGGGACTTCCCAGGAGGTCACCCATCCCAGTACTACTCCAGCCCGAGCACGCTTAACTATGGAGTTCTTTCAACTCTCATCACCAATTGAGCTGCAGCTCAATTGGTGATGAGAGTTGAAAGAACTCCATAGTTAAGCGTGCTCGGGCTGGAGTAGTACTGGGATGGGTGACCTCCTGGGAAGTCCCCGTAGTGCGGGCTTGACTATCGAGTTTACCTCATGAAAGGGAGGCTGTGGCCACCAACAACCCGCCTGTGGATGGAGAGGGGTTGGGGTGCTTGGGCTGCAGCCCGGTAGCGTCGCCTAGAGCGGAGCCGTGATGCTGTCACGTTGGATCGGCTAGGGGCGTTACAATAAAAGTGCACTTTTATTGTAACGACCCTAGCCGATCCAACGTGACAGCGTCACGGCTCCGCTCTAGGCGTCGCTACCGGGCTGCAGCCCAAGCACCCCAACCCCTCTCCCTCCACAGGCGGGTTGTTGGCGGCCACAGCCTCCCTTTCATGAGGCAAACTCGATAGTCAAGCCCGCACCACGGGGACTTCCCAGGAGGTCACCCATCCCAGTACTACTCCAGCCCGAGCACGCTTAACTATGGAGTTCTTTCAACTCTCATCACCAATTGAGCTGCAGCTCAATTGGTGATGAGAGTTGAAAGAACTCCATAGTTAAGCGTGCTCGGGCTGGAGTAGTACTGGGATGGGTGACCTCCTGGGAAGTCCCGTGGTGCGGGCTTGACTATCGAGTTTGCCTCATGAAAGGGAGGCTGTGGCCGCCAACAACCCGCCTGTGGAGGGAGAGGGGTTGGGGTGCTTGGGCTGCAGCCCGGTAGCGACGCCTAGAGCGGAGCCGTGACGCTGTCACGTTGGATCGGCTAGGGTCGTTACAATAAAAGTGCACTTTTATTGTAACGCCCCTAGCCGATCCAACGTGACAGCATCACGGCTCCGCTCTAGGCGACGCTACCGGGCTGCAGCCCAAGCACCCCAACCCCTCTCCATCCACAGGCGGGTTGTTGGTGGCCACAGCCTCCCTTTCATGAGGTAAACTCGATAGTCAAGCCCGCACTACGGGGACTTCCCAGGAGGTCACCCATCCCAGTACTACTCCAGCCCGAGCACGCTTAACTATGGAGTTCTTTCAACTCTCATCACAATTTGGTATCAGACTTCTGGTTACGGTCAAGCTTAAATGAATTCGTGGGCGAATTCTTTTAAGGGGTGGTGAGCACATGTGTGCGTCATCGTTATAACATCAAAAAGAACCCATGAATGTCCACTTAGGAATGAAAATACACTTGTTTTGTGGAACCTGAGTGTTCCAATGATTGCTTTTAGCAATTTGTTTGTTGTCTAATCGTGTGTCTTTGCTATTATAGGCAGCTAGGAGCGGTGCTGGTCAGTCAGAGCGTCCGCAATCAGCGGAAAGTAGTGCACCAAGGGACGTGCCTGCTACACCTCCTTCAGCGGAAACCATCAGGATGGTGGCTGAAGCCGTGTTCGCAATGATAAATGCCCAACCTGCGGGGCAAATGCATCGCGCACCTCCTGCGGATGAGCAAGAACCGGTTAGGGCGGCAGAGCCGAGAGTGGTGGAACGCGCAGCAGTTGAGTTAGTAGAGCCGAGGAGAACTACGGAGAGGCAGCTAAAGCATGTGATGGGCTTTAATCCTCCGAGGTTTAATGGGGTTGGAACACCAACTCAAGCTGAGGACTGGCTCTCTTCCATAAAGAGGGTGTTGACGGCCACAATGACTGAGGAGTGGCAGAAGACCACCATAGCGACTTTTCTTTTGGAAGGTGAGGCGAGGCTGTGGTGGGACGAGTTGGAGTTTCATCTTCTAGTGGGAAGGCAACTTGCGGATGTGCCGATAGAAGAATTTTCAAGATTGTTCCTAGCCAGATTTGTACCTTCTGCTCAGAGGTTGGAGATGGAGAATCAATTTCTTGGGTTGACTCAGGGATCCAGAAGCGTGGACGAATATCTGCATGAGTTCACACGGTTGGGTCGTTATGCTGGTGCTATGTTTTCAGAAGAAGAGAGGAAGACCAACCGATTCTATGAGGGTCTTCGTGGCGATTTACAGTTACTCCTTGCTGGGCCTAAGGCGCAGGGCTTCCTAGCCTTGGTCAATTCGGCCCGATCGTTGGAAAAGGTTGCGAAGAAAGTTCAAGAGAAGAGGGACCCAGGAGAAAGGAAGACCGAGTTCAAGGTGCCAAGTCACAAGACAGGTTTCCGCAGATGGAACAAGAAGCGGAGGACTTCAAACTCAGCCCCTTCGGCTGATGCGTCGGGGGCAACTACAAGTCGAGTCCCCGGAGCTTGCTACAAATGCGGGAAGACGGGGCATTTTGCTCGGGAGTGTTGGAGCAGACGTCCAAAGTCCGAGAGGAGACCTGGAGCGACTTATGAGGAGAAAGGGAAGGCGGTGGAGTCAACCGCATCCCATCATGCTCCAGCCCAGCCTAGAGTCTACAACCTTGGTCTACAGGAGGCCATTAAGCAAGCAGACGTGGTGACAGGTATGAGTTAAATTACAGTGGTTTAACTTTTATAGTTGTTACCTTCGTATTTGTTAGCTTACGTTTGTTAATGCTAGGCTTTGTGTTAATCTTTGGGTTTCCGGCGAGAGCCCTTTTTGATACGGGAGCATCACATTCCTTCTTGTCTGAAAAGTTTATATCGCGCATCGGAGTTCCGTTCTCGATGGCAGAAAACAAGTTGGATGTGTTGTTGCCTAATGGGTGCTCAATGCGTGCGGATAGGATTTGTGTGGTGAAGATTCAGATTGGAGACCGGGAGTTTGATTTGCGGGCGTTGGTTCTACCATTAGTGGAGTTCGACGTAATTTTCGGTATGGATTGGCTCTCGGAGCAGAGTGCATGTATTGATTGCAACCGTAAAGAAGTTAAGTTGGGTCTGGACACTGGTCGGGAGACTACTTTTGCGGGCATGAAAGGGTCAGGGAAAGTTCTGATATCAGCCCTTCAGGTGTTCAAGGCAGTTCGGTCTGGGGCAGAACTATATGTCACTCTAGTGCAGACTTCGACGCCTAAGCCTAGTTTGGACAGCATCCCGGTTGTGTCCGAGTATCCTGATGTGTTTCCAGATGATCTCCCAGGAGCCCCTCCTCAGCGGGAGATAGACTTTACTATAGAGCTGGTACCGGGTGCCAAACCGGTGTCACGCTCCCCCTATCGGATAGCCCCGAGAGAAATGGCGGAGTTGAAGGTGCAACTGCAAGAGTTGCTAGAGCAAGGATATGTGCGTCCAAGTTCATCACCTTGGAGCGCACCAGTTCTCTTTGTTGAGAAGAAAGATGGGAGCTTGCGGCTTTGTATCGATTATCGGGAATTGAACAAACTTACGGAGAAGAACAAATATCCAATCCCGAGGATTGACGATCTATTTGATCAGTTGGTTGGGTCAACTGTATACTCGAAGTTAGATTTGAAGTCCGGTTACTATCAGTTGAGGATAAGGGAGAGCGACATTCCAAAGACAGCATTCAGTACGCGGTTTGGGCATTATGAGTTCACGGTTATGCCGTTTGGGTTGACGAATGCTCCATCCGTGTTTATGGATCTGATGAATAGGACGTTCAGAGAATACTTGGATCAGTTTGTGATAGTATTCATCGATGATATCCTGGTGTATTCGCGGTGCGAGGAGGATCATTACAAGTATTTACACATGGTGTTGGAGACATTGAGGAAAAGTCAGTTGTATGCAAAGTTCTCCAAGTGTGAGTTCTGGTTATCCTCGATAGCGTTCCTTGGTCATGTTGTCAGTGGAGAAGGAATAGCTGTGGATCCGGCGAAGATAGTGGCGATACGGGAGTGGCCTACTTTGACTACAGTGGCAGAGGTCCGGAGTTTTCTGGGGCTTGCTGGCTACTACAGGCGTTTCGTAGAGAACTTCTCGCGGATAGCACTACCACTCACGACGTTGACAAGGAAGGATCAGAAGTTTGTGTGGTCTTCGGAGTGCGAACAGGCTTTTGTAGAGTTGAAGAGGCGGTTAACCACGGCGCCTATTTTATGTTCGCCAAGTGGTACCGAAGGATTCGAGATTTTTAGTGATGCTTCAGGTAGTGGTTTGGGCTGTGTTCTGCTACAGCATGGGAGAGTGATAGCTTATGGTTCACGACAACTGAAGGTTCATGAGAGGAATTATCCGGTCCACGACTTAGAGTTAGCGGCCGTGATATTTGCTCTTAAGCTTTGGAGGCACTATCTGTACGGTGTGAAGGTGGATATTTACACCGATCATAAGAGTTTGAAGTACCTATTGGACCAAAAAGATCTGAACATGAGGCAGAGGAGGTGGATGGAGTTCTTAGGGGACTACACCTTCAAGATACACTATGTGCCTGGGAAGGGAAATGTAGTGGCGGATGCGTTGAGTCGTAAGATTCCCGCACAAGCCAACTGGTTATCAGTGCATGATAAGAGATTGGTCCAAGAGTTGGAGGCATTGGAGATATCTTGCGTTGACAAGCAGTCTAGTGCCGAGGCGAAACTGTTTTGGACAGAGGTGCAGTGTGACCTAGCGGATAGAGTTCGGAGGGCTTTGGTTCAGGATAGCAGCATGAAGCAAATCTTGGATGAATCTTTGGATGAGTCAAATTCCCAGTTTGTGGTTGAAGATGGGTTGCTAAGGAAGGACGGTCGTCTATGCGTTCCTAGTGCGGATAATATTCGGGAGGAGTTGATGTATGAGGCTCATCATACCAAATACTCAATCCACCCGGGAAGCACGAAGATGTATAGAGACATGAAGAAATTATTCTGGTGGCCGGGTTTGAAGAAGGATGTGGCGCTTTATGTGGCCAAGTGCCGTACTTGTGCATTAGTGAAGGCGGAATGCCAGAAGCCCGGAGGTTTCTTGAAATCACTTCCTATCCCAGAATGGAAGTTTGACGACATATCTATGGATTTTGTGCACGGTTTGCCGAAGTCGCAGAAAGGAAATGACGCCATTTGGGTGGTTGTTGATAGATTGACAAAGGTGTCGCACTTTATCCCAGTGAGAAAGGAGGATCCAGTGGAAAAGTTAGCCAAACTCTACGTGGATAATATTGTACGACTGCATGGTGTGCCTCGCAGTATTGTTAGTGATCGTGATGGACGCTTCACGTCAAATGACTGGAGGTTGGTGCATGGTCTGTTGGGTACTAAGCTAAAGTTCAGCACAGCCTTTCACCCGCAGACAGATGGCCAAACCGAGAGAGTCAACAGAACTATGGAGGACATGCTTCGCATGTGCGTCCTAGATTTCGGGAAGCATTGGGAGGATCACCTGTACATGGTGGAGTTTGCGTACAACAATAGCTTTCAGGCAAGCATTGGATTGGCGCCTTTTGAAGCTTTGTATGGGAGGAAGTGCCGTACGCCGTTGTCTTGGTTGGAGGCAGGCGAATCAAAGTTGTATAAACGTCAAGCGGTGGAAGATGCCACTTCAATGATACGGACAATTCAAGAAAGGCTGAAGATTGCTCAGGATAGACAGTCAAAGTACTACAATGCCAAACATAGAAATGTGGAGTTCAACGTTGGCGACATGGTGTATTTAAAAATCAAGCCGTTCAAGGGTGTATCGCGGGTTCGACGCTTGAAGAAGCTGAGTCCGAGATACCTTGGACCATTTGAGATCCTGGAGCGTGTTGGCGAGGCGGCGTATAGATTAAAGCTGTCGACGGAGTTGAGTGGGCTGCATGATGTATTCCACGTATCAGTGTTGCGTAAGGCAGTTCAGGAGGCTTCGCAGATCATTGCAGACGATCAGGTACCGGTTGATTATGAGTTAACAACAAGGGTCAGACCAGTACGAATTGAAGATGTTGCAGTCAAACGACTCCGCAACAAGGAGGTCAGAATGGTTAAAGTCCGTTGGGATAATTGCGGACGTGAGGAGCTTTCTTGGGAGCGAGAGCAAGCTATGTTGGAGGAATACCCCGAGTTATTCCACTCAGGTATCATTTAGCTTTCGTGTACCTTTGCTTAATTTCGGGACGAAATTCCTTAAGTGGGGGAGATTTGTAACGCCCCGAATTCTGTGTGCGAGTCGGTCGCGGAAAAAGTGTTTTTGGTGCCTGTAGGGGTACACGGCCTAGGACACGGGCGTGTCCAAGGCCGTGTCTGGCTGGTGATTTTTGGCCGTTTTCAACCCGAGAAGGACACGGCCAGAAACACGGCCGGATGACACGGGCGTGTCATCCGACACGGGCGTGTGCCAACCCGTGTCCAGACCCGTGTCCTGAGGGGTCGTGTCCGTTGCCGTGGCGGTTATGCGTGACACGCCCTCGAACACGGGCGTGTCGAGGAACCCGACACGGGCGTGTCAGGTCAGACACGGGCGTGTCTTGGCCCGTGTGCGTTTCCCCGTTCGACGATCGTGCCTGGATCGAGGCACACGGCCTTGGACACGGCCGTGTGCCAAGCCGTGTGCGGCCCAGTTCTGGGGAATTTTGTGCAGATCCGAGCCGTTCATTTTCTTTAATTTAGATCTGACGGCCCAGATTAGTTTAGGCTCTGTTAAGGCCGGGAATAGGGAGTTATTCCCTCATTTTCTCTCCAAAATTCTCCCCTTCCAAAGTAAGAGAGGAGAGGAAGAAGAAGGAGGTTTCCGGCCGCCGGCGGAGCATCGGAGCGCCATTTCGAAATCGGAGAGCGGATCCGTGGAGGGAAAGTCATTGCGAAGAGTTCTAACCGCGTAGTTTTTCCATGGCGCCAAAACGGACTACAAGGGTAACGATTCTCAACTCGAGCGCTTGAAGCTCTTTCTTTCTGCATAGGGAATCCCGCTCCCGCGAGTATGCGGTGAGTGCGTGGTGTTCCTTGGGGTTGACGGGAATAGTCCCCCTTGTGTTGCATGTAGAGCCCGGAATCGTAAGTACGGGCATAGGCATTGTGTGTGAAGCCTACCCGGACGTGTTTTGTCTGGATCGGTGATGTTGCATTTGATATGGTTTTGCCGGAGAAGACTCCGTGCTTTGGATTTTTCGGGTTTCCACGCGGTAGATTGCAGCAGGGATCCTTGAAGGTTAGCTTCAAGGCGCACCCGGAAAATTGAGCGGAAACGTGTTCTGCTAACTTGGCGGTCTGGGAACCGGCCTTGATCATAACTGGGTTATGAGACTGTTTTGGAAAATTTGGGATCCGAGAGAAGCTTGGCCCGCGCAAAGTTCCTTAAATTGGACATGCGGCGTGAGCAACGGGCAAGTGGAATTGGACCTAGGCTATGTGGTTCGGTGCGAGAGACCCGAAGACGGGGACTGGCCGTTGGCATAGTTGGAGCCTTAGACGGTGGTCAGAAAGGCTAAATGCTCACATGTTGTTGCCATCCTAGGGGTGGTGGTGGATGCACTGATGGGTCAGGGTCCACCATGAATGTGCCCTGAGTGCACGGGGTGTTTGGCCGTGCGAGCCTACACCTGTGGCGAATTATAATTGCGCTATATATATATTGTTGGCTAAAGTTTTGCAGGGAAAGAGCACCGCCGTCCCGAGTAAGGGGCGGGGTCGTTATAATTTGGTCGGCTTTTAGCTGACCGTTGCTTTATTTGCCACCGTGCGGTGGTATGTGCTTGCAGGTGCTGCGGAGCCGAGCGCCAAATAGCGGGCTGGAGCCCATGTTGCTGTGCTGGCCCTAGAAGGCCGTAGAATAGTTGTTTTTTTACATTTCTCATGTGTGGCCGGCCTGCGAGCCGATGTATGTAAGACATGTTATATTTATGAACATTTGTAAGGCCATAAGGCCATGTACCTATTTCAGTGTATTTGGGGTTCATTCCTGTTGTTGTAGCTGTGGACATTCATATTGATGGAATTAATTTTGGGTTCTTTCAACTTTAAAATCTTCCGCTAGAATGCTCTGTGATTAGGACGAGTAGTCTTATTAGATGGTTTGATTTATTCATTTAGTAACCCTTCCGACTGTCTGTGGTATATGGCGTCGGGTTCCAGCTGGACCTTCTGTTATATGCCATGCGACGGATGGGGGTGTTACACCTTCGATGTGAACCGCTCGTCTCTATCACTTACGATGCTCCGAGGAACACCATGTAGCCGCACAATCTGATCAAAATACAATTTTACCAAACTTTTTACTGAATCATCCCGCCTGTTCGGCAAGAAGTGTGCCACTTTCATTAGCCGATCAACAATCACCTAGATGGAATCATTTCCGCACTGAGATCTAGGCAACCTGTGCACGAAATCCACGGAAATATCGTCAAACTTCCATTCTGGAATCGACAACGACTTCAAATAATCGCCCAGCTTCTGGTATTCCGCCTTCACCATAGCACAGGTTTGGCATTGGCCACATAAAGAGCAACATCTTTCTTTAGCCCTGGTCAGCAGAACAGCTTTTTCATATCCCTGAACATCTTCGTGCTCCCAGGGTGAATTGAGTACTTCGTATAATGCGCTTCATACTTCAGTTCTTCCCTCAATTTACCCAAATTCGGGACGCACAAACGGCGCTCTTTCCGCAAAAGACCGTCATCCCAGGATAATTTGCCCTCTGACCCATCTTTCGCATAGCGTAGGAGATCTTCATCCAGCGTCGTTGCCCATTGAATCTGGTCTGCAAGGTCACACTTCACCTCAGTCCAGTTCAGACATGCATTGGCGGTAGAATTCTTGTCAACACACAAGATCTCCAATGCTTCCAACTCCTGGATGAGACATTCATCATGCCTCTGCAACCATCTCACCCTTACCGGAGCTCTCTGACTCAAGGCATCTGCGACTACGTTCCCCTTCCCGGGCGTATAACGAATCTCAAAGGTCTAGTCCCCAAGGAACTCAAACCACCTTCGTTGTCGCATATTCAGGTCCTTATGCTTCAACGGGTACTTTAGGCTCATGTGATCTGTATAGATCTCCACCTTCACACCATAAAGATAGTAGCGCAACAGCTTTAGTGCAAAGATCATCGCCGCCAATTCTAAGTCATGGACGGGATAGTTTCGTTCATGCACCTTCAGCTGGCATGAGCCATAAGCAATCACTTTTCCATTTAGCAGAAGAACGCAGCCTAAGCCGCTCCCTAAGACATCACTGTAGATTACAAACACATCGGTACCACATGGCGATGACAACACAGATGCCGTGGTCAACTGATCCTTCAGCTCTTCAAAAGCTCGCGAGCACTCTGGCGACCAAACGAACTTCTGCTCTTTTCGCGTCAGCGTGGTTAGCGGAAAAGCGATCCGCGAGAAATTTGCAACAAATCTTCGATAGTAGCCCGCTAGGCCAACAAAGCTCCTGACCTCGGCCACTGAAGACAACACCGGCCACTCCTGTATGGCCTTTATCTTTGATGGATCCACTACTATGCCCGCTCCGCTCACCACATGGCCCAGAAAAGCCACGGATGCCAGCCAAAACTCGCACTTTGAGAACTTGGCGTAGAGCTGATTCTGCCTCAACGTATTTAACACCAACCGCAAGTGCTTCTTATGATCGGCTTCCGATCGAGAGTAGACCAGAATATCATCAATGAATACAATCACGAACAGGTCCAGGTACTCTCGGAATATTCGGTGCATCAAGTCCATAAATACCGAGGGCACATTGCACATCCCAAACGACATTACTGTGAACTCATAGTGCCCATACCATGTGTAACACCCCCATCCGTTTACATAGTATATACTAGCAGGTCCGGCCGGGGCCCCACAACAAATACCTCAAAACAGGCGGTGACATCACGGTATGATACCAGAGTAGCGCAACGCACCCTAACATATTGCATTCTTGCGGAAGCCTATAACACTACACTAGAACTCCACACCTGAATTTCCAACATATAAAACCTCCACATGTTATACATCATAGGAATATCTTACGACACACATAAACAGTTGGCCTTATGGCCTTACAGAGCTTTGAAACAGTGGCCTCAACCATTGGCACGGAGGCCGTCCACATCAAAAGAAAACATAACACTTTCATTTCTTTTAGCCTTCGAGGGCTAGCAGCGGCAGCGGCAAAAGCAGCAGGGACTTTAGCCCTTATGCGTCCCGCTCAGTTTTCCAGCACCTGCATAGGGACATTCCGCCCAAGGGTGTCAAACAGAGGCAACGGTCAGCATTCAGCTGACCAAATTATAATGACCCTACCCCTTACTCGGGGCAGCGGTATTCTTCCCTGCAGGCATAGCATATCACAAGCATGGTTATATATCTTACATAATGTGCTTTCACGCACACATGCCATCACAACCGTCAGCCACCAGGCCCGACGGTCCGTGCACTCAGGGCACATTCTTAGTGTACCGGTGAACTAGTTACCCACCACCTTATCAGGGTCGCAACCCAACAACAAATCACTTGAGCATTTACTTCGTGTCGTGCAGCCGGAGTTTTATAGTCTTAGTGAATCGGGACTGGCTCATAGCCCCCCATTGTATCACGGCGCGTAGGCCTAAGACTCTTGCTATCCGCTCCAACAGACAGAACCTTCTAGTCTCACGTCGGACGGACAAAACGCAGGTCGGATCCTCCACCCCTCGTTGCTCAAATCGCCTTGCCATCACCGAGTACGGCGTACTCGCGGCTAAATAAAGGCACGGGTAGGTCTCACCGATCATGTTCTGCATTCAAGCCTGGGTATGTCTCTAACACCCATTTCATGTCACACATCAGCGGGTCTTTCCTGGGCAGACCAGTACTTCCTACTACTCTCTTCGCAGGTGGACACCGCAAATATCACAAATGTTAGGGGTCTTTCGTGGCTACCACGCCAGTACTTCCTCCTACTCCATTTCATAGGTACCACCTATGAACATTAACATTACAAAGGGTATTTCCTGGAATTCCAATCCAGTACTTCCTGCTACTTCCTTTCACAGGTTGAACCCAACAACACAAGCAGCACAAGCATTATACGGCTATATTCCTGGACTACCAATTCAGTACTTCCCGCTACTTCCTTTCACAAGTCCAACCCGTCGACTCCTAAACTACACGTTTATCACGGAGTCTTCTCCGGTTCGTATATGCAACATCACCAATCCAGACCAACCTGTCCATATGGGCTTCACAAAGCATGTCTATTCCATACTCCATTTCCCGATCTATATGAAAGGGGATTCCATGAATCAGCCCAAAAGACTCCCAAAATCAGGCACCCTTTGGTGGGAGAATCATGCATATGCCAAAAAGGAAGCCTTCACATGGCTAGGAAGAAAGGTCGTTACCCTTGAAGACCACTTCGGTGCCATGAACTCCTAGCTGGATAGAAAGAACCGCTATAGCTTTTCCTCCGCAAAGATGGCCTCGGATCTCAGCTTGACACTCTCAAGCTCCACTAGAGATCAACCCCTCTTCTTCTTCTTCTTCCTTCTTCCTCTCTCTTTCTTTCTCTAAGCTTTTTAGAAAGATGAAGGCAAGAACATAATGAGACTTCTTTCTTAAATCTCGGCCTTAAGCAAGCAGGAAGGTCTCTCAGCCCTTAGATCCTAGCTGAAGAAAATGAACGACCACGAAAAAGCTGTAAAATCACTTTTCGGGTCCGACACGCCCGTGTCACAGGCCGTGTTATCTAAGCGGTGCTCAAACCATCTTATCCCGAAACAGGTCATGCCCAGGGTACACGCCCGTGGCATCCCATACACGTCGTGTCATAGGGCGTGTACCTCACTCCATTCATACTCACGACCTACTCAAGAAGAATACTCGAGTAGTTAGTCATGACACGCCCGTGTCACATGACTGACACACCCGTGTTCCTTAGGTACTCAAGTCATTTCTACCCACTCGAGACATTTCCTCGAGATCTACTCGAGTTCATCATAGAATGGGACACGCCCGTGTCCGAACAATGACACGCCCGTGTCACCACAACTCGCGTCCTACTCGAGACCTACTCGAGATAATCACTCGAGTAGTCGTTTTGGTCAGACACGCCCGTGACATGCCCCATGACACTCCCATGACATGGGGCGTGTTCCTCCCGAACACTTCGTCGAATGCATTTTTCGTCGAACTCTCGACGTCTCCGCACCCGAGAAGGACACGCCCTGGGAGACACCCGTGTCCTAGGTCGTGTCACCCATAATTTTCCCATTTTGCACTTTGGGCTGTTACAACCCTCCCCTCCTATAAGAAATTTCATCCTCGAAATTCGTATAAGGGAAGGCAACCAACAACCAAAATGTTATAACAGGCAACGTTCATGTTACAACAAAAGTTTTCACTAGGTAATCGCTTTACAAAATAGCTCGGGAAACTCCGTCTGCATGGTCTGCTCTCGCTCCCATGTAAGCTCCTCATGGCCGCAATTGTCCAATTGGACTTTGACCATCCCGACCGTCTTGTTCCACAATTGTTTCTCAGCTCGGTCCTCGATCTGAATGGGCCTCACTTTCATTGTTAGCCCATACTCCACCGGCACACGATCTTCCGCGATCACTTGAGCTGGGTCTTTAATGGATTTCTGCAACACCGAGATATGGAACACATCATGTAATCCACTCAAGTCTGCCGACAAAACTAGCCTATATGCAGCTTCTCTGACTCGCTCAACCACTGCAAATGGACCCAAATATCTTGGACTCAACCTTTTCAGGCGTCGAATCCTGGATACAACTTCGAAAGGTTTGATCTTCAAGTATACCCAATCGCCTACCGCGAACTCCACGTTCTGGTGCTTGGCGTTGTAGTATTTCACTTGACAATCTTGAGCGATCAATAGCCTCTCTCGAATAGTACGTATTGTCGAATTTGCTTCATCGACTTCATTACGCATATACATGCTGGCTTTGCCCGCTTCTATCCAAGCTAAGGGAGTACGACACTTTCGACCATACAGAGCTTCATACGGCGCCATGCCGATGCTCGCTTGGTAGTTGTTATTGTAAGTGAACTCCACCATATAGAGATGATCTTCCCATCTCTTCCCAAAGTCAAGGGCGCACATCTGAAGCATGTCTTCTATCATTCTGTTGGTCCATTCAGTTTTGCCATCAGTTTGGGGATGAAAGGCCATACTGAATGACAACTTCGTGCCCAAAAATTGATGAACTACCCTCCAGTCATTCGATGTGAACCGCCCATCTCGATCACTTACGATGCTCCGAGGAACACCGTGTAGCCGCACAACCTGGTCAACATACAATTTTGCCAAACTTTCTACCGAATCATCTCGTCTGTTTGGTAAGAAATGTGCCACTTTCATTCGCCGATCAACAATCACATAGATGGAATAATTTTCGCACTGCGATATCGGCAACCCGTGCACGAAATCCATGGAAATATCGTCAAATTTCCACTCTGGAATCGGCAACGACTTCACATAACCGCCCTATTTCTGGCATTCCGTCTTCAGCATAGCACATGTTTGGCATTTGGACACATAATGAGCAACATCTTTCTTTAGCCCTGATCACCAGAACAGCTTTTTCATATCCTTGAACATCTTTGTGCTCCCTGGGTGGATTGAGTACTTCGTATAATGCGCTTCATACATCAGTTCTTCCCTCAATTTACCCAAATTCGGGACGCACAAACGGCCCTCTTTTCGCAAAAGACCGTCATCCCAGGAGAACTTGCTCTCTGGCCCATCTTTAGCATAGCGTAGGAGATCTTCATCTAACCTCGCTGCTCGTCGAATCTAGTCTGCAAGGTCACCCTGCACCTCCGTCCAGTTCAAACATGCATCGGCGCTGGAATTCTTATAAACACACGAGATCTCCAATACTTCCAACTCCTACATGAGATGTTCATCATGTCGCTGCAACTAGCTCTCCCTTGCCGGAGCTCCCCGACTTAAGGCATCCGCGACAACATTCCAATTCCCGGGAGTCTAGTGAATCTCGAAGGTGTAGTCCCTGAGGAACTCCTACCACCTTCGTTGTCGCATATTCAGGTCCTTCTGCTCCAACATGTACGTTAGAATCTTGTGATCTGTATAGATCTCCACCTTCACACTATAAAGATAGTGTCTCTACATCTTTAGTTCAAAGATTACCGCCGCCAATTCTAAGTCATGGATGGGATAGTTTCGTTCATGCACCTTCAGCTGGCGTGAGCCATAAGCAATCACCTTTCCATCAGCCTAAGCCACTACCTGAGGCATCAATGTAGATTACAAATCCATCGGTACCACATGGCAATGACAACACACGCACCGTGGTCAACCGAATCTTCACCTCGTCAAAAGCTCGTGCGCACTCTGGTGTCCAAACAAACTTCTGATCTTGTCGCGTCAGCGTGGTCAGCGGCAAAGCGATCTGCGAGAATTTTGCAACAAATCTTCGATAGTAGCCTGCTAGTCCAAGGAAGCTCCTGACCTCGACCACTGAAGATAACACTGGCCACTCCTTTATGTCCCTTATCTTCGTTGGATCCACTACTATGGTCGCTCCACTCATCACATGGCCTAGAAAAGACACCGACGATAGCGAAAACTCGCACTTCGAGAACTTTACATAGAGCTGATTCTACCTCAACGTATTCAACACCAACCGCAAATGCTTCTCATGATCGGCTTCCGATCTCCAGTACACCAGGATATCATCAATGAACACTATCACGAACAGATCCAGGTACTCGCAAAATATTCGGTGCATCAAGTCCATAATTACCGAGGGAGCATTACACAGTCCAAACGGCATTATCGTGAACTCATAGTGCCCATACCGTATTCCAAATGCAGTTTTGGGAAGATCTTCTTCCTGTATCCTCACCTGGTAATAACCAGATTTCAACTCCAACTTTGATTAGACGGTTGATTCCACTAGCTGATCCAATAACTCATCAATCCATAGAGTCAGATATTTCTTTTACGCAGTTCGCAGTAATCAATACATAACCACAAGCCACCGTCTTTCTTTTTCACCAAAAGCACAGGGGCGTTCTAAGATAACCTGCTTGGGCATATATAACCCTGCTTTCGCAACTTTTATAGTTGGATTTCCTACTCCTCCATCTTCTTCGGCGCGACGTGATATGGCGAGCGGGCTACAGGTTTCGCGCCTAGTACTAATTTGATCGAGAAGTCAATCTCTCATTGGGAGGGAGATCCTTGGGAAACACATCTGCCCAAGCCGATACCAGCAATACAGATGTAGTCAAGCAGAAATCCCGACTTCCTATTTGCACAGCCACATCGCAAGCTTGATCGGCAAGAATCATACAACCATTCGGCAACACCACTCTGACGCTATCTGTCATTACACGATTAGGTATCCAAAGCCGCGTTATGAACTCTTTAGACAGAAAAGAATGCGACACACCCGAATCAAACAGTGCTCGTGCCAGCGTGTTCTGAATCATCGTAAAGCCTATGGTGCACATAACACACACAAGCTACATACACAAGATGCAAACAAAAAGCACTCAATACGGTTATCGTACATTTGTAACACTTAGGATTGCGCCTGGGACGCAAAGGACTCCACCACTGCTTTTCCCATCTCCATATAAGACGCTCCTATTTCCTTCTCAACCAAACGTCGACCACTCCTGATAAGGTTGGGCAAAATCATCAAGCATCAACTATCTATTCGTGTTCATGACTATCATACAAACACGTTGATACCACACATACATGTCTTATATTCACATATCATAAACATCATCATAGAACAACCATCCAACATGGCTCACTGTACATATAATACATGCATAATCCACAATACATGAGAAGCCCCATTATTTATGTACATCATCACGTTGGCGTGTCCTTCGTATGTATTGCCTGCTAAGAGCCAACACGGTAATCTCGGGCTTTATGTCCAGCTTTACCCACGAATAACACTTGTCTTGCTTCTTTGGCTGCTGCACACCATCCCAATAGTCACGAGCAATGTGTCCTACCTGGCGACAAGCATAACAAGTACGAGTCTCGAGTCGCTGCCTCTTGCAGTGAATAGACTTTCCAACCTTTGGAGTTCTCACTTTCCTGGTCGCTGACATCTGCTGGGCTCGTGTCAAGTCCATCTCCAATTGTTTAGCTGACTCCACCAGTAGTTGGAATCCCAGTAGCTTAGGACCCATCAATAAGAAACGGAGTTCCTGACGTAACCCGTCGTAAAACCGATTGATTTTCATCCCCTCGGTTTCAAACACAAACTCAGGTTGTTGTCTCATTGCAACAAATGCATGAAAATAGTCCTCAACCGTGTCCTCTCCTTGGCTCAAACATACGTTCACCGATGAAGCCGATGCGCTTTCCCTTGCTGTCTGCTCAATTTCACTAACTGGCATGGGATGCATTACTGCATCAAAGGGTTGAACCTGTCCCTCATGCTAAGCCTTAAGCATTGTAAAAACCACATCAGCAATCAGTCGAGTCGTCTCTATTGATGGAGGCGATGTTGGTATCATAGTTGATATCATGCTTCACATAGAGTGTTGGGGTCCCTGTTGCCACGCGGTCGCACTCATCGCCTACAATCGTAAAAGTACACAAGTAAGCAACAACTAGATTGAGAAAAGCAATACTAGCAACGCACAGGTTCCCCAAACATAGGTATTTGCATTCCTACCATGGACATTTAGGAGTTCAATCGTGTTAACTGGGTTCGCACAGACATGTGCTCTCCACCCCACAACAGAAGTCGACCACGACTTCGAGAGGGAAAGACCAAGATAGCTGATACCAAAAATGTAACACCCCCATCTGTTTACATAGTATATACTAGAAGGTCCGGCCGGGGCCCCATAGCATATACCACAAAACATATGACGACGTCACGGTATGATACCAGAGTAGCGCAGTGCACCCTAACACATTGCATTCTAGCGAAAGCCTATAACACTACACTTGAACTCCACACCTGAATATCCAATATATAAAACCTCCACATGTAATACATCATAGTAATGTCTAACAACACACATAAAAAGTTGTCCTTATGGCCTTACAGAGGTTTCAAACAGTGGCCTTTTTCATTGGCACGCAGGTCGGCCGCATCAAAAGAAAACATAACACTTTCATTTCTTTTAGCCTTCAAGGGCTAGCAGTGGCAGCAGCAAAAGCAGCAGGGACTTCAGCCCTTATGCATCCCGCTCGGTGTTTCAGCACCTGCACAGGAACATTCCACCCAATGGTGGCAAACAGAGGCAACGGTCAGCATTCAGCTGACCAAATTATAACGACCCTACCCTTTTCTCGGGGCAGCGGTATTCTTCCCTGCAGGCATAGTATATCACAAGCATGGATATATATCTCATATAATGCGGTATTCTTTCACGCACACATTCCATCACAACCATCAGCCAGCCGGCCCGACGGTCCGTGCTCTCAGGGCACATTCTTGGTGTATCGGCGAACCAGTTGCCCACCACCGTATCAGGGTCGCAACCCAACGGCAAATCACTTGAGCATTTACTCCATGACGTACAACCGGAGTTTTATAGTCTTAGTGAACTAGGATTGTCACGTAGCCCCCCATTTTATCTTGAAGCGTAGGCCTAAGAGTCTTGCTACGCGTTCCAACGGACCGCACCTTCTAGTCTCACGTCGGACGGACATAACGCAGGTCGGATCCTCCACCCCCTGTTGCTCAAATCGCCTTGTCATCATCGAGTACGGCGTACTCGCGGCTAAATAAATGTGCGGGTAGATCTCACCTATCTTATTTTGGCATTCAAGCCTGGGTATGTCTCTCACACCCATTTCATGTCACACATCAGCGGGTCTTTCTTGGGCATACCAATACTTCCTGCTACTCTCTTCGCAGGTGGACACCGCAAAAATCACAAATGTCAGGGGTCTTTCCTAGCTACCACACCAGTACTTCCTGCTACTCCATTTCACTAGTACCACCTATGAACATTAAGCATTACAAAGGCTATTTCCTGAAATTCCAATCCAGTACTTCTTGCTACTTCCTTTCACAGGTAGAACACAACAACACAAGCAGCACAAGCATTATACGGGTATTTTCCTAGACTACCACTCCAGTACTTCCTGCTACTTCCTTTCACAGATCCAAGCCGTCGACTCCTAAATTACACGTTTATCACGGAGTCTTCTCCAGTTCGTATATGCAACATCACCAATCTTGACAACCCTGTACAGATGGGCTTCACACATCATGTCTATTCCGTACTCCATTTTCGGATCTATATGAAAGGGGATTCCATGAATCAACCCAAAAGACTCCCAAAATCAGCCACCCTTTGGTGGGGGAATCATGCATATGCCAAAAAGGAAGCCTTGACATGGATAGGAAGAAAGGTCGTTACCCTTGAAGACCGCTTCGGTGCCATGAACTCCAAGCTGGCTAGAAAGAACCGCTACAACTTTTCCTCTGCAAAGATGGACTCGGATCTCAGCTTGACACTCTCAAGCTCCACGAGAGATCAGCCCCTCTTCTTCTTCTTCCTTCTTCCTCTCTCTTTCTCTCTCTAAGTTTTTTAGAAAGATGAAGGCAAGAACATAATGAGACTTCTTTCTCAAATCTCGGCCTTAAGTAAGTAGGAAGGTCTCTTAGACCTTAGATCCCAGCTGAAGAAAAAGAACAGGCACGAAAAAGCTGTAAAATTACTTTTCGGGTCCGACACGCCCCGTGACACGCCCGTGTCACAGGCCGTGTTATCTAAGCGGTGCTCAAACCGGTCATGCATAGGGTACATGCCCGTGTCAGCCCAAACACGCCCATGTCATAGGGCGTGTACCTCACTCGAGTCATACTTGCGACCTACTCGAGATGTCTACTCGAGTAGTTAGTCATGACACGCCCGTGTCACATAACCGACACGCCCGTGTTCCTTAGGTACTCGAGACATTTATACCCACTCGAGACATTTCCACGAGATCTACTCGAGTTCATCATAAAACGGGACACGCCCGTGTCCGAAGAATGACACGCCCGTGTCACCACTACTCGAGTCCTACTCGAGACCTACTTGAGATAATCACTCGAGTAGTTGTTTGGGTCAGACACGCCCGTGACATGCCCCATGACAGCTCGTGACATAGGGCGTGTTCCTCCCGAACACTTCATCAAATGCATTTTTCGTCGAACTCTCGACATCTCCACACCCGAGCAGGACACGCACTGGGACACGCCCGTGTCCCAGGCCGTGTCACCCACAATTTTCCCATTTTGCACTTTGGGCTGTTACACCGTGTTCCAAATACGGTTTTGGGAATATCTTCTTCCTGTATCCTCAACTGTTAATAACCAGACTTCAAGTCCAACTTCGAGTAGACAGACGATCCCAATAGCTGATCAAACAGCTCATCAATCCGCGGAATCAGATATTTATTTTTCTTGGACAGCTTATTCAATTCGCGGTAATCAATACATAACCGCAAGCCACCGTCTTTCTTTTTCACAAAAAGCATAGGGGCGCTCCAAGGAGACATGCTTGGGCATATATAACCCTGCTCCAGCAATTCTTGCAATTGGACTTTCAACTCCTCCATTTCCTTAGGAGCAACGTGATATGGCGAGGGGGCCACAGGTTTTGCACCTAGCACCAACTCGATCGTGAAGTCAATCTCTCGCTAGGGTGGTAGCCCAGGGAGATCCTTGGGAAACAAATCTGTAAACTCCGACATGATCGGAACATCGCACACACTGGGCTTAGTCTCCACAACCTGAATAAATGCGAAGAACAACTCTGCGCCATTCCGAACAGCTTTGACAACTTGGAGTACAGACATCAACGCCCTACTCAATCCTCGCATACCCGCAAACTTCATATCCTGCTCGATATTCTGGCCCAACATGATCTCTTTGGACTGGCAATCAATCAAGGCATGCTGCTCCGCAAGCCAATCCATACTAAATATCACGTCGAATTTCGATATCGGCAATACAGATGCAGTCAAGAAGAAATCCCGACTTCCTATTTGCACTGCCACATCACAAGCTTGATTCGCAAGCATCATACAACCATTCGGCAACACCACTCTGACACTATCTGTCTTCACATGACTAGGTATCCCAAGTCGCGCTATAAACTCTTTAGACGGAAAAGAGTGTGACGCATCTGTATCAAATAGTGCTCGCGCCAGCGTGTTCCGAATAATCACAAAGCCTATGGTAATCAAATCACACACAAGCCGCATACACATATGCAATACGCAAAACAAACAAGCAATATCATGCGCAAAACTTAACTCATACCTGTGACGACCTCACTCTGCTTGATGGCCTCCTACAGGCCAAGATTGTAGACCCGGGGTTGCGCTTCGATGTAGAGGATTTCACCACTGCCTTGTCCTTTTCCGCATATGACGCTCCCGCATTCTTTTCACTCTTTGGTGGTACCTGGCAATCCCGGGCTATATGTCCCACCCGGCCACAATTATAGCATGTACGAGTATCCGGCTTTGAGGTGGCCCCCGACATTGCTCCCGATGCAACTAAAGAAGGGGCTTGTACCATTGTCTTGGGTCTCTTGCCCCCTATTTCTTCTTATAAAATGACTTCGTGGGTCGGGACACCTTACATTCCGGCTGTGTCACGGCCAAGGCCCTCTTCCTTTGCACCCTCTTCATGTCTTTCTCCAGTGCACACGCAGTGTCGACTAATTCTTGGAAGCCTTGGTTCACAGAACTAGAAAGAAGAAATCTCAACTCATCCCGCAGTCCTTCATAGAACTGATTTGTCTTTCTCTGCTCATCAGCAAATATCGAACATGCATACCGCCCCAAGCGTGTAAACTCATGCATGTAAGCTTCCACACTGCCTTCCCCTTGCGTCAGCCTTTGGAATTCATTCTCCATGGCTATACACTGTGCTGCCGGGAGGTGCTTCACCAGGAAGAGCCGAGAGAATTCCTCCATGGACACTTGTGTCAATGGTCTACCCGCCAAGTGATGTAATACCATCTCATCCCACCATAAACGAGCCTCTCCTTCCACCAAGAAGGAGGCTAAGGTGACTTTCTGATGTTCCTCCAATCCAATCGCCGTCAATATCCGCTTGACGCGCGACAGACAATCTTCAACCTGCATAGGAGATCCCACTCCCGAGAATGTAGGCGGATGAAAGCTCATAAACCGCATCAATTGTCATTTAGCCGCTCGAGGATCTACAACTACAACAGGTTCTGGCCTTGCCGCCACCTGTTCTTGCCTCAACGCCAGTTGTGCCTGCCTAATCGACTGGCCTTTCATCATGGAAAACAATGCCTAAGCAACTAAACACACATGTTCGTCAGACGGTGGAGGTGTAGGCACCTCGGATGGTGCCGTACTTTCATCAAAATATTGGGGCTCTGATTGCCCCGCACCACTCCGCGTCACCTAAAGGTGGACAACACACACATTAGCGACCATACACAAGCACTATCAACAAGTTAGCAAAGTGCAGGTTCCTCAAACATATGTATTTGCATTCCTACAATGGACTTTCAGGAGTTCAATCATGTTCACTTGGTTCACACAGACACGTGCTCGCCACCCCACAAAAGAAGTCGACCACGACTTCGAGAGGGAAAGATCAAGACAGCTGATACCAAAAATGTAACAACCCCATATGTTCATATAATATATACTAGAAGGTCCGGCCGAGGCCCATAGCATAGACCACAAAATAGATGGTGAAGTTACGGAGTGATACTAGTATATCGCGGCACACCCTAACACATTCCATTCTAGCGGAAGCCTAACAGTAAACTTGAACTCCACACCTGAATGTCCAACATATAAAACCTCCACATTTTATACATGTTAGGAATGTCTTACAACACACATAATCAGTTGGCCTTATGGCCTTATAGGGCTTTCATAACAATAGCCTCAAACATTGGCACGCAGGCCGACCACATTAAAAGAAAACATAACACTTCCATTTCTTTTAGCCTTCGAGGGCTAGCAACGGCAGCAGCAAATGCAGTAGGGAATTCAACCCTTTTGCATCCTGCTCGGCTCTCCAGCACCTGCACAGGGACATTCCACCCAAGGGTGGCAAACAGAGGCAATGGTCAGCATTTAGCTGACCAAATTATAACGACCCTACCCCTTTCTTGGGGCAGCGGTATTCTTCCCTACATGCTTAGCATATCACAAGCATGTATATATATCTCACATATAAGGTGCTTTCACGCACACATACCATCACAACAGTCAGCCACCCGGCCCGACGATCCGTGCACTCAGGGCACATTCCTGGTGTACCGGCGAACCAGTTTCCCACCACCATATCAGGGTCGCAACCCAACGATAAATCACTTGAGCATTTACTCCATGGCATGTAGCCGGAGTTTTATAGTCTTAGTGAACCGGGATTGGCCCGTAGCCCCCCATTGTATCACGGCGCGCAGGCCTAAGACTCTTGCTATGTGCTCCAACATACCGCACTTTCAGGTCTCACATCAGACGGACATAATGCAGGTAGGATCCTCCACCCCCCGTCGCTCAAATTGCCTTGCCATCACCAAGTACGGGGTACTCGCAGCTTCAAAAAGGCAGGGGTAGGTCTCACCAATCCTATTCTGGCATTGAAGACTGAGTGTTTTCCTGGGCGCACCAGTACTTACCATTACACCCATTCATATCACACATCATTAGCGGATCTTTCCTGGGCGCACTAGTACTTCCTGCTACTCTCTTCACAGGTATGACTCCGCAAATATCACAAATGTCAGGGGTCTTCCTGGCTACCATGCCAGTACTTCCTGCTACTTCATTTCAAAGGCACCACCTATGAACATTAAACATCACAAAGGGTATTTCCTGGAATTCCAATCCAGTACTTCCTGCTACTTCCTTCATAAGTATAACCCAATAGCACAAGCATAACACAGATATTTTCCTGGACTACCACTCCAGTACTTCCTGTTACTTCCTTTCACAGGTCCAATCCGTTGACTCCTAAACTACGTATTTATCACGGAGTCTTCTCCGGTTCATATGCAACATCACCAATCCAGACCAACCTGCCCAGACGGGCTTCACACAGCATGCTTATTCCGTACTCAAATTCCAGATCTATTTGTCAATCAACTGGGGATTCCATGAATCAACTCAAAGACTCCCACAACAAGCCACCTTCTGGTGGGGGAATCAGATGCATATGCCAAAAGGATGCCTTAACATGTCTAGGAAGAAAGGCGTTACCCTCAAAGACCGCTTCTGTGCCATGAGCTCCTAACTGGCTAGGAAGTTCCGCAACAGCTTTCCTCAGCAATGTCGTCCTCGGATCTCTCGTCGGAATACCGCAGCAGCATCGGTGACCAGCCCCTTTCCTCCTCCTCCTTCTTCCTCTCCCTTTCTCTCACTAGGAATGTAGAAAGAGAAGGCCAAATGTAAAATGAGATTTCTCTTCTCATCCACAGCCTTAAGGAAGCACGGAGGCAGTTTAGGCATTGGATCCTAGCTGAAGGAACGGACGAACACGATTTCCCTCAAAATCATAATTTTTGCCTGACACGGCCTGTGACAAGGCCATGTCCCAGGCCGTGTGCCTCAAGCGGTGCTCAACCGACATATCCAATCCAGTGACACGCCCATGTGACACGCCCATATCACGGGGCGTGTCACTTGACACACCTTCGGACACGCTCGTGTTTGTTACCGTGTTCATCAGGCTGCACAACTTCAAAATCACCCGAGACTCACATGGCCTGTGACACACCCGTGTCTCAGGCCGTGTGCCCAGTACACGGCAATAGACACGACACAGCTCAAATTCGCCGGGTTGAGTTTGTCGACCGCGCTGACACGCCCTGTGACACTCTCGTGTCATAGGCCGTGTCCTAAGCACTCGACGATCATCGACCACATTTTGTCGACCACTCATCGACTGTTCACCCAAGAAGGACACGCCCTGGGACATGCCCGTATCCCAGGCCGTATCACCCAATTTTTCCAATTTCTGGATTTTGGGGTGTTACAAATCTTTCTTCAGCTTGTTGATCTTCTATGTCTTCAGCTAGCTGTTCTTCATTTTCAGTTGGTAATTCTTGAGCTCCCCATGGACATTATCCATCATCTTCAGTCTGTTGGCTTGCTGGTTTATCTTCCCTGATGGTCAGATTGTTCATCTTATCTTTTTAGCCTGCAGGACTAGAAGAAGTGCTTGGCAGCTCATAGTTAATTAACTTAGACTCATCAAAAACTACATGGCCAAACTCTTCTACAACTTGTGTAGTTAAGTTATAGATTCTATATGCTCTACTATTGTTGTTGTACCCAACAAATATCCCCTCTTGGGATTTGGCAGCAAACTTAGTCAAATGAGACTTACCATTGGTTAGTACATAACACTTGCTACCAAAGATCTTGAAATAGTGTATGTTTGATTTTCTGCCTTTTAGAATCTCATCGAGAGTCTTTTTGTGGCTTTTAGTGATGAGGCTCTATTGAGAACATGACAAGCAGTATTTACTGCCTCAGTCCAAAAATATTCTTGGAGAGAAGTGTCATTTAACAAAGTTCTACCTACCTCAATTAAAGTTCTATTTTTTTCTTTTAGCATTTCCATTTTGCTGGGGAGTTGTAGGTGAGGAAAATTCTTGATGAATCCCAAGCCCTTCATAGAACTTTGTCATGCATTCAGACTGAAACTTAGTCCCATGATCACTTCTGATATTGACCACAGAACTATTAAATTCATTCTGAATTTGCTTGACAAAAGTCTGGAAGATATCTAGGGTTTCAGATTTTTTCTTTAAGAAGAAACCCCAAGCAAACCTGGAAAAATCATCAAGCACCACAAGAGTATAGACTTTCCTACCTAGACTATAAATTGGAATAGGACCAAATAGACTCATATGCAGGAGGTATAAACACCTCACTGAGTCCTTGGTATCAAGACTTCGGAAGGAAGACCTGGTCTGCTTGCCCTTTTGACAAGCTGAGCAAATTCCCTCCCTAATGCACTTAACTTCAGGACCATTCCTTACCAACTCTTTAGTAAAGAGTCTACCTATGGTTTTGTAGTTTAGGTGAGCTAGTCTCTTGTGCCATTTGACATAATGAGAAACTTTCTCATTTGCGACTAGACATATAGGAGAGTCCTTTCCCTCACACTCAAAGTCTAAACAGTAAACATTTCCTCTCCTAGTGCCAGTCAAGATAACTCCTTGATCACTTGACCTTCTAATTTGACACTTATCCTTGAGGAAAGAGATGTCATAGCCCAAATCACATAGTTGACTTATGCTTATAAGGTTATGTTTCAAACTTTTCACATAAGCTACTTGTGTGATTATTACTATGTCATTTGTTATCTTACCCAAACTTTTTATTACCCTTTTTTCTGAGCCCCCAAAAGATAACTCTGGGACCATTCTGAATGGGAGTGTAATCCTTTAGCATGCTCCTTGTTCCTGTCATGTGCCTGAAACATCCACAATCCAAGTATCATGTAGGCGTATGGCCACTTGGACTTACCTGCAACAAACATATCATATAACCTTAGGACCCCAAATCTGATTGGGTCTTAGGTGTAAGTTAGAATTCAACTGAACATGCCTACCTGCAGTTCTTCTGACAGGTAAGCCACCAATACTTCTCTGGACACTCTTATTGTGCCAGCAATCAATGACATAGTGGCCCACCTTGCCACAACGCCAGCACTCATGCACATTGTACCTTCTTTTAAGAATTGGCTTTACTGCAATGTTGTTTGTAGCTCTCAACCCTGTTGGTACATCAGCTCTTGTCTTAGGTCTTTTAGCCACAGCTTTCTTAGGGACATATATGGCAGCAGAAGTACTTGGGATATCTTGAAGCCTATCTACAGTTGCCTTCTTTTTAGAAAGCATACTCCTGATAGCTTCACATATACCCAAGTTTATTTTGCTAACATACTTTTCCTTAGCTTGCCATTTAGCTGCAGACCTTGTAAATCAGCTGACACCTTGTTCTTGAGTGTTGGGGCTAGTACACCAAACACAAAAGGTTCATTTTGAGCCATTTGAGTTTTCTCATGGGAAGCCCAATATGCACTTGCACGCTTGCCATTTCTTCTGCCTTGCTCACATTGACCATAGATACTATCATGATCATACCTGTTAGAAGGTTGTACCACCTTTTTAAAAGAAATTTGAGGCCTTGAAGCAAGTGGCTGAGTTGGAGCATTGTCTTTCCTTTGTGAATTGGCAGCTCTTGTTCTTCCTTTGAAACCTAAACCCTTCTTACCCTTTTGGGAAGAAAAAGAATCTATCAAAAGTAACATAGAACTATGTTTAGAAAACTTGGCCACTAGCTTCCTCTCCTTTTGTAGTCTACTTTCAAGATTCTTAATATGATTGTTCTTGAAAGGAATGGTATCCATCTGAATAATAGTTATATTCTTCAGTTTGCTAATTTCTTTTAACTTCAGATCCAGCACTTTTGCTGAGTCTAAGGCAGCCAACTTCAGACTGGCATTTTCCTTTGCCAGCTATTTGGCTAAAAGCTTGCTTTCCATAAATGCTTGCAGGAGCTCACCATAGACATCAATCAGTTGAGTGATGTCTCCTTCAATTTCAGAGCCATCATTATCTCTCGAAGAAGATGCTTTTGAGCCTGGGCTAGTAACATAATCTGACACTAAAGGTGAGGACTGTACCTTACTAGGACCAGGCAGCTCCTGGGTGTGTCCATGCTCAGCTATAGCCATCAGCCCTATACATTTGTTGTCTTCTATTTTATTGATATCATCAGCATCTACAGGAATTCTGTTTCTACAAAATCTTCCTCAGTAGAGAACAACCCAATATAGGCCTCAACATCCTCTTCATTTTCGGGCTCTGTTGAAGAAGAGTCAGTCCAGTTTTCTTCTTCTTGGCCACAAAGGATTTTTCCTTTTTGCCTTTATACTGGAGTTTCTTTTTCTCACCAGACTCCTTTCTTTTGACATAACAGTCTGCTATGACATGTCCTGGCTTGCTGCAACAATAATAGATGATTTTAGTAGATGTTTGTTTACTAGGTTTAGAGCCATACCTTTCCTCCTTAGAGGTTTTCTTCTTTCCCTTGTAGCTATCATCCTTAGAGTGAGAGGAAGAAGAAGGCCTTCTCCTCCAGTTCTTTTTTCTTCAGAAACTTCTAGAATTGCCTAGAAAAGGAAGCAAGCTCCTCATCAGAATTATGGCCATATATTGTGCTAGTATCTCAACTTTCTGTCTTAGTGTTGAAGTGTTAGACCGGGCGGCCTTGCGGTCTAGTCTGGTGGGTTGTTGACCGTGCGGTCTAGCGGTTCCTTTCCAGCAGGTTCATATTCAGATTGTTGTTGTTTGTAGTCCGAGCGGTCTGGAGGTCTCTCTCAGAAGCTTGGAGACCTGGCTGTCTAGCGGTCTCCTATTGCGGCATGTTCTCTTCCTGCTGGAGTTGCTGAGCGGTTAGCCCATTTGTCTAACCGCGCGGCCTGTGCGGTCTCTTTATTTTCTAGCCGCTCAGCCCTGTACATTTTTAGTCCCACATTGTTTGTACTCTCTCTTATCTCCTTCATTCTATAAAAGGGAGGTCATACCTTTGTAAATGATATCTTTTTTGATAATAAAACTTTCAATTATTCAAATTTCAGCTTGTTTGTTAGTTTCTTGTTAGCTGCGTGTTTGCTACTTTTACATGGTATCAGAGCCAACGAACGATTCGTCCTGATTCCATCTTTGGATCTTCTGTCCGCGCGGCTTGTCCAAGCGGCATCTTTGCCTTGTCGCTGCCCTGTTCGTACGACTTCCTTCGGTCATCTCTCGACCTATTCTCACGGGTCCCTTGCTTTCTCCTCTCTCTGTTCGCTCGGCCTCTTTCAGTTCGTGCGACCTCTTTACCCGTGCCTTGCTCTACTTCCTGGCCGCTGGTGTTCTGCCACTGTGTCGCTACAGCTTCATCTCTTTAGCCCGCTGCGGTTTCATCCATGTTTGCTGCGGTTTCCTTCTCGTGTCCCGGCCTCCTCCTTAGGTCGTTCGTCTTTCTCTCCTTTTTCTCTCCCTGCGGCTTCTCTTATATTCGCGTATTTTCCTGCCTTATCTATGGACAATTCTGATCTCTCCACCCCCGTTATCTCTACCTCCACCACCCCTATGGATCCTCCTCCTACTCCTTCTGGAAACCTTGGCACGCTTTCTAAACTTTTTGGCTCCAACTATCCAGATTGGAGCGTTTCTTTCACCTTTCTTCTACGCTCTCAGCGCAAGTGTTATCACCTCACCGATGACCCTCCTCCTCTTAACTCTGCTCAATTTTATTACTGGCATGCGAGTGATGCGCTTGTCCTCACTTGGGTGGCCAATAGCCTTTCTGATGAGTGCCTTCCCATCATTCGCCATGATGAGACGGTCAAGGCTTCTTGGCTTCACCTAGCTGCTCTCTATTCGAAGGGGGCCATACGTCCCGCATTTATACTCTTTATGCGGACCTCTTCACCCGCCCTTACATGTCTCCTGATGCGGCTTATCAGCAGGTTCAGGCTCTTGGCGTAGAGATCCTCCAAAATCGCCCCTTCTCTGCAGACTTGGCCGAACAGCACAAACACTTCCAGGAACTCCTGGTTGTTTGTTATCTTCTCTGCCTTCCCGAATCCTTTGATATGATCCTCCAGCAAATCTTGGTTGAGGCGGAGTCTCCGACTTTGGATGCCACCGCATCTCGCATTGTCGCTGTTACTTCACTACTCCAGCATCCACTATTGTCCTCCCCTCCTTCCCAGGAATCCTATGCTCACCAGGCTCAGTGGGGGGGGGGGGGGGGGGGGCCCGAGTGGCTGCAGCCACTCAGGTGGGCATGATTTGTCCAGGTTCTTCTGCTCTCACTGTGGTCGTACCAGCCATTCTGTTGACCATTGCTGGCAGAAACATCCACAACTTCGCCCTTCTATTGATGCATCTTCCTCGACCCTCGCCTCCTCTCCGCCGTCTGCCTCTGTGTCCATGACTTTAGGTAGTGCCCACGTCGTTACCCAAGGTAAATGGCTGATTGACTCGGATGCTACAAATCACATGACTGGCAACCCTCATTGCTTCTCTCTCCTTGAAATACATGACTGATTGCCCCCGGTTCGTGTGGCGGATGGTTCACCCCCCCCCCCCCCCGGTTCATGGGATGGGCATGGTTCAAGTCACCCCGTCTCTTCGCTTGGAGGGCACTCTCTATATCCCGAAGTTACCGTGCAATTTATTATCTGTTACTACTTTATGCAGGCAACTTCAGTGCTCCATCTTATTCACTCCCACTTCTTGTTCTTTCCAGGACCCGAGGACCCAGTAGACGATTGCTGCTGGGACTGAGAGCGACAGCCTCTACTTCCTCAATAACGTTTCCGCTCTGTCCGCCTACTCCTCCTCCTCTCTAGATCTGCTTCAATGGCATCTTCGCCTTGGACATCCTCCTCCTCGGATTATTCGACAGCTTCTGCCCCACTTGCCTCCGACCAATTCTCCGCTCAACTGTGATGTGTGTCAGCTTGGCAAACATCATCACCCCTCCTTCCCGCCGAAGGAAGGCTGTGGCTCCTCTCGACCGTTTGATCTCATTCATTCTGATGTATGGGGTCCTGCTCCTACCCTCACCGTTGGTCGGGGTAGTTCTTACTTTGTAACTTTTATTGATGATTTTTCTAGATGTACTATGGTGTATCTGTTAAAAGATCGCTCTGAACTCTTTTCTATCTGGCAATCTTTTTATTCTATGATTAAAACTCAATTTGGCAGTCCTATTAAAGTCTTTCGCTCTGATAATGCTAAGGAATATCTTAGTCATGAGTTTTCCTCATTCTTTCTGCAACATGGTCTTGTTCATCAGACCACCTGTGTTTACACCTCCCAGCAAAATGGGGTGGCGGAACGTAAAAACCGTCACCTCCTTGATGTCGCTCGCACTCTCATGACGCAGATGCAAGTGCCCCGCTCCTACTGTGGCTACGCTGTGCTCCTCGCCTGCTATCTCATCAATCGCCTTCCCTCCACAGTTCTCCACGGCCAGACCCCCTTCTCCATTCTATACCCCAGCAAGGAACCTTTTCCTATCCCTCTCTGTGTCTTTGGGTGTACGACTTCTGTACACGCTCCGTCCGCTACCCGCAACAAGCTTTCGCCCTATTCCACCAAGTGTGTCTTTTTTGGGGAACTCTACAGCTCAAAAAGGCTATTTTTGTTTTGACCCCATTCTGCGCAAACAATTTGTGTACGCATACGTGACCTTCGAGAATGCATCCTACTTCTCTCTTGAATCCCCTCTTCCTCCTGATGTCTCTTCTTCTCCAACACCTCTCTCCATTCCATCCACACCTATCGACATCTCCCCTCTTACCTCATCTCCTCCTCTGTCTGCTCCTCTGTCTGTATCACCCCCTACACCTTCTCCCTCTTCTCCGCAGCCATCTCTCTCTAGTCCCGGGCCAGCCTTCTCCGCCACGGATGCTTCGGTCACTAAGGCACGCGTTGACGTGGATCTTCCTATTGCTCTTCGCAAAGGTGTGATGGCGTGTACTCAACACCCGCTTGCGGCACTTGTTTCCTATTATCTCGTTTCTCCTTCTCGCAGGTGTTTTGCCTTGGCTATCTCCGCTACTGCCACTCCCCGCACCTACCAGGAGGCTCTTGTTATTCCTCATTATAAATCTGCCATGGATGAAGAGATGACTACTCTTACTGAAACGGGTACTGATGAGTCCACATTTTACACTTATTTTTGGACTCATCTGGGCCAGTTTTATCATCTCAGCACTACACTTGAGAGCCATTATTGCTTATATTTGCTTACGTGTTTATTCCACGATTAAGTGCACTGTAGGCCCATTTCTGTGTGCTTCTTGTGCTTCTTTGTTTTTGTTGTTCTTTAACCCTATCTCGGGGATGTTGTGTGCACGTTTTAGTGGCCTATCTGCCTCTTCTGCTGGTTCAGGGGTTATGTGCGTGCTCCGGAACCGCTCGAGAGACCCCGACGATGCAGGAATACTGCGCACGACCACTGGACTTATTGCGCACTACCACTGGTCGTGCGCCACCGATCGTGTGCATTACACCCTCATTTCCCTAATCATGTCTAGGAAATCGCAGGAGCACTGGCCGTAGTGCGCACGATCACTGGTCGTGCGCCAGTGCTCGTGCGCAGTTATGCTGATGCTTTTTATCCAGGTTGCAGGTCTATTTGGAAAAGTCGCACGATCATCGACCGACAGTGCGCACGACCACTGGTCGTGCGCCACTGATCGTGCGCACTGCTTCAGCTGCCTCCGTATTTAAGGCCCTGCTCCGCGATATAGGTCAACACCTGTCATTTGCTGTGATCGGGAGTGCGCGGGAATCGCCATTTCACTTCTCCAACTGCTCCATCACCTCCACCTTCGTCGGGAGGCCATAGCCAACTCCTCCGAAGCTTTTCAAACTCTCTCGCGAATACCTCGGCCATTGACAACTACAACTCCAAGCATTCCACCGGAGTTGGTGAAGAAGATAACCTAGAGAACGGACTTAAAGGACTTCGAGGTGACAGCTCGTTGGTACCGGAAGCCTCCTTGGACAGAGCCCGAAAGCGGATTGACAACTCGCTACTACGGCCACGACCCGTGGTGGAGCTTCACTCTCTTTTGGTTTACTCCTCTTCCCCTTCCTCTGTCATATGTGTTAGGTATATTGGTTTAAATGTACCTGATTTGAAGAAGCCTCACCCAACTCAATGATATACATCAAAATGTATTTGATGTGTTTTGAGTTTACTTGTGCAGGTTAAGTATTTGCAGGAAAGATGAAAAAGTTTCTAAGTCCATGTGTCGACACCCAGAGGGAAAGTGTCGACACTTAAGAAGACTTGTGTCGACACCTAGGCAAGCAGTGTCGACACTTGGAGTACTTGTGTCGACATCAGGGATGCAGAGTCGACACCAGACAGAAAGTGTCGACAGAAGGAGCTGTGTCGACACTCAATGAAGAAAAGTCCAGTAAAGCTGTGTCGACACTTAGCAGTTGTGTCGACACCCAGTGAAGCTGTGTCTACATCAGAAAGTGTCGACACTTGGAGGCTGTGTCGATACTCAGCAAAAGTCAACAGAGTCTAAGTATAAGTGTCGACACCCAGAGCAATGTGTCGACACACAGCAGAAGAGTCAACACTTGAAGAAAGTGTCGACACAAGAAAGAATGTGTCGACACTCAGCTGAAGACTCAACACTTGAAGAAAGTGTCGACACAAGAAATAATGTGTCGACACTCAGCAGAAGACTCAACACTTGAAGAAAGTGTCGACACAAGGAGCTGTGTCGACACTTTGCAAAGATCAGCAAAATTCTAAGTACAAGTGTCGACACTAAGGAGATGTGTCGACACTCAGCCAGAGTCTCAACAGAAGAAGAATATGTCGACACAAGGAGCAGTGTCGACACTCTGCAAGTATCAACACAGAAGGCATGTGTCGACACCAAGTAGATGTGTCGACACAGAACAAGTTCAAAACATGAAGATGTGTCGACACAAATGTGTTGTGTCGACACTTACAAGAATTCAACAAAGTGCTGAAGAACAAAGTGTTGTGTCGACACTCAATAAAATGTGTCTACACATGAAGAAGAAGCTGTGTCGAGAAGTGAAGTCTACAACACAAGAAGTTGTGTCGACACCTTGTAGGCTAGTGTCGACACTTAGTCAACTTGTGTCGACACTTAGTCTATAAGTGTCGACACTTAAAGACAGACAGTCTCGACACTTTCAGATAGTTACAGATTTTTCAAGAACTAACTGGATGACTTAACAGCTGCCATTCCAGTCGGTCTACTGCACCTGTCAGAGTTGTCAGAAATCAGTTATGAACCGGACCAGCCGGTTACCTTGAAGAAGGCCTATAAATAGGCTTATACTGTCTACAGAAAGAGAAGATTCAACACATCAAGTAATACAAAGAAGATCTAGCTATTCATTGAAGAATACAGTGAAGATCTAAGTAGTTAGAGAGAGAGAGCTCCATCAAGAAGACAGCCGTTGGAACCAGGCTGAGAAGAAGGGTTCAGATTTTGTTCTGAATCTTAAGTAGCAGAGATCAAGGATCAACTGTAGAGGAGATCAATCTTATTGTGTTCTACATTCAAGAAGCTTTGAAGAAAGCCAAGTCAGGTTGATTTCAGCTGAGTTCTTCCAAGAACTCATCAAGAAACTCACAACTCTTCTCTCTTTTCTCTGAGTTGTTGGGTTTACATTTTGTATTCATATTATCTTGTAGGATCCTTAGGGATCTGAGTTTTGTAAGCCTGTAATTATAAAGGCTGAGTGTAGGGCCTGTGTGCATGAGTGTAGGAGATTGTATATCTGAGTGTAGGCCTGTTGTGGCTGAGTGTAGGCCTTGGTGGCTGAGTGTAGGCTTTGTGAAGAAGCTGAGTGTAGGCTTTGTGAAGAAGCTGAGTTGTAGGGCCTTGGGCCTGAGCTGTAGGAACCTGGTTTGGGGTTCTGAGTGTAAGATCTGAGGATCTGAGATAGTGGAGGAGTTTGGCCGAATCTAGTACACTGCTAGATAGGCGAAGAGGGAAAGTGGATGTACCCAAATCTTGGGGAACCACTATAAATTTGTGTGTTCACTGTGTGCTGGATTGATTGCTGTGATTGTTGGTTAATTGCTGTGTTAAAGTAGTTATAATTCTGTGATAAACTCTGAATTCTGCCTAAAAAGTTAAAAATATTTTAGTCACCTATTCACCCCCCCCCCCCTCTAGGTGATTAGGTATAATATCTTTCAAGTGGTATCAAAGCGAGATTACTCAAAAAAGGACTTAACTGTCTGAGTAGATCCTGTTGGCAGATTCAGTCTAAGTAAAATTACAGAATCAAGAAAATCAAGAACCATGGGTTCCACTGAGAATCATAAGAAATTGGGATCCATGAAGCTACCCATTTGCAGAAAAGAGATCTTTGGCATCTGGAAGGAAATGGTGAGACTGTTTATGGAAGCCTCAGACCCTAGAATATATATCACAGTGAAGGAAGGGCAATATGTGCCCATGAAGGTTTCAGTCTTAGATGCAAATCAGAGAACACCTAAGGATTTCTCTGAAATGACAAAGGATGAGATAGTTCTAGCAACAATGGACAAGAGGGCTCAGAATATCATAGTGAGTGCTATAGATGATGCTACCTTTCAGAATTTGATACACTGCAAGACATCCAAGGAGATGTGGGATACTCTTATTGTGTACATGGAGGGTTCTGAAGAAGTGAGACAGGATAGAAAATCCTTATTAAACCAAGAATATGAAAGCTTTAGGCAGGGTAGATCTGATAGCATAACTGAATGCTATAAGAAGTTCTATAGGATTGTGAATGAGCTTATGTCCTATGGCAGAGAGTTCAGTAATTATGAGCTTAATGATAAGTTTCTAAGGTCCCTAACAAAGGATTGGGACACCAAGATCTGTGTCATTAGGGAAATGGCAAAGTTAGCAGAAATTCCTCCACCAACACTGTTTGGAAAACTACTATCCTATGAAATGCAGTTGATGGTGAGGAAAGAAGAGGAGAAATCTACAAGAAGTGAACATAAAGAAAGGACAATGTCATTTAAAACAGAAGCCCCCAGAAAGTACAGAAGTAAGTCACTAACTCCACCACCAAAAGTAGCCGAAACTGAATCAGATGAGTCAGCAAGCAGAAAGTCTGAAAGCAGTGAAAGTGATGAGGACTTTGCTGCCTTCACAAAACATTTTCAGAAGTTCTTAAAGAAGAAACAGTGGAGGACAAAGCCATCTACTTCACAGGGTAAAGAAAACTATTATCAGAATAAAAAGTCTTCAAAGAAAGACAGAAAAAAGACCAAGTCTAGCAAAGCAACTCTTTCAAAAATTGTATATTATTGCTGTAATAGACAAGGACATGTTGTTGCAGACTGTCCAGAGAAAAGGAAGAAGTCTAATGATAAGAAAAAGACTCAATTCAAGGGCAAGAAGGAAAAGTCTTTTGTTGCTAGAAAGGATAAGAGCCTGTCAGACATATCTTCATCAAAAACTGAGTCAGATGCTTAAGCATATATAGGACTGTTTGCTGAGGAAGAGGAAGAAGAGTTCATCCAGATCATGAACTCTATATATGAACAAGAGGACAGTCAGTGCCAAGGACTGATGGCATTGACAGAAAGTGACAAAATCCAGGAGCAGCCTGGACCTAGTAAGGTACAAAATTGTTCTTTCAGTTCAATTTCTTGTGCTAGTTTAGAATCAGATTTATCATCATCAAGTGATGAGAGTGCATCTGAGTCTGAAGAGAATATTCATCAGTTGATAGATGAATATAAAGTTCTGTTGCAAGCATTTAAGAAATGCAAATCCTTGGCCAAGAGTCAAGCTAAGGAGATTGCAAGTCTCAAAATGGCTGCAACTGATTATGAGAAGTTGTTTGATCAAAAACTTAATGAGATATACAGACTGAAGCACATAACTGTGATTCAGATGGGGACTATATCATTTAAGAATGATCAAATCAAAAGTCTGGAGATTAGTCTTCAGAAGGAGAGATATTTATTTGCTAGGTTTTCTAAACCAAAGTCAGTTCTACCCTTAATTGATGAATTTGTTCGTCAAAAAGGTAAAGCTGGATTGGGGTTTACTAAACCAGCTAGGACTGTTCAGTACAAGTCCAAGGGCCAAGCCCCAGCTCTCAACAAGCCAGCTGTAGATAAAACAGCTAAGACTGTACCTAAGCAAAGGTACAATAGGTTTGAGTGTTGGTGCTGTGGCAAGGTAGGCCACTTTGCCATGGACTGTTGGCACAATGCTAATGCCAAAGTGAGTAGCAAACTGACTGTTGGAAAACCTGTAGGTAGCTTTATTAGGAAGCAAACTAACCAGTACCAAGGACCCAAGAATTCTTTGGGTTCTAAGGTTCACTAATCTGTTTTGCAGGTAAGTCCAAGTTGCCATGCCCCAATATGGTACTTGGACAGTGGATGTTCCAGACATATGACTGGAACAAGGGGATTGCTAAAGGACTACACACCTATCAAGGATCGTCCAAAAGTCACCTTTGGGGGTTCTGAAAAAGGGATCATCAAGGGTTTTGGTAACATTTCTAGCTCCCATATAACTATTACTCAATTGGCTTATGTCAAAGGTTTGAAACATAACCTTATTAGTATAAGTCAATTGAGTGATGTAGGATATGACATCTCATTTGTCAAAGATGGTTGTCATATCAAGAGGTCAAATGATCAAGAGATCATTTTGACAGGTTATAGAAAAAGGAATGTCTATTGCCTAGACATTATGGTTGAGAACAATGGTTCTCCAATGTGTCTTGTAGCTGATGAGAAAGTCTCTCATTGTGTCAAATGGCACAAGAGCCTAGCCCATCTAAACTACAAGACAATTGGCCAACTCTTTAGTAAAGAGTTAGTGAGGAATGGTCCTCAAGTTAAGTGTATTAAATATGGAATATGCTCAGCTTGTCAAAAGGGCAAGCAGACTAGATCCACCTTTAGTAGCATTGAAAACAAAGATGTTGTGAGGTGCTTATACCTTTTGCATATGGATCTCTTTGGTCCTATGCCAGTTCACAGCCTAGGTAGGAATGTCTATACCTTTGTAGTTGTAGATGACTACTCAATGTTTTCCTGGGTGTTCTTCCTTAGACAGAAATCTGAAACACCTAGTGTCTTCTATAGCTTTGTCAAACAAATTCAGAATGAACTAGATAGTACAGTGGTCAAAATAAGAAGTGACCATGGTACTGAATTTCAGTCTGATAGTATGGCAAAACTATGTGAAGAATTTGGGATATTTCAAGAGTTTTCTTCACCAAGGACACCTCAGCAAAGTGGCATTACTGAGAGGAAGAATAGAACCTTGATTGAGGCTGGTAGGACCCTATTAAGTGATACATCACTACCAGAATATTTCTGGGCTGAAGCAGTTAATACTGCATGCCATATAATTGATAGGGCTACCATTACTAAAAGCCACAATAAGACCCCCTATGAGGTTGTGAAAGGCAGAAAACCAAACCTATCCTACTTCAGGATCTTTGGTTGTAAGTGCTTTATACTTAACAATGGAAAGTCTTACTTGACTAAGTTTGCTGCTAAGTCCCAAGAGGGAATTTTTGTTGGGTACAGCAACAACAGTAAGGCTTATAGAGTCTACAACTTGTCTACACAAGTTGTAGAAGAGTCTGTACATGTAGTATTTGATGAAACTAGACTTATTAACAATGAGTTGTCTAGTAGTATTTGTAGCCCCACAGGTATAACAAAGAAGATGGACAAGCTCACTATAGAAGAAGAACCTACTGCAAGACAGCTAGTAGAAGATAGTGGTTGCTGTCCAGGGGGAGTACTACATGTACCTAATGAAGAAGAAGTTCAAGGAGTACAGCAAGATGAAGAAGTTGAAGAAGTTGAAGAAGTTCAACCTGAAGCAAGGATGCCTCCAGCTAATAGGCATCTAAGAGATCATCCAGCAGAACAAATAATTGGTGATCCAAGATAAGGGGTACAAACAAGGAGCAGAAATCTGAATGCAGCACTCTACTCAAGTTTTCTATCGCAAGTACAACCAAAGAAGTTTGAAGAAGCCATCCTAGATCCTCATTGGATTGAGGCAATGCAAGAAGAGCTGAATCAGTTCAAGAGGTGCAAAGTTTGGGAACTTGTTCCTAAACCAAAAAACCACAACATAATTGGGACCAAGTGGATCTTTAGGAACAAGATGGATGAACATGGAGTCATCATTAAGAACAAAGCAAGATTGGTTGCTAAAGGATATAGGCAGGAAGAAGGTATTGACTTTGATCAACCCTTTGCTCCAGTAGCCAGACTGGAAGCCATAAGGATGTTCCTGGCCTATGCAACCTTTCAAGGATTTAAAGTTTACCAAATGGATGTAAAGTCAGCCTTTTTGAATGGTAATCTAAAAGAGGAAGTCTATGTGGAACAACCATCAGGTTTTGTTGATTCAACTCAACCTAATCATGTCTATAGACTTAGGAAAGCTTTATATGGGTTAAAACAAGCCCCTAGGGCTTGGTATGAAACCCTGTCTAGTTTCCTCATTGAGAATAAGTTCACAAGGGGGAAAATAGACAAGACTCTATTCCTTAGGGAATCCAGAGGCAAAGTAATACTAGTCCAAATATATGTAGATGACATAATATTTGGGTCTACTGAAAGTAGTCTTTGCAAAAAGTTTGCAAAACTAATGCAAGGACAATTTGAGATGAGTAGTATGGGGGAACATAAGTTCTTCTTGGGTCTCCAAGTTAGACAGACTGAGAATGGTTTATCCATATGCCAGTCTATGTTCACCCTAGAACTCATAAGGAAGTATGGTGTGGATTCATCTAGTACCATGAAGACTCCTATGGGGTCAAGTATGTCTCTTAGCAAAGATGATGCAGGGAAACCTATAGATGAGACTTTGTATAGAGGGATAGTTGGATCCCTTCTATATTTGACTGCATGTAGACCAGATATCATGTATGCTACATGTGTCTGTGCTAGGTACCAAGCATACCCTAAAGAGTCTCATTTGACAGCAGTCAAAAGGATACTGAGATATCTAAAGGGCACTCCTTATCTAGGCCTTTGGTACCCTAGGAATGGAGATTTTGAACTAACAGGTTATTCAGATACAGACTTTGCAGGATGCAAAGAAGACAGAAAAAGCACAACTGGAACCTGTCAATTTCTAGGTGGAAGACTGATTTCATGGAGTAGCAAAAAGCAAACAAGTGTGGCTATCTCCACTGCAGAATCAGAATATATGGCTGCAGGAAGTTGCTGTGCTCAACTTCTATGGATACAACATCAGCTTGAGGACTATGGAATTCAGGTAAGTAGAACTCCACTCTTTTGTGGTTCTACAAGTGCTATATCAATTGCAAACAATCCTGTTTCCCATAGTATAACTAAACATATTGAAATAAAATATCATTTTCTTAGAGAACATGTAGAAAAAGAAGATATTTTACTGGAATATGTTAGAACAGATAATCAACTAGCTGATATGTATACTAAGCCCTTAGAAGAAACTAAGTTCAATAGGTTTAAAATTGAACTAGGTATGATAAACTTAGAATAAGTTTATAGAAATGGCTAAGTAAAATGGTGTCGACACACAGAGATATCTGTGTCGACACAGAAAAGTGGTGTCGACACTTCAGGGAAAAGGTGTCGACACATCTAGGAAGTTGGTGTCGACACTTCAGAATATTAGTGTCGCCACATAACAAGTAGGTGTCGACACGACCAAGGTGGTGTCGACACTTAGAGTTTACTCAGAATTATCTAAGTAAAGTCTCGACTAAATGTCGAGTTGAGTGGTGTCGACACATAATCAAGTGTCGACAAATATATTATGTTGACTAAACTTGTGTCGACACTTAGGTGTCGAGACATTATAAGTCTGTGTCGACACTTTTCCACAGTGTCGACACAATTTAAGTTAGTTAACCCGTCTTTTCATCTTCAAACCTAGAAAGGTATAAATAGCATTTCTCCATTGTCTGTCGACACGCTCACTAAAGTTTCGAGACCAAACTTGTGTTTCGACAGCTCTCTTCTCTCCAGTCAAATTCTTCAAACCCTAATGGCGCCAAAGCTCGAGGAGAACGTCAATGAAGGCTACGAACTGATGTGATATGCGTTTGATGATGCAGACCCGGAGATCAAGAGTGTGGTAACCCTAGTTGCAGACTCGGGGTTAGAATTTCTTATTTCAGAGCCAACAAAGATTTGGAAGAAGGAAGTTCTAGAGTTTCTGAATGGAGCTAAAGTAGATGAATCTGGACTCAAGATCAAGTCTAGGGTTCATGGTGAAAAGGTGAAGGTATCACCTAAAAGTTTAAGAAAGGTTCTAAACCTGCCAAGGACAAAAGAAGAGGATGAAGTAACTGCTTCTAAGACCAGAGAAGCATTGACATGGTGTGGTCTAGATTCCAAACTGAAAATTGGATCTGTATTCAATAGGAAGGGGATGAACAGCCAAGGTAAATTTCTATCAGAAATTGTTGGCAAAGTGATCTTAAGTAAGCCTGGAGGGCATGGTAGAGTATCTGCCCATATGTTCAATCTCATGACCAGGATATTCTTCAGCCTAAAAACTGATTGGTCTGTAGTAGTCTTTGAAAAGATCAAGGAGAGTATGAAGAAGCCCAATTTGGGTAGGATCTTAAGTCTATACTTGGCTGGTAGTATACTAGAAGTTATGAGTCAAGCTGCTGGCAGTAAAATCAATCATATAAGGAAAATGGACATGAGGATATTCTCTAGATGGGACAGGGTTTTGTCTAAGGAGATTCCAACCCCTGAGAAAATCACTCCTGAGAAAGTAACACCCCAAAAGAAGAAGAAGAAAACTGCCCCAGTGGCTCAGGATTCCTCTAGCAGCTCTGGAAGTGAAGAACAAGTTGTCTTTACTCCTGATGAGGATGTAGAAGGGAATGCTGGAAAGTCTCCAGCTCAACAAGATGTTGTAGAGAGGCAGGGGGAGCTACCATCAGCTAGCCCCACACACAAGGATCAAATCCAGGGGGAGCCTCTAGTTGTAGAAGAGCCAACTCCTCTTGACAGTGAAAGAGCCACCCATATCATCCTTGAGGTAATCACTGAGCTTAATGCTTTAGATTTCCTTATAAAGGACAATGTTTTGTCTGATTCCTTAAATAATGTTAATCAGCAAACTCAGATTGATAGCCAACTCCCAGATGTTGTCATGGAGGACACATCTATTACAGTTCAAATAGTATCTGATCCAGTGGTAGATGAGCCAAGAATTTCTCCAGCCCATTCTCCACAAGAATTTACTATGCAAGATCTCTTCCTTAATCTGGATCAAGCAGACCTTGAGAAGGACAGTGCTGCTGCTGAGAGGGAGAATGCTCCAGTTGAGGGGGAGCAAGTAGTAATTGTTGAAGAACCTGCTAGGCAAGAACCTGAGAAGCCCAAGGAAGTTGAGGAGCTACCAAGGGAGAGGGTAGAAATTACTAGTACATCAGCATCTGAAGATGAGGAAGCTGCTAGAGCTAAGAAAAGGAAATTTCAAGTATTCAAAAGAAGAAGCCAAACTTATAAGAAAGCCTTGCAAACTATAGCACCACAGCCTACAGTACAGCCAGCACCATCTATAGATTATAGTTCTCTGCTGGTTGCTATGCAAATAAAGCTTGATGAACAAAGGCAAGCTCTTGAAAAGTATGTAGATGAAGGGAAAAAATCTCTACAGTTTGATCTAGCCCAAGATATAAAATCTATTAGATTTGAAATGAATCTAAATAAGAAGGAGATGACTGACTGCTTCCACAAGGGTGGGAATGCAGTGGTGTACTTGGCTACACATCAAGAGAAGATAAAAGCTCAAGTAGATGAACTTGAAGTCAAGCAAGGCTATGTTCTAGAGAATCAAGTTAGAATGAATGATAACTTGACAGCCTCTCACAATGCTATTGTAACTGAAATAAAGAATATACCCACAGCACAGTCTGCAGAAAGTGCTACAGCCAAAGCAAATTTTGATAAGCACTTGCAAGAGAGCTTAACTGCTGTTACAACTGCTATACAAGACTCTCAGAAGCTCATCACTGAAAAACTTCAAAGGTTAAAACCTTTCTACAAGGATGGAGTCCACTATCTTAATGCACAAATAAGATTTCAAAAGGATGATCTAAGAGATCACATGGAAAGAGAAGTCATAAAGGGGGAGAGGGTGTTAGTCAAAGCTAGCTCTGATCATGTTAAGTGGATTTCTAATTCTATCAGAGCTACTCTTGGATATCCTCATTTATGTGATGATGACAATGTAACAGAATCTGGGATATATCCTGCATATCTAGGAGGGGAGCAACCTGAAGTGGCTCAAGTAATCTACCCTCCTCCAGATTTTGATATGGTTCAAGCTGATATACAATCAATGTATAGCCCACCCGGGGGACATCAAAATGTCATCATAGAGAAGGTGGTTCAGCCAGTATCTGAGGCCTTACAGGAAGCTATTCTGAAAGAACAAGCTGAACAAGAAGCTAGATTATCTAAAAAGAGGTTCAGAGAGAAAGCTGAACAAAGACCAGACTTTGAGCAGTGGAGCCCCACTTCCAGAAACATTATCTTAACTGCATGGAAAGCTGCAAAAGATAATATACAATACAGAAACAAGTGGTTTTCTGAATTGGAATGGAGAAAGCATGAGACAAGGCAAGAAGCCATAGTCCAATATAGAAGAAAGGCCAAGATGGGAAAGCTACCTCCTACTGCTCAGGAGCCTAGCAAGTACTTTCCCAAGCCTTATCATTATTTTGAGAGGCAAAAGATCAAAGCTGAAGAGCTAAAGAAGAAGGAGCTGAAAGGGAAAAAGCCTGCTGAAACTGAAGATGCTGAAGCTTCTGTGCAAGCCAAAATACAGTCTGGAAAAGGGATAGTGATCAAAGATGCTGATCAAAAATAGCATAGAAATTTTCTTAAGTTTACTATGTAATCTTTTGATGTTAAACATTCTGTAAACTTTTGAGAAATGAATATGACAAAGCTGTTAGAACAATGTGTTATATGCTAAATCTATTTCATAATTGTTCTGTGATGATATCTGTGTATGCATGTTTGTTTAATACATGTTATGTTTTTTCCTGATTACATAATCCTGCTTTACATCATACTATGATTTTATTCTGTATGGTGTATATCATTGACTAAGGGTTATGACTTCTCCAAATAGGGGGAGATTGTTGGGTACATTGGTTTAAATGTACCTGATTTGAAGAAGCCTCACCCAACTCAATGATATACATCAAAATGTATTTGATGTGTTTTGAGTTTACTTGTGCAGGTTAAGTATTTGCAGGAAAGATGAAAAAGTTTCTAAGTGCATGTGTCGACACCCAGAGGGAAAGTGTCGACACTTAAGAAGACTTGTGTCGACACCCAGACAAGCAGTGTCGACACTTGGAGTACTTGTGTCGACATCAGGGATGCAGAGTCGACACCAGACAGAAAGTGTCGACACAAGGAGCTGTGTCGACACTCAATGAAGAAAAGTCCAGTAAAGCTGTGTCGACACTTAGCAGTTTTGTCGACACCCAGTGAAACTGTGTCTACATCAGAAAGTGTCGACACTTGGAGGCTGTGTCGACACTCAGCAAAAGTCAGCAGAGTCTAAGTATAAGTGTCGACACCCAGAGCAATGTGTCGACACACAGCAGACGAGTCAACACTTGAAGAAAGTGTCGACACAAGAAAGAATGTGTCGACACTCAGCTGAAGACTCAACACTTGAAGAAAGTGTCGACACAAGAAAGAATGTGTTGACACTCAGCAGAAGACTCAACACTTGAAGAAAGTGTCGACACAAGGAGCTGTGTCGACACTTAGCAAAGATCAGCAAAATTCTAAGTACAAGTGTCGACACTAAGGAGATGTGTCGACACTCAGCCAGAGTCTCAACAGAAGAAGAATGTGTCGACACAAGGAGCAGTGTCGACACTCAGCAAGTATCAACACAGAAGGCATGTGTCGACACCAAGTAGATGTGTCGACACAGAACAAGTTCAAAACATGAAGATGTGTCGACACAAAGGTGTTGTGTCGACACTTACAAGAATTCAACAAAGTGCTGAAGAACAAAGTGTTGTGTCGACACTCAATATCATATGTTGACACATGAAGAAGAAGCTGTGTCGAGAAGTGAAGTCTATAACACAAGGAGTTGTGTCGACACCTTATAGGCTAGTGTCGACACTTAGTCAACTTGTGTCGACACTTAGTCTATAAGTGTCGACACTTAAAGACAGACAGTCTCGACACTTTCAGACAGTTACAGATTTTTCAAGAACTGACTGGATGACTTGACAGCTGCCATTCCATCCGGTCTACTGCACCTGTCAGAGTTGTCAGAAATCAGTTATGAACCGGACCAGTCGGTTACCTTGAAGAAGGCCTATAAATAGGCTAATACTGTCTACAGAAAGAGAAGATTCAACACATCAAGTAATACAAAGAAGATCTAGCTATTCATTGAAGAATCCAGTGAAGATCTAAGTAGTTAGAGAGAGAGAGCTCCATCCAAGAAGATAGCCGTTGGAACCAGGGTGAGAAGAAGGGTTCAGATTTTATTCTGAATCTTAAGTAGCAGAGATCAAGGATCAACTGCAGAGGAGATCAATCTTATTGTGTTCTACATTCAAGAAGCTTTGAAGAAAGCCAAGTTAGGTTGATTTCAGCTGAGTTCTTCCAAGAACTCATCAAGAAACTCACAACTCTTCTCTCTTTTCTCTGAGTTGTTGGGTTTACATTTTGTATTCATATTATCTTGTAGGATCCTTAGGGATCTGAGTTTTGTAAGCCTGTAATTATAAAGGCTGAGTGTAGGGCCTGTGTGCCTGAGTGTACGTGATTTGTATCTCTGAGTGTAGGACTGTTGTGGCTGAGTGTAGGCCTTGGTGGCTGAGTGTAGGCTTTGTGAAGAAGCTGAGTGTAGGCTTTGTGAAGAAGCTGAGTTGTAGGGCCTTGGGCCTGAGCTGTAGGAACCTGGTTTGGGGTTCTGAGTGTAGGATCTGAGGATCTGAGATAGTGGAGGAGTTTGGCTGAATCTAGTACACTGCTAGATAGGCGAAGGGGGAAAGTGGATGTACCCAAATCTTGGGGAACCACTATAAATTTGTGTGTTCACTGTGTGCTGGATTGATTGCTGTGATTGCTGGTTAATTGCTGTGTTAAAGTAATTATAATTCTGTGATAAACTCTGAATTCTGCCTAAAAAGTTAAAAAGATTTTAGTCACATATTCACCCCCCCTCTAGGTGATTAGGTACAATATCTTTCAATATGGAATGGTTTAAGCATTGTAATGAACACTTCCATCCATGAACATCAAGTTTATTTTACATCTAATGGAATGTTAGTATTTTTCTTATGCTTGTGAGTAGTGTCTGTGAATGTGCCTCGCTCACCCCACATCCACTCCATTCCCGTGTCTCACCCGATTGCATGCCACACAAGAGCACTTCAATCCATTAGCTTCCCGTCCACTCGCCCTACCGAAGTTTGGCATCGCGGCCGAAACACCCACTCCACCTTGCAAAGCGGTGCCTTCGACCCGCATAGCTTTAACTATTTCAGTAGATCAAATATCCACAATCTCCCAAGTCCTCTTTTTACTCTTTTTTTTTTCTATTTATAACTCTCATAACGATATTTTCTGTACTGTTGCCGCTTTACGCTAATTGCATTCCTCAAGAGACCGACACTCGCGGATTTATTCCCAAAACTTTATTACTTGTGCGACCGGTGCGCTTGCCGATTTACACGCATCAAGTTTTTGGCGAAATTGCCGGGGAATGCAACTGTAAAGCGACTCTAGATGACTGAGAATTTCGTTATACCAGTTGTATTGTTTTGTTTTGATCCCTTTTCTCTTGTGTTGTTATTCCGTCAGATGGAATTGGTAGTTTTATTCGCAGAATCTATGCCAAGTAGTTGTATCCTTTATATTTGAAATCTTTGCAATGTGGGCCAATTTCAATATCCGTTGTCGTCATTGTGGAGACATCTCTCATGCTAGCGACAGATGCCCTCAGAAGTATAGTAGCCAAGAAATTCAGGAATCTACATATCGTAGACATAAGCCGGTTAACTACCGACCTGTGGAGCCATTGCCACACTACTTTTATTCGTCTTCAGCACCCGTTGCACCGTCGAAGCCGGTTAAGCAGTGCCTTTTTTGTCGAAGCTGGGATCATGCATTGAAGGATTGCTCCGCTTACCTAGCTGAGCTAGAGGTGGATGACGAGCCGGATTTTCGGATTATCTCCACTTCAACCTTGGACAGCATCCCTTCTGTTTCGGGATATGCACCATTGCCATCTCTCTGTTATGGAGAAGACATTCCAGGTATGTGCACCGATACATGTGCTTATCCCCATTCTGACACTGCTATTTATACTCCTGAAGTGCATACATCACCTAGCATAGAATCTATTGGTTGTGGAGGGCCAGCGCTCAACGTCCTACCGAGCTTCGTGCCTTCACCTTCTTCCTTGCATAGCATTCTTTCTTCTTCTGATAGTGCTGTTGAGATTGAATCGCAGGTGGAAATTAGCATTTTCAACGTTCTGTTAGATCTAGTCAAAGAGGACGACTCTGTGGCAGAGGTTGCGACCTTCACCCCATGTGAGGATGCCCGAGGCATGGATGAGGCAGATGCAGCTTTAGAACATCCTTGCACCAGCCTAGACAGCTGTATGGAAGCGCTCACAATTTCATCGACGGGGGATGACTCCGGGATCATCCCCAAGATCAAGGTTCGTTTATGTTATTCTTCTAGTTTATTTCTTGACCCTGCTCTCGTGTCTACATCTGTGCAGGACCACATTGTGGAATTGGTCCAATCAGTGTAAGGGCCTGTAATGCGGCCTAGGACTTATTGTAACCAGATGCAGGTGGAGTTGGAGCCGATGAGCATCCCAAGTTACTGTCTGCCCATGTCTGACACTTACGATAGGTCTACGTATACAGGTATTGGGGCTTATGTTCTATCTCCGTTCGGATACCCGCTACCGCAGCGCGACCATGAACCTCTTCATGAGCATTTCTAGTTTCATTCGCCCATCAGTTAGGAAATGCTCAGATTTTGAATAAGTCCTGTTGGGAGACAATAAACCCAACAGTTATCTAGGATAGTGTTTCTTTCATTAAATTTTTGTTTGTATTTCATTATTTGGGTGTGGTAGCCCAGCTGTGTGATGAGCTCTCTGTTGCACCACGTGTTCAGCAGTGTGAAATAGACTGAAAACTCGGGCGTGTGGAAAATTTCACTGCGCATGACCACTGGTCGTGTGCACTACTTATCATCGCACGACCACTGGTCGTGCGCATGCCCAGTTTCTTTTTAATTCCAGTCGCTGTCCACTGTGCGTGCGCCCTAATCTCCCGTTTGGTCCTATGCTGTGTTTTGATTTCTTTTTATATATTCATATACTTCTATGTCCATATTTTGTTTGGCGTGCATACTTCAATCGCAGGTGCAGGAATATTTGAGGCGCGGCAACTTGACCGCACTTGGACATCTCATTGCACGACTGGTATGCTCAATTTTGAGCATAGGTACTTCCTACCCTAGCTTTTTATCATCTTTGGCATGTTTATTTTTACTAGTTGTAGACTTTAAGTCTGGGGGGGAGAGCATGTCTGTGGTCACTACACCTCACTTTCTATTGCATACCAGTTTATTGTTTGCCTATTTCTTAATTTATGTTGCACACACTGAATCACCCACACGAGTGCGCTCTTACCCACGCGCACAACCCGCGTCAAATGTATTGTTTTTGTGTAAACTTTAAAATAGTGGTGCTGGATTAGGATTTCAGGATTGAGTAGTTCGAAACTCATGCAGTGCTCCTAATCGAGTACTCATGGTTTGTGTAGAACTAGGATATAATTAATTTTTCTTTATGCTCGTAGTTTATATTTTTCTGCAGACGTCAATATTGTTTGTACTACCCAAAATCTGAATCTGGAGTAATCGAACGATAATGTAGGAATGTGTGCAGCTGCCACTAGACTCGTATTGCTCGAGTCGGGAGGAAGGATCATCTTTCTCGGTGGCTAAGAACTTGCCCTAAGCTACTCTCGAAGCATTGGTGCATGGTTAGTCAAGCGTGAGCACGACGTAGGACCCCATTTTGGCTAGATTGAGCCTTGTTTAGCCTTTCCTACCCCTTAACTGTTGCATGCCAAGTTTGTGCCTACCGTTCCTTTGATTCAGCTCCACTCACATTCACCAAGGCCTGAAGTTCAACCCACCATCATAATCAAATGCTTGAGCTGGTTTGTATTTTCTATTTTGCCGAGGTTGTGATAGGTGGACATTATTTTTGGGGTTGCTGAATTTATTCACGTTTTGATTGCTATGTTTGGGGATTGCAAGCGCAGAAAGAAAAAAAATACAAAAACATAAAAAAACATAAAAAGCTGATAAGCGCAAAAGAGAGAAAATTCTGAAAAAAAAATTTGCTTTGAGAATTCTATCCCCATCCTTTTTATTGATTTTGGTCGGGTTCGACCATGTTCACGCCCGGTTTTCAAGCTCAGTCTGGGGGTATGTTCCTCATTCATTTCAACGTAGCTGTATTGGTTTGGGTTTTATTCGCTCGCTTTGGTTGCATAGAGCCTTCATGTTTATCTTTGACTACCAAGCCGTCGCCAAAGCCCCATTTTCTCCTACAAGTCCTACTGATTCACGCTTGAGTCTAACCCGCACTGTGGAGAGAGTGTGAACGTGCAAGTGTATGGTCCCCGACATTGGTGGATTCCTTTGGAGGTGATCCCGAGTCCCAAACTTTGGCAATGCTCACCTTAGTGGCCTGCCTACTTTTTTCCTACACATGATCACAAGATTCTCCAAAATTCTAATTTTGAGTAATTACAATATTTAATTACGTCTGTCGAATAGTTTAAACTACGTAGTATAATTAAAAAGTTTTTCTATTGTATCTTCTATGCCCATGATGTATTTGATTTCTCGTCTAACTTCTTTTTGAAATTTTTTGGCCAACTAGCTATTTTTTAGTCCACAGAGTGATGATTTGCTCAGGACGTGCAAATGGTTAAGTCTGGGGGTGTGATAAGTCCACATTTTACACTTATTTTTGGACTCATCTGGGCCAGTTTTATCATCTCAGCACTACACTTGAGAGCCATTATTGCTTATATTTGCTTACGTGTCTATTCCACGATTAAGTGCACTGTAGGCCCATTTCTGTGTTCTTCTTGTGCTTCTTTGTTTTTGTTATTCTTTAACCCTGTCTCGGGGATGTGGTGTGCACGTTTTGGTGGCCTATCTGCCTCTTCTGCTGGTACAGGGGTCATGTGCATGCTCCGAAACTGCTCGGGAGAGCCCGACGATGCAGGAATACTGCGCACGACCACTGGACTTATTGCGCACAACCACTGGTCGTGCGTCACCGATCGTGCGCATTACACCCTCATTTCCCTAATCCTGTCTAGGTAATCGCACGAGCAATGGCCGTAGTGCGCCCGACCACTGGTCGTGCGCCAGTGCTCGTGCGCAGTTATGCTGATGCTTCTTATCCAGGTTGCAGGTCTATTTGGAAAAGTCACACGATCATCGACCAACAGTGCGCACGACCACTGGTCGTGCGCCACTGATCGTGTGTATTGCTTCTGCTGCCTCCGTATTTAAGGCCCTGATCCGTGATTTCGGTCAACGCCTGTCATTTGCTGCGATCGGGAGTGCGCGGGAATCGTCATTACACTTCTCCAGCTGCTCCATCACCTCCACCTTCGTCGGGAGGCCATAGCCAACTCCTCTGAAGCTTTTCAAACTCTCCAGCAAATCCCTTGGCCATTGACGACTACAACTACAAGCTTTCCACCGGAGTTGGTGAAGAAGATAACCTAGAGAACGGACTTAAAGGCCTTCGAGGTGACAGCTCGTTGGTACCGGAAGCCTCCTTGGACTGAGCCCGGAAGCGGATTGACAACTCGCTACTCCGGCCACGACCCGCGGTGGAGCTTCACTCTCTTTTGATTTACTTCTCTTCCCCTTCCTCTGTCATGTGGAATGGTTTAAGCATTGTAATGAACACTTCCATCCATGAACATCAAGTTTATTTTACATCTAATGGAATGTTAGTATTTTTCTTATGCTTGTGAGTAGTGTCTGTGAATGCGCCTTGCTCACCCCACATCCACTCCATTCCCGTGTCTCACCCGATTGCACGCCACACAAGAGCACTTCAATCCATTAGCTTCCCGTCCACTCACCCAACCGAAGTTCGGCATCGCGGCCGAAACACCCACTCCACCTTGCGAAGCGGTGCCTTCGACCCACATAGCTTTTACTATTTTAGTAGATCAAACATCCACAATCTCCCAAGTCCTCTTTTTACTCTTTTTTTCTATTTATAACTCTCATAACGATATTTTATGTATTGTTGCCGCTTTACGCTAATTGCATTCCTCAAGAGACCGACACTCGGGGATTTATTCCCAAAACTTTATTACTTGTGCGACCGGTGCGCTTGCCGATTTACACACATCAGGTACCTGGACCCTTGTTCCTCCACTAGTGGGTACTGATGTGGTTGGTTGTCGCTGGGTGTTTGTTGTGAAATTTGGCCCCTATGGCATTATGGATCGCTACAAGGCCCGGCTGGTGGCCAAAGGCTTCACTCAGACTTATGGCATTGATTACTTAAACACTTTCTCTCCTGTTGCTCGCCTCAGCACCATACAGGTTCTTCTCTCTATGGCTGTCAACAGGGATTGGGCTATTTCCCAGCTTGATATCAAGAATGCCTTTCTCTATGAGGATCTTCAGGAGGATGTCTACATGGAGCAACCTCTGGGGTATATTGCTCAGGGGGAGACAAGAGTATGTCGTTTGAAGAAGGCCATTTATGGCCTAATGCAGAGCCCTCGGGCGTGGTTCGACAAGTTCAGTGGCATTATGGCTACCATCGGCTTTGCATGGATTTCGGCCGATCACTACTTATTTATTCAAAAAATCTCCTTGGTGCTGGTGGTTTTGGCAATGTATGTGGATGATATTCTTCTTACTGGTGATGACCAAGCTGGGGTGGACTTGACGAAGAAACACCTCCATCAACACCTAGTCACGAAGGATATGGGCTCCCCGAAGTACTTTTTGTGGATAGAAATCTTTCGGAAGCTTGACTCGTTGGTTCTCTCCCAACGGAAGTATGCCCTTGATCTTCTACAAGAGGCAGGATTGACAGGTGCCAAACCGGCCCAGTTTCCCATTGCTATTGGAGAAGACAAAACATGGACGGATGACTCGCCTCTTCTATCTAATGTCACGAGGTATAGACATTTGGTGGGTAAACTCATCTATCTCACGGTGACCAGACCCGACATCTCCTATGTTGTAGGCAAGGTTAGTCAGTTTATGCAAGCTCCCAGGGAGTGCCATCTTCAGTCTGCCTTGAAGATTTTAGAGTATGTCAAAGCAACACCGGGCAAAGGGCTAATCTTTCAGATGAATGGTCATCTAAGGGTTGAAGCCTACTCAGATTCAAGATATGTGGATGATAAAGGCGATCGTAAATCCACATCAGGTTTTTGTACTTTTGTTGGAGGAAATCTTGTGAGTTGGAAAAGCAAGAAACAGACTGTTGTCTCTAGATCCAGTGCAGAAGCCGAATACCGATGTATGGCGTTAACCACGTGTGAGTTAAAGTGGTTGCGAGCTCTCATGCTTGACCTAGGAGGGGCCTATGACTATCCTCTTCCTATGTTCTGTGACAACAAGGCCGCTATAAACATATCCAAAAGTCTGATCTTTCATGAGATAACAAAGCATATAGAAGTCAACTGCCACTTCATTCGGGAAGTGGTTTTGAAGAAACAGATTTGTACTCCGTTTGTCACCTCTGACAAAGAATTGGCGGATATCTTCACAAAACCGGTCTCTACTTCCTTCTTCCACATTTGTGACAAGCTGGGCATGATTGATATCTATGCTCCAGCTTGAGGGGGAGTGTCGAAGTATTAGACCGGGCTCCCTTGTGGTCTAGTCTAGCGGGTTGTTGACCGCGCGATCTAGCGGTTCCTTTCCACTAGGTTCGTATTCAGACTGTTGTTGTTTGTAGTCCGAGTGGTCTGGCGGTCTCTCTTAGAAGCTTGGAGAACGGGCGGTCTAGCGGTCTCCTATTACGACATGTTCTCTTCTTGATGGAGTTGCCGAGCAGTTAGCCCATTTGTCTAACCGCGTGGCCTGTGCAGTCTCTTTAATTTCTAGCCGCTCAGCCCTATACATTTTTAGTCCCATATTGTTCGTTTATACTCTCTCCTATCTCCTCCATTCTATAAAAGGGAGATCATACCTTTGTAAATGATATCTTTTTGGATAATAAAACTTTCAATAATTCAAATTTCTGTCTGTTTGTTAGCTGCTTGTTAGCTGCGTGTTTGCTACTTTTACACTTAGTATCAGCAACTTTTCTGGGAGGAGAAGGAGTCTTTCTCCAGCCCTTCTTTGTAGCTTCAACTTTGAAGGTCACGGACTTATCTTTGCCATAAAGCCTGCTGGACTTTTCCTCTTCCTTTCTGGCAATCAACTGCATCTCATAGGATAGCAATTTTCCAAACAAAGTTGATGGAGGAATATCTGCAAGTTTGGACACTTCTCTGATGGCACGGTCTTTGGTATCCCAATCCTTGGTTAATGATCTGTGAAAGTTGTCATTAAGTTCATAAGTGTTGAAGACTCTTCCATAGGTCATCAACTCATTGACAATTCTAAAGATCTTTTCATAGCATATAGCTATGCTATATATCTTGGCTTATCTGAAACTTTCATATTCTTGATTGGGCATGGATTTCCTATCCTCTCTTACTTATTCAGTCCCCTCCATGTAGACAATTAAGGTGTGCCACATTTCCTTTGAAGTTTTACAGTAGTCTGAATTCTGAAATGTAGAATCATCTATGGCACTCACAATTATGTTATGTGCACTCTTGTCCCAAGTAGCTAAGATGATCTCATCTTTGGTCATCTTAAAATAACACTTTAGAGTCCTTAGATTTGCATCTCAAATAGATGTATTCATGGGTACGAATGGCCCTTCTTGAACTATGATGTAGATTCTTGGATCAGATGCCTCCATGAATAATCTGACCTTTTTTTCTTTATGCCAAATGTTTCTTTTCTACAAATGGGAAGTTTCATGGATCCACGTTCTTTGTGATTTTCACCTGAACCCATCTTGGCTATCTTATTACTGTCTTAGAGATACACTCAGACTGTTAAGTCTTATTTTGAGAAACCTGGCTCTGATACCACTTGAAAGAATTGGTTTCAAGATTGTCTAATCACCTAGAGGGGGGGTGAATAGGTTCAATTCTTTTTCTACTTAGACAATTAATAATTTGATCACAACACAAATATAATCTATAGTTAACACAACATTCAAACAACCAATCACAACATACACACAGGTTTTATAGTGGTTCCCCAAATGATGGGTACATCCACTTTCCCCCATCGTCAATCTAGCAGTATACTAGATTCGGCCTAACTTCCTTCCACCTTCTCAGATCCTCAGATCTTACAACTCAGAACCCAAACTGGTTCTTATAGCTCACACTTCAACAAGTGATACAACTCAGGCTCTTCCCAAGAACACTACCTCAGAGTGAATCTCCACTCCTACCACCCTCGCAATCAAGCCCTACCTCAGCCTCTTCCACCAGGCCTACATCTCAGAGAAATCAATCTCCTACCTCAAGCAAACAGCCATACCTCAACCTTTATAGTTACAAGCTTACAACTCAGAGAACTTAATCTCTTACACTCGGAAATAGAATAGATCATATAGAAATTTGATTAAGAAAATGTTCCTTCCTTCACTCTGAAATAGATGAAGGAATCTTGAACAGATCTTGTTGGATCTGCTTTCAACTGTTCCTTGCAGTAATTAATATGATTCACCCTGACTTAGCTTATTCAAATCTTCTTGAAAGAGAGAACCTAGGTTGAATCTTCTTGAGAAGTTGGTGTAGATCCAGCTTCTTCCACCTTGCTAAATTAATTCTGCAATCTTCAAAAGATCTGCAGTGAAGAAATCCCCTTCTCCGATTTTGAATCAGAATATTATGCTGTACTGGAATCCGTGAATTCTTCTTGGAGAATTCCTCTTTAAATTCTCTCAGCCTTCAGTTGTTATTCTTCTCTGATAGCCCGACCCTATTTATAGTTTACATCAGTGGCCACCGGCTGATCCGGTAGTTGACTGGCCTCTGATAGTTCTGTCATGTCTAATAGGCTGTGACAATTCTAACAGCTGTCAAGTATTCAGTCTTGAGATTTGGTACTTAGAGATATTTAACTCAGCTGAATGTGTCGAGACACAAGGACAATATATGTCGATACAGATGGAGTATGTGTCGACATAATAACCCAGGTGTCGACAGATGGCGACGGCCATCATGACGGCCTAATTGGTGGTAAACATGATGACGTTGGACCACTGGGTGTTCATGGTGATCGCGGGATATTGGCGGAAGATGAAGATGTTGATCCACCGGCCAAGGATTTGCGGCGCTGCAGCGGCCATGGATACAATCTTCGCCAACGCAAAAAGACTTATTATTAATATTAATTTTACTTTGCTAGTTTATGAGCTAATGTTTAATTTTTGACATTTTTCATGTTGGTGTGTGTTTAGCCACTGTTATTGGGCTGCTCAAAGCTTTTTTTGATGTAAGCCTTATAAAAGGCCGTGACTGTTGTATTTTTCATTTAGTCTTATGAATGAATTGAGAACCCAAAATCCCTAAACCTAATTCTCTCCTCTCCTCTCTATATTGCCGCCGCTCCCCTTAGGGGTCTCTCTCCTTCATCCACTTGGCCGCCCCCCTTCACCCAAGCTCTCGGTCGCCCATCTCCTCCCTCTCCTCATCTCTTTCCCTCCTTCAACACCTCCACCAACGTGCCTTTCTCCATCTATTAATTTTTCGGCCTCCTTTGATTTGAGGAGTCAAGTGCAAGGAAGAAAAAGGTCAAACGGCGAAATTCTATGGCGAGAAGCGGGAAAGATGAACGAGTTCTTCATCCTTGGTGCATCTCCTGTCGCGTCCAAGGAAAGCGATTGTCTCTTGTGGATCCAAACATCTCCGATCTACGTTTTCGAGTGGGGTAACGAAACTATCTGCTCAAGAGATTTCTTTTCTTAGTTAGTTCTTGTGGTGGACGATTTTTGCGTGGAATTTGAATCGTTAATTTTCACGGTATTACTTTTAATAGTTTGTCGTTTTCGTTTGGTTTTCCGAAGATCTTTCGAGAGGAGTGGCGATCCTCGTTTCTTTGTTTTAGTTGGGATAGATCCTACCATTTTCCGAATCCGTGATTTTTTCTTGGTGGATCTATTTTGGTACAACTCCAAGCTCGTCGGAATCAATATTATTCCCTTTAGCCGGAAAAGGATTTTGGCCTCTAGCCATTCTCCGTTCCTATTGTGGATCGGCTATCTGTATGTTAGCGTGAGAAAATAAATAAAATCATTGTGTCAGCTGCGTTTTCATAGTGTGTGGGTTAGAGAGCGTTGAGAGTTGCGAGAGTTGTCGTCACGCCGTCCATGTAGGATCTTTTAGGACGGGGCCTGCATCAAATTTGATATCAAAGTGAGGTTGTGTTGGTTCCTCAATCAACACCATCCCTTGCTCTCTTTGTAGTAGGATTTGCGACTCTCACTTGGGTGTGCACAGCCCGTCAAAACCACAAGCAAAATCTGAAATTTCTGAATTTGGTCTGCAATTAGTAAACAAAAAAACAAAAAAAAATTTGCAGAAAATTTTAAACAAAAAATTTATGGAAATTCTCCATATTTTTCTAAGAATAAAAGTCAAAAAATTTTTTTTTGCTCGCTCAACGGTTAAAGTGTTTAAAAATTCCAACTTTATAAAATTAACCTGAACTAAGCCCCAAAATTTCTGTTATTCATGCGCACTAGGCATGGCACGGAGTATCACCCATCCACTTCATGTATGGTTGACCCCCGTGATGATGACCACACTCCGGCCACCATCACGGAGCTACGGGAAGAGTTTAACGCTAGGTTTGATGCACTCACCCAACTAATACAAGGGTTGGCTCTAAATCAAGCAGCGCCTCGAAATCCCGCCGTTGGGATAAACCGGCCGGGTCCCCAATCCGAGGCCGCCCACCAACGCGATGATAGACAACCAATTTTAGGATCAGGATGATGGGCATACGCCTCAAGCCCCTTATGAGTTCGATCTAGCTAGAGCCATTAAGATTGACCCACCATCATACGATGGTATGGGTGAACCCCAAATTTTTTTAGACTGGATCATGGAGATAGCGTGCTATTTTGAATAGCGCAACCTGACCGACGGAGAGAAGGTGCGAGTTGCACGGATGAAGCATATGGGTAGAGCCAAAATGTTCTGGTTGAATGAAGAGCGACGATTAGGTACCGTGAACGGATTACCCCCAATTTGGTGGAATGCCATGAAAGCACTTTTGTCTGAACAATATGTCCCCGTTTATCACCGAACTCAAATGTTCGACGAGTTAGCCACCCTTCGTCAGGGGAGCCGCTCGGTAGCGGAATACATGGGTATCCTTAAGGACATGATGGTACGTTGCGACGTTAGAGAAATGCCTGAAGTTACACTCTCCCGTTTTCATAAGGGACTCAATCCGGACATCCAATGCAAGCTTTTGCGATATGGTCACACGGACCTTAACACGAACTTTAATGCAGCTTTGGATATTGAAAAGCATAATGCCTACAAGTCCAAGGGACGAGCTTTCCAGAAAGGAAAATCTATTTTTGGACCCCCACCCTCATCCTCCATGCGGGACAAAGCAAATTTTTGATCGACTGACTAAAGCTCCATAGTAATTACCGCTAGAAACAACAAAAATCCCAATGGCGAGAGAGTTCCAGTAGGAAGAATTAATAAGACTAATGCCACATGTTATTCATGCGGAATCCAAGGTCATTACTCTAGTGAGTGCCCCACTAGGAGTAAACCACTGGCACTTTTAGATTCCACGTCTGAGCGTACTGAGCTCGTCTATGAAGCTAGCGGTGAATCGGATGCCGAGCCGAGTGATATCGAAGATGATTCTTTTATGATGGTTATGAGGTGTATTCTGGCCACACCGCGTGCGTTGGATGAATATAATAGGACGATCATCTTCTCATTAAATTTTAAAAGCGATGAAAAGTGGTGCAAATTAATAATAGACAGCGGAAGTTGCATTAATGTCATTTCGGAAAATGCTGTCACTCATATGCACTTAGTCCCCGAACCGCACCCCCATCCGTATAAAATAGCATGGGTTAACAAAATGTTAATCGCGGTATCTAAGCGGTGTTTAGTTCCCCTTACGGTGAAGAGCTATATCGAGAAGGTGTGGTGCGACGTCATCCCCATGGATGTTTGTCATGTACTACTAGGGCGTCCGTGGCTTTATGATTACGACATGACCCATTTCGGACGAGCCAACACCTACGAGTTCAAGTTCAATGGTAAGACCATTGTTCTTAAACCCACACCGCCTAAGGAATCGTCGAGTGCCTCCAAAGACACAATTGTGCCTATGGAACAGAAAACTATTAACCTAATAAGCAAGAAAGAGTTAGAGCGCGAGACCATCTTGGATGGCGTCATCTATGCGCTAGTATGCCTCCAAGCTAAAGAAGATTCACCCTCTTTAGAGAATTTGTCGTTATCCCTACGAATGTTATCGGAAGAATATAAGGACGTCTATCCGGTGGACTTACCATCTGAGTTGCCACCCATGAGGGATATACAACACAAAATTGATTTCGTCCCAGGCTCCTCTTTGCCTAACCTTCCCCATTACCGGATGAATCCCTCCGCGCATGACGAGCTACAAATCTTGATTTCTGACTTACTAGCAAAGGGATTTATCCGCCATAGTAAGAGCATGTGTGTCGTCCCTGCCCTTTTGGTCCCGAAGAAAGATAAATCTTGGAGATTATGTGTAGACTATCGGGCCATAAATAAAATAACTGTCAAATATAGGTTTCCCATTCCCCGTTTGGATGATTTTTTGGATATGCTATCAGGAGCCGCCATATTTTCAAAATTGGATCTTAAAAGCGGTTATTATCAAATAAGGATACGGGAAGGGGACGAATGGAAAACGACATTTAAGTCTAAGGATGGACTCTATGAGTGGTTAGTGCTTGGAGAGGGGCTTACCAACGGGCCAAGTACATTCTCACGATTGATGACCCAAGTATTTAAACCATACATGGGTAAATTTGTAGTGGTCTATTTCGATGATATATTAGTATTTAGCCTCTCATAGGTGGATCATGAAACTCACCTAAGGACCATCCTTACAACACTGCGCCAAGAAAAATTATTTATTAATCTTAAAAGTGCACGTTTGGTGTGACCTCCGTGGAATTCCTAGTACATAGTGAGTTCCGAAGGTATTCATCTTGGCCCAAAAAAGGTCCAAATTATTTGAGAATGGCCGGAACCTAAAAATATGCGGGAAGTTAGAAGTTTCCATGGATTGGCCACGTTTTATCGCAGGTTCCTTCGAAATTTTAGTTGTATCTTGGCGCCAATCACTGAATGCATGAAGAAGGGTGATTTCAGTTGGAAAAAAGCGGCCACTAGTCCCTTTCAAATGATTAAGGAATGGATGTCCGAAGCCCCGCTAATCCAGTTGCCGGATTTTAATAAGGTGTTCAAATTATCCTGTGACGCATCGGGGATAGGAATCGGAGGAGTTTTAAGCCAGGAGGGACATCCGCTAGGGTATTTTAGCAAAAAATTAGCCGGTCCAAAGTTAAATTATTCCAATTATGATCGCGAGTTCTATACCATAATACGTTGTCTCCAACATTGGCGACACTATCTAATTTTGAAAGAATTCGTGATATTATCTTACCATGAGGCGCTAAAATTCGTAAACTCCCAAAGTAAAATCAGTCCCCGGCACACCAAATGGGTCTCCTACCTGCAGGAGTACACATTCATTATCAAGCACCTTAAGGGTACGTTAAATCGTGTGGCGAATGCTCTTAGTCGGGTCACCTTGTTACTATCTACCATGGAGGTAACAGTCATAGGATTTGAAAGAATTAAAGATGAATATGCTCAATGCCCGGACTTTAAGGATATATACTTCGCCGCTCAGGACAATTCCCCATCCACTATCTCGACATTATACCTCCGTGACGGGTATTTATTTAAACTTATGCAGTTACGTATTCCCCGCTCATCGTTACGTCATTTTATTATTTGGGAGTCACATAGTGGAGGGCTAGGCAGACATTTCGGTTGGGACAAAATGATAGCACTTGAAGAGGACAAATTCTTTTGGCCGAGCCTCAAACCAATGGTCAATAAAATCATAGGGAGTTGCCACGTATGTCAATTGGAAAAGGGTAACAAGACCAATGTGGGTCTTTACACACCCTTCCGATCCCGTCTGTACGATGGATGGATGTTACCATGGACTTTATATTGGGCCTACCTCTGACTTTTAGGTGACATGATTCCAATCTGGTCGTCGTGGACCGTTTCTCCAAAATGGCCTATTTTATCGCGTATCATAACACTAACAATTCTTCACATGTCGCAAAATTGTATTTCAAAGAGGTCATGGCACATCGGGGCATCCCCAAAACGATAGTGAGTGATAGGGACATTAAATTTACTATTTATTTCTGGAAAACCCTTTGGAAGCTCTTGGTTACTAAACTTATGTTCTCGTCGGCCTATCATCCCCAAACGTATGGGCAAACAGAAGTATTTAACCGTAGCTTGGGAGGTTTGCTTCGTAGTTTAGTGGGTGATCATAAGGGTACGTGGGACTTTATTCTTTCGCAGGCTCAATTAGCGTACAATAATTCTAAGAATAGGTCCACCGGTTTATCTCCGAATGAGATAGTGCATGGATATAAGGCGCTCGTACCTCTTGACTTGGTTCTGTTACCTCCATCTTTTAAATCCAGTCAATTTGCACAGGACTTCACCTCGCACGTTCACGCTCTCCATGACCACATTGGCAAGACGTTAGCTCATGATATTTATCAATCGAATGCTAACATACATAGGCGAGCAGTCTCCTTGAATATTGGTGATTTGGTAATGGTTCGACTTATCCCTGAACGGCTGCCTTCAGGCACCATAAAGAAATTAGCGAATAAGAAAGCCGGTCCTTTTCGGGTTTTGAAGAAGCTAGGCGAAAATGCATATTTATTAAAGTTACCCGCTGATTGGGGAATCTCTCCTGTTTTTAACATTTCGGATTTAACGCTTTATGTTGCTCCACCACCTGAACTTTCTATCTCTCCTTTTAATATTTCCACTATATCGTCTAATGGGTTGGGGGTGAGCTTGTTTCTGGATCGCTCTCTCCTTCGGATTCTCCGGGAGGTATGTTGCCTACTGATGATGCAACTTGTTTTTCTTCTTTGCCTAACGCATTTCCAAGGTTCCCCCGGACCGATTTCTTGCCTGACAGGATTTTACAGGATGCGGTGTTTCCCACTCCCGACGGTGACATTCACAGGTTTTTGATCCGGTGGCGTGGTCGTCCTGCTTCGGATGACTCTTAGCTCTCTGCTGCACAGGTGGATCTTCTGGATGTGGATCTCTTGCGCCGTTACTTTCCCGCCCACTCCTCGGTGATGAGTCCTTTTGAGCGGGGGAGGATTGATGGCGACAGCCATCATGAAGGCCTAATTGGTGGTAAAGATGACGACGTTGGCACATTGGGTGTTCATGGTGATTGCGGGATATTGGCGGAAGATGAAGTTGTTGATCCACCGGCCAAGGATTTGCGGCGCCGCAGCGGCCATGGCTACAATCTTCGCCAACGCCAAAAGACTTATTATTAATAATAATTTTAGTTTGCTAGTTTATGAGCTAATGTTTTATTTTTGACTTTTTCATGTTCGTGTGCGTTTAGCCACTATTATTGGGCTGCTCATAGCTTTTTTTGATGTAAGCCTTATAAAAGGCCAAGACTATTGTATTTTTCATTTTGTTTTATGAATGAATTGAGAACCCAAAATCCCTAAACCTAATTCTCTCCTCTCCTCTCTCTATTTCCACCGCCCCCCTCCCCCTTAGGGGTCTCTCTCCTTCATCCACTCGGCCGCCCCCCTTCACCCAAGCTCTCGGCCGCCCATCTCCTCCCTCTCCTCCTCTCATTCCCTCCTTCAATACCTCCAGCAACGTGCCTTTCTCCATCCATTAATTTTTCGGCCTCCTTTGATTTGAGGAGTCAAGTGCAAGGAAGAAAAAGGTACAACGACGAACTTCTACGGCGAGAAGCGTGAAAGACGAACCAGTTCTTCATCCTTGGTGCATCTCCCGCCGCGTCCTATGAAAGTGATTGTCTCATGTGGTTCCAAATATCTTGGATCTACTTTTCCGAGCGGGGTAACGAAACTATCTACTCAAGAGTTTTCTTTTCTTAGTTAGTTCTTGTGGTGGATGATTTTTGCGTGGAATTTGAATCGTTAATTTTTGCGGTATTACTTTTAATAGTTTGTCATATTTGTTTGGTTTTCCGAAGATCTTTCGAGAGGAATGGCGATCCTCGCTTCTTTGTTTTAGTTGGGATAGATCCTACCATTTTCCGAATCCATGAATTTTTCTTGGAGGATCTATTTTGGTACAACTCCAAGCTCGTCGGAATCAATATTATTCCCTTTGCCGGAAAAGGATTTTGGCCTATAGCCATTCTCCGTTCCTTTTGCGGATCGGCTATCCGTATGTTAGAGCAAGAAAATAAATAAAATCATTATGTTGGCTGCGTTTTCATAGTGTGCGGGTTTGAGAGCGTTGAGAATTGCGAGAGTCATCGTCACGTCATCCGTGTAGGATCTTTTAGGACGGGGCCTACATCATTGACCCTCTTCCTTTGGCATTGTTGACAAACATCAGCAATTGTCAACATAGCCCTTCACTTAGTCTCAACACTGTCTTTGTAGACTGTGTCGACACACTTCAGAAATTAGTCGACACAGCTCTTCATCAAGTTCTCGACATGGATTTTGTAGAATGTGTCGACACAAGTCCTATGTGTCGATACAGCCTCTTTATCAGGTTCTAGACACAGCTTTTGTAGAATGTGTCGACACAAGTCCTGTGTGTCGACATAGCCTCTTTATCAAGTTCTCGACACAGTTTTTGTAGAATGTGTCAACACATGTTCTCTCTGTCGACATAGCCTCTCCAAATGTTGACCCAAGTCCTTGATGTCGACATTTTAGCTTCTTTACACTTGTCAGCTCAACAGTGTAAGTGTGTCGACACAAGTTATAAGTGTCGACACAGTTGATGTCGACTTAGATTCTGAGTGTGGACACAAGTCCTGTGTGTCGACATAGACTTGCTTCTTGTCTCGACATAGCTCCTTCAATGGTGTCGACACAAAATAATTATCTCGACACTTTCGTACTTCGAATATTTTCTGCATTCATCTTCCTACACAAACAAACTCAATACACAATTAAATACAACCTGATGTATATTATTGAGTTAGGTGAGGCTTCTCCAAATCAGGTACACAAATTCCAATGTACCTAACAGGTGGCTGGGTGGCTGGGAAAAGAGCTGGAATAGGCTCCAGGTCAGTTGAATCCTGACCCTTGGCTGGAGGAAGAAGATGACCCGGAGCCCTCCGATGTGCTTTAAGATTCATGCAGGGATAATTTATTAATTCATGTTATATTAATTTTTGTCCTATTTATTATGCTGTTTTAAATTAAATATTTAAAATACCTAGGCCCCTAAACAGAAAAAATAGCCAACATGAAAATTGTAGCCCTCGAAGTCTAGTTTAATTTAAAATTTATTTCAACTAATTTGGGTAATTGGTTTGAACACAGTACTCATTTTACTGAGGTCTAAACCAAGGCTAGATCAGAGATTATTTTGAGTCCACCCATCTATCCAGCCATCCAAATGACTTGAAATTTTGGATGGGGGTCACTCCTACCTATACCTAGAACATATCAAAAAATGGGAAATTTTGGAAAATATTTCCTAAAGTTTTTGAAGAAATTTAATAATCAATGTATGAATTATTTAAAAGGTCTAATGACCTCCACACCCTCCCAAATTTTGGTGATTGGTCCTTGATAAGTTAATTTATATAGTTATTTTAGTTTAGTTTTTATTAAATAAATAGTATAGTTTATTTAGTTTAATATTAATATGTTTAATAATTTGTTTCTTTTCATATTTTTAGATCTATTTGTGCTGCACATAACAAATTGGAGCATGTTAGGCTAATTCGAAGAATAGACAGAGCATTCCATGAAAAATCACTTTTACATGCCCATGTCACGGGCGTGACCTTCAGGTCACGGGCGTGACATTTGGTCGTGACCCATAAAAGGAATCTCTAGAGTACATGCCACGTCGGATAAAATTTATACGCCTAGACACGGGCATGACCTAATGGTCACGGGCGTGACCTAATGGTCATGGGCGTGACCTAATGGTCACGGGCATGACCTAATGGTCACGGGCGTGTACCACATGCGTGACCCCAAGAACCAACATCGTTGAGCAAATATTGTCGATCAGACATGTACACGCCTGTGACACAAAGGTCACCGGCGTGTCCAGGGCGTGTCAGATGCATTTTCCAGCCAATAAATCAGCTATTCTTGCCATTTTCGCCAGATTTTCGTTGCACCTTGACACGCCATAGGTCATGAGCGTGTCCAGGGGGCGGAATCATCCATCAAGAGAATTTTATTCCCATCATTTTCAGCTACCCGACGTTATCTAGTAACATATCGGACATGCCCTAGGTCACGACCGTGACCCGTCATTTAACAGATTTTGGCGGTTTATTCTCCAACGTTCCCAGGCTTTCAAGACAATAGTTCCGAGTCTAACACGCCCAAATTTATGGGTGTGACCAAGGGCGTGACCGACCAGCAACTTTTCCTATATATTCCAAATGAGTTCATGAGCTAGAAAGGAGATAGGGAGCCAATCTAGGAGTAGTTTTCGTTGATTATTTTCCTATTTTTATGCATTTCCTTTATGTGTTTTTCAATTTCATAGCTTGTAGGCTTTAATTCTATCACTTTTATTTCAAGTTTGCAGGTGTTTATCTTTCCATGTATCTCTCTTTTCATTACCACATGATTATGACAAGTTTTTTAATATAATAAAGTCCTTCTTTTTGGCAAACTCTATTGTTATCGATTTGATTTATCTTTGATTTATTAGCTTCGATTTCGATCTAAGATACGTATCCTAAATGATCAAGAGGTTGCGGATATGGGGAGATAACTCAAAGGCAAAACGAGTTGATTGCACTCCTCGAGAGAGGACGACATAACTCTTCCGAATTGGAGTCAAATACAATAGAGGGGTTCACCTCCAAAAGCAAGCTTAGGGGTTTCGACTGGCCGAGAGGTCTTAATCGATCAACCTAAGTTTAGTCGAGAGCGTAATCTCGAGAGAGGCATTTTCGTAATTTAGGAACCACCATGGTCGAAGTAGGTAATCTAGAAGTTTGCCTTTATGATAAGTTTATTATATTTTAAAGTTAGTCTAGATCAAGTGTTATCCTTTATTTTTTTCTAGCTATAGTTTAATTTCACTCATTTTATTATCCGATAAAATAATATTAATTTGTATAAGTAGAAGTACTCAACAGACCCGGAAGAATACGACACTTGATATTCTTAAAATATCATATACTATGAACGGTAGGTGCTCTTGACTATAGTTCGTAGACTTTGGAGATATTATTAATCGTAATTTTACTCATCAAGTTTTTGGCGCCGTTGCCGGGGAACTATTTAATTGATATTTTGAAAGTCTAGATTTTATTACTTTTGTCATTCTTGTTCTCCACCTCTATTGCTATTTTTCATTTTCTTTTTCAAATTCCTTTCTATTAAGTACCGGTTGTTTTATTTTCTTTTTAGAAAAAAATGTTATCTCAATTGGCCGCTCAAATTGCCAAGCTTCAAAATCAACTAAATATTTTGGAAGCCGCAAAAAAGTGCCAAAGTGTTTGTTATTATTGTGGCAATTTCCATCGAAGTAAGTATTGTTATTATTATAATTATTATAAAAATCTTTCTTATGAAAATAATTTTGATAGTAATTATGATAATAATTCATCTCACTTTTATGATAATCCAAATTTTTATGAAAATAATTCTTCTAATTTTTCCTATGTTCATAAAGATAATTTTTCAAGTTGTCATGCGAATAATTATTTTGATGTAAATAATTATTTTTCCAACTCGGATGAAAACTTCTCTTGGTCGCAAGATCAACCGGAAGGTTCACGAGTTATGAGAATAATTATTTGGATCCAAATTTATGGTCTTCTTCTTCCGCACCGCAAGCTTTCTCTCTTAATTTTGGGGAATCTTCTAAATTTCAATTTGATTCTTCTCCCCAAGATTTGGAATGAGAATTTTTTTTACGTTTAGTGATTCTTCTTCTCCTTCGGATACTGTCGCTAATGAGGAACATGACTCTTCATGTACCCCAGTAGTTCTTTATACCGAAGAAGAACAACAACATTTATTTCAAGAGCTTGTTAGGTGTATGGATGAGCTAGGTAAAGTAGAAGAAGAATATGTTTCTCCTCCTACTACTCCCAATTTTCCTCCTATTAATGAATCTTCATGCACTATTTATTACCTTTTAGGACCGAAAATTTATGAACATGATGCTTTCGATGATTTTATTTTAAATAAATTTTCGAACGAAAAATTAATTTTAGAAAATAAACAATCGGAGCTTAATCATTTTCTTTCACACGACCCACCTCCTTGTGAAATTGTTTCTAAGACGTTTATTTTTTATTTTTCTTATTCTAATTATTTCCATGTAGACGATGAGCCATTGCAAACAAATGTCGTCAATGATCCCTTTGTCGCTCATCTACAAACGTTCAAATCACCTCAGGTATGGATAAGTGATTTGAATCGACATTATCAAGACAATCGCAAGGAGAAAAATCAAGAATCAAGCGGAGGAGTAGCCGGGCGAGCAACTTTGGCATCTTCGCCAAAGCGCGAATTAAGAGAGTTGGCATTCACCCCACTTTTTATTTTTCTTTTTCCTAACCCGAACCGTCTAGCTTAAAGACGGGAAAAAGAAAAACACTCTTGCGAGACACCCCTTGCTTATCTTTTCGTTTTTATGTTTTTTTTTAAAAAAATTCACAAATTATTTTTATTTCCCCCCTCCTACTTGACTTATAAACATTGAGGACAATGTTTATTTTTAAGTATGGGGGTGGATTCTTATTTATTGTTTTTATTTAAAAATCCAACAAAATGTAAAAATCTATAAAAATTTAAAAAAAAATCTTCAAAAATTAAAAAAAATTGTTTTCTTTTTATTATCAAAAATACAAAAATAAAAAAAAGGAAAATACGAAAAAAATATAATAAACCCCTACTTAATCTTTTTGTGTTTTTTATAAATTTACTTTGAGTTTATTTATAAAAAGTTTTATAATTTTTGATTTTTTAATCTTTTATTTCATCAAAGTTAGTTATATTTAATTTTTAGGTGATTTTATTTTAAGAAATAAATTTATGAAGTAAATTTGTTTAGAGAAATTTATTTAGTCTTTTTCAATCAAATTCTAATTAGTTTCAATTTCATAGTGTTTAGCTTAACAATCCTTAGATTTTAATTATATTCACTTAAGCTTTAAGATTCTTAGGAAATTTTAATTTACTATAGTTGCTCTCCAATAATTTTGATTTAATCTAAATTTTTTGCTAGCCTTTCCCTTGTTCTTTTTATTTTCTTGTTAGCTCATATGTCACGGAGATAAGAGGATAAAATTCATTATCCCCTGTTACACATATGCAATTTTTTTATTTTTTATTATATCATATGTCATGGGAATCAAGTATTCCTTGGTACACATATGCAACCCCAATAAAGGAGTAGGAGGATAAAATTCATTACACCTAAGCAATTTTGTTTGAAGAGAAAAAAAACATCAAAAAGAAAAACATTTGTGGGGTGAGAGGATAAAATTCATCTCCCCTAATCTAAGATCTCTTCAATTTTCATGTTCCAAAAGCCTAATATCCAATATAATAGCTTTAGATTTAAATTAAAATTGTAAGAGAGCATACGTAGTAGTTTGAATTTTCCTTGAAGTTTCTTTTTAGTGAAAAAAGTGTTTATAATTTTTAATCTAACTTTGTTTGCTAAATACTTAATTTTGAGTTCTAATTATTTTATTAGAGAAAACTTTGCTAAATATTTAGCTCAACACATTTTACTTTCATATTTTACGGCTTAAAAAATTGAATCCCTATATTTAATTTTTAACTTTCTTTTGATTTAATAATTTTTTAAAAATTAAAAAATTATTTTAATTTCTTATAAGTACTCCTCATAGTTTTGCTCTGAAATAGGAAAAGATTAAGTATGGGGGTATTTGATAAGTTAATTTATATAGTTATTTTAGTTTAGTTTTTATTAAATAAATAGTATAGTTTATTTAGTTTTATATTAATGTGTTTAATAATTTGTTTTTTTTTCATATTTTTAGATCTATTTGCATTGCAGATAACAAATTGGAGCATGCTAGGCTAATTAGAAGAATAGACAGAGCATTCCTTGAAAAATCACTTTTACACGCCCATGTCACGGGCGTGACCTTCAGGTCACGGGCGTGACATGTGGTCGTGACCCATAAAAGGAAGCTCTAGAGTACATGCCACGTCGGATAAAAGTTACATGCCAAGACACGAGCATGACCTAATGGTCATGGGCGTGTACCACAGGCGTGACCCCAAGAACCAACATCGTCAAGCGAGAATGTCGACCAGAAATGTACACGCACGTTACCCAAAGATCACGGGAATGACCAAGGGCGTGTCAGGTGTGTTTTCGCCAGATTTTTGTTGCAGCTTGACACGCCCTAGGTCACGAGAATGTCCATGGGGTGTCACTCCTCCATCAAGAGCATTTTATTCCCGCCATTTTCAGCTTCCCGTCATTTTCCAATAACAGATCGGACATGCCCTAGGTCACGGGAGTGACCTAGGGCGTGCCCCATCATTTTACAAATTTTGGCGGTTTCTTCTCCAACATTCCCGGGCTTTCAAGATGACGGTTCTGAGTCTGACATGCCCGAATTCACGTGTGTGACCAAGGGCTTGACTGACCAGCAAATTTTCCTATAAATTCCAGATGAGTTCAGGAGCTTGACAGGTGATAGGGAGCCAATCTTGGAGTAGTTTCCGTAGATTATTTTCCTATTTTTATGCATTTCTTTTATGTGCTTTTCAATTTCATAGTTTGTAGGCTTTAATTATATCACTTTTATTTCAAGTTTGTAGTTTTTTATCTTTCCATGCATCTCTCTTTTCATTACCACTTGATTATGACATGTTATTTAATATAATAAAGCCCTTCTTTTTGTCAAACTCCATTGTTATCGATTCGATTTATCTTTGATTTATTAGCTTCGATTTTGATCTATGATCCATATCCTAAATGATCGAGAGGTTGCCGATACAGGAGATCACTCAAAGATAAAAGGAGTTGATTGCACTCCTCGAGAGAGGATGACATAACTCTTCCGGATTGGAGTCAAATCCAATAGAGGGGTTCACCTCCTAAAGCAGGCTTAGGGGTTTCGACTGGCCGAGAGGTTTTAATCGATCAACCGAAGTTTTGTCGAGAGTGTATTCTCGAGAGAGGTATTTTCGAAATTTAGGAACCAATACGGTCGAAGTAAGTAATCTAGAAGTTTGCCTTTATGATAAGTTTATTATATTTTAAAGTGAGTCTGGATTAAGTGTGATCCTTTATTTTATTTTTCTAGCTATAGTTTAATTTCACTCATATTATTATCCGATAAAATAATATTAATTTGCATAAGTAAAAGTACTCAACAGACCCGAAAGAATACGACACTTGATATTCTTAAAATATCCTATACTATAAACGATAGGTGCGCTTGCCTATAGTTTGTAGAATTTCGAAATATTATTAATCCTAATTTTACTCATCAAGTTTTTGGTGCCGTTGTCGGGGAACTATTTTGTTGATATTTTGAAAGCGTAGATTTTATTACTTTTATCATTCTCGTTCTGCACCTCCATTTCTATTTTTCATTTTCTTTTTCAAATTCATGTCTATTAAGTACCGGTTGTTTTATTTTCTTTTTACAAAATAATGTTACCTCAATTGGCCGCTCAAATTGCCAAGCTTCAAAATCAACTAAATATTTTGGAAGCCGCAAAAGAGAGCCGAAGTGTTTGTTATTATTGTGGCAATTCCCATCGAAGTGAGTATTGTTATCATTATAATTATTATAAAAATCTTTCTTATGAAAATAATATTGATAGTAATTATGATAATAATTCTTCTCACATTTATGATAATCCAAATTTTTATGAAAATAATTCTTCTAATTTTTCCTATGTTCATAAAAATAATTTTTCAAGTTGTAATGCGAATAATTATTTTGATGTAAATAATTATTTTTCAAACTCGGATGAAAACATCTCTTAGTCGCAAGATCAACCGGAAGTTTTCCCGAGTTATGAGAATAATTATTTGGATCCAAATATTTGTTCTTCTTCTTCCGCACCGCAAGCTTCCTCTCCTAATTTTGGGTATTCTTCTAAATTTCAATTTGATTCTTCTCCCCAAAATTTGTATAAGAATTTTCTTACGTTTAGTGATTCTTCTTCTCCTTCGGATACTAATGCTAATGAGGAACATGACTCTTCATGTACCCCAGTAGTTCTTTATACCGAAGAAGAACAACAACTTTTATTTCAAGAGCTTGTGAGGTGTATGGATACGCTGGGAGGAGTAGAAGAAGAATATGTTTCTCCTCCTACTACTCCCAATTTTCTTCCTATTAATGAATCTCCATGCACTATTTATGACTTTTTAGGAGAAAAAATTTATGAACATGATGCTTCTGACAATTTTATTTTAAATACATTTTCGAACGAAAAATTAATTTTAGAAAATAAACAATCGAGGCTTGATCATTTTCTTTCACACGACACTCCTCCATGTGAAATTGTTTCTAACACGTTTATTTTTGATTTTTCTTATTCTAATGATTTCCATGTAGACGATGAGTCATTGCAAACAAATGTCATCAACGATCCCTTTGACGCTCATCTACAAAGGTTCAAATCAGCTCAGGTATGGATAGGTGATTTGAATATACATTATCAAGACAATCACAAGGAGAAAAATCAAGAATCAAGCGGAGGAGTAGCCGGGCGAGCGACTTTGGCATCTTCGCAAAAGCACGAATTAAGGGAGTTGCCCGTTCACATAACTTTTTATTTTCCTTTTTCCTAACCCAAACCGTTTAGCTTAAAGTCTGAAAAAAGAAAATCGCTCTTAGGAGACACCCCTTGCTTATCTTTTAGTTTTTATGTATTTTTTTAAAAAAAAAAAAGATTTTCTCAAATTATTTTTCTTTCTCCCCTCCTACTTGACTTATAAACATTGGGGACAATGTTTATTTCTAAGTATGAGGGTGAATTATTATTTATTGTTTTTATTTAAAAATCCAAAAAAAATGTAAAAATCTATAAAAATTAAAAAAAAATCTTCAAAAATTTAAAAATTTTTGTTTTTTTATTATCAAAAATACAAAAACAAATACAAAAAATATAATAAACCCCTACTTAATCTTTTTGTGATTTTTAGAAATTTACTTTGAGTTTATTTATAAGAATTTTTATAATTTTTGATTTTCTAATCTTTTATTTCATCAAAGTTAGTTAGATTAAATTTTTAGATAATTTGATTTTAAGAAATAAATTTATGAAGTAAATTTGTTTAGAGAAATTAATTTAGTCTTTTTCTCTCAAATCCTGATTAGTTTCAATTTCATAGTGCTTAGCTTAACAATCCTTAGATTTTAATTATTTTTACTTAACTTTAAGATTCTTAGGAAATATTAATTTACTATAGTTGCTCTCCAGCAATTTTGATTTAATCTAAATTTTTTGCTAGCCTTTCCCTTGTTCTTTTTATTTTGTTGTTAGCTCATATGTCACGGGGATAAGAGGATAAAATTCATTATCCTCTAGTATACATATGCAATTTTTTCTTTTTGGTTAGATCATATGTCATGGGAATCAAGTATTCTTTGGTACATATATGCAACCCCCAAAAAAGGAGTAAGTGGATAAAATTCATTACTCCTAAGAAATTTTGTTTGAAGTGAAAAAAAACATCAAAAAGAAAACAAATTGTGTGGGGTGAGAGGATAAAATTCATCACCCCTAATCTAAGATCTCTTCAATTTTCTTGTTCTCAAAGAATAAAATCCAATATAATAGCTTTAGATTTAAATTAAAATTGTAAGAGAGCATAAGTAGTAGTTTGAATTTTTCTTGAAGTTTCTTTTTAGTGAAAAAAGTGTTTATAATTTTTAATCTAACTTTGTTTGTTAAATACTTAACTTTGAGTTCTAATTATTTTATTTGAGAAAACTTTGCTAAATATTTAGCTCTTCACATTTTACTTTCATATTTTACATCTTAAAAATTTGAATCCCTAAATATAATTTTTAACTTTCTTTTGATTTAATAATTTTTTTAGTTTAATTGAAAAATTATTTTAATTTCTTATAAGTATTTCACATAGTTTTCCTCTAGAATAGCAAAAGATTAAGTGTGAGGGTATTTGATAAGTTAATTTATATAGTTATTTTAGTTTAGTTTTTATTACATAAATAGTATAGTTTTTTAGTTTTATATTAATACGTTTAATAATTACTTTTTTCATATTTTTAAATCTATTTCGGCTGCAGATAACAAATTGGAGCATGTTAGGCTAATCAGAAGGATAGATAGAGCATTCCATGTAAAATCACTTTTACACGCCCATGTCACGGGCGTGACCTTCAGGTCATTGGCGTGACATATGGTCGTGATCCATAAAAGAAAGCTCTAGAGTACATGTCACGTCGGATAAAAGTTACCAACCCAGACACGGGCGTGACCTAATTGTAACAGGCATGCACCACAAGCGTGACACCAAGAACCAACATCGTAGAGCGAAGAATGTAGACTAAACACGTACACGCCCGTGACCCACGGCCAAAGGTCACAGGTGTGATCCAGGGCGTGTCAGGTGCATTTTCCAGCCAATAAATCAGTCATTCCTGCCGTTGTTGCCAGATTTCCATTGCAACTTGACACGCCCTAGGTCACGGGCGTGTTCAGGGGGCGTGACTCCTCCATCAAGAGCATTTTATTCCTGCCGTTTTCTACTTCCCGCCATTTTACAGTAACAGATCGGACACGCCCTAGGTCACGGGCGTGACCTAGGGGCATGACCCATCATTTAATCAATTTTGGCTGTTTCTTCTCCAACGTTCTCAGGCTTTCAAGATAACGGTTCCGAGCTTGACACGCCCGAAGTCACGGGCGTGAACAAGGGCATGACCGACCAACAACTTTTCCTATAAATTTCAGATGAGTTCAGGAGCTAGAGAGGAGCTTGGGAGCCAATCTCGGAGTAGTTTCAGTAGATTATTTTCTATTTTTATGCATTTTAGTTATGTACTTTATAATTTCATAGTCTGTAGACTTTAATTATAGCACTTTTATTTCAAGTTTGTAGTTGTTTTTCTTTCCATGTATCTCTCTTTTCATTACCACTTGATTATGACAAATTTTTTACTATAATAAAGTCCTTCTTTTTGTCAAACTCTATTATTATTGATTCGATTTATCTTTGAATTATTAGCTTTGATTTCGATCTAAGATCTATATCCTAAATGACCGAGAGGTTGTGGATACGGGGAGATCACTCAAAGGCAAAAGGAGTTGATTGCACTCCTCGAGAGAGGATGACATAGCTCTTCCGGATTGGAGTCAAATCCAATAGAGGGGTTCACCTCCTAAAGCAGGCTTAGGGGTTTCGACTGGCCGAGAGGTCTTAATCGATCAACCTAAGTTTAGTTGAGAGCGTATTCTCGAGAGAGGCATTTTTGTAATTTAGGAACCACCACAGTCAAAGTAGGTAATCTAGAAGTTTGCCTTTATGATAAGTTTATTATATTTTAAAGTGAGTATAGATTAAGTGTTATCCTTTATTTTATTTTTCTAGCTATAGTTTAATTTCACTCATTTATTATCCGATAAAGTAATATTAATTTTTGTAAGTAGAAGTACACAACAGACCCGAAAAAATACGACACTTGATATTCTTAAAATATCCTATACTATAAACGATAGGTGCTCTTGCCTATAGTTCGTAGAATTTGGAGATATTATTAATCCTAATTTTACTCAAGTTTTTGACGCCATTACCGGGGAACTATTTTGTTGATATTTTGAAAGCGTAGATTTTATTACTTTTATCATTCTCGTTCTCCACCTCCATTTCTATTTTTCATTTTCTTTTTCAAATTCCTTTCTATTAAGTACTGGTTGTTTTATTTTCTTTTTTTAAAAAAAGGTTATCACAATTGGCCGCTCAAATTGTCAAGCTTCAAAATCAACTAAATATTTTGAAAGCCGCAAAAAAGCGCCAAAGTGTTTGTTATTATTGTGGCAATTCTCATCAAGGTGAGTATTGCTATCATTATAATTATTATAAAAATGTTCTCATGAAAATAATTTTCATAGTAATTATGATAATAATTCTTCTCACTTTTATGATAATCCAAATTTTTATGAAAATAATTCTGATAAATTTAACCTATGTTCAGAAAAATAATTTTTCAAGTTGTAATGCGAATAATTATTTTGATGTAAATAATTATTTTTCAAACTCGGATGAAAACTTCTCTTGGTCGCAAGATCAACCGAAAGATTTCCCGACTTATGAGAATAATTATTTGGATCCAAATTTTTGTTCTTTTTTCTTCCGCACCGTAAGCTTTCTCTCTTAATTTTGGGGAATCTTCTAAATTTCAATTTGATTCTTCTCCCCAAAATTTGGATGAGAATTTTCTTACGTTTAGTGATTCTTCTTCTCCTTCGGATACTGTCACTAATGAGAAACATGACTCTTCATGTACCACAGTAGTTGTTTATACCGAAAAATAACAACTTTTATTTCAAGAGCTTGTTAGGTGTATGGATGCGCTAGGAGGAGTAGAAGAAGAATATGTTTCTCCTCCTACTACTCCCAATTTTCCTACTATTAATGAATATCCATGCACTATTTATGACTTTTTAGGAGCAAAAATTTATGAACATGATGCTTCCGACGATTTTATTTTAAATACATTTTCGAACGAAAAATTAATTTTAGAAAATAAATAATTGGAGCTTGATCATTTTATTTCACACGACCCTCCTCCGTGTGAAATTGTTTCTAACACATTTATTTTTTATTTTTCTTATTCTAATGATTTCCATATAGATGATGAGCTGTTGCAAACAAATGTAGTCAATGATCCCTTTGCCTCTCATCTACAGAGGTTCAAATCACGTGAGGTATGGATAGGTGATTTAAATCTACATTATCAAGACAATCATAAGGAGAAAAATCAAGAATCAAGCGGAGGAGTAGCCGGGAGAGAGACTTTGGCATCTTCGCCAAAGCACGAATTAAGGGAGTTGTCCGTGCACCTCACTTTTTATTTTCCTTTTTCCTAACTGGAACCGTCTTGCTCAAACACCGGAAAAAAAAATGATCTTGGGAGACACCCCTAGCTTATCTTTTAGTTTTTATGTATTTTTTTTAAAAAAAGATTTTCACAAAATTTTTCCCCATACCTACTTGACTTATAAACATTAGGGACAATGTTTATTTTTAAGTATGGGGGTGAATTCTTACTTATTGTTTTTATTTAAAAATCCAAAAAAATATAAAAATCTATAAAAATTTAAAAAAAATCTTTAAAAATAAAAACAAAATTGTTTTCTTTTTATTATCAAAAATACAAAAAATAGAAAAAAAAAGAAAATATAAAAAAATATAATAAACCACTACTTAATCTTTTTGTGATTTTTAGAAATTTACTTTGAGTTTATTTATAAGAATTTTTGTAATTTTTCATTTTCTAATCTTTTATTGCATCAAAGTTAGTTAGATTTAATTTTTAGGTGATTTGATTTTAAGAAATAAATTTATGAAGTAAATTTGTTTAGAGAAATTAATTTAGTCTTTTTCTCTCAAATTCTAATTAGTTTCAATTTCATAGTGCTTAGCTCAACAATTCTTAGATTTTAATTATATTCACTTAAGCTTTAAGATTTTTAAGAAATTTTAATTTACTATAGTTGATCTCCAATAATTTTGATTTAATCTAATTTTTTTGCTAGCCTTTCCCTTATTTTTTTATTTTCTTGTTATCTCATATGTCACGGGGATAAGAGGATAAAATTCATTATCCCATGTTACACATATGCAATATTTTTTTTTGGTTAGATCATATATAATGGGAATCAAGTATTCCATGGTACATATATATACCCCCAAAAAGGAGTTAAAAGGATAAAATTCATTACTCGTAAGCAATTTTATTTGAAGAGAAAAAAACATCAAAAAGAAAAAAATTGTGGGGTGAGAGGATAAAATTCATCACCCCTAATCTAAGATCTCTTCAATTTTCTTGTTCCCAAAGCCTAAAATCCAATATAAAAGCTTTAGATTTAAATTAAAATTATAAGAGAGCATTAGTAGTAGTTTGAATTTTCTTTGAAGTATCTTTTTAGTGAAAAAAGTGTTTATAATTTTTAATCTAACTTTGTTTGTTAAATAATTAATTTTGAGTTCTAATTATTTTATTAGAGAAAACTTTGCAAAATATTTGCTCTTCACATTTTACTTTCATATTTTACGACTTAAAAATTTGAATCCCTAAATTTAATTTTTAACTTTCTTTTGATTTAAAATTTTTTTTAGTTTAATTAAAAAATTATTTTAATTTCAGATAAGTACCTCTCATAGTTTTGCTCTGGAATAGCAAAGATTAAGTATGAGGGTATTTGATAAGTTAATTTATATAGTTATTTTAGTTTAGTTTTTATTAAATTTATAGTATAATTTATTTAGTTTTATATTAATATGTTTAATAATTTGTTTCTTTTCATATTTTTAGATCTATTTGGGAATTGGTGCATGCTAGGCTAATCAGAAGAATAGACAGAGCATTCCATGAAAAATCACTTTTACACGCCCATGTCACGCGCGTGACCTTCAGGTCACGGGCGTGACATGTGGCCGTGACCCATAAAAGGAAGCTCCAGAGTAGATGCCACGTCAGATAAAAGTTACATGCCTAAACACGGTCGTGCCCTAATGGTCACGGGCGTGTACCACAGGCATAACCCCAAGAACCAACATCGTCGAGCGAAGAATGTGAAAGTGAGTCTGCCAACTATAATTGATTGCGCAAAATTCGTCGACCTAAACTTGGTGTTCGTCGAGCTGGAAAACTGTCTTGAGTGTGTCGACACAAGTCCTGTGTGTCGACACAGTTTGCTTCAGGTGTCGACACAGTTGGTGTCGACAGACGTTCTGTGTGTCGACATAATTCTTCTATGTGTCGACACAGTCTGGTTCCTTTGTTGATCTTGAGTTTGTCGACACAAGTCCTGTGTGTCGACACAGCTGACTTCTGGTGTTGATCTTGAGTTTGTTGACCCAAGTCCTGTGTGTCGACACATCTGACTTCTTGTGTTGATCTTGAGTATGTCGACACAAGTCCTGTGTGTCGGCACAGCTGACTTCTGGTGTTGATCTTCAGTGTGTCGACACAAGTCTTGTATGTCGACACAACTGACTTCTGGTGTCGACACAATTGATGTCGACAGTTATTCTGTATGTCGACACAATTCCTCTGTGTGTCGACACAGCCTTTCTGAAGTGTCGACACAGTTCGTTCTGGTGTCGACACAGCCTTGCTTGAGTCTTTGGATGTTAGATTAGGAATACTCTAGAGGGGGGGGGGTGAATAGAGTATTCATGGTTTATAAAATTTTCTTATAATTTAATCTAGTGTAGGAACAAAATTAAAACAGCAATCCTAACAAACAGCCACAGCACAAAAACAAAAGAAAAGAGCAATCCAGACAACACAAGAATTTATAGTGGTTCCCCTAAACTTGGGTACATCCACTCTTCTACCACCCTGGTAGGAATCCACTCAGATTTTTGATCAGGTGCCTGACACGAATGAGCTTTTGATCAGGTGCTCAAAAACCAATCCTCAAGTGATTTGATCAGGTGACTTGCAACCAGGAATAACTTTTGAAGGGAGTTATAACCCTTTATACAGTGGGGGTGTGAGAGATGATGGTGTCTTCTCTTTCTCAATATACAACTGAGAAGACTAGTGGATAATTGATTTTAGCACAGGCTCCCACTAAGATATAGAATGGTTCAGGTAGAAGAAGCATTGCTGCAGGGTGATAGGCCTTAAGTAGTACAGCCATGATCAGCAGCTGTTCAGGAACTTCTTTGACAGATAGTGATGTAGTTGTCCTTTGAAGTATCCTGGAGTGTTGAAGACAGAAGACTCTTGATTTTGATTAGGTGTTCCTCTTCTTCAGATATCTGATGATCTTCAATAATATGGCTTCTTGTTGTATCAGAATTCTATGTTGACAAACAACAATGAATCTCTTGTTTCAGACTGACTATTTTTTGTGTCTATCTTCTCTCTGTATTGTGTATCTTGTTCTGTCTGTCTGTCTATGTCTTTGTATAGTGTATCTTATTCTATCTGTCTGTCTATCTGAAAGTCCACCTAGTGTCAGCTATGTGCACCTATGGGGGGGGGGGGGGAATAGGTGACGAGTAGCGCTTTTGCGGAATTTACGAATGTACCTGCACAATACAAATAAAAAGCACAGCACACAGAATATACAGGCAATTTATAGTGGTTCCCCTACTTGGGTACATCCACTTTCCCCCTTCGACCTATCTCCCAACAAGGGACGACTCGGTCTCTTCTCCAACAGGATTGAAATCCAATCCCAGCACTATCGGAAGGAACCCTTCCACACGTGAGAGTCAACACTCCCACAAAACGGGTTGCACCCAACCCTTACAACACGGAACAATCGTTCCTTTACAACAAAAGTAAATATGGAATGTACACGAGATACAAACTTCGTTTGGAGACTACGGTGTTCCTCTTCGTTCGACGACGTGTTCGTGAAGTCAATGAAGAGTCTACAACCTTGGTCTCTCTTGGAGAGGATCTCCCCAGAACCGGCGGCGGCAACACGAGCGGCGGCTAGCTTCGGGATCGGCGGCTATGATGATGAGCGGCTGCTGAACTTGGAGATCCAAACTTCGTAGCGAAGCTAGCTTGGTCTTCCAACGGTCACACGAGGATCGGTCGTCTCGATCGATTCGGACGGGGGAGTTTTTCCCGGTCAACAAATCGAGAGACAAGAGATCTCTGGATAGACACGTGAGACTCAAGCTTTGCTAAGCTTCTGTCGCCGGAGATCACGAAGGATTCCCGATTGTTGACGATGACCTACTTGCCCGAGCGCGACGGCGGCGGCGGAGAGAATTCGCGATTTTAGGGTTACGTCGCGGCTCGGTTTCTTTCTCCGTATTTTACTGTTCAAAATACCCGAATATATATACTGTAGATAACTCCAATATGACCGTTTGTGGGACCCACAATAGAAATCCCGAAATCCCGGTCCAGAAAATTGACAGCTGTAGAATCCGGTTCAGGAACATCCCGAGAAAACGCTAAGTGAAAATCGGCGAGAATCGCAGGTGATTCTCGACGAATCGGCGAGAATCACCAAGTGATTCTCGACGATTCGTCGAGAATCGCTAGTGATTCTCGACGAATCACTTATTGATTCTCAGCGATTTTCACTTGGTATCCATGATCTGCTTAACCACTGGTTCGGCGAGAATCACTAGTGATTCTCGCCGAATCTTACTTGGCACCGTTTTGAGGTAGCCAGAAGGAGTCGGTGAGAATCACTAATGATTCTCGTCGATTCGGCGAGAATCACTAGTGATTCTCGTCGAATCGGCGAGAATCACTTGGTGATTCTCGTCGAATTTTCCTTGGACGAATTTTCGTCTTCCACCCTGGAGCTGCTCCTTGACCCATCCATGCTCCTTGTCTTCTCTTGCATATGAACGGCCCTGTACTTGAAAGTAAGTGCACTCCAATAGAGAGAGTACACGTAGGCCAACACACTGATCTGCTCAACGAGGGATTACGTCTTGCAGACCCGTGTATATTGACCTACTGCACCCTGACATTGGTGTGCACTTAGCGCGGAGGAGCTGCAAGTACAACTTAAGATGTTTCATCAAATACATTGTGAATTCATCTTAGCTTGACAGGTGGCTTCCTCAAATCCAGGTAATTGTGGATACAATACCCAACAATCTCCCCCTATTTGACGAAGCCAAAACCCTACTAGCTAAGATGAATAACACCTATCAAATAATAAACATAGCATTCAGAAATTAAACATGCAGCACAAGAGAATATATGCAACCAGATCAGGACTTGAGTCATTCACAAATTCAAATATATATATACCAATATATATACACATATAATCTCAGAATTGTTCATATGATAACAATAATCATTAAGTGTTCTTAAGACAAAGTGACAAGCTATAAGTTATTGACTATTTTTCCTTAGCTAAGTCACTCTTAGGATTTTGAGCCAAGTACTTCTTGCTTTGCCTCTCCATGTATTCTTTGGGCTTCGGGTAATACCTAGGAGGAGGAACTTTATCTGCATCCTTGTTGTTTCTGAAAAATATGTTGCGTTTTGCTTCAAACGTTTTGTGCGTTTCCCACTCATACTGGCTATATACTTCGTTTCGATTGATCTCTCCTCTTTCTTGCAGCCATAAGGTGTCTAAGATGATGTTCCTTGAAACTGGACTCCACCTTTCATTTCGTACATCCTCCTCACTCATTCTGATTCTCTTCTCAGCTAGAGTCTCCTTGGAGGTCCCTTCCTGAACTTTTCTCTTTCCCCTGGCTTTTGCTAAGGCCTCTTGGTCAAACATGCTCCTCAGTTTAGCTTTGGAGAGAGCCCTAGCATCAGCGTCATTTGTGGGAACATCTGCAGCACTTGCACTTAAGTCCTCAGCAACACATACTCCCTCAGCGGCCGTAGATGTCTTAGGAACATGAATACCTGCAGGATTGTCAGGCAGAACGACGCCTAACGTACCTAACGCCTGTTGGAGAATCCACCAGCAGCTCTCATAGACATATTTGCTTGATTGTGCGAAGTGTGTGCTCATGCTTTCTTGAAGCTCGGCCAACTTAGCTATATACTCTTTCTCCCCCTTTTTGGCTTCGACAGCGATGCAGTTTGCATATGAGTGCAGGGAGTCATCAATATGCTTGGTGGTCTTGGAGAATTCAGAGACCAAGGCCTGCTGATTGGCGTTAAGAGTTACATATTACCGTCAAACTTCTGAATGTTGTTGGCTACAACATGTGCATTCTGATTGACGACGGCAAGAGTATCAGTATTCTTTTTCAAACCGGCCATTAGAAGTGTGACAGCTTGTCCGGCCTCGGTGTACTTTTCTTCAAATTTCTTCTCCATCACATCCAGTTTATGGTTGATCTCAACCATATTCTTGAGCATGAGATTTTCAGACGTCTTAATTCTTTGCAGCATTTGATTCTGAGCTTTATCAAAGGAGGCTTTAAGCTCATTCACGATGCCCTGAATGATATGTACAGTGTGAGTGGCAAGCTCATCTCGTAACGGTATATGCGGAGGCACTTCTTGGCCTTGCTCTTCAGCAGACGCATCTGTAGAGCTGGATACAATCACAGTCTCTAATGGAGGAATGCTGGCGGCCGCTGGAGATTTATCTGACTCCCCCTCCACTGGTGCATGCTTTTCAGATGGAGGTTCAACAAGATCTGGATGCTCCATTACTTCATGCCCCTCATTCCCATCTTCCTCTCCGTCATCATCCAAGAAATCATATATATCAGCAGCCTCTTCCAATTCTTGGTCAGCAGTCTCCAGTACAGTGTCACTTTCTTCTGGAATTTCGGCCACAGCATCCCTGGCCACCTGGGCGATTTCAGTTACTGCCTCAGTATGAGGGGGTAGAGGCTCCCCCTCGATTCATGCAGTCAAGGTATCAGGAACTTCATTGGGGGTGACTGCTGAAGATACTCCCTGTTGCTCTTCTACTGCAGGCTGCCCAATACGCCTCTCCCATCGATCAAACACACTTGAATCCATCTTCTTCAAGTAATGGAGAGGGACACCTTTGCTCATGTCGAACTTGTCTGCATTTAGCTGGTTTAGATATATACTTATGATGCGGCCAAAACTCGGAGTGCCCAAGGTGTCCTTGATCTTCTCGAACAGCAACTCCCCCTAGTTGAACCTCTTACGGCAGACAACAGCTATCAGGATCTTGAACATATCTCCTGAGATATGGTCATGAGAGCCCGACTTGCAGATGAGCACCTTTCCAATAACGTCTGACAGGAGCTTCCCTTCTTCATTCATATCCTTCCTCTTTATTGATCGAGTTCCTCGTTGGAGACCGCAGAATAAGAGAGTTCTGTTTTTGTCATCGTCCTCCAGATAGTCCTCATGCTCCGAGCTAGAAAGCTGCAAATAGCGGGTCAGCTTGCTGGCAGTCATCTTGACTTTGGCCCCAGCCACCTTGCTTTTGATTAGGGAGTCGCCATTTCGGAGTCTTGCGGTAGCGAAGAACTCCAGCACCTCTTTGTCCAGGATTTTGCAAGGGTGCTCCAAGACGAAGGTTAGCCCAGCCTCTTCCAGCATCAGAATGATGTTGCGGAATTCATCCGAGGCATGAGAAAACCCAGTTCGAACCAGCTCGCAGCCAGAGACCAACCCAGCAGTTGTCCTTGGAGCCATTGTAGATCTAGAGAGAGAAGCCCTACTCTAAGCGTTAATGAACATTCAAAAGGAAAACGTCACTAGTGAGAGCGTCCAAGTACGGGTGAGGAAGAGGTTACCTAAGGGCTTATACGGAAGTGAGTTGGTGAGCTTCGGGAAGACCTTCGGTGGATGGACAAGTTTCCTGTGGGGTTCGGCCTTGCTAGAACCTTGCGAGAACCTTCTCGATTTGACGATGGACCTTGCGAGAACCTTGCGGTCACAGAGGCACTTCGCGATTCAACGAGAACCTTGCGAGACAACCGGCAGGGAAGAATCTTGCAGCGAGAAGATGATCGACGAGCTTCCTGCGGGTGTCGGCGAGTCGGCGGGTAAGGGAAGAATCTTTGTTGAAGGGTCGGCGAGAAGAGCGCTTGCGGGTTTCGGCGAGTCGGAGGAAGAGCTCTTGCGATTTGGCAAGTAGTCTGCGAAGGTCGGCGGGATGATTAAGGAAGGTGAAGGGTCGACGAGCTCCTTCGGCGGGATTCGGCGGGATTCTTCGGCGGGATTCCTAGTATATAAAGTGAAATTGAGGGGTTTTCTTTACTAGGAATTTCCACGTTAGGAAGCATTGCAACATTTTCAAATTCTTCTGATGTCAAGTCAATATAAGATCAATAAATACATATTTATTGTAACGACAATCCATTTGGATTTGAGCGAGGCTTCTCCAAACACTTCTTGATGTCAATTGTGATTTGTCGAGATTCACAATGACATATCTTTGTTAACTTTTTATTGATGTATAAAGGTTTGCATGTATCGAATTATTCTATCCTTAGATGCGCATACATACACTAATATACAAAGATGTATCTGTATATAAGGATATATATATATATAGGTAATTGTCAATTGAAAACGACTCAAGTCTTGGAACTGATCATGAGTACCTGGGATTTTGAGAGTCAACGTTTAAGTCCCACAGGTAGAACATATTAGGAGCTCAATGTGAGTATGCTCAAGTAAATATCATATCTGTTATTTCAGACGCTTGTTCCAATTTAGCCTTGAGCCACCTACTGTCTAGTTCCCATCATATTCACGGGAACCTAGACTACCCTGCAAGAAGGAATTACTTTACCTTAGGAACCCAAATCATATTGGGTCCTAGGTTCCTGTTAGCATAAGCACGCAACTGCCTTCCTTCAGAAAACCTATCTGGAAGACTACCTCTGTCCCGAGAATGTGGATAAGCCCTTGCCGTGGGCACAGAGGGGTTGTGCCAACAGTCGATGGCAAAGTGTCCCACTTTGCCACAGCACCAACATGGGTGAATGTTGTATCGCCGTTTCCGACCTGATCTCGTGACTGATGTAGTCACAGTCCTAGGTCTAAACGGGATAGGGCATGATCTTGTCACAAAAATTCCTCTTCCATCGTGACACGTGGAAGGGTGGAAATAATGCATGTTGTGAGCGTTATGAGGCCGGGAAGGTGGTACCGTCTTTCAGGCATCTCCCTTACAGAGGCCCCATGGAACCTGACATCATGACTTCTATCCTCTCTATCCCGTGTCCTTGAGTGGTGAGAAGTCTTCTGTGAGCTGGGACATGCAGATCCACACTGTGTTGAGGTAGTGGCAGTGAATACAAAGGGCTCAGAATGAGCCTTAGGTATTTCCTCATGGGTGGCCATGACGGCCCTTGCACTCTGGACGTTTCCACATGGGGACAGATCACCCTTGCAGTGACCACGACTATTCCTGTGGTCATACCTGAAGGCATGATGAGTTGCCTTCTTGCTTGGAGTGGGGGGTCGGAATACCGTTTCCCCATTTCTCCACGAATTGATAATCCGGGAGATCCACCCGTTTTCTTGCTTTCTCTTAATGGCATCAACCTTGGAGAAGTTTGATACTATTCTTTTCTCATTCTCCAGACTACTCTCTAGAGCTGAGATCTTAGAGTCCTTGGCCTTGTTGGACGCCAATTGGAGAACCAACAAGACCTTCATTCGAGCAATCTCTTGAGCTTGCTCCTCAGCAAGTAGATTGCTTGACTGAAGGGCTCTCTTCAGGTAATCAGCATTTTCTGAAGGAGGGCAGTTCCTGTCTTCAGAAATTTCAAGAGATACGGGGCAGGATGAAGAAGTTACCTGCACTTCTGTGTTATTGTCGTTAGATTCAGTGACTATTGTTTCATCCACATCAGAGCTGCTTTCCTCACTGTCCTCTTCAGTCTCTGACACGGACACTGGAGCTCTGATGCAGTCAGAGGGATCCTTGCCTTCATCTTCAGAAGTGAGGACCCCCACATACGCTTCATCCTCTGATTGACAGCATATTCCAGCTTTCTCTGACCCCCCCATCAGCTCAGAGATCATCATCCACAGAGATTTAGCCGTTCTACATTTTTCCAATCTAGAGCGAGAGGCTACTGACCAGATATCCATGATAATTTGACGAATCCTCTCGTCCAAGTGAAATAGTGATAGTTCCGTCTCTGACATCTCAGCAATGCCCATGGGCACTTGGATCCCAGAGTCGGAGGTCTTCATGGGAATAAACGGACCCTCTTCCAGGATGAAGGATGCTCGAGGATCGATAGCATCAAGGTGAAATGACACTCTCATTCTCCAGATGGGATAATAATCCTTTGTGCATGCGGGGAGTTTGAGTGGCGGTATCTCATAATCCAGATCCATGCTTCTGACACTGGTGGCAGGATTCTACTCAAGGTGTTAACCTTTTTGATGAGTAACCTCCCTCTGATACCACTTGAAAGTCCACCTAGTGTCAGCTATATGCACCTATGGGGGGGGGGGGGAATAGGTGACGAGTAGCGCTTTTGCGGAATTTACGAATGTACCTGCACAATACAAATAAAAAGCACAGCACACAGAATACACAGGCAATTTATAGTGATTCCCCTACTTGGGTACATCCACTTTCCCCCTTCGACCTATCTCCCAACAAGGGACGACTCGGTCTCTTCTCCAACAGGATTGAAATCCAATCCCAGCACTATCGGAAGGAACCCTTCCATATGTGAGAGTCAACACTCCCACAAAACGGGTTGCACCCAACCCTTACAACACGGAACAATCGTTCCTTTACAACAAAAGTAAATATGGAATGTACACGAGATACAAACTTCGTTTGGAGACTACGGTGTTCCTCTTTGTTCGACGACGTGTTCGTGAAGTCAATGAAGAGTCTACAACCTTGGTCTCTCTTGGAGAGGATCTCCCCGGAACCGGCGGCGGCAACACGAGCGGCGGCTAGCTTCGGGATCGGCGGCTATGATGATGAGCGGCTGCTGAACTTGGAGATCCAAACTTCGTAGCGAAGCTAGCTTGGTCTTCCAACGGTCACATGAGGATCGGTCGTCTCGATCGATTCGGACGGGGGAGTTTTTCCCGGTCAACAAATCGAGAGACAAGAGATCTCTGGATAGACACGTGAGACTCAAGCTTTGCTAAGCTTCTGTCGCCGGAGATCACGAAGGATTCCCGATTGTTGACGGCGACCTACTTGCCCGAGCGCGACGGCGACGGCGGAGAGAATTCGCGATTTTAGGGTTACGTCGCGGCTCGGTTTCTTTCTACGTATTTTACTGTTCAAAATACCCGAATATATATATTGTAGATAACTCCAATATGACCGTTTGTGGGACCCACAATAGAAATCCCTAAATCCCGGTCCAGAAAATTGACAGCTGTAGAATCCGGTTCAGGAACATCCCGAGAAAATGCTAAGTGAAAATCGACGAGAATCGCAGGTGATTCTCGACGAATCGGCGAGAATCACCAAGTGAATTGTCGAGAATCGCTAGTGATTCTCGACGAATCACTTATTGATTCTCAGCGATTTTCACTTGGTATCCATAATCTGCTTAACCACTGGTTCGGCGAGAATCACTAGTGATTCTCGCCGAATCTTACTTGGCACCGTTTTGAGGTAGCCAGAAGGAGTCGGCGAGAATCACTAATGATTCTCGTCGATTCGGCGAGAATCACTAGTGATTCTCGTCGAATCGGCGAGAATCACTTGGTGATTCTCGTCGAATTTTCCTTGGACGAATTTTCGTCTTCCACCCTGGAGCTGCTCCTTGACCCATCCATGCTCCTTGTCTTCTCTTGCATATGAACGGCCCTGTACTTGAAAGTAAGTGCACTCCAATAGAGAGAGTACACGTAGGCCAACACACTGATCTGCTCAACGAGGGATTACGTCTTGCAGACCCGTGTATATTGACCTACTGCACCCTGACATTGGTGTGCACTTAGCGTGGAGGAGCTGTAAGTACAACTTAAGATGTTTCATCAAATACATTGTGAATTCATCTTAGCTTGACAGGTGGCTTCCTCAAATCCAGGTAATTGTGGATACAATACCCAACACTATCTCTCTACAGGAAGAAGAGAGAAAATCTCTTTTATATTTTCTGTCAAAAATGGTCTTTCGAAATTTTGAAATCCTCTGCAATCAATGCTGACGGCCTTGAGAATAAATGGCATTGAATTATTTCCCCAACTGTCCCATGGAAAAATGGCAGGCAATAATCCTGGATAAGACCATAATCAATGCTCTGTCTAATGGTTATATTGCAGAGAATATTTGAGCATTAATTACTCAAGAATTATTGCAGTAAGAAGGGGACAAAAGGATGGAAAATTACTAAGTCTGGATTCATTGAACTAATAACAGAAATCGTCGAGCTGAGATCACAGTTCGTCGAGCTGGGTTGCTGAGTTCGTCGATCAGATGACTTCTGTTTGTCTAGCTGAGTTCCAAGATTGTCGAGCTGAGAGCAGAACTATATTCTCTAGAAACTTTGCCTTTTCTGTGTATGGAGTTCGTCGAACTGATATCTGGTTTCGTCGACTGAAGTTCAGCAAAATATTTCTGGACTTAGAAAAATTTAAGATGCTTCTGGATGAAGGTTTGATGTGAAGTATCTACAATTCGCTGACCTAAGAATTGGTTTCGTCGAGCTGAGGACCACTTAACTACTGCTAGATAACTCTAACAATTGTGGTCACAGTTCGTCGAGCTGAAAATCAAGTTCGTCGACCAAAGTCTAACTCTGGACTTAGATTAAAGAGCTGTTTCCTGATCTTGAAGTGTTGAAGTACAGTGTCCAAAGTTCGTCGACCAGAGTACCAAGTTCATCGAGCTCAGCACTAAGAATTTACTCTGAGATCATCGACCTGAGCACGACTATCGTCGACCTGAGTTTGACGAACGTCGAACTCATTTTACTTGGTCTTTATAAAAACTCTAAGTCTTGAGTCTCTGACAGTCTTGTTGATAGCTGGTCCATGTGATGTTGATTCTAAGGACTTGTCCTAGACTCTAAGACACAACTATGACCCTGGCTAGACATTGTGGGTCATATGATCCTAACTTAGTGAACCTATCCCAAATCTTACTAGGGAATATGAAAAGAAAACATCAGTCCAAATGAGTACAGAAATAAAATGAAGAGTAATAAGGGCTTATGCCCTGTACATCAAATCAAATCTCTCTCTCTCTCTCAACTCTAAACAGCGGAAGATATCTATCATCATCAAGTCATCCTACCTGAGGCAACTCTACAGTAGTAGTAGTAGTTGGTGGTGGTATCAGCTCCTCACGTCCTGCCATCTCGTCCTGCTGGTCGTACTGGTGCTCCATCTCCTCGAGCTACTAAAAATAGTTTGGTCACCGACCATTAGTTAAAAAGACTAAGTTGTTTCCTCCACAACTCGCCCCGCAACTCCTAGGCACCGTGCGGGAGGACAAAGCGGAGGACAACAAGGGGTATCAAGTGTAAATAGGTGGCAGTGGCACTATACTAACAAGTATATGAGGAGTAACAGTAGTTCTACTCTAGCAGTTCTATGTAAGAGTACAAGTGTAGTAATGAAGTATAAAACTGAAGTAAGTAAGAAAAGTGCAGTACGGTAAAGTAAGTAAAGAACTGAAAGTAATAGCAGGAAGGTAAAACTATGCTACCACTACTCTACCATCACAAATCGTACCTTAACTTATAAAAATGCCCATACAAATTTATAAGTTAAGGTTTCCAGGAAATTTAACTTATCATATAAAAGAGCCCATACTAATTTATATGATAAGGATCTATGAAGCGTATGACCTAATATGAATGAATGTTTATGATGCAATTTATGCACAGGCACGTGCAACTCACACACAAAGACTCTATGATCACAGACCTTTAGTTCCCACTTTTTGAGAGCTAGCTTCACTCTCAGGTACCACCGCTGTGCCTACGGCAGCAGCGGAGCGGGCATCTCCACTTCTAGGACGGTATGCACACTACCAAACCTTAGACTCCTCTCATACGCCTTTGTACACGTCCAAGGTGCACTCTAGAGTCCATGCATACGTACTTTACTGACAACCCGTCAGTCTTGTTGGGTCGGGTGTGTGTTATCGAGGATCGTCCTCCACACCGCAGTGTTAAACAACCCACTAGCCCCTCAAACCCTCACACCCGCCTGGTGCAGAGTACTACCATCGGTGTGACGAACGGCCAGTACCGCATGCCCCGCCACTAAATTTATGCACATGTTAGTATTTCATCCCGAGCCTTCTGCTAGCATGACCAACCTGTCCTGAATCCCTCAAACCCTACACGAGTGAGCATTTATCACAATCCCTCCAACACTACATGGGTGAGAATGCACAATAGTGCCTTTATACCAAATCCCTCAAAGCCGTAACGGGCGAGAATGAACCACAATGTCCTAACCTATTAGACTACTCTTGTCTATGGATTATTATACTTAGTGATTTAAGGTTAATCCCAGGACTGTCCAGGGTATACCCGGTGAAGGGCTCTTGGGGGCACTAGGAACTACGATGGGATTACACCCAAATCTTCCTTTCTCAAGGATATTTACTTTAGTTGATGGCTACCCAAAGTTCACCCCCAGCTCTCGTTATTACTCTTAAGTGATCATAATGACTTAAGATGTTCTCAGAAGGGCGGCGGTCTTCCGCCGGCCTCCACTCTAGTTGCTATCCAAGGGCTTGCACTTTACTCTCGTCACTAAGACAACTCTACCCATCAGGGTCATATTCCAATTGAAGTCTCTAGCTCATTTATTGGTCTATCCACCGGCGGTCCTTATAACATGACCTACTTACACTATGCGCAACCCATGACCTAATACCACCCCTAAATGGAACTTCCAATTCCTTGGGCCACCTGTCCCTAATTATTTATCCTACGATGGTATGGACTAATGAAGTGAGCCTATTGATTTTCATAATTTTCTTAAGTCATTAAGACCTCTAATTAAATCATTTAATTAATCCCCTAGGTCATTTACTACATGAAGTATCACAATTTTAATCCACTGACCTAAGAAATTTTTCCTGAGTTATTTCTTGGTATAATATTGTTGTCTACCAAAATTCATAATTTTCCTTTGATTATTTCTATTTATTACTTAATTAATACAAAATTCACACAATGGTCATTTTCCAAATGAAGTATAAGGAATACATTAATAAAACTTCTAGGAATATTATAGAGCTTATATATCATGAATTTAAGGCTAATGGCATAGTTTCATCAACCTCTACCATGTAATGGCCTACAAATTCAATTCATAATAATTTACCAAAATGCCATTATAAGGTTTTAAACATTACTGAGTAATCCAAAAATACTGATAAAATTATACAAGGTTATTCATACTCAGATATATCATCAAGAAATTTTCCAAAATTTTCTACTAAGTATTTTCACCAATTTGCTAATTAAGTAAAATGAGGGTAAAAGGTAATTTCCACATAACTCCTATCAAAATTCTTCAAACAGAGACATAAAAATTTTCAGGAGTTAAATCTAACATAGTTGTGACCTTGACAAAAATTGGGGATTTTATCTCAATGATAAGCCTATTTTTACATTTACTTTTTCAAAAGTTCTAATATTCCAAAAATTCCAAATAATGGGATTTTTGCTTCCAAAAATCTCATTATTACAATGTGGGGTAAAATTCACCCTAATGAGCCTCTGAAATCAATATCATGATTTGTGGATGTTCCAAATAGGCTTAATACACAATATATCAAAATTGGTTATTTGCACCCCAAGCATATATATAATCAACACATGCAAGTGAGTTTACCCAACATGCAGTGGTTCAAATGTGCTGAAAGTTTTACCATGCACATTAATAGTCCCCAAGGACATGCCACCAAAATTTGGGGCTATTTAGAGCCATAACCCTCCAAATATTTCATTTATTTAATTTTGTGTATTATGAATAAAACTATAGAAACAGTTTTCCCAAAATTTCTCAATTTTTGGCAGGGGCTAAATATGCCCTAAACATGCATGCACCCATAATTTGGGTCATGATGATTAATGGTTTGGCTTGGGCATCAAATTGAAGTTCTGCCCTTGCCTAGGACTAGTCCTAGGAAAACTGCCCTACAGGGCAGTATACTGCTCCAAATTACAAGATTATGGTGGAAAATTAAAGTTACGAGGTTAAACTACAATTTTCATGTAAGGTTTAGGTCCTGGAAATGCCTCTAAGAGGCCTAAAATAGCCATGCAATATTACTAAAATAGTGTGACAAATTACACACATATGCTATAGTTTATTTAATTTAATAAATATTGATTTAGCACGAATCTGGAAGTATATTTGACAGGATCCGGTCATCGTCCCTAATCAGCCAAAGGATGAGATCGATTCTGGCTGGGCCACCTTGCCCGGCTATTTCCGGCCAGTTGAGACACCACCGCCGTCGGCGGATGTCGTCACCACCTTCACTGAGGTGGTAGTTAGCGGTTTCCGGCAATGAGGCCGCCTGAATTGGCTATTCCAGTGAACCCGAGCAAGAAGTAAAACTCGGAAAAATTGTCATTTCCTCACATGGTATCGGGCTCAATTGAGCCCGATGTCTTTCCCTAAAGATCTAGAAATCTAGTACGAGTAGAGGGGAGGCGAAACGGACCCGAATGGCGGCACGGCGGCGAGGTTGGCGGCGGTTGGCCATGATTGAGCTTCTCAGGCGATCTCCTGCTCAAAATCCTGATTCTCCACCAAAAGCTTGGCTCCAAGACTCATTCTCCACTGAATTCTACCATCTATAGATGATGGTGTGGTCGGTTTGAGCTGGAAGTGGCTGTATAGGGAGACACAATCAAGGTGAGCTCGGTTTCGAGCTTTGGAGGCTTCACTCTTGGTGCCAAGTGGCCACCATGCCGCCATAATTCTCTTGAATTCACTGAGGAGGCTAGCCAGCACCCTTTTGGGTTGATGGAGCCAAGGCCAAGTGGCCTCTTCTTCTTAACTCACCTTCTCTCTCCTAAAATTCCCACTTTACCCTCATGCATGTGTCCCTCTATTCAAAACCAGAGGGTATGGGTGGTCATTGACCACTTGGCTGGTTATGGACCAAGTTTGGTGGGCTTGGCCCAAGGGGAGTGGGCTTAGCTCTCATTTTCTCCTTTAGGATAATTAGGTTGACTAAGTTGACTTGGGTTGACTTTATCAACCATGATGAGTGGGCTGACCCCTTTTGATGGTCATGGGTCTAATGGAACCACCCAACTTGGGTTGGGTCAATGTGGTGCCCTACTTCGGCTAATTGGGCCTATGGGTATAGGTTTAACCAAATTAGGTTCATGGTTGACTTTGGTCAACTAGGGTCAAAGGGTTGACCTAATGACATGCCCTAGGGTCAACTTAGATTTTTTTAGGGTTAGGGAAATGTGGTGGGGTCATGGTGTGGCTAGGGTTCCTATTTAGGCTAGTTTGACCTAGTTTGACTTTGGCCGCTTAGTGGGCCACACATGGCTACAACCCACTACCTAGGGTCAAACCCAGCCAAATTCCTTGTCACCCACCCCATGCCTAACCCAATCTAAGTTGAGGGGGTCTATAAGTAACATGGAATGTTACACCAAAAATCTCCCCATATTTGGGTGAGGTCACTAATTACGGACACAAATAAAAATTGAAAATCACAAGGCAAGAAAACATTTATCTGGCATAGATCAATAACACATGTAGCAGATATATATATGTACATAAGCTTTGTTCAGAAATAGAAAGCAGTTATAAGAACATAACAGAAGTAAAGCAGTTCAGAATTACTTCTTTTGTTTCTTCTCTTTGGGCATTACTTCTTTACCTTTATCTCCAGGCTTGGAAAAGACAATTTCTCTATTTGGATCTGAAGCTTGCACTTTTGTCATGGTTATATCAGCAGCCCCAACAATCTTCAAAGATGTGGCTCTGGGGACAACTGCTTCTAGGTGTAACTTCATGTAGTCATCAACATTGAAAAACATGTTTGCTTTCTCAAACTTCTTAAGCTCTTCTTTCCTGTACTTAGACATTGTGGAATACCCAGAAGGATCCTTTCCTTCAGCTTTAGCCTTGTTAATCATAGAAAGGCCTACAAGTTCTTGGAACCTGGCCATTCTAGCTGTATTAGCTGTTTCAGGATCTTCAAAAGGAATAGGAGGAGAATTTGGTCTTTTAGGACATTCAGCTTTCTGATATGCAGGGAATGATAGATTTTGTTGATTTTGCTGCTATGCTTGATGCTACTATTGTGGTTGATGATGAAATTGATGTTGCTTGCCTGAAGAGTAATACCTATGCTAGCTTCTTTTAGAATAAGATCTCCCTTGATGTCTCAGATATATTTGGAATTGGGTAGATCTTTGGGAAGTTGTGTTTGAAGCACAAGCAGTTGGAGGAGAAGGAGGAGGTGGATCTTTTCTGTATTTCTGAGATGAAGGAGGAGAGTATCTTATGCTTCTCTTCCTCTCTTTCTATTCATTTTTGGATAACCACATCCAAGCTGGCATCACTTTATATGAAGTTATCTTTTAGAGAATATAGTAGGGAGTGTCATTGGCTGGATTTGGATTAGGAGCAGGAGGAGGAGGAGCTTTTCTCTTTTTAGATATTGGCTTGTTCTTTTTCTTCGCATCCTCATCAGAATCCTCATCATCCTCATCATCATCATCACTGCTATCCTGTGGATTATCATATAAAGCATCTAGCTTTTTCAATGTTTCATCAGATATAATGGGTTTCTCAACTTGGGATGGAGTTGGAGTAGATGCTGGAGCTGGACCTGGAAGAGAAATTTCAAGAGGATATGGAGAAATAACTGTGACAGTGCTTTCAGTAGCTGCCTTATTCTCTTCTTCAATGTCAGCCCTGATTAACTCATCCAGATCAGGCAAGGGTGAGTCATCCTTTACAAAAGTTAGAACAGAGGGGGAAGAGACAATTGGGGAAACAACTTTAGGAAGATGTGAAGTAGGAACCTCTTGAGACGCAAAGTTGTCCTTAATCTGCTTAACCACTTTAGGGCTTATTGGAGAGGTGTATGGGATAATAGACAATGATAGCTCAGTATACTCTATTGGAAAGAATCTCAAGTATGTTGTATCAAAAATGCTTAACAAATTAACCAAATCTACTGTGGGATTTAAAATGAAATCACCAGCAGTAATTAACTCTTCTGGGACTGCATCTTCAATATCATCTTCCATTTCCATGTCAGTATCAATAAATTGAATAAAATCAATCAAATATTTATCTGTAAGCTCTGTATCTACTATTATTGCTACTGCCTCTACATCTGCTGGAGTTGGAGCTGCTGAAACTGAAACTGAGACTGTTGCTATTTGAGCTGAGATTGCTGCTACTTGAGCTGCTGCAGCTTCTTCATCAAGCATCTCCTCCTGCCTGGGTTTATTAATTACTGGAGCCAGACCCCTAAATGCAGAGGGGGTAGCAGAAAGGGCAGATATTTGAGCAGATAGGGTAGAGATAGAAGTAACAAGAGGTGTAATGGCCTCTGCTATGATGGTCTGGAGGAGGGGTGTGATGAGAGTAATGACAGATAATATGGTGGAGGGATCCAGTGTTGGAGTGGCTGATGGTGTGGAGGTGGAAATAGTGGGGGGGATGGTAGATGTGGGTGAGGATGGAGGAGGGGCATCTGGCATGTGGACATCCTGTGTGGATTGATTTGGAGGAGGAGGAGAATTGGGAGGAGATGTCAGGAGATTGAAGGATGGTATGGAGGATAAGTGTGGTGGAAGGGGATATATATAGGTGGTGTTGGGCCTAGTATATCAGTGGGGGATTGGGGTGATTGAGGTGGAGTGGGTTGATGGTATTCCTGAATAGGAGATGAGGGGATGTTGGTAAGATCTAGGGGTGGAGAGGTGGAAGAAGATGTAACTGTAGTAGGGAAATGAACTTGTTGGAGTTGTTGTTGGAGTTGTGGATGTAGTTGATGAGAGGGAGTATGAACTGTGGAGGGTGATTGTTGTTGAGTTGCTGGAAGGGATGAAGGTGTGGGGATGATCTCTTCAGTAGGGTGGGGAGTGGCTCCAACATCCCTTGTGCTTTCAGAAGCTGGGGTGGAAGAGGTTGAAGCCTTGTATGGCTTGGATATATTCCTCTCCCACCTGCCAAACAAGGAACGAGTGAGCCTTTTGCTGACATTTATGAATATGGTCTGTGAGACCAGGGATTCATCAGCCTTCTCCTTCATGAAGATCCCCAGGATCCTTCCAAAGCAAACTTATTTCTTATTATTCTTTTTCCTTATCAGATCAAAGAGGATCTGTGCCCAATCCACTTTCTTCTTATTGACCACTGCACACATGACCAAGAATTGATGTCTGGTGATGTAGTCATGGGCAGTGTGCTTGCCCAGCAAGACTTTTCCCACTATATCTGCCAGAAACTTATATTCTGCAGATATGTGCTTCTTCAATAGCTTATTTGGGTTATCTCCAGCACAACCCATCAGACTTAACATCATATCATATTCTACAGTATTTATATCCAATTCTTCTTCTCCATTTATCAAATCAAAAATTTCAGTCAAAACTGCGGGAGTCAAAGAAACGGCATTACTGGCGATTGTTCTTGTCATGGTGTTTTCCTCTGATGTAGATGAAGTATAGAACCATTTTCCAATTTCGGTTCCAGCAAGATTTATTCTTGTTGTCATCAGGTTTTTCAAATTCTGTTCTTCTAATAGAGTCAGAATGTTTAGAAAAATTGGATCAGAGTGTTGAAATGAGTCGAAATCGACATCAAATCCTGTGCCAAACTTCATAGCGGCTAGGGCTCCTGCTTGAATCGCCATGAAATCACCTTCAAAAGAGAGAAACGACGATCAAGTGCAAAGGGAATAGAAAGCGCAGGACCGAGGTCGAAGAAAACCTAGGTATAAGATTTTCTGGAATATGAATTGACAAACTCTGTTCCACGAAAAATAAGAAATTCTTCGACCTGAGATCAACGAAATAATTGATAGTTAAATAATTCATCGAGCTCATCTGGAAGAGTTGAAGACATTTCGTCGAGCTCCGTTCGACGAAAGTTTTCTGAAGTGGATTCTTCGATCTCCGTTCGACGAAAACAACTTCAATCTCAGAGAGTTCATCGACCTATGTTCGACGAATATCTCCCAAACTTTCCCTAGTTCGTCGAGCTCCGTTCGACGAACTCTGGAAAATTCATCGAGTGCAGACAGAAAATAAACTAAGTCTTCTCCATTGATCATTCTATGCTGATTTATAAAGAATAAGTGATTTCTCTCATCTAGAGGTTTGGTGAATATATCTGCTCTTTGTAAATCAGTGTAGATATAGACAAGATTAATTTTGTTTTTATCTACACACTCTCTAATGAAGTGATGCCTAATGTCTATATGCTTAGTCCTAATATGATGGACTGGATTTTGTGCTATTGTTATAGCACTTGTGTTATCATAAAAGACAGTTGAATTATTTAAGTTGAGACCATAGTCTAGGAGTTGGTTTTGGATCCACAGCATCTGAGAACAACAACGGCCTGCTGTAATATATTCTGCTTCAGCAGTTGAGGTAGATACAGAAGACTGTTTCTTGCAAAACCAAGATAACAACCTCATACCAAGGAGCTGACAAGTACCTGAGGTGTTTTTTCTATCAACCCTGCATCCAGCAAAGTCAGCATCTGAAAATCCCATTAAATCAAATTCTGACTCAGCAGGATACCATAGGCCTAAACTAGGACAACCCTTTATATATCTCAAAATTCTTTTTAAGAAAATTAGATGAGATTCTTTAGGGTTCACTTGGAACCTAGCAAAAAGGCATGTGACAAACATGATATCAGGTCTGCTTGCTGTAAGATATAATAGGGACCCAACAATGCCCCTACAAAATTTCTGATCCACAGGTTTCCCATGTGTATCAGATTCAATCACAACATTAGTATCCATAGGTGTTTTCTTTGCTGAAGCATCAGCCATCCCAAACTTCTTTATAAGCTCTTTAGCATACTTAGCTTGAGAGATGAAAATATCATCAGGCAACTGCTTCACTTGGAGACCAAGGAAGTATGAAATCTCACACATGCTACATATTTCAAATTTTGAATGCATGAGATCAGAGAACCTCTTGCATAATTTGGAATCAGTAGACCCAAATATGATGTCATCCTCATATATTTGCACTAATAATATTTGATCCATATGATGTCTAGTGAAAAGTGTTCTATCTACTATGCCTCTAATGAATTTATGCTCTATCAAAAAGCTAGCTAAGGTCTCATACCAAGCTCTTGGAGCTTGCTTGAGACCATAAAGTGTTTTATGCAATTTGAAAACATGATAAGGGTGAGTTGGAGAGACAAAACCTGAAGGTTCTTCAACATAAATCTCTTCTTTAAGTACTCCATTGAGGAATGCACTCTTCACATCCATCTGATACACCTTGAATCTCTTGTAGGCTTCATAGGCCAGGAATATTCTGATTGCCTATAACCTTGTCACAGGTGCAAAGGTTTGGTCATAATCTATTCCTTCCTCTTTATGTATCCTTGAGCAACAAGCCTAGCCTTGTTCCTCACTATTGTACCTTGGGAATCCAATTTATTTCTGTATACCCATTTAGTTCCAATGACTGGATAGTCTTGGGGTCTTAGAACCAAATATCAAACTCTACATTTCTCAAATTGATTTAATTCCTCCTGCATTGCAATGATCCAGTGGGGATCTTGCTCAGCATCATGGATGGATAGAGGTTCAACCTAAGAGAGAAAACAGGCATGCATCAAATCTTGGTTGAGTTGATGTCTGGTATGTACACCTGCTGATATGTCTCCAATCACTTAAGATCTGAGGTGATCCCTTAATGTGACAAAATCAGTTGCTGGAGTTAGTTCTGCAACAACATTAGGAACTAATTCCTCTTGTGGAATTATGTTTGCTATTGGGGGAATAGCAATCCCTTCAGTACCTTCATATTCACTATCTTCATTGACTTGTGGAGAAGGATGTGTTGGAACCTCTTGGGTAAGGTTTAGTCCATCCAAATTCTCATGCAAGTGAGGTACCTGTAAGTTGCTTTTAGTAGAAATCTATTTCTCCTTGCTTGATATGTTAGCTTCATCAATGAAAACATGGATAGATTCTTCAATTTAATGTGATGATTTATTATAAACCCTATAGGCCTTGCTTACTGGGGAATATCCTAGAAAAATTCCCTCTTCAGCCTTAGCCTCAAACTTTGTAATGTATCTTTTGTTGTTGTTGTGAATATAACATATACATCCAAATACTTTAAAATAGTTGATTTTAGGTCTCTTCCATTTAAGTAATTCATAGGGAGTCCTATTCTTTAGTTTATGAATTAAACTCCTGTTCAAGACATAATTTGCTGTGCTCACAGCCTCTGCCCAAAAGGTTAGGGGCATGTAAGAATCTGCAAGCAATGTACCTGTAGCTTCAATGAGTGTCCTATTTTTCCTTTCAGCTACCCCATTTTTTTGAGGAGTTCTAGGAGCAGAGAAGCAATGTCTGATACCTTCCTTCTCACAGAACTCATGCATAAGAAGAGACTCAAACTCTGTGTCATGATTAATTCTGATCAATACAATATGAGTAGAGAACTCAATCTGTATGGTCCTGAGAAAATCTGTAAGAACCTTGAAGTTATCTGACTTAGATCTCAGAAAGGATACCCAAGTGAACCTGGAGAAGTCATCCATAATAACTAAAGTGTAGGATTTCCCTCCTAGGCTTTGTACAGCAATGGGTCCAAAGAGATAAATGTGTAGCAAATACAAAATCCTAGGTGAATCACTTTTATTAACAGATTTAAAGCTAGATTTAGTTTGCTTGCCTAGTTGACAAGCCCTACAAAGGCCTTCCTTCTTGTAGGGACCAGAAGGTAAACCTCTAACAAGGTTGTCTTTTGACAGTCTAGCAATGTTTTTCAAGTTTACATAACCTAGCCTTTTATGCCATAAATCATTCTGATTACTAGTAATATTAAGTATGTAGATATCAAAATTGGCAGATAAAAAATCAACTAAATATATGTTCCCTTGTGTATTTCCAATTAAAATAATTTGATTTTCCTTATTAGAAATAATACAAGAGGATAAGTTGAAGTGTACTTGATAACCTTCATCACATAACTGACTTATGGAGATGAGGTTATGCTTGAGTCCTCTGGCATAAGTTACTTTCTTGAAAGTAACAGCTCCAATCTTCACTTCTCCAAAACCTTCTGACTGGCCACATTTGGAATCCCCAAAGATAACCTTTGGCCCCAGCTTGGACTTGTATTTGTGTAAGATGTCCTTGCTGCCAGTCATATGTTTGTAGCAACCACTGTCGAGGTACCATGTTTGATTATTTGTCTGACAGCTCTTCACCTGCAGTGAAATACAATTAATTTTTCTTGACCCAGGTTACCTTGGGTCCTTTATTTTGCTGGTATGAGAAGCTAGAAATGACAGAAAATTCTGGTTGGGATTTGTTTCCTAAAGTGTGATATCTCGTAGGTGGAATAACCTAATCAGCTACAGGATTAAATGGTTTCCTGGAATTATTAGAGTTGTTGTTGAGATTACAGTTTTGGTGAAGTCTTTCTGGGTTCGACAAATTTCTGTGAGTTCGTCGACCAATGTTCGACGAATTGGGTTGAGATCTTCGATCTCTGCCCAGAGAATGAATGTATTCATTTTCTATGCCCCACGTTCGTTGACCTCTGCTCATCGAACCATACAGAATTCGTCGATCGCAGTTAAATGAATATTTATAACTATAGCTTTCGTTCAGAGTTTGTCGATCTGGGTTCGACGAACTGGCTGCATTTCATCGATCTAAGTTCGACGAATTCTGCTGAACATTGTTTTTACTTGAGGTTTTCTGATTTTTGGTTTTCTGGCCTATTGATATGGGAATATTTTTCATTGTTTGTTTATTATTTAGTTTTTCTTTCCCCTTAGTAGAGACAAATTTTATTGGGGTTGTCAAAATATTTTTCTTGAGAATAGGGGCAAACTTGATGAAGCATACAAGCCTAATTTGCCATTAAGTCTAGCATTAACAGTGCTTGTGATGTCCATTAGCTTGAGACTTCTTCCATTAAGAGTTTCCTCAAGTTGTTTAACCTCACTAAGCTCAGTCTTCAACTTTATGATTTGTTCATTGGCTAAACACAGTTCATCTTTTAATCTATTATTTTCAGAGTTTACACTTTCTAAAATTCCTAGTTTCTCCCTAAGAGTTTTAATCTCATTTTCTGAATTAATCAAATCTATACACATTGTTTTAAATTCAAATTTAAAGGAATCAGAACTGTAATCAAAGAAGACAATACCTTGTCAGCTTCAGAATCTGAAGCTGCTTTATTGTCTGAATCATCTTCTTCTGAATGACTCCTGGAAGCATCAATTTACATGAGGCAAACCTCCTTGGCCCTTGCCTCTTCCTCATCTTCACTGGAGCTAGAAGATGTTGATTCTTCTTCAGTCTCACTCCAGGTTTCGGCCATAAAACCCTTCTCCTTCTTCTTGTATTTACTGGAAGAAGGCCTGTTGTTGTACTGTCTCCTAGTATCTTTCTTTCTTCTCTTGTTATTCGGTACATTGGAATAAATGTACCTGATTTGAAGAAACCTCACCCTACTCAATGATATACATCAAAATGTATTTGATGTGTTTTGAGTTTAGTTGTGCAGGTTAAGTATTTGTAGGGAAAGCTGAAAAGTTTCTAAGTCCATGTGTCGACACCCAGAACAAAAGTGTCGAAACTTGAGAAGACTTGTGTCGACGCCCAGAGAAGCAGTGTCGACACTTGGAGTAATTGTGTCGACACCAGGGATGCAGAGTCGACACCAGAAGGAAAGTGTCGACACATACAGGTTGTGTCGACACTCAATGAAGAATTGACCAGAGAAGCAGTGTCGACACTTAGAAGTAGTATCGATACCCAGATGAACTTTGTCGACATCAGAAAGTGTCGACACTGGGAGCCAGTGTCGACACTCTAGAAAACATCAACAGAGTCTAAGTACAAGTGTCGACATAATAAAGAATGTGTCGACACACAGCAAAAGTCTCAACACATGAAGAAAGTGTCAACACTAAGGAGCTGTGTCGACACTCAGCAAAGTTCATCAAATTCTAAGTACAAGTGTCGACACAAAGGAGATGTGTCGACACTCAGCCAAAGTCTCAACACAAGAAGAATGTGTCGACATAAGGAAAAGTGTGGACACTCAGCAAGTTTCAACACAGAAGGCATGTGTCGACACCAAGAAGATGTGTCGACACTGAACAAGTTCAACACAAGAAGATGTGTCGACACAAAGGAGTTGTGTCGACACTTAGCAGAATTCAACTAAGTACCAAAGAACAAGGAGTTGTGTCGACACACAATATCAGTGTCGACACATGTTGAAGAATCAGTGTCGAGAAGTAAATTCTACAACACAAGGAGTTGTGTCGACACCAAGAAGGCTAGTGTCGACACTTAGTCAACTTGTGTCGACACTTGGTCTATTTGTGTCGACACTTAAAGACTGACTGTCTCGACATTTCAGACAGTTACAGAAACTTCAAGAAGTGACTGGATGACATGACAGCTACAATTCTAGTCGGTATACTGCAACTGTCAGAGATGTCAGAAAGCTGTTGATCCGGTCACCATGAAGAAGGCTTATATATAGGCTTATTCTGTCAACAGAAGAAGATGATTGAGAAGAAGATCAAGCAATTCATTGAAGAATCAATTCAAGTGAAGATCTAAGTAGTTGGAGAGAGAGAGCTCCTTCCAAGAAGACAGCTGTTGAACCAGGCTGTGAAGAAGGTTTCAGATTGAGATCTGAAACTTAAGTTGTAGTGATTGAAGATCAGCTGCTTAGAGAATCAACCCTATTGTGTTCTACATTCAATAAGCTTTGAAGAAAGCCAAGTGAGGTTGATCTCAGCAGAGTTCTTCCAAGAACTCATCAAGAAACCAGACAACTCTTCTCTCTTATTCTGAGTTGTGGTTATTTGAATTGTATTTGTAATTTCTTGTAGGATCCTTAGGGATCTGAGTTGTAAGCCTACAATTATAAAGGCTGAGTGGTAGGGTCTGTGTGCCTGAATGTAGGAGATAATTTTCTCTGAGTGTAGGCCTTGTTGAAGGCTGAGTGTAGGTCTTTGTGAAGACTGAGTGGTAGGGCTGTGTGCCTGAGTTGTAGGAGTGGGATCACTCTCAGCTGTAGGAACCATTTGGGGTTCTGAGTGTAAGATCTGAGGATCTGAGGAATAGTGGAGGAGTTTGGCCGAATCTAGTACACTACTAGATAGGAGAAGGGGGAAAGTGGATGTACCCAGACCTTGGGGAACCACTATAAAACTGTGTGTACTCTGTGTGTGTGTGATTCTGTGATTGCTGTGCTGAATTGCTGTGAAGAAGTATTTATAATTCAGTGATTAAATCTGCCTAAAAGTTTAAAAAGATATGGTCACCTATTCACCCCCCCCCCCTCTAGGTGATTAGGTACAATTTCTTTCAAGTGGTATCAAAGCGAGGTTACTCAAAAAGGACATAACTGTCTGAGTTAAAGATCATGTTGGCAGATTCAGTATAATCAAGTGCAGAATCAAGAAAATGGGTTCCATAGAGAATCACAAAGAACTTGGATCCATGAAGTTGCCAATCTGTAGAAAGGAGATTTTTGTCATCTGGAAAGAAAGGGTTAGACTATTTATGGAAGCCTCTGACCCTAGAATCTATATCACAGTTAAAGAAGGGACATATGTGCCAATGAAGGTATCTGTGTTGTATGCAAATCAGAGAACTCCAAAAGAATTTTCTGAAATGACCAAGGATGAGATTATTCTGGCCACCATGGACAAAAGGGCCCAGAATATTATAGTAAGTGCAATAGATGATGCTACATTTCTGAACTTGATACACTGTAAAACATCAAAGGAGATGTGGGATACTCTGATAGTGTACATGGAGGGTTCAGAAGAAGTTAGACAGGACAGAAAGTCTTTGTTAAATCAAGAGTATGAGAGCTTCAGACAAGGAAGGTCTGATAGTATAACAGAATGCTACAAGAAATTCTATAGGATTGTCAATGAGTTGATGTCTTATGGAAGAGAATTCAGCAACTATGAGCTGAATGATAAGTTCTTGAGATCCCTAACTAAAGATTGAGATACTAAGATTTGTGCCATAAGGGAAATGGCCAAGTTAGCAGATATTCCTCCTCCAACATTGTTTGGAAAGCTGTTATCCTACGAAATACAGCTAATGGTAAGGAAAGAAGAGGAGAAGACTACCAGAGTTGAGCATAAAGAAAGAGCTGTGGCATTCAAGACAGAAGCCACCAAGAAATATAAAAGTAAGTCTCCATCTCCTCCTCCAAAAGTTGCTGGGACTGAGTCAGATGAATCAGAAAGCAGGAATTCTGAAAGCAGTGAGAGTGATGAGGACTTTACAGCTTTCACAAGACATTTTCAGAAGTTCCTAAAGAAGAAACAGTGGAGGTCTAAGCCATCCACTTCACAGAAGTCATCAAAGTATGACAGGAGAAAGCCCAAGACAAGTAAAACAACATCTTAAAATATAGTTTGTTATTTTCGTAACAGACAAGGACATGTTGTTGCTGACTTTCCAGAGAAAAGGATAGAGTCAACAGATAAGAAGAAGACTCAAATCAAGTGCAAGAAGGAAAGGTCCTTTGTTGCAAAGAAGTACAAAAGTCTGTCAGATATGTCTTCTTCAGAAACTTATTCAGAAGCTGAAGCTTACATTGGACTGTTTGCTGAAGAAGAGGAAGAGGAGTTCATCCAGTTAATGAACTCTATATATGAGCATGAGGACAATCAGTGCCAGGAACTGATGGCCTTATCAGAAGGGTATAAAATCCAGGATCAGTCTGGACCTAGTCAGGTACAAAATTGTTCTTCAAGTTCAGTTTCTTGTGCTAGTTCAGAATCAGATTCATCAGCATCAAATGATGAGAGTGAATCTGAATCTGAAGGAGATATTCATCAATTGATTGATGAATATAGAGTAGTGTTGCAAGCTTTAAAGGAAAGCAAATCCTTGGCCAAGAGTCAGGCTAAGGAGATTGTCAGTCTTAAAGTTGCTGCAACAGATTTTGATAAGTTGATTGATCAAAAACTAAATGAAATAGCCAGGCTGAAGAACATAACTGTTATTCAAATGGGGACTATAACATTTAAGAATGATCAAATCAGAAATCTGGAGATTAGTCTTCAGAAGGAGAGAGATATAGTTGCAAGGTTTTCTAAACCAAAGTCTGTTCTACCTTTGATAGATGAATTTGTACGTCAAAAAGGTAAAACTGGATTAGGGTTTACAAAACCTGCTAGGACTGTAAAGTCCAAGTCTAAGGGCAAAGCCCCAGTACTCAACAAGGAGCCTGCTGTAGACAAAACAGCCAGGGTTGTACCTAAGCAAAGGTACAACAGATTTGAGTGCTGGTGTTGTGGCAAGGTAGACCACTTTGCCATAGACTATTGGCACAATTCTAGTGCCAAGGTGAGTAGCAATCTGCCTGCTAGAAAAGCTACAGGTAGTTTTGTTAAGAGGCAAACTAACCAGCACCAAGGACCCAAGAATTCTTTGGGTTCTAAGGTTAACTAATCTGTTTTGCAGGTGAGTCCAAGTGGCCATGCCCCAATATGGTACTTGGACAGTGGATGTTCCAGGCACATGACTGGAACTAGGGGATTGCTAAAGGACTACACACCAATCAATGAAGGTCCTAAAGTCACCTTTGGTGGTTCTGAAAAAGGAATCATCAAAGGTTTTGGTAACATTTCTAGCAACCTAATTAATATTACTCAAGTGTCTTATGTTAAAGGTTTGAAACACAACATCATTAGTATAAGTCAGCTGAGTGATCTAGGATATGACATCTCATTTATCAAAGATGGTTGTCATATCAGGAGGTCAAATGATCAAGAGATCATTCTGACAGGTTATAGGAAGAGAAATGTGTATTGTCTAGACATTATGTGTGAGAACAATGTTTCTCCTGTGTGTCTTGTAGCTGATGAGAAAGTCTCTCATTGTGTCAAATGGCATAAGAGGCTAGCCCATCTTAACTACAAGACAATTGGTCAACTCCTTAGTAAAGAGTTAGTGAGGAATGGTCCTCAGGTTAAGTGTATTAAAAATGGGATATGCTCAGCTTGTCAAAAGGGCAAGCAGACTAGATCCACCTTTAATAGCATTGAGAACAAAGATGCTGTGAGGTGCTTATACCTCTTGCATATGGATCTTTTTGGTCCTATGCCAGTTCACAGCCTAGGTAGGAAGGTCTACACGTTTGTGGTTGTAGATGACTACTCAAGGTTTTCCTGGGTGTTCTTCCTTAGACAGAAATCTGAAACACCTAGTGTCTTTTATAGTTTTGTCAAACAAATTCAGAATGAGTTAGATAGTACAGTGGTTAAAATAAGAAGTGACCATGGTACTGAATTCCAGTCTGATAGTATGACAAAGCTATGTGAAGAGTTTGTGATATTTCAGGATTTTTCTTCACCAAGAACACCTCAGCAAAATGGCATTGCTGAAAGGAAAAATAGAACCTTGATTGAGGCTGGTAGAACCTTATTAAGTGACACATCTCTCCCAAAATATTTCTGGGCTGAGGTAGTTAATACTGCATGCCATGTAATTAATAGGACTACTATCACCAAGAGCCACAATAAGACCCCCTATGAGATTGTGAAAGGCAGAAAACCAAATCTATCCTATTTCAGGATCTTTGGTTGTAAATACTATATACTTAACAATGGTAAGCCTTACTTGACCAAGTTTGCTGCCAAATCCCAGGAGGGTATCTTTGTTGGGTACAACAACAACAGTAAGGCTTATAGAGTCTACAACTTGACTACTCAAGTTGTAGAAGAGTCAGTCCATGTATTATTTAATGAAGCTAGACTCATTAACAATGAATTGTCTAGTAGTATTTGCAGCTCCACAGGTGTGACTAAGAAGATGGACAGGCTCACTATTGAAGAAGGATCTACTGCAAGTCAGCAAGTGGATTATAGCGGCTATTGTCTAGGGGGAGTACTAGATACACCTGATGCAGAAGAAGACCAAGGAGTGTAGCTAGTTGAAGAAGTTGAAGGAGTACAACCTGAAGACAGGCTGCCTCCAGCTAATAGACATCTAAAAGATCATCCAGCCAATCAAATTATTGGTGATCTAAGTCAAGGGGTACAAACAAGGAGTAGAAATCTAAGTTCAGTACTCTACTCCAGTTTTCTATCCCAAGTAGTGCCAAAGAAATTTGAAGAAGCCATCCTAGACCCTCATTGGATTGAGGCAATGCAAGAGGAGCTGAACAAGTTCAAAAGATGCAAAGTCTGGGAGCTTGTTCCTAAACCAAAAGACCACAACATAATTGTAACTAAGTGGATCTTTAGGAACAAGATGGATGAACATGGAGTTATCATAAAGAACAAAGCAAGACTGGTTGCAAAAGGTTATAGACAGGAAGAAGGTATTGACTTTGATCAGACATTTGCTCCAGTAGCCAGACTGGAGGCAATAAGGATGTTCTTGGCCTATGCAACCTATAAGGGTTTAAAGTATACCAAATGGATGTTAAGTCAGCTTTTCTAAATGGAAATCTGAAAGAAGAAGTCTTTGTGGAATAGCCATCAGGTTTTGTTGATTCAACTCAACCTAATTATGTCTATAGACTTAGGACGGTTTTGTATGGGTTAAAACAAGCCCCTAGGGCTTGGTATGAAACCCTGTCTAGTTTCCTCATTTAGAATAAATTCACAAGGGGGAAAATAGACAAGACTCTATTCCTTAGGGAATCCAGAGGCAAGATCATTCTAGTCCAAATATATGTAGATGACTTCATATTTGGGTCTACTGAAAGTGGACTTTGCAGAAAATTGCAAAACTTATGCAAGGACAATTTGAGATGAGCAGTATAGGGGAACTTAAGTTCTTCTTGGGTCTCCAAGTTAGACAGACTGAGAATGGTTTATCCATATGCCAGTCTAAGTTCACTCTAGAATTGATAAGGAAGTATGGTATGAAATCATCCAGTACCATGAAAACTCCTATGGGGTCAAGTATGTCTCTTAGCAAAGATGATGCAGGGAAACCTATAGATGAGACTTTGTATAGAGGGATAGTTAGCTCCCTATTGTATTTTACTGCAAGTAGACCAGATATCATGTATTCTACATGTGTCTGTGCTAGGTACCAAGCTTGCCCTAAAGAGTCTGATTTGACAGCAATCAAAAGAATTCTGAGATATCTTAAGGGCACTCCTTATCTAGGCCTTTGGTACCCTAGGAATGGAGACTTTGAACAGACAGGTTATTCAGATGCAGATTTTGCATGCTGCAAGGAAGATAGGAAAAGTACAACTGGAACCTGTCAATTCCTAGGTGGAAGACTGATATCATGGAGTAGCAAGAAATAAACAAGTGTGGCTATCTCCACAGCAGAATCAGAATATGTTGCTGCAGGAAGTTGTTGTGCTCAACTTCTATGGATTCAACATCAGCTAGAAGACTATGGTATACAAGTAAGTAGAACACCTCTATTTTGTGATTCTACTAGTGCTATTTCTATTGCAAACAATCATGTCTCCCATAGTAGGACTAAGCATATAGAAATAAAATACCATTTTCTAAGAGAACATGTGGAAAAAGGAGATATTTCACTAGAATATATAAATACAGATAATCAACTAGCTGACATGTATACTAAGCCCTTAGATGAAACCAAATTCAATAGGTTCAAAATTGAATTAGGTATGATAAACTTAGAATAAGTTTTCAAAATTGGCTAAGTAAAATAGTGTCGACACACAGAGTTGTTTGTGTTGACACAGAAAAGTGGTGTCGACATTTCAGAGAAATGGTGTCGACACATCTAGACAGTCAGTGTCGACACTTAAGAGAATTAGTGTCGACACATAAATAGTAGGTGTCGACACATCCAAGGTGGTTTCGACACTTAGGCATTACTTAGAATTAGTCTAGTAAAGTCTCGACTAAGTGTCGAGCTAAGCGGTGTCGACAAATAAACAAGTGTCGACACATATATTCTGTCGACTATACTTGTGTCGACACATAGTTGTCGAGACATTATAAGTCAGTGTCGACACTTTTCAACAGTATCGACACAATTTGAGTTTTTTGACGCGCCCTTTCATCTTCGATTCTAGAAAGGTATAAATAGGTTTTCGCCATTGTCTGTCGACACGCTCACCAAAGTTTCGAGACCAAACTTGTGTGTCGACATCTCTCTTCTCTAGATTCAAATTTCTTCAAACTCTAATGGCGCCCAAGCTAGAAGAGAATGTGAATGAACGATATGAACTCGTGCGGCACGCATTTGATGACGCGGAACCCGATATCAAAGGCGTGATAACCCTAATCACAGAGACTGGATTAGAATTTCTTGTTTCAGAGCCGATCTAGATATGGAAGAAAGAAGTTCTGGAATTTCTAAATGTAGCAACCCTAGATGAATCTGGACTCAAGATTAAGTCAAGAGTTCATGGGACTAAGGTGAAAGTTTCTCCTAAGAGTCTGAGAAAGGTACTACAACTACCCAGAACTAGAGAAGAAGAAGATGTTTCTACATCCAAGACTAGAGAAGCACTAACATGGTGTGGATTGGACTCCAACCTGAAAATAGGTTCTGTTTTCAACAGGAAGGGAATGAACATGCAAGGCAAATTTCTATCTGAAATTGTTGGCAAGGTTATCCTGAGCAAGCCTGGAGGCCATGATAGAATCTCAGCTCACTTGTTTAGCCTCATGACAAGGATTATTTTCAAACTACAAACTGATTGGTCTGTAGTAGTGTTTGAGAAGATTAAAGAGAGTATGAAGAAGCCCAATTTGGGTAGGATTCTAAGTCTTTACCTGGCTGGTAGTATACCAGAGGTCCTGAGTCAAGCAGCTGGAACTAAGATTAACCACATGAGGAGAATGGATTTGAGAATCTTCTCTAGGTGGGAAAGAGTCTTGACCAAGGAAATGCCAACTCCTGAGAAGGAAACACCCCTGAAGAAGAAGAAAAAGACAGCCCCAGTGGCTCAAGACTCATCAAGCAGCTCTGAAGAGCATGTAGTGTTCACTCCAGATGAGGAAGACACTGGAAATGCTGGACAATCTCCAGCAAGACAAGAAGATGTAGAGAGGCAGGGGGAGCTACCACAAGCTAGCCCAATTCACTAGGATTCAATCCAGGGGAGCCTCTACTGGTGGATAAGCATACTCCACTAAAAAGTGAATAAGCTACCCATACAATCCTTGAGGTAATAACAGACATCATCCAATTAGATTTCTCTATTGAAAATGAAGATATGACTGACAGATTATCTGATGTTAATCAGCAACCTCAGATTCCTAGTCAACCCCATGATGTTGTCATGGAGGACACATCTGTTGCTGATCAAGTTGTTGATGAGATAAAAGTTTCTCTAGCTCATACTCAACAGGAATTTACCCTAGAAGAGCTATTCCCAGATATTCTACAAACAGACTTTGAGAAAGAAAGTACTGCTGCTGAGGGGGAGAAAGTAATAATTGTGGGGGAGCATGTGGAGATTATTGAGGAAACTGCAAGGAAAGAACCTGAAGTGCCAAAAGATGCTGAGCAGGTTTCTAGGACTGACAAGGATTTACATTCAAGCCCTAAGGACAGGGTTGATATTGCAAGCACATCTTCTTCTGAAAATGAAGAGGCTGCAAGAGCCAAGAAGAGAAAATTTCAAGTTTTCAAGAGGAGGAGCCAGAATTATAAGAAAGCTTTACAAACAATTGCACCACAGCCTGCACTACAGCCAGCCCCATCTACTGACTACAGTTCATTGATGGTGGCCATGCAGATTAAGCTGGATGAGCAAGGCAAGCTCTATAAAAGTACATAGATGAGGGGCATAAGTCATTACAATTTGATCTTGAAGAAGATATTAAGTCAATCAGATTTGAAATGAATCTGAACAAGAAAGAGATGACTGACTGCTTCCATAAAGGAGGGAATGTAGTAGTCTTTTTGGCTACTCATCAAGAAAATATCAAGAAACAAATTGAAGACCTGGCAGTAAAGCAAGGCTATGTCCAGGAAAACCAGATAAGAATGAATGACAATTTGACTGAATCACACAATGTGATAGTCACTGAGATGCAGAATCTGGCTGCGCCTCAAACTACAGCAAGGGCTACTGCCCAGGAAGAGTTTGATAAGAAGTTCCAAGAGCACATCACTGCTTTTAAGACTGTTCTTGAAGACTCTAAGAAGGCAATAACTGAACAACTTCAGAAGTTCAAACCCTTCTATAAGGATGGAGTTAATTATCTGAATCATCAAATAAGATTCCAAAACGATGATCTAAGAGATCACATTGAAAGAGAAGTCATAAAGGGGGAGAGGGTGTTAGTCAAAGCCAGCTTTGATCATGCAAAATGGATTTCAAATTCCATCAGAGCCACCCTTTGATATCCTCCATTATGTGATGATGACAATGTTGCAGAGTCTAGGATTAATCCTGCATATCTTGGAGGGGAGCAAGCTGAAGTGGCTCAAGTAATATACCCTCCACCAGACTTTGATATGGTACATCAAGACATACAATCAATGTATAGCCCTCCCGAGGGAATTCAGAAGGTCATCATAGAGAAAGTAGTTCAGCCAGTATCTGAGGCTATACTGAAAGAACAAGAGGCTTTACAGAAAGAACAAGATGCCCAATTGTCTAAGAAGAGATTCAGGGAGCAAGCTGAATTGAGGCCTGACTTTGAACAATGGAGCCCCACTTCCAGAAATATTATTTTGACTGCATAGAAGGCTGCCAAGGATAATATCCAGGATAGAAACAAGTGGTATTCTGAACTGGAGTGGAGGAAGCATGAGACCAGGCAAGAGGCAATTGTGCAATGTAGAAGAAAGGATAAGATGGGAAAGCTACCTCCAACTGCCTAGGAGCCTAGCAAGTACTTTCCTAAGCCTTATCATTACTTTGAAAGGCAAAAGATCAAAGATGAAGAAAAAAAAAGAAGGATCTTAAAGGGAAGAAGTCTGCTGCTGCTGAAGATGCTGAAGCCCCAGTCCAAGCAAAGATACAGTCTGAAAAGGACATTGTGATCAAGGAGGCTGAGCAGCAATAGGATAAAATTTATCTTTAGTTTACAGTTGTAATCATTTGATTTTAAACTCTCTGTAAACTTTTGAATAATGGATATGTTGAAGTTTTTAGAACAATGTGATATTTGTTAAATCTATTACATTAATATTCTGTAATATTTGTGAATACATGTTTTGCTTATTCATGTCTATGTACTTACCCTGTCATTTAACATTGTTTTACATCATGCTATGAATTTGTTATGTATGGTGTATATCATTGACTAAGGGTTATGACTTCTCCAAATAGGGGGAGATTGTTGGGTACATTTGAATAAATGTACCTGATTTGAAGAAGCCTCAACCTACTCAATGATATACATCAAAATGTATTTGATGTGTTTTGACTTTAGTTGTGCAGGTTAAGTATTTGCAGGGAAAGCTGAAAAGTTTCTAAGTCCATGGGTCGACACCCAGAACAAAAGTGTCGACACTTGAGAAGACTTGTGTCGACACCCAGAGAAGTAGTGTCGACACTTGGATTAATTGTGTCGACACCAGGGACGTAGAGTCGACACCAGAAGGAAAGTGTCGACACATATAGGTTGTGTCGACACTCAATGAAGAAATGACCAGAGAAGCAGTGTCGACACTTAGAAGCAGTGTCGACACCCAGAGGAACTTTGTCGATATCAGAAAGTGTCGACACTGGGAGGCTGTGTCGACACTCTGCAAAACATCAACAGAGTCTAAGTACAAGTGTCGACATAATAAAGAATGTGTCGGCACACAGTAAAAGTCTCAACACATGAAGAAAGTGTCGACACAAAGGAGCTGTGTCGATACTCAGTAAAGTTCATCAAATTCTAAGTACAAGTGTCGACACAAAGGAGATGTATCGACACTCAGCCAAAGTCTAGACACAAGAAGAATGTGTCGACACAAGGAAAAGTGTCGACACTCAGCAAGTTTCAACACAGAAGGCATGTGTCGACACCAAGAAGATGTGTCGACACTGAACAAGTTCAACACAAGAAGATGTGTCGACACAAAGGAGTTGTGTCGACACTTAGCAGAATTCAACTAAGTACTGAAGAACAAGGAGTTGTGTCGACACACAATATCAGTGTCGACACATGTTGAAGAATCAGTGTCGAGAAGTAAATTCTACAACACAAGGAGTTGGGTTGACACCATGAAGGCTAGTGTCGACACTTAGTCAACCTGTGTCGACACTTGGTCTATTTGTGTCGACACTTAAAGACTGACTGTCTCGACACTTTCAGACAGTTACAGAAACTTCAAGAAGTGACTGGATGACATGACAGCTGCCATTCCAGCCGGTCTACTGCAACTGTTAGAGATATCAGAAAGCTGTTAGGAACCGGATCAGCTGGCACCATGAAGAAGGCCTATATATAGGCTTAATCTGTCAACAAAAGAAGATTGATTGAGAAGAAGATCAAGCAATTCATTGAATAATCAATTCAAGTGAAGATCTAAGTAGTTGGAGAGAGAGAGCTCCTTCCAAGAAGACAGCTGTTGAACCAGGCTGTGAAGAAGGTTTCAGATTGAGATCTGAAACTTAAGTTGCAGTGATTGAAGATCAGCTGCATAGAGAATCAACCCTATTGTGTTCTACATTCAAGAAGCTTTGAAGAAAGCCAAGTGAGGTTGATCTCAGCAGAGTTCTTCCAAGAACTCATCAAGAAACCAGACAACTCTTCTCTCTTATTCTGAGTTGTGGTTATTTACATTGTATTTGTAATTTCTTGTAGAATCCTTAGGGATCTGAGTTGTAAGCCTACAATTATAAAGGCTGAGTGGTAGGGCATGTGTGCCTGAGTGTAGGAGATAATTTTCTCTAAGTGTATGTCTTGTTGAAGACTAAGTGTAGGTCTTTGTGAAGACTGAGTGGTAGGGCTGTGTGGCTGAGTTGTAGGAGTGGGATCACTCTGAGCTGTAGGAACCATTTGGGGTTCTGAGTGTAAGATCTGAGGATCTGAGGAATAGTGGAGGAGTTTGGCCGAATCTAGTACACTACTAGATAGGCGAAGGGGGAAAGTAGATGTACCCAGACCTTGGGGAACCACTATAAAACTGTGTGTACTCTGTGTGTGTGATTCTGTGATTGATGTGCTGAATTGCTGTGAAGAAGTATTTATAATTCAGTCATTAAATCTGCCTAAAAGTTTAAAAAGATATGGTCACCTATTCACCCCCCCCCCCCTTTAGGTGATTAGGTATAATTTCTTTCACTTGTCTTTCTTCTGATTCTCTGGACACTCAGAGATGAAGTGCTCAGGCTTCCTGCATCCAAAACACACAATTTCTTTGGTTGGTGTCTTATCATATCTAGGCTTGCCATGCTGCCTTGATGACTTCCTCCTGAAATCTTTTCTTGCCATTTTGTAGAATCTTTTGGAAAATAAACTCATAAGTTCTTCATTTGTTGAGGGAGTCTCTGTCTCATCAGCAGCTTTGAATGCTATTCTTTGTTCTTTTCTAGCTGGAGGAGGTTTTCTTTGCTCAGCTTCCTCCCTGGACTTAATAGGCCAGATCCTTGAATCTCATGATCTTGGGAAGCACATTAGGATTTTATCATTCATCTCAGTGAGGGTGATGTCCTTGTCCATGGTTTTTAGCTCATTGATGATTGAGCATAACCTATTATACATTTCAGCTACTGACTCAGCTTCCTCTTTCTTAAAATTCTTATATAAGGATATGAGGTTGGATCTCCTATCCTTTCTTTCATCTGCTGATCCAGCCACCATTTGGTTTAGGGAATCCCAGATGGCTTTGGCTGAAGTGCATTCAACAATCTTTTCGAAGATATCATCTGACATAGTCTGTACCAGTATGTTCATTGCCTTGGCATAAGCAACCTTGGCCTTCTTCTGAGCCTCAGTCCACCCAGGTAGTGGAACTATATTTGTGCTTGAGGCTGTTGTATATGTAGAAGCAGTGGTTGAGGAGAACCTGTCAAGATGGAATTGTAGATATCTTCATCATTAGAGTTCATATACAATTTGATTCTTGCCTTCCAGATGGCAAACCTATTTAGGTTACAAACTGGAGGTCTAGTGCTTGCATAGTCTTTGTTCTGTGTCATTGCTGTGTATATAATCTAAATAAAAATAAAAAATAAAAGATGAAATCTAATCTAACACAGGATCTTTGGTTCAAGGGTTAGCTTGTGAACACCAAGGAATCCAAGCTCTGATACCAATTGAAAGTGAGTTGTTAGATCAGGAATACTCTAGAGTGGCGGGGGGGGGGGGGGGGTGGGGTGGGGTGAATAGAGTATTCAGGGTTTATAACATTTTCTTCTTATTTAATCTAGTGCAGGAACAAAATTAAAACAGTAATCCTAACAAACAGCCACAGCACAAAAACAAAAGCAAAGAGCAATCCAGACAACACAAGAATTTATAGTGGTTCCCCTAAACTTGCGTACATCCACTCTTCTACCACCCTGGTAGGAATCCACTCAGATTTTTGATCAGGTGCCTGACACCAATGAACTTTTGATCAGGTGCTCAAAAACCAATCCTCAAGTGATTTGATCAGGTGACTTACAACCAACAATAACTTTTGAAGGGAGTTATAACCCTTTATACAGTGGGGGGGGTGAGAGATGATGGTGTCTTCTCTTTCTCAATATACAAGTGAGAAGACTAGTGGATATTTCATTTTAGCACAGGCTCCCCCTGAGATATAGAGTGCTTCAGGTAGAAGAAGCGTTGCTGTAGGGTGATAGGCCTTCAGTAGTACAACCTTGATCAAAAGCTGTTTAGGAACTTCTTTGACTGATAGTGATGTAGTTGTCCTTTGAAGTATCCTGAGTGTTGAAGACAGAAGACTCTTGATTTTTATTAGGTGTTCTTCTTCTTCAGATAGCTGATGGTCTTCAGGAATATGGCTTCTTGTTGTATCAAAATTCTATGTTGACAGACATCAATGAATCTCGAGTTTCAGACTGACTATTTTCTGTGTCGATCTTCTCTCTGTATTGTGTATCTTGTTCTATCTGTCTGTCTATCTCTCTGTATTGTGTATCTTGTTCTATCTGTCTGTCTATCTCTCTACAGGAAGAAGAGAGAAAATCTCTTTTATATTTCCTGTCAAAAATGGTCATTCAAAATTTTGAAATTCCTCTGCAATCAATGCTGACGGCCTTGAGAATAAACGACATTGAATTATTTCCCCAACTGTCCCATGGAAAAACGGCAGACAATAATCCTAGAGAAGACTATAATCAATGCTCTGTCTAACAGTTATATTATAGAGAATATTTGAGCATTAATTACTCAGGAATTATTGCAGTAAGAAGGGGATAGAAGGATTGAAAATAACTAAGTCTGGATTCGTCGAACTGATAAGAGAAATCGTCGAGCTGAGTTCACAGTTCGTCAGCTGAGTTGCTGAGTTGGTCGATTAGATGACTTCTGTTCATCGAGATGAGTTCCAAGATCGTCGAGCTGAGAGCAGAACTATATTCTCTAGAAACTTTGCCATTTTTGTGTATGGACTTCGGCGAACTGATATCTAGTTTCGTCGACTGAAGTTTAGCAAAATATTTCTGGACTTAGAATAATTTCAGATGCTTCTGGATGAAGGTGTTGAAGAGAAGTATCCAAAATTCGTCGACCTAAGAATTGGTTTCGTCGAGCTAAGGACCACTTAACTGCTGCTGGATAACTCTAGCTATTGTGGTCACAGTTCATCTAGCTAAGAATCAAGTCCATCGACCAAAGTCTGACTCTGGACTTAGAATAAAGAGATGTTTTCTGATCTTGAAGTGTTGAAGTATAGTGTCCAAAGTTCGTCGACCTGAGTACCAAGTTCGTCGAGCTCAGCTCAGAGAATTTACTCTGAGATCGTCGAGCTGAGCACGACTATCGTCGACCTGAGTTCGACGAACGTCGAACTCATTTTACTTGGTGTTTAGAAAAACTCTAAGTCTTGAGTCTCTGACAGTCTTGTTGATAGCTGGTCCATGTGATGTTGATTCTAAGGGCTTTGCCTAGACTCTAGGACACAACCATGACTCAGGCTATACATTGTGGGTCATATGATCCTAACTTAGTGAACCTAGCCCAAATATTACTAGGGATCCAACAGAATGTCAACCAGACACATACATTCCTGTGACCCAAAGGTCACAGGCGTGACCCAGGGCATGTCAAGTGTGTTTTCCAGCCAATAAATCAGCCATTCCTGTCGTTGTCCCCCGATTTCTGTTTAGCTTGACACGCCCTAGGTCACAGGCATGTCCAGGGGGTGTGACTCCTCCATCAAGGGAATTTAATTCACGCCATTTTCAGCTTCCCGCCATTTTCAATTTCCCGTCATTTTCTAGTAACAGATCAGACACACCCTAGGTCACGGGCCTGACCTAGGGGCGTGACCCATCATTTAACAGATTTTGGTGGTTTCTTCTCCAAAATTCCCGGGCTTTCAAGACGACGGTTCCGAGCCCGACACACCCGAAGTCACGGGCATGACCAAGGGCGTGACCGACCAGCAACTTTTCCTATAAATTGCAGATGAGTTCAAGAGTTGGAGAGGAGCTAGGGAGCCAATCTAGGAGTAGTTTCAGTAGATTAGTTTCCTATTTTTATGCATTTCCTTTATGTACTTTTCAATTTCATAGTTTGTAGGCTTTAATTCTAGCACTTTTATTTCAAGTTTATAGTTGTTTATCTTTCCATGTATCTCTCTTTTCATTACCACATGATTATGACAAGTTTTTTAATATAATAAAGTCCTTCTTTTTGTCAAACTCTATTGTTATCTATTCGATTTATATTTGATTTATTAGCTTCAATTTCGATCTAAGATCCGTATCCAAAATGACCGAGAGGTTGCGGATACGGGGAGATCACTCAAAGGCAAAAGGAGTTGATTGCACTCCTCGAGAGAGGACGACATAACTCTTCAGGATTGGAGTCAAATCCAATAGAGGGGGTCACCTCCTAAAGCAGGATTAATGGTTTCGACTGGTCGGGAGGTCTTAATCGATCAACCTAAGTTTAGTCGAGAGCTTATTCTCGAGAGAAGCATTTTCGTAATTTAGGAACCACCACGGTCGAAGTAGGTAATCTAAAAGTTTGCTTTTATGATAAGTTTATTATATTTTAAAGTGAGTCTAGATCAAGTGTTATCCTTTATTTTATTTTTCTAGCTATAGTTTAATTTCACTCATTTTATTATCTGATAAAATATTATTAATTTGCGTATGTAGAAGTACTCAACAGACCCGGAAGAATACGACACTTGATATTCTTAAAATATCATATACTATGAACGATATGTGCTCTTGCTTATAGTTCGTAGAGTTTGGAGATATTATTAATCCTAATTTTACTCATCAGTCCTTTGGTATATAAGACTCTGTATAAAATTTCATTCAATTTGGAGTAGACTTGGTATGGAATTTGGTAAACCATAGCCTAGGCCCAAAGAGGGTTAATTAGGGTAAAATGCCCTTTGTGGTATTGGGTGACCAAATCACCTCAACAGAGGTTGATACTTGGTCCACTGAAGTGTTGTGTAGGTAAACACCCTCCCATGGATTATGGGGAGGATTTTGGTGGATTTTCCCTAGGACCCTAGTTCAAACCTGATGCGTGTAAATGGGCAAGCGCATCGGTCGCACAAGTAATAAAGTTGTGGGAATAAATCCCCGAGTGTCAGTCTCTTGAGGAATGCAATTAGCGTAGAATGGCAACAGTACAGAGAATATCGTTATGAGAGTTATAAAAAGAAAATAAAGGAAATAAAGGACTTGGGAGATTATGGATGTTTGATCTACTGAACTAGTAAAAGCTATGCGGGTCGAAGGCACCGCTTCGCAAGGTGGAGTGGGTTTGTCGGCCGCGATGCCTAACTTCAGCTGGACGAGTGGAAGGGAAGCTAATGGATTGAAGTGTTCTTTTGTGGAGTGCAATCGGATAAGAAACAGGAATGGAGTGGATGTGGGGTGAGCGAGGCACATTCGCAGACAATACTCACAAGCAGAAGAAAATACTAACATTCCATTAGCTATAAAATAAACTTGATGTTCATGGATGGAAATGTTCATTACACTGCTCAAAACATTCATACTACAGAGGAAGGGGAAGAGGAGTTAACCAAAAGAGAGTGAAGATCCACCACGGGTCGTGGCCAGAGTAGCGAGTTGTCAATCCACTTCCGGGCTCAGTCCAAGTAGGCTTCCGGTACCAACGAGCTGTCACCTCGAAGGCCTTTAAGTCCGTTCTCTAGGTTGTCTACTTCACCAACTTCGGAGGAAAGCTTGGAGTTGAAGTCATCAATGGCCGAGGGCTTCGCCGGAGAGTTGAAAAGCTTCGGAGTAGTTGGCAATGGCCTCCCGACGAAGGTGGAGGTGATGGAGCAGCTGGAGAAGTGAAATGGCGATTCCCGCACACTCTCCGATCGCAATAGATGGCAGGCATTGACCTAAATCGCGGAGCAGGGCCTTAAATACGTAGGCAGCAGAAGCAGTGCGTACGATCAGTGGCGCACGACCAGTGGTCGTGCGCACTTTCGGTCGATGATCATGCGACTTTTCCAAATAGACCTGCAACCTGGACAAGAAGCATCATCATATATGCACACGAGCAGTGGCGCACGACCAGTGGTCGTGCGCACTACGACCAGTGCTCGTGCGATTACGTAGACGGGATTAGGAAAAAGGGAGTGTAATGCGCACGATCAGTGGCGCACGACCAGTGGTCGTGCGCAATAAGTCCAGTGGTCGTGCGCAATACTCCTGCATCGTTGGTGTATCCCAAGTGGTTCCGGAGCACGCACACGACCCCTACACAAGCAGAAGAGGCAGATAGGCCACCAAAATGTGCACACCACATCCCCGAGATAGGGCTAAAGAATGACAAAAATACAGAAACACAGAAGGCACACAGAAACGGGCCTACAGTGCACTTAATCGTGAAATAGGTACAGAAGCACATATAAGCAATAAAGGCTCTCAAGTGTAGTGCTAAGACGATAAAACTAGCCCAGATGAGTCCAAAAATCAGTGTAAAATATGGACTCATCACACCCCCAGACTTAACCATTTGCACGTCCTGAGCAAATCATCACTCCGTGGACTAGAAAATAGCTAAGTCGCTCAGAAATTTCAAAAAGAAGTAAGACGAGAAATCAAATACATCATGGGAATAGAAGAGATAATAGAAAAACTTTTTAATTATACGACGTAATTTAAACTATTCGACAGACGTAAATAAACATTGTAATTGCTCAAAATTAGAATTCTGGAGGATCTTACGATCATGTGTAAGAAGAAAGTAGGCAGGCCACTAAGGTGAGCATTGCCAAAGTTCGGGACTCAGGATCACCTCCAAAGGAATCCACCAATGTCGGGGACCATATGCTTGCACGTTCACACTCTCTCCACGGCGCAGGTGAGACTCAAGCGTGAATCAGTAGGACTTGTAGGATACAATGGGGCTTAGGCGAAGGCTGGGTAGTCAAAGATAAACATGAAGGCTCTATGCAACCAAAGCGAGCGAATAAAACCCAAACCAATACAGGCACTTAGAAATGAACGGTACACATGCCCCCAGACTTAGCTTGAAAACCGGGTGTGAACACGGCTGAACCCGACCAAAATCAATAAAGAGGATGGCGATCGAAATCTCAAAGCAATTCTTTCATATTTTTCCCTTTTGCGCTTATCGGCGTTTTATTATTTTGTTAAATTTTTTTTTCTTTTGCAGCGCTAGCAATCCCCAAACGGAGCAATCAAAATGTGAATGAATTCAGCACCCCCAAAAACAATGTCCACTTATCACAACCTCGGCAAACAGTAAATACAAATCAGCTCAAGCACTTGATTGTGATGGTGGGTTTAGCTTCAGGTCTTGGTGAATGTGAGTGGAGCTGGATCAAAGGAAGGGTAGGCACAAATTTGGCATGCAACGGTTAACAAGTTGGAAAGGCTAAAACAAGGCTCAAACTAGCCAAAAGGAAGGCCTACGTCTTGCTCACGCTTGACTAACCGTGCACCAATGCTTCGAGAGTAGCTTAGGGCAAGTTCTTAGCCACCGAGAAAGATGATCCTTCCTCCCAACTCGAGCAATACGAGTCTAGTGGCGGCTACACACATTCCTGCATTATCGTTCGATTACCCCAGATTCAGATTTTGAGCAGTACAAACAATAGTTACGGTTGCAGAAAAAGATAAATCTACGAGCATAAAGAAAAATTAATTCTATCCTAAATCTACACAAACCATGTGTATTCGATTAGGAGCACTGCATGAGTTTCGAACTACTCAATTCTGAAATCCTAAGCCAATACCACTATTTAAAAGTTTACACAAAAACAATATATTTCACTCGGGTTATGCGCGTGGGTAAGAGCGCACTCATGTGGGTGATTCAGTGTGTGCAACATAAATCAAGAAATAAGTAAACAAGAAACTGGTATGCAACATAAAGTGTGGTGTAGTGACCACAGGCATGCTCTCCCCCCAGACGTAAATTCGACAACTAGTAAAAATCAGCATGTCAAAAATGATAAAAAGCTAGGGTAGGACGTACGTATGCTCAAAATTGAGCATACCAGTCGTGCAATGAGATGTCCAAGTGCGGTCAAGTTGTCGCACCTCAAATATTCTTGCACCTGCGATTGAAGGATGCCAGCCAAACAAAATATGGAAACAGGAATATATGAATATATAAAAAGAAATCAAAACACAGTATAGGACCAAACGGTCCAACTTTGGTTGTCTCGCGAAAGCCCTTTTGGTTACCGTCCTTAAGGTGGACCAAATACCTGTATTAGCAGTTCAAAAAGTATATAGATATAAATAAAAAAAAATAAAAACAACAGTCGGCTCCCAGATGGGCTCTCACAAAAATAGAGTAGTTGTCTTGCTCAGAAAATATTAACAATAGAAAAGAAAAAGAAGGCGTGGTAGACTAGCTCAGGGGTGAGCTCCACTCACTCCCCCTCACAATCACTGTCGTGAATCTCGATGGGCGGCGGACGTGGACCAGGTGCTGATGGGGCGACACGAGTGGGCGGAGGTTGAATGTTCAACCCGCCTCGCACTGCTTGCTGATAAATAAAATCCTGCATCCAAACTGGGAAGCTTCCAGATCATCAAGGCGTTCGGACAAATATGGGATGCCCCGCTCTTGAGCTGAGCTAAACTGGCGGCTAGATTGCCCCTCATGCTTTATAGGAGGCCTCATTTGTTGCTGACTATGCTGCGGTGGAACTCCTGCACTCCGCCTACCCAAAGCGGAAGATTCACCTGGCTCTCCTTCATCTTCCCCTTCATCTCTACCCGCAGGCGCATCACCAGGCATGCAGACAATAAACTTCCGGCCACCTTTTCTTCCAACCACTCGTAGCAAATGGCAACTCACCTGGTTGGCCCTGGAGACCATGGATGGGCCAGTGACCTGCTCCATCGGAGGTAGCTGGCTCCAAACTCCCAAACTTTTGGCGATGCGGGTAATGTAGTAAGCACCCCCGATCGCGCCCGCGAGACCATAAGTGGCTTCGTGGTGGAAGAAATAGGCCAGCATATACCCCAAATGGAGGGGGTACTGCTGCTGCATGCTACATAAGGAGATCAAATCCTGCCACCCCACCACATTCTTGCTCAGGGCCCTTGCGGTGAGTGAGTGACTAAGCAAATGCTGCATAAACCTGAGAGCGGGGGAGACAATCTTCGTTGACTTGGCACGGCGGGCTACGTACTCCTCGTTCCCTCCGGTCAGAGAATGCCAAGCGGACCGCGGAGTCACACCCTCTGGAAAATCAATGCACAATTCGGGGAAATTAATCTGGGATGCCTCTGCCTCGGAATAGACGCCTGCATGAATGGCAAGCTCCAGCAGAGTGACAGTGAAGACATTTCCCATCATTTGAAAGGAACAAGTGGGGAGATAGCGGTTGTCCGCCATTGTATCCCAAGTGAATGTGGAAAGGAATTCCAATGTTAATTCCCGGAAGCCAAGCTCGTCTCACTCAAACAACTTGCTCCAAAAATCGAAAGAGTAGAGAATAAGCACAACCTCTGCTAATGCACCGTCATCCCCAATGGAACGCAGCTCGTTCCAGTCAACAAGCCGCTGAGAGAGGAATGGCTTGTCCTTCAAGGAATTATAGCATTGAGTATGCTCTGCCTTAGCAAAGGTTCCCATTCTTCCCAAGATCTGAGCAGGGGTTGCTGATGCACGACCGGATCGTTGATAGGCCTTGACTATAGGGCGGCGTCTAGGCTCCATTGCAGCACAGCGCGGAAGAGAGATATGAAGTTGAGGGATCCTACCGAAGGAGAGAGAGTCGAACCACCGGAGAGGAATCGGAAGAGGATGAGCGCCGACAACGCACGCGCAGCGGACCAAGCGGGAGATTAGGGCGCACGCATAGTGGACAGCGGCTAGAATTAAAAAGAATCTGGGCATGCGCACGACCAGTGGTCGTGCGATTATAAGTAGTGTGCACGACCAGTGGTCGTGCGCAGTGAAATTTTTCACACGCCCGAGTTTCAGTCTATTTCACACTGCTGACCACGTGGTGCAACTGAGAGCTCATCATGCAGCTGGGCTACCACACCTAAATAATGAAACACAAACAAAAATTTAACGAAAGAAACACTATCCTAGATAACTGTTGGGTTTATTGTCTCCCAACAGGACTTATTCAAAATCTGAGCATTTCCTAACTGATGGGCAAATGAAACTGGAAATGCTCATGCAGAGGTTCATGGTCGCGCTGCGGTAGCGGGTACCGGAATGGAGATAGAACATAAGCCCCAATACCTGTATACGTATACCTATTGTAGGTGTCAGGCATGGGCAGACAGTAACTTGGGAAGCTCATAGGCTCCAACTTCACCTGCATCTGGTCACAATAAGTCCTAGGCCGCATTACAGGCCCTTGCACTGATTGGTTCAATTCCACATTGTGGTCCTGCATGGAAGTAGACACGAGAGCAGGGTCAAGAAATAAACTAGAAGAATAACATAAACGAACCTCGATCTTGGGGATGATCCCGGAGTCATCCCCCGTCGGTGAAATTGAGAGCCCTTCCAAACAGCTGTCTAGGCTGGTGCAAGGATGGTCTAAAGCTGCATCTGCCTCTTCCAAGCCTCGGGCAACCTCACATGGGGTGAAGGTCGCAACCTCTGCCACGGAGTCATCCGCCTCGACTGGATCTAACAGAACGCTGGAAATGTTAATTGCCACCTGCGATTCAACCTCCACAGCACTGTCAGAAGAAGAAAGAATGTTGTGCAAAGAAGAAGGTGATGACACGAAGCTCGGTAGGACGTTGAACGCTGGCTCGCCATAACTAATAGATTCTATGCTAGGTGAACTATGCACTTCAGGAGTATAAATAGCAGTGTCGGAATGGGGATAAGCACAAGTATCGGTGCACATACCTGGGATGTCTTTTCCATAACAGAGAGATGGCAATGGTGCATACCCCGATATAGAAGGGATGCTGCCCAAGGTTGAAGTGGAGATAATCCGAAAATTCGGCTCGTCATCCACCTCTAGCTCAGCTAGGTATGCGGTGCAATCCTTCAATGCATGATCCCAGCTTAGACAAAAAAGGCACTGCTTAGCCGGCTTCGGCGATGCAATGGGTGCGGAAAGCTGAATAAAAGTAGTGCGACAATGGCTCCGCAAGTCGGTAGCTGACCGGCTTATGTCGACGATATGTCGATTCATGAATTTCCTGGCTACTATACTTCTGAAGGGCATCTGTCGCTAGCATGAGATATGTCTGCACAATGACGGCAATTGATATTGAAATTGGCCCACATTGCAGCGATTTCAAATATAAGTGATACAACTACTTGGCATAGATTCTGCGAATAAAACTAACAATTCCATCTGACGGAATAACAACACAAGAGAAAAGGGATCAAAAACAACAAAACAAAATAATACAACTCGTATAACGAAATTCTCAGTCATCCGGAGTCGCTCTACAGTTGCAACTCCCCGGCAACGGCGCCAAAAACTTGATGCGTGTAAATCGGCAAGCGCACCAGTCGTACAAGTAATAAAGTTTTGGGAATAAATACCCGAGTGTCGGTCTCTTGAGGAATGCAATTAGCGTAGAACGACAATAGTACAGAGAATATCGTTATGAGAGTTATAAAAAGAAAAAAAAGGAAATAAAGGACTTGGGAGATTGTGGATGTTTGATCTACTGAACTAGTAAAAGCTATGCGGGTCGAAGGCACGCTTCGCAAGGTTGAGTGGGTTTGTCGGCCGCGATGCCGAACTTCAGCTGGACGAGTGGAAGGGAAGCTAATGGATTGAAGTGTTCCTGTGTGGAGTGCAATCGGATAAGACACGGGAATGGAGTGGATGTGGGGTGAGCGAGGCACATTCACATACAATACTCACAAGCAGAAGAAAATACTAACATTCCATTAGATATAAAATAAACTTGATTTTCATGGATGGAAATGTTCATTACACTGCTCAAAACATTCATACTACAGAGGAAGGGGAAGAGGAGTTAACCAAAAGAGAGTGAAGATCCACCACGGGTCGTGGTCGGAGTAGCGAGTTGTCAATCCGCTTCCGGGCTCAGTCCAAGGAGGCTTCTGGTACCAACGAGCTGTCACCTCGAAGGCCTTTAAGTCCGTTCTCTAGGTTGTCTACTTCACCAACTCCGGAGGAAAGCTTGGAGTTGAAGTCATCAATGGCCGAGGGCTTCGCCGGAGAGTTGAAAAGCTTCGGAGTAGTTGGCAATGGCCTCCTGACGAAGGTGGAGGTGATGAAGCAGCTGGAGAAGTGAAATGGCGATTCCCGTGCACTCTCCGATCGCAGTAGATGACAGGCGTTGACCTAAATCACGGAGCAAGGCCTTAAATAAGGAGGTAGCAGAAGCAGTGCGCATGACCAGTGGCGCACGACCAGTGGTAGTGCGCACTGTCGGTCGATGATCGTGCGACTTTTCCAAATAGACCTGCAACCTGGACAAGAAGCATCAGCATATATGCCCACGAGCAGTGGCGCACGACCAGTGGTCATGCGCACTATGGCCAGTGCTCATGCGATTACCTAGATAGGATTAGGAAAAAGGAAGTGTAATGCGCACCATCAGCGGCGCAGGACCAGTGGTCGTATGCGCAGTACTCCTGCATCGTTGGTGTCTCTCGAGCGGTTCCGGAGCACGCACACGACCCCTGCACCAGCAGAAGAGGCAGATAGGCCACCAAAACGTGCACACCATATCCCCGAGATAGGGCTAAAGAATAACAAAAATACAGAAACACAGAAAGCACACAGAAATGGGCCTACAGTGCACTTAATCGTGAAATAGGTACATAAGCACATATAAGCAATAAAGGCTCTCAAGTGTAGTGCTAAGACGATAAAACTAGCCCAGCTGAGTCCAAAAATCAGTGTAAAATATGGACTCATCAAAACCCTAAGGTTGAACTTTGGTGGTTTGTGAAGGGCATGAGGTGATATGCCCTTGGATAGACTTGGTGTGTAGTCCATGTGATCATGGGGTGGTGAAATGCCCTAGGAAGGGATTTGGTGGTATTGGTACACTTGCACCCCACTTAAACCACTTAGTAAGTTTTTAGGTCTATACACCTTAGGGAATATTTGATGGGTCATATGACCTTGGATCTTTATGATATTTCTATAGGGGTATTGTTGTGGTGCTATTAACCTCTGTAATTTATGATAGGGTGTCTAGATAACCGTAGCTCATCCTTGTAGCTATAACCTTCATCTTCCCCTTTTGATGATATTGATGTAACTATGGTTTAAATGTCTTAGAATGATTTGGAACTCTGGAAAATCTAATCAAATGTCATTTAGGTGCTCTAGTAAATTATTTGGAATAGTTGAACATTTCTTCTTAGTATATCATGTGTAAAGTAAACTAGTGCACCTAACTTTGATAAATAGAAGATAAATTCTATAGCTTGTAGGAAAATTGTGTAACTTAGCCAGAGGACTTTTTAGGGCATAAAGAAGCTTTGAAAAATTATTTCATGTTGTTTAGTTGAGATTACAAGGATGTTCCTTCACAAAGTGCACCATGATGGATTTTATTGAGGCATTTTTCTATATGGTTTACTGACCTTGGAATTGCATGAAACTTAGTCAGTAAGGTTTTATGATCATATTAAAGCTCTGTTAAGTTTTGTATATTTTTTGGACGAGTATTTATGGTACTTCCTTCATTATCCCTAATTAGTTGATTTATCTTGGCTTAATTATTTAGAGAATAATTCCTTTATGAAAATCTATGAAATTTGGTATTACCTGATACCTTGCAGTCCTATAGTGTTGAAAATTTTTGTATGGCCAGATATTAAGTAAATTTAGTACTTCATGTTCAAGTCACCCACGGACCAATTTTTCAAAAAAATAATTAAATGCCAAATTATTTAGAAAAATTGCCACTTTTTGGATTTAGGCTAAATATGTCATGATAGGCCCCCAATAAATATTTTAGGGCATTTGAATGAAAATTTGGAGTATCTTCTATCATGTACATCATATAGCTTAGGTTGGTCTACGTATAGTAAAATTGCAGAAAATTGGGATAACATGTGAAATGAGCTTTGGCAGTTGGGGTTTAATGATTTACTGGTTTTGGTGAGTGGAAATAGGTTCATCATTAGGAATCATGATCAGGAAAGTGATGGGTTGACTAGTGTTAGGAGCTGCTCGGGACCGACGAAAGATCGCCTTTCCTGTGGAGAGAGAGAGTGTCAAAACACTCTAGGGTTAGATCCAGAGTAATGATAAAAGAAATCGGGAATCGGGTATTAACCAATAATAGTAAGTTCCTTGCTAAAGGGAACGATGGGCTTCAGTTACCATCATAGTTCCTAGTGCCATTTGAGAACCCTTCACTGAGTATGTTGGGGGTAGTCCTGGGCTAACCTAAACAGGAATAAAAATCAATATTTATGAGTAGCTAGCTAGTATAACTAGGATTACACTTACACTCACACTCCCCGGTGTTGTGGGAGTGTGATTGGGCCTCACGAGCGGTAGGCTCGGTGGTTTTGGTGACGGATGGGTTAGTCCGGGTAGCTTTAGCTCGGTAGATATTTGTGATGGACGGGATTGTCCGGGGAGCTTTGGCTCAGGTGGGAAATAAATTAATGTTGCATATGCATAAGATATAAGGTGGTGGGTCATCGGTATTGGAGAGTGGTCACACCAACACCAATACGTTGGCTCGGCAGGTATGGTTTTGCACTTTGCCAATAAAGTCTAGTACGAAGCCGGCAAGAGTATGTAGGAACTCTGCTTATTACACAAGCATTGAGGTGTACGATAAGTCTGACTGGTAGTGTGATACCGGTTTAGAGGTGGGTGAGGCCCGACCCACCACTACGGAGGTATCCTGGGAGGTTAGGCTCCAAAAAGGGGAAACTAAAAGTCTGTGTGCACAGAGTGGAGTGTGTGGATTGCACTTGCATGTTCACATCATGGCATACTTGCATGTCATAGCAAAATCATTGAATATAACCCCTGACACCTATTGTATAAAGTGGTATGGGACTCTTTATACAATAGGCCTTACAAACTGAACCCTTGGTCTATAGGTTTCTATGGGCATTCCTATAGGTCATGGTTACTTAGTTTACCCTTCATACTAAACTTTCTCACTTATTCTTGTATATATTTATACTGCTTCCTACTATTGCTTACCTGGTACTGCTTACTTATACTTGTTGTGATTATATATTCATGATAGACTAGTTCCGTCGTCACCAACTTACTTTGTTACTCTCGACCTTCATTACATTCCCTTTCCTCCTCCCCTCTCGGTGCCTAGGAGCCACGGGGGAGGGGTGGGGATGATAGGACTTAGTCTTTTTAGACTAACGGTCGTTGACCAAATCATTTTAGGGGATCGTGGAGTAGAACCAGAAGACGCAGCCCTAGAGGTCGGTGCGCATGGAGATGGGACAGTCAAGCACTGGAGTCCAGCCAGCAGGGACTGTTAGTCCCGATCATTAGTAGTTATTATATATTTTCTTCCGCGTTGAGTGACTTGTAGTGAGGATCTTGATGTATCGGGCAGGAGCCCTCTGTAGTACTTTGTTTATTCTTTTTTTGTGAACTCTCCCTTTGTGGAGACTTATATTATATACATTTGATTCTGGTGGACTCGTTTCATTTTACTCACGTACACTTATTCTACTCTTCTGTAATTGATATAGCTGGCAGGATTGGCATTTTGTAGTGACGACCTTCCTGTGTGTGATGGTGTCATCGCAAAGCGGCGGTTCTGGGCATAAGACCCCTGTAGTTTAAAAGAAAAAAAATGGGGTCTTACAAACTGGTATCAAAGCAAACCTCGATCGGAAAAGTAGAAGTCCACTAACCATGAGTCACCCCCGCTCGAGTTTAGTTTGGGACATAATAATCAGCGAAAGGTGTGGTGTGTCCATATGTGGGAATCACATATAAAAGTCCACTTTATCCATTAGTTCCACGTGTACATTATCTAACAAATGGAATTCTTCTTTGTAGCCTGCGGTAAACCCTGCCCCTAGCAGGGAGATCTTTAGGCTGTGAATATCACATCATATAATTCTTTAGTCAACGAGTTAGACTCAACCCACTAGGACACATGACAAACCATAACAACTTATAGTATGCCCTAGTCAAAAATGGACCTTCGGTATGAACTTGGTTAGGGTAAGGAGATACCCAAAGAGAATATATGAGGAGTTTAACACGAGAATGACTACCTAAGTCATAAACTCAAGTGTCCCTACGGTCCCTATCAAGGATTACTCAAACCGGTAGGACTGACTTAAGGAGAATTGAGGCCAATAATCTATTAGCAGAATGGTAGAAGACAACTTATCTCAACCCTTGTACCATTAACAAGATTACCCGGAGACAACCACAAAGACAAACACTGAGGGTCGGATAGGAATTCAAGTATGGAAGAGATCCATTCGGGATTAAGAACATTTTGACCCTGATAAGGTTGTCGTAAATGTGACTTAGAGGGTCTAAAGTATGGAGTATATCGTCAAGTTTCAGGATATCTAGGGTTGATGGCCTGGGGATTGTGTACCCAACTTGGACGGATATAATATGTAATATCAAAGATACTTAGCCCAAGGTAGGTAGGGGATTATCTTATGTTTATTGGGGGCTTGTCTTTTGTTTATTGGGCAAAGTGGTCACAAATTTGGGTTTCCCTTAGACGTCTTCTAGAAAACATTACGTCATGAATATAGTGAGATTGAAGTAAACCGTATTCAATGATACTTGGATGATGTCATTGTAATAAAGAAGATTAATTAGAGACTTAACCATTACAAGATACCATGTGAATTTGATGACGGGTAGTAAGGTTCAGGATATTTGGGAAGATAAGACTAAATTGCTATGTTGTAACATCAGAAGTATGATAACACTAGGAAATTTGAAAAAAATTAGCAAACAATATATCGAAGACATATACCTTATGTACGACTCTGCAAACTTGGATCGGATAGCATCAAGGTCCAGAATATATACGTTTAATGACATTATAGTCACGGTTAACAAGGACTCAAAGTACCGGAAGAGAATTGTGTTTACCAGAACGTGTATTTCCCCAGAATAAAGAAAGACGTCATGGATTTTGTGACGCACAATGAGCTTGTCGGTTAGTGAAGGAAAAGTGCAAAGGTTTTTGGGAACTACTACAGTCACTGCCCCAGTTAGAGTGGAAGTTTGAGGGTATAATTATGAATTTAACATACAGGTTACCACATACATACTCTGGGCAACATCGAGGATAGATTGACAGAGGTAGCTGGGCTCACCCCAATCTGGAAGAAAGCACTTATTGGTGTTTCATGAAATTTGGGAGTTGTTGTCTGTTATAAATGTGTGCTCAAGACGATCTTGGCAGATCAGAATGAACAGTTTATGCCGAAGAAAAGAAGATCAGTCTAGGCTTATATGGGCTCTCGGTCGACATTCAACACAGATCCCTTATAATAACAGTCACCAGTCCAGCATAAGTATGACCCTTTTGAGGCATTATACGGACGGAGGTGCAGGACTCCACTGTCTTGTGTCTAGGATGAGGATCCAAAAGAACTCGGCTCAGAATTTATGGAGAACCCATATACCCAGCTGTGACTGATTCGAGATAGGATGTCGAAGGCCTAGATCAAACAGGCTGAGTATTACGATGTGCGACATTGTCAAGTACAGTTTTAGGATGGAGACCATGGGTTTCTGAAGAGATGTCTGATGCATGGAGTCTCACGGGTATGCGGGCGGAAGAAGCTCTGTCAAAGTAATATGGGGCATTACAGGATCCTGGAGCGGATCGGCCCATTGGCTTACAGATTGGAGCTAGCGCCGGAGTTAGCGATTTTGCACGACGTCTTACACGTCTCCTCTCTTAGGAAGGCTCTACTACGGTCGGAAAAGCAGGTTCTTGTTATAGATGGCTCCACAAATTTTGATCAATTGGTTCGTTGTAAGCTGGTCAGGATAGATGATTCAGCGGTACGGCTCTTGCAGCTCAAGAAGGTCTCACTGGTCAAGATCCTGTAGAGAAACCATGGGCAGGAGGAGCATACCTGGGAGCTGCCGGATCTGATGTCGTAGAGGTACCTAGATCTCGTAGGGTAAAGTATGGATTTAACTTCCTATGGGATGTTACATTCAGTTACTCTCAGTTGAAACCCCGCAGCCTAACCTGAATTTCGAGTATGAAATTTTTATTTTTGTTTATTTGGATTTGTAACATCTCATATCCAACTAGACCCCTAAGAGTGGTTTTGTCATGACTAGGTCATGACAAAACCCTAGGAAGCCCAAGAAGACCAAGTGAGCTTAGACATGAAGTTGGAAACACCATGGTCTGCAAATAGTAGAATTCCAATTACTAGCTTTGGGATGACCATAGGGCTTCACCATAACACCATGACCCCACCACAACATCACTAACCTGATAGAGGGTCCATTATATCCATGGGGACCCGCTAGGGTCAACTAAAATTGTCAAGTTGACCAAAGTCAACCCAAACCCTAATCAGGTCAAACTAAGCTCATACATGGTCAACTGACCTCCCCTTGTCCAAACAGACCCACCTAGACCTTTTCAATCCCTAAGGGAGGCCAATGGGTCACCAAGGACCCATTGGGCTCAATCAAAGAGGCTAAGTTGATTCAAGTCAATCACAACCCTAAAAAGGTCAAAGTACCCTAACTAAGGGTCAAGTGACCTCCAAGATGCCCAACCAACCCTACCCAAGTCTTTCTAGACCTTAGGGGAGGCCAATGAGTCACCAAGGACCCATTGTGGTCAACCCAAATTGTCATATTGACCAAGGTCAACTCTACCCTAAGATTAGGTCAAAGTAGCTCAAATGGGGTAACCCAAGCTCAAGCCCATTTCCCCAGTTGGGCTAAATTTATTTTAATTAATAATATGAGTTAGTGGGGTGCCAATAGGCTGGAGGAGAGATCAAAATTCGTCCATGGTGAGTAGGAGAGAGAAAGCTCCATTTGTTTCCTTTAATGGGGGAGAGAGAAATTCAGAAAAGAGTCCATTCAGGGCCAAGGAAGACCAAGGGCCTCTTCAATTGATTGCAAAGGCTGGATATATTCCCCCTCATTAGTTTAGAGGATTTTAACAGCCGTGGATGACCCCCTAGGTGGCTGGATGCATGAAATTTCAGTTGGCCGAAATTTCCCATTAATGACAATAATGGCAATTGAAGCCATGCCCCTTCCCCTGCCTCAACTTACACCTTTATCATCTTCAGAGCATCATAAGCAGTGGGTTTAGGCCTTTACATTGATGCATTTTCTCAAGGATAGAGATCGGGAGGTGAAAACCTTTGGAGCTCGCCGTCCATGGGTCACCACCACCAAACACGTTGGCAAGCACGGTTAAAGGTCCTCCCCTACCGCTCTCTTCGTGGGCTAGCATATTAGATCTTTTAGGAGAGAAATCAGGCTCAAATAAGCCTGATCGTGAAAGAGAAATTTCAGATTTCCATGGTTTTTTCTACCACTCGGGTTTGCCGGAACCCGTCTATCCGGCGGCCGTGCCGCTGCCCGGCGATAGCCCCCACCTCAACGAAGGTGGTGGCGGTGTGGGCCGGCCAGGGAGGTGGCTGGGTGGCCAGGAAAAAGGGCTGGAATAGTCTCTAAGTCAGGTGAATCCTGACCCTTGGATGGAGGAAGAAGATGACCAGAAGCGCTCTGATGTGCTTTAAGATTCGTGCAGGGATAATTTATTAATTCTTGTTATATTAATTTCTGTCCTGTTTACTGGGAGGTTTTAAATTAAATATTCAAAATACATAGGCCCCCATACAGAAACAATGGACAACATGAAAATTGTAGCCCTTGAAGTCTATTGTAAGTTAAAATTTATTTCAACTAATTTGGGGTAATGGTTTGACCACAACACTCATTTTGGTGAGGTCTATACCTAGGCTAGACCAAAGATTATTTTGAGTGCCCCCATCGATCCAACAATCTAAATGACTTGAAATTTTGGATGGGGGTCACTCTAAACTATACCTAGAATATATCACAAAATGGGAATTTTTGGAAAATATTTCCTAAAGTTTTTGTAGAAATTTAATAATCAATATATTAATTATTTAAAAGGTTTAATTACTTCCACACCCTCCCAAATTTTGGTGAGTAGTCCTTTGGGTCAATATAAGACTCTGTATAAAATTTCATTCAATTTGGAGTAGAATTGGTATAGAATTTGGTAAACCATAGTCTAGGCGACAAGAAGGTTAATTAGGGTAAAATGCCCTTTGTGGTATTGGGTGACCAAATCACCTCAACAGAGGTTGATACATGGTCCCCTGATATGTTATGTCAGTAAACATCCTCTCATAGATTATGGGGAGGATTTTGGTGGATTTGCCCGAGGACCCTAGTTCAAACCCTAGGGTTGAACTTTGGTGGTTTGTGAAGGGCATGAGGTGATATGCCCTTGGATGGACTTGGTGTGTAGTCCATGTGATCATGGGGTGATGAAATGCCCTAGGAAGTGATTTGGTGGTATTGGTAGACTTGTACCCCACTTAAACCACTTAGTAAGTTTTTAGGTCTATACACCTTAGAGAATATTTAATGGGTCATATGACCTTGGATCTTTATGATATTTTGGTAGGGGTAATGTTATAGTGCTATTAACCTCTGTAATTTATGATAGGGTGTTTAGATAACAGTAGCTCATCCTTGTAGCTATAACCTTCATCTTGCCCTTTTTGATGATATTGATGTAACTATTGTTTAGATGTCTTAGAATGATTTGAAACTCTAGAAAAGCTAATCAAATGTCATTTAGGTACACAAGTAAATTATTTGGAATAGTTGAACATTTCTTCTCAGTACATCATGTGTAAAGTAAACTAGTGCATCTTACTTTGATAAATAGAAGATAAATATTATAGCTTGCTGGAAAATTATGTCACTTAGCCAGAGGACTTTTTAGGGCATAAAGAAGCTTTGAAAAATTATTTCATGTTGTTTAGATAAGATTACAAGGATGTTCCTTCACAGAGAGCACCATGATGGATTTTATTGAGGCATTTTTCTATATGGTTTACTGATCTTGGAATTGCATGAAACTTAGTCAGTAAGATTTTATGATCATATTAGAGCTCTGTTAAGTTTTGTATAATTTTTGGACTAGTCTTTAAGGAATTTGCTTCATTATCCCTAATTAGTTGAATTATCTTGGCTTAATTATTTAGAGAATAATTCCTTTATGAAAATCTATGAAATTTGGTATTCGCCGATATATTGCAGTCCTATACTGTTGAAAATTTTTGTATGGACAGATATTAAGTTAATTTAGTACATCATGTTCAAATCACCCATGGGCCAATTTTTTGAGAAAATTAATTAAATGCCAAATTATTTAGAAAAATTCCAAGTTTCTGGATTTAGGCTAAATATGTAATGATAGGCCCCCAATAAATATTTTAGGACATTTGAATGAAAATTTGGAGTATCTCCTATCATGTACATCATATAGCTTAGGTTGGTCTACATATAGTAAAACTGCAGAAAATTGGGATAACATGTGAAATGAGCTTAGGCAGTTGGGGTTTAATGGTTTACTGGTTTTGGTGAGTGGAAATAGGTTCATCATTTGGAATCATGATGAGAAAAGTGCTGGGTTGACTAGTGTTAGGAGCTGCTCGGGATCGACGAAAGATCGACTTTCATGTGGAGAGAGAGAGATTCAAAATACACTAGTCTTAGATCTAGAGTAATATTAAAAGGAATCGGGAATCAGGTATTAACCAATAATAGTAAGTGCCTTGCGAAAGTGATCGATGGGCTTCAGCTACCATCATAGTTCCTAGTGCCCTTTGAGAACCCTTCACCAGGTATGTCGGGGGCAGTCATGGGCTAACATAAACTGTAAGAAAAATCATTGTTTAAGAGTAACTAGTATAACTAGGATTACACTTACACTCACACTCTCCGGTGTTGTGGGAGTTAGGTTAGGTCTCTTGAGCGGTAGGCTCTGTGGTTTTGGTGACGGACGGGTTAGTCCGGCGAGCTTTGGATCAGTAGATATTTGTGACGGACGGAATTGTCCGGGGAGATTTGGCTCGATGGGAAATACATTAATGTTGCATGTGAATAATATATAAGATGGTGGGTCATCGGTACTGGAGAGTTGTCACAACAACACCAATGTGTTGCCTCGGCAGGTATGGTTTTGCACTTGGCAAAATAAAGTCCGGTGCGGAGCCGGCAAGAGTACGCACGAGCTTCGCTTAGTGCACCAACGTTGAGTGGTATGATAGGTCTGACTGGTAGTGTAATAACGGTTTAAAGGTGGGTGAGGCCCAACCCACCACTTCTGTTTGCCACTACGGAGGTATCCTGGGAGCTTAGGCTCCAGAAAGGGGGAACTAAAGGTCTGTGTGCACAGAGTCGAGTGTGTAGGTTGCACTTGCTTGTTCACATCATGGCATACTTGCATGACATTGCGTCATCATTACATATAACCCCTGACACCTATTGTATACAGTGGTATGGGATGCTTTATACAATAGGCCTTACAAAACGACCCCTTGGTCTATAGGTTTGTATGGGCATTCTTATGGGTCGTAGTTACTTAGTTTACCCTTCATACTATACTTGCTCACTTGTTCTTGTGTATATTTATACTGCTTTCTACTACTGATTACCTACTACTGCTTACTTATACCTGCTATGATTATATATTCATGATAGATTAGTTCCGCCGTCACCTGCTTACTTTGTTACTCTCCACCTTCATTACCTTCCCTTTCCTCATCCCCGCTCGGTGTCTAGGAGCCATGGGGGAGTGGTGTGGGATGATAGGACTTAGTAGTTTTAGATAACGGTCATTGACCAAATCATTTTAGGCGATCGTGGAGCCGAACCAGGAGACGCAGCCCTAGAGGTCAATGCGCATGGAGACGGGACAGTCTAGCACTAGATTCCAGCCAATAGGGACTGTGAGTCCCGATCATTAGTAGTTATTATAGATTTGATTCCTCGTTGAGTGACTTGTAGTGAGGATCTTGATGTATCGGGCAGGAGCCCTCTTTAGTACTTTGTTTATTCTTTTTTGTGGACTTTCCCTGCGTGGAGACTTATATTATATACATGAGGTTCTGGTGGACTAGTTTCATTTTACTCATGTACACTTATTCTACTCTTCTGCGATCGGTATGGCCTGCAAGATCGCCATTTTGTAGTGACGACCTTCCTGGGTTTGTTGGTCTCACCGCAAAGTGGCGGTTCTGGGCATAAGACCCCGGTGGTTTAAAAGAAAAAATGGGGTCTTTCATTAAAAAGTTCTCGTGTTGAGCTATCAACTCTGCTTCATTCTCATCATAGGGGTTGTCTTCATGACCATTCGAGGAAGTTTTTGATTCAGATAGAATGGTATGGGAATTTACCTTTCCTTGGAATTCTAAGTCACCCACTTCCTGGTCAGATTGATCCATCAACCCAATGTAGGCTTCTTCGTCTTCATAACTTGACTCACTCGAGTCACTGTCACTAACAGTCTTTATCTTTTTTGCGACGAAGCTCTTCTCTTCACTCTTCTTCCCTTTGAAAGATCTTTTCTCATCCATCTTGGAGTTATCCTTATTCTTATAAGGACACTATGCAATCATGTGACCTAATTTGTTACAAGAGTAACAAATAATGTCAGAGGAAACCTATTTATTCGGTTTGGATTTATATCTGTTTTCTTTATTGTAGCTTCTAGTCGTTCGATCACCGTCACGATGTGATCTTCTGTAGTCTGAAGAGGATGACTTATTCTTCATTTATCTTCTCTTTCTCAGCAGCTTCTTGAACTGCTTGGAAAGGAGAGAGAATTCTCCATCCGATAGCTCAGAGCCTGACGTGTTAGGCACAAAGTCTTCAGGGGTGTCTGAAGCTCGTGTCCTTATAGGTGGCATAGCTTTAGACTTTCTTGAACCTTCTTCCTTTAGGGTTGTAGACTTATCTTTGCTAGAAGATCGATTGGCTTGTTCCTCCTTCTTTCTGATGTTCATTTGGAGTTCGTAGGAGAGAAATTTACCAAAAAGATTTTGTGGGTCGATCTCCTAAACTTTCCAAATTCTCTAATGGCGACAACCTTTGTGTCCCGGTCCTTAGTGATGGATCTAAGGAACTTGTCGTTCAGTTCACCATAAGTGAAGACGTGGTCGTAGTTCCTGAGAACGTTCATAATCTTGTAGAACTTTTCAAAGCTACCAGCAATGGAGTCATTGGCACCTTGCTTGAAGGCTTCGTACTCCTATTTCAGAAATGATCTACGATCATCACTCACCTCTTCAGTACCTTCCATCAGGACAACAAGACAGTCTCATATTTCTTTAGCAGTCTTGTAGTGGAATAAGTTTTGGAGCATGGAATCGTCCAATGCACTTGCTATGATATTCTTCGCCTTCTTATCAAGGGAGACTAAGGAAATCTCATTCCTCGTAAGATCCATCATCTTATTTGGAATCATGATTGCAGGATTTATCGTCGATGGTTGTGTCGGGATGCGAGGTCCTTCTTCCACAATCAAAAAGATCCATGGATCAACAACTTCCATGAAGAACTGTACTCGCTCTTTTCATGTGGGAAAGTTTTCCTTGGTTCACACTGGTAGCTTCATAGTTGATATATCTTTGCTTCGATCCATGGTGAAAGCGTGGAATCTCTGAACACTAGATCAAGGATCTTGATCAAATTGTAAATCTTATTTAACCAACCTCCCTTTGATACTATTTGAAAGTTTCTAGCATTGACCTAAAACACCTTGAGGGGGGTGAATCAGTGAAGTTTGTGTCTTTTGGGGGAATAAAAATAATTGAAAATATCAAGCACACAAACGCCGAGATTTTATAGTGGTTCCCCGAGTTGGGTACGTCCACTGTCCCGCCTCGCTTATCTCCCACAAAGGGCAGATTCAGCTACTTCACCAATCTCAGATTTCATCAAATCTTACACCTCTGAGTCGCAACTCCTACACCTCAGAGATGAAGCCGCTACCACTCGGAGAACAAACTCTCCTACAACCCGATCAGCAAACCGGATCTACACACTCGATCTACAAATGGATCTACTCACTCGATCCACAAATGGATCTACAAAAACTCCGAGAAAATTCTCCTATAATTTTCAAAATAAAATTAAAACAACAACACACGACTGCAAGTCATGATCCAACATTCTTGGAAGGGTTGATCTTGAATCTTGGAGAACTCGGAAACTTGAAATCCTTGGATCTTGAACCTCGATCGTTGACCAACAAGGACTGGAGTAAATCAGATCTAGAAAAAGAAGCGATCCAACCACGAAGTTATCGGCAAAGATGATGTAAAACCCCTCCCCCTTACCAAGGATGCCCCGCTCTTATGCCTAGAACTGTCGTCTTACGGTGGCACTAAATCACGTGTTTAGTCGGCACCGCAATACGTCGATCCTGCCAGCTAGTACGATCATTTAACGTGTTCATCCAAATGAGAGAAAGAAGTAAAAGCAGTATATAGAAAGAACTAGTCCACAAGTCACAACACTATCAAATAATAATGAAAGTATACAAGTCCAGAATGAGTACATCAAAAGTGAGAAAAATGCTTATGTCCAGTACATAATGACAAATGTCTCTCTCACAAATGTCAACAAGCGGAATCTATGCTTTCACCAGAAGTCTCGTCCCACCTGACGATGGGCTGCTGTAGTAGTTGTAGGCAGTGGTGGTATCAGCTCCTCACATCTTTCCACCTCGTCCTGCTGGTACTCTGGTGATTTTTCTTGCTAACAAGTAATAACTCAATGTGATTTCATTCTACATTCTAATACAATTATGTAGATTGACTTAACTAGATTGAATTAGCATTCAGGCAAGCGCACCTATCAATCGTAATATATGAGAAATCTACATCCCGTGTCGTATTCCACAGGGTCGTTTCAACTATTCGTACTCACCCTCCCTTTATTATCATACCTCTAAACAAAAGTGATATTTAAACTACATTAACCTAACTATGACCAATTGGATGATTCAGTATTGGAGAAAATAAAAACGATAAAAACATGAAGCTTTTAAATAATTACATGAACAATTTCATTTATTAGTTCAATTCTAAGCGATCATGACATGAAAATACTGTTAAATTTGTGCAATGTAAAGGTTAATTTTTCATCAAAATTCTCTCTCGAGCAATTCCAAATCTAAACCTAAGAGAGTAAATTTTCTCTCGAACAATTCACAACACTCAAGTTCGCGTTAAGTAAACTACCTTTATTAATACATAAATTCATGAATTCTATCTCTAAATTAACATGAATCCTTTTATTCGTGTTCTAATTTTCCAAACAATATATCTCTCGATCATAAAGTTTGAATTACAAAGGGAATTATCATCACAATATGAACATACCAAAATCATTGCAAATAACCAATTTCTCAATCTAGCCAATTGCAAATTGTGTAAAACAAATAAGTAATTCATAAGGAGGATTAAACTCTTTGTTTGTAAGCATAAACACAAATAAAATACTACAAATGTAACATAAACAAGGTGATACATGATTACTAGAATGTTCAAAGAGAAATTCATGCAAATTAAAACATAAATTGAAGATGAATCATCAAGATAAGGGAAGGATTCAAAGGGGTTAATGATTAAATGAAAATACATAGGAATACCCTTCAATCCTCCTTGTCTTGGATGCTTCCCTTCGGCCTCTAGCAGTTCTCCAATCCAAAAATGATCCAAAAGTTCTAAACAAATTTTTCTACAGGAAATTTATAGTTCCCTTGCAAACAGGTCGGACACGGGGTCGCACACGGCCGTGTGGCAGGCCGTTTGGACGGTTCCTAGGCGGTTCCTGGGCGGTTCTCCACGAGTAGCCGTGTCTGGACGTGGGTCGTGTCAGATGACACGGCCATGGACACGGCCGTGTGTGCGGCCGTGTTCCTCAGACACGGGTTGGTCGGCAGACGTGTGCAATGATGACACGGGTCTGCACACGGGCGTGTGCTATACCCGTGTGAGGTTCCATCGTCTGCGCCCAAATTCTTCAGCTCCAGATGCATAGGACACGGGTTGGCACACGGCCGTGTCCATGGCCGTGTGCACCAAATTTTTCGTCCTGTCATCAACCATGTTGACTCCGTGATCTCCTCTGTTTGCTCCGAGACTTTTAGGTCCATTGGTTGACATTACCTGCAATAGAAAGAATGATAAACTCAGTAAATAGTTTATTACAAGAACTGCTAAAGACTTCTAAATACGCTCTTCTATCTATGATACGACAATTTCTTTACTATTATCATGAAATCAACACAAAAAGGGGTAGGAAATAGTAGACATGATTATAATTATGATAGTAAAAAGCCTATCATAATCGCACTCATCAAATACCCCCAGACTTAGACGTTTGCTTGTCCCTAAGCAAACTAATTCAAACACCTGAGTTACCATTAAATAATTTTGCCTCCGCACACTGGTTGCTATGAATTTAAGAGAACTTTGATGATGTAATTGCATAGGAAATAATTTAGCAGACTTTTCTAAATATAGATTTATCTTAACATTCCTCTAATATATCATTTTAACTATCTCTCACTCGCTTTTAGAAATAAAAGTATAGTCATATTTAACAAATATGAGGAGAACATAACAATCTCTATAAGATACGTATTAGTGTTTCAAAACTTATAAGTACTCTTACTGATAATCATGAGCTTACCCTTTTTACACCCTCATCACAGCACAACTTAGAATTAGTAAGGTTGGATCCTTAGGACTTGAATTTTGGTGTAGCCTTTTTGGCTTAGGATAGAAGATTAAAGGTGAGGTAATCAAGGATAAGATCGATGAATTTTTCACACCTAAATCTTGATTGAGCCTTATGTTGGAAGATACCTTAACATATTTCAATTTTATGTAAACACCCCCAGGCTTTGCAATTTGTATATTTCCCACATTTTGAAGGGCACTCTATTTTATATATATATATATATATATATATATATAAATATATATATATATTTTTTTAAACCAAGGGACCATAGTAGGGATCATTCCAAGTGGGTGCAAGTATACACGCACTCAGGCCACATATCACTATGTCTTTTTTTGGGTTCAAAGTAGGGATCATTCCAAGTGGGTGCAAGGATACACGCACTCAGGCCACATATCACAATGAACAAATCATTCCAAGCAGGCATCAATGATAGGTGTGCTAATATGTAAGGATTTGGCCTTGGTGAATTTTAATAGTAGAGCATCAAAAGGATGGGGATTAGGTTCAAATTGGGTGTGCAAGAGTATCATGTTAAAGGTGTTGGGATAACAAGGCTCAAGCTATCCAATAGGAGGCCTAAGTCATTTTCGCCCTTACTAATTAACCTATGTAATGTTTTGAGGAATGCTAGAGGGTGAGTCCTAGACATCAATAAGGAGTAATTTTTAATTTTAAAGCCCTAATACCAAATTATAAAAATGTTACACTCATCGACTCACTTTATTATAGATAAATATATTTTCTAAAATAGAGTGTTGGATAGTTACTAATATAGAGGAGTAATCTTAAAATTAAATTATATAGAGAAAATTAAGATAAAAAAATTTCTATGCTTAATTACAAAATCAACAAAGTTGAATACTCTATGAGTCTACATCAATTCATTTTAATCAGTGTGCGAAGTTAAATTAAATATTTATAATCCCAAATGAAAGAATAATGAGAGCTTAAAAGATCAAACAAAAATTTGTAAGGGGGGTATAACAACTTGAGTATTATGATAAGCAGATTAGAATCAATTGTAACCACATGAATAACCATTCTACCCCCAGACTTAAGATTTGCAATGTCCTCAGTGCAATGTAAAAAGCGAACATAGAGTGATTTCATGATGATATAAGAAAAAAACTGCTATCATAATAAGTAAAAGAGCACAGTAAAGAAACAGGAGCTGTAATGGAATGCACTAATATATAATAGCTGACAGAACTGAATACACTGATATAGAAAAAAATACAAGATACGATACATAAAGATAGCACTACATCGATACATATCAGAAGTACTCATGGTGGTCTGTCGAATCGTCCGGGAAGGAAGGCGGTGCTGGAGCTGGCGGCTGGCGAGGGGCGATCCCAAGGTGGTCTCTGATCTGTGTGAGGAGGTCCTCGGTCCGCTGTTGTGCCTCCTTAATGTCCTGTAAGCGCGGCGAGAGCTCGGTCTTGAAAAACTGTCGGAACTCGCGCGAGTACCGCGAACGAGGTGGAGGAGGTGCAGTAGATGACTCGCCATGAGCGTTGGTGGAATGGGGTGGTGACGGAGCCGACCCTCTCCAACCCGTGGCCGTTGATGTTGAAGCGCTTACGGATGACACGCCGCCATTACAAAGCAAAGATCTACGGCGAAATAAAGGCGAGGGAGCGCGGCGCCGCACCCCTTCCCGCTACCATCTTCGCTCGCGAGATATCGTCATTAAATGACGTTGTTGTCATAAAAACTGCCGGGCTGCGGATAACAATTTTATGCTATGTTTTGTTATTTGGTGGCCTGCATTTAGCCTCCAAAATGCTTTTAATTTCTGCAATATTTTATGTAAACTTTTATTTAGAGTGGGCCATATATAAGGCATCCACTCCCTTGGTTTGGGATGAAGAAATTAACCCTAAAAAAAAGAGTTCAGCTTTTGAGAATCCTCTTCTCATTTCCGCCGCCCCCCTCCCTTGCCCGCCTCCTTGAGAGCTTCGGCCAAGTGCAGGCCCCCCTCTCCCGGCGTGGGAACTTCGCGGTGTGACTCCGTTGAAGGTGGACGTGCAAGCTCCTTCCGGTGTGACTCCGGCGGAACCGTGGTTGAGCGATTCTCCACGTGCAACTATCTACGAGTTGGGGTAACGATTCCTCTTCTCTATCTTGTGTGCTTCTTCTACATCCTCCGCATATTTCTTGTGCGAAAGTTTAGGTGTGAAATCTGAAATTTTATTCATCGAAGTATTTCCATTTGGTTTTCGTATTTGATTCTCCGAGTTTTCTCGCATTCGAAGAAGGGTGGTGACCTTTGGTTTTCTTTAGTCGGGGGAGATCAACCACTTTCCGAATCATTTCTTTGGTGGATCTCCTTGGTGCGACTTCACTCGACCGAGCCGTGTGGGTTCATTTCGCCGGAAAGGATAGTGGCCTCTAGTCACTATTTGATCCTAAGAGGGTTCGCGATCCTCAAGTCGTTGTGTGATGATAAACGTTAATTTAATTTGTGGCTGCGCTCGCGTGTGGTGTTTCCAAATTAGATCGTGTGGGGGTAGATTTAGTCGCTAGAACGTGCCGGACATTTTCGCCCCGGTAGCCTACATCAATTTGGTATCAGAGCCAGGTTCGTGCCGGTTCCTAAATCGGCACAATCCTTCTCTGTTTGGTAGGCTTAGTTCTCGTAATTTCACATTTTAGCAAAGTCTCTATTTGTGGTGTGCCAACAGCGGGTTAAAATCTGAATTTCTCTTCAAATTCCCAAAAAAAAAAATTTTGGTAGGCTCTCTTCACCTTAGGTAGAATTAAATTTGCAAAAAAACTCAGTTTCGTCCATCGGTTAGGCGGTAAGAAAATTATTTCTCATAAAATTGTAGGGTGCTTAGGACTAATTTAGAGTTCACAAAAGAAAACAAAAAAAACTGCATGCGCACAAGGCACGGCACCGAGTACGCTCCCTCTTCTTCCAATATGGCGGACGAGCGGCATGGGGGTCAAGATCCGACTCCCGTCGAGGCTCTTCGACAAGAGTTTAATGCGCACATCGTGAATCAAGAGCGTCGCATGGATGAGTTAAGGGACATGATCGCTCAACTTACGGCTGCTAGAGCGACTCCACCCGCCCCTCCTAACCCTCTACCAATTAACCCTCACCCACCGAACCACCAACAGCCCCGTTATCCTCCTCGATTTGACGAGGACTACGATGACCTTGCACCACGTGGTCCACCCTATTATAATCGAGCTCCACAAGAGTTCAACATCACGAAAGCCATCCGTATAGAAGCCCCTACTTACGACGGCATGGGGCAGCCCCAAATCTTTCTGAATTGGATTATGGATATCGAGTGCTACTTCGAGTGGCATAACTTAACCGATAGGCAAAAGGTCCAAGTCGCTAGGCTGAAATTACTAGACCGGGCCAAGGTATATTGGCTCAACGAGGAGAGACGCATGGGAGCGCTTGATGGTATGCCACCAATTGGTTGGCAGGTTATGAAAGCTATGTTGTCGGATCAATACGTCCCCACGTATTACCGCACACAACTGTTTGACGACTTAGCCTCTCTTAAGCAAGGGAGCCAGTCGGTGTCTGATTACATGGGTACGCTTAAGGATCTGTTAGTACGTTGCGATGTTAAGGAGATGCCCGAAGTGACTCTCTCGAGGTTTCGGAAGGGGCTGGATCCGGATATTCAGCGCAAGCTTTTGCGATATGGGCATACGGATATAAACACCACGTACAACGCGGCCTTGGACATTGAGAAAAATATAACTCTCAAGTCTAAAGCAAGGTATTTCCAAAAGGGGAAGTCCACGTATAAAGACAAAGGCAAGTTTAAGGCTACCGACACAAGTTCGATAGTCATCACCGCTAGGAATTCTAAGAATCCAACCGGGGAGCGAGTGCCAATTGGGAGAGTTAATAAAACAAATGCCACATGCTACGCTTGTGGAGTACAGGGGCATTATGCGAGCGAATGCCCCACCAAGCCTAAGGCCTTAGCTTTATTGGAGGCTCCTAACGACCCGGCCGAAATAATTTATGAAGCCGACGAGGGGTCCGATGTTGAGGGAGTCCCGAGTGATTTGGAGGATGAACATAACCTCATGGTTATGCGTTGTATCCTGACGGTTCCCCGGACGCCAAACGATTGGAATAGGACGACCCTCTTTTCGATGATATTTAAGAGCGGAGAGAAGTTGTGTAAGCTTATCATCGATAGTGGGAGTTGTATGAACGTCGTTTCGGAGAGCGCGGTTGCTAGGATGTCTTTAGTTGCCGAACCCCACCCCCAACCTTATCATGTAGCTTGGGTAAATAAGACCTCACTTCCTGTCACGAAGCGTTGTCTAGTTCCCCTTAACGTCAAATCTTATTCCGAGCAAGTGTGGTGTGATGTCATCCCCATGGACGCATGTCACGTCCTTCTTGGCCGACCTTGGCTATATGACCACGACGTGACTCACTTCGGTAGGGCTAATACTTATGAGCTTAAGTTTAAGGGGAAGATTATTACCTTTAAACCAACGCCACCAAAGGACCCGACTATTCCGTCCAAGGATACCATCGTACCCGTGGAGAAGAAAACCTTAAACTTAATAGGAAGAAAGGAGTTCACCCGCGTCCCATTTCTAGATGGCGTGATCTATGCGCTAGTGCTCTTGAGTAGTAAGGAAGATGGTGATAAATTAGATGCGCTTCCAGAAGATTTAAAACACTTGTTGGATGAATATAAAGATGTGTATCCGGCCGAGTTACCCCCCATCTTACCGCCTCTACGCGACATCCAACACGCCATAGATCTCGTTCCAGGTTCCTCACTCCCGAATCAGCCCCATTATAGGCTCCACCCGGCAGCGCATCAGGAGCTTCAAACTCAAATATCGGAACTCTTAACTAAAGGGTTCATCCGCCATAGCTTGAGCCCATGCGCCGTGCCGGCCCTGTTAGCCCCCAAAAAGGACGGTACTTGGAGGATGTGTGTCGACAGTAGGGCGATTAATAAGATCACTATTAAATATAGGTTCCCTATTCCCCGATTGGATGATCTCTTGGATATGCTTGCCGGAGCAACGATCTTTTCCAAGCTGGATCTTAAAAGTGGCTACCATCAAATTAGAATTCGAGAGGGGGATGAATGGAAAACGGCGTTCAAAACTAAGGATGGTTTATATGAGTGGCTTGTCATGCCCTTCGGACTTTCTAATGCCCCAAGCACATTTTCTCGGATGATGACTCAAATATTCCAACCCCTCATGGGAAAATTCGTCGTAGTGTATTTTGACGACATCTTGGTGTTTAGCTTGACGCCCACTGAACATACAAATCACTTGAGGGCAGTCTTAACTACTTTGAGGAAAGAGAAACTATTCTTAAATCTGAAGAAATGCACTTTCCTTGTCCGTGAGGTTGAGTTCTTAGGATATCTTGTGGGAGCGGACGGCATTAGAGTAGACCCAAAAAAGGTGCAAGTTATTAACGAGTGGCCGGAGCCCAAGTCCATCCGTGACGTTAGAAGTTTCCATGGACTCGCTACTTTTTATCGGCGTTTTATTAAAAATTTTAGTAGCATCATGGCTCCTTTGACGGAGTGCATGAAGAAAGGGGATTTCCAATGGACTAAGTCCGCCACTCATGCCTTCCAAACGATCAAAACTCTCATGACGGAAGCACCCCTCCTACGCTTACCGGATTTCTCTAAGGTGTTTGAATTAGCGTGCGATGCGTCCGGGGTTGGGATTGGAGGAGTATTAAGTCAGGAGGGTCACCCCATTTGTTATTTTAGTGAGAAGTTGTCCGGGGCTAAATTAAACTACTCCAACTACGATAGGGAATTTTATGCGGTGGTCCGAAGTTTACACTATTGGAGACACTATCTCCTTTCCAAAGAATTCGTGCTACTTTCGGATCATGAAGCTTTGCGTTTTATTAACTCCCAACATAAAATCAGCCCCCGACATGCTAAGTGGGTGTCGTTCCTCCAAGAGTACACGTTCACTCTTAAGCATCTTAAGGGGTCCAACAACCGTGTGGCCGACGCCCTTAGCCGACTCTCGTTACTCTTGTCCACCATGCACGTTAAGGTGATTGGTTTTGAACGCATTAAGGACGAGTACGCGACATGTCCGGACTTTAAGGACATCTATCTTGCCACCCAAGAGGAGTCCCCCTCCACTATTTCGGCATTCTACATTCGGGATGGTTACTTATTTAAGCACACGAAGTTGTGCATCCCGCAAACTTCCCTCCGCCATCATATCATTTGGGAACTCCATGGTGGGGGCCTTGGTGGCCATTTTGGCCGGGATAAGACGCTAGCTTTGGTAGAGGAAAAATTTTATTGGCCGGGTTTGAAGTCTCTCGTTGGTAAAATCGTTAGTAGCTGTCGTCATTGTCAACTAGCTAAGGGTAGTAAAACAAACGCCGGTCTCTACACCCCTCTACCCATCCCTTCTATCCCTTGGGAGGATGTGAGTATGGACTTCATCTTAGGCCTCCCGCCCACCTTCCGCCGCCATGACTCTATTTTGGTAGTCGTAGACCGATTTTCGAAGATGGCGTACTTTATTCCGTGTAGCAAAACTAGTGACGCCTCGCACATGGCTAAAATTTATTTTAAGGAAGTTGTCGGGCACCGCGGCGTTCCGAAAACTATCGTGAGTGATCGGGACGTCAAATTTACTAGTTACTTTTGGAAGACGCTTTGGAAACTTATGGGCACCAAACTTTTGTTTTCGTCCGCCTATCACCCGCAATCGGATGGCCAAACGGAAGTCGTCAATCGAAGCGTGGGCAATCTTTTACGTTGTCTTGTTGGAGAGCACAAAGGCACTTGGGATCTTATTCTCCCGCACGCACAACTCGCTTATAATAATTCTAAGAATAGGTCTACCGGGTTGTCGCCGAATGAGATTGTGCACGGTTATAAGGCGCCCGTGCCACTTGACTTGATTCCCCTCCCGCCCACTTATAAATCAAGTCACTTCGCACAGGAATTTGCCCAACACATTCACAATTTGCATAAACACATACAAGAAGTGTTAGCCACGCAATATACGTCCGATCAGTTACACGCGAATTTGCACCGCCGAGCCGTCCATTTTAATGTTGATGATTTGGTCTTGGTTCGTCTCATTCCCGAGCGGATGCCTTCGGGTACCGTCAAAAAGTTGGCCAATCGGCGAGCCGGCCCCTTTCGAGTTGCGAAGAAATTAGGCGACAATGCGTATCTTTTGGATTTACCATCCGATTGGGGTATATCCCCTATTTTTAATGTTTCCGATTTAACACCTTATACTTCTCCGCCACTTGAAATATGCAACTCCCCTTTCTCTTCCTCCTCTCGCTCTTCTCTTGGGTTTGGGGGGGAAAGGTCTCATGAATCGCCTCTTCCTTCGGATTCCGTTGGAGACAGGATCCTTGCTGATGAAGTTCTCCCATCTCCACTTGGTACCTCTCGCCGCTATTTGGTACACTGGCGTGATCGCCCATCCTCCGATGATTCATGGGTTCCCGAAGTTGAAGTGGCTCGCTTGGATGATGCTCTCCTTCGCCGCTACAAAGACGCCAACTCCTCGGTGATGAGTCCTTTTGAGACGGGGAGGATTGACGGAGCCGACCCTCTCCAACCCGTGGCCGTTGATGTTGAAGCGCTTACGGATGACACGCCGCCATTACAAAGCAAAGATCTACGGCGAAATAAAGGCGAGGGAGCGCGGCGCCGCACCCCTTCCCGCTACCATCTTCGCTCGCGAGATATCGTCATTAAATGACGTTGTTGTCATAAAAACTGCCGGGCTGCGGATAACAATTTTATGCTATGTTTTGTTATTTGGTGGCCTGCATTTAGCCTCCAAAATGCTTTTAATTTCTGCAATATTTTATGTAAACTTTTATTTAGAGTGGGCCATATATAAGGCATCCACTCCCTTGGTTTGGGATGAAGAAATTAACCCTAAAAAAAAGAGTTCAGCTTTTGAGAATCCTCTTCTCATTTCCGCCGCCCCCCTCCCTTGCCCGCCTCCTTGAGAGCTTCGGCCAAGTGCAGGCCCCCCTCTCCCGGCGTGGGAACTTCGCGGTGTGACTCCGTTGAAGGTGGACGTGCAAGCTCCTTCCGGTGTGACTCCGGCGGAACCGTGGTTGAGCGATTCTCCACGTGCAACTATCTACGAGTTGGGGTAACGATTCCTCTTCTCTATCTTGTGTGCTTCTTCTACATCCTCCGCATATTTCTTGTGCGAAAGTTTAGGTGTGAAATCTGAAATTTTATTCATCGAAGTATTTCCATTTGGTTTTCGTATTTGATTCTCCGAGTTTTCTCGCATTCGAAGAAGGGTGGTGACCTTTGGTTTTCTTTAGTCGGGGGAGATCAACCACTTTCCGAATCATTTCTTTGGTGGATCTCCTTGGTGCGACTTCACTCGACCGAGCCGTGTGGGTTCATTTCGCCGGAAAGGATAGTGGCCTCTAGTCACTATTTGATCCTAAGAGGGTTCGCGATCCTCAAGTCGTTGTGTGATGATAAACGTTAATTTAATTTGTGGCTGCGCTCGCGTGTGGTGTTTCCAAATTAGATCGTGTGGGGGTAGATTTAGTCGCTAGAACGTGCCGGACATTTTCGCCCCGGTAGCCTACATCAGGTGGGGGCACCAATGGCTCGTCGAGGTCAGGATCTTTCTCATCATCACTGTCATCCAGTATATGCGGTCCACGTCGAGCAATAGAATATATGACCCCTCCCCGGCCCTGACGGGCGGTGACAAGGCGGAGGGCGCGAAGACTAGCCATCGTGATAGGCACGGTCTTTGCGACCACTGTCATCTGGGGGAGGGCTAAAAAGATGCCCATATTCTTCACGAGGCGAGTAATGTAGGGTGCTACGCAAATAGACCCTATACGGGGGGTCTCAGCCTGATGGAGAATGAACTGGGCTAGAAGATAACCGAGATGTAGAGGATATCGTGAAGTCATGCTGTAGAGGTATAACAGATCCTGCCTACTGACAACTCCGGAGCTTTCGCCCCGACCGCTCAACGTGTGGCTGAGGAGATGGTGGATGTAATGGAGGGCGGGAGAAATCAATTTAGATGCCTTAGATCTCTTGGCCTCGTAGGCGCCAGTGTCAAATGAAATCTGACGCCAGATACCACCGGCCATATCGCGGTTGGGGAGTTCGAAGTGGAGTTCGGGGTAGGCCGCACTAAAAAGGAACGACTCCTCATACACCCCTTAATATTGGGTGAACTGGAGCATGGTGAGAGTATAAAATGTGCCACCCACTCGAAATGAAACTATCCCCTCGGGCGCGTGCGGTGCATCGATGAAATTAGGCCTAAAGCTGGAATAAAACGAAGATAGGAACTCTAAGGTGAGTTCCCTAAAGCCTAACTCCTCTATGGCAAAAAATTGATTCCACCCCGTTACAGAAATTAACCCCCTGACATCTTCAGCTAAGTTTATCTCCTCAAGCACGCTCCAATCAATTATACGTATGTCTTGAAATTTTTTTGATTGCAAGCGGTTGAAGCGGGCGGTGTGCGATGCATCGGTGAAAATTAGCGGAGCAGCGGCATCCCGCCTCTCCGTTGAGACTTGTAATTCCGGTCGGCGACGACGACCTCCACTTCTTCCGGAAGACATGATGTAGAAGGGAAGGTACGAGTAAAGGGGGAAAAGGATTGGAGAAAATGGCGCTTCTGAGGTCAAGCCAAGGGAGGAATTTGTGCTGGGAGAGGGTTTGAAATGAGCAGGGAAGATCGAAGACACGACCCCTATTTATACATGCTGAACACGGGTTCGCACACGGGCGTGTGCGAACCCGTGTTAGGGAATCTGCAGCCTCGTGGAACACGGGGTGCGTCGGTCCGTGTAAAAAATGGGAACACGGGTGCGCACACGACCGTGTGTGCACCCGTGTTAGGGGATCCGAGGCCTCATGGAACACGGGGCTGCCTCGGTCCGTGTGGTCAAACAAGCTGGGGTCAGCGCGTCAGGTGGACACGGACGACAACACGGCCGTGTGTTGCCCCGTGTCGCAGCTGGCACGGTACACAAACATGGGTAGGTAGGCGACACGGCCGTGTGTTATCAGACACGCCCGTGTTCGATGTCTCAACACATCGGTCTCGATGATCGTCGAGCGATAGACACGGCTATGAACACGGGTTGGTGCGCACCCGTGTTGTGCTCGGGATGAAAATGACCTTTTGCGGAATTAATTCCACACGGCTGGGCCTGAGCCTGTGTCACGTACACGGCTACCCACACGGCCGTGTGGTGAGCCGTGTGCCTCTCCATTTTGAAAAAAATTTTACAGAAAATTTATTTTTTTTTTCTCATTAAAATTTGATGGAAATTTCTTTTCATTAAAATTTTTTTTCTTAAATTTTTTTTTCTTTAATTTTTCATTGCAACTAATTAGATTTATACTAAAATAAGAATACTTAAAAAAAACACCTACTATAGTTAATATGAAACTAATCTAGATGGAGGCAAGTCTCTAGACGAGCGAAGTCCATAGGGATTTCACCATAATAAGGCTTAAGTCGGTGACCATTAACCTTAAAATCTCCCTTCTCGGGGTGAGTTAACTCGACGGTACCGTAGGGAAAGACTTCTTTAACTTTAAAGGGTCCGGACCACTTAGACCTTAACTTCCCTGGGAATAATCGTAGTCTGGAGTTATAAAGGAGGACTTGGTCACCTTTTTGGAATACCTTGGGTTTGCGAAGGTGACGGTCATGAAATAGTTTGGTTTTCTCCTTATAAATCCGGGAGTTCTCATAGGACATAGTTCTCCACTCATCTAATTCGTTAAGTTGAAGTTTACGCTTCTCTCCTATAGAACTAGCGTCAAAATATAAGGAGCGTATTGCCCAATATGATTTGTGTTCTAATTCTATAGGTAGGTGGCAAGATTTACCGTAGACTAATCTAAAGGGGGTGGTCCCTATAGGTGTTTTGTAGGCAGTCCTATAAGCCCACAAACAGTCGTTAAGTTTCCTAGACCACTGCTTCTTATTCCCTTCTATAGATTTTTCTAAGATTCTCTTAAGCTCTCTATTGGAAACTTCAACTTGCCCACTAGTTTGAGGATGATACGGAGTAGCTATCCTATGTGTAACTCCATATTTTTCTAATACTTTGTCTAGTTGTAGATTACAAAAGTGTGAACCCCTATCGCTAATAAGTGCACGTGGTGTGCCAAATCGTGCGAATAAGGATTTCAAAAATCTAATTACAACCCTACTATCATTAGTAGGCAAAGCTTGCGCTTCAACCCACCTTGATACATAATCTACAGCTACCAAAATATATTTATTCCCAAAAGAAACTGGGAATGGTCCCATAAAATCTATACCCCACACATCGAATACTTCACATTCAAGGATAAATTTTTGAGGCATTTCATGTAATTTAGAAATATTACCTGCTTTTTGGCAAGAATCACATGAAAGCACATACCTTTGGGCATCCCTGAATAGAAGGGGCCAATAAAAACCGGAATCAAGAACCTTTTTAGCGGAGCGATTCGCCCCATAGTGACCACCAGCAGGACCTGAATGACACTGCCCCAAAATCTTCCAACCTTCCTCCGCTGATACACACCTTCTTATAACAGAATCTGCACATATCCGAAAAAGAAAAGGGTCCTCCCAAAAGTAATATTTCAAGTCAGAGAAAAATTTCTTTTTCTGCTGATATGAAAAGTCTTTTGGAAGGACCTTAGCCACAAGATAGTTTGCATAATCTACAAACCATGGATAATCTAGATGTATATTGGTAGATATGGCAAATAATGATTCCTCAAGAAATGTATCAGAAATTTCAGATTCATCTAACATTGATCGTAGTGGGTTTTATAAACATGAAAGATGATCTGCCGCTAAGTTTTCCGCTCCTCGTTTATCCCTAATTTCTAGATCAAATTCTTGTAGAAGAAGAACCCATCGGATTAAACGAGGCTTTGCTTCCGCTTTGGCTAGCAAATATCTAAGTGCAGAGTGATCCGTATAAACTACCACTTTGGACAATGTTAAATATGGTCTAAATTTATCAAAGGCGAATACCACTGCTAGAAGTTCTTTTTCAGTAGTTGTATAATTCTCCTGTGCATTATTAAGTGTTTTACTAGCATAATATATTGGGTGAAAATGTTTGTTTCGGCGTTGTCCTAAAACAGCCCCTACCGCAAAACTACTAGCGTCACACATGATCTCAAATGGTTGACTAAAATCAGGTGCGATCATAATAGGAGAATTAATTAATTTTTCTTTTAAGAACTCAAAGGCATGTAGACACTCTTGTTCAAAAATAAACGGTGTGTCTTTTTCTAAAAGCCTTGTAAGTGGTTTAGCTATTTTAGAGAAGTCTTTAATAAAACGGCGGTAAAATCCCGCGTGTCCTAAGAAACTTCTCACTGTCTTTACGGAGGTTGGTGGTGGCAATTTTTCTATGGTCTCTATTTTCGCTCTATCTACTTGAATTCCTTGGCTTGAAATTTTATGGTCAAGTACTAACCCTTCTTGTACCATGAAATGGCACTTCTCCCAACTAAGCGCCAGGTTCGTCTCCTCACACCTCCTAAGAACTTTCTCTAAATTATTCAAACATAACTCAAAAGAGTCGCCAAAAACCGAAAAATCATCCATGAACACTTCCATGATGTCTTCAACATACTCGTTAAAGATGGCTAGCATGCACCTTTGAAATGTGGCGGGTGCATTACATAACCTGAAAGGCATACGTCTATAGGCAAAGGTACCAAATGGGCAAGTAAATGTTGTTTTCTCTTGGTCTTCTGGTGCTATAGGAATTTGAAAATATCCAGAAAGTCCATCTAGAAAACAATAATAAGAGTGTCCTGATAAGCGTTCTAATATCTAGTCAATGAAAGGAAGAGGGAAATGGTCTTTCCTAGTGGCATCGTTTAATTTCCTATATTCTATACAGACACGCCAACCTGTTACTGTTCGCGTTGGAATTAATTCATTTCTATCATGTGCTACTACATTCAGGCCACACTTCTTAGGAACTACTTGGACAGGACTAACCCATGAACTATCCGAAATAGGATATATAATGTCAGCATCTAATAACTTCACAATCTCAGCCTTAACTACCTCTTTCATATTAGGTTTTAGCCTACGTTGCGGTTGAATAGACGACTTATAGTTTTCTTCCAAAAGTATTTTATGAGTGCAAAAACTAGGATTAATACCCTTTATATTAGATATTTGTCACGCTATTGCACCTTTACATTTCTTCAAAACAGTTATTAATTTATTTTTTTCAAGTTTGGAAAGATTTGAAGATATGATAACTGGGTATGAAGAATTTGTTCCTAAGAATGCATACTCAAGATGATCCGGTAAATTTTTTAATTCTACTATTGGTGGATCCTTAGTATTATTCTTAAGAATTTCATGATCTCCTTCAGTAATTAAACTATATTCCGTTGTTCTATTCATAGCAACACAATTTTCTAGAAAAAATAAATGTTCAATTATGTCATCATTTTTATCATCTTCTAGAAAGTTGTTAGTTATGCAAATTTCTAAAGGATCTTTATAATAAAAATTAGAATTTATAGAAGACATAAAGTCATCAATACCATGAGAAAAATAGCAATAATCATTGTTATCTAAGGATTGTTTCATAGTTTTGCCAATTTGAAAAGTGACTTCATCTTCTCCTACTCGCAATACTAATTTACCATCAAAAACATCAATAAGTGCTCTAGATGTAGCTAGAAATGGACGACCTAGTATGAGTGGTACTTCGATATTTTCATCCATATCTAAAATAACAAAATCAGCAGGAAATATAAATTTATCTACCTTAACTAATACATCTTCTACTATTCCTTTAGGATACTTAACTGATCGATCTGCTAATTGAATACTCATTCTTGTTGGGCTAAGTTCTCCTAGGCCTAGTTTCAGATATAGTTTATAAGGCATTAAATTTATACTTGCTCCTAGATCTGCTAAAGCCTTATTTACTTTTAAATCACCGATTAAGCATGGAATTGAAAATGAATCGGGATCCTTAAGTTTTTGTGGCAATTTATTTTGCAAAATAGCAGAACATTCTTCACTTAATGTTACTAATGATAATTCTTCTATTTTCTTTTTATTAGAAATCAAATCCTTAAGAAATTTTGCATATTTAGGCATTTGAATAATTTCAGAAAAAGGTAAATTAACATGTAATTGCTTAAACATAGATAAAAATTTACCATACTGGCATCCATGCGCTCCTTGTTAAGCTTTGCTGGGTATGGTAATGCTGGTTGGTACTCCATCGGTTGTACGTTCATCTCGCTTGGTCCTTCGCCGCTAGACTCCATTTTGGGTGCTTCCTTTGCAGGCCTTGGGTCTTGTAACTCCTTTCCGCTCCTCAATTGAATGGCTTTTGCATGCTCCCTTGGATTTATCTCTGTATTCCCTGGAAGTGTTCCTTGCTGCCTTTCAGAAACCATCCTTGCAAGCTGACCAATCTGATTCTCCAAATTCCGAATTGAACCCTCTTGATTCCGGAAGTCTACATCGGTAGTTTGCATGAATTTGGTAAGCACATCTTCCAATGTAGGCTTCCTTGGTTCCAACTGTGGTTGTTGTCCAAACATGGGCTGCTTCACTTGATTTCCTTGTCCTCCCCAAGAGAAATTGGGGTCGTTTCGCCATCCAGGATTATATGTAGAGCTATATGGGTTGTTGGCTTGATTGAAAGGTGGTCTAATATTGTTACCCATATAGTCGACATGCTCTTGAACTTGCGGTTCACATCCAGGCATTCCAGTGCATGAAGAGTCCCATTGTTGAGGTGTCATGGAAGGTGATGCTAAGACAAGGTTGTCCATCTTTTGGTGAAGTTTCTCCACTTGAATTGCTAAGGCGGTGACGGCATCTACTTCATAAATTCCTGCGGGATTGCTAGGCTTTTGTCTTACTGTAGTCCATTGGTAATTGTTCATTGCCATGTCCTCTATGAACTGCTGAGCCGCTTCAGATGTCTTGTTGTTCAAAGTTCCTCCACTAGCCGCATCAATCATTTGTTTGGTGGCTGGATTTAGACCATTATAGAAGGTCTGAATCTGAAGCCATGAAGGTAGAGCATGGTGGGGACATCTCCTTAACAACTCCTTGAATCGTTCCCATGTGTCGTACAACGATTCAGACTCCAATTGAATGTACGTAGAGATGTCATTCCTTAACTTTGCAGTCTTCGCAGGTGGAAAATACTTCATCAGAAACTTCTCAACCATCATGTCCCAAGTAGTGATTGACCCTCTAGGTAAGGAATTCAACCACTGCTTCGCCTTATGCCTTAAAGAAAATGGAAACAATCTCAATCGAATGGCGTCGTTGGAAACACCATTGATTTTAAATGTGTCACATATCTCTAAGAATCCGGCCAAGTGGGTGTTAGGATCCTCATCTTGCAAGCCATCATACTGGACATACTGTTGAACCATCTGTATCACACTAGGCTTCAATTCAAAGTTATTGGTAGCTATCGGTGGTCTAACGATGCTCGACCCGGTTCCTTGGAGATTAGGTCTAGCAAAGTCAGACATGGTTTGCTCATTTTGGTTGGCCATGGTATCTAAGTTTTCAAGATGATTCTCACCTTGGTTTACTGTCTCCTCTTTTGATAATCCGTTTGAATTATCTGTGGTATTAATTCCCACGTCCCTTAAGTTAGTGTTATGGAGAATTCGTTCTGGGTCAGGATGAAATGGTGCTAGCCCAGAATTTCTGCCCCTGGTCATAGACTAACAGACTACAAAAAAAAATATTACGCAATATAATTATACAAATACTAATTTACAACTATATAAATGAAAATTGGTAGATCAATAAAGATTAGGATTTCAAAATATTGAAAACGTTTCCCCGGCAACGGCGCCAAAAACTTGGTGATTTTTCTTGCTAACAAGTAATAACTCAATGTGATTTCATTCTACATTCTAATACAATTATGTAGATTGACTTAACTAGATTGAATTAGCATTCAGGCAAGCGCACCTATCAATCGTAATATATGAGAAATCTACATCTCGTGTCGTATTCCACAGGGTCGTTTCAACTATTCGTACTCACCCTCCCTTTATTATCATACCTCTAAACAAAAGTGATATTTAAACTACATTAACCTAACTATGACCAATTGGATGATTCAGTATTGGAGAAATAAAAACGATAAAAACATGAAGCTTTTAAATAATTACATGAACAATTTCATTTATTAGTTCAATTCTAAGCGATCATGACATGAAAATACTGTTAAATTTGTGCAATGTAAAGGTTAATTTTTCATCAAAATTCTCTCTCGAGCAATTCCAAATCTAAACCTAAGAGAGTAAATTTTCTCTCGAACAATTCACAACACTCAAGTTCGCGTTAAGTAAACTACCTTTATTAATACATAAATTCATGAATTCTATCTCTAAATTAACATGAATCCTTTTATTCGTGTTCTAATTTTCCAAACAATATATCTCTTGATCATAAAGTTTGAATTACAAAGGGAATTATCATCACAATATGAACATACCAAAATCATTGCAAATAACCAATTTCTCAATCTAGCCAATTGCAAATTGTGTAAAACAAATAAGTAATTCATAAGGAGGATTAAACTCTTTGTTTGTAAGCATAAACACAAATAAAATACTGCAAATGTAACATAAACAAGGTGATACATGATTACTAGAATGTTCAAAGAGAAATTCATGCAAATTAAAACATAAATTGAAGATGAATCATCAAGATAAGGGAAGGATTCAAAGGGGTTAATGATTAAATGAAAATACATAGGAATACCCTTCAATCCTCCTTGTCTTGGATGCTCCCCTTCGGCCTCCAGCAGTTCTCCAATCCAGAAACGATCCAAAAGTTCTAAAAAAAATTTTCTACAGGAAATTTATAGTTCCCTTGCAAACAGGTCGGACACGGGGTCGTACACGGCCGTGTGGCAGGCCGTGTGGACGGTTCCTAGGCGGTTCCTGGGCGGTTCTCCACGAGCAGGTGTGTCTGGACGTGGGCCATGTCAGATGACACAGCCATGGACACGGCCGTGTGTGCGGCCGTGTTCCTCAGACAAGGGTTGGTCGGCAGACGTGTGCAATAATGACACGGGTCTACACACGGGCGTGTGCTATACCCGTGTGAGGTTCCATCGTCTGCGCCCAAATTCTTCAGCTCCAGGTGCATAGGACATGGGTTGGCACACGGCCGTGTCCATGGCCGTGTGCACCAAATTTTTCGTCCTGTCATCAGCCATGTTGACTCCGTGAACTCCTCTGTTTGCTCCGAGACTTTTAGGTCCATTGGTTGGCATTACCTGCAATAGAAAGAATGATAAACTCAGTAAATAGTTTATTACAAGAACTGCTAAAGACTTCTAAATACACTCTTCTATCTATGATACGACAATTTCTTTACTATTATCATGAAATCAACACAAAAAGGGGTAGGAAATAGTAGACATGATTACAATTATGATAGAAAAAAGCCTATCATAATCGTACTCATCATACTCCCTCTCCTCGAGCTCCTAAAATGATTGTTCACAGCGACCGTTAGTCAAAAAGTCTAAGTCATTTCCTCCACATCTCTCCCCCGCAACTATTAGGCACCAGGAGGGAGGACGAAGCGGAGGACAATAAGGGGTATAGCAAAGGAAATGGGTGACAGTGGAACTATACTAACAGTACATGTATATCAGATATTTATACTATAGTAATTCTATATATAAGGTATATGAAAGGTATGAAGAACTGAACAGAAACAAGAAAAGTGTTTTAAGTAAACAAGTACTGAAAGTAAGCAAGCATTGAAAGTAAGCAGAGTAAAGACAGCATGTAAAATAAGCTACTACTAACATCACAGAAGTACCATAACTTATATGAATGTCCATACAAACTTATAAGTTAAGGTTTCTATAAATATAACTTATCATAAAAAAGAGCCCATACTAATTTATATTATAAGGATCTATGGTGCGTATGACCAAGTTATGAATGTATGATATGCATGTGTTTTATGGGTCATGCAAGTGCAACTCATACACACGACTCTGTGATCATAGACCTTTAGTTCCCACTTTTCGAAGCTATTATCACTCTCTGGTACTACCGTTGTGGCTATGGCAGCAGTGGAGCGGGTGTCTCCACTCCTAGGAGGGTATACACACTAATGGGCCTAGACCTCCCATACGCCTCTATACACGTCCTAGGTGCACTCTAGAGTCTTGCCTACTATTTGCTGGCTACCCACCAATCTTTTTGGTCAGACACTAGTTTTACACCTAACACAAGCCTGGCCAAAATTTGAAGTCATGATGACTTATGGTTTGGCTTGGGCATTTATTTTAAAATTTGCCCTAGCCTAGGACCAGTCTTAGTAGATTGGACCTACAGGGAGCCCTACAGCTCCAAACTTCAAGTTTTGGGTCTCAAAATAAAGTTAAGACCTAGATCTACAAATTGTATGTTGATGTCTAGTTCTGAAATTGCACTATGGGGCCTATTTTTAGCATGCAAAGTCACTGTAAATGTGAGACAGAATTTCACTATTCATAATAATTAATATCATAAATCAAATTGGAATTAAATGGACGGCATTCGCTCATCGTCCCAAATAACTAATGGTTGAGATTGAACCGTCCTGGGCGAGTTTGCTGACCTTTTTTCGGCCACCTAGGCCGGCGCCACCACCGGCGATTATTGTTACCACCTCCGTTGAGGTGGTGGCTAGCGTTTCGCGGCGGTGAGGCTGCCGGAGGCGGCTCCTCCGGCGATCCCGAGAAAGAAGAAAAACTAGAGAAAATTCACACATTCTCTTATGGTATCGTGCTTGATTGAGCCCGATGTCTCGCCTAATTAAGCTAGAAAGCTAGCACGGGGTGACGTGAGGTGAAACGGACCTGCAGCTGTGCTTGGCAGCGCGTGCGGTGGCGGTGCTCCATTGTCGAAGCTTGCTCTGGCGAACTAGCCTAATTCTTCATTTCTCCAGCAAAAGCCTTGCTCCAGCAGTCAAATTCCACTCGTTCCCTCTTCCTGAAGCTGATGGTGGGCTCAGATCTGCCTCGGGGTGGCTGTGGGAGAAGTTGGAGTTAAGGGGGTGGTCGGCCATGGCTTTGGAGTATCCTCCTGGCCACCAGGTGTCCCCAAACTACTCCACCTTGCAGGAATAATCCTTGGAAGTTCAGCTAGTAGCTTGGGCAGATAGAAGGAGGGCCACATGGCCTCCATCTCCTCTCTTCCTCCCTTCTCTCTCCTCTTTTCTCCAAAATGGCTAAATTGCACCCATTCATGCATTATCTCTCCAATTTCAGGAGGGTAGGGGCTGTCATTAACCCTTTAGGCTGGTCATGGGCCTTGGCTCATGGGCTTAGCCCATGTGGAGTGCGCTTGGTTCATTTTTTCTCTTTTTAGTCCACGTGTTTACCTGTTGACTTTTAGGTTGACTTGGTCAATATGGTGAGTGGGCTGATCCCACTTGGAGGGTCATGGACCCAAAAGTACCTCCCAACTTGTGTTCGGCCATGGTGGTGCCCCACTTGGACTAATTGGGCCATTTGGTGTGGGTTTGACCAAATTAGGTTAAGGGTTGACTTGGGTCAACTTGAGTCAATAAGTCACTTAATGATATGGCTTATGGATTGGTTAGATTGTTATTAGGGTTAGGGGTGTAGTTGTGGGGACTATGTGTAGCTAAATCCCCCAATTTGGGCAAGTTTTACTTGGGTTAACTTGGGCCCTATAGTGGGTCCATGTGATTACACCCTAACTGCATGGTTCAAACCTACCCTAAAGCCATGCCCCCACCACATGTCATAACCCAATCTAAGTAGAGGGGTCTAATAGAAAATTGGATGTTACAGATGATTACTCGTTGTCACGGCCGATCGGAAGAAGAATCGCGAAAGATGTATAGTGCGGCCGGCGAAAATCCTTTTCGGGAAGATTTGGAAATTCGAAATTTCAATTAGGTTTTTAGGATGCTCTTTGATTTCAAAATAGTCTTAGGTATATATATGGAAATTCGAAATCAAACGGCTATAAAATATTTCCAAAATGGAAACCTAGAAGCAGACTGTACATGGCCGTTGGTTTCGAACCAGGAAGAAAAATCGAAAAAACGTCAAGGAAAATTCGACGAGATTCATTTAGTATCAGGTATGATACTTACCGAAGCGTCAAACGGATTTCGTCGAGCAGAGGGCAAATTCGTCGAATGGAGTTCGTCAAACTGAAGGCTAATTCGTCGAATGTAGTTCGCCGAACAGTATGCAGAATCAGTTTATATCGAATTTTTCTGCGAGTATCGCTTGGGATACTCGCCGAATTCGGCAAGTATCACTACTCGTTGAATTTGCCTTGACGAATTCTGGAAACCTGGAGAATTTATCCAAAGTATATATGTCGAATTCTGCGGGTACCGAGAAGCATACATGATAAATTCGGAGAGTATCAAGGGGATACTCGTCGAATTCGACGTGTATGACTCACCATACTCGCCGAATTTTACTTGTGTAAAATTCTTTGTTTCTGACTTCTTGTCTTTGACGTTTCTAGATCCTTCTCCGGTATTTGGGATAGAACTACACTCCAATAAAGAGATTACACGTGAGTCAATACGATGACCTACACAATGAGAGATTACATTGTGTAGTCCTGTGTTTACTGACCCATTGTAACCTGACATTGGTGTGTACTTGACATTGTAAACATGCATGTACAAAACTAAAAAACAATATCAAATACACCCTCAATTCATCTTAACTTAACTAGACACTTCTTTAAATAAGGGTTATTGTGTATACAGTACCCAACAATATCTAAGATAAAAATGTATTCCCTCAACAATTTTTTGTAATATTCACGATAAAAATATAATCTTTCAGGTATTTCTTTGTCTAATATATATGCATATATATTTTAATAGTTGTCATACGAAGATTTCTCGAGAAAACAATCAAAGCAAAGATAATAAATGACCATGTGTTAGAATCATCAAGTCCTAGCACGATGATGTGTTGGAATTTTAACCCCTTAATAGAGAAAAGCTCAAAATTAATTATATGAGCATATTTACTTTTTTGACAATAATTTAGATCTCTCTTTTATAAAATAATTATATTTAATAATCATAATAAAATGTTTAAATTCAATTATAAAATATATCACTTAACATTATAAATGTTAATTAATAGTAATATGTATAAATGTTCTCGTACATAAATAAATATATAACTGAAGGAATTTAATTTCATATTTTAACGTTAATATAGATATTAATGTTTTAATTATTAAACATTATATATCAAAGAATTAAATATTTGATGTTACAAACATTAATAATATTAATACATAATTAATATTTATTATTAATTATTATAATTTAATGCATTTAATATTTTAGTAACTTATGAGATTGATGTTTTAGCTTATAAATAGCTTTCAAAATATGATACTTATATATACAATATTTTCTCATCTTTCTCCCTAAACTCGTATATCTCCCACTATATTTTCTTGCTATTTTTTGTTTGCTTCATACAGTGGAAGTTCGGGTACTCTGTGCTTTTTTGGTCTTTGCACACATCGGAGTTTCTGTATCTAATCGGGTGTTGTAAATTGGAGAAGTGAGCATCCGTTGAAAATCCTGTCGGAGGGTAGTGTAACTTCCTTAGGACAGTGATGACACACCTTACCAAGACTCGATTTCTTAACTTATTATTATATTTAATTTCATGGTTTTCTAAATACTTGTTTTTCATTTAGAAAAAATATTATAAAAATATAATTTTATTTATTTCTGAAGAAAAATTAAAAAAAGAATCTTTGTTATAAAAGTAAAATTTCTAACATGATTTTCTTTAGGGGCTCAGACCAAAAAAATTTGCTTGTTTGCCCAATCATTTTTGCTCCGGTAAGTTTGGCCAAAAACGTCATTGTTATAGAATGCATGATTGACATGATAACTATTACAAGTGAACATCTAAATGGATCAAGTTCTTAGGTGAGATTGGGCATTTATGAACGAGAGCTGTTGCGCCAAAGAGTCTTACGCCTTGTTTGGCATAGCAGTAGCGGTCATGAATGTGGTGATAATGATACGATCGTTCGTGAACACCATACCTGACCAAAGGAACTCCATTCACTGTTATGTTCAAAACTTGTTTTATTTTCTCTGTTGTTGTCATAACCATTGTCATGCCAAATATATATTCTATGATGGTGGAATTTTTATTCTAACTCACTGGTGCAAAAAATGTTACACTTGTCATAGTGCTAGCTAGCGCTCGTGTACGCGGTAATTATGAATCATTGTTTATGAACACCTTGTAATGCCCCAGAATTTCTACGTAGAAATAGCTCACCAAATTCTACCACCCGGTAGTAGTGCTAGCGTTGGCGATAGCGTAGCTGATTTAATGTAATGGATCTCGGCGAGCAACCGCCTGGCGGTAGTGTTACCATGGGCGGTAGTGGACTTTTCAACATATGCGGCATGACGACACGTCAAACTGGCTACTGCTTAACAGTATTATGGTACCGTGTGGCAGTAGTATGCCCGGTACGAGCAGCCACATATAGGCATTTGTGTGGATAGTTTAAACGATAGGCTATTGGATCATATGATTCGCATCTCTTTAGTTTGACAAAATCAAATCTCATGTTGTATTTGATCATATGAGGTCTGGGTATAGTGTGCAAGTTTACTGGTACAAAAGAATGAGAAAATCAAGTTATGGAACCTACTGCCGAGCGCTAGCACTACCGCCCATGTTAGCTTTGGAATTAACTCAGGCTAAGTTCTCTATGGACAACCGCATGGCGCTAGCCGTACTGCGGCGCACTAGCCCTTTAAACGAGCGTTGAGTCAGCATGCTACTGCCAGGAGATAACTTAGTACCACACCGCGATAGCTCAAAAAAGTGAAAAAATATTGTTTTTGGATATTTTCTAAATCTGCTAGATAGCTGTCACATCAACGGGTATTGACCTACCGCCGAGCGCTATCTCTACTGCCGACGGTAGATTATTTTTTCAGGACATATAAAACCGCGTCACTTTTCCTAGAGACAATGAGAGAGACATATTATGATTCTAGGGTTCGTGTGTCGTCTCAAAGCAACATTCTATTATCTTCATCGAAGGAAGAGAAAGCCACCTCCCTCCTGTTCGTGCACGAAGATTCTTGGTGAGCAAAGGACTACAACAACAAAAAGGAGTTGATTAGGTGCAATAGAACGAAGATTTTTAGCACCGATCATGCACCGCTCAACGGAGGAATTGTCTTGAGCAAGGTCACTTTAAATTTTCGTTGCTCTCTTATTGTATTTTTCTCTTTTCTATTTTTTGTGGGTCATAAAAATCGACCGGTGAAGATCGTAGGATTCTTGGATGGGTTCTGTGAGAAATTATCCTGGGGAAGGGATTTTTAGATCGGGGGATCTAGTGAGGCTCTAAAACACTTCGGGGGAGGATGGTGAAGAGCCGGCTCGAAGACCTTTCCGAGGGGGAAGGGAGAGAGCCATCCAGTCCGGGTATAGGATGAATATAAAACAAAAAGTGAAACTTATATTTTATCGCCTCCAATCTCCGGCGTCATGGAGATCTAGTTGTTTGTAATTGTAAATCACTTTCATTACTTTTGAATAAAATTATTATTCGTTCTTCATTCTTATTGTAATTTTGTGGTTGTATGTTGGTAGATCTTTGAAGGGTGTGTGCATATCTAAGGCAAAGTTTATCCAAGAAAATGAGTTATGTGACCTACCGCATCGCACTAGCAAGTTAGCGCCCCGCTGTAGCATCCAAAACCAGTTTTCTTGGATAAAAATCATTTTATTTTTTAATTAATATGCAAACCTTATTAACCCCACCCACCTCCCCCCCCCCCCCCCCCCGCTAAAGTTGTCCAACTGATTCAACAAGTGATATCAGAGTTAGGTTACTTAAAAAAAACGGTTTAAATACTAATGTAAGATTGCCAACGTTAAACATGCTTTCCCTTAGGGTCAAGGTGTCAGTAGAGCCGCACTATTTATAGCGAGTGATTACAGCCATTCGAGAACTCGCATAAAGATATTCTTAATGACACAAAATATGGATGTATGGGACATGGTAGAAACAAAATACACCGCACCCATAATCACTATAGGCGATACAATTTTAATCAAACCGCAAGATAAATGGGATGATGTCAATAAACTGAAATGTACTAACAATGCAAAATCCATGAACTCTTTATTCTGTGCATTGGATAAAATTGAATTCAATAAATTTGCAATTGTGAAACTTCCTATGGTATTTGGTGGATATTTGAATTGACTCGGTAAGGTACCTCACAGGTGAAGGAGTCGAAACTGTTCCGACTAGAATCTGAATACAAACAGATCCGAATGGAGATCGGGGAGGAGGTGGATAGCATGTAGACTTGCTTCACCAAGATTGTCAACACCTCTAGATCTCTCCGGAAGACATACTCAAATGCAGACTTGGTGAGGAAGATCATGTGATCTTTGCCTTCATGATTCAACCTGAAGGTGACGGCGATTGTTGAATCACACAATATCAGCATCCTGTAGATAAAGAGCCTCATTGGAAACCTAAAGACCCATAATTTGAAATTAAAGATACAAGCTGAGAAGTATCCCGAGGAAATAAAAAATAAGGCGCTGGCACTAATGGGTGCAAAAGAGAGAAAGGTTGTTGAAGAGTGTTGGAACACCCTATTACTAATTTGTGTCAGGACCACTATGTCTCTAGGAAACCTGTTTTTGACCTCCTGTATAGATCTAAAGGTTAATTATAATTGAGTCTAAGGGTTAGAAGTCTAGGTTTGGAAGCTGCCCTCAAGACCCAAGATTTTCAGTTTGAGACCAAGTCATATCGTCGAGATCAGCACGACGATTCGTCGAACTCCAATCGACGATCCTCTAGCTCAACTTCGACAGATCGTCGAACTCCATTCGATGATCGCTGAGCTCAACTTCAACAAATCGTCGAACTCCATTCGACGATCTGCGAGCTCAGTTTGACGATCTTGACTCAGTATTGGCTCTCTATCTCTGAGCTCAGTTCGACGATCTTTGAGCTCAGATCGACGAGTTTTTGTTGTTGTATAAGTCCATATCGCTGAGCTCAGTTCGACGATAGCAGAACTCAGTTCGACGATTTTCTGATGACTTCAAGGATTTTTCAAGATTCAAATTCAGAACAGTTAAGGAGTTATTCAGCAATTAATTCAGAAGATTTTCTAGCCGTTTTCATTTATTTCTGGACCAAGTTTCAAGGGATTATCAAGGAATGTTTCTTTGAACTTTCCTCCAGAAGACAATTGCAATTAAGGATGCAATTAATGTCAGGCCAACGGCTATTCTTGACAGAGGATGCTTTTCTATTCAATACCAGAGAATAAAATAGAAGATTTTTGAATCTCATCAACACTCAGAACACAGACAAGAAGAAGAAAATATTCTCTGTCTCAAAGAATTCTTTCAGAACACACATCCAAGGAGATCAACCATCTGAAATCTTCTGATCTCTTGTGATTCAAGTGTTCAAGGCCAACATCTTTCAAAGACTCCAGACACCTAACATTTCAGCTGTTGTTGAAATCATCATTTGCTGGAGATCAACTTCTGAAGGCCTATCACACTACAGCAAAGCTTCATTTCCTGAACATCTCAAGGACTCAGGGGGATCTTTGACAACATCAAATCCACATAGTCTTCTCAGCTGTTTTGAGAAAGAGAAGACTTCCATAACTCTCTCATCCTCATCTCTGTAAAGGGTTTTTCAAACTCCCTTCAAAAGTTTGTGCTTGGTTTTTGAGCACCTTGTCAAAAGCTCATTGGTGGCAAGACACCTGATCAAAAAATCTGATTTGCTTTTTGAGCACCTTATCAAAAGCTTATTGGTGCCCAGGACACCTGATCAACTCATCCTACAGTGGATTCCTACCTAGGGTGATAGAAGAGTGGATGTACCCAAGTTTAGGGGAACCACTATAGCTCCTTGTGTCTTCTGGCTTGCTTGTCTTTATCTTTTGTTTCTGGCTGTGATTGTTTTGTGATTAGTTTAGATCTGTGATTAATTTTTGTTGTAGGTTATTTGTGATTAGATTTAATAGCTGCTTCCCTGTTCACTCAGATTACAACAATTGTTGTAAAAAGTTTTCAAGCACCATATACTCTATTCACCCCCCCTCTAGAGTATATCAGATCTAGCTGCACTTTCAATTGGTATCAGAGGGAGGTTGGTTAAATATACCACACCTTGGTGGTTTCACAGGCTAACACCTGAACCCAAAGATTCCTAGTTAGATCTGTTTTCTTTTGAGTTCATTATTAGATTTTGTTTTCACAAATCATGGCCCAAAACAAAGATTATGCTAGCACCAGACCTCCAATGTGCAATCTATCCAAGTTTGCACTTTGGAAAGCAAGGATTAGATTATACATGAATTCTATTGATGAGGATATTTTTAATTCTGTGTTGACAGTTTGCCCAAGACCTCCAGAGAACTCAAGTACAAATGTTGTTCCACCTCCATTAGGAACAAATGCTGACATCAAGAAATGGAAGGTAGCTAATGCCAAGGCTATGAACATCCTAGCCCAGACCATGTCTGATGACATCTTTCAAAAGGTGGCTGAATGCAATTCAGCAAAGGAAATCTGGGATAAACTCTCTGAAATAGTCTCAGGCTCAGCTGATGAGAGAAAGGACAGGAGATCACACCTCATATCTCAATATGAGAATTTCAAGAAGGGAGAAGCTGAATCAGTTGGAGATATGTACAATAGACTTAGTCTGATAGTCAGTGAACTCAGAACTTTCGATAAGGAGATATCACTGACTGAACTTAATGACAAAATTTTAATGTGCTTCCCTAGCACTTGGGATTCAAGAATCTGGCCAATCAAGGATGCCAGAAGTTTGAATGAGATCACCACAGAAGCCCTATTAGGTAAGCTCAAATCTTATGAGCTACTCATCAAGAATAGAGAAGAAGAACAGAAGGCTGCCTCACCAGCCACAAGAAAAGAGAAGACAATAGCCTTCAAAGTAACAGAAGATCAGCCTGAAGATAAGGTCACAGGCAATGATGAACTACTCAGTCTGTTGGCCAAAAGATTCTACAAGATGGTCAGAAAGGACTTCAGAAAGAGATCATACAAGGAACATGATAAGCAAAGGTATGATAAGTCAATCAACAATAAAGAAATTGTCTTCTTTGGTTGCAGGAAACCAGTGCACATTGTACCTGACTGTCCAGAGAACAAAAACAAGGACAGAAGGGACAAGAAAGAAAGAAGAAGAGAAAAGGACCTCAAGAAAAGTAACAATGGCAAGCCCTCCTCAAGCAAAAACAAACACACTAGGAAGGGATTTGTTGCTGAATCCTGGAGTGAAACTGAAGAGGAATCAGAAGCCTCATCCAGCTCCAGTGATGATGAAGATGATGCAGAAGAGAAGGAGTTCTACATGATGGCAATCAATGCCTCATAACATAATTCAGATGAAAAAGAGTCAGAGTCAGATTCAGAGACTCAACTTGAAGAAGATCAGGTAATCAGTTCTTTTGATTTCAATTCAGAGGACTTTAAATCTGAGTTTAAAGCTTTGTGTTTAGACCTGCTAAAATCTGAGAAAGAAATTATCTCTCTCAGAAAATATTTATCTGAACATAATACCTTAAAGTCAGAAAACCTCAAACTCTCTCAGGAGTTGGAGTGCTGTAGGGAGCAGATAGCTTCACTGAAAAGTGAGCTATCTGAGGCCAAGAAGCTTGAAGAATCCCTTAATGGGAGAAGTATCAAGCTGATGGACATCACAAGCACAGTGAACTCCAGATTTAATAGTACACTGGGTTTGGGTGCTTCATCTAGCCAACCCATAGTTCTAACAACTCCAATCAAATTCATTTCTGATAAAGGAAAGGGAGTTATTGAGGTAGCTAGGAAAAATTCTGATCTGCCCAAGAAAACTAAGTCCCAGCAGAAATCGTCGAACGGAGCTCGACGATCGCCGAACGCAGATCGACGATCTCAGGCAAAATCATCAAACTCAGGTCGACGATCTCAAGTTCCTGAACTCTGTCATAGTCGACCGTCGAACGGAGCTCAACGATCTGACCCAAGATAATCGAACGCAGCTCCACGATCGTCGAACAGAGATCAGAGCTCTGGAAAATCTTTCAAGGGCAAGTCAAAATCCAATCCTAGGGGTCCTTCATCCCAAATCTTTAACTCTTATACTGAATGGATTATACCTCCAAGGAGATATCATCGAGAAGGTTATAAGAGTCAACCTGGGATGTCTTTTATTTCAGAGTTTAAAGGTTATCAACCTAGGCCCAAGGTAAACTGGGTCAAAAATAAATGAATTATTTTATGTGCAAGTGAAGACCTATCCAACATCAAACCAGCAATGGTACTTGGATAGTGGGTGCTCTAAGCACATGACAGGAAACAAGGACAACCTCATATCCTTTAGAGCCAAGCTTGGACCCAAAGTTATCTTTGGTGATTCAAACTTTGGACAAACTAAAGGATATTGTACAGTCCAGATTGGATCAGTAACATTCAAGAAGGTAGCTTATGTGGAAGGACTGAAGCACAACTTAATAAGCATCAGTCAGCTATGTGATGAAGGATACCAGGTGACCTTCAGCAAAGCATTATGCAAGATCAAGTCAGAGGATAACACAACTGTGTTGACAGGTAAAAGGAAAGGTAATATCTATCTAGTAGACTTTCTTTCAACAGATGTAGATATTTGTCTGTTCAATTCTGTCTGTAGACCAAACATTTTATGGCATAAGAGACTAGGACACTTAAACCTTAGAACTATTGCTAGGCTATCCAAGGATAACCATGTTAGAGGACTACCTTCAGGCCCCTACAAGAAGGAAGGACTCTGCAGGGCTTGTCAATTAGGTAAGCAAACTAAAAATAGTTTTAAGTCACTTAATAAGAGTGATTCACCTAGGATATTGTATCTGTTACACATGGATCTTTTTTGACCCATCACAGTACAAAGCCTAGGAGGGAAATCTTACACTTTAGTAGTTGTAGATGACTTCTCTAGATTCACTTGGGTGTTCTTTCTGAGGAAGAAGTCTGATAACTTTAAGTGTTTGACAGAGTTTCTCAAATGTATACAAATTGAGTTCAATACTCACATTGCCGTGATCAGAAGTGATCATGGGACAGAGTTTGATTCTCTTCTTATGCAAGAGTTCTGTCAGAGTGAAGGGATCAGGCACACTTTCTCAGCTCCTAGAACTCCTCAACAAAATGGGGTAGCTGAAAGGAAAAATAGAACCCTTATTGAATCTGCCACTACATTGTTGTCAGATGCTCACCTTCCTCTATCCTTTTGGGCAGAGGCAGTGAACACCTCCAACTATGTGCTAAATAGAAGTTTGATACATAAACTAAAGGGAAAGACTCCCTATGAATTACTCAACTGGAAGAAACCTAAAGTTGATTATTTTAGAGTCTTTGGTTGTATTTGCTATATACACAATAATGACAAGAAATATTTAGCGAAATTTCAAGCTAAAGCTGATGAAAGAGTGTTTCTGGGATACTCCATGATCAGTAAGGCTTATAGGGTTTATAATAAATCATCTCTAAAAATTGAGGAATCTGTTCATATATCATTTGATGAATCTAACATGTCTTTCAAGGAGAAGATCACTTCTACCATAGCACCTTTGCAGGAACATTCTCTTGTTGAAGACTTGAACAAGTTACAGGTTACTCAAAAGGATGAAAGCAGTGAAGATGAAGAAAGTATTCAACACATTGAAGAGAAACCACCTGAAGAGCCAGTTGTTGTACCATAAGAGGAAACAACAACACAGGTTGGTGAACAATCAACACCCCCTGTTGATTTAGTAACATCAAGAGATCATCCAATTTCCCAAATAATTGGAGACATCTCAGCTGGTGTGCAAACCAGAAATCAGGTCAACCAAAACCTGTTGCACACCTGCTTCCTATCTCAAATTGAACCTCAGTCCATTCAAGATGCAGAGCAAGATCCACACTGGATCATTGCAATGCAAGAAGAATTGCATCAATTTGAAAGGAATAAAGTGTGGGAACTAGTGCCAAAGCCTAAGGATCACTCCATTGTTGGAACAAAGTGGGTGTTCAGAAACAAACTGGATGATCAAGGAGTAATTGTAAGGAACAAGGCAAGGCTAGTTGCTCAAGGATACTCTCAAGAAGTAGGAATAGACTATGACCAGACTTTTGCACCAGTTGCAAGATTGGAAGCCATCAGAATCTTTTTAGCTTATGCAGCACATAAAGGATTCAAGGTATATCAGATGGATGTCAAAAGTGCATTTCTAAATGGAGACATCAAGGAAGAAGTATATGTCAGACAACCTCCAAGTTTTATCTCTCCAACTTATCCTGATTATGTTTTAAAGTTGAACAAAGCATTATATGGTCTCAAGCAAGCACCTAGAGCATGGTATGAGACCCAAGCATGCTTCCTTTTTGAAAATGAATTTATAAGGGGTAGAGTAGACCAAAATCCTTTCATTAGAACTCATAAGTCCCATACCCTACTAGTACAGATTTTTGTAGATGATATTATTTTTGGTTCTACTGATTCAAAATTGTGCAGAAGGTTTTCCAACCTAATGCATTCTAAATTTGAAATGAGTAGCATGGGTGAGCTATCCTTCTTTCTAGGATTGCAAGTCAAACAACATGCTGAAGGCATCTTTATTTCTCAAACCAAGTATGCAAATGAATTGGTTAAGAAATTTGGCATGTCTGAAGCATCTTGTATGAAAACACCTATGCCTACTAATGCTGTATTGGATGCTGATGAACATGGGAAACCTGTTGATCAGACAACATATAGAGCAATGATTGGCTCTTTACTGTATCTTACAGCTAGTAGACCAGATATAATGTTTGCTACATGTATATATGCTAGGTTCCAAGTAAGCCCTAGAGAGTCACACCTAACATTAGTAAAGAGGATTCTTAGGTATGTTAAAAGTTGTCCAAATCTAGGTCTCTGGTATCCAAAAGATTCAGCATTTGATTTAACTGGATTTTCTGATGCTGATTATGGTTAATGCAGAATTGACAGGAAAAGCACCAGTGGAACTTGCGAGTTCCTTGGTGACAGACTTGTCTCTTGGTTTTGTAAGAAACAAACTTCTGTGTCAACTTCAACTGCTGAAGCTGAATATATGGCTGCAGGCAGTTGTTGTTTACAAATATTGTGGATTCAAAACCAACTCCTAGACTATGGATACAACTTAGAGAAGTCTAAAATCTTTTGTGATAACACCAATGTTATTTCTATAGCTCAAAATCCAGTCCTCCATTGTAGGACAAAACACATAGAGAGTAGGCATCACTTCTTAAGGGATAATGTTGAAAAGAATAAAATTGAACTGCAATATATCTCAACTGGCGTACAAAGGGGAGATATTTTCACCAAGCCCTTGGATGAAAAGAAACACGCCTTCTTCCTAAATCAGTTAGGAATGTTAGATGGAGGAAGTCTAAAATAATATTCAAGACTTTAAAAGTTTAAAAATTGACCAAGACTAGGCAAACATCTTGATTTTTCTTAGTGTCTAGAGTTTTTCTGGTCTCTGAACTGCGCTCGACGATTTTTCCCCAGATCGTCGAACGGAGCTCGACGATTTTCGAAATCGTCGACCTGAGTTCAGCGTTTCTCAGATAGTATGAACTGTCTCTTCCGGTCAACGATCGTCGAACGGCGCTCGATGAATTTGTTCTCTGAACGATCGTCGAAAAGAGCTCGACGCTCTCCAATATCGTCGAACGGAGATCGACGATGTTGAAGACTCTTCAGATTCCTTTAGAAGCCCCGATCGTCGAACTGAGTTCAACGATCTTTCCTTTTCTGTGTCGAACCCTAATATAAAATTCATTTTTTGCCGTCGTTCTCCTTTTGCGCTTTCGATTTCTCTGCAAAAACTTTCTTTCCCTCCAAACATTTCTACACTTGGTCGTTTTGTTTGTTGATTCTTTGCAGGTAACCATGGCCTTTTCAGTTGCTGTTCTTGCCGCCATGAAATTTGATGCCGACTTTGACATTGACATGGAGTCCTTCAGCACAACAGATCAGGTTTTCCAGGACATCTTGGAGTTATTCAACGAGTAGAAACTTGCTACAATCATGACTACAAGGATTAAACTTGCTGCTGATGAGATTAAAGAGTGGGTCTACACTGCCCACAACCAGGATCAAAACACAATTGTTGGGTCAATTTCTGGCACCCAGGTACCCTTGACCCCAGCAATTATGACAGAAGTTTTTGAGTTAAGCTCTGGTGGAGACTCTGCTGATGTATCTGGAGAGGTGTATGCTAATTTCTTGCAAGAATGGGTCATTCTGAGGCTAACCCTAGCAAGCTGCTGAAGAAGAATCTGTCTGTGGAATAAAGATTCCTGGCTGATGTAGTTGGGAAGGTCCTGTTGGCTAAGCACACTGCCCGTGATACTATTTTTAGGTATCAGCTATGCCTAATGGGAGCCATAGTGGACAAGAAGAATCTGAACTGGGGAGAGGTCTTCTTTGACCTAATCAAAAAGAAAATTAATAAGAGTTTTGTAAATTTTGGGAGGATTTTAGGGCTTTTTCTGCAGAACAAATGCCCTGCATTGCTAGTATCATCTGGGATACACATTAATGCTTCCAAGAGACTGTCTTGTGCCCTATTTGGTAAATGGGACATGCAGATCACCAAGCCTAGCAGGCCCTCTTCAAGCACATCTTCAGGCACCAGGACTGCCATAGTCACTTCCCCTCAGGTCTCTGCCCCTACAGATGACTTACCTGCTGTTGCCTCTCCTCCTCCTCCAGTTCCATCCACCATTCCAGTTCCATCCACTATCATCATCTCCAACCCATCTCCAACATCAATACCATCTCCAATTCCAACTGTCACAGAAGAACCATTCCATCCATTATACTCCTACCCTCAACCAGATATTGAAACATCACCATCCATTCCATCCTTCAGTCTTATTGATGATTCCTTCATTTATGACTCACCCTCCTCACCTCCTAAGCTGCCCTCCTCTTCAACATCTTACCAGGAACTGATACAAGAGATCATTGATCAATGCACCTTCACACCATCTATCTCAATCCCCTTGTCTTCCATCACCACTTTACCCACACCTCAACCATCTCTTCCCCAATACACCAGCTCTCCACCACCATCACCTATAGCTCCACCTCCATCCTCTACCTCTGCTCCAATCACTGCTGAGCAAGTAGATCTTCCAGCCCTAGCTGACAGGATATATGAATTGCTAGCCCCCAGGCTATCTCTTCTCTTGGAGACCTCCTTGGCTCCATTACTCCAGTCAGTGGCAGCTCTTTCTGCCAGGCTCTCTTCCTTATTCCCTCAGGCAGCCCCTTCAACAGTGTGCCTTGATCCAGCTTTATCTGAATCTAGGCAGGGGGAGATGCCCTATGAAGTGAGCTTGTCTGTTGTGTCTGCTGTTTCTTCAGTTGCTGCTGCTGCTGCTGTTCTTCCTCAAGTTCCAGCTAGACCTCCAGTTGCAGTATTCTCAATAGACCTCAGGTCTCTGCTTTCAGCATTTGACTCAGCCTACTTTAGCTATCTTCCAAAGAGAGTTGTTGTCCATCCCCCAGAGGATTTCTCCAAGGCCCTTGTGCCCTTCTCATGCTGTGATTCCAGCATTATAACTTCTTTTGTCAATTCAGTATATGCTGCTACTACTCCTACTGCAAGCATTGCCGATGTTTCTGAGGCTGCTGCCCCTCCTGCTGCTGAAAATTTTGTTGATATTATTGTTTCTACTGCTGATGAGTCAATTTCTAAGGATATGCAGATGACAGAGGCACAAGATTTTGAGCCTTCTGTGTTTGCTGATGACATTCCTACTGCTGCTGATACTGTTGTTTCTGAAAGTGAAACTATTGCTGCACCAACTGCTGTTGTTATTACTGTTGCCACAACTTCAGTACCTGCTCCTATTACTGCTGCTTCAATCTCTGCTACTGCTTCAACTTCAACTGCTACAATTGTTGTATCTGCTGCTGCTCCAATCTCTGCTTCTTCATCTGCTTCAACCTAGCTCAAGAAAGAATTGATGAAAAAGATTGATGCTCTTTATGATGAGCAAAGCTCTGAAAGTGATGAGTTTAAGACTGATTCTGATGACTCCTCTGCCACTATTGCCAGGAAGAGAAAGGCAAGGAGCAAAGCGATGAAGAGAGTACCTCCAGCCAAAGTCAAGGACAACAATGACATTCTATATTATATTCTTCATGACTGCCCCATAACTGAGCATTGGATGCAATATTCAAAGAACCAACTCAAAGCAATGAAGAAAAAGAGGAAGTATGAAAAAGGATCCTCTCAATTCCAACATCCTCATCCTCCTCCACCACCTCCTCCTGATGCAGGTGCAGGTGGAAGTTCAGCTGCTCAACCTCATGCCAAAAGTCAAACCCCCTATCAGGCACATGCCAGATCCTATCATAGGGGAAGCTAGTCTAGAGGGTCTCAATCCAGAAGAGGAAACTACAGAGGAAATCAAAGGGAAGTCCAGGTTTATTCTAAAGGTTATTCAAGGAAACATCCCTACTCCAGGGAAGGACAAATCTCATCTAACACAACCTCTGGTCCTTTTACCTATAAACTAAAGGAAGTGGTTTCATCCAGGCCTCCTCAGGACAATCCATCAAATAGTTATGAACCACCAGTGCCATTTGAAGATCCTGAAAATAATCCAACTGCTTGGAATGCAAGGATGAAAGAGCTTGCTGCACTGGACCAGATTAAGAAAGCTAGAGAGCAAGGCAGAGACTCCTCCAACATCACTACATTGTCTGAACAGAGAAAGAAAGAGTTGGAAAGATATGCTTCAAGTAAATTCTTTGATTCTGACAGATACATGGAGCTGCATCCTGAAGCTGTAGTTCCAAGGCCCAAATAGCAAACTTCTTTAGGTGCAGCAGATGACACAAGATCAAAGAAGGAAGCTCTCAACCCCAATAGAGAAATCAAACTCATAAAGAGCAAGGAGAAGAAATAACTATGTAAGGTGACAATCATTTTGAATTCTGAATTCTGTCTGGGATGTGATATATATCTGTGGTTCTGTAATTTGCTTTTTTGTATTATTGTTGTGTATGTTGTTATTTAATTTTTCCAAATTCTGTAAATAGTAATCCTAATCCAAATAGGGGGAGATTGTTTGAACACCCTTTTACTAATTTGGGTCAGGATCACTATGTCTCTAGGAAACCTGTTTTTGACCTCTTGTATAGATCTAAAGGTCAATTAGAATTGAGTCTAAGGGTTAGAAGTCTAGGTTTGGAAGCTGCCCTCAAGACCCAGGATTTTAAGTTTGAGACCAAGTCATATCGTCGAGCTCAGCACGACGATTCGTCGAACTCCAATCGACGATCGTCTAGCTCAACTTCGACAGATCGTCGAACTCCATTTGATGATCGCTGAGCTCAACTTCAACAAATCGTCGAACTCCATTCGACGATCTGCGAGCTCAGTTCGACGATCTTGACTCAGTATTGGCTCTCTATCTCTGAGCTCAGTTTGACGATCTTTGAGCTCAGATCGACGAGTTTTTGTTGCTGTATAAGTCCATATCGCTGAGCTCAGTTCGACGATAGCAGAGCTCAGTTCGACGATTTTCTGATGACTTCAAGGATTTTTCAAGATTCAAATTCAGAACAGTTAAGGAGTTATTCAGCAATTAATTCAGAAGATTTTCTATCCGTTTTCATTTATTTCTGGACCAAGTTTCAAGGGATTATCAAGGAATGTTTGTTTGGACTTTCCTCCAGAAGACAATTGCAATTAAGGATGCAATTAATGTCAGGCCAACGGCTATTCTTGACAGAGGATGCTTTTATATTCAATACCAGAGAATAAAATAGAAGATTTTTGAATCTCATCAACACTCAGAACACAGACAAGAAGAAGAAAATATTTTTTGTCTCAAAGAATTCTTTCAAAACACACATCCAAGGAGATCAACCATCTAAAATCTTCTGATCTCTTGTGATTCAAGTGTTCAATGCCAACATCTTTCAAAGACTCCAGACACCTAACATTTCAGCTGTTGCTGAAATCATTATTTCTGGAGATCAACTTCTGAAGGTCTATCACCCTACAGCAAAGCTTCATTTCCTGAACATCTCAAGGACTCAGGGGGAGCTTTGACAACATCAAATCCACATAGTCTTCTCAGCTATTTTGAGAAAGAGAAGACTTCCATAACTCTCTCATCCCCATCTCTGTAAAGGGTTTTTCAAACTCCCTTCAAAACTTTGTGCTTGGTTTTTGAGCACCTTGTCAAAAGCTCATTGGTGGCAAGACACCTGATCAAAAAATCTGATTTGGTTTTTGAGCACCTTATCAAAAGCTCATTGGTGCCCAGGACACCTGATCAACTCATCCTGCAGTGGATTCCTACCTAGGGTGGTAGAAGAGTGGATGTACCCAAGTTTAGGGGAACCACTATAGCTCCTTGTGTCTTCTGGCTTGCTTGTCTTTATCTTTTGTTTCTGGCTGTGATTGTTTTGTGATTAGTTTAGATCTGTGATTAATTTTTGTTGTAGGTTATTTGTGATTAGATTTAATAGCTGCTTCCCTGTTCACTCAGATTACAACAATTGTTGTAAAAAGTTTTCAAGCACCATATACTCTATTCACCCCCCCCCCCTCTAGAGTATATCAGATCTAGCTGCACCTTCAAAGAGTTTGAGGAAAAAGATGAAGAAAGCCTCTATGTTCGAGAATTCAGAAGATTCATGAAGAATTTCAATAGGAAAAGAAAGTTCAAGAAGTTTCTGAAGAGAAGTGCTAAAGAGAAGAAGAGGTGGAACAAACCATCAAAGGAGACGAAGAGTGATGATGAGAAGTCTCTACCAGAGTTCTACCACTGCCATAAGCCTAGGGACATCAAGAGGGAGTGTCCAAGGCTATAAAAGGAGGAAAAGGAGAAATAGAGACAGAACAAGGGAATGAAGAAAGTTCTAAAGGACTTAATATTGGACGAAGATGGATCTGACAAGTAAAGCACTTCTGGATCAAGTAGTAAAGACGAAGCAAATCTATGCCTCATGGGGAAAAATCAGGATGAGTCCGACAATGAATCCACTGTCCAGAGCGACACGGAAGTAACCCCACATTCTTATAATGAACTCTTTGAAATCTGTGAACATCTTTTTTATAAGTAATATATAATGTAATTCTTGAGAAAAAGTCCTTTAAACTGAAATCAAGAAAATAAAACAGGACTTGGAAAATTTAAAGAATGAATTAATTAAATGCGGCAAATAGAAGAACGAGTGCCAAGAGTACTCTTACTAGGTGGCAACGATCAAAGAGCTTAAAGAAAGTCTCTCTAAGACATCCTTGAAAATGAACAATCTAATTAATTAAAAGAATGTTTTGGAGAAAAAGCTTCAAATATCTCTTGCAAAAATAGAAAAAAGGTAAAAAGCATTTCGTAAATCGGTGTGTAATGCTAGTCACGGAAAACACTGCCCTGAAGGCGAGGATCCGTGATTTAAACTGTGTTGTCCAGAAATTTGGAATAGGGCAAAAATCTCTGAATATGTTGTTGGGAGCACAGTGTCATGGATCTGGAAAGTTTTGCCAGGGTACGTAACTCCAACACTACCGCTGATTGGTAACTGAGTTCCAGCTAAGTCAAACGCTTTAAATAGAAAATCACAAAATGGAATCAATATTTCTGGAAGGATGCCCCCATCCTCCAGCACGAGCTCTAGAGGCACAAAAAAGCCAGTATCCACTGCTTATACCCTATGTGCAAACTGTCAAATATTTGGTCATATACATGGCTCGTGTTTAAGGAAAGATGCTAAGAAAATTATTCAATTCTTCCTACCAAATTCTTCGACCTATTGTATGGGTGGAACATCTTGGATAGCCAGATATTTACCCTCATCTTCCTTTCATGAGGTACGTTGTCAGAGGCTAAGGACAAGGAGAACATGTGTTACTTGGACCATGGATGTTCCAAGCACATGATAGGAGATAATGATAAGTTCCATAGCTTGAAGAAGAAGAAGAAAGGGGGTATGGTGACATTCGAGGATAACATCAATGGATGTATTCTTGGAATCGACACTATATGTAACAAAGCATTTTCAATTTTTGATGTATTGTTTGTAGATGGCCTTAAGTATAATTTAATTTCAATGAGTCAACTCTGTGAAAAAGGCTTGAATGTATTATTTGAATCCTCTACGGACACCTGCAATATTATAGATGCTAAAATGAATAGTGATTTACTTACTGCTTTTAGGACACATAATGTTTACACTCTTAGTTTTAAAGATATATCTACTTCTAATTTGAAATGCCTAGTTTCCAAAAATGAGGAATTAGATCTTTGGCATAGGAGACTAGGTCATTTAGGAAGTAAACTAATAGTCAAACTATCAAAACATAATCTAATTCGTGGACTTCAAAAATTAAGCGGTAGTTTGACCTCTTTACGCACTTCGTGTCAAAAAGGAAACTTTATCAAAACCTAATTCAAAAGCAAAATTGATATTTCCTTGTTTAGACCACTAGAACTCATACATATGGATCTATTTGGTCCTCTTACTACATACAGTCTTTGTGGAAAATGATACACATTTGTTATGGTAGATGAATAGTCATGTTTTTTGGACAATCTTTCTCGCTTATAAATCTAACACATTTATTGAACTCACAAATATATGCACTAGACAACAGAATGAAAAGAAAATAAAGATAAAATGCATAAGCCCAGATCACAGGGGGAGTTTGAGAATGAAAATTCACGAACTTCTGTAATAATTTTGTAATTAAGCACCAATTCTCTGCACGATGCACTCCACAACAAAATAAGGTAGTAGAAAGAAAGAATCGTACACTCTAAGAACTAGCAAGCATAATGCTCGCCGAGTTCGGTTTGCCTCAATATTTTAGGGTTGAAGCAGTCAACACAAATTATTTGATTAACCAGATCATGATTCGCCCCATTCTTAAGCGAACTCTGTATGAGCTATACTTCGATAAGAAGACATCAGTATCATATTTTAGAGCATTTAGTTTCCCGTGTTTTATTCTAAACACGGGATCTCTTACGAAAATTCTATAAAAAATCAGACCATGGCATCCTCTTAGGATATTCTAGTATGATTCATGCCTATAGGGTCTATAATAAAAAAACCTTGGTTGTTGAAGAATCGGCTCACGTGCACTTTAATGTAAATAGACCAACTAAAGAATATAGGCTAAATGAAGAGAAAGTGTATGATGTGCCATTGGGAGATAAGGGTGAGGAGATAGAAGAGGTAGCCGATGTTCTAACTCATGTGGAAGGATATAAGACTCCACGCACACTAATTTTTTTAAAAAATCATCGACAAGAACTGGTCATAGGAGAGCCCTCACATGGGGTTAGAACATAATCAGCCTTGCATGAATCTTTCTTGAACCTATGTTTTATATCTAAAGTTGAACCCAAGAATTTTTTAGAAGCTTTAAATGATGAGTCTTGGTTCTTGGCAATGAATGAATAATTAAATCCGTTCGAGAGAAGTAAAGTCTGGGTATTAGTGAAGCGTCCAGATAACCATCTAGTTATCGGTTTGAAATGGGTATATTAAAATAAGCTTGATGGTGAATCTAAGATAACTAGGAATAAGGTATGGTTGGTTATACAAAAATATTCAAAAATAGAGGGTGTGGACTTTGATGAGTCATTTGCACTAATTACACATCTTGAATCCATTCGTATGTTATTGTCATTTGCAAGTTAAAAACAAATTAAGTTATATCAAATGGATATTAAGAGTGCATTTTAAATGGATATATCAAGACCGACTTCAAGAATAATGACCACCCAAATCATGTATACAAATTAGTTAAGGCCTTATATGGACTGAAACAAGCACCCCGTGCTTGGTATGATAGGCTCATGACTTTTCTCCTAGAGGATGGTTTTAGGAAGGCTAATGCTGACACTACATTGTTTGTGAAGCACAAAAATCTCGATCTAATTTTAATGCAAATATTTGTTGATGATATCATCTTTGGTGCCATAAATGAAAATCTATGCAATAAAATTATCACCATAATGCAATCTAAATTTGAAATGAGCCTAGTTGGAGAGTTAACAAGCTATAACTTGTGATATTGTGTCTAACATGCTAGAAATACTTGAACAATCAATGTCACGATGTTCATATTTTATGTACGCTTAGAAATCTGTGCCAAAATTCTAGTGCATATGTCTTCTGTATATAAGTTTAAGTGTATCTATCTATGTGGTTAGATTTCGATTGATTCGGGGTCATTGAACTCAAAAAGGTATAAAAATGATAGTGAAAAAAATTGAATGGAAAAATGAGTACATTTTTTGTTATCAAATCATGTGTCAAGGATATCTCTGAAGCACTACTCATTTCTCCTAATAAGTTATAAGTATTGTGATGATGAACACCTTGGTCAAAAGAATCGTTTTGATCTTGTACAAAGAATAAAACTTAAGATATTGCCCCTTGTTTGAATCTTGGTATGACATAGATAGAAATGTGGCATGATTTTTCACTTTATTTATTTTGTGCTAACATATTGAATTATTGAGATAAAACATGTACTTAAGATTATTTCTACTTGATGTTTTCCTTTTGATGCTACATATACACATATCATTGTTCAATCCAATGCTTCCATGTATAAGAATTGGACTTCTACTGCATTATATGTCTATAGAATATATGTACTAGTACACAATTTCTATTCCTGGAGCTTACCATGTTACATTATATTAACTATATAAATCGCTCAGCATTGTAATCCAAATCGTTGTAAATTTAGTTTTACTTGTGCTGTCCAAATTTCTTTTACTCTGAAAAACTTGTCAAATCAACTGATTTTTTGGTAGGTTTCTATTCATGGTGTTTCGCTCCAATTTTTTCCCTTATTGCTTATAATTTTCTGTGCATGTGTATCTGTTCTCTCTTCTCTTTAGTATCTCATTACAAAGGGAGAGAGGTGACTGTTGGGTATTGTATCCACATTAACCAAGATTTGATGAATTCAACCTTGAACTAAGATGAATTAAGTTGTATTTGATGCTTTGGTTGAGTTGTGTGTTTGCAGGACTCTAATGGCAAGTGTAGACCAATGTCAGTCTACAATGGTTCACCAAACACAGGACCATACAATGTAATCCCTCATTATGTGATTCAAGGTGTTGACTCATGTGTAGTCTCTCTATTAGGATAGACTTCATATTCAAGCACTAGGACTTTTTGGAAAAGGCTTGATGCTGGTCTCACCAAAGAGAAGAGAATTCTGTCTAAGAAAATTTTACTAAGTGTTTTACTCGAGTAGTCCTATACCTACTCAAGTGAATAGCTCTATTAATACTCGAGTAAAATTACTCTAACTGGAGTAAGGATGATAGATCCCGAGTAGTCAATTTATGGCTCTCGAGAAGTTAAGACAACTACTCGAGTAGTTTCCATATTATTCTTGGGTTTACAGATTTCCCTCTATAAATATATTCTAAGTAAATTACTCGAGTAGTACTTTATAGTACTCGAGTAGTTTATACATTCTATCTCGAGTAGTTAAGTCATGTACTCGAGTAGTTCATTTACTACTCGAGTAGTCGAGTATTTATACTCGAGTAACCAGAATTTCTTCCCTCAGAATTTCTCTAAGTCAAGTACTCGAGTAGCTATTTTCATATACTCGAGTAGTTCTTATCCTCTCGAGTAGTTCAACTTCAGTACTCGAGTAACCAAGAATTCTAGTTCAGAAAATATTCTAAGTCTCAGACTCGAGTAGTTCATCTACCACTCAAGTAGCTTATTCTCATTTACTCAAGTAGTATTTTTGTACTCGAGTAGTCTAACTCCACTTCACGTGTAATTCCTCAAGTACTCGAGTAAGTCTTTTTGGTACTTGAGTAACTGATCATCTTCTCAATTTTCTTTAAGATTATACTCAAGTAGTTCTCTTCAGTATACTCGAGTAACTGTCTCTAAGTACTCGAGTAGTTATTTTCATCTCTCTCGAGTAGTTATATAATGTACTCGAGTAGTATCTTCTTCACTCGAGTATATTACTTCAGTTTAACAGATTCTTTAATGAGTCTTGACGTGATTGGTCCACGTGTCCCTCATTATGAATTAATTATGACAGATTATCTTCGATCTTATATAAAGTCTTGTCAAACCGACAAACCCTAGCAAGAAGAAGTTTTATCAGAAGTTTTTGCAGCCGAATTTATGTTCTAAGTTTTCTGTTCCTCTCTCTCCAAGAAGCCGCCGCCGCCTATTCTTATCCGGCTAGGGTTTTCATTTTCAGAGGATCCAGATTAAGAAGATTTTACAGATCGAGATTGCCGCACAACTCTTCATCTTCTATTTGATCGTGTAAAGTCAAGAAGATCCCGATCTGAACTTGACAAGATTTTCTTCACCTATCTGATAAAGCCGAAAAGTCTAGAAGAAGAAGATCTTGGACGATTACTTGCAGATCTGATAAAGACTCTTTTTTTGTATTTCATACAAATTTTATTTCCTTATTGTAGGAGAAGTTTTCTTTGAGTGTAGGAGCTTTTGACTCCGAGATTGTAGGAAGTTTTATCTTCCGAGTGTAGATCCGTTTTGTGGACCGAGATTGTAGGAACATTGTTCCAAGGCATAGGATTGGTTTTTCAATCCGAGATAGTGTAGTAGCTGAGCCTAGTTTATTGCTAGATCGGTGAGGGAAAGTGGATGTACCCAAGATTGGGGAACCAATATAAATCTTGCTTCGTCTGTGATTGATTGGTAGATAGTTTTGTGCATAGATCTAATTTTTATTCCGCAAAGAGACACACATATCACTTATTCACCCCCCTCTAAGTGATTTAGGCAGACAACTAATATATTTCAATTTGTATCAGAGCCAGGTTGATCATTAAAAGGGTAACACCTTGATCAGATCCTTATATAGTTGTCTTTTGAGATCTACCATACATGGATAAAGTGAAAGATTTTGCCAAGCTTCCTTTATGCACCAAGAATAATTTTCTCATGTGGAAAGAGAGAATAAAATTCTTTATGGAAGCTGTGGATCCTAGGATCTTAATGATAGTTGAAGAAGGTCCTTACATTCCCATGACAGTCTCCACAATAGATCCAACAAAGAAAGTTCCAAAGAAACTAATGGATCTAGATAAAGACGAGATTGCACTTGTGTCATTAGACAAAAAGGCCAAAAACATTATAGCAAGTGCAGTCGATGACTCCATGCTGCAAAACCTGATCCACTGCCAGTCTGCAAAGGAGATGTGGCGGTCTCTAGTTACCTTGATGGAAGGTACAGAAGAAGTGAGGGATGATAGAAGTTCCCTTCTAAATCAAAAGTATGAAGCCTTCCGACAAGGAAACAAGGACTCCATTGCTGACACATTTGAAAATTTCTTCAAGATAGTAAATGGCCTAAGGGTCTATGTCAGAGTCTTCACTAACGGAGAATTAAATGACAAGTTCTTGAGATCCCTAACTAAGGAATGGGATAACAAGGTCTGTGCCATCAGGGAGTTTGGAAAACTAGCTGAGACAGACCCACAGAATCTCTTCGGGAAGCTTATGTCTTATGAGCTTCAACTTAACACCAGAAAGGCTGAAGAAGAGAATAGTAGGTCTGCATTCAAAAAGAAGTCTGTTGCTTTAAAGGCAGAAACCTCAAAGAAGTCAAAGGTTGTTCCTCCTGCTCCAGCTTAAGAAGTAAGTGAAGAAGAAACATCGGAGCCAAGTACCTCAGGCTCTGAGCTATCTGAAGGAGAGTTCTCACTACTCTCACAATAGTTCAAGAAATTCTTGAACAAGAAGAAGCACTAGAAAGTTAAGGATGTCTCTTATATATGATCACGACGTGATGGTGATCGTCAAAGAAAAGGCTCAAGTAGCCTCGACAGGTATACTCCTAAATAGAACAAACATATTTCTACTAACATCATTTGCTACTGTTGTAATAAGCTAGGATACATCATTGCTGACTGCCCCCATAAGAAGGAAGGTGGAAGAAGAGAATAAAAGAAGTCCTAATACAACAAGAAGAGGACAGAGAAGAGCTTAATATCCAAAAAGGGCAAGACTCTCAATGACTCCGACTCATCAGAGTCGAGTGAAGAAGAAGAAGCCTATTTTGGGCTAATGGCTCAAACAGATGATGAACAAGAGCCCACAGTTCACTGGGAAGGTAAACTCTCACACTCCTCATTCAGAATCTGAAGCTTCTGAGCATGATCGTGAGGATAGCTCTTTTGACGATGAGTCTGAACTCATGGCCCAGTATAAGGAGTTGATCATGGCGTACGATAAGTGTGGCCGAGTCATGAAAACTATAGCTAAAGAGATAAAGTCTCTAAAAGCTGAAGAGAGCATCTTAAGAGAAGAAGTCATTAAAACTGACTCACTTAAAGAGAAATTCAATAATGCTATTGAAGAATACAACAAAGCTCTTGAGCAACTTGATCTAAAAGAGAAAATCATCAAAGAGTTGGAAGAAAAACTTACTGCTGAGAGAAAACTTGTTGAAAGTTTCTCAAAGCCTAAGACTGTTCTTCCAATCGTTGCTGAATTCTCAGCAAAGACCAAGGGTGCTGGATTAGGCCATGAAGAAGATCCTAGCAAATCTTCTAGGAGAAATAAGGCCCACTGGAAGAATAAGGCCGCCAAGAAGGCCTTGGCGAAAGAGAAGGGGAAAGCCCCTCAAGATCAGACTTCTTTCAAAATGGTCATATTTCCGTCAAATGAGTTTGATCTTGACTCATCCTACGGACACTTTGCTAGGCCTACCTATGTAGAGCCAAAGTCCTGTTATTAAGGATGTACTCGCCCTAGAAACTTTGGTGAAACTGTTTTTAAGGCACCTTATGAAGAAGTGATTCTTCAGAGTAATGGCCCTTTCAATCATGGTCATAACTTCAAGAAAGCACCAAAGGCAAAGCCTGTCGTAGAAAAGCCACTGAAGGAGAAAAAAAAGATGGGATTGTCATCATCATGAAGCTTCTTCCTCCAAAACTGTTGCCCCTGCTAGACCACAACCTCAAAAGGCCAAGCAGGAGAACATAAGGCAAAGATACAATAGATTTGACTGTTGGTGTTGTGGCAAAATTGGTCACTTTGTCATCGATTGCTGGTTTAATCCCAGAAATGCTGCAAACCCACATGTTGGCAATATGAGAAAGACCACTCCTAATGCTAATATTCGTAGGGGGAGTGTTCTAACCCGAGACCAAGGACCCAAACATATTTGGGTTCCTAAGGCAAACTGATTGTGATTGCAGGTATGTCCAAAGTCCACCAAAACGCCAATCTGGTGTTTGGACAGTTGATGCTCTTGGCATATGACCAGGACTAGAAGCCAACTTCAGAACTTCTCCCCAGTCATGAACGAACCAAAGGTCATCTTTGGAGGTTCAGGCCATGGAATCACAAAAGGCTATGTTACGATTACCAACGGTAGTGTATCTTTTTCAGATGTAGCTTATATTGAAAGATTGGAACACAATCTTATAAGCATAAGCCAACTCTGTGATAAAGGATACATAGTTGAATTTCACACAGATAAATGCTTGATAAAATCTGTTGAAAATATGGAAATGATTCTATCTGGCACTCGAAGCAGAAATATATTTTGTTTGAATTTCATTTGTATAGACTCTTCTACACCAGTGTGCTTTTTAGCAAAAGATAGTGCATCTATTGGTGACCAATGGCACAAGAGACTAGCACATATTAATTCCAAAACTATTAATAAATTATTTTCGATGAACTTAGTACGTGATGCCCCAAATGTCAAGTACGTCAAAGATAGACCTTGTCATGCATGTGTAAAAGGCAAACAAACAAGGGCTACCTTTAAAAGCATTATCGACAAAGATTCAAATAGATGTTCACACCTACTACATATGGACTTGTTTGGTCCACTGCAAATTAGAAGTTTGGGAGGTAAGGATTATACATTAGTAATTGTTGATGATTACTCGCGCTTTATGTGGGTGTTCTTTCTAAAACACAAATCAGATACCTTCGACATCTTTACTAATTTTGTTAGGCCAGTCCAGAATGAATACAACTGCTCCATAGTTAAAATTAGAAGTGACAATGGAACAGAGTTCAAGTCTGGGGCCATGATAGAATTTTGTGAAAGCTTGGGTATCTTTCAAGATTTTTCCTCTCCTCATACTCAACAACAGAACGGAGTGGCTGAGAGAAGGAATAAGACACTCATAGAGGCCTGCAGGACCATATTGAGTGATGGCTCACTACCAGAATATTTTTTGGCTGAAGCCGTCAACACTGCATGCCACGTGCAAAATCGAGAACTCATAAACAAAAACCACGATAAGATACCTTACGAACTTCTAAAGGGCAGGAAACCACCTGTCTCATATTTTAGAATTTTTGCTTGTAAATGCTTTGTGCTTAATAATGGTAAGTATCATACTAATAAGTTCAGCGAAAAGAGTTTTGAAGGTATTTTTGTAGGATATAGTAGTCATAATAAGGCATACAGGATATTCAATAGAAAAACCCTGGTCGTAGAAGAATCAATACATGTTGTATTTAATGAGACGAGCTTGCAGCAAGGCAACTCTTCTAGTGTGCTTACTGAAGATGCAGCTACAAAGTTGAAAGAACTCAGCTTGGATGAAGCATCTGAAGACAAATGTGAAAAGTTGATCAAGATCACCACTCCAACCCTTATTGGAGAGGTTGATGATCCAGATGAAGAAATTGTGCAAGATAATGAAGTCACTCCAGTGATTGAAGAGAATCCAGATGCAAGGACTCTAGAGCTCAGACATCTGAATGATCACCCCATGGACCAGATCATAGGAGATCCCCGGGATGGTGTCAGAACTCGTAGAGGTACAACTAACGAAAATTTATATCTAAGTTTTCTCTCGCAGGTTGAACCAAAGAAGTTTGAGGAAGCGAACTCAGACGCATCGTGGATAGTGGCAATGGAAGAAGAAAAAAACCAGTTCAAGCGCTGCAAAGTATGGAAACTTGTTCCAAGACGCAATAATAAAAACATCATCGGCACAAAATGGGTCAACAGGAACAAGATGGTAGAGGATGGAACGATCATAAAGAACAAGGCCAGACTCATCGCTAAAGGTTATCGTCAAGAAGAAGGAATCGATGTCAATCAGACGTATGCTCCAGTGGTAAGGTTGGAGGAAATAAGTTTATTCCTAGCATATGCTGCACTCAAAGGCTTCACTGTCTATCAAATGGACGTGAAGTCTTCCTTCCTTAATGGTGACATAAAGGAAGAGGTCTATGTGGAACAACATCCAAGTTTTGTTGATTCTAACTTTCCTGATTATGTTTATTTATTGCATAAAGCTTTATATGCTCTGAAACAAGCTCTTCGAGCTTGGTATGAGATGATGTCTAGTTTTCTACTTGAGAACAAGTTCACAAGGGGAAAGATAGACAAGACATTATTTCTTAGGGAAATAAAAGGCAAGATTTTGTTAGTGCAAATCTATATCAACAACATTATTTTTGGCTCTACTAATGACAACCTATGCAAGAAGTTTTCAAAACATATGCAAGGGAAGTCTGAAATGGGAAGTATGGGCGAGTTGAAGTATTTCTTAGGGCTTCAAGTGAAACAATCTGAAAATGGAATTTTCATATCGCAGACCAAGTTCACCAAAGTGCTGATTAAGAAATTCGGAATGGAGAACGCAACCTCAATGAGGACTCCAATGAGTTAAACTATGTCTCTGGACAACAATGAAAAATGGAAACCTTTTGATGAAATCAAGTACAGAAGCAAAATTAGATCTTTGCTCTACCTTACTGCTAGTAGACCTAACATAATATTCTCAACATGATTTTGTGGTAGATTTCAGGTGAACTCTAAGGAATCTCACTATGCTGCTGTAAAGTGGATTTTGAGATACCTTAAAGGTACGCCAAATATTGGCTTATGGTACCCAAAAAGTAATGATAACGAGCTAATAGGTTTTTCAGATGTATATTTTGTAGGGAGAGAAGACGACAGGAAAAGCACTTCCGAGACATGTCAATTCTTTGGAAGAAGGCTTATCTCCTAGAGTAGAAAGAAGCAGAACTATGTAGCAATCTAAACGGCTGAGTCAGAGTACATCTCTGCAGGCTGTTACTGTGCACAGCTGCTATGGATAAAGAATCAATTTGAAGATTATAACTTGAAGTTCCAAAAGATTCCATTATTTTGCGAATCTTCCAGCATAATTGCAATAGCCAATAACCCAGTCTCGCACAGCCGGTCAAAGTATATAGAGCTAAGATATCACTTCATCCGGGAGCATGTGGAGCATGGGGACATAGACCTTCAATATGTCTCTACAGACAGGCAGATTACAGACATTTTCACCAAGCCGTTGGATGAGTCCAAGTTATCGTTCTTCAAAATAGAACTTGGAATGCCCAACAAAGAAGATTAGAGAAGACGGACTTTCAAGAAGGCTCAAAGTTCAAGGATTTGTCAAAAGTTGGAATTATACAAAATTCTAACTCCTTGACTCGAGTAAGAAGAAACTTACTTGAGTAAGAATAATGACCTACTCGAGTAGTCCACTTGACCTACTCGAGTAGTCCACTTGACCTACTCGAGAGCAGACTCACCTACTCGAGTGCCACAACTCACATAATCGAGTACTTCAGCATACCTACTCGAGTACTTCAAGACATATCTACTCCAGTACCTCATTTCATCTACTCGAGTAATATCAACTCACTCGAGTATATGCCGGGACATTTTTCTTCCTAATTCACATTTTCTTATATGCAACCCGAGGCTTATGCCGCCACTTTTAAGGTATGATTTCTTCATTTCAATTTTCTTTAGACATAAACCTAGGGTTATATAAATAAGAAATTCCATCAATGTCCTACACGAAATCATTTCTGCTCTCGAGTAGCCGACTTTCTTTTTGCCTTCCATCAACAAGTTGCATAGCCGCGCCATTTCTTTCTCCCTGCCGAAATTTTCCAAGGTTTTCTGAATCATGGCTGCCTCTTCAAAAATTGGCGTTGGTTCCGAATTGGTTGCCGTCAGGATTGCCGAACATTCCGACGACTTTCATAACTTGATGATACTACTCTACACTGCCGGACTCACCTTAATACTCCAAGAACATTGTAGAATCCTCTTTCCATAAGTTGCTGAGTTCTTCATAAATGTCAAAGTTAAGCACATGGTGCTGTTCTCAAATCAAAAGTCAAAGGTATCAAAATCAAGCTTACAAAAACTTCAGTATCTCAACTTCTTTGATTGCCGGTTGTAGACGAAGACGATGATCTTGGGGAAGAAGAATCAGACAGAACTTGCTTATTCTATGGTATTTCTATTGCTGCACAGTACATCAAGAGGTTAGATATGAATGCTGAAGGGAAGTAATTGGTTGATATCATTGGAAAGGTCCTTATATGCAGAACCAACTCTATCAGAGATATTCCACTTTACTTCTTTAACAACATGCAAGCCATAGTCTGCATGAAGAATTTCCAGGTTGGTATGATGATCCTGGACAAGATTAAAGACAACATTAAAGCCCCTAATTATGCCAGAATCATATCTCTAATCCTCCATGAACTCAACCCAGAAATCTTCAGTTTCTCTAAAAGGACTGTTCTTCACCACATGAAGAAAGTCTCTATATCCTCCATACAAAGATGGGAGTTAAAACTATAGAATCCCTCTCGGGCGGCAAAGGTTCCTGAAGTACCAGACTTAGAGAACATGACCCCATCTCCCTCTCCATCTCAGGTCCCCAGCTCCTCTGATGTGCCTATTGAGGGGGAGCCTGCTCCTTCTATCCCAACAAGGATTCTTACAACCCCAGCAGTAACTCATACACCTCCTCAGACTCCAGAAGAGATTCCATCTGATCAACAACTTCAAGAAACTCTACTCTCCATAGAATCTGCTATCAATGAGATGATAGAAGAATTGACTGCAAATGATCTTCCTCCTCCTCTCTCTCCAAAGGAAACCACAACTGAAATACCACCAGAGTCTCCATTACCATCTCCAGCACATACTCCTTCTCTAGCAAAGTCTCCTACTGCACACCAAGAGAAGGATGAGACCATTGTCATTGATGATGATCTATCCCCTGAGCCAGCTGAAGCTCCTTTAAGGAATCTGGACTTCTCCATACCCTCAATCACTGATGAGGGGGATGTCCTACTTCCCACTACAAGAGAAAAAAGCTCTGTCACCATCACATAAATAGCTCCATTGGAAACTCCTCCTCCTCCAGTTCCCTCTACTAGTGCTCCTCCTGCTTCTCCTGCTGCTTCTTCCAATGATTTGTTGACTCAAGTTGTCCTTCTGCTTCAAGAACAGAGAACCTACTTTAATAGTTCCCTCAAAGCTATTACAGATAAAGTCACTACTCTAGAGACTGAGATGAGAAGAGGATTTGCAGAAATCCAACACAACACTGATCAGCTAAGACACCTTTTCCAAATTGGTGGGAATGCTCTAGACCACACTATTACTAGTGTTGGTCAAGTGATGGAGCAGGGTGTTACCCTTGCTGGTAATAAGATTGAAATGTATAAAAGAGCTGAAACTACCAAGATGATGATCTGAGAAGAGGTTGGTATTTTCAAAAAATATGTTATCACTAAGCTATATGTTGAAGTCAGAAAGGGGGAGAATTTGGTTAAAGAATACTTAGAAAAATCAGATGCTGCCATGCAAGGGCTTTGAAAGCCAAAATGACAGAAATCCATGATGACGTCTTAGCACAAATTCAGAGTGTCAAATTCCATACATATGACACTACTCTCTGGATGCACAATCAAATCCTTCCTGAATTTGCTGCTGATCCAAATATCATTACTCATCATCTCAACCCCCTAGCTGTTACTGCTCCTGCTCCTCCTCTGCAACCTACTTTCTCTCCCAGACTTGAAGGCCAAGAATGTAACCCCCCCACCCCCCCGATTTTTCCAGTGATTTATTTAATTTCTTATTTGACGTATTATGACGTCAGAGCGTTATGTTAGCGCGTGTTGGTCATGTGACGTTGTTAAAGCGTGCTCTTAGCTCTTTAGGTTCCCTGCGTGGCTTGGTGATGCCTTGTAGCAAGATTCCCTAGCGAGCCGTAGTCTGTTTACTGACTCGGTGGAGCCTCTTGGGGAATGCTTGTGTTTTGGCTTCGGGAGAAATTTGCCCGAGTTTTGTTCGTCGGATTTTGTTACCGACTTTGTCGTTAGAGCGTTTTGCGTTCGTTAGGTTTGACCGGCCAAATTTTGGGATTTGCGTCGGGAGTGGAAAATTATACATTAGGAAATTAGATCGGCTAATTTTAGACTTGCTCGTCAAGTTTCGTCGCGTTCCGAGCATTTTTGGAGCCTCGGCGCGCGATCGAAGTTTGTATGTTTTCGCGTACGCCGTTAACTTTAGAAATTATTATCTCGAAAACGGTGCGTCGGAATTCGATTTTGACTTCGCCGTTGGATTCGTATCGTCGTCATTCACCTACAGTGCGAATTTCGTTCGTTTCGACGTGCGTTTGGCCCTCCGTAGCGATATAATGTTATATCATTTTTTTTAAATAATTATAAATATAATTATTATTTATATTTAAAGAATATAAAAAATAAAAAAATAGAGAAAAGGGGGAGAGGGAATCGGTGAGAATGATTCTCACCGATTCAGCCCCCCCCCCCCCCCCCCCCCCTTGCCTTTCCCGCCGAACCAACAGCAGCCCCCCACCCTTTTTGTTATGTAATAATTATATAATTATAATTATAATTATATTAAGTATATATATATATAAGATTAAGAAGAAGCCTTTCTCCTTCCTCCGAACCAGCAGCCCCCCCCCCCCTCCTGTGCGAAACAAAATTAGGCGAGTGCGGATCCTCTCGTTCGCAAACCTTCCGGCGGCCGCCACCGCCGATCCGGTGGACGGAATCTCGATCCGATCGCGGCGTTGGAAAGCTCTCGGCGAGAGCTTCGAGATCGCAGTAAGCTTTTCCCTTTTCGGTGACCGTTTCGCCATAGATTTTTTCGGCCCTAACCCCGGTTGTCCGTTTTTTTCGTAGATCTCGTCTCCACGTGCCCCCTTTTGGACGGATCTACGTGGTGGAGTATTTTTGGGTGGACGTTTTCAAGAACGATTTGAGGCAAGTGGATTTCTCCCCTTTTGCGTGTCTCCATGGGTTGTATTTCTCCTTATTAACTCTCCTTGTCGTAGAATACCGGAGTAGTATAGGTGAGATTAGAAATATTCCTAGGTTAGGGCTTGTAGTCGTCCTAAACTTGGAAGATATCGGAATTTATTTTAAGTTGAATTCGGCGGGTAGGGGGAAATAATTCGGCGGGTAGGGGGAAATAATTCGGCGGGTTTTGGTTGTAGAACTTGATAGTTTCTAAGTGGTGTTGTCGGCTAGTTTTGGCGCTGAATCGTGGATCCTTAGCATGTGGTAGCTGGGTTTCTGAGGGAGTATGGTACCGGGGGAGTTCGAGCCGTGGCCACCACCATTCCCTCCTTTGGACATTTTGGGTTCCTGTAAGAGGTTGGAAATCTATGTGTGTGGACCCTGTGGCGGCCCCTTTAGTACTCTTGAGACACCTGGACCTGGTTGTTCGGTTGTGACTGTTCTTAGTCTCCGACACAGGTTTGGGATTTGTGTCAGTGCTAACGATTTACAAGTTTAAGACTGTTAGTTCCTTTCATACTGTTCATTTGATGCATATTGGCTTCCTTTTTGTCTCTGCAGGCTTGAGCGGAGTTTGGTACGTTTTAGTACTTGATGCATTTCTCTCGCTTTACTGATTGTTATACTAACATTTTGTCCATTTTTGGATTCTTTAGCTGAGATTTTCAGCATTTCTCTTGCAGGGTTGGTAACCCTTTTTCTTTCTGCTCTTTTCATTCGATTATTATCTAATGTTTCTTTGCCTCTTGTTTTATTATTTCTTGCTGAGGTGTTCTTCTTTTGAATGCCTCAGGTTCAGGTCTGTAGCTGGCTGAACGGCTAATTTCAGGAGTTCCCTTGTGGACTACGTTGTGGCAGTGTTTTCCTCACCTGTTGAGGTAGTTCTTTAGCTTTGTAGTAGTATAGACATGCATGCTCGCCAGCGAGTTCGTGTCAGGTTGTTGACGCTCGTTGGTGATTTTTCCTTGGTGATACTAAGTCTTTGCTTAGATGCTAGTTTACCTGTTTTGTGGTAGTTTCACTTGCTCTCTGGGAATGTTTTATGCTAGGTTGCTAGTTACTTTAAAACCTATAAAAAAAACTACTATATGTATTGCATGATCAGCATGTTTATAAAAGCTCAATCATTATTTTCCAAATACGTAAAAAGATTGTTTTCTTTATAAATATTATAAATTGAAATCTAGGGTCTTGCATAGTGTAAGTTGTCCTCTTAGGACACTTATGCGCTCTTTTAGGATGTTAATCATGAATGAAGTATTTTTCCGCTACGTATAAAAATAGTTTTCAAACCGTGGACTATCTGATCCACTGAGCCGAGGGATACGGCCAATCAATTTAAAAATCAGTTTTCTATTCATTTTAACTTATGATTTGAAGGTTTAGAGTGTTGCCTGAGCGTCAGCAGTTATAGCCTGCTTGACGTGGCATCACAGCTCGTAGTTATCTCGTGATCTGATTTATTTATTAATGAGAAAAATGCGGGTTGTGACAGTTGGTATCAGAGGGAGGTTGCTTGACAAATTGTCGGGCAACCTGTCCCTATAAGTATTAGGTGTTTAGAGTCATATCATACACACACCGATATGTCATCAACACGTCTTGGCTGAAGCACGAACACTACACTCATAGCATGACATGAAGTATACGAGGCATATTATGTAGTATGGGATGCATACTATGTGTTTGTATATGGATCCACCATAGGAGGCAACATGTGAGGGTTATGTAGTATGGGATGCATAACCTCACCACATGAATGCGGCTAGCATATTTTATTTTTTTGTTGCATGGAAATGTTATGTAGTATGGGATGCATAACATTTTCATGTGTACGCCGCTCATAACATGCATTAGGGCTTTTTTTTAGAATGCATAGCACAATCATGCATAGCATAACATTGCATAAGCACAACGTGGCAAGCTAAAGATTTGCAGGATGACATGTGTACACACATAATTTTTGAGTCAAAAAGAATATAATTCATGCATTCCCGATCTAGGCACAAGAGTTAGTGTGATGATAGTGAATCATCGTAGGATAAGCATAACATCATTATTGAAAATCCCAGAGCAAGTTAGCAGCATGAGCAAGTACTTAAGTATGTATTGTTTGTACTATGTTGTTTGGTTCTAGTGGGTGGGCTAGGTGTCTGATTAGTGTTTTGTTGTTCCATTAGAATGTCGAGGCGTCCTTCGACAAGGTTGACTCCCCAATTGGAGGGAGAATCTTCAGGTGCGCAGAGCAGTGCAATGATAGAAGGTCTGCGACAAAGCAATGAAGTCTTGTCAAAGCAAGTAGTGGATTTGCAGTCTCAGGTCCAGTCCTTGTTAGCAGTTGTGGCCGGGCAAATTCCGAGAGTTCAGGACCCTGTTGTGGGTCAAGCTGTCCTTGTTCCCCCCGCTCCACTGGTGCCTCCGATCGTGGTGCCACCAGAGATGACCTTTATTTCTCAGTTTCAGCGACTTAGGCCTCCGACGTATGATGGAAATGCATATTACATGGCCTTAGACGATTGGATGATATCAATCGAGGAGATGTTCTCATACTCCGGGATCACTGATGATCAGAAAGTGATGTTAGCTGCATATCAGCTCAAAGGGTTGGCAAAGGGCTGGTGGCTGAGGGAGAAAGAAGGTCTGAAGGACGGGTGTTCCTGGGAGTCCTTTAAGGAGCTACTTCTGAGCAAGTTTCTGCCATCGGTCGAGAGGGACCGTCTGATGAATGATTTCCTGCACTTAAAGCAGAGGCAGCTCACGGTTAGTGAGTACGAAATCGAGTTTAGTAAGCTAAGCCGATTTGCCCCAGACTTGGTGAGTTTCGATGAAAATAGAAGCAAGCGATTTCTGGCTGGGCTAAGGAGTGACGTCCAGCAATTAGCAAGTGCCTATGCGACCTCAAGTTATGCTGGTATGGTGGAAGCTGCCTTAAAGGTAGAGGCAATTGATAACGCCAAGAATCGAGGTCAACAACTGAGAAAAGATAAAAGAAAGTCTGATGAGGGTAAGAGTACTCAGGTCCCTGATGCTGCTCCGAGGAAGAGAAACAAAGAGGTATGCAGTTTCTGTGGCCGACCGGGCCATCCATTGGAAAGGTGCTATCAAAGATTAGGAGCTCAGAAGAAAGAGCAGATTCATGCGATCCAACGTATCCCAAAGAAAGACTTGCTTTGTTCTGTATGCAAGAAGCCAGGGCACGATGCTGCCCATTGCTGGAAGAAGGCGAGAAGTTGTTTCTTGTGCGGTCAAGAGGGTCATCTCAAGTATCAGTGCCCGCAAGCTCAGCTTACTCTGCAGCCAGTTCCTCTTCAGGCTTTGCCACCGCCGCAGCGAGTGGACAAGGGAAAAGGAAAGTTGAACGTGGTCTCTATGGAGGAAGCTCAGGAGTCCACGCAAGTGATATCAGGTTAGATTCTCCCCTAGATTTAATGTTTAGCTCATAGTTATAGTTTTGAGCATTCGCTTCCTTAGTCGCGTGTGCAATTTTATAGGACGATTTAAGGTAAAGAACCGCTGGGCGCGTGTTCTGTTTGATTCCGGCGCTACCCACTCATTTGTGGCTAGGGCCTTCGTAGAGAGTTACCGTTTGGATCTCGATCGTGTTGGTGATGCGTTCTATGTCAAGTTTCTTTCAGGTGAATCTGTAGTTTCGGATCAGGGTATTCAGAGTTGTCCAATTTTTCTAGGCGATTTTCTCGCGATTGCTGATTTGAAGCTGTTTGATCTGGAAGACTTCGATGTGATCCTAGGCATGGACTGGTTGTCCAGATATGATGCTGTGATCCAATGCAAGGGTAAACGCTTGGACTTCAGGATGGACAACGGTCAGCCCGGGAGTGTTTACGGTTATCCGCGCCAGGATTCTCCGACTATATCGGCGGTATGTGCTCGGAAGCTTGTAGATTCCGGATGTTTTGCTTGTTTGGTTTCGGTTTTAGAAACCAAGGTTAGTTTGCCGTGTTTGGAGGAGATCCCGGTGGTTCGTGATTTTTCTGATGTCTTTCCAGCTAATCTTCCTGCTCTCCCACCTGATCGAGACGTGGAGTTTGTTATAGATTTGGAGCCGGGTACGCGTCCTATTGCCAAGGCGCCTTACCGGATGGCCCCACGCGAACTGGAGGAGTTGCGTATCCAGTTAGACGAGTTGCTTTAGAACGGATTTATAAGGCCGAGTTCTTCGCCTTGGGGCGCTCCCGTTTTGTTCGTCAAGAAAAAAGAAGGATCGATGAGGTTGTGCATCGATTATAGAGAGCTAAATAAGGTAACGATCAAGAATAGGTATCCGTTGCCGAGGATAGATGATTTGTTTGATCAACTGCGAGGCAGCGCCGTGTTATCTAAGATTGACCTTCGTTCGGGCTACCACCAGTTAAGTATCCGTGAATCAGATATCCCGCGGACTGCCTTCCGTTCCAGACATAGACATTTTGAATTTTTGGTGATGTCGTTTGGTTTGACCAAAGCACCTTCTGCTTTCATGGACATGATGAACAGGGTTTTCAAGGACTTTCTGGACAAGTTTGTAGTCGTATTTATAGACGATGTGTTGGTGTATTCACGCAATGTTGAGGAGCATGACCAACATTTGCGTCTAGTTTTATCTGCCTTGAGGGACCATAAGTTGTTCGCCAAGCTAAGTAAATACGAGTTTTGGTTGCCTCAGGTTTCTCTCCTGGGACATGTGGTTAACAAGAACGGAATCTCTGTCGACCCAGAAAAGATAGCCGCAGTTATGGAATGGACGAGGCCTGCCACACCCAAAGAAATAAGAAGCTTCCTAGGGTTGGCTGGCTACTATAGAAGATTTGTAGAGGGTTTCTCTACATTATCTGCGCCATTGACGAAATTGACGCAAAAGAATGCAGCATTTGTGTGGAGCGATAAGTGCGAAGAAGCGTTCCAAGAGCTAAAGAATAGACTGTGCACTGCTCCGATATTGACATTGCCTACGGAAGGATTAGACTATGCCGTTTACGTGGACGCATCCCACGTGGGTCTTGGTTGTGTGCTGATGCAAGAAGGAAAAGTGATTGCATATGGGTCAAGACAGCTTAAGATTCATGAAAGGAACTACCCTACGCATGACTTGGAATTCGCAGCAGTTATTTATGCATTGAAATTATGGAGACACTTGTTGTATGGCGCGCAGTGCAAGATTTATACAGATCATAAGAGTTTGAAGTACGTCTTCACTCAAAAGGAGTTGAACTTGCGCCAACGCAGATGGTTAGAGTATGTGGCTGATTATGAAGTGGAGATCCTATACCATCCGGGTAAGGCTAACGTGGTAGCCGACGCCTTAAGCAGGAAGACAGGGAAAATTTTCAATCTCTCCACTGAGTTGTTAGTAGAAGAGTTCCTTTTAATGGATATTTCAGTTGGTAGATGTGACTCGCCAAGCAGTTTGGAAGTGTCTGAGCCTTCATGGATTTCTCTTACGAGGCTTCATCAAAAGGACGATCCTGACCTACTGCACCTTCATAATAGAACTGAGAAGGGGGAGCTGCCTGACTTTTCGATCGATGACGCGGGTACTCTAAAGTACCGCGGTAGATTTTGCGTCCCCAATTTTTGAGATATTCGAGTTAAGTTGTGCAGTGAGGCACACGGTTCAAGTGTGGCCTACCATCCAGGGTCTACAAAAATGTATAAGGACTTGAAATAGATTGCCTGGTGGATTGGGATGAAGGGTGACATTGCAAGGTTTGTGTCAGAATGTTTTACGTGCAAACGAGTTAAGGCTGATCATGGAAGGCCTGGTGGAAAGTTAGCGCCTTTAGAGATTCCAACTTGGAAGTGGGAGAGTATCTCAATGGATTTCACTACTGGTTTGCCGAGATCTCCCCGAGGGCATGACTCTGTTTGGGTGATTGTTGACAGATTAACAAAGTGTGCGCACTTTGTACCCTTTCAGATTGGTTACTCGATGGAAAAGATAGCGGAACTATATTTGAATGAAGTTATCAGGTTACATGGAGTACCCGTAAGTATAGTATCAGATCGAGACTCCAGGTTTACGTCTCGTTTCTGGAAGAGCCTTCAAGAAGGATTGGGAACTGACTTGAGATATTCTACCGCATATCATCCACAGACCAATGGTCAAACTGAGCGTGTTAATCAGATTGTGGAAGATATGATCCGTTGTTATATATTAGACCACAAAGGAGCGTGGGATGAACGCTTGAGGTTGATGGAGTTCGCATACAATAACAGTTACAAGAGAGTCTGCAAATGGCTCCTTTCGAAGCGCTATATGGAAGACGATGTAGAACTCCTCTATTTTGGGCTGAGGTTGGTGAGAGGCCGATGTTAGGTCCAGATGTCTTAGAAGAAATGGAAGTCTCTGTAAAGCTTATTCGAGAGAAGCTTCGGATAGCTCAAGAGCGATGCGAGAAGAACGCCAATCGGCGTAGGTCCGTTTTGGAATTTTCTGTGGGGGACATGGTATTCCTTAAGTTTTCCCTGATGGTTGGAGTGAAGAGGTTCGGTAAGAACCATAAGTTGGACCCAAGGTATGTGGGACCATTTGAAATTGTGGAGCGGATTGGTGTGTCAGCCTACAAGTTGAAATTGCCCGCAAATTTTCCTGGCGTGCACAATGTTTTTCACGTGAGCCAACTGCAGAGGTGCGTGCTAAGTGACGGACAAGTTCTGGATGCAGTGTGTTGGAACACCCTATTACTAATTTGGGTCAGGATCACTATGTCTCTAGGAACCTTTGCTTGACCTTCTGTATAGCTTAATAGGTCAATTAGAATTGAGTCTAAGGGTTAGAAGTCTAGGTTTGGAAGCTGCCCTGAAGACCAGGATTCTCTGTCTGAAGACTAAGTCATATCGTCGAGCTCAGCACGACGATTCGTCGAACTCCGGTCGACGATCGTCTAGCTCAACTTCGACAGATCGTCGAACTCCATTCGACGATCGCTGAGCTCAACTTCATTATATCGTCGAACTCCATTCGACGATCGGTGAGCTCAGTTCGACGATTTTGACTCTGTATTGGATCTTTATCTCTGAGCTCAGTTCGACGATCTTTGAGCTCAGATCGACGATTATTTTGCTGCTCTGTGTTTTCAGATCGCTGAGCTCAGCTCGACGATAGCAGAGCTCAGTTCGACGATTTCAGATAACTTCCAGAATTCAAATTCAAATCATTTAGGAGTTATTGTGCAATTAATTCAGAGATTTGCTAGCCGTTTTCATTCAATTCTGGACCAAGTTTCAAGGGATTTTTCAGGAATGTATCTATGGACTTTCCTCCAGAAGAGATTATGCAATTAAGGATGCAATCAATGCAGACCAACGACTATACTTGACAGAGAATGTTATTCTACTCTATACCAGAGAATAAGAGACAGAATTTTTGAATCTCTCAATAGAAGAACACACAATACAGAGAGAGACATACTGATTATAGAGACACATTCAAAAATCTTCTGTCAAAAGGAATTCTGAAGAACACTCATCCAAGGAGACCAAGTTTTCAAATCTTCAGATCTCTTTAGTTTTCAAAGTGTTCAAGGCCAACATATTTTCAAGACTCCAGACACTCAACATTTCAGCTATTGCTGAAATCATCCATTGCTGGAGTTCAATCTTTGAAGGCCTATCACCCTCAGCAAAGCTTTTCTTCCTGAAGATCTCAAGGATTCAGGGGGAGCTTTGACAACAACAATCCACACAGTCTTCTCAGTTGTTTGAGAAAGAGAAGACTGCCATCACTCTCTCACCCCCACTCTGTAAAGGGTTTTTCAAACTCCCTTCAAAAGTTTGAACCTGATTTTTGAGCACCTTGTCAAAAGCTCATTGGTGGCAAGACACCTGATCAAAAACTCTGCTTTGGTTTTTGAGCACCTTATCAAAAGCTCATTGGTGCCCAGGACACCGGATCAACTCATCCTCCAGTGGATTCCTACCTAGGGTGGTAGAAGAGTGGATGTACCCAAGTTTGGGGAACCACTATATTTCCTTGTGTCTTCTGGTTTTGCTTGTTTTCATTTTTGTTTCTACCTTGATTTTTCTGTGTTTAGCTTTTGTTTAACTTAGTTCTGTGATTAGACTTTTTATTGCTTCCCTGCTCACACAGATTACAACAATTGTTGTAAAAGTTTGTAAAAGTTTTTAAAAGCACCATATACTCTATTCACCCCCCTCTAGAGTATATCAGATCTAGTTGCACTTTCAATTGGTATCAGAGGGAGGTTGGTTAAACATACCATACCTGATTGGTTGTACAGGCTAACACCTGAACCCAAAGATCCCAACCTAGATCTGTTTTTCTTTTGTATTTTATTATTAGATTTTGTTTGCACAAATCATGGCCCAAAACAAAGATTATGCTAGCACCAGACCTCCAGTGTGCAATCTGTCAAAGTTTGCACTTTGGAAAGCAAGGATTAGACTCTACATGAATTCCATTGACGAAGATATTTTTAATTCTGTTTTGACAGTGTGTCCAAGACCCCCAGAGAGCACAAGTACAAATGCTGTTCCACCTCCATCAGGAACAGATGCTGACATCAAAAAATGGAAAGTAGCTGATGCCAAGGCTATGAACATACTAGCCCAGACAATGTCAGATGACATATTCCAAAAGGTAGCTGAATGTAATTCAGCCAAGGAAATTTGGGACAAGCTATCAGAAATAGTCTCAGGCTCAGCTGATGAGAGAAAAGACAGAAGATCCCATCTCATCTCTCAATATGAGAACTTCAAGAAGGGAGAGACTGAGTCAGTGGGAGACATGTACAACAGACTAAGTCTAATTGTCAGTGAACTAAGGACATTGGACAAAGAGATTTCTCTAACTGAACTTAATGACAAGATCCTAATGTGCTTCCCCAGCACTTGGGATTCAAGAATCTGGCCAATTAAGGATGCCAGAAGTCTGAATGAGATCACCACTGAAGCTTTGTTGGGTAAGCTCAAATCTTATGAGCTACTTATCAAGAATAGAGAGGAAGAACAGAAGGCTGCTTCACCAGCCACAAGAAAAGAGAAGACCATAGCATTCAAGGAAACTGAGGATCTGCCTGAAGATAAAGCCACAGGCAATGATGAACTACTCAGCTTGCTGGCCAAAAGATTCTACAAGATGGCCAGAAAGGACTTCAGAAGAAGATCATACAAGAAGCAGGATAAGCCAAGGTATGACAAGTCCATTGGTAATAATAAAGACATTATTTGCTTTGGTTGCAGGAAACCAGGGCACATAGTTCCTGACTGTCCAGAGAACAAGAACAAGGACAGAAGGGACAGGAAAGAAAGAAGGAAGGAGAAAGACTCCAAAAGGAATGGCAATAGCAAACCTTCTTCAAGCAGAAATAAGCATACAAGAAAAGGGTTTGTTGCTGAATCCTGGAGTGAGACAGAAGAGGAGTCAGAAGCCTCTTCCAGCTCCAGTGATGATGAGGATGATGCAGAAGAAAAGGAGTTCTGCATGATGGCAATCAATGCCTCACAACACAATTCAGAGGAAGAGGAGTCAGAGTCAGACTCAGAGACTCAACCTGAAGAAGATCAGGTAATTAGTTCTTTTGATTTTAGTTCAGAAGATTTTAAAACTGAATTTAAAGCACTGTGTTTAGACCTGCTAAAGTCTGAGAAAGAGATTATCTCTGTCAGAAATCAATTATCTGAACACAATGCTCTAAAGTCAGAAAACCTCAAACTCTCTCAGGAGTTGGAGAGTTGTAGGGAACAGATTGCTTCACTGAAAAGTGTGCTCTCTGAGGCCAAGAAGCTTGAAGAATCCCTTAATGGGAGAAGCATCAAGCTGATGGACATCACAAGCACAGTGAACTCTAGATTTAACAGTACACTGGGCTTGGGTGCCTCATCCAGCCAACCTATTGTTCTAACAACCCCAATCAAATTCATTTCTGACAAAGGAAAGGGAGTTGTAGAGGTTGCTAGGAAAAATTCTGATCTGCCTCAGAAAACCAAGTCCCAGCAGAAATCGTCGAACAGAGATCGACGATCGCCGAATGAAGATCGACGATCGTCGAACGCAGCTCGACGATCTCAGGAAAAATCGTCGAACGCTGATCGACGATCTCAGCCAAAGTCGTCGAACGTAGGTCGACGATCTCATATACCTGACCTCACCTATAGTCGACCGTCGAACGGAGCTCGATGATCTGACCCAAGATCGTCGAACGCAGCTCCAAGATCGTCGAACAGAGGTCAGAGCTCTGGTAAATTTTTTAAAGGCAAGTCAAAATTGAATCCTAAGGGTCCTACATCCCAAACCTTTAACCCTTATACTGAATGGATTATACCTCCAAGGAGATATCATCCTGAAGGATATAAGAGTCAACCTAGGATGTCTTTCATTTCTGAATTTAAAGGTTATCAACCTAGGCCCAAGGTAAACTGGGTCAAAAATAAATAAATTGTCTTATGTGCAGGTGAAGACCTAGCCAACATCTAACCAACAATGGTACTTGGATAGTGGGTGCTCTAAGCACATGACAGGGAACAAGGACAACCTCACATCCTTCAGAGCCAAACATGGACCCAAAGTTATCTTTGGTGATTCAAACTTTGGACAGACTAAAGGATATGGTGCAGTCCAGATTGGTTCAGTAACCTTCAAGAAGGTAGCTTATGTAGAAGGACTGAAGCACAACCTAATTAGCATCAGTCAGCTATGTGATGAAGGCTACCAGGTGACCTTCAGCAAAGCCTTATACAAAATCAAGTCAGAGGACAACACAACAGTGTTGACAGGTAAAAGGAAAGGTAACATCTATCTAGTAGATTTTCTTTCAACTGACGTAGATATCTGCTTGTTTAATTCAGTCTGTAGACCAAATGTTTTATGGCATAAGAGATTAGGACACCTAAACCTTAGAACTATTGCTAGGCTATCCAAGGACAACCTTGTTAGAGGACTACCTTCTGGCCCCTACAAGAAGGAAGGACTCTGCAGGGCTTGTCAATTAGGCAAGCAAACTAAAAACAGTTTTAAGTCACTTAATAAGAGTGATTCACCTAGGATATTGTATCTGTTACACATGGATCACTTTGGACCCATCACAGTACAAAGCCTAGGAGGGAAATCCTATACTTTAGTAGTTGTAGATGACTTCTCTAGATTCACTTGGGTGTTCTTTCTAAGGAAGAAGTCTGATAACTTTAAGTGTCTGACAGAGTTTCTCAAATGTATACAGATTGAGTTCAATACTCACATTGCCCTGATCAGAAGTGATCATGGGACAGAGTTTGATTCTCTTCTTATGCAAGAGTTCTGTCAGAGTGAAGGGATCAGGCACACTTTCTCAGCTCCTAGAACTCCTCAACAAAATGGGGTAGCTGAAAGGAAAAATAGAACCCTTATTGAATCTGCCACTACATTGTTGTCAGATGCTCATCTACCTCTATCCTTTTGGGCAGAGGCAGTGAACACCTCCAACTATGTGTTGAACAGAAGTCTGATACATAAACTAAAGGGAAAGACTCCCTATGAATTACTCAAAGGGAAGAAACCAAAAGTTGACTATTTTAGAGTATTTGGTTGTATTTGCTATATTCATAATAATGACAAGAAATATCTAGCAAAATTTCAAGTCAAAGCTGATGAAGGAGTGTTTCTGGGATACTCCATGATCAGCAAGGCCTATAGGGTCTATAATAAGTCATCTTTGAAAATTGAGGAATCTGTTCACATTTCATTTGATGAAACTAACATGTCTTTCAAGGAGAAGATTTCTTCTACCATAGAACCTTTGCAGGAACATTCTCTAGTTGAAGACTTGAACAGGTTACAGGTTACTCAAGAGGATGAAAGCAGTGAAGATGAAGGGAATGCTCAACACATTGAAGCACAACTTGAAGAGCCAGTTGTTGTACCACAAGAGGAAACAACAACACAGGTTGGTGAACAATCAACACCCCCTGTTGATTTAGTAACATCAAGAGACCATCCAATTTCCCAAATAATTGGAGAAATCTCAGCTGGTGTGCAAACCAGAAATCAGGTCAACCAAAACCTGTTGCACACCTGCTTCCTATCTCAAATTGAACCTCAGTCCATTCAAGATGCAGAGCAAGATCCACACTGGATCATTGCAATGCAAGAGGAGTTGCATCAATTTGAGAGGAACAAAGTATGGGAACTAGTGCCAAAGCCTAAGGATCATTCCATTGTTGGAACAAAATGGGTATTCAGAAACAAACTGGATGATCAAGGAGTAATTATAAGGAACAAGGCAAGGTTAGTCGCTCAGGGATACTCTCAAGAAGAAGGAATTGACTACGACCAGACCTTTGCACCTATTGCAAGATTGGAAGCCATCAGAATATTTCTAGCTTATGCAGCTCACAAAGGCTTCAAAGTATATCAGATGGATGTCAAAAGTTCTTTCTTGAATGGAGACATCAAAGAGGAAGTCTATGTCAGACAACCTCCAGGTTTTATCTCTCCAACTTATCCTGATTATGTTTTTAGATTAAATAAAGCATTATATGGTCTCAAGCAAGCTCCTAGAGCATGGTATGAGACCTTAGCATGCTTTCTCTTGGAAAATGGTTTTATAAGGGGTAGAGTAGACCAAACTCTTTTTATTAGAACCCATAAGTCCCATACCCTACTAGTACAAATTTATGTAGACGATATCATTTTTGGTTCTACTGACTCAAAATTGTGCAGAAGGTTTTCTAACCTAATGCATTCTAAATTTGAGATGAGTAGCATGGGTGAGTTATCCTTCTTCCTAGGATTGCAAGTCAAGCAACATGCTGAAGGCATCTTCATTTCTCAAACCAAGTATGCACATGAATTGGTTAAGAAATTTGGTATGTCTGAGGCATCTTGTATGAAAACACCCATGCCTACTAATGCTGTATTGGATGCTGATGAACATGAGAAACCTGTTGATCAGACAACATACAGAGCAATGATTAGCTCTTTACTGTATCTTACAGCTAGTAGACCAGATATAATGTTTGCTACATGTATATGTGCTAGGTTCCAAGTAAGCCCTAGAGAGTCACACCTAACATTAGTAAAGAGGATTCTCAGGTATGTTAAAAGTTGTCCAAATCTAGGTCTCTGGTATCCAAAAGATTCAGACTTTGAGTTAACTGGATTCTCTAATGCTGATTATGCTGGATGCAGAATTGACAGGAAAAGCAACAGTGGAACTTGTCAGTTCCTTGGTGACAGACTTGTCTCTTGGTTTTGTAAGAAACAAACATCTGTGTCAACTTCAACTGCTGAAGCAGAATATATGGCTGCAGGCAGTTGTTGTTCACAAATCTTGTGAATTCAAAATCAACTCCTAGACTATGGTTACAGCTTATAGAAGTCTAAAATCTTTTGTGATAACACAAGTGCTATTTCCATAGCTCAAAATCCAGTCCTCCATAGTAGGACAAAACACATAGAGATTAGGCATCATTTCTTAAGGGATAATGTTGAAAAGAATAAAATTGAATTACAATATATCCCAACTGATTTACAAAGGGGAGACATTTTCACCAAGCACTTGGATGAAAAGAAACACACCTTCTTCCTAAATCAGCTAGGAATGTTAGATGGAGGAAGTCTTAAATAATCTCCAAGATTTTGAAAGCTTAAAAATTGACCAATACTAGGCAAACATTCTGATTTTTCTTAGTGTCTAGAACTTTTCTGATCTCTGAACTGCGCTCGACGATTTACCCCAAGATCGTCGAACGGAGATCGACGATTTCCAAAATCGTGGAACTGAGTTCAGTGCCTCTCAGATAGTATAAACTATCTCTTCCGGTCAACGATCGTCGAACGGAGCTCGACGCTCTCCAAGATCGTCGAACGGAGATCGATGATGTTGAAGACTCTTCAGATTCCTTTAGGAGCCTCGATCGTCGAACTGAGTTCAACGATCTTTCCAATTCTGCGTCGAACCCTAATATAAAACTCATTTTTCGCCGTCGTTCTCTTTTGCGCTTTCGATTTCTCTGCAAGAATTTTCGTTCCCTCCAAACAGTTCTACGCTTGGTCGTTTTGTTTGTTGAGTTTTTGCAGGTACAATGGCTGTGTCAGTTGCTGTCCTAGCTGCAATGAAGTTCGATGCTGGGTTTAACATTGATATAGAATCATTCAGCACCACTGACCAGATTTTCCAAGACATACTGGGTTTGTTCAAGGATCAGAATCTGACTGCTATCATGACTACCAGGATAAAGCTGGCTTTTGATGAAATCAAGGAATGGGTTTATACTGCCCATAATCAGGATAACAGCACCATAGTTGGGTCCATAGCTGGAAATCAGGTACCCATGACCCCAACCATTCTATCAGAAGTGTTTGGACTGAGAAATGGAGAAGATATTGCTGAGTTATCTGGAGAGGATTATTCTGAACTGCTTGCCAGGATGGGTCATCCAGAGGGAAACCCTAGCAAGCTATTCAAGAGGAATCTGTCTGTTGAATACAGGTTCCTGGCAGATGTGGTAGGGAAGGTGCTACTGGCAAAGCACTCAGCCCATGATACTATATCCAGACATCAGCTCTGCCTCATGGGAGCTCTTGTGGATAAGAAAAATCTGAACTGGGGAGAGGTGTTCTTTGACCTCATCAAGAAGAAAATAAACAAGAGTTTTGTTAACTTTGGAAGAATTATTGGAGTTTTCTTGCAGACCAGGTGCCCTGCCTTGCTGGTCTCCTCTGGAGTTCACATCAATGCCTCCAAGAGACTAACCTGTGCCCTCTTTGGAAAGTGGGATAGGCAAATAAGCAAGCCTAGCAGGCCCTCCTCCAGTGCTCCTTCAGGCACAAGGACTCCAAGAGTCACTCTCCCACAGGTCTCTGCTCCTGCAGATGACCTGGCTGCTGCTGTTGCTGCCTCTTCTCCTCCTCCAATTCCATCCCTGCCCTTACCAATCCACCATTCCAGCTCCATCCACCATCACCATATCCAGCCCATCTCCAACATCAACTCCATCTCCAGACCCCATTCTACCTCTACCAGAAGAACAATTCCACCCACTGTTCTCCTACCCTCCACCTGATGTCACCTCCTCACCATCCATTCCATCCTTCACCCTACTGGATGATTCCTTTATGGATGATTCCCCCTCATCGCCTCCTGACTTCCCTACCTCCTCCACTTCATTCCAAGACCTCCTACACCACATCATAGACCAGCCCACATTCACTCCCTCCATATCCATCCCCTAATCCTCCATATCCACCCTACCAACACCTCAGCCCTCCATTCCCCAATTCTCCAGCCCTTCCCTTCCAGCATCCCCAGCTGTTCCCTTTCCTTCTACCTCTGCTCCAGCTGTTGAGCAAGTAGACCTCTCAGCCCTAGCTGACAGGCTCTATGAGGTGATTGCCCCCAGGCTCTCTCTACTATTGGAGACCTCCTTGGCTCCTCTACACCTGTCAGTGGCAGCTCTCTCTGTCAGGCTCTCCTCCCTCTTCCCTCAGGCAGCACCCACAGCAGTGTGCCTTGATTCAGATGTCTCTACATCTAGGCAGGGGGAGATGCCATATGAAGAAAGCCTTCATGCTGTTGCTGCTACTATTTCTGAGACTGCTGCTCCTCCTCTTGCTGTTGCTGCTGTGCCTCCTACTCCAGTTCTGGCAATAGACCTCAGGTCTTTGTTATCTGCTTTTGACTCTGCTTACTTTAGCCATCTGCCAGAGGTCCATGCTGTCCAGCCTCCAGAAGATTTATCCGAGGCACTTATGCCTTTTTCTTGCTGTGACCCTAGCATGCTCTCCTCCTTTGTCAATTCAGTCATTGCTGCTGCTGCTTCTCCTAAAGAAAGGACTGATACTGCTACTTCTGAGAATTTTGATGCTGCTGCTGCTGAAGTTTTTACTGCTTCTGATGAGCCAATATCCATGGACATTCTGATGTCAGAGGCCACTGATTTTGAGCCTGCTGCAGTTTTTGATGATGAATCTGCTGTTTCTACTGCTGTAAGTGAGATTGTTACTGCTGCTGTCACTTGTCCAGAGCCAACTGCTGCTGTTGCTGTTACACCTTCTCCATCTGCTGCTGTCCCTGTTGTTACCATCTCTACTGCTACTGCTGCTATCTCCACTTCTGCCTCATCTGCCTCTGTTCAGCTAAAGAAAGAATTGATGAAGAAAATAGATGCTTTATATGATGATCAGAGCTCTGAATCTGATGAGTTTAAAACAGACTCTGATGACTCATCTGCTACCATTGCCAGGAAAAGGAAGGCAAGGACCAAGGCTATGAAAAGGGTTCCTCCTGCTAAAGTTAAGGATAACAATGATATCCCTTATTATATCCTTCATAATTGCCCAATCTCTGAACACTGGATGCAGTATTCCAAGAACCAGCTGAAAGCCATGAAGAAAAAGAGAAAATATGAGAAGGGTTCATCCCAAGTCCATCACTCTCATCCTCCTCCACCACCTCCTCCTGATGCAGGTGCTGGTGGAAGCTCTGCAAGTCAAGCCCCAGCCAGAAGCCAGGCTCCCTATCAACCTCATGCCAGATCCTATCAAAGGGAAAGTCAATCCAGGGGTTTATATTTTAGGAGAGGAGGATATAGAGGAACTCAAAGAGATGTTCAAGTATATTCCAAAGGGTACTCCAGGCAGCACCCATATTCTAGGGGAGGACATATTTCATCTGATACATCATCAGGTCCTTTCCCTTATAAGCTGATAGAAACTGTGTCTGCCAGGCCTCCTCAAGACAATCCCTCCAACAGGCATGAGCCACCTGTACCTTTTGAGGACCCTGAGAACAATCCAGCTGCTTGGACTGCCAGGATAAAGGAATTGGCTGCACTGGATCAGATTAAGAAGGCCAGAGATCAAGGATTAGATTCTTTGAATATTTCAACAATGTCTGAGCAAAGACAGAAAGAATTAGAGAAATATGCCTCCAGTAAATTCTTTGATGCTGAGAGATACATAGAATTACATCCTGCAGCTGTGGTTCCCAGGCCTGCAAAGCAAACATATTTGGGTGCAGCAGATGACACCAGGTCAAACAAAGAAGCCCTCAATCCAAACAGAGAAATTAAACTTGTCAAAGGCAAAGAGAAGAAATGACACTGTAAGGTAACAGGTTCTTTGAATTCTGATTGCTATTTGGATGATATATATATATATCTCTGTGATTCTGCTTGTCTAGCTGTTGTTTTCTGCTTTAATACTTGTATGTTGTTATTTAAATTTTTCCAAAGTCTGTAAATAGTAATCCTAACCCAAATAGGGGGAGATTGTTGGAACACCCTATTACTAATTTGGGTCAGGATCACTATGTCTCTAGGAACCATTGCTTGACCTTCTGTATAGCTTAATAGGTCAATTAGAATTAAGTCTAAGGATTAGAAGGCTAGGTTTGGAAGCTGCCCTGAAGACCAGGATTCTCTGTCTGAAGACTAAGTCATATCGTCGAGCTCAGCACGACGATTCGTCGAACTCCGATCGACGATCGTCTAGCTCAACTTCGACAGATCGTCGAACTCCATTCGACGATCGCTGAGCTCAACTTCATTATATCGTCGAACTCCATTCGACGATCGGTGAGCTCAGTTCGACGATTTTGACTCTGTATTGGATCTTTATCTCTGAGCTCAGTTTGACGATCTTTGAGCTCAGATCGACGATTATTTTGCTGCTGTGTGTTTTCAGATCGCTGAGCTCAGCTCGACGATAGCAGAGCTCAGTTCGACGATTTCAGATAACTTCCAGAAATCAAATTCAAATCAGTTAGGAGTTATTGTGCAATTAATTCAGAGATTTGCTAGCCGTTTTCATTCAATTCTGGACCAAGTTTCAAGGGATTTTTCAGGAATGTATCTATGGACTTTCCTCCAGAAGAGATTATGCAATTAAGGATGCAATCAATGCAGACCAACGACTATACTTGACAGATAATGTTATTCTACTCTATACCAGAGAATAAGATACATAATTTTTGAATCTCTCAATAGAGGAACACACAATACAGAGAGAGATATACTGACTATAGAGACACATTCAAAAATCTTCTGTCAAAAGGAATTCTGAAGAACACTCATCCAAGTAGACCAAGTTTTCAAATCTTCAGATCTCTTTAGTTTTCAAAGTGTTCAAGGCCAACATATTTTCAAGACTCCAGACACTCAACATTTCAGCTATTGCTGAAATCATCCATTGCTGGAGTTCAATCTTTGAAGGCCTATCACCCTCAGCAAAGCTTTTCTTCCTGAAGATCTCAAGGATTCAGGGGGAGCTTTGACAACAACAATCCACATAGTCTTTTCAGTTGTTTGAGAAAGAGAAGACTGCCATCACTCTCTCACCCCCACTATGTAAAGGGTTTTTCAAACTCCCTTCAAAAGTTTGAACCTGGTTTTTGAGCACCTTGTCAAAAGCTCATTGGTGGCAAGACACCTGATCAAAAAATCTGCTTTGGTTTTTGAGCACCTTATCAAAAGCTCATTGGTGCCCAGGACACCTGATCAACTCATCCTGCAGTGGATTCCTACCTAGGGTGGTAGAAGAGTGGATGTACCCAAGTTTGGGGAACCACTATATTTCCTTGTGTCTTCTGGTTTTGCTTGTTTTCATTTTTGTTTCTGGCCTTGATTTTTCTGTGTTTAGCTTTTGTTTAACTTAGTTCTGTGATTAGACTTTTTATTGCTTCCCTGCTCACACAGATTACAACAATTGTTGTAAAAGTTTGTAAAAGTTTTTAAAAGCATCATATACTCTATTCACCCCCCTCTAGAGTATATCAGATCTAGTTGCACTTTCACAATGCCCCAGTTAGAGCCTAACCTTTCCTACGTGGAAGATCCTATTCGTGTTTTGGATGTGCAAGATCGAGTGTTGCGGAGAAAGACAATACCGATGGTAAAGATTCTGTGGAGAAACCAAGACGTGGAGAGCGCGACTTGGGAGTTGAAGTCAGCTATGAGGGAGGCGCATCTTCATTTGTTCTCCTAGCTGTGCTCGGTAAGCATTCGATAACCCTTGGTTATTTTCTTTTCCTTCTCTAGTAGAAGTGTTTTATGCGTAAAGTTTCGGGACGAAACTTTCTTTTAGGGGGAGTGACTGTAATGCCCCCGATTTTTCCAGTGATTTATTTAATTTCTTATTTGACGAATTATGACGTCAGAGCGTTATGTTAGCGCGTGTTGGTCATGTGACGTTGTTAGAGCGTGCTCTTAGCTCTTTAGGTTCCCTGCGTGGCTTGGTGATGCCTGGTAGCAAGATTCCCTAGCGAGCCGGAGTCTGTTTACTGACTCGGTGGAGCCTCTTGGGGAATGCTTGTGTTTTGGCTTCGGGAGAAATTTGCCCGAGTTTTGTTCGTCGGATTTTGTTACCGACTTTGTCGTTAGCGCGTTTTGCGTTCGTTAGGTTTGACCGGCCAAATTTTGGGATTTGCGTCGGGAGTGGAAAATGTTACATTAGGAAATTAGATTGGCTAATTTTAGACTTGCTCGTCAAGTTTCGTCGCGTTCCGAGCTTTTTTGGAGCCTCGGCGCGCGATCGAAGTTTGTATGTTTTCGCGTACGCCGTTAACTTAAGAAATTATTATCTCGAAAACGGTGCGTTGGATTTCGATTTCGACTTCGCCGTTGGATTCGTAGCATCGTCATTCGCCTACGGTGCGAATTTCGTTCGTTTCGGCGCGCGTTTGGCCCTCCGTAGCGATATAATGTTATATCATTTTTTTTAATAATTATAAATATAATTATTATTTATATTTAAAGAATATAAAAAATAAAAAATAGAGAAAAGGGGGAGAGGGAATCGGTGAGAATGATTCTCACTGATTCAGCCCCCCCCCCCCCCCCCCCCCCCCCCCTTGCCTTTCCCGCCGAACCAACAGCAGCCCCCCCCCCCTTTTTGTTATGTAATAATTATATAATTATAATTATAATTATATTAAGTATATAAATATATAAGATTAAGAAGAAGCCTTTCTCCTTCCTCCGAACCAGCAGCCCCCCCTCCTATGCGAAACAAAATTAGGCGAGTGCGGATCCTCTCGTTCGCGAACCTTCCGGCGGCCGCCACCGCCGATCCGATGGACGGAATCTCGATCTGATCATGGCGTTGGAAAGCTCTCGGCGAGAGCTTCGAGATCGCGATAAGCTTTTCCCGTTTCGGTGACCGTTTCGCCATAGATTTTTTCGGCCCTAACCCCGGTTGTCCGTTTTTTTCGTAGATCTCGTCTCCGCGTGCCCCCTTTTGGACGGATCTACGTGGTGGAGTATTTTTGGGTGGACGTTTTCAAGAACGATTTGAGGCAAGTGGATTTCTCCCCTCTTGCATGTCTCCATGGGTTGTATTTCACCTTATTAACTCTCCTTGTCGTAGAATACCGGAGTAGTATAGGTGAGATTAGAAATATTCTTAGGTTAGGGCTTGTAGTCGGCCTAAACTTGGAAGATATCGGAATTTATTTTAAGTTGAATTCGGCGGGTAGGGGGAAATAATTCGGCGGGTAGGGGGAAATAATTCGGCGGGTTTTGGTTGTAGAACTTGGTAGTTTCTAAGTGGTAGCTGGGTTTCTGAGGGAGTATGGTACCGGGGGAGTTCGAGCCGTGGCCACCACCATTCCCTCCTTTGGACATTTTGGGTTCTTGTAAGAGGTTGGAACTCTATGTGTGTGGACCCTGTGGCGGCCCCTTTAGTACTCTTGAGACACCTGGACCTGGTTGTTCGGTTGTGACTGTTCTTAGTCTCCGACACAGGTTTGGAATTTGTGCCAGTGCTAACGATTTACAAGTTTAGGACTGTTAGTTCCTTTCATACTGTTCATTTGATGCATATTGGCTTCCTTTTTGTCTCTGCAGGCTTGAGCGGAGTTTGGTACGTTTTAGTACTTGATGCATTTCTCTCGCTTTACTGATTGTTATACTTACATTTTGTCCCTTTTTGGATTCTTTAGCTGAGATTTTCAGCATTTCTCTTGCAGGGTTGGTAACCCTTTTTCTTTCTGCTCTTTTCATTCGATTATTATCTGATGTTTCTTTGCCTCTTGTTTTATTATTTTTTGCTGAAGTGTTCTTCTTTTGAATGCCTCAGGTTCAGGTCTGTAGCCGGCTGAATGGCTAATTTCAGGAGTTCCCTTGTGGACTGGGTTGTGGCGGTGTTTTCCTCACCTGTTGAGGTAGTTCTTTAGCTTTGTAGTAGTACAGACATGCATGCTCGCCAGCGAGTTCGTGTCAGGTTGTTGACGCTCGTTGGTGATTTTCCTTGGTGATACTAAGTCTTTGCTTAGCTGCTAGTTTACCTGTTTTGTGGTAGTTTCACTTGCTCTCTGGGAATATTTTATGCTAGGTTGCTAGTTACTTTAAAACCTATAAAAAAACTACTATATGTATTGCATGATCAGCATGTTTTATAAAAGCTCAATCATTATTTTCCAAATGCGTAAAAAGATTGTTTTCTTTATAAATATTATAAATTGAAATCTAGGGTCTTGCATAGTGTAAGTTGTCCTCTTAGGACACTTATGCGCTCTTTTAGGATGTTAATCATGAATGAAGTATTTTTCCGCTACGTATAAAAATAGTTTTCAAACTGTGGACTATCTGATCCACTGAGCCGAGGGATACGGCCAATCAATTTTAAAATCAGTTTTCTATTCATTTTAACTTATGATTTGAAGGTTTAGAGTGTTGCCTGAGCGTCAGCAGTTATCCCCTGCTTGACGTGGCATCACAGCTCATAGTTATCTCGTGCTCTGATTTATTTATTAATGAGAAAAATGCGGGTTGTGACAAAGAAGGCCCTCCTCCAGACTCTTATGCTCAAATCTGGGAGGATGACCGTGCAGATATTTTTCTCCAAGCTCCTCCTGAGATACAACTTCAAGAAAGAAAAGAAAATATGGTGACGGTCCCTCTACCAGCAGGTCCATTCCAGTTTCTAATGTTGATAAGAGGAAAGCTCCAGAATTTGCAGAGATCTGGTCTCCTACCTCCAAGTCCCTTATCTTGGAGACTCTCAAACTTGTTATGGACTTAAATGAAAGCAGGAATATTCATTACAGTTCACAGAAATGGGAGTTATATGAGAAATCTATGACCAAGAGGAGACTATATGACAGAGAATTTGGGAGAAATAACCCTGCTGCTCCTCCAAGACCTCCTAACTACTACCCCAAGCCATACAGCTATCAGAGGAGACAAGAAGAGAAGCAAGACAGGCAGCACCACCAAGTATAAGCTACAACGACATGTGAAGATGTGGAAATGATCTTGTTGTAGAAATGACATTTTTGGATAATCACATTTATATAATTCTAAGTTTTTGCTCATATTATCTTGTCTATAGTCTTATGCTTGCTTACACTGATTTGTCTATATAGCACTTTTTATGTCTATAATTCACCTTAGTGTAAAGGGTTCTGACTTTTACAAATAGGGGGAGATTATTGGGTATTATATCCACATTAACCCATATTTGATGAAGTCACCCTTGAACAAAGATGAATTAAGTTGTATTTGATGCTTTAGTTGAGTTGTGTGTTTGCAGGACTCTAATGGCAAGTGTTGACCAATGTCAGTCTACAATGGGTCACCAAACACAGGACCTTACAATGTAATCCCTCATTATGTGATCCAAGGTGTTGACTCATATGTAGTCTCTCTATTGGGATACACTTCATATTCAAGCACTAGGACTTATTGGAAAAGGCTTGATGCTAGTCTTACCAAAGAGAAGATAATTCTGTCTAATAATATTTGACTAAGTGTTTTACTCGAGTAGTTCTATACCTACTCGAGTGAATAGCTCTGTTTATACTTGAGTAAAATTACTCTAACTCGAGTAAGGATGATAGATCCCGAGTAGTCAATTTATGGCTCTCGAGTAGTTAAGACAACTACTCGAGTAGTTTCCATATTATTATCGGGTTTACAGATTTCCCTCTATAAATATATTCTAAGTAAATTACTCGAGTAGTACTTTATAGTACTCGAGTAGTTTATACATTCTGTCTCGAGTAGTTAAGTCATGTACTCGAGTAGTTCATTTACTACTCGACTAGTCGAGTATTTATACTCGAGTAACCAGAATTTCTTCCCTCAGAATTTCTTTAAGTCAAGTACTCGAGTAGCTATTTCCATATACTCGAGTAGTTATTATCCTCTCGAGTAGTGCAACATCTCTACTCGAGTAACCCAGAATTCCAGTTCAAAAAATATTCTAAGTCCCTGACTCGAGTAGTTCATCTACCACTTGAGTAGCTTATTCTCATTTACTCGAGTAGTATTTCTTGTACTCGAGTAGTTTAACTCCACTTCATGTGTAATTCCTCAAGTACTCGCGTAAGTCTTTTTCGTACACGAGTAGATGATCAACTTCTCAATTTTCTTCAAGATTATACTCGAGTAGTTCTCTTCAGGATACTCGAGTAACTGTCTATAAGCACTCGAGTAGTTATTTTCATCTCTCTCGAGTAGTTATATAACGTACTCGAGTAGTATCTTCTTCACTCGAGTATATTACTTCAGATTTTCTGAAAATTTTATTAAGTCCAGTTTAACAGATTCTTTAATGAGCCTTTACGTGATTGGTCCACGTGTCCCTTATTTTGAATTAATTATGACAGATTATCTTCGATCCTATATAAAGTCTTGTCAAACCGACAAACCCTAGCAAGAAGAAGTTTTATCAGAAGTTTTTGCAGCCGAATTTCTATTCTAAGTTTTCTATTCCTCTCTCTCTCTCTCTAAGAAGTCGCCACCGTCGATTCTCATCCGGCTAGGGTTTTCATTTTCAGAGGATTCAGATTAAAAAGATTTTACAGATCGAGATTGCCGCACAACTCTTCATCTTCTATTCGATCGTGTAAAGTCAAGAAGATCCAGATCTGATCTTGCAAAGATTTTCTTCACCTATCTGATAAAGCCAAAAAGTCTAGACGAAGAATATCCTGGTCGATTACTTGCAGATCTGATAAAGACTATTTGTTTGTATTTCATACACATTTTATTTCATTATTGGAGGAGACGTTTTCTCCGAGTGCAGGAGCTTTTTACTCCGAGATTGTAGGAAGTTTTATCTTCCGAGTGTAGATCCGCTTTGTGGATCGCGATTGTCGGAATGTTGTTCCGAGGTGTAGGATTGGTATTTCAATCCGAGATAGTGGAGTAGCCAAGTTTAGTTTATCGCTAGATCGGTGAGGGAAAGTGGATGTACCCAAGATTGGGGAACCACTACAAATCTTGCTTCGTCTGTGATTGATTGGTAGATAGTTCTGTGCATAAATCTAATTTTTATTCCGCAAAGAGACGCACATATCACCTATTCACCCCCTCTAGGTGATTTAGGCAAACAACTAATAACTTTCAGTGACTATTCACAAGAATGGTTTGTTAATACCCGACCACTTTCAATAATATTAAAAGGGGGAGAATCAACTGTTCATAAGTATATCCTATGTTAGTTGAGTGTTGAGTGCTATTCACCCAGGGGACGATCTTGTGAAGGGGTAGCGCGCATGTAGGGGGAGCACATATGTAGGGCAAGTCATTCTGATCATTTTTATATTGATAAGTTCAACCTGCTATATTTCACGATTATTGATTCGATTACACTATACCATGTTATTATTTTTTATATCTCATTGACGGAATTTGATATTATCAAAAGAGGGAGTTTGTTGGTTCCTATGGTTTGCATCTCTTTAGTTTGATAATATGAAATCTCGTGTTGTATTTGATCATACGAGGTTTGGGTATAGTTTGCAGGTTTACATGTACAAAAAAAATGAGAAAAATAGAATTCTAGAACCTACCATGGAGCACTAGCTCTACCTTCAAAATTAATTTAGTCCAAGTGCTCTATGGACTACTGTTTGGCACTTGTCATACCGCGGCGAGGTAGATCTCTTAACGACCGTCGAGTCAGCATGCTACCACCAGGAGATAGCTTTGTACCACGCCACGATGGCTCGAAAAAGCGGAAAAATATTATTTTCAGATATTTTTTTGAATCTGCTGGATTGCTTCACATCAACGTGCATTGACCTACCCCCAGGCACTATCTATACCATCGGCTGTAGCTTATTTTCTCATGACGTATAAAAGCACACCTCTTTTCTTGGAGATAATGAGTGAGACATTTTATGATTCTAGGGTTCGTGTGCCATCTCAGAGAAACGTTCTACCATCTTTGTTGAAGGAAGAGAAAGCCGCCTCCCTCCCATTTGCGCACGAAGATCTCTGGTGAGGTAAGGACTACAACGACCAAGAGGAGTTGATCGGGTGCAATAGAATGAAGATCTTTAGCACAGGTCATGCATCGTTCAATGGAGGAATCATCTTGATGGAGAATCTCTTTAAATCTTCTTTACTCTCTTATTGTATTTTCTCTTTTCTAATTATTTGTGGGTGACAAAAATCGACCAGTGAAGGTCGTCAGAATCTGGGAAGTGTTCCATGAGATATCATCCCAGGGAAGGGACATCTAGAATGGGTGATCTAGTGGGGCTCTAAGACACTTCCGGGGAGGAAGGTGAAGAGCCGGCTCGAAGACCTTTTTTTTTTGGGGGGGGGGGGGGGAGGGAGCGAGCCAACCGGTCCGGGAATACGGTCGGTATAGAAACAAAAGAAGAAACTTATATTTCATCGCCTCCGATCTCAGGCGTCATGGTGATCTAGTTGTTTTTATTGTAAACCACTTTCATTACTTTTGAATAAAATTATTATTCATTCTACATTCTTATTGTAATTTCGTCATTTTATGCTGGTATATCTACAAGGGTGTATGCATCTCGAAGGCGTAGTTTATCAAAGAAAGCAAGTTATGTGATCTATCATCGCGTGCTAGCAAGCTAGCTCCCCGCAGTAGCATCCAGAACCAGTTACTGTGCGGCGGTAGCGCTATGTACAGGAGATCTGCTTGAATCATGGCCATTCATTAATTTCTGGTGGAATCTGACGGTTGGGAGTGGTTCCTGTCGGTTTAAAGCCGTGAGAAGAGGGTTCTACTTCAAACTATCCTAGGGTTTCTCTTTTTAAAGAGTTAGAGAGAGGGGAGAGCTTCATATATCTTAGGGTTCTACTTTGACAGGTACCATGAGAATATCGAGGTCAAGGATCACTCTTGAGATCATTATATTATATAATTTTGTGAATGTCTTAGAATGCCACCCAGAAATTTTATATAAAATATTGATATTGTATTTATCTTTGGATATCTTTAAATTCAAATATCTTTTATGTGCATTTTATTTCATTATTTTATTGTTTGTGTAATTCAACTTAGTATATAGGGCTCTGACTTCTTCAAATAGTGGGAGACTGTTGGGTATTATATCCACAATAGCCCTGATTTGAATAAATGTCCCTTAAACTTAGTTGAATTAAGGGTGTATTTGATGTTAGTTTTATTTATATGTGGTGCAAGTTATTATTGCCAAGTACAAACCATTGTCAGGTTACAATGGGTCTTCAAACACAGTTCTGTGCAATGTAATTCTTCATTGTATAGAACTTCATGTTGACCCATGTGTAATCTCTCTTATGGAGTGTACTTCATCTAGCATCACAAAGGAAATGGAAATTCAGAAGTTGCAAATTCTGTCTAAGGAAAATTCATCGAGTGATCACGTGAGGTCTCGTTAAATTTATCGAGTACTCATGTAACCCTTCTTAGAATTCATCGAGTGATCTCAGTAGTACTTGAGTGATCACTGAGAACTCCTGACCAGAATGGCTAAGTATAATTCGTCGAGTACTGAAGGGAATTCGTTGAGTACTTACGTGAGTACTTGTGGAATTCGTTGAGTCCTCTCAATAAGTCAAGTGAACTCTAGAGAAAGTTAGTGTTAGTCGGTTCTAAGTATAATTCGTAGAGATGATAAGTAAATTTATCGAGTACTCTCGAGAGCTTTCAGATAATTCATCTAAAGATCACAGAAGTCCCAACTTCTCACACAAGCTCCATCCCAAGTCATTTTGACTTGTTCGTTAAGTAGTCTGGAGAGTATACATGATATCTCGACGAATTGGACTTACGTGATTTGTATTCAATATCATTCTCGTTTTCACGACTTTCCAAAGTTAGGGTTTCCTCCATATACAATACACATGGATAGTAGACCTTAGTTCGAAATCATGCCGTTGGTGAGAAATCGTCTATAAATAGTCTTGGAATATTTGAGAAAACCTAAAAGCACAATTTAAATTGATAGTCTAATCGTGCACTTATTGCCAAAAATGATCGGGATTTCAAATCATGTTTCACATAGAACTTTGTCGTCGACTACTCTCTCGATCTGCGATTCCTCTTAGGAAAGAAAGGACTCAATCGATCTCAAGATTTCAGATTTACATTTGTTTAGAGATCAATTGTTTCTCAGATCTGATCTGTGTAGTAAATTCAGATTCTTCTTCTTCAAGAATTCAGTCAGAACTTTCAGGCAACGAAGAACTATTTTCAGATCTGAGAAAAAAGTTCTTTTTTCAAACAAGTTTTTTCTTATTGCTTTTTAGGAAGATTGTTCTTCTGAGTTTCTTTTGTAGATCCTTGTTGAAGGATCGAGTGTAGGGGAAGTTGTTCTCCGAATTTGTAGGAGTGGGAGAGTCCAATTTGTAATATTATTGTTAATCTGAGTTTTTGTGAATTAGCTGAGTCTAGCCAGAAGTGTTAGATAGGAGAAGCAGAATAGTGGATGTACCCAATATGGGGAATCACTATAAATCTTTGTCTCTGTGTTGTCCTTATTATCTTGTTCTGTGCGCTATATTTTTACACTATTTGATTCTGCTAAAAGCATGAGGATTCACCTATTCATCCCGCTCTAGGTAATTTAGGTTGACAACTAAATACTTTCGGATCATCTCCATATGATCGAGTTCACTTATAACAACAACTACCAAGAGAGTATACGAATGGCACCCTTCTAGGCCCTTTATGATAAAAAGTGACGTACCCCCTTTGCTTGGGCGGAGACGGGAGAAACTAAATTGTTTAATTGAGAGGAAGTTGAAGATTCTACTTCAACCATACGAACAATTTGGTAGTAATTTTTGATCGCTCAGGATAGGCAGGCCAAATACTACAATGCCAAACACCAGAACAATAAGTTTGTTGTAGGCGACAAGGTTTATCTAAAAATCAAACCATTCAAGGGTGTGTTGGGGATTAGACACTTGAAGAATTTGAGTTCGAGATACCTTGGAGCGTTTAAATTTGGGGAGCATGTTGGTGAAGCTGTCTATCGGTTCACTCTTTCGATAGAGTTGAGCAGCTTGCACGATGTTTTCCACATATTAGTGTTGAGGAGGTCATTGAAAGGGCCTACTCAAGTGCTTGTGGTTGATCAAGTGACGGTCGATGATGGGCTAAAGACTAGGGTCAAGCCTATCTGCATCGAGGACACTAAAGTTAAACAGCTACGAAACAAAATGATCTGAATGGTCAAAGTCCGCTCGGGCAATTGTGGATATGAAGAGCTTTCTTGGGAATGGGAACAATCTATGCTTGAGGAGTTTCCCAAGCTATTCCGCCAAGGTACCATTCAAATTTTTGCTTATAATCTGTTGTTTTCCTTTCGTTCTGGAAGTTCAGGACGAACTTTCTTTTAGGGGTGGAGAGTTGTAACGCCCCAGATATTCTACACAGAAATAGATCACTGAATGCTACCGTCCGGCAGTAGTGCTAGAGCCGGCGGGAGAGTGGATTATTTAATGTAATTGCTCTCGGTGAGCTACTGCACGACGGTAGTATTACCGTTGGCGGTAGTGGACTTTTCGACGTAAGTGACATGACAACACGTCGTGCTGGCTACCGCTCGGCAGTAGTATGGTACCGAACGTCGGTAGTATGCCACTTACGAGCGACCATTTGTTGACGTTTGTGTGGAGTTTAAACGGTAGGCTAGCTGGAGAAGCCACTGATCGAGTTACTACGCGTCGGTAGCTTATTACCACGCGGCGGTAGCACTCTGTGTTAGATCTTGTGGCCAACCTTAGAGGGGGGTGAATAAAGTTTGGAGAGTTGAGATGAATTTAAAAATTTTCTATCCAGGAATTCGAGTTCTGGAAGCTACCACGCGCGACGTTAGATAGCTAACACACGACGGTATGTGTATGAACTCGTTTCCATGTGCAGATCTGAGTCCAACCCCTACTAGCACACAAATTCACTAAGCAATCATAATGCACATGCAGAAATAATCAACACAGAAAAAAACGATTTCATTGCATGATTTCAAAATAACAATAGTTCTAGATGAGTACAAAAAGGTGAACTCCATGATGCCGGAGATCGAGGCAATGAGTATAAACAAACTTTTGGTTCCTATAGCGATCCGCTCCACAGACCGATTGGCTCTCTCCTTTTCCCTCCAGGAAAGGTCTTCGAACCGGCTCTTCACCTACACACAAGGAAGGGTCTTAGAGCACCACTAGATTCTCCCGATCTAGACATCCTTATCCCCTGGACAATTTCCACGGATTCCTACTCGGATTCCGACGACCCTTACCAGTCGATTTTCCTCTCCACAAGATTTAGAAAAAACAAAAAAATTTACAGGAATAAGTGATGTAAATATTTAAAAGGATGAAGTTCTCCCTCTTAAAGAATACTCCGTAGAACGATCCTCGGTCGGTTCTTGAGATCTCCGTTTGATGGCAACTGACCAGCTCTTCGTATTTGATGTAGATCTTGGATCGCCGGAGTCTTTCGATCACGAGTAGGAGGGAAATCACTGTCTTCTTCTTCGATGGAGACTTGTGGAATGGAGCGTAAGAAAGAGCGGTAGAACCCTAGAATTCACGAACTCTCATCCTTCCAATTTCCCTAGGTGTCAGACACAGAAACCAAGATGGCCTTTTATACGTCTTCATGAAAATAGGCTACTGCCGGCGCTAAGACTAGCAACCAGCGGTAAGTTCGCGCGCTTGTGGTGCCAGTTGTCGTCCAAATATAGAATGTTATTTAAAAAGAAATTTTTAATGCTTTAATCATTTCTAGTGTCACGCGGTTACTGCTACTGCCTTGTGGTAATATGGAGCACGATGATTCGGAAGAGTCATGTCGAGTCGTCAAGAGGCTAGCGTGGCACGGTAGATTGTATCACCAGCGGTAGAATAGCATTCGTCGAAAGGTCCTGATTGATGTTCGTCGAGCACCTGGCGCGGAGCGTTAGCACTACCATATGGCGGTAATTTGATTTTGAGAAACCATGCGTTCGTCGAGCAATCTAGCGCTGCGGGGTAACTGGTACCACCTGGCGGTAGCAGCCACTCAACGCCACTGTCTTGACGCACTCAATGCTTTTCTTCTCAATTCTCTCGATGCGGTGTCGAGTGAGCTAGCGCGTGGCGGTAACAGCTAGCACTGTTCGATAGCTTCCCGAGCGCCATGTCGAATTAATTCATTGGGTTAGCGCGGGCGGTAGTACTCCCGCTTTCCAATAGATTCCCGAGCACCATGTCCATTTAATTCCAGCTACTGTCCAGCGTTAACTTCTAACGCCCGACGGTATCAGCTATCAGAGGCTTCTGCTCTTTACTTGAACCTATTAACTCGCACACTCTATCAACAGAAGACGTGATCAAATACAATCTGGGAGTTGATATTCTCAAACACAGGGCATATGAAACATCGAACCAACAAACTCCCCCTATTGATAATATCAACTTCCGTTCATGAGAAATAATAATGAGATAGAGTGCATATAAAGAATACGAGTTATAGGCTTTCATCAGGTTGCAGTAGGTTCTTTATATGGTTTCCCTACACGTGCTCCGTCTATCTACATGATCGACATGCTCCCCCTATCTACATGTTTGACAAGCTCCACCTATCTATGTGCACTCCCCCTACATGTGACCTCTCATAATCCCATACTCAAGAGCATACACATGAACACTTTACTCTCCCGTTTGATAATATCAAAAGGGTGGGCAAGGCCAACCGAAAATGCGGGATGAAAAAAATAGTACAAATGATTAGCGTTGAGACAAATATCAAGTAGTGCACACAAAAAGGTAAAGATAAACATGGCACGCATAGAGGTGACTCAACAAAAATACATATCAGAGAATTTCAAGCACATGAGTCACACACTGGAGCAAAGTACACAGTCAGAGAAAATTAATTTTCAGATTTAACATGAATTGAACAGCACAAACTAAACTATGCACACAACAAGTACGTCTACAATGTTATAAGAGTGAGGAAGTAATCAAGTGAGACAAACATTGAAAAATGTCATAACTATGAATCGTGTGCTAGTACGTATTGTGCTAAAGAGAAGGATGGTGTAGTTGCAGTCCAATTTGTATGCGTGGAAGTCTTTAACAAGATAATGACATGTGTGTGTAGCATCGAAAGAGAGATAACACCAAGGTAAAAGTAGCATATTATACATGTGAATCTCGATCGTCTATGAATCTAACACAAGAGGAATAAGGTGAATAATCACCTCACATGTCATTCGATGTCACACCAGGGCAAAAACAACAAGGGGCACTAAGCTAAATATAGAGTTAATGCACAAGATCAAAGTGACTCTTTAACCAAGGTGCTCATCCTCACAATGCTCATGAAGACTTATCCGGAGGAATGAGTAGTGCTTGGGGGGACCGTGACAAGAGATGTGATAGCTTCCACAGTTTTATTTTGTTAGCGTAGAGCTATCTCTTTAAACAAAATTTATAAAGGAGCCCCGAGTCAATCGAAATCTATCTACCTAGATATATACACTTTAACTTGTATACATACGACCTTTGTACTAGAGTTTTAGCCCAAAGTTTCACACCTGGTATAATCACAAGTGTACAGTGACATTGATTATTCAACGTATTTCTAGCGTGTTAGAATATAGTGTCACGATTTATAGCATGTACGCCTAGCATTTTTCATCTTGAGTTCACCGGCGAGGGATGTTTGTATCATGTGAATTCATTCCATATCTAAGTCCTCACACATACCTAGAAGCATAAAAAACAGACATGACCCCGTCTTATCGCACTCAATAGCTAAGAACTTATAGATTCAGCCCAATATGACTAGAGGACAATGTTTGTATAGATTAAAAGTCTGAACTCAAACATTATACGTACGCGTTATGGTCAACGTCGTAGTCATGTGAGCCCTGTAGGAATGAATAATCCAAAATTTTTGTTTTAGGTTTTTTTGACAAAAAAAACAAGTAAACGAAAAAAAGGAATAAAGATATGATCAACACTTAGAAACACATTTAGAAGAAAGGAACAGTACATAGATGACCTGAAGATAGCACGATTCACCATTATGCATGTAACTGAATATTTCGTGGTATGAAACATTGCTCATGCAGTGAATGAGCACCCATGAGAATACTCACCACACATTTCACCTAAACATTGTGTCCACACTCTAGCCCCGTACAAAGGGACAGATGTGCATGAGGTGCTACATAAAAGCTGTAGGGTGGGGTGTGACTCCCATATGCCTTTACTAAAACCAGCTCAGCCTACCACTCGTTTCCCCCACTGTCACACAAGGACTCACTGGAACCCTTCACCGATTAAGACCACGACATGACTAACAGATTTGCGATCCTAGTGATGACATGCCTACGCCCCTACTAGTGTGAGACACATCACAATTAACCGTGTGTTATTGATGGTATTACCGAAGGTACGACAACACCTTGTTTAAGAAACTACCGCCGACGTTAAGCTTATTGCGGCGCGGTAGCTGCGAGATATATAGGTTACGGGTCAGATCTAATCTTGCACGCATAGACACTTCTATTGCCTCGCTGTCAACACTCTTCTTCCATGCAGCTCTTCTTCATTGTCAAAGTTCTCACCCTCACTTTCTCTCAAATTTCTTATACTTTAGATTTTGGAACTAATGTTTTTGACTCCTCGTGTTTCTTTGATCATGATCTAAGATGTTTTTCAGATTTTTTTATAGATCCAGCTTCCATTTTTCATAGATCCAGATTATTTATTCTTGGATCTTGTGTTTTTTTTGTTTTCAAACTGCTGATTTACTCAAAAATCGCATTTTTGGTAGGATCCAGAGCCGAATCTTCATCTGTGTGGGTTTCCATGATTTTCCATGTTTTATGAGTTTCTCTCTTCGGATCTAGGCCACCATCTCCGATCTACTCCACAAACGCATGGATCTATTATTTTTATTTTGTTTGGGAGGGGATTTGAGGCGAAAAATGGGGTTTTGGGACCTATCCGGCGGAAGAGGGTGAAGAGAAGTCCATCAAGCTACAGCCAGGCGATAACACATTATCGGCCCGCGATCGGTTCCAGTACCCAGCATCGAACCCATAGAAAAAATTGTTCCCCCCTTTTTGTTTTGTGTATTTGCTACTGAGCCGGTTTTTGTTGTTGTTTTTTTGTTTACTTGCAGGAAATGGCTTCGTCGACCTCCCAGCCAGCTCGCCGCAGTTTTTCAAAGAGGGCCAGAGTACCGATCTCCACGTTCCCCGTAATAGATGACGCAACGGTGAGCGTTGCGATGAACATTGACATTGATGACAGATTTGCACACATCTATGAGGCTTTGGAAAGATCGGGTGTTCTTGTCGTGATTTCATTTGGGGACCCTTTCTCCTCGGCCATCACACGAGAGTTTATAATAACCTCCGGGATCCTGCGCAAATGCACGAGGGAGGAGGCTTGTAGTCCTGCATTGGGACAAATATAGTGACCATCCTCCATGCAGATCTTGAGACGAAATATGTCTGGTTTCTAACTCACGTCACCTGGACATCGTAGAGTCATTCCGGATGAGCCGAGACTGGACAGACGTCAACGTGGCCCTTCATGGCGTGGAGAACCGTCGTGATCTCATTACAACAGTGGACATTCTCACCCCTGACGCATGCATAATCCAGGACATATTCCATCGCTCCCTCATGTATAAGGTCGGGGACACAAAGAAGATCACGACGCAACTCTCGATGGTGACGTTTTGCATTCTGGGGGAGAGATCGTTCAGCGCATCTGATCTCATTCTCTCAATGACGAGGTACACGTTTCGCCTCAAGTCCCCTGATCACCATAGAATCAACACCCTCCCATTGGGCGGTGTGATTTAGAGAGTGCTGATGGAGAAATATCCCGCCATAGACTAGCATCCCTATCCTATTGATAGTTATCCACTAGTCTACAAGGTAGGAGAGATTCCCATCACCTCGCGTGCGTGGTCTGCAGAAGCGTATCCACCAATTCCATATGCTGGATCCCTTCAGGAGGCTTGTCGGGACATATGCAGTATGGTGGAGGCACAGGGCGAGGCAATTAGGACGAACACCAGAGAGATAAAGGGAATGAAGAAAATGCCGAAGAAAATTATGAACAAATTTAACATCTCCCCCCCCCCATCTTCTGGCCACTAGTTTCCCCTTTTTTAATATATTTTATCAGTTTTATTTGGCTTTGTAATGATAGAGTAGGTGAACATTGAGATCTTCTACTAGTAGTTTATCACATGATGTGTTATGTGTTGTCCCCCCATATTCGTACTATTGTTTTTTTGTTGCTCTAGTTAAATTGATAACATTGTCCAAACGTATAATGACTCATAGTATAGCGACTATTTGAAGGAAACTTGCGTTCATTTGATTTTATGAATGGAATAGTTGGTTTGTACATGTAAAGATGATTTTTTTGTTTTATAGTCTCATGTATATCTTCTTGACATTTCCCATTCCCTTTGATCAATTCGGCCTTTGGACCGTGGTTCATGTTCAGCGTGCTTTCGATTTTCATGTGCTGCTTAAGAGTTTGGTTTTGCGAGTTTTTGAGCATAGCATTTTTAAGCATGTTGATTTTTATCGTTAGCTCTTCATTCTTCAATTTGAGATTGTGCCTAGCTTTATTGTATGCGACTGTGCTGTTTTTGAGTGTGGAGACAATAGATTCGATATGTGCTTTATACGTACTCCTAAATTCACTGAATGTCTTGTTCATCTCTTCGATTTCAACTTTATATTTTTTTGGACTCAGCGCAGTCACTTTTCACTATTGAGTTTTCTAAACACAATTTCTTACTTTGTTCTTTTGCAACACGAAGCTCATGTTCAAGAACCTTATATTTTTCTTTTAACTCATTATAATCTATGTAAGGTGCGAAAACATTATCTAGAGAGCTAACAGGTGAACTAGACACATCAATGTTGGTTTCTAGACTAAAACATGCCTTTAAGTGGTTGTTCTCTGAACGTAGTTTTGAATTGATACTCGTCAATTTCTTAATTCTACGTTTAGCATTTTCTAGCATATGTAATGTAGAGATGGAGTTCCGAGCAGTAGAGGAGTTTGACTTACTTACAGTATTTTTGGACATGGCATGATTTGAACGTACAGTTCCATTGTCATCTTCCTCAAGGCTTGATGTGTTTGAGATGCCCTTCTCTAGTTGTAAATCTTCATCTGAGTCTCCACTTGGATCCATAAGGAATTGATATGTTTCATGATCTGTAGTGGGAGAACTATACGTTAACTCAGCAAATTTCCAGATATCATATGTAGTTGGAAGCGAATAGATAAGTTTGAAAATGTCATGTCAAAGCCCACAGAATAGACTTTTCATAGCTTTGGCATTCAAATAGCATTCTTGCTTATTTAAGTTATTCGGGGGCTCGACACGCATCATATTCCAAACTTCTACATCTAATAATGTAAGAAATTTCATCATCAGTGTTCTGCATTCATTATAATACAATCCTATGAATAGAGGCGGTGCAAATGATTTTTCAGTGTATAATTTTTCATCCCCTCTTGTCGATTCAAGGTCTGAGTTAGTCATTATTCCCGGGGGTGAAATTGTTTTGGAATAACCTGTCTCTAATACCACTTGTTGGATCTTGTGGCCAACCTTAGAGAGGGGGTGAATAAGGTTTGGAGCGTTAAGATGAATTTAAAATAATTTTGTCCAGGAATTCGAGTTCTGGAAGCTGCCGCGGGGTGTTAGATAGCTAACGCATGGAGGTAAGTCTAGGAACTCATATCCCTGTGCAAATCTGAGTCTAACCCCTACTAGAACACAAATTCACTAAGCAATCACAGAACACATCCAGAAATAATCAACACAAAATTAAAATATTTCATTGCATGATTTCAAAATAACAATAGTTCTAGATGAGTACAAAAAGGTGAACTCCGTGATGCCGGAGTTCGAGGCGATGAGTAGAAACAAACTTTTGGTTTCTATACCGATCCGCTCCACGGACCGATTGGCTCTCTACATTTCCCTCCAGGAAATGTTTTCGAGCCGGCTATTCACCTCCACACAATGAAGGGTCTTAGAGCACCACTAGATCCTCCGGATCTAGACGTCCTTATCCGTAGGATGATTTCCATAGATTACTACTCGGATTCCGACGAACCATACCAATCAATTTTCCACTCCATAAGATTTAGAAAAAACAAAAAAAATACAGGAATAAGAGATGTAAATATTTAAAAGGATGAAGTTCTCCCTCTTGAAGGCTTCTCCATAGAAGGATCCTCGGTCGGTGCTTGAGATCTCCGTTTAATGGCAACCGGTCGGCTCTTCGTATTCGATGTATGTACAACCTTGGGCTCGCGAGTGATCCAACAAGCGAGGAAGGAGGACTGGCGAGATGGGGGGAGGCCTACCCGTAAGAGGCGAGAGGAAGGGGCAGCCCATAAGTTAAGGCGAGACCTCGCTAGGCGAGATCTCGCTAGGCGAGACCTCCTGGCATAGGCGAGATGGCCCCTCAGGCGAAACCTCCCTAGGTTTGACGGGTCCCTCCCCACTCGCCACATGAAAAAGGAGATGTCTTTACCTTTTTACCCACAAGGGGGATTTTACCTTTGTGCCCCGGATAGTTTTACATTTTTACCCCTGGAGGCCTGCATATAGCTCTCCGGAACAGCGGAGTTTGGCTGTTGGCAGACCCATTCCAGGGTGTTTTGGTCATTTCAGGTTGATTCAGAAGCGATATTTGCAGATCAGATTCAGGGGCCTATAAATAGACCGATAAGGTGCCTGAGAAGGTTGTTGAACCTTTCCACTATTTTCCTCGCAGGCACCTAGCTCAGCACTGGCTAGGGAGGGGAAGACTCTCAGTTCTTCCGGGTAAGAGGCGGGACCTCCAAGCTGAGTCCCCTCGGTCTGCTTTTAGGTCACTAACTCTCGTCAGGACGGTAGCGCAGGGAGAGTACGTGTGGGCTGCATCCTATTTCGAACTCTAGGAGGGACCAGAAAGCTGGTTCCAACATTTTTGGTGCGGTGAGCGTGGAACGCAGCCCTCAGAGAAGAACCTTGAGCAACCACATGGCGGGAGATCACGGGGAAGGCGAAGGAGGGGAGTCGGATAACCAGGGGGGATTTGTAGGGAGAGCGGAGTTTATGGCTTCAATCAAGGGGATCATGGATCTACTCCAAGGGATCTCGCGGCAGGGAGACTGTTCAACTCCGCTGCCTCCAGTGCCAGCTCTCACGACTCAGGAAGAACTCGTCTCGGCGCGAGTAGGAGAGGATGCCCCGGGGAGAAGGCCGGGAAAGGAGGTGATGATGGAAGGGAGCGGGAGAGACATGCCGGGAAGGGAGCTGTTCCCAAGCCCGGCGAGTACCATCTCGCCAGGAGAGGTCGTCGCGCGAGTAGGGGCAGTGAGACCTGCGGCGAGAGGGTCCCCTTTTTGCGAGCTAATCCTGTCCGCTCCCGTCCCAGAGGGCTTCCGAGAGCCCGAGATGAACTACTACGTAGGGAAGGATGATCCTCTCCACCACTTGCAGTGGTTCGAAGACGCTGTCTCGATCAGACCCATGACAGACGCGTTTAAGTGCCTCCTTTTTGCAATTACCCTAAAGGACAAAGCTAGGGACTGGTTCCATCAACTCCCGACCGGCTCGATATACTGCTTCGAGGACTTAAGTAGGAGTTTCCAGCTCCGGTTCTCCACGTCTAAGAAAAGGAAGAAGAACCCGGAGTCGATCTTCTTAATTAAGCAGAAGGCGGAGTAATCGCTGGCTCAGTACGTGGACAGGTTTCAAGAAGAGATTCTGGATATACAGGAGGTGCCAGGGTTTGCCCTCCAGATGGCCTTCACGGTGGGACTGCGGGAAGGATTCTTCAAGATGAGCCTCACCCTGAAGGCGCCGCTGTCCTTTGAAGGCTTGATGGAGAAGGCGGCAAAGGAAATAGCGATGGAGGCGGCGAACCCAGCTTTTGCAAAGAAGCTAGCAAGGCTTACTGAGGTAGAATCGAAGGAGTTAGGTGGGAGGCAACCGGAGGCAAGGAGAAGAGAGGAGCCAAGGGCGCAGGCGTATCCGGAGCTGGGGTGGAGACAGCAGGGAGGCCCAACCCCAGGACACGGTAGGGGATTTCCCCAAGGGGGGAGGAACCAACAGGGAGGACCGGGAAGGTTCCACCAGCAGGGGTGGGGATACGGTCATAGACCGCCCCTACCCCCTCCGCAATAGGCAATGGCCATCGGTCGAGGCAGAGGAAGGGGTCGGGAGAGAGGAAGAGGAGCAGGAGCAGGGAGAAGGAGGAACCCTCGGGAAGGAAGACAAGGGGGGGAGGTGGCGTTGCCATATTGTGACTTCCACGAGGAGAAAGGTCACGCAACGGCTACCTGCCCAGATTTCTTAGAGATGAGGAGAACTCGAGGGGCAGGAGAGCAGCCCAGGCCGGTGAGGATAGAGGAAGTAACAGCTACTGGAGAAGAGGATCGCTGTGTGGATCGAGCAGATGAAGGAGACCGCGGGGGAATTGGAGTGATCAATGGGGGGGTGGGGATAGAGGCGGCTCGAAAGGCGAGCCTTCACACTATGTACCGCCGAAGCGTCGCCTCAACTTCGCAATCCCCCCCTCCAGATGAAAAGATTACATTTTCGAGGAAAGACATGCCTGACCATGAGGACCCCTTCTGTGATGCGCTTGTGATACGGACCGCCATCGAAAACTTCACGGTGTCGCGGATCCTAGTAGACAATGGGAGCTCAGTGAACGTGATTTTCAAGAAGGCATTCAATGCAATGAGGGTGGAGGCCCGGAGGGTGCTGGCGGCGGATGGACCGCTGTTTGGGTTCTCAGGGGAAAGGAAATAAGTCGAGGGGGGAGTAGGGCTTCAGGTGACCCTGGGAGGGCTGTCCCGGAATTGCCGCTTTGTCATAGTAGATGCCCCCAGTAGCTACAACGCTATCTTTGGGCGCCCCTTAATCAGCGCTTTCAGATGCGTCCCATCCTCGTTTCACCAGTGCTTGAAGCTGAATTCAGGAGGTACCCAAATCAGGGTACGGGGTGATCCAAAGGCTGCTAGGGAGTGCTACGTGACGGCGGTAAACACCATCACCTGGCGGGGAGACGCGGAGGAGTTGGAGAAGCGGATGGAGCAATTGCAACAAGAACAGGGAGGCGGGGAAGAGCAAAGAGAGGAGGAAGACGCCGAAGGAGAAGAGGTAGTGATGGTGGGGGGTATTGCGGAGGAGCCAGAAATGGCGGAAGGGGAGTTCGGGGAGATGATGGTAGTAGAAAAAGGGGAAGAAAATGCGAAGGGGAAGGAAGAAGAGGTAAGGAGTTCGGGCCTGGGGGAGAGGCTGGGAGCGGCTGGAAAGGAGGGAGAAGAGACGGAGGTAGCAGGGGGAGAAGAGCCGAAAGGAGAGGTACGACGGAGAGAGAGAAGGCAGAGGGAAGAAGAGGGAGGGCCGTCCGGGGAGGGGGTCCGGCCAGGAAAGAGAAGGGCCTCACGACAGGAGGAAGAGGATGCAAGCAAGTGGGAGGCGGAGCAGCCGGGGGAAGAGAGGATGATGGCCAGCGTAGAAGGCAAAACCAAGGAGCAGGGTGTGCAGGCAGAGCAGGAAGGAGAGGAAGAACCATCAAGGCTGAAAGCGGCCGTGGAGATCCTCGAGGTAGAAATACGTACCAAGGAAGGCCGAGAAGAAAAGATAAAAATCAGTGGCGAGCTCAACCCGGAGGACCGGGAGAAGATCAGGACCTGCGTGCAGAAAAATATTGACATCTTCGCGTGGAGCGCCGCGGACATGTCAGGGGTCGATGCAAACGTCGCCTGTCACCGCCTCAATCTAGACCCCAACACTCGCCCCATACAACAGAAGAAAAGGGCCATCGCCTCCAAGATGGCAGGACCTATTCGAGAGGAAGTGGAAAAATTACTTAAGGCGGGGTTTGTGTCCGCCTGTAAGTATCCGGGGTGGGTGAGTAATGTTGTAATGGTCAAAAAAGGGGAGGGTAAGTGGAGAATGTGCGTGGATTTTTCTCTTTTAAATAAAGCGTGCCCCAAGGATTGTTACCCGCTGCCCCGAATCGACGCGCTGGTTGACTCAGCCGTCGGTTTCCCCTTTATGAGTTTCCTGGATGCGTTTTCTGGGTACCATCAAATACGCATGCATCCTCCGGACGTTAAGGACGTCACCTTCGTCACGGAGGATGGATGCTTCTGCTTTAATATGATGCCTTTCGGTTTGAAAAATGCGGGCGCGACCTATCAAAGGATGATGGATCGGATTTTTCGGGAACAGAGAGGAAGGAATCTCGAGGTTTACGTAGACGACTTGATGATCAAAAGCAAGGACCTCGGGGCTCATATCCTAGATCTGGAAGAGACCTTTGAAACCCTAAGGGAGTATAAAATGAGACTCAACCCCCTGAAGTGCGTTTTTGGCGCTAGCAGGGGAAAGTTCCTGGGACACCTAATCACTCCATCTGGAGTGGAGCCCAACCCTGAAAAAGTAAGAGCAATCCTAGAATTGGAGTCCCCTAGGAATGTTAAGGAAGTCCAGCGTCTCACCGGCAAGTTGGCCGGGCTAAGCAGGTTCCTCTCTCGAGCCGGAGAGAGGTGCTTGCCCTTTTTCTGAACGCTGCGAGGAGACAAGAGATTCGAGTGGACTTCGGAATGTGAGACGGCTTTTCAGGCCATAAAACAACAGCTTACCCAGGCGCCCTTACTCCAGGGACCAAGGGAAGCAGAGGTCTTATTTTTATATTTGGGGGTAGGAACTATGGCGGTGAGCTCGGTTCTTGTGCGAGAAGAAGGGAAAAAACAATTTCCGATCTATTACGTGATCAGGGTCCTGAAAAAAGCGGAGCTCGGGTACCCCATTCTTGAGAAGTTAGCATTTGCCCTCATCATCTCGGCCCGAAAGCTCCGGCCATATTTTCAAGCTCACTCCGTACAAGTGGTAACGGATCACCCCCTCCGTCGCATCCTGGAGGGGGTAGAGCATTCGGGGAGGTTGGCAAAATTGTCAATAGAACTCAGTGAATTCGATCTCGCCTTCATCCCTCGGCTCGCCATAAAGGCACAGGCGGTGGCCGATTTCCTGGTGGATTATGTAGTGGAGGTCCAGGAGACGGAGGCGTCCCCTCGGGCAACCTGGAAGATGATAGCAGACGGAGCGTCAGGGAGAAATTCCTTTGGAGGAGGAGTGATCTTGATTAGCCCGGAAGGGACCCAGATTGAGCGGGCCTTGAAGATCCATTTCGCAATCACCAACAACCAAGCGGAATATGAGGCGGTCATTGCGGGACTCAGGTTAGCCCGGGAGCTGGGCATACAAGACATTGAGGCCTCGACAGACTCCATGGTGGTGGCAGGCCAGATCAAAGGGGAGTTCGAGGTAAGGGAGCCCACCCTCCAGTTGTATCTAGGAAAGGTCAAGGACATCATAGGGCAGTTCCGAAGCTTCTCCATTCAGCACGTTCCGAGGGAGGAGAGCACTCAGGTTGACCAACTCGCCAAGCATGGCCCTCGAGCCGGGGGAACGGTGACGGAACTCTTCAGACCGTCTATAGAGGAAGGGGAGCTCATGGAAATATGCCAGCAGGGGTCGTGGATGGACCCCTTTATCGCCTTTTTGGCATCAGGGCAGTTACCCGCAATGGAACTCGACAAGAAGCATACCAGATACAAATCGGCGTACTACCTGCTGAAGGATGGAGTTTTATATCGCAAAACCTTGACGGGTCTGCTGGCCAGATGTGTGTCAGAGGAGGAGGCTCCCAAGGTTCTGCAAGAGATTCACTCGGGAGAATGTGGGAGTCACTCGGGGAGTCGGACTTTAGAAGGGAGGGTGCTGAGGCAGGGGTACTTTTGGCCCACCCTACGGAGAGATGCAGAGGAATTCGCGAAAAAGTGTCAATGGTGCCAGGAATTCGCCCCCCTTCAGCTCCTTCCGGCCCAGAGGTTGCGGACCATCACAGCTCCCTGGCCATTCGCTATATGGGGACTAGATCTGGTGGGCCCCTTCCCCCAAGCAAGTGGCCAAAGGAAATTCCTGATAGTCATGGTGGACTACTTTTCGAAGTGGCTGGAGGTGAAAGCATTAGCTAAGGTAACCTCGCAGGTGGTCAAGAACTTCGTATGGGGGGAGATCATCTGCCGGCATGGGTTGCCCCTAGCCATTGTGACAGATAACGGACCACAATTTGCAAGCAGGGAGTTCGTGGACTTCTGCATTCGTTTGGGGATAGATCTCCGCTTTGCCTCTGTTCATCATCCACGGAGTAACGGACAGGTCGAAGGGGCTAATAAGGTTATTGTCAATCTATTGAAGAAAAAGGTGGAAAATTTGAGAGGGAGCTGGGTCGAGCAACTGCCTTCAGTACTGTGGGCCTTGAGGACCACACCAAACACAGCCACGGGGGAAACCCCGTTCAAGCTCTCTCATGGCTCAGAGGCCGTCATACCTGTCGAATTTGAGGTCACATCACCAAGAGTAGCGGCAGCAAGGGAAGGAACCGAAGGATGGAGAGCAGAGAACGAAGAAGAACAGAGACTTTCGTTGGATCTCGTGGAGGAGCTCCGGGATTTAGCCATGGTCCGGCAGGAGGAGGTCAAGCACCGGATGGCGAGGTACTTCGACAAGCATGTAAGGGTAAAACAGTTTGTGAAAGGAGATTTGGTCCTGAAAAAGGTTGACGTGGCGGGTAGAGGAGCCTCTGTAGGGAAGCTTAACCCCAATTGGGAGGGTCCTTTTGTAATAAAAGAAGTCTTAAAGTCAGGAGGGTACCACCTCCAGGATGTGGACGGGGTATCCCTCGAGCGAGCCCGGAGTGGTGATGATTTGAAGAGATTTTATCCATAGCACTCTATTCCATCGCACCTTTTTTTTATTATTATTATGGTGTAATGCTTATCATCCCGACGTACTCTTGTGATGCGACGAAAGTATGGGAGACCTTTGTGAGGCACCAGGAGCGAGGTGTTTTGTAGAAACAACCCCGAGCAGACCCGCTGACCAGGCTCCCATCAAGCTGGCAGGGTTGTAGGCTCACTCGGTGGTTGGAGGTATTTTGTAGAAACAACCCCGAGCAGACCCGCTGACCAGGCTCCCATCAAGCTGGCAGGGCTGTAGGCTCACTCGGTGGTTGGAGGTGTTTTGGAGAGGAGACCCCAAGCAGACCCGCTGACCAGGCTCCCATCAAGCTGGCAGGGTTGTAGACTCACTCCGTGGTTGGAGGTATTTTTTAGAAACAACCCCGAGCAGACCCGCTGACCAGGCTCCCATCAAGCTGGCAGGGCTGTAGGCTCACTCGATGGTTGGAGGTGTTTTGGAGAGGAGACCCCGAGCAGACCCGCTGACCAGGCTCCCATCAAGCTGGCAGGGCTGTAGGCTCACTCGGTGGTTGGTGGCGTTTTGGAGAGGAGACCCCGAGCAGACCCGCTGACCAGGCTCCCATCAAGTTGGCAGGGCTGTAGGCTCACTCGGTGGTTGATGGAGTTTTGGAGAGGAGACCCCGAGCAGACCCGCTGACCAGGCTCCCATCAAGCTGGCAGGGCTGTAGGCTCACTCGGTGGTTGGTGGCATTTTGGAGAGGAGACCCCGAGCAGACCCGCTGACCAGGCTCCCATCAAGGTGGCAGGGCTGTAGGCTCACTCGGTGGTTGATGGAGTTTTGGAGAGGAGACCCCGAGCAGACCCGCTGACCAGGCTCCCATCAAGCTGCCAGGGCTGTAGGCTCACTCGGTGGTTGGAGGTGTTTTGGAGAGAAGACCCCGAGCAGACCCGCTGACCAGGCTCCCATCAAGCTGGCAGGGCTGTAGGATCACTCGGTGGTTGGTGGTGTTTTGGAGAGGAGACCCCGAGCAGACCCGCTGACCAGGCTCCCATCAGGCTGGCAGGGCTGTAGGCTCACACGGTGGTTGGTGGTGTTTTGGAACAACCCCGAGCAGACCCGCTGATCAGGCTCCCATCAAGCTGGCAGGGCTGTAGGCTCACTCGGTGGTTAGTGGTGTTTTGGAGAGGAGACCCCGAGCAGACCCGCTGACCAGGCTCCCATCAGGCTGGCAGGGCTGTAGGCTCACTCGGTGGTTGGTGGTGTTTTGTAGAAACAACCCCGAGCAGACCCGCTGACCAGGCTCCCATCAAGCTGGCAGGGCTGTAGGCTCACTCGGTGGTTGGTGGTGTTTTGGAGAGGAGACCCCGAGCAGACCCGCTGACCAGGCTCCCATCAAGCTAGCAGGGTTGTAGGCTCACTCTGTGGTTGGTGGTGTTTTGGAGAGGAGACCCCGAGCAGACCCGCTGACCAGGCTCCCATTAGGCTGGCAGGGCTGTAGGCTCACTCGGTGGTTGGTGGTGTTTTGGAACAACCCCGAGCAGACCCGCTGACCAGGCTCCCATCAAGCTGGCAGGGCTGTAGGCTCACTCGGTGGTTGGTGGTGTTTTGGAGAGGAGACCCCGAGCAGACCCGCTGACTAGGCTCCCATCAGGCTGGCAGGGCTGTAGGCTCACTCGGTGGTTGGTGGTGTTTTGGAACAACCCCGAGCAGACCCGCTGACCAGGCTCCCATCAAGCTGGCAGGGCTGTAGGCTCACTCGGTGGTTGGTGGTGTTTTGGAGAGGAGACCCCGAGCAGACCCGCTGACCAGGCTCCCATCAGGCTGGCAGGGCTGTAGGCTCACTCGGTGGTTGGTGGTGTTTTGGAACAACCCCGAGCAGACCCGCTGACCAGGCTCCCATCAAGCTGGCAGGGCTGTAGGCTCACTCGGTGGTTGGTGGTGTTTTGGAGAGGAGACCCCGAGCAGACCCACTGACCAGGCTCCCATCAAGCTGGCAGGGTTGTAGGCTCACTCGGTGGTTGGCGGTCTTTTGGAGAGGAGACCCCGAGCAGACCCGCTGACCAGGCTCCCATCTAGCTGGCAGGGCGATAGACTCACTCGAGGGGACAAGTCTCAGGGTACGAATTCGCATAGGGAAAGATCCATGTTCATCAAAAGGGTGATAGTCCCTAAAACGGAGAGGGGCCAGGAATTGGGTCAGGGAAGAAGGCCTCTGGCTAGCACTCGCCATAGGTGGTCTCGCCACTGGCGGGAGGGTTTTCCTCATCCCAGGCCCGAGTGAGCTGAAGTGGCCGAAACCGACCGGGCGAGACGGCCGGACCCAGGGATCCCGGCACGAGATAATTTCGCGACACAGCGCTAACGGTGGCAATCAAGATAGGGGCAAAATGCGATAAAGGGTGCCTCGCGCTGGTTTTTAGGCGAGATGGCAGACAATAAAAGTAGTAAGTAAACAGCGTCCCAAAAAATAGTCTTACACCTTTGACTAATAGCTAAGCGAGAGGGTGGAGGGTCAAGGTGGCAATTAAAATAACATATAAAAAGTGGCCTCCTGACTAGCTATTACACAAAGCGCCCCAAAGGGGGAAGCGACAGTTAGTATATAAAAAGTTTTAAACAAAAAAATATTAATGAGGCGGGGACGCCTCGCTCTCCTTTTAAGGAAGTGAACCAGAATCATAAGTGTTAGGCAAAAAGAAGATGGCGAGAGGAGGACATTGCAGGGGATGGTGCGCTACTCGTTGTCAGAGGAGGCGCTGTCGTCCGACTCGTCGAACAAGCGCGGGACTAGGTCGCGGACGGTCACCGTCTCCGCATCAGCGCGCACCACTCCCAGCTCCTTCATCATCTTGAGGACAACCTCCACCGTCTTGATATTTGAGTCCCGGCAGATGGCCTCCACCTCATCCACAGAATATCGAGAAGGCACGGGAAACTGATCCGGTGGTGGTGTCGTACTGCTCCGGCGGCGAAGATTCTCGGCTTTCAGCTTCTTGTTTTCCCCCTCCAGCTCCTCGATACGCGAGCGCATCCTGTTGGCCATCTCGGCATCCTGCGGAAGGCGAGAAAATAAGGGACTATAAGGGGCAAGGGTAAGGCCAGCAAGGCAAAGGTAAGGAAACTTACCACGCCGCCCTGGCTCTGTGCAAGGAGGTTGTCAGCAACATGCAACCGCTTCTCCAGGTCAGTGGACTTCTCGCGCTCCGCGGCGAGACCGGCCTCCGCTTCTTTCCATTTCCTGTTGTTGAAGACAAGACGGCGCGAGACGCGGTGCGCGAGCTCCAGGGACCGAAACTGCGAGTGGGCGCTTTTTAGAATGAGGTCCCGCGATGCCTCATTGTCAGCAGGTTCGGAGCCAAGACCGCCATACAACCCGAAGCCTAGGGAGAAGGCATGGCTGGTGGGGTGGTCCTGTTCCTTCCAGGAAGGGAGAAGGGTGGACACCGACACGCGGTTGAAGTCTTGCTCCCATATCAGAACCGGCTCGCCGGCGTCATCCTCCGTCGCGGGCCCCATATTATAGTTAGGATGTGAGGCGGGAGCTGGGCGACTGGACGAGCCAGTCTCGCCAAGAGGAAGCTGAGAGGGCTGAACATGGTCGTGGGCAGCTGGTTCTGCAGAAACCGTCTCGCGGGCTGGCGAGACGGGCCGTCGCGGAGGCGAGGGAGACGATAGGGTGATAGGGGATAAAGACCCCGCTAGCTCTTCTCTTCTCTTGTCCGGCTTTTCCTTCTCGAAGGACACAGATTTCTTCTTCTTCTTGGGGTTGAGGCGAGAGGCACCCTCGCCCGCGGGCCTCTTCTTGGCGACAGGGGTCAGCGTATCTTTCGCAGCCTCCGCCGCCATATTCGCCAGAGCGAGAGCCCGATTGCTCTGGTAGGGAGGATGGACGGGGACGGTCCTTTCTCCTAGATAAAATGGCAGTCAGCGGAAGGTAAGAATTTACTGGGACAGAAAGAAATAGAGGTGTACCTTCGCCCGGGAAAACGGCGGGGAGTGAGTCAAGGTCCCGCCGCAGGTATTGGACTTCAAAATTCTTCCCCACGAAGAAATCGCAGAGCTCTTTTTCGGCACCCCCCACCTTGGGGGTATCATAATAGCACTCGGCGGGGGATACCGGGGCGAGAGGGATGCCTCCCAGGTCCCCGCGTATGAAGACGAACCGCGTCAACCAATGGTGTTTCTTGTTCGGCGTCTCGCATACTTTAAGGCCTTGGCCTGTAAAGTAAGAAATGCCGTCGTCCTTGGCGTGGTAGACAAACAGCTTGCGGAAGGCGGTTAGACTAAACTCGATACGCTCTCGCCGCAGGTAGCAGGCGAAGGCAATCAACATGGAGATGGCGTTGGGGTTGAACTGGGCCGGGACGACCCCAAAGTACTTCAGCACCAATTTGACCTCCGGCCAGAGGGGAAGCCTCAGCCCCGCCTCGAAGTGCGAGACCGGGAAAGCCAGCTCGTTGGGATAGAAGGAGTTGATGCACTCGCCCACCTTGGGCGGGCGAGACGGGTAGCTATCAGAGAGGTACTCGCGGGCGAAGCGAGCGTGGTCTTCCTCCGGCAGTCTGCCGAGAGGGAAGTCGTGGTCCACAAAACTCTTCCCGCAGCGGCTGCGTCCCTCGCCCTCTTCAGTCTTCTTCTTTCCCATGGTTAGCGAGAAAGCGGCGAAAGAAAGAGTGGATGGCCCAGAGAGAGACGCGAGATGACGAAGGGGAAACGGGAGCCGGGATCGAAAGAACAGCTTAGAATAGTGAGGGGCAGTGGTAGTGGTTGAAGGTATTTATAAGGGGTAGGGAAAAGGGCGGAAAAATAAGGCGGCGGGAAATGAGAGGACATCCCGACGCCTCGTTCTTTCCCCCTCTCTCTCTCTCTCTTATATCACTCTCCCTCTTTCACTCTCTCTCTAGAACTCAAGAGGCGGAGGCGCCGCAGAAGTCCTTTCGAGGCAAGCCATCATTGCAGGATTAATAAAATAAAGTAATATCTAATCATGGCAATAATGAAAAGACGGCATGATACGACCCTTGCGTGACCAAAAGTCAAAAATAAATCGTCCCGCAGAAGGGGACGTCTCGACCGAATAAGTTTGTACAACATATCAGTAATAGAACAGCGACATTAATAAAAACGAGATCCAGAGAAGGCGAGACGGGACTGGGACAGTTTAGTTCCGCACCCACTGCCAGCGGCCATCCTTACCTCCCGTGCATGGCGGGCGGCCAGGAAGATGAAAGGCGCGCGCGGCGATCACGCCGCGGCGCGCGAGACGGAGATGTTCATCCGTCTCGTTCAGTATGGCCTGGGGGTCGGTCCCGTCTAGCACCCCGTCCGCCTCCACCATTGCGGAAAGGCGGTGATGATCTGCTTCCATCCACTCCATGCGCCGGTCGGAGGCTTGCTTCTCAAGCTCCATCTCGCGGATTATGTGTGTATATTTGCGGAACATCCGGGCAGTCCTCCGTTTCAATTCCAGAGGATCCATGGGATCACCCAGGTAGTCCTCGATCTCGCCCGGATGAAGGAAGAGGCGAGAGGGGGGAGACGCGGGAGCTTCCTCAGTATCGGAATCAAAGTGGATGCCTGCGAAAGTAGCGAAGGATCACAAGCAAAAGTGAGCCCGCGCAAGCCAAATAAAAGAAGGCGAAGCAACCGAGAGGCGGGAAGGGAAGAGATATTACTTGGGATTCGAGGGTTCCCCACAACTCGCGAGAGGTTTTCTCTCCGCGAGGGAGGTGGAGAGGCCACCTTGGGCGAGTCTGTGCGCTGAGGAACTTGACTTACATTATCAGGGGGATTGGCAGCCACCGGCGAATCAGCGAAACTTCCCTGAGAAAGCATAGTCAGACAGGCGAGACCAGAGAAAGGAAAGATAATCTGATCACCTGCCTCCCCCTGAGGAAGAGAATGGGTTGTCTATCGGAGCGACAGAAGAAGTTGCGCCCGCCGAGAGAGGGGCGCAGACAGCTTTCGCTTTCTTTGTGCGAGAGGGCGGAGAGGCTGCGGGGGGAGTGCGCCCCAGATCTGGAAAGAGGGCATCCGTGCTGGCTTTGTTTCGCCTTCGCACAATCGCAAGGTGCTCGCGGAAACTTTGACTATGAGACATTCCGAGAGAAGAGAGGATGAAGGCAAAAGAGTTCCAAATGAAGACTTTCTCCTCATATTTATAGGCAATATGAGGGGGGGAGGGGCCCACCCAAGATTCTCATGAAGGAATCCTAGCATCGCGAGCCACGGTTGGACTGTATTTCCGAGGTTAGGGCAACCTCGAAAAGAGCAGGGATTGTGTACAACCTTGGGCTCGCGAGTGATCCAACAAGCGAGGAAGGAGGACTGGCGAGATGGGGGGAGGCCTACCCGTAAGAGGCGAGAGGAAGGGGCAGCCCATAAGTTAAGGCGAGACCTCGCTAGGCGAGATCTCGCTTGGCGAGACCTCCTGGCATAGGCGAGATGGCCCCTCAGGCGAAACCTCCCTAGGTTTGACGGGTCCCTCCCCACTCGCCACATGAAAAAGGAGATGTCTTTACCTTTTTACCCACAAGGGGGGTTTTACCTTTGTGCCCCGGATAGTTTTACATTTTTACCCCTGGAGGCCTGCATATAGCTCTCCGGAACAGCGGAGTTTGGCTGTTGGCAGACCCATTCCAGGGTGTTTTGGTCATTTCAAGTTGATTCAGAAGCGATATTTGCAGATCAGATTCAGGGGCCTATAAATAGACCGATAAGGTGCCTGAGAAGGTTGTTGAACCTTTCCACTATTTTCCTCGCAGGCACCTAGCTCAGCACTGGCTAGGGAGGGGAAGACTCTCAGTTCTTCCGGGTAAGAGGCGGGACCTCCAAGCTGAGTCCCCTCGGTCTGCTTTTAGGTCACTGACTCTCGTCAGGATGGTAGCGCAGGGAGAGTACGTGTGGGCTCCATCCTATTTCGAACTCTAGGAGGGACCAGAAAGCTGGTTCCAACAATGTAGATCGTGGATCGCTAGAGCCTTTCGATCACGAGTGGGAGGGCGATCACTGTTGTTGGAACACCCTATTACTAATTTGGGTCAGGATCACTATGTCTCTAGGAATTTATGCTTTGACCTTCTGTATAGATAATAGGTCAATTAGAATTGAGTCTAAGGGATCAGGAGTCTAGGTTTGGAAGCTGCCCTGAAGACCCAAGTTTTTCTAGAGACTAAGTCCAAATCGTCGAGCTCAGCTCGACGTTTCGTCGAACTCCGGTCGACGATCGTCTAGCTCAACTATTGATAGATCGTCGAGCTCCATTCGACGATCGCTGAGCTCAACTTCTCAATATCGTCGAACTCCATTCGACGATCGCTGAGCTCAGGTCGACGATTTTGACTCTGCACTGGATCCTTATCTCTGAGCTCAGTTCGATGATCTTTGAGCTCAGATCAACGATTTCTTTGCTGCTTGCTTTTTCCAGCTCGCTGAGCTCAGCTCGACGATAGCAGAGCTCAGTTCGACGATTTCAGTTATCTTTCAGAATTCAAATTCAAATCAGATAGAAGTTATTCTGCATTTAATTCAGAAGATCTGCCAGCCGTTTTCATTTACTTCTGGAGCAAGTTTCAAGGGATTTTTCAAGGAGTAATTCAGTGGACTTTCCTTCAGAACATTTTATGCAATTAAGGCTGTAATTAATTCAGACCAACGGCTATCTTTGACAGAACAATTTTCTATTCAGACTCAGAGAATAAAAGATAGAATGTTTTTTTTAATCAGACAGAAGATAGACAAGAACAAGAGAATAGAGATTGACAAGAACAGGACACAACTCAATACACAGAGACTCTCTCAATCTTCTGTCAACAAGAATTCAGAAGAACACTCATCAAAAAGAGATCAAGCTTTCAAACATTTTTCAGATCTCTTCAGCTCTCAAGTGTTCTAGGCCAACATCATCTCAAGACTCCAGACACTCAACATTTCAGCTTGCTGAAATCATCTTTTGCTGGAGATCTATCTTTGAAGGCCTATCACCCTCAGCAAAGCTCATCTTCCTGAAGATTTCAAGGACTCAGGGGGAGCTTTGACAACATCACTGAATCCACATAGTCTTCTCAGTTGCTTGAGAAAGAGAAGACTGCCATCACTCTCTCACCCCATTCTGTAAAGGGTTTTTCAAACTCCCTTCAAAAGTTTGAAGCTGGTTTTTGAGCACCTTGTCAAAAGCTCATTGGTGGCAAGACACCTGATCAAAAAATCTGATTTGGTTTTTGAGCACCTTATCAAAAGCTCATTGGTGCCCAGGATACCTGATCAACTCATCCTGCAGTGGATTCCTACCTAGGGTGGTAGAAGAGTGGATGTACCCAAGTTGGGGAACCACTATATTTCCTTGTGTCATCTGGTTCTGCATGTTTTCTTTTTGTTTCTGGCCTAGATTTTCTTGTGCTTAATATCTGCATAGCTTAGTTTTATTTCTGCTTCCCTGCTTACACTCATTACAACTATTGTTGTAAAGCTTTGCAAAAGTTTTCTTTGTGTTTTTAAAAAGCACCATATACTCTATTCACCCCCCCTCTAGAGTATATCAGATCTAGTTTCCCCTTTCAATTGGTATCAGAGCGAGGTTGGTTAAACATACCATATCTGTTTGGTTGTACAGGCTAACACCTGAACCCCAAAGATCCCAAACTAGATCCTTCTTTTTATATTTTATCATTAAATTTAGTCTGCACAAATCATGGCCCAAAACAAAGACTATGCTAGCACCAGACCTCCAGTGTGCAATCTGTCAAAGTTTGCACTTTGGAAAGCAAGGATTAGACTATACATGAATTCTATTGACGAAGATATTTTTAATTCCGTCTTAACAGTGTGTCCAAGACCTCCAGAGAGCACAAGCACAAATGCTGTTCCACCTCCATCAGGAACAGATGCTGACATCAAAAAGTGGAAAGTAGCTGATGCCAAGGCAATGAACATTCTAGCTCAAACAATGTCAGATGACATTTTTCAAAAAGTAGCTGAATGCAACTCAGCCAAGGAGATCTGGGACAAGCTCTCAGAAATAGTTTCAGGATCAGCTAATGAGAGAAAGGACAGAAGATCTCATCTCATCTCCCAATATGAGAACTTTAAGAAGGGAGAAACAGAGTCAGTGGGAGAAATGTACAACAGATTGAGTCTAATTGTCAGTGAACTGAGGACATTAGACAAAGAGATCTCACTGACAGAACTAAATGATAAGATCCTAATGTGCTTCCCCAGCACTTGGGATTCAAGAATCTGGCCAATTAAAGATGCCAGAAGTCTGAATGAGATCACGACTGAAGCCTTGTTGGGTAAGCTCAAATCTTATGAGCTACTCATCAAGAACAGAGAAGAAGAACAGAAGGCTGCTTCTCCAGCCACAAAAAGGGAGAAGACTATAGCATTTAAGGCAGCTGAGGATATGCCAGAAGAAAAAGGTACATGCAATGATGAACTTCTCAGCCTGTTGGCCAAAAGATTCTACAAGATGGCCAGAAAGGACTTCAGAAGAAGATCATACAAGGAGCAAGACAAGCCAAGGTATGACAAGTCCATTGGCAATAGCAAAGACATTATTTGCTTTGGTTGCAGGAAACCAGGGCATATGGTTCCTGACTGTCCAGAAAACAAGAACAAGGACAGAAGGGACAGAAAAGAAAGAAGAAAGGAGAAGGACTCCAAAAGGAATGGAAATAGCAAACCTTCCTCCAGCAGAAATAAGCACACAAGGAAAGGATTTGTTACCGAATCCTGGAGTGAGACTGAAGAGGAGTCAGAGGCCTCTTCCAACTCAAGTGATGATGAGGATGATGCAGAGGAAAAGGAGTTCTGCATGATGGCAATCAATGTCTCACAACACAACTTAGAGGAAGAGGAGTCAGAGTCAGACTCAGAGACACAACCTGAAGAAGATCAGGTAATCAGCTCTTTTGATTTCACTTCAGAAGATTTCAAACTTGAATTTAAAGCACTATGTTTAGACCTGCTAAAGTCTGAGAAAGAGATCATCTCTCTCAGAAATCAATTATCTGAACAAAGTGGTTTAAAATCAGAAAACCTCAAGCTCTCTCAGGAGTTGGAGAACCATAGGGAACAGATAGCTTCACTGAAGAGTGAACTCTCTGAGGCCAAAAAGCTTGAAGAATCTCTCAATGGGAGAAGCATCAAGCTAATGGACATCACAAGCACAGTGAACTCAAGATTCAATAGTACACTGGGCTTGGGTGCCTCATCCAGCCAACCTATTGTTCTAACAACCCCTATCAAGTTCATTTCTGACAAGGGAAAGGGAGTTGTAGAGGTTGCCAGGAAAAATTCTGATCTGCCTCAAAAAACTAAAGTCCAGTACAAATCGTCGAACGGAGATCGACGATCGCAGAATGACGATCGACGATCGCCGAACGCAGCTCGACGACCTCAGGGAAAATCGTCGAACGCAGATCGACGATCTCAGCCAAAGTCGTCGAACGCTGCTCGACGATCTCATATACCTGACCTCACCCATAGTCGACCGTCGAACGGAGCTCGACGATCTGACCCAAGATCGTCGAACTCAGCTCCAAGATCGTCGAACAGAGGTCAGAGCTCTGGAAATTTTTTCAATGGCAAGTCAAAATTGAATCCTGAGGGTTCTTCATCCCAAACATTTAACCCTTATACTGAATGGATTTTACCTCCAAGGAGATATCATCCTGAAGTATATAAGAGTCAGCCAGGGATGTCTTTCATTTCTGAATTTAAAGGTTATCAACCTAGGCCCAAGGTAAACTGGGTCAAAAACAAGTGAATTGCTTTATGTGCAGGTGAAGACCTATCCAACATCTAACCAGCAATGGTATTTGGATAGTGGATGCTCAAAGCACATGACAGGGAACAAGGACAACCTCAATTCCTTTAGAGCCAAGCTTGGACCCAAAGTTATCTTTGGTGACTCCAACTTTGGACAGACTAAAGGATATGGAGAAGTCCAGATTGGTTCTGTAACCTTCAAGAAGGTAGCATATGTGGAAGGACTGAAGCACAATCTAATCAGCATCAGTCAGCTATGTGATGAAGGCTACCAGGTGACCTTCAGCAAAACCCTATGCAAGATCAAGTCAGAGGACAACACCACTGTGTTGACAGGTAAAAGGAAAGGTAACATCTACCTTGTAGATTTTCTTTCAACTTCTATAGATATCTGTTTATTCAATTCAGTTTATAGACCAAATGTTTTATGGCATAAGAGACTAGGACACCTAAACCTTAGAACTATTGCTAGGCTATCCAAGGACAATCTTGTTAGAGGACTACCTTCTGGCCCCTACAAGAAGGAAGGACTCTGCAAGGCTTGTCAATTAGGCAAGCAAACTAAAAACAGTTTTAAGTCACTTAATAAGAGTGATTCACCTAGGATACTGTATCTGTTGCACATGGATCTATTTGGACCCATCACAGTACAAAGCCTAGGAGGGAAATCCTACACTTTAGTGATTGTAGATGACTTCTCTAGATTCACTTGGTTGTTCTTTCTAAGGAAGAAGTCTGATAACTTTAAGTGTCTGACAGAGTTTCTCAAATGTATAAAGATTGAGTTCAATACTCACATTGCCCTGATCAGAAGTGATCATGGGACAGAGTTTGATTCTCTTCTTATGCAAGAGTTCTGCCAGAGTGAAGGGATCAGGCATACTTTCTCAACTCCTAGAACTCCTCAACAAAATGGGGTAGCTGAAAGGAAAAATAGAACCCTTATTGAATCTGCCACTACATTGTTGACAGATGCTCATCTACCTCTATCCTTCTGGGCAGAGGCAGTGAACACCTCCAACTATGTGCTGAACAGAAGCCTGATACATAAACTAAAGGGAAAGACTCCCTATGAATTACTCAAAGGGAAGAAACCTAAAGTTGACTATTTCAAAATTTTTGGTTGCATTTGCTATATTCACAATAATGATAAGAAACATCTAGCAAAATTTCAAGCCAAAGCTGATGAAGGAGTGTTTCTGGGATACTCCATGATCAGCAAGGCCTATAGGGTATATAATAAATCATCATTAAAAATTGAGGAATCTGTTCATGTTTCTTTTGATGAAACTAACATGTCTTTCAAGGAGAAGATTTCTTCTACCATAGAACCTTTGCAGGAACACTCTCTAGTTGAAGATATGAACAAGCTACAGGTTGCTCAAGAGGATGAAAGTAGTGAAGATGAAAGCAATGCTCAACATATTGAAGCTCAACCGGAAGAGCCAGTTGTTGTACCACAAGAGGAAACAACAACACAGGTTGGTGAACGATCAACACCCCCTGTTGATTTAGTAACATCAAGAGACCATCCAATTTCCCAGATAATTGGAGAAATCTCAGCTGGTGTGCAAACCAGAAATCAGGTCAACCAAAACCTGTTGCACACCTGCTTTCTTTCTCAAATTGAACCTCAGTCCATTCTAGATGCAGAGCAAGATCCACACTGGATCATTGCCATGCAAGAGGAGTTGCATCAATTTGAGAGGAACAAAGTATGGGAACTAGTGCCCAAGCCTAAGGATCATTCCATTGTTGGAACAAAATGGGTATTCAGAAACAAACTGGATGATCAAGGAGTAATAATAAGGAACAAGGCAAGGCTAGTTGCCCAAGGATATTCTCAAGAAGAAGGAATTGACTACGACCAGACCTTTGCACCTGTTGCAAGATTGGAAGCCATCAGGATTTTTTTAGCTTATGCAGCTCACAAAGGCTTCAAGGTTTATCAGATGGATGTCAAGAGTGCCTTCTTAAATGGAGACATCAAAGAGGAAGTCTATGTCAGACAACCTCCAGGTTTTATCTCTCCAACTCATCCTGATTTTGTTTTTAGATTAAATAAAGCATTATATGGTCTCAAGCATGCTCCTAGAGCATGGTATGAGACCCTAGCATGCTTTCTTTTGGAAAATGGTTTTATAAGGGGTAGAGTAGACCAAACTCTTTTCATTAGAACCCATAAGTCCCATACCCTACTAGTACAAATCTATGTAGACGATATCATTTTTGGTTCTACTGACTCAAAATTGTGCAGAAGGTTTTCTAACCTAATGCATTCTAAATTTGAGATGAGTAGCATGGGTGAGCTATCTTTCTTACTAGGATTGCAAGTCAAACAACATGCTGAAGGCATCTTTATTTCTCAAACCAAATATGCTAATGAGCTGGTTAAGAAATTTGGCATGTCTGAGGCATCTTGTATGAAAACACCCATGCCTACCAATGCTGTACTGGATGCTGATAAACATGGGAAACCTGTTGATCAGACAACATATAGAGCAATGATTGGCTCTTTACTGTATCTTACAGCTAGTAGACCAGATATAATGTTTGCTACATGCATATGTGCTAGATTCCAAGTTAGCCCTAGAGAGTCACACCTCACATTAGTAAAGAGGATTCTCAGGTATGTTAAAAGTTGTCCAAATCTAGGTCTCTGGTATCCAAAAGATTCAGCATTTGAGTTAACTGGATTCTCTGATGCTGATTATGCTGGATGCAGAATTGACAGGAAAAGCACCAGTGGAACTTGTCAGTTCCTTGGTGATAGACTTGTCTCTTAGTTTTGCAAGAAACAAACATCTGTGTCAACTTCAACTGTTGAAGCTGAATATATGGCTGCAGGCAGTTGTTGTTCACAAATACTGTGGATTCAAAATCAACTCCTAGACTATGGTTACAACTTAGAGAAGTCAAAAATCTTTTGTGACAATACAAGTGCTATCTCCATAGCTCAAAATCCAGTCCTCCATAGTAGGACAAAACATATAGAGATTAGGCATCATTTCTTAAGAGATAATGTTGAAAAGAACAAAATTGAATTGCAGTATATCCCAACTGATTTACAAAGGGGAGATATTTTCACCAAGCCTTTGGATGAAAAGAAACATACTTTCTTCCTAAATCAGTTAGGAATGTTAGATGGAGGAAGTCTTAAATAATCCCCAAGATTTTGAAAGCTAAAAATGGACCAAGACTAGGCAAAATTCTGATTTTCCTTAGTGTCTAGGATTTCTCTGATCTCTGAACTGCGCTCGACGATTTCCCCACAGATCGTCGAACGGAGTTCGACGATTTCCAGAATCGTCGAACTGAGTTCAGCGCCCCTCAGACAGCATGAACTGTCTCCTTCGGTCAACGATCGTCGAACGGCGCTCGACGATTTTGTTCCCTGAACGATCGTCGAACGGAGCTCGACGCCTTTCCAGATCGTCGAACGGAGATCGACGATTTTGGAGTCTCTTCAGATTCCTTTAGAAGCCTCGATCGTCGAACTGAGCTCAACGATCTTTCCTTTTCTGCGTCGAACCCTAATATAAAACTCTTTTTTCGCCATCGTTCTCTCTTGCGCTTTCAATTTCTCTGCAAACTTTTCTTCCCTCCAAACAGTTCTACCTTGGTCGTTTTGTCTGTTGATTTTTGCAGGTACCATGGCCGTTTCAGTTGCTGTACTCTCTGCAATGAAATTTGATGCAGGCTTTGACATCGATCTCGACTCCTTCAACACAACCGATCAAATCTTCCAGGATACTCTCACTTTATTCAAAGATCAGCAACTGTCTGCCCTGATGACAACCAGAATCAAACTTGCATCTAATGAGATTAAAGAATGGGTATACACTGCCCACAACCTTGACAACAATACCATAGTTGGTTCTATTGGTGGCACCCAGGTACCTCTGACCCCAACAGTACTCACAGAGGTTTTTGGTTTAAGAAATGGTGAAGATTCTGCTGAACTCTCTGGAGATGAGTTCTCTGATATTCTTGCCAGGATGGGTCATCCTGAGGGTAACCCTAGCAAGCTGTTTAAGAGGAACCTGTCTGTGGAATACAGGTTTATGGCTGATGTAGTAGGCAAGGTTCTCTTGGCCAAGCATTCTGCTCATGACACAATCTCCAGATATCAGCTCTGCCTTATGGGAGCTCTGGTAGATAGAAAAAGCTTGAACTGGGGCGAAGTATTTTTTGATTTGTTGAAGAAAAAGATAAACAAGACATTTGTGAACTTTGGAAGAATACTGGGAATCTTCCTCCAGGCTAAGTGCCCTGCCCTGCTAGTCTCCTCTGGAGTGCACATCAATGCCTCCAGGAGACTAACCTGTGCCCTTTTTGGGAAATGGGACAGGCAAATCTCCAAGCCCAGCAGGCCCTCTTCTTCTGGCCCTTCAGGCACAAGGACTCTAAGAGTCACTCCACCCCAGGTCTCTGCCCCTGTAGAAGACCTGCCTGCTGCCAGTGCTGCTGCTTCTCCTCCTCCAAGCTCCACCGTACCTCCAGCTCCATCCACCACTCTAGCCTCACCCACCATTACAATCTCCAGCCCTTCTCCAACCTCAATTCCATCCCCAGCAACAATTTCCTCTCCACCTGCAGACCACTTCCATCCCCTATTCTCTTATCCCCCTCCAGATGTCACCTCATCCCCATCCCTTCCATCCTTCACACTTTTGGATGAATCCTACATGGATGATTCCCCCTCCTCTCCTCCAGATTTGCCATCCTCCTCCACAACTTTCCAAGACCTTCTCCACCAAATTATTGATCAACCCACCTTCACTCCCTCCATTTCCATCCCTCTATCCTCCATATCTACCATCCCCTCTCCTGAGCCATTCATTCCACCCTTCAGCCCTCCTCCTCCAGCTCCCTCAGCCATCCCTCAACCCTCTACCTCTGCTCCTCTCATTGAGCATGTAGATCTCCCAGCCCTTGCTGATCAGTTGTATGAGCTCCTTGCACCTAGGCTCTCTCTTCTCATGGAGGCCTCTTTAGCTCCTCTACAACAATCAGTGGCAGCTCTCTCTGCCAGGCTTTCCTCCTTCCTTGCTCCTCTAGCAGCACCCCCAGCAGTGTGCCTTGATGCACAGGTATCTGCATCCAGGCAGGGGGAGATGCCCTATGAAGCTGTTGCTGCTGCTGCTGCCCCTGCTGTTGTTTCTGCTGCTACTGCTGCTGTGTCTGTTTCTGCTGCTGCTGCTACACCAGTACTAGCAATAGACCTAAGGTCTTTGCTATCTACTTTTGATACTACTTACTTCAGCTGCCTCCCAGAGCCATATCCTGTCCAGCCTCCAGAGGTTCTTGCTGCCCAGTCAGAAGATTTGTCCAAGGCTCTAGTGCCCTTCTCTTGCTGTGACCCCAGAATCATTTCTGATTTTCTTCTGTCAGTGACTGCTGCTTCTGATGTTACTGCTGCTGCTGCTGCTGAAGACAATGTTGTGTCTACCTCTGGAGTTATATCTGCTGTTGTTGAGCCCATTTCACAGGATGTTTTGATGACAGAGGCTGTTGCTTTTGAGCCTGCTGTAGAAGTTGTTGTTTCTGAAGCTGCTGCTGCTGCCCTCATTCCTGAAGCAATATCTGTTGTAACTTCTGCTGCTCCAGTACCTATAGTTACATCTGCTGCTGCTCCTGTTGTTGCTCCTCCTGCTTCTGTATCTTCTGCCCCATCAGCTGCTGTTAAACTGAAAGAGGATTTGATGAAACAGCTTGATGCCTTGTATGATGCACAAAGTTCTGAATCTGAGGATTATAACACTGCTTCTGATGACTCATCTGCCACAATTGCTAAGAAAAGGAAAGCAAGAAGTAAGGCCTTGAAGAGAGTTCCTCCTGCCAAAGTCAGAGATGACAATGATGTTCCATACTATATTCTGCATAATTGCCCAATCACTGAGCATTGGATGCAATTCTCTAAGAACCAGTTGAAGGCTATGAAGAAAAAGAGGAAATATGAGAAAGGCTCCTCATAGTTCAAGAACCCTCATCCTCCTCCACCACCTCCACCTGATGCAGGTGCAGGTGGCAGTTCTGCAACTCCAGGCCCTGCTAGAAGCCAGGCTCCCTACCAACCTCATGCAAGAACTTATCAAAGGGAAAGCCAGTCTAGGGGGTCTTACTCTAGAAGGGGAGGATATAGGGGAAACCAAAGAGAAACTCAGGTTTACTCTAAAGGACACTCCAGGCAGCATCCTTACTCAAGGGGAGGACATGTTTCTGCTGATACATCTTCTGGTCCTTTCCCCTACAAGCTCAAAGATACTGTGACTGCCAGGACTCCTCAAGATACTACTTCCAACAGGTATGAGCCACCTGTTCCATTTGAGGACCCTGAGAAAAATCCTATGGCTTGGACTGCAAGGATGAAAGAGCTGGCTGCTTTGGATCAGATAAAGAAAGCAAAAGAACAAGGGCTAGACACTTCCAACATATCTACAATGTCAGAACAAAGGCAAAAAGAATTAGAGAGATATGCCTCCAGCAAATTTTTTGATGCAGACAGGTACATGGAGTTGCATCCAGCTGCAGTGGTTCCCAGGGCTTCAAAGCAAATTTATTTGGGTGCAGCTGATGATACCAGATCCAAACAACAAGCTTTAGATCCCAACAGAGAAATTAAAATGGTAAAAGGCAAAGAAAAGGAGTAACTCTGTAAGGTGACAACTTTTGGTTCTTCTAACTGCTATCTGGATAACACATATATATATATCTCTGTGATGGTTCTGCTCTGTGTCTTGTTATTGTTGTTTTATGTTTTTCTGACTGTATGATGTTGTTTGTTTTTCAAAGTCTGTAAATAGTTTTCCTAACCCAAATAGGGGGAGATTGTTGGAACACCTTATTACTAATTTGGGTCAGGATCACTATGTCTCTAGGAATTTATGCTTTGACCTTCTGTATAGATAATAGGTCAATTAGAATTGAGTCTAAGGGATCAGGAGTCTAGGTTTGGAAGCTGCCCTGAAGACCCAAGTTTTTCTGGAGACTAAGTCCAAATCGTCGAGCTCAGCTCGACGTTTCGTCGAACTCCGGTCGACGATCGTCTAGCTCAACTATTGACAGATCGTCGAGCTCCATTCGACGATCGCTGAGCTCAACTTCTCAATATCGTCGAACTCCATTCGACGATCGCTGAGCTCAGGTCGACGATTTTGACTCTGTACTGGATCCTTATCTCTGAGCTCAGTTCGACGATCTTTGAGCTCAGATCAACGATTTCTTTGCTGCTTGCTTTTTCCAGTTCGCTGAGCTCAGCTCGACGATAGCAGAGCTCAGTTCGACGATTTCAGTTATCTTTCAGAATTCAAATTCAAATCAGATAGAAGTTATTCTGCATTTAATTCAGAAGATCTGTCAGCCGTTTTCATTTACTTCTGGAGCAAGTTTCAAGGGATTTTTCAAGGAATAATTCAGTGGACTTTCCTTCAGAACATTTTATGCAATTAAGGCTGTAATTAATTCAGACCAACGGCTATCTTTGACAGAACAATTTTCTATTCAGACTCAGAGAATAAAAGATAGAATGTTTTTTTTTAATCAGACAGAAGATAGACAAGAACAAGAGAATAGAGATTGACAAGAACAGGACACAACTCAATACACAGAGACTCTCTCAATCTTCTGTCAACAAGAATTCAGAAGAACACTCATCAAAAAGAGATCAAGCTTTCAAACATTTTTCAGATCTCTTCAGCTCTCAAGTGTTCTAGGCCAACATCATCTCAAGACTCCAGACACTCAACATTTCAGCTTGCTGAAATCATCTTTTGCTGGAGATCTATCTTTGAAGGCCTATCACCCTGAGCAAAGCTCATCTTCCTGAAGATTTCAAGGACTCAGGGGGAGCTTTGACAACATCACTGAATCCACATAGTCTTCTCAGTTGCTTGAGAAAGAGAAGACTGCCATCACTCTCTCACCCCCATTCTGTAAAGGGTTTTTCAAACTCCCTTCAAAAGTTTGAAGCTGGTTTTTGAGCACCTTGTCAAAAGCTCATTGGTGGCAAGACACCTGATCAAAAAATCTGATTTGGTTTTTGAGCACCTTATCAAAAGCTCATTGGTGCCCAGGACACCTGATCAACTCATCCTGCAGTGGATTCCTACCTAGGGTGGTAGAAGAGTGGATGTACCCAAGTTGGGGAACCACTATATTTCCTTGTGTCATCTGGTTCTGCATGTTTTCTTTTTTGTTTCTGGCCTAGATTTTCTTGTGCTTAATATCTGCATAGCTTAGTTTTATTTCTGCTTCCCTGCTTACACTCATTACAACTATTGTTGTAAAGCTTTGCAAAAAGTTTTCTTTGTGTTTTTAAAAAGCACCATATACTCTATTCACCCCCCCTCTAGAGTATATCAGATCTAGTTTCCCCTTTCAACTGTCTTCTTCTTCGACGGAAACTTGTGGAACGGATCGCAAGAAAGAGCGGTCGAACACTAGAATTCACGAACTCCCGTCCTTCCAATTTCTGCAGGTGTCTGGCACAGAAACCAAGGCGGCCTTTTATACGTCTTCATGAAAATAGGCTACCACCGGCGGTAAGACTAGCGCCCAGCGGTATGTTCATGAGCTTGTTATGCAAGTTGTCGTCCAAATATGGAATGTTATTTAAAACCAAATATTTGCCGCTTTAATAATTGCTAGAGCCACGCAGTTACTCCAACCGCCACGCAGTAATATGGGGCACGACGATTCGGAAGAGTCGTGTCGAGTCATCAAGAGGCTAGTGTGGTGTGGTAGCTTGTATCGCCAGCGGTAGAATAGTATTCGTCGAGAGGTCTTGCTTGACGTTCGTCGAGCACCTAGTGCGGAGCGTTAGCACTATTGCATGACGGTACTTTGATTTCTAGAAACCATGTGTTCGTCGAGCAGGCTAGCACTGTGCGGTAACTGGTAGAGCCTGGAGGTAGTATCCACTCAACGTCACTGTCTCAACGCACTCAACGCTTTTCTTCTCAACGCTCTCGATGCTATGTTGAGTGAGCTAGAGCGTGGCAGTAACAACTAGTGTTGTCTGATAGCTTCATGAGCGCCATGTCGAATTAATTCATTGGGCTAGCGTGGGCGGTAGTACTAGCGGATTCCGATAGCTTCCCGAGCACCATGTCCATTTAATTCCAACTAAGGCCCAGCGGTAACTTCTAACGCTCGGCAGTATCAGCTATAGGAGGCTTCTGCTCTTCACTTGAACCTGTCAACGTGCACACTCTATCAACAGAAGACGTGATCAAATACAATCTGTAAGTTGATATTCTCAAATACAGGGAATGTGAAACATCGGTCCAACACTCTGTACTGGAGATCTACTTGAATCGTTGCCATTCATCAATTTCTAGAGGGATCCAACGGTTCGGAGTGGTTCCTATTGGTTTAAAGTCATGAGATAAGGGTTCTACTTCATTATGTCATAGGGTTTCTCTTTATAAAGAGTTGGAGAGAGAGGAGAGCAAAGGAAGAAAGAGAAGAAGAGATCCCTCCATTTGCTAGAGCTTCGGAGCCCCAAATCGCGAGCCAAGTCCAGATCTATGGAGAGGGGCCCGGTGCGGTTCTCTCCATCCATTTAGATTTTTGGATCCACGGCGACAAAGATAACTTCAAGGGTATCGATCTTCATTCTATTGTTAGGGCGTGTGTGTCCTCTTTTGTTTCTATATATCAATATGAAAGTGTCTTTCGCTAAGTAGCCTACAATTGACATTCTCTGAATCGATCGAGTCTGTCCCCAGCTTAAATTGCATATTCAGTTCAAAAGCGAACTGCGAACATAGACATGTTGTAAGAAGCTGATCCGGACAAGTCGCTCTGAATTGGTGATGGTCATAATGTTATTTATATGCCGGAGAAGACACCGTGAGTTTTGCTATTTTCGGATTCTGTGTGTTGTAGAGTGTTGCAAGAAGTCCTGGAGGCAAACTCCGGGAAATACCCAGAATATTGGACAAAATCGAAGTTCTGTCAGATACTGCCCGGTGGTAGTGCTACCATTGGTGGTATCTCCCAGTGAGATGTTTTGTTGTTGAGAAGTCTGTGTCCATAGGACAAGGTGGGTAACTTGTTGAGTTGTTGAGCCTGGAGTGCCCAACTATGTTGGTCGTGAGTGCCAGCCTAGTTACATAACATCGGCTATGTATACGGTATCAGGAAGGGGAAAGTTGACCTGTGTCGGGCGTAGTACAAATGACGATTTGAGCAAAGGATGTGGCTGAACTGTACCTGCACTATGTCTTTCGGGATAAAATCCTAAGGTACTTGGAATCGTTGTTGGCATTGGAGAGAATCGTGTATACGTGCCTGACTAGTGAATGCTCATTATTTTCATTGGCCTTGGACTGAGGATGGTGGTGGGATCCTAGGAATCCGGTACACCGATAATGTGTCATGAGTGCACGAGACGTTTGGTCGGTCGTGTTAATGTCTGTGATGGTTGGTGCTTAAAGTGCACACTCTTGTTATATATCTACTTGCTTCTTGCCTGCAGGGAAGGAGTTCCACTGCCTGGCTATGGGGTGGGGTCATTATACCGCGCGTTCGTAGATAGTGGTCAACAAAAGCTGACTCGTTACCTTCTTTTGTTGTCACATCTTTGTGGTGTGTGCATGTATAGGGCTTGGAGAGTCAAGAGGGAAATAGCGGACCGGATCCCAAGCTGTGCAGACCCTCGAAGACCCAAGTTTTGTTTTAGTTATTCATGTTTTGTCGGTCTGCGTGCCGATGTATGGAAATCATGTAGGAGTTAAACTTTGGTTCGTGTGTAAGGCCTTAAGTCTGAAACAAGACAATGCAAATTGTGTTTAATCATTCTTTTAGTAATGTGGACATTCCGGTTCAAGTTTATTTAAATGCTTTAGTTAGCGTATATTTCGGTTATGCGTTGTTGTATAGTTTATATTGATTTTCATTTAGTAGCTCTTTTGTTTGTTCATTCAATATGTCGTGGGGTTCCGACCGGACTCGCTGTCATATTTCTTGGAACGAGCAGGAGTGTTGCACGCCTGACCTCACCTAAGGAACAACCTTCACTTTTATATTCAAAATTAGTTTTTTTTTCTTAATGGCAGTCATAGCCGTTATCATGCCAAACATACACTCTATGGCTGTTGCTTTTTTATCCAGTCACTCGAGCAAAAGCGCCATGTCAAACGGAGCCTTAGTGGCATAGTATACCCATATAAGAGGACTTGATTAATGGCTTTTCTGGCTTTGGTCTTATGTTCCCGAAAAAAATGATTGATGGGCCCATGAGCTTATTACACTTCTATAATTTTGTAGATACTAATTAGATTGACAATTATTCATTTCAACATTAGGTTCAAGGCATGTTCAAACTTTTCACTCAAACTAATTCCTCTTTTTGAGGGCAGTAGTCTGATAATTATCTCTCTACCTCCCTCCATTCCTCTACCTTTACCATCCACCCACTTCCACTACCTCCACTGCGTTCACCTTTGTGTTCAATTCATATCTCAAAACCAGGAAACTCTAAAACAAGTCTACGAAAAGGACTCTGCTAAGAAGCTTGTCATTTTTCTTCTCCACTTCTCAATCCTCTTTTCTCTATTAATACAACTACATTTATCTTTAGTACCTATGAACTCTACATCTATTACATCTGCAATTGTCTCTGACTCTCTAGCCTCTACATCTACTATCTTTATATCCACCACAATATCATATTTTTTCCGCGCCACGACGAAAATTCAGGCTCGGGCAAAAAGTTTGCGCTCGATCGAATAATTCACGCCTGGGCGTAAAATGCGCGTCCGAGCGAAATATTCGGTCCCGGGCGGAAAATTCTCGTCTGTCCTGAAAATTCACGCTCGAGCGGAAAATGTGCGTAATTTTAATAAAAAAGTCACGGCAACAGAGATTTGTCAAACAGTTTATAAAATGCTTCTTTCTGAAAATATCTGCAAAACAAATTTACCCAAACGGATCTCCTTTTGCAATATACATTTTCCAAAAGCTCATTTTCTCACCTTCCTTTTGCTACCACTCATTTTCCTTTCCGAAAAGCCATCCCAAACAGAACCTAAGTCGCGATAACCATCACCAAACACAGCCTACATCTAGTACTTGCACCTTTACAACCATCTGAAACTCCACCTTTGTAATGATCACCTGAAGTTCTTCACCATTGTCACTTACGACCACCGCGTTCCTCCAACTTCACCTCCACTTCTCCTGACTACCGTTCCACCTCAACATCCCTCCCCCCACTATCTCCAACATGTCTCCTTTCTCGCTTCATCTCCCATTCCTCGCCATCTCTCTCTCTCTCTCTTATATTCATATATATCTCACTTCATCACACTCTTTCACCCCTAATATCGCCCCACCCTCCAATCCTTCCCTCAGGCTCCTGTTCTCTTCCCTCAATGTTATCCCTCCCTCCCCCTCTCCAATGAAATTGAAAGCAAATTATTTTTGTGAAATTCTTAACCACTAAATTGATTCCTGTAATTTAAAAACATATTTTGCAAAATGGACGCGGTTGTTGGACATCGGTTAAAACTCAAGGATTTTTAAACCAACAAATCTATTCAAATTACAGATTTGGAATGCACATGTAAATTTGTAAGAAAAGAAATTGGGCCCACACTCTAAGCAAAATAAAACCAAAAAAATGTAATGGCACCGTTTCTAGATTTTTCTACAGCATTCCTACTTAGATACATCTAGAATACTCTGTACTAGTATATATATGTATGAAGATAAATGAATGATTTGATTTGCCCTGTTATATTTCTTCATCTCCTCTATGTTTGCCCATTCTCACCACTAAAACTCCTGTAAGATAGAAGCAGAAATTCTTTTCCCAGACTGGTATCAGAGGGAGGTTCGGCATTCTCAAGTAGTCATGGCCGCAAGCTCATCATCTACCATTGGATACACACAAGCCTTCATCCCTGTATTCACGGGAGAACTCTGTGAGCAATGGAGTGACAAGATGATCACGCTGCTTCGCTCCCAGGATCTCTGGGATATCGTCAAAACGAAGGAAACTGGAGTTGCAGCTGCTAAAGCATCGAAGGAAGAAGCTATGCGAGATGCTCGTGCTCTGTTTTTGATCCAACAGGCCATTGCCCCATCCATTTATCCACGCATCATGGGTTCCCAGACCGCTCATGAAGCTTGGGAGAGAATGGAGAATGAGTATAAAGGATCACAAAAGGTAATTAAAATCAAACTACACTCCCTGCGTCGTCAATTCGATGCAATTCAAATGAAGGAAGGAGAGAAGTCACAGGACTTTTTTGCCAAAATTTCTGGTCTAGTCAACCAGATTAGAACCTTGGGAGGAGTCCTGGAAGACCAGCAAATAGTTGATAAAATACTCCGTTCACTTCCAAGGAGTTATAAGCATATTGTATCCTCAATCTTGGAAGCTCGCGACATTGAAAAATTATCTGTCATCGAGCTAATGGGATCTCTTCAAACCCATGAGGACTTGAATGCAGATGAAGAGCCATCTCTGGACAAAGTATTTCACACCAAGATGAATCTTAAAAAGAAATATGATAATAAGAAAAAAAGGAGATTCATCCAGCAATTCAAAACATAAAAAGGAGCAATGACATAACCCAAAATGGGAAAGTAAAACCATATCTGCTCCATTTGTAAGAAAAACAATCATGAAAATAAGGACTGTTTTTTCCGCTGTAAGAAATGCAAGATACCAAATCACTCAGATCAAAAATGCTGGTATAAGAAGAGTGAAGAAGCAAAGGTAACTGAAGCAGAGGGGGATAGCTACCTGTTTTCCTGCACAGCCACTGTCAAGCCCGGCTCCTTCACATGGTTCATTGACAGTGGATGCTCAAGTCATATGGCCATGGTTCGAGCGTACTTTGTTGATCTCGATGAAAGCTACAAGTCAGAAGTTATTTTGGGAGATGGAAAGAAAGAACAAGTTGAAGGTAGGGGGACAATCTCAGTTAAGACAGAAAAAGGAGAGAAGAAATTAATACAGAATGTTCAGTTTGTCCCCACACTTACTCAGAATTTGTTAAGTGTAGGACAACTCCTTAAAAGAGGATATCAAATTATCTTTGATCATGAAAAATGCTACATCATTAAAACAGCTTCTCAGCAGCTTGTGGCCTCAGCAGAGATGAGTGGGAATAACATCTTCATAATCAAACTAAAACCAGGCAATCAAGAAGCTTTAACCTGCAGTCAGAACTTGAATTCATCCCCGACACTGCTCTGGCATCATAGGCTTGGGCACGTTAATTTTCAGTCACTTTCTCTCCTTCACACACTGGTAAAAGGTGTACCAACAGTTGATTTTCAACATCTGGTATGTGAAACTTGTGCCCGTGGGAAGTCCCATAGGCTGCCTTTCCTTTATGCTGCATTTAGAAGAGCCTCTGCTCCACTGGATCTCCTCCACATTGATGTCTGGGGGCCAGCCAGAGAGCCAACTCTAGGGGGAAAGTATTATTACCTCCTGATAGTTGATGATTTTAGTCGCTTTATGTGGCTGTTCCATCTGGAGCATAAATCTGATGCTTTTGGAAACTTCCAAAAGTTCAAATCCATGATTGAAAAACAACTAGAAAGGAGTATTAAAACATTGAGAAGTGATAGGGGCAGTGAGTTCTTATCATCTCAATTCAACAACTTCTACGAAAAAGCTGGAATTCGGCGAGAACTCACTGCCCCAGGCACACCTCAACAAAGTGGTGTTGTAGAAAGACGCAATCGAACTGTGGTAGAGATGGCCAGATCCATGCTTCTTCACAAAACCTGTCCAAAAAATTTATGGGGAGAAGCTGTTGCTACAGCAGTCTACATACTTAATAGATGTCCAACCAAATCACTTTTTAAAGCAACACCCTACGAGAAATTAATGAAACAAAAACCAATTGTTGGTCATCTAAGGGTGTTTGGTTCAATAGCTTATGCACATAAAACCAGCGAAAGAAGGGATAAGCTTGATTACTCAAGCACCAAATGCATCCTCATTGGCTATTCAGAAGAAAGCAAAGCATATAGGCTTTTGGAACCAATGACAAAGAAACTCATCATATCAAGAGATGTAACTTTTGATGAAGGAAGTGGCTGGAAGTGGGGCTCAGAATCAAGCAATATACAATCATCCGATCTACTGGTTGAGTTGGAGTCTTCCCTCAACTCCAACCCCATCGTAGCAGACAACGAGCCAACACAGTTAGAAGAGTCAGACTCAGATCTTGAGTCATCATTGCCCCAGAAAACAAGAAGTTTGGAAGACATTTATAACTCTACAGAACAAGTGTTGCTCGTCTCTGCACCAACCACCTACAAGGAAGCTGCGAAGGAAAAAGTTTGGAGACAAGCAATGAAAGAAGAAATAGTTGCAATAGAAGCAAATAAAACTTGGTCCCTTGTACCCAAGCCAACTAACAAAACCATTGTTGGCCTAAAATGGGTATATAAAGTGAAGCAGAATGAAGATGGGTCCAATCTAAAGCATAAAGCTCGTGTTGTAGCAAAGGGTTATACACAGAAATATGGTGCAGATTACGATGAAACGTTTGCCCCAGTGGCAAAAATGACAACCATCAGGCTGATTCTTGCAATTGCAGCACAATTCAAGTACCCACTGTACCAGTTAGATGTAAAATCCTCTTTCCTTAATGGCAAACTGCTCGAAGAAGTATATGTTTCTCAGCCAGAAGGTTTGGAAAAAAGGGGGGGGGGAGGAAGATAAGGTATATCGACTCTATAAGGCTTTGTATGGGCTCAATCAAGCTCCTCGTGCTTGGCATGACAATATAAGTTCCTTTTTTATACAAGAAGGCTTCTCTCGCAGTTACAATGATCATACAATGTATATCAAGCAAGAAGGAATCAACAGGATAATTGTCTGCCTCTACGTAGATGATCTCATCATCACTGGAAATAACCAAGAAGGCATACATCAGTTCAGAGATAAGATGAAGCTCCAATACGAAATGACTGACCTTGGGCGCCTCAAGTTCTTTTTGGGGCTACAGATCAAACACCTAGAAGGCGGAATTTTCATCAGCCAGGAGCTATATACCTCCAATTTATTAAAAAAGTTCAAGTTTGATCAATGCAATCCAACACTTACACCCATGGCCATAAATGAAAAATTAATAGTAAAGAAGGAAGAGGAAGAAGCTGCTGATGAAGAAGAATACCGAAGTCTTGTGGGTTCTTTGATCTATCTAACAAACACCAGGCCTGATATTGAGAATTCTATCAATATCGTGGCAAAGTTTGTTAGCAAACCAGAAAAATCTCACCTTCTCGCTGTAAAAAGAATTCTACGATACCTGCAAGGAACAAAAAATTTTGGTCTCCTCTATAAAAAGGACAACAACGCAGCACTAAGGGGGTTTTCCGACTCCGACTGGGCTGGGGACATCAACCATAGAAAGAGTACAAGCGGATATCTCTTTCCATTTTGGGTCAAAACCCATCTCTTGGAGTTCAAGGAAACAATCCACGGTGGCCCTTTCAACCACAGAGGAGGAATATATCGCACTCAATACCGCCGTCTGTGAAGGGATTTGGATAAAAAGACTGCTAGAGGAGATATGCGGAGAAGAGCTAAAGAAGGAGATAAAACTTCATTGTGACAACACTTCAACAATCGCTCTGTCAAAGAATCCGGTGGATCATGGTCGGAGCAAACATATAGAAATACGCTTCCATTTTGTCCGAGAACAGATCGAGAAGAAGACGATTCAGCTAGAGTACTGCCCTAGCCAGGACCAACTGGCAGATATAATGACTAAGCCCCTTGCTAAAGAGCAATTTACTGCACTGCGGGACAAGATTGGAGTTGCAAAAGTGTGTGGTGGAACCAATTTAGAGGGGGTGTAAGAAAAGAAATTGGGCCCGCACTCTAAGAAAAATAAAACCAAAAAATGTAATGACACTGTTTCTAGATTTTTCTGCAGCATTTCTACTTAGATACATCTAGAATACTCTGTACTAGTATATATATGTATGAAGATAAATGAATGATTTGATTTGCCCTGTTATATTTCTTCATCTCCTCTATGCTTGCCCATTCTCACCACTAAAACTCCTGTAAGATAGAAGCAGAAATTCTTTTCCCAGAAAAATGAGTGAAAATCAAAACATAATTTATCATCACCCTCGTGCTCGCTCTATCAAAAATAGAAACGGATACTCCTTTGACTTGGTCTTACAGTCATGTTTTACTACTTTCTCTATTTGCATGCACCACATCGTCTTGCTCCCGCACAATTATGTATTCCTCATTCATATCCACCTCTATCACTTGTATTGCCTTCTCTCGACCATGCGAAACAATTGTACAACTAGTATTACAGTTGATTATTAATCGTAAGGCTGCATCAGTTATGAGAACGAGGCAACCAACCCTCCATCAAGGGTAGGAGAGATTCTGCAGGACAGAAGGTTGTGGTGAAGGGGTTCTCACTGGTTGTTAAAGTTGTCTGACGATTTGTAATGCATGGTTTGTGATTTTTAGAATTAGGTGGTCACACTGAAGGATATTAGTGAAGAAGTTTCCTCGTAGTACCATGTTGAGGCATTGGAAAGATTTAACTTAGGCTCCGTTTGGGCAGACTTATTTTCACCGGTCAAGCGGTTACAACCGCATGAACCGTACCTTAGGGTGGGAAGTAGTTTTTGGAGGAGGAAGCAGGAAAAGGTCTAAATTTTTTACCACCTTAGTTATTCAAACATTTTAGTTTCACAAGCCACACAATAAATTTGATCCCAACATCTAGTTAAACATGCAACTAATGGGAGGATGTTAATGTTTCAATTACATTAATTATTATTCATAATTTTTAGTTCCACAACTCTTCAAATTGCTGCATGCTGACCAAATGGCTCCTCGAGACAAGTGCCTTTCAATACAATAAAAGTACAAAGATAAAGTTTTTTACAGATTTAAAGAACCTAATGTTGAAATTTGAGACAAATTAGCCTAGCTACTTTATGTTGTCCAGACTAAAGGGATTAGGATGCAATCTATCCTAGATTTATTCAAAAAAAAAAACACTTGACCGGGTTCCCCCTATGAATTTCTGAGTCAAATCAGGAAGACTTCGACCAAAAATGTGAAGTCAAGCCAACCCAACCGAGCAAGCCGCGCCCACGAGCCGCCCTCGGTCAAAGGATCCGGATAAACCCCGAATGAAGAGCAGAACGAAGCATGTGTAGAGACCGCGTGAAGCCCACATACAAGAAGCACGCACAACGCCCGCGCGCTTGCACCCGAATTCCGAGTGCACGCCTCGGCATCCACCGCCACCGCCGCCGCCAGGCAGTATGCCCGGGCCGCCGGAACAGTCCGGGGGGCATGCTCATCATTTTACGAAAATTGGTGATACATGTGACAGGAACGGAGTGACGTCAATCATTAACTCGTAACTCAGTCCGACAAAATTATCAGCACGTCTCTACAAAAAAAGCTATAAAAAGTCCCACATGCCCTTATTTGAAGACAAGCAACTACAGAGACTAAAGAGAGCTCTGAGATTTTTCGACAAGAATATGGGACTTTAATTGTACCTGAAAGTCATTGTTTTCAAGGTAGCTTGCAACCTAGATGGGGGGTGAATTGGTTTGTTGCTATCTTATGACTTTCTTTAATTTTCTTCCTTTAGGGCTTGGTGTGTTAGCAGTTATAAGCTTTCAAGAAACCTGCAATAAATAAACAACACAGAAAAGCACACACATAAATTATAGTGATTCCCAAAATTATGGGTACATCCACTCTCCCCCCACCTTTCTAACTTTCAGTTAGACAAATCACTTCTCCAAAACTCAGCTCAAAGAGCTTACACCTCAGATCCCTCGGGATCTCTCAGTCTCCTACAAGATATATAGCTCAGGCACTAAGCCCTACAACTCAGTGAACAACAGATCACCTACCTCAGGCCAAAGGCCCTATCACTCAGACTGGGAGGACAGCCCTACCTCAGAGCAAACTTGCTCCTACCTCAAAGAGAACGACTCTCCTTTAGCTCAGGTCCAAAAGCCTTACCTCAGATCCAAAGGATCCTACAGCTCAGGCACAAGTGCCCTACAACTAAGAGAGAATGACTCTGATACCTCTGGCTCAAAAGCGCTACAGCTCAGTGTTCAAAAAATCACATATCTTATATCCAAACTGGATCCTACACTAAGAGAGTAACACTCTCCTACAGCACAGGAAACTTTGCCCTACCTCAGGCCAAAGGCCCTACACCTCAGATCCAAAAGGATCCTACAAAAAATAGTTGTTTTAATTAATTAAACACAGAGATATTTCTCTATGTCAACACGTAGAGCTGAGTTATCCCAGCCCTAACTTTCTTGACAACAGCAGGAAGATATTCTTCAATAGAAAGCTGCCTATGTTGGAAGTAACTCAGAATGAAGTTTTTGAACTTGTTGTAGAAGACTGAAGATCTGCTGGTCTTCAGCTCTTCAAACAGCTAACTGAACCTCCAGAATACTGAAGGCTCTACTTGATTTATTTATCAGAAGTATTTTTGATCTTCCTGAAGCAAAAGAAAATGCTACAGCTAACCGAATTATTTTTGCTGCAAGATTTCAAGCTTTTTCTCGGCAGCAATGGCGAGGAAGATGAAGTCCAGTCGCTCATTTTCTTGTTGAGTAAAACCCTAAAAGTTAACTTAAACATCCAAGAGTTGTCCCTTTTATCATCCGCTGATTAACCGCTCCAGGAAGCGTGTAGGGAGCACCTGCAGCAGACAGTTGCATCTTGCTTTAATGGAAGAAGTCGTACAGTAGACTTACGACAGTATTTATCGCGTTCTGTAGCTTTCCCGCACTTAATTTGAACACAGTTGACATGTTGACTTTATTTATGTCACAATTATGTGGACTTAGCCAAAATAAAGCATCATTAGTACAGGCGTTGAGTGAGTAAGCTTCACTCAACACCAAAATACTTATATAGATTTCTGTTTATCTCAGGCGTTGAGTGAACAAGCTTCACTCAACAAATTTGGCCTTAGTCAATCATTCAGTCACTAGGCATTGAGTGAGCAACCTTCACTCAATGCCAAAACACTTTGAAAGTTTTTCTGTCATTAGGCGTTGAGTGAGTAAGCTTCACTAAATGTCAAAACACTTAGACAATCTTACTGCCTCTAGGCGTTGAGAGCATTGAGTCCACTCAATGCTTTTTGCCTTAGAAAATATTCCTGCTTCTTTGGCATTGAGAGCGTTGAGTGTGTACTCATCACTCAACACTTTTTGACTTAGCCACTTTCTATTACTCGGCATTGAGTGAGCCTTCATCACTCAATGTCATATTACTTAGACAGATTTTTTCACTTGGCGTTGAGTGAGTAAGCTTCACTTAACGCCAAACTACTTAATAGATATTCTTTTGTTATCTGTCATTGAGTGAGAAGTCTTCACTCAACATATTTGGACTTAGCCAAATTTCAATGAAATCACAGTCTCTGACTGACGAAGGTTCATTCAACACTTTTTATCACATGGCGTTGAGTGAGTAAGCTTCAGTCAACGCATGAGGACTTAAGTCAAATATCAACACAGATTTTTTGTGGTGTTTACTCTCAGAGCAATACTCAACGATTTTGATGTTATCGCATTGAGTGAATAGACTTCACTGAACACATTTGGACTTAGCCATATATCTGCCAGTTTCTCCTTAGGCTATGACTGCCTCAGCCTATCTCACAGCTTTTTGTTATATGGCGTTGAGTGAGTAGACTACACTACCCATGGACTTAGTCACTTTTATGTCTAGCTAATAGTTAGGCTTAGACTAACCAAGCTATATTCAACGCTTTTACTTACCTGGCGTTGAGTGAGTAGACTTCACTCAACGCCTATGGACTTAGGCAATTTCTAGCATATCCAACATCTTCTATTATATCTAGCGTTGAGTGAGTTGACTTCACTCAATGCCTATGGACTTAACCGAATTCTTACACCTGTCCAGCATCTCTCTTTGTGTCCACCTGTCCAATCACTTGGAATAATTATCCTATCAATATTCCAAGTACATCCTGCATGCACGAACTTAAGCACACATCAAATACAACTTTATGTATATCACTGACATGATTGACTTCTTCAAATCTGGTACATTGTGAGCAATGTACCCAACAATATTCCCCTATTTAAAGAATTCAAAACCCTCAACCAATTGAGTCAATGACATACATTAACATATACAGTAGTAGAATTTTAACTTAAAACAAGAGAAGAGGTTTTAATTACCACACTTTCTTTCCTGCAAGGTGATCATCATCAAACCTGCTCCCCCTGAATTGCTGTAACCTAGTCTTGATCAATTTGATCATAACCTTCTCATAGTTTTGATACCACTTGTATCATTCACCTCCTGTTATGATATGATAGAAGATTCATATCCTTCTCCTACACCTTTTTGACTTCTGTAAATAGTCATGGAGGTACTGATTATCTGCTCCCCCTTTTTGAGTACAGATAAAAATTAGTTGAACCACTTGAGAGAGCTAGAACAGTGCTGGGCTTGCTCCCCCTCAACTGAAGTAATATATATCATGCTTCCTGATAGACACTTTATTCTACACCATCAAGATAGTACTTCCACTAACATGATACCATTCAAGATATACAACTTGAAACATCTTCAAATCACTGAAGTACTTGTCCACGTACAAGAAGGAATATAATATGCAACAATATGAGGAGGAACTGAAGCTACACTAGGTTTAACATACGCAATTCAAACTTAAAGGTGTTGAATTTTGCTTAATCTAGTGGCTTAGTGAAGATGTCAGCCACTTGCTTGTCTGTAGGGACAAACTCAAGGTTGATATCTTCACATTCCACATGCTCCCTAATGAAATGATATCTAATCTCAATGTGCTTAGTCCTGCTATGAGAAACATGATTCCTAGCAATTGAGATTTCACTAGAAAAATCACAATATATGGGACTTCTACTTATCTTAAGGTTATAATCCTGGGGTTGATGATGGATTCACGGCAATTGATAACTGCAGCTACCTGTTGAGATGTACTATGAATTTGCAGTTGAGATTGCAACACTTGTTTTCTTCTTGCTGCTCCAAGATACTGGACTTCCTCCCAAGAACTGATTGGTTCCATAAGTGTTGTTCCTGTCCACTTTGCAGCCTGCAAAATTTGCATCTGAATAGCCTGTTAGTTCAAACTCCCCATTCATAGGGAACCACAGGCCAAGATCTGGTGTGCCCTTAAGATACCTCAAAAATCTCTTTGCAGCAGAGTAGTGAGATTCTTTAGGGAAAGCTTGATACCTAGCACAAACATATATATCATACATGATGTCTGGCATACTTACAGTTAGATATAGAAGGGAGCCAATTATCCCTCTATACAAATTTCATCAACAGGTTTCCCTGCCTTATATTTGCCTATAGGCACACTTGACCCCATGAGAGTTTTCATGATGGAGGAATTCTCCATACCAAACTTCTTGATTAACTTCATGATGAAATTAAACTAGGATATGGACAAGCCATCATCAATCTGTCTAACTTGGAGACCCAAGAAAAAGTTGAGCTCACCCATACTGCTCATCTCAAACTTCCTTTTCATAAGTTTGGCAAACTTTCTGCAAAGGTTATCATCAGTGGATCCAAAAATAATGTCATGTACATATATCTGGACTACGATGATCTTACCCTTAGATTCCCTTAGGTATAGTGTCTTGTCTATCTTACCCCTTGAGAATTTGTTCTCAATGAGGAAGTTTTACAAAGTCTCATACCATGCTATAGGGGCCTGCTTTAGCCCATATAGAGTTTTCCTAAATCTATAAAGAGAGTCAGGTGAGTTAGGTATAACAAAACCTAGAGGTTGCTCAGCATAGAATTCTTCCTTTAAGTCACCATTCAGAAAGGATGACTTCACATCCATCTTGTAGATCTTGAATCCTTTGTGCGCAGCATATACAAGGAACAATCTGATAGCCTCCAATATTGCTACAAGGGCAATGATTTGATCAAAATCAATACCTTCCTCTTGCATGTACCTCTTAACTACTAGCATTGCCTTATTCTTGATTATAATGTCATTTTCATCAATTTTATTTTTATAAATCCACTTGACTCCAATGACATTAAGTCCTTGTGGTCTGGGAATCAGCTTTCAGATCTTACATCTCTTAAACTGGTTCAGTTCTTCTTGCATAGCAACAATCCAGAACTGATCTATGTTGGACTCTTCAAACTTCTTTGGCTCAACTTGTGATAGGAAGCTTGAGTAGAGTGTTGTGTTGGTACTTCTGCTCCTGGTCACTACTCCTTGGCTGGCATCACCAATGATTTGGTCTCTTTGATGATCCCTCTGAAAGTTCAGGAGGTATGCTTGATACCACCTGAAGGTGTTAGTTAGAACAGATATACTCTAGAGGGGGGGTGAATAGAGTATGTTGGTGATTTTAAAACTTTTACAACTGTTGTTGTATTTTAGGTGTGTGTGCAGGGAAGCAAATATAATAAACCAAGATGCAGCAACTATCTAATCACAACACATTCACAGAGCAAGGCCAGAAAACAAAAAGAAAAGAAAGCAACCAGACGACACAAGAATTTTATAGTGGTTCCCCAAATCTGGGTAGTCCACTCTTCTACCACCCTGGTAGGAATCCACTGCATGAAGGGGTTGATCAGGTGTCCACTCACCAATGGGGTTTTGATCAGGTTCCCAAAAACCAAACACCCAAGTCTTTTGGAGGGAGACTTGCAACCAGAATAATTTTGAAGGGAATTAAAACCCTGTACAGAGGTGGAGTGAGAGGGTGATGAGGTCTTCTCTTTCTCAAGTCAAATGAGAAGACTTGTGGATTGTTGTTTAGCAGCTTTGCTCCCCCTGAGATGTAGAATGAATCAGGAAGAATGCTGGAGCACTGCTTCAGGGTGATAGGTCTTCAAAGACCTAGATTTCCTTGTCCATAGAAAGTCTCGAGGAACTTCTTGTGACTGATATGAATGTATTGTCTTTGAAGTTGTCCTGAGTAAAAGCAGATGAAGAATACTCTTGATATTTATGTAGTGTTCTTCTTCTTCTTGATCAGTTTCTCTCTAGGCCAAGAATGAATTCCTTTTTCTGTGTTGTCTGAATCACTGTCTGTCTTTTTGTTGTATATCACTGTATTACTGACTCTTTCTGTATATCTCAATGTCTCATAAGAAACATTCGAATTTTGAATATAGAGCAGTAATGACAGACGACCTGGAAATGAAGCAGCAATTAAATATTTCCCCAACTGTTTTCATGGGAAAATGGCATGTAATAATCCAGGATTAACTTCGCATTCTAATGGTAGTATTCTGAGAAGAACTGCCATTAAATGTTCAGGAATCAGCGCCATGGAATGAGACGGGAACGGAAGAAGTCCTAGTATGGAATCGTCGACCGAAGAACATAATTCGTCGAACTGAGTTTTGAGTTCGTCGAGCTGAGCCTGAGTTCGTCGAGCTAAGCTGAGTTCGTCGAGCTGAGCTGAGTTCGTCGAGCTGAGCTGAGTTCATCGAGCTGACAGTCTTCATTCGTTGAACAGACAATCTTCAATATCAGACAATCTTTATTCGTTGAGCAGAGAACTAAATTCGTCGAGCTGAGAACTGAAGTCATCGACCTGAGAATCTGAGAACTTGAGGTCCAAGTTCGTCGAGCTCAGAAAGTAATTCGTCGACCAAAGCTTGAAGTTGGACTTAGAGAAATTATGAAGTAGTCATGATAATGCTTGAAGTAGAATCCCGGTGTTCGTCGAACAAAGAACATAGTTCGTCGAGCTCAGCACTACGAATTGTCTCACGATCGTCGAGCGCAGAACTCCCTTCGTCGAGCTGAGTTCGACGAACGTCGAACTCATTTCACTTAGTCTGAAAACCTGATAGATCTGGAGTTCCTGATGGTCTTGAGGAAGGCTGGTCCATCTGAAGTTGAGATAGAGGACTGTCCTAGACTCTAAGACATAAACTTGACCCAGACTATACATGATGGGTCACATCCTAAGTCAGTGGACCTAGCCCAAATCAACTAGGGATCCAACAATCTCTCCCTATTTGGGTGAGGTCACTGACAGAGACTCCAAGCAAAGAACAAAGCAAAATTAAGAAATATATCTGGCAGAAAATTTACAACACATGCATCAGATATATATATACATACAGGATTTGTTTTAGTACAAGTTATAGTCTGAAATAGAAGCAGAAATGAAATAACCACAAAAATACTTCTCTGTCTTCTTCTGTTTTAGCTTGTCACCTGGTGCTTTATCTCCTGGCTTTTTGAAAATGATTTCTCTATTGGGATCTGAAGCTTGAGCCCTGGTCATAGTCATGTCAGCTGCCCCTATGATATTCAGTGAAGTGGCTCTGGGGACAACTGCTTCTGGGTGAAGATGCATGTACTCATCAACATTGAGTAGCTTGTTTCCTTTTCCAAATCTCTTTAGCTCATCTCTCCTGTACTGAGACATAGTAGTTAAGCCTGTTGTGTCCTTGCCTTCAGCTTTACCTTTGTTGATTAGAGATAAGCCAATGAGCTCCTAGAACCTTGCCATTCTGGATGTGTTGGCTGTTTCTGGATATTCAGGAGGAGAATAGGGCCTTTCAGCTTCATGTTCCTTATATTCCTGGTGCTGCTGCTGCTATTGTTGTTGATGGTGTTGTCTGCCTGAAGATGGTGGCCTTGGCTGACTACCACCAGAAGATCTCCCTGTTTGTCTCTGATAAGTTTGAATATGGGCAGATCTCTGAGAGCTAGAGCTAGAGGCACCTGCTGCTGGAGGAGGAGGAGGAGGATCCTTTCTGTATCTATGAACTGGGGGAGGAGAGTATCTCCTACTCCTCTTCTTCTCTCTTTGCTGGTTCTTTGATAGCCACATCCATGCAGGCATCCCTTTGTAAGGAGCAACATTGTGCAGAATATAGTATGGAGTGTCTGCAGTGGGATTAGGCTTGGGAGCAGGAGGAGGAGGAGCCTTCCTTTTCTTAGAAAGCAACTTCTTTTTCTTTTTAGCAGACTCCTCATCTGATTCATCATCATCATCATCATCAGAACCTGAACTCTGAGGATTGTCATACAGAGCATTCAACTTCCTCAGAGTTTCATCAGAAATGATAAGAGGTTTTTCTTGAGGGGGGATAGAAGGTTCAGAGGGTGAGGGTTCAACAGCAGTAGAGACAGAGCTTTCAGCTGCTGCCTTGTTCTCTTTTTCAATGTCTGCCAGAATGAGCTCATCCAGATCAGGCATGGGAGAATCATCCATGACAAAATCTGGGACAGAGCAGATTTCTGGAATAAACACAAGAATTGGAACAGCAGTAGGAGCAGAAAAGGTGTCACAGAGTTGCTTGGCAACTACTGGACTAGCTGGAGAGGTATACTGGACAATAGCCAAATATGGCTTATCAACCTCTGCTAAAGGAAGCTTCATATATACAGAATCAAAGGTATGAATTATCTCAGATAAATTAACTGTGGGATTTATAAGGAAATCACCAGCAGTTGTTATTGTATCTACTGACTCATCAAAGCTAATGTCAGTGTCCATAAATTGAATAAAATCAATTATTTCAGAATCAAAATCTATAGATGTATCTGTAATTGCAAATGCATTATCAAGCACTGTATCAACTATATCTGTATTATCAAAAACTGTATCTGCAGTATCAACTGTATCTGTATCGACTGTATTGTCAAAAACTGTATCAACCTCTGCAGCTGCTGCACCAGCTTCATCATGGAGCATCTCCCCCTGCCTGGGTTTAGGAGAACCTGGAGCCAGGCCCCTGAATGAAGAGGGGGCAGCAGAAAGGTCTGTGATTTGTGCAGATAAAGAATTAATGGAATTCACTAGAGGTGTAATGGCCTCTGTGATGAGTGATTGAATGAGAGGAGTCAGAAGAGAGATGATGGAGGGAATGGTGGAAGAGTCCAGAAGTGGAGAAAGAATGGTGGAGGGGATAGACGCAGAGGAGGAAGGAAGAATATGTGGAGGGGATAATGGAGGGAGAACAGTTTGTGGTTCAGTGGGTATGGTGTAGGATGGAATAGTGGATTGGTGGGGGGAAGAGGGGATTGAGGAGGTGAGGGAATATGGATTTCAGTGGGGGAAACTGGAGGTGTAGGGATATGTGTAAGATCAAGTGGTGGAGATTGATGTTGAGGTGGAGTCAATTGAGGTGCAGGAGGAGTAGGAAGAGATTGGGTAGGTGGAATGGCCTCTTTAGTGTCAGGGTGGGAGTGACCTTGACGGTCCTTGTGCTCTCAGAAGCGTTGATGGAGGAGGAGGAACCCTTGGAGGGTTTGGTGATTGTCCTCTCCCATCTGCCAAACAAGGCGCAGGTGAGGTGCTTGCTGGCATTGATGAATGTGGTCGGGGAGACCAAACATTCACTGGCCTTTTCCTGGAGGAAATTCCACAGGATTCTGCCGTAGCAGACTTCCTTCTTTCTTGTTTTCTTCTTGATTAGGTCAAATAAGACCATGCCCCAGTCGACTTGTCGTTTGTTGAGCACTGCGCACATAATCAGGAATTGATGGCGAGTGATATAGTCATGTGTCGAGTGCTTGCCCATCAGAATTTTTCCTACAATGTCGGCCAAAAATTGATAGGCGGCAGACAGTTGCTTCTTCAGAAGCTTATTAGGGTTGCTGCAGGAGAAACCCATTACCTTCAACATATTAGAATATTCTTCAGCGTCCATTTCCAAGTTGTCTTCACCATTGATCAGTCCAAAATTTTCAGAAAGTACTGCTGGAGATAGGGAAACAGCAGTGTTTCCAATATGTCCTGTCAGATCTCCGTCTTCAGAAACGGTTGCAGTGTACACCTATTCTCTTATCTCGGTTGAGTGTAGCTTGATGTTGCGAGTCATGAAATCCTTGAGATGCAATTCTTCAAGCAATTTCAGGATATAAAGAAAGATTGGATCTGAATGCTGGAAAGACTCAAAATCTATGGAGAATGCTGCATCAAACTTCATCGCCGCAAGTGCTCCTAGAGGAATCGCCATTGATGACCTGCAAAGAAAATAACAGAGAAAACGGCGATCAAGAGCAAAGGAACTGAAAGCACGGGACGGAGGTCAAAGAAAACCTAGATATAAGATTTTCGGAATATGAATCGACAAGCTCCGTTCCACGAAAAGAGACAGTTCTTCGAACTAAGGTCGACGAAATAAGTTAGAGGTTAGTAGTTCGTCGAACTCATTTAGAAGAATTGAAAATAATTCGTCGAACTCCGTTCGACAAAATGGTTTCTGAAGCAAGGTTCGTCGATCTCCGGTCGACGAAAATTGTTTCCACACAGAATTCGTCGATCTCCGTTCGACGAGAATCTCTCAAACTTTCCCTAATTCGTCGAACTCCCTTCGACGAACTCTGGAAAATTCGTCGAATGCAGACAGAAATTAATTTAACTCTTCTCCATTAATCATTCCCAGTTGATTTACAAAGAACAAATTGGTTTTCTCATTTAAAGGTTTGGTGAAAATATCTGCTCTCTGTAAATCAGTAGGAATATGAATCAAGTTAATCTTCTTTTTGTCTACATTATCTCTAAAGAAATGATGTCTTATTTCAATATATTTAGTTCTAGAATGATGAACTGGATTCTGAGCTATAGCAATAGCACTTGTGTTATCACAAAATAAGGTTGAATTATTTAAGTTGATACCAAAATATAGGAGCTGGTTTTGTATCCATAGCATCTGTGAACAGCAGCTGCCAGCTGTCATATACTCTGCCTCAGCAGTTGATGTAGACACACATGTCTGCTTTTTGCAAAACCAAGAGACAAGTCTCATACCCAGGAACTGGCAAGTTCCAGAGGTACTTTTCCTGTCCACTCTATAACCAGCATAGTCAGCATCTGAGTATCCAGTTAACTCAAATTCTGACTCTGCAGGATACCAGAGTCCTTAACTAGGACAACTCTTTATATATCTCAAAATCCTTTTTAGAAAAATAAGATTAGATTCTTTAGGATTCACTTGGAATCTAGCACAAAGGCATGTGGCAAACATTATGTCAGGCCTGCTAGCTGTTAAGTATAATAGGGATCCAACAATTGCCCTATAATGTTTCTGATCTACAGGTTTTCCTGCTGCATCAGAATCCACAACAGCATTGGTAGCCATAGGTGTTTTCATTCCTGAAGCATCACCCATCCCAAACTTTTTAATAAGCTCTTTAGCATACTTAGATTGGGAGAGAAAGATACCATCAGGGAGCTGCTTCACTTGGAGACCAAGGAAGTAGGAAAGCTCACCCATGCTACTCATCTCTAATTTGGAATGCATGAGGTCAGCAAACCTCTTGCACAATTTGGGATCAGTAGACCCAAAAATAATGTCATCCACATATATTTGTACCAATAAGATTTGGTCCTTATGATGTCTAGTGAAAAGGGTTCTATCAATGTTTCCTCTAGTAAATCTATGCTCTAATAGAAAGCTAGCTAGGGTCTCATACCAAGCTCTTGGAGCTCGCTTTAAACCATAGAGAGCTTTATGTAATTTGTAAACATAAGAGGGTTGAGTTAGAGAGATAAAACCTGTAGGTTGTTCTACATAAACCTCTTCTTGAAGTACACCATTCAGAAAGGCACTCTTAACATCCATCTGGAATACTTTGAACTTTTTGTAGGCTGCATAGGCTAGGAATATTCTAATGGCCTCCAACCTTGCAACAGGGGCAAAGGTTTCGTCATAGTCTATTCCTTCCTCTTGCCTATAGCCGTGAGCAACAAGTCTAGCCTTGTTTCTTACTATGTTCCCTTGTGCATCCAATTTGTTCCTATAGACCCATTTGGTTCCAATAACTGGGTAGTTATGGGGTCTTGGAACCAAATCCCAAACTCTACATCTCTCAAATTGATTTAGTTCCTCTTGCATTGCAAGAATCCAGTGGGGATCTTGCTCAACTTCATGGATGGTGAGAGTTTCAATTTGAGAGAGAAAACAGGCATGCATCAAGTCTTGATTGAGCTGATGTCTTGTCTGTACACCAATTGAAATGTCTCCAATCACTTGAGATCTGGGGTGATCTCTAAGTGTGACAAGATCAGTTGGTGGAGTTGGTTGAGCAACAGCTTCTGTAAATAATTCCTCTTGAGGAATGGTACTGGTTGTTGATGGAAGTTCAGTTACTTCCTATTGGACTTCTTCGCTATCTTCAGCAGCCTGTGGAGTGGGATGAGTTGGAACCTCTTGGGTAAGGTTTAGTCCATCCATAGACTCACACAGTGGTGAAACCTGCAAAAAACTATTGGTAGAAATGTCTTTCTCCTTATAAGACATGTTAGCTTCATCAAAAGACACATGGACAGATTCTTCAATTTTAAGGGATGAATTGTTGAAAACCCTATAGGTCTTGCTTACTTGGGAATATCCTAGAAAAATCCCTTCTTCAGCCTTAGCCTCAAATTTTCTAATGTATCTTTTGTTATTAGTGTGGATGTAACATATGCAACCAAAAACTTTAAAGTAAGTGATTTTAGGTTTCTTTTATTTAAGTAATTCATAGGGGGTCTTATGTTTTAGTTTATGTATAAGACATCTGTTCAGGACATAGTTAGCTGTGTTTACAGCTTCTGCCCAAAAGGATAGAGGCATGTAAGCATCTGCTAACAATGTACCTGCAGCTTCAATGAGTGTCCTATTTTTCCTTTCAGCAACCCCATTTTGTTGGGGAGTTCTAGAAGCTGAGAAGCACTGCCTGATACCTTCCTTCTCACAGAACTCATGCATAAGAAGAGACTCAAACTCTGTGCCATGATGACTTCTGATCAATGCAACATGAGTAGAGAACTCAATCTGTATGGTCCTGAGAAAATCTATAAGAACTTTGAATGTATCTGACTTAGCTCTCAGAAAGGTTACCCAACTGAATCTGGAGAAATCATCAACAATGACTAAGGTGTAAGACTTCCCTCCTAGGCTTTGTACTGCAATGGGTCCAAAAAAATCCACATGAAGCAGATACAATATCCTAGGTGAATCACTTTTATTAATGGATTTGAAACTAGTTTAGTTTGCTTTCCTAGTTGACAAGCCCTGCATAGGCTTTCCTTCTTGTAGGGACCAGAAGGTAAACCTCTAACAAGGTTATCTTTAGATAACTTAGATATGTTCTTAAGGTTTACATGTCCTAGCCTTTTGTGTCATAACTCATTTTGGTTACTAGTGATATTGAGTAAACAAATATCAGTTGTGGCAGAAATGAAATCTACTAAATATATGTTTCCTTGTCTAAGTCCAATTAAAGCAGTTTGGTTTTTATCATTTATAATAGAGCAAGAGGTAGAGTTGAAATGTACCTGATAACCTTCATCACATAATTGACTTATGGATATAAGGTTATGTTTAAGTCCTCTTACATATGTCACCTTTTTGAAGGTCACTGCACCAATGCTTACTCTTCCATATCCTTCTGCCTGACCACTCTTTGAGTCTCCAAATATCACCTTTGGTCCTAGCTTGGACTTATAGCTGGAGAGATTTGCTTTGCTGCCAGTCATGTGCTTGAATCAGCCACTGTCCAGGTACCAGGTCTGACTTAACCTTGGACAACGCTTCACCTGTACCTGCATTAAAAAATAAAGCTCAATTGTTCTTGACCCAGGTTACCTTGGGTCCTTAGTTTGGCTGAAAAGTAAAACTAGAAATGACTGATAAGGCAGGTTGAGACTTATACCATAGAGGGTGATATCTCCTAGGTGGGATTATCCAATCAGCTACTGGATTAAATGTCTTGTTAGCTGCTTTAAAATTTCTATAGGAGAAATGATTTATATTTGGTCGTTCTGGGATCGACGAATTATTGTGAGTTCGTCAACCAGAGTTCGACGAATGGGGATGAGATCGCCGACCTCCACTCAGAGAATGACCATGGTCATTTTCTGCGTCCCACGTTCGTCGACCTCTGCTCGACGAACCATACACAGTTCGTCGATCGCAGTTGGACGAATAATTATTTCTGAAGTTTGCGTTCAGCATTTGTCGATCGGGGTTCGCCGAACTTGCAGGATTTTGTCGATCTGAGTTCGACGAATTCTGCTGAACTTGGTTTTTAACAGCTTTCTTCTGTTTTCTGTTTCTATTGTTTAGGGGATTTGACTTGTTTTCTGACATGTGTTTTTCAATTAGTTTCCCTTACCCTTAGCAGTGATAAACTTTATGGGAGTAGAAAGTATATTATTCTTTATTATGGGGGGTAAACTTGATGAAGCACCCAAGCCCAGCCTGTCATTTAATCTGTCATTTACTGTGCTTGTGATATCCATCAGCTTGAGGCTTCTCCCATTGAGAGATTGCTCAAGTTGTTTTGCCTCACATAATTCAGATTTTAACTTGATTATCTGTTCATTAGCTAGTGTCAATTGATCAGTTAGTTTTCTATTTTCTGTGCTGATAGATTCAAGATTTTCTAGTCTAGTCCTCATGGTTTTTGTTTCTTTCTCTGAGTTTATTAGATCCATGCACATAGTTTTAAATTCTACTTTAAATAAGTCAGAATTGAAATCAAAACTAGAAATCACCTGATCAGCCTTTGAGTCTGAGGCACCTTCATCTTTAGAATCCTCTTCTGATCCACAGTTGCTTCTGGAGGCATCTATTGCCATTAGGCACACCTCCTTGGATCTGGCTTCTTCCTCTTCTTCACTGGAGCTGGAGGAGGATGTTTCCTCTTCTGTGTCACTCCAGTACTCAGCAACAAATCCTTTGTCTTTTCTTTTATATTTGTTGGAGGAGGGTCTGTTGCTTTGTTTTCTTCTGAAATCCGTTTCCCTGCCCTTGTCCTTTTTCTGATTCTCTGGGCATTCTGAAATATAGTGCCCAGGCTTTCTGCATCCAAAACACACAACCTCCTTAGTTGGTGTCTTGTCATATTTGGGCTTATCATCCTGCCTGGATGATTTTCTTCTAAAGTCCTTTCTTGCCATTTTGTAGAATCTTTTGGCAAAAAGACTCATTAACTCTTCATTGGATGTAGATGTTTCATTGTCTTTAGAAGCTTTGAAGGCCAAGCTGTGCTCCTTCCTAACTGGGGTAGTTGCCTTCTGTTCTGCTGCCTCTCTTGATTTGACAAGCTGCTCATATGACTTTAGCTTGCCTAACAGAGATTTTGTTGAAATCTCATTGAGGCTTCTGGCTTCTTTGATTGGCCAGATTCTGGAATCCCATGAACTGGGGAAACACATCCGTATCTTGTTATTCACCTCAGTTAAGGTGATGTCCTTGTCAAGAGTCTTGAGTTCACTGATGATTGAACTTAATCTATTGTACATCTCAGGCACAGATTCTGTCTCATCCTTTTTGAAATTCTCATAGAGAGAAATGAGAATGGATCTCCTATCCTTTCTTTCATCAGCTGAGTCTGCTACCATTTGGTTGAGAGAGTCCCAAATGGCCTTGGCTGAGGTGCACTCAGCCACCTTCTAAAATATGTCATCTGACATTGTTTGGGCCAAAATATTCATAGCCTTTGCATCAGCCATCTTGGCTTTCTTATAGGCTTCAGTATTGTCTGGAGGTGGTACTGCACTCAGATTAGTTAATGTGCTGGCAAAAGTTGCAAGAGCTGGAGGAACACCTGTTGAAATGATAGAAAAAATATCCTCATCAATGGAGTTCATATATAATCTAATTATTTCCTTCCAGATGGCAAACTTATTAAGATTGCACACTGGAGGTCTGATGCTTGTATAATCCTTGTTTTGGGCCATGTCTGTGAGAAGGATAAGTCCAATAACAGTATAAAAACAAACAGATCTAACTAGGGGATCTTTGGGTTCAGGTGTTAGCATGTACAACCAATCAGGTATGGTATATTAACCAACCTGGAGCACTGAATTAGTTGAATAGCAACCAACCTGTAAGGTCTGGTAATTTAGCCAACCTCCCTCTGATACCAATTGAAAGTTCAGGAGGTATGCTTGATACCACCTGAAGGTGTTAGTTAGAACAGATATACTCTAGAGGGGGGGGGGGGTGAATAGAGTATGTTGGTGATTTTAAAACTTTTACAACTGTTGTTGTATTTTAGGTGTGTGTGCAGGGAAGCAAATACAATAAACCAATATACAGCAACTATCTAATCACAGCACATTCACAGAGCAAGGCCAGAAAACAAAAAGAAAAGAAAGCAACCAGACTACACAAGAATTTTATAGTGGTTCCCCAAATCTGGGTATTCCACTCTTCTACCACCCTGGTAGGAATCCACTGCAGGAAGGGGTTGATCAGGTGTCCTGGCACCAATGGGGTTTTGATCAGGTTCCCAAAAACCAAACCCTCAAGTCTTTTGGAGGGAGACTTGCAACCAGAATAATTTTGAAGGAAATTAAAACCCTGTACAGAGGTGGAGTGAGAGGGTGATGAGGTCTTCTCTTTCTCAAGTCAAATGAGAAGACTTGTGGATTGTTGTTTAGTAGCTTTGCTCCCCTTGAGATGTAGAATGAATCAGGAAGAATGCTGGAGCACTGCTTCAGGGTGATAGGTCTTCAAAGACCTAGATTTCCTGGTCCAGAGAAAGTCTCCAGAAACTTCTTGTGACTGATATGAATGTATTGCCTTTGAAGTTGTCCTGAGTAAAAGCAGATGAAGAAGTCTCTTGATATTGATGTAGTCTTCTTCTTCTTCTTCTTCTTGATCAGTTTCTCTCTAGGCCAAGAATGAATTCCTTTTTCTGTGTTGTCTGAATCATTGTCTGTCTTTTTGTTGTATATCACTGTATTACTGACTCTTTCTGTATATCTCAATATCTCATAAGAAACATTCGAATTTTGAATATAGAGCAGTAATGGCAGACGGCCTGGAAAGGAAGCAGCAATTAATTATTTCCCCAACTGTTTCCATGGGAAAATGGCATGTAATAATCCAGGATTAACTTCGCATTCTAACGGTAGTATTCTGGGAAGAACTGCCATTAAATGTTCAGGAATCAGTGCCATGGAATGAGACGGGAACGAAAGAAGACCTAGTCTGGAATCGTCGACCGAAGAACATAATTTGTCGAACTGAGTTTTGAGTTCGTCGAGCTGAGCCTGAGTTCGTCGAGCTGAGCTGAGTTCGTCGAGCTGAGCTGAGTTCGTTGAGCTGACAGTCTTCATTCATTGAACAGACAATCTTCAATATCAGACAATCTTTATTCGTTGAGCAGAGAACTAAATTCGTCGAGCTGAGAACTGAAGTCATCGACCTGAGAATCTGAGAACTTGAGGTCCAAGTTCGTCGAGCTCAAAAAGTAATTTGTCGACCAAAGCTTGAAGTTGGACTTAGATAAATTCTGAAGTAGTCCTGATAATGCTTGAAGTAAAATCTCAGTGTTCGTCGAACAAAGAACATAGTTCGTCGAGCTCAGCACTATGAATTGTCTCACGATCGTCGAGCGCAGAACTCCCTTCGTCGAGCTGAGTTCGACGAACATCAAACTCATTTCACTTAGTCTGAAAAACTGATAGATCTGGAGTTCCTGATGGTCTTGAGGAAGGCTGGTCCATCTGAAGTTGAGATAGAGGACTGCCCTAGACTCTAAGACATAAACTGGACCCAGACTATACATGATGGGTCACAACCTAAGTCAGTGGACCTAGCCCAAATCAACTAGGGATCCAACACCCTCATATGCCTGACTGTTGGAGGTAGTCTAGCTTTAGCTACAAGGGCAGCTTCTTGCTGATCTTCATCCACCTTATTTATATCTTGCAGTCCCTTTACTGGAATCTCCACTTTATCTTGGATAATTAGATCTGCTTCCATGATGGTTAGCTAGTACATCATCTGTTCTATACTTGAAGTACTAGAAGATGAGCTTCGCAGCTCACTATTAATCATAATAGACTCATCAAAGACTACATGTACAAATTCTTCTACAACTTGGATTTTCAAGTTATAGATCCTATATGCTTTACTATGATTGTTGTACCCAACAAAAATCTCATAAAAGGACTTGGCAGCAAACTTAGTCCCATAGGATTTCCCATTGTGAAGCACATACCACTTAGTACAAAAAATTTTGAGATAGCCCAGGTTTAGTTTTTTGCCCTTCAAGATCTCATATGGAGTCTTCTTGTGGCACTTGGTAATAGAGTTGTTGAAGCCAAAAATGACCTCAATGGGAGTTCAAAACTAGGGTGCAGCCAACACATACTTCTCTCAAGCTTCGACCCTCGACTAGATGCAAAGGATCTAAGACTGACCCAAAGCCTTAGCAGGGAGGTCCCACCTCACACCCGAAAGATCTCTGAGACCTTCCCCTCCAAATCCAAAAGCTGGGCTAGGAGCTCCTCAGAAAGCACTGGAGATTGGAAGATAATGAAAGCTTGCTTTCTAAGGAGACCTTGTGGGTCTATTTATAGCCTTTTGCTGACCTGAGATTACAGAAATACCCTCAGTTGACCTGCCAATAGCCAAATCCCGTGGTTTATCCTGAGGGTATAGGGGTAATTTTACCTGAGGGTAATTAAGTCATTTTACCACCATCCCTGGGCCCCACTCGGCGAGAACTCTGAGCCGAGAGCTTTCCTGTTCAGAGTTTGGCGCAAGCAATCTCTACTGCTTATGGGCGAGAGCTCCTCCAAGGAAGCGATCTCCCCTGCTTATGGGCAAAAGCTCCTCCAAGGCGGGAGCTTGGCGCAAGCGCAAGCATTCCATCCCACTCATGGGCGGGAACTTCTTCAGGGCGGGAGCTCCTCTGGCTAGCCTAATCCTGACCGTTGCTATCTATGGGTCAGACTCAGCGAATATGTGGTTGTACACAATCCCCTCTTTTTTGAGCTAGCTCTGTGCTCGAAAAGACACGTCCAACCCGTAAATATTCGCTGAGCACGTGTCAACATCAAAGAATCTTTTGGTGGGCCGTACCGTGGCTATATATATGTGTGCTGATAGACGGCCATAAATCCGCCCCTGAATCGTCACTCCTTGTCTGAGTGCTCGCTTAGCTTTGGTGATACGTTCCAAGTGTGTTTACAAACCGCTCCCGCAGGACCTTCAAGACAGTATTGATGCGGCCCAGACGCGAGCCAAGGCTAACTACACCTTGGTTGCCCCCTGGCTGGCGAGATAGTCACCAGCCGCTGAGCCCTCTCAGCTAAAGAAGAAAAAGAAAGAAAAGAAGAGGGCGAAGGTTATCCAGCAAGACCTGTCTCACGAGAACAGGTGCTCGCCTACCCCGACCCCAAGCCGTGCGGATGATCCCTCTCCGCATAAGGTATGTCTCTTGACTCGCTAATCATTGAAACCACTAGCTGTTTATGCGGGAGGATTTGCAGCTGACGCGATACTTCTCACAGGAAACGGCCCCTGACGACGTCAGGCCCCCGTAGGAGCCCTTGGACTCATCATCTCGTCCTCCTAAGAATCAATTGTGGGTCTCGGAGGTCGCTACACTGCCAAACTCCCCGAGAACTGCAGGTATCTTTTCCACTCTCACTCCTAACTCAGTCTCAGATTGCTGAATTGACTTCCCGCAACACCAGCTTTCGCCAAACTGGGTCTCGCCACCAGGGAAAATGAAGTAAGGGTCGCTAATCGGCCTGCCCCTGCGGTTGATTCTACCTTACCGACGGGAGGAGTGGCTGTCGAATCTTCCGTAGCTCCCCAGGATGACAGCCATCCCACGGGAGAGGACAACTCCCCCTACTTCCGGCCAAGCCGGGGTCACCACTCGCAAAATCTTCCCCCCGGGAAAAGGAAATCCACTCCACCTCCTCTTTGGAACTGAGGGGGGGTGGGCCTTCTCTCCTGCCGTTGGCCGGTGGTTCTCGTCATATTGCTGGTATGCGGTATGCTTATCATAATTATCGCTTAGCTCTTGCCATGACCGTGGAACTCTTTTGTCAGGGGATCCGGGCTCGCGGGCTGGAGTTTACGCAGAGGATGAAGATGAAGAAGACGGCTAAGACATAGAGGGGGAGGACGGCGAGATCTCCCCCTTCCCTTCATCTGACGAGATGGAGGAAATCTTGACCAGTGCCGGGAGCGCTAAAAGGCAGGGGAAGAGGGTTGCCGCTGTCCTGTTGAAGCTTATACGGCGGGAGCGGGCCCATGACTCTGCGGCGAGAGAGTTCCATCAATCGATGGAGAAAAGGCTGGTGGCTCTGGATCGAGACTACTTCTTGAGCGAGACGGATCGGCCAGGTGGGCCTATCGCCGGGTCCTCTCCCGAAATGTATATTGCGAGGATCCGAGACCTGTCCCCCCGAATCAACCTAGGATGCACCGTCCTATCGTCCTATTTCAACCCGCAGGCACCACCGAGGACTAGGCAGTGGGAACGAGTATGATGGTGATGGGAACCTTATTGATTCGCGAAAGCTCATCCTTTCTTACCCCCCCCCGGCCTTCCCTTTCCCCCATGACCCTATTGTTTTTTATCGGTCTAACTCATAACTTTGTTATTATTATTATTTTTTATTCGGCTCCCGCTCGGCGAGAGGAACCCCTGCTTCCGCTCGTTTTACTTATCACGTGTCATCTCAAAATGTTTGCGATAATCAGATTTGTCGGTCAGTCATTGTCAGTCTTGGGTGGGAAACCAAAGCGCCGCCGACTTAGGGAGTGACGGTTGTACCCTCGCCGTCTTTTTGGGAATAGCCATGATGATCACAGTTTTCTATAAATAGGGAAGTCCACCCATCGTATTTATTTCTCCTATCTGAAACCCTTGCTTTTCTTTCTTGTTGCTTTCGCGGTTTGCCGAGAGATCCTGCTTGCTTCCGCTTCCCCCTCCCGTTCTCGCTTAGCTCTCGCTCTCGCTCTCACCTCTCTTCTGAAGATCTCGCCCTCAGCCTCACAAGCATGATGCCGGGAGGAAGTGAGGGACGCTCTAATTGCGCGTAAGCCTTCCAGAAGCATCTGTTCCCCTCTTATAGCCTAACCATGGAGGAGTTCCAACTGATCCAGACCCGTTATGTTCCCGTCGGCTTCACCACGCGAAACCCCGACAACCGCGATAGGGTGAAAAGTGCGAGGGAGGGGGAGCTCGCCATCCCCCTTGAGCACTTCGAGTTGGGCTTCTGCCTCCCCCACTGGCCAGAGATGCATCAGGCCCTCCGGTACTATGGAGTGGTTCCCGCGCAGCTGAATTCTAATTCGGTCGCTATCCTCGTGGCGTTCATCTGCTACATGCGATCCGAGAGGATCGAGTTTAGCCTCCCTATCTACCGGAAGCTGTTTACCTTCCACGCTAATGGAGTGGTGGTCTTTTTTTCGGGGCAGCTGCTCAAGACTACCGGTCTCGCCAATAAGCACCGTCATTGGGACGAGAAGTTCGTCTTCATTTCCGACGATTTCGGGAACATTCCTCTCGCACCCATTCAGTATTAGGACGCTGCTTACAAGCCGCCCTCCTTGGGCTCGCGCGAGAGAGCCCTCCTTGAGTTCTTCAGAACCAAGGATTTCGACGTATAGTTCCTCCGGCAGGGCATCGATTCGGTCCTCCCCGTGCCTCCGGGCAAAGGTATGGTCTCGCCTTTGACTCGCTACCCCCCCCCCCCACTTTTTTAGGATTAGGGCTGAGTGTTGTCACCTTTGCAGGAGAGCGCGAGACCCCCCAGCGCCAACCCTTCGACGAGGCTCACGCTGCCGAGAGCCAAACTGTGAGAGATCCGCTCGCTCTCGCGAAGTTCGCGGCTCAAGCTTGCATGGACGAGCCGGCCCCACTTCCCTCGACCGGCGCCGGGAAGTGAAAGCCCGGCGCCCCTTTGCCACCAGCGCTTAAGAGGCCCAAAATAACTACTGCCGAGAAGGGTAAAGCCGTAGCGGTTCCGCTGTCCCGACCTCCCGCTTCAGGCCACTCCTTTGAAGAGATCTTGCAGGCCGCCAGTGAGATTGTTGTTACCAGGGGTGGCGCCGAGGAACCTGCCAAGAACCCCCCTACCCCCGGTGGAGTAGATGGTGAGGGAGCCGCTGCTGAGACCTCCGCTCAGTCTCCTCCTGGAGAGGTGCCGCGGGGTCATCCAAAAGTTTGGTCTCAGCACGAAGTGCCTTGATGCGGAAAATAAACCGCTGCTTCAGTGGGACCCTGATACCAACAGGGACTCAATCTCGTCTATTCTACCTAGCTGGGCGGAGCAAGATGAGGTCACCAGCGAGGCCTTCTCCTTAGGCTATGGTCTTTACAGCCGGGAGAACGCCAGCATCTATGATAAAATGACCACCAGGCTCCTAGCCTATGACTCCACCCAGGCTCTGATGCGCGGGATCGAGCTTGCACATATGTGTGCACGTCGGAGTATCACCATTGATCGCAACTTCCAAGATATGTTCAAGGCAAGGGAGGAGGCAGTGTCTCAGGCGGCTGCCTTGATGAAAGAGCTGGCGAATGCTAAGCAACTGATGTCCTTGCACCCAGCGGAAAAGGTAAGCAAGACATTTCGCGGCACTCGCTCTCGCCACTACAGATTTCAACCTTTTTACTTTAATGCTAACCTCTCTCTATGCAAGATTCCGCTCATGCTGTGGAGCTTCACGCGGAGCTAGCCCAGACGTGATACGAGAACGTCCTGCTGAGGGACCAGCTCCGGCGCATGGAGGCAACTGCGCCCCCTCCTCCTCCACTGGACGAAAGGTTGAAGAGCCGCCACTATTCAGTCTATGACATCGACAAGCTCCTTCAGGCCAATGCTCAAGCTACAGTCAAGCTGATCCTGGAGACGCCGCGGTACATAGGTTGCTTGGATGGGAGAGGCAAGTCCATCACTGCTCGCCAGCTCGTCCCTTGGCTCTTCGAGCCCGTCCCGAAGCCCCCAGGATCGCCCGATTCCCCGCCTTCGGATGTCGTGAAATCCCCCGCCGCGGGTGGCGAGACATCCGGGGAGGGCTCAGGCGAGAGCTCTCGCGGGAGTTCAAGCGAGAGCTCGGAGGGGTACAGTGCGTCTCCCTAAAGGGCCCCCCTTTCTTTTCTCTTTTGGTTGTACTGAGCGAGATGCTCTAGATTTGTAGTTACATTAAGTAATTACATTGTAAATATTCTGTTTGTATGTCACTTTCTTTTTATTGTCAATGTGTTTGATACAATTGTTGAGGCCGAGTGTTTCTCAAACATTCTTTGGCCGAGACCCTTAGCCCCCCTAGGGTAGTCTCCCTTAGCGATGGATAGGCGGTAACCTGTCGAAAGAGCCCAGGGATTAGATGTCTCGTTTCCTCACTCTGCCGAGAACCGTCTGCCGGGAACATTGCTCGTAGGCCCTTTAAGGTGAGGTCGTCCTTCTTTACCTTGTGCGAACTGTTCGAAGCTTTCGCATAGCACATCCCACTGTCTGACCAAGGATGCTTTGTCAGGAGCCTTCCCGCCGAGAACTTCCTTCAGCGAGATCTCCTTGGCGGAGACCTACTCGCTGAGATCTCCTCTGGCCGAGACCTCTCCTGCCTGAAGGGATCCTACCGCTTTTCATTCCGTGTTCTGGGTGCGCTTCTTTCCCTGTTCAGAGCATCCGAGTCGAAGTGTCCCCTAGGATCAAAAACTCCCTGCCCACAGGCGAGCCTTCGGGCCTGCCAGCTAACGAGAGCCTGCACAGCGGGTCTACCTGGGGGCGAGCTGAGCTCGGGGTGCCGATGAAGTTTCCTCAAACCAAACCTATCCCCCACAGGCGAGCCTTCGGTCCTCCCAGCTAGATGAGAGCATGTGCAGCGGGTCAAGCTGGGGATGAACCGAGCTCGTGGTGCCGATGAAGTTTCCTCAAACCAAACCTATCCCCCACAGGCGAGCCTTCGGACCTGCCAGCTAGATGAGAGCCTGCGCAGCGTGTAACACCCTCATCCGTCACATGGCATATAACAGAAGGTCCAGCTGGAACCCGATGCCTTTTTTTCTCGGATAGTCGGAAGGGTTACGTTTTAAGAACCAAACTATCCAATCAAGACTACTCGTCCTAACACAGATCATTCTAGTGGAAGATTTTAAACAGTTGGAAGAACCCAAAACTTATGTCCAATAATCATGAATGTCCACAATCATACATAAGGAATGAAAACCAAATACACTGAAAGGGTACAAGGCCTTATGACCTTACAAATGTTCACTTAAGAAAATCATGTCTTACATACATTGGCTCGCAGGCCGTCCACACATGATAAAATAAAAACAACTATTCTTTAAGGCCTTCGAGGGCCAGCTCAGCAGCATGGGCTCCAACCCGCTATTTTGCACTCGGCTCCGCAGCACATATAAGCAAACATTTCATCGCACGGTGGCAAACAATACAACGGTCAGCCAAAGCCGGCCAAATTATAACGACCCCGCCCCTAGGATGGGACGGCGGTGCTCCTTCCCTGCATTTCATTAGCCCAGCTAAACAATAAAGTGCAATTATATATTTCTCCACAGGTGTAGGCTCGCACGGCCAAACACCCCGTGCACTCAGGGCACGTTAACGGTGAATTTGGTCAATTCCGTGGCTTCACCACCATCCCCGTGATGGTAACAACATGAGCATTCAGCATTTCTGACCACTGTCTAAGGCTCCCGACTACGCCAACGGCCATTCCCCATCTATGGGTCTCTCGCACCGAACCACATAGCCCAGGTCCGATTCCACTTGCCCGTTGCACATACCGCCTAGTCAGTTTAAGTCCTACGCGCGGGCCAAGCTTCTCTCGAATCCTAACATTTCCAAACATCACATAACCCAGTTATGTTCAAGTCCGGTTCCCAGACCGCCAAGTTAGCAGAACAATGATTCAGCCCAGTTTTCCGGGTGCGCCTTGAAGCTAACCTCCAAGGATCCCTGCTACAATCTACCGCGTAGAAACCCGAAAACCCAAAGCACGGAGTCTTCTCCGGCAAAACATTTCAAATGCAACATCACTGATCCATACCAACATGTCCGGGTAGGCTTCACACATAATGACTATGTCCGTATTTCAATTCCGGACTCTATATGCAACACAAGGGGGACTATTCACATCAACCCCAAGGAACACCATGCACTCACCTCACACTCGCGGGTGCGGGATTCCCTATACAAAAAGAAGAGCTTCACATGCTCAAGTTGAGAATCGTTACCCTTGTAGTCCGCTTTGGCGCCATGGAAAATCTACATGGACAGAACTCTTCGTAATGAACTTCCCTTCACGGATCCGCTCTCAGATCTCAAAACGGTGCTCCGATGCTCCATCGGCGGTCGGAAAACCCTTCCTTCTTCCTCCTCTTTGCAACTCCTTGAGAGAGAGAATGGTTGGAGAGAAATGAAGGATTAACTCCCCTATTCCCGGCCTTAACAGAGCAGGAAACTGAAAGTGGGTATAAGATCTACCTTAACTCTAGAGGGTGGTGAATAGAGTATATTAAAATAATTTTCAAGTTAAAAAATTATTTTGTAGTGGAAGACTTAATTTAAATATTTGTGTAAGGTGCTTGCAGTAAATAATAATTATGAAAGCTAGAAATAAAAACACAACACACCGCAAACAAAATATAGCAACCAGAAGACACAAGGAGAAATAGTGGTTCCCCAATCAATCTGGGTACATCCACTGTTCTACCACCCTAGGTAGGAATCCACTGCAGGATGAGTTGATCAGGTGTCCTGGGAACCAATGAGCTTTTGATAAGGTGCTCAAAAACCAAACTAGATTTTTTGATCAGGTGTCTTTCCACCACTGAGTTTTGACAAGGTCTCAAAAACCAACACAAAACTTTTGAAGGGAGTTTTGGGAAACTCTTTTACAGCAGAAAAAGAAAGAGGTGAGATGTTTTTCTCTGTCAACAATCAGAGAGAAGACTAGTGGATGATGTTGTCAAAGCTCCCCCTGAGATCTGGAAGTTGTTTAAGAAAAGAAGCTTTGCACTAGGGTGATAGGCCTTCAGTAGATGAGATCTCCAGCAAAGGATGATTCCAGCAGATGTTGAAATGTGTAGTGTCTGAAGTCTTGATGGATGAAGCCTCTGAACACTTTTGTTAAAAGAGATCTAGAAAATCTTCTTTTATGTATGTTGATCTCCTTCAGTGGTGTGTGTTCTGAATGAATTCTGTCTGTGTGTCTGTCTGTGACTGTTCTCTTTTTGTGTATGTATTTGTTAGGTGTAGCAGAATAATATTCTCTTTTATTCCTTAGATCTGAAAAGAATGAATTGATTCTCTGTCTCCAAGATAGTCGTTAGCCACTCATTAATGACTTCCTTAAATGAATTTTATCTCTGGAGGAAAGTCCTAGAGAACATTCCTTTAAATCTCCCTTGAAACTTGCTCTAGATTAATTGAAACGGCTACAAGATCCTTGAAATAAATGCTGGGAATAAATAAGATAGAATTCCATAACTGTCTGAATTTGAATCTTGAGAATCGTCGATCTCTCCAGAAAATCGTCGACCTGAGCTCAACTATCGTCGACCTGAGCTCAGAGACTGGAACTAGACTGGAAAAAGAAATCGTCGATCTGAGCTCAACTATCGTCGACCTGAGCTCAAAGACCGGGAAAACAGTTAGAGACAGAAACGTCGATCTGAGCTCGATGATCATTGAACGGCGTTCGACGACTCGCTGAACTGAGCTTAGAGATAGTCGAACTGAGTTCGACGATTCCTCGACCTGAGCTCGACAAAAATGACTTAGTCTCCTGAATTTTAATATCTGGTCTGAGGGGCTTGGGGGCAGCTCTCAGGCCTAAATTCTAACACTTATACTCAATCTAATTGACCTTAAAAACTATACAAGGAGGTCAAAACAATTTTTCTAAGGACATAGTGATCCTTACCCAAATCAGTAATATGGTGTTCCAACAATCTCCCCCTATTTGTGTTAGGATTACTATTTACATGACATAGGAAATAAAAGCATACAATGCAGATATAAAATCAAAAACAGTATTGCAGAAACACAAATGAAATCACATCAGAAAGTAAGAATAGATAACACTGTCAGCTTACATAATCATTCCTTTTCCTTGCTTTTTTTTTAGAACTATTTCTCTGTTAGGGTTAAGATCTTCTTTCTTGGATCTTGTTTCATCATCTGCACCTAGAAAAGTTTGATGTTTTTTCCTAGGGACTACAACTTCTGGGTGCAGCTTCATATAGCTTTCTGAGTCAAAGAATTTGCTGGAAGAATATCTTTCAAGTTCTTTCTTTCTTTGTTCTGATAGAGTGGTGAAATTTTATGTATCTTTTCCTTGTTCTCTTGCCTTTTTAATTTGATCTAGTGCAACCAACTCTTTCATTCTTGCTGTCCAAGAAGTAGAATTATTCTCTGGGTCTTCAAATGGAACATGAGGTTCATATCTGTTTGATGAATCATCAAGAGTAGCTCTGGAAGAAACTAGATCTTTTAACTTATAAGGGAAAGGACCAAATGTAGTGTCAGTGGGACCTTCTCCTTCCCTATGATAAGGATGCTACCTAGAATAACCTTTGGAATAAACTCTGAGTTCTCTTTGATTTCCCCTATACTGTCCTCTTCTGGACTGGTAGCCTCTTGATCGACATCCTCTTGATTGAGATCTTCCTTGAAATTGAGAGGTGCTTTGACTTTTAGCAATAGACGACTGATAAACAGAACTTCCACCAGTACCTGCATCTGGTGAAGGAGGAGGAGGAGGAGGAGGATTGAAGTGAGATGATCCTTTATCATATTTCCTCTTTTTCTTCATTGCCTTTAGTTTATTCCTGGAAAACTGCATCCATGGTTCTGAAATTGGACAATCATGCAAAATATAGTATGAAATATCATTTTTATCTTTAATTTTCTCCTAGGGAACTCTCTTTAGGGCCGTGCTTCTAGCTTTCCTCTTCCTTGCAATGGTTTCAGAGGAATCATCAGAATCAGTTCTAAATTGATCACTATCTGAGCTCTGAGGATTGTCATATAGTTCATCAAGCCTTTTGATGCAATCTCTATGTTATCGTTATTGAACAGAAAAAACAACAGCAACAGCAACAACAGTAACAAAAATAGTACTAACAGATGTAACTGGAGCAACAGATTTAGAAATAATAACAACAGAAACAACAGGCTCAGAGTCATTTGCCTCTGTCATGAGCACATCATCAGAAACTAAAATAGCATCAGCAGCAGTAGCAGGAACAACAGAAACTGAAGGAGCACTGTCCATAGTCTTGAAAGAATTTATATAAGAAGATATTATGTTGGGCTCACAGCTAGAAATAGGCACAATGGCCTTAGTAAGATCTTCACTTTTCTGATCTGGAAGACAGCTGAAGTAAACAGTATCAAACTCTGACAGCAGTGACCTGAGGTCAACTATTATGACTGGAACTGGAGCTGGAACTGGAATCTCTGAAGCAGATAATCTCTCTACTTCATATGGCATCTCCCCCTGCCTAGATTCAGTAGATACTGGATCAAGGCACCCAACATAAGGGATTGCCTGATGAGGATATAGGGAAGAAAGCCTGTCAGATAACTCCTGAACTGATTTCAGAAGTGGAGCCAGGGAGGTCTCCAGTATGAGTGATAGCCTTCGAGCTAACATCTTATAGAGTTTATCTGCTATGGCTGAGAGATCTACTTGCTCAAGTGGTGCTTGAGTAGAGGTAGAGATGAGTGTGGCAGAGATGGATGTAGGAGGAGCTGTAGATATGGTTGGAGAAAGTGTTAATGTGGATGGTAGAATTGATGGTTGAGATATAGGAATGGTGAAGATGGAAGTTAATGGAATGAAGATAGATGGAGTGAAGGATGGTTGAGCAATGATTTCTTGTAGTAGTTGTTGATATGATGCAGAAGAAGATGGTGGCTCAAGGGGTGAGGAGTGAGAGTCATTAATATAGGAATCATCTAAGAGAGTGATGGATGGAATGTGAGATGATGAGTCAAGGGTTATGTGTAGATAATGATGTAATGGATGGAAAACTTCTTCAGTGGACATTGGTGTTGGGGAAGGAATTGAGTTTGGAGATGGAATGGATATGGTGGATGAAATTGAGATGGTTATGTTGGATATGATATTTGTTGAGGGAACAGTAGGTGCAGAAAGTGGAGATGAGGAGGCAGGCAGTTCTTCTGATTGGGCGGTTGCCTGAGGGGAAGTGACTGGATCAGTCCTGGTGCCTGAAGATGAGATGACTGCAGAGGCTCTGCTTGGCTTTGCAATTTGCCTGTCCCATTTGCCAAAAAGGGCACAGGTTAACCTCTTAGAGGCATTGATATGCATCCCACTTGAAACAAGCAGCTCAGGGCATCCGCTATGAAGAAATAGCCCTAGAATCCTTCCAAAGTTGACAAAGTTCTTATTTACTTTCTTCTTAATTAGGTCAAAGAAAATTTCTCCCCAATTCAACTTTTTCTTATCCACCAAAGCACCCATTAAACAGAATTGATACCTGGATAAGGTATCATGGGCAGAATATTTTGCTAACAGGACCTTTCCAACAACATCTGCTAGAAACTTGTATTCCACTGACAGATTTTTCTTAAGCAGCTTGTTCGGGTTTGCTGCTGAATGACCCATCCTATCAAGCATACTTGCAAACTCTTCTCCAGACAACTCAAGAGAATCTTGACCAGTACTTAATTGAAAAACTTCTGTTAATATAGCAGGAGTAAGAGATACCTGATTTCCTGATATAGTTCCAATAACTGTATTTTGATCTTGATTGTGAGCAGTATACACCCATTCTTTGATTTCATCTGCAGCCAGTTTTATCCTTGTGGTCATGATGTGTACTAGCTATTGATATTTGAATAAATCCAGAATATCCTTGAAAATCTGATCACTGTTCTCAAACGAGTCCATATCGATATCGAATCCAGTGTCAAATTTCATCGCTGCCAAAACTGCAACAGAAACTGCCATTTTTACATGCAAAAATGAACAAACAAAAGACCAAGTGTAGAAAAGTTTGGAGGGAAAGGGAAAATATGCAGAGAGTATGAAAGCGCAAAGGGAGAACGACGGCCGAAAAATGAATTTTATATTAGGGTTCGATGTAGAAAAGGAAAGATCGTTGAACTCTGTTCGACGATCTGGGCTTCTAAAGGAATCTTAAAGGTCTTCAACATCGTCGATCTCCGTTCGATGATATTGGAGAGCGTTGAGATCCGTTCGACGATCACTGACCGGAAGAAGATAGCTTAGCACTATCTGGAAAGCGCTGAACTCCGGTCGACGATTTCTAAGAACGTCTATCTCCGTTCGACGATCTTGGGGAAAAACGTCGAGCGTAGTTCAAAAACCAGAAACAACCTATAGACACTAGAAAAATCAAATTGTTTTCCTAGTCTTGGTCAATTTTAGAGTTTTAAAATCTTGGATCTTATTTTAAACTTCCTCCATCTAACATTCCTAACTGATTCAGGAAGAATGTATGTTTCTTTTCAACCAATGGTTTGGTGAAAATATCTCCCCTTTGCAAGTTAGTTGGGATATATTGAAGTTCAATTTTATTTTTCTCAACATTGTCCCTTAAAAAGTGATGCCTAATTTCTATATGTTTTGTCATACTATGGAGGACTGGATTTTGTGCTATAAAAATAGCACTAGTGTTATCACAGAATATTTTTTACTTCTCTAAGTTGTAGCCATAGTCTAGGAGCTGATTTTGAATCCACAAGATCTGTGAGCAACAACTACCTGCTGCCATATATTCAGCTTCAGCAGTTGATGTGGACACAGATGTATGTTTCTTGCAAAACTAGGAGACAAGTATGTCACTAAGAAACTGGCAAGTTCCACTGGTGCTTTTCCTGTCTATTCTACATCCAGCATAATCAACATCTGAAAATCCAGTTAAGTCAAATGCTGAGTCTTTTGGATACCAGAGACTTAGATTTCGACAACTTTTCACATACCTAAGAATCCTTTTTACTAAGGTTAAGTGTGACTCTCTAGGGCTCACTTGGAATCTAACACATATGTATGTAGCAAATATTATGTCAAGTCTACTAGCTGTAAGGTACAATAAAGAGCCAATCATTGCTCTATATGTTGTCTGATCAACAAGTTTCCCATGTTCATCAGCATCTAATACAACATTAGTAGGCATAGGTGTTTTCATACATGATGCTTCAGACATACCAAATTTATTAGCCAGTTCTTTTGCATACTTGGTTTGAGAGATGAATATGCCTTCAGCATGCTGTTTGACTTGTAATCCTAGAAAGACGGAAAGCTCACCCATACTACTCATTTCAAATTTAGAATGCATTAGGTTGGAAAACCTTTTCCACAGATTTGAATCAGAAGAACTAAAGATAATGTCATCTACATAGATTTGTATTAGTGAGGTATTGGACTTATGGGTTCTAATAAAAAGATTTTGGTCTACTCTACCCCTTATAAAATCATTTTTCAGAAGAAAGCATGCTAGGGTCTCATATCATGCTCTAGGAGCTTGCTTTAGACCATATAATATTTTATGCAATTTGAAAACATAATCAGGATGAGTTGGAGAAATAAAACCTGCGGGTTGTCTAACATAGACTTCTTCCTTGATGTCTTCATTGAGAAAAGCACACTCTTTACATTCATTTGATATACTTTGAATCCTTTGTGTGCTGCATAAGCTAAGAAGATTCTTATGGCCTCTAACCTTGCAACTGGTGCAAAGGTCTGGTCATAGTCTATCCCTTCTTCTTGAGAGTATCCTTGAGCAACTAGCCTTGCCTTGTTCCTTACAATGACTCCTTGATCATCCAATTTATTTATGAACACCCATTTTGTTCCAACAATTGAGTGATCCTTTGTCCTTTGCACTAGTTCCCAAACATTGTTCATTTCAAATTGATATAATTCCTCTTGCATTGCAATGATCCAGTGTGGATCTTGTTCTACATCTTGAATGGATTGATGCTCAATTTGAGAAAGAAAGCAGGTGTGCATCAGGTTTTGGTTGACCTAATTTCTGGTTTGCACACCAGCTGAGATGTCTCCAATCACTTGGGAGATTGGATGGTCTCTTGATGTTACTAAATCAACAGGGGGTGTTGATTGTTCACCAAACTGTGTTGTTGTTACCTCTTGTGGATCAACAACTAGCTCTTCAGGAAGATTCTCTCCAAGATGTTGAATATCTTCTTCATCTTCACTACTTTCATCCTTTTGTACAATATGTAACCTGTCCAAATTTTCAGGAAGAGAGTGTACCTGCAAAGATTCTATGGTAGAAGCATTCTTCTCTTTAAAAGACATGTTAGATTCATCAAAGGATACATGAACAGATTCTTCAATTTTAAGAGTAGATTTGATATACACCGTATAAGCTTTACTGATCATGGAGTATCCCAGAAACACTCCTTCATCATCTTTAACTTGAAATTTTGCTATGTATTTCTTGTCATTATTGTGAATGTAACAAATGCAACAAAAAATTTTAAAATAATCTACTTTAGGTTTCTTCCCTTTGAGTAATTCATAGCTAGTCTTGCCCTTCAGCTTATGTATCAAACTTTTATTCAACACATAGTTGGAGGTATTCACTGCCTCTGCCCAAAGGAATAGAGGAAGGTGAGCATCTGACCACAATATAGTAGCAGATTCAATAAGTGTTCTATTTTTCCTTTCAGCTACCACTATTTGTTGAGGAGTTCTAGGAGCTGAGAAAGTGTGCCTGATCCCTTCACTCTGACAGAACTCTTGCATAAGAAGAGAATTAAACTCTGTCCCATGATCACTTCTGATCAGGGCAATGTGAGTATTGAACTCACTCTATATGCATTTGAGAAAATATGTCAAACACTTAAAGTTATCAGACTTCTTCCTCAGAAAGAACACTAATGTGAATCTAGAGAAGTCATCTACAACTACTAAAGTATAAGATTTCTCTCCTAAGCTTTGTACTGTAATGGGTCCAAAGAGATCCATGTGTAACAAATACAAAATCCTAGGTGAATCACTTTTATTAAGTGACTTGAAGCTATTTTTGGTTTGCTTGCCTAATTGACAAGCCCTGCAAAGTCCTTCCTTCTTGTAGGGGACAGAAGGTAGTCCTCTAACAAGGTTGTCCTTGGATAACCTATCAATGGTTCTAAGGTTTATATGTCCAAATCTTTTATGCCATAGTTTATTAGGTCTACAAATGGAATTGAACAAGCATATATCTCCCTTAGTTGAAAGAAAAACTACAAGATAAATGTTACCTTTCCTTTTACCTGTCAACACAGTTGTGTTGTCCCCTGATTTGATTTTGCATGAGGATTTGTTGAAAGTCACTTGGTAGCCTTCATCACACAGTTGACTGATGCTGATTAAGTTGTGCTTCAGTCCTTCCACATAAGCTACTTTCTTGAATGTGACTGAGCCAATCTGGACTGCATCATATCCTTTTGTTAGTCCAAAGTTTGAATCACCAAATATTACTTTGGGTCCAAGTTTGGCTTTGAAGGATGTGAAATTCTCCTTGTTTCCTGTCATGTGCTTTGAGCACCCACTATCCAGATACCATTGCTGGTTTGATGTTGGATAGGTCTTCACCTGTACATAAAACAAATTTTTTGTTTTTGACCCAGTTTACCTTGGGCCTAGGTTGATAACCTTTAAATTCTAAAATAAAAGACATCCCTAGTTGACTCTTATATCCTTCAGGATGATATCTCCTAGGAGGTATTATCCATTCAGTATAAGGGTTAAACCTCTAAGATGTAGAACCTCTAGGATTGAAGTTTGATTTACCTTTGAAAGATTTTTCAAAACTCTGAGCTCTGTTCGACGATCTCTGAGCTGAGTTCGACGATCTTGGGTCAGATCGTCGAGCTCCGTTCGAAGATCGACTATGCTAGAGTTTAGGGTTCAGAGATCGTCGACCTGAGTTCGACGATTTAGCCTGAGATCGTTGAGCTCTATTCGGCGATCGTCGAGCTCCGTTCGACGTTTTCTGTTGAACTTTTATTTTCTTAGGTAAATCAGAATTCTTCCTAACGACCTCTACAACTCCCTAACCTTTATCTGAGATAAACTTGATTAGGGTTGTTAATACTATAGGTTGGCTGGATGAATCACCCAAGCCCAGTGTACTATTGAATCTTGAGTTCACTGTGCTTGTGATGTCCATTAGTTTGATACTTCTCCCATTGAGGGATTCTTCAAACTTCTTGGCCTCTGATAGTTCACTTTTCAGTGAGGCTATCTTCTCCCTACAACATTCCAACTCCTCAGAGAGTTTGAGGTTATCTGATTTTAAGGTACTTTGTTCAGACAGTATTTCTGAGAGAAATAATTTTTTTCTCAGATTTTAATAGATCTAAACAAAGTGCCTTAGATTCACATTTGAAGTCCTCTGAATTAAAATCAAATGAGTCTATTACCTGATCCTCTTCAGATTGAGTTTCTGATTCAGACTCTGACTCTTGTTCTGCATCAGTATTGTGTTGAGAGGCATTGATAGCCATCATGCATAACTCCTTTTCTTCATCATCATCTTCATCATCACTCGAGCTGGATGAAGATTCTGATTCTTCTTCTGTTTCACTCCAGGTTTCAGCTATAAACCCCTTCCTGGTATGTTTGTTCTTGCTGGAGGAGGGTTTGTCATTGCTATTTTTCCTGAAGTCTTTGTCTCTTCTCCTTTCTTTCCTGTCCTTATCCTTATTCTGATTTTCTGGACAGTCAGGCACAATGTGGCCTGCTTTCCTGCATCCAAAACAAATAATTTCTTTGTTATTGGACTTATCATACCTTGGCTTTTCATGTCCTCTGAATGACTTTTTCCTGAAGTCCTTCCTGGCCATTTTATAAAACCTTTTGGCCAGTAAGATTAGCAGCTCTTCATTGCCTGTGACTTTGTCTTCAGGCTGATCTTCAATAGCTTTGAATGCTATTAATTTCTCTTATCTGATTGCTGGTTAAGCAGCCTTCTGCTCTTCTTCTCTGTTCTTGATGAGCAGCTCATAGGACTTGAGCTTGCCCAAAAGAGTCTCAATGGTGATCTCATTTAGGCTTTTGGCATTCTTATTGGCCAGATCCTTGAATCCCAAGTGCTAGGGAAGCACATTAGGATTTTATCATTGAGTTCAGTCAATGAGATCACCTTGTCCAAGGTTTTCAGTGCATTGACTATAACACTAAGTCTGTTATACATATCAGCAACTGACTCAGTTTCTCCTTTCTTGAAGTTCTCATATTGAGTTATTAGATGGGATCTTCTATCTTTCCTTTCATCTACAGATCCTGACACTATTTCAGATAGTTTGTCCCATATCTCTTTTGCTGAGTTGCATTCAGCTACTTTTTGAAATATTTCATCAGGCATGGTTTGTGCCAAAATGTACATTGCTTTGGCATCTGCAACTTTACATTTTTTGATTTCTGCATCTGTTCCTGAAGGAGGTGGAACAGCACTTGTACTTGTATTTGTTGGGGGTCTTGGACACACTGTCAAAATAGAATTAAAGATATCTTCATCAATAGAATTCATGTACAATCGTATCCTTGCCTTCAAAAGTGCAAACTTAGATAGATTGCACACCGGAGGTCTGATGCTAGCATAATCTTTGTTCTGTGCCATGGTTTTATATAAAGATAAATATAATACAAATAATAAAAATAAAAACCCTATATAAAAGATTGATCTTATCAGAGATCTTTTGGTTCAGGTGTTAGCCTGTAGGAACAATTAATCTGATGAAGATTTAGTTGAATAACAGCCAACCTGGAAAGGTGTGGACTTTAACCAACCTCTAAAGGTGTGGTATTTTTAACCAACCTGCCTCTGATACCAATTGAAAGTGGGTATAAGATCTACCTTAACTCTAGAGGGGGGTGAATAAAGTATATTAAAATAATTTTCAAGTTAAAAAATTATTTTGTAGTGGAAGACTTAATTTAAATATATGTGTAAGGTGCTTGCAATAAATAACAATTATGAAAGCTAGAAATAAAAACACAGCACACAGCAAACAAAATATAGCAACCAGAAGACACAAGGAGCTATAGTGGTTCCCCAATCAATCTAGGTACATCCACTCTTCTACCACCCTAGGTAGGAATCCACTGCATGATGAGTTGATCCGGTGTCCTGGGCACTAATGAGCTTTTTATAAGGTGCTCAAAAACCAAGCTAGATTTTTTGATCAGGTGTCTTGCCACCACTGTGTTTTGACAAGGTCTCAGAAACCAACACAAAACTTTTGAAGGGAGTTTTGAGAAACCCTTTTACAGCAGAAAAAGAAAGAGGTGAGATGTTCTTCTCTATCAACAATCAGAGAGAAGAATAGTGGATGATGTTGTCAAAGCTCCCCCTGAGATCTGGAAGTTCTTCAGGAAAAGAAGCTTTGCACATGGGTGATAGGCCTTCAGTAGATGAGATCTCCAGCAAAGGATGATTCCAGCAGTTGCTGAAATGTGTAGTGTCTGGAGTCTTGATGGATGAAGCATCTGAACACTTTTGTCAAAAGAGATATAGAAAATCTTCTTTTTTGTATGTTGATCTGCTTCAGTGGTGTGTGTTCTGAATGAATTCTATCTGTGTGTCTGTCTGTGACTGTTCTCTTTCTGTGTATGTATCCGTTAGGAGTAGTAGAATAATATTCTCTTTTATTCCTTAGATCTGAAAAGAATGAATTGATTCTCTGTCTCCAAGATAGCCATTAGGAACTCATTAATGACTTCCTTAAATGAATTTTGCCTCTGGAGGAAAGTCCTAGAGAACATTCCTTTAAATCTCCCTTGAAACTTGCTCCAAATTAATTGAAACGGCTACAAGATCCTTGAAATAAATGCTGGGAATAAATAAGATAGAATTCCATAACTGTCTGAATTTGAATCTTGAGAATCGTCGATCTCTCCAGAAAATCGTCGACCTGAGCTCAACTATCGTCGACCTGAGCTCAGAGACTGGACCTAGACTGGAAACAGAAATCGTCGATCTGAGCTCAACTATCGTCGACCTGAGCTCAGAGACTAGGAATACAGTTAGAGACAGAAACGTCGATCTGAGCTCGAAGATCGTTGAACGGAGTTCGACGACTCGTTGAACTGAGCTCAGAGATAGTCGAACTGAGTTCGACGATTCGTTGACCTGAGCTAGACGAAAATGACTTAGTCTCCTGAATTTGAATATCTGATCTGAGGGTCTTGGGGGCAGCTCTCAGGCCTAAATTCTAACCCTTAGACTCAATCTAATTGACCTTAAAAACTATATAAGCAGGTCAAAACAATTTTCGTAAGGACATAGTGATCCTTTCCCAAATCAGTAATAAAGTGTTCCAACAGAAACCATTTGAGCCGTTGGATCGTATTTAAAGAAAACGAACTGCTCAGATCCGCTCAAAAATCTCCAAACCTGGGCCGAACACGGCTTGGCACACGGCCGTGTCCCCGGCCGTGTGCCTCGATCCAGGCACGATCGTCGAACACAGAGACTCACACGGGCTCAGACACGCCCGTGTCTCACCTGACATGCCCGTGTCGGGTCTCTCAACATGCCCGTGACCGGGGGCGTGTTACGCATAACCGCCACGCCAACCGCCACGACCCAACTAAACACGAGTACTTGCATGGGTAGGCACACGCCTGTGTCAAATGACACGCCAGTGTCATGCAGCCGTGTTCCTGGCCGTGTCCTTCTCGGGAGGAAAACGGCCAAAACACCAGCCAGACACGGCCTTGGACATGCCCGTGTCCTAGGCCGTGTACTCCTATACAGGAACCAAAAATCCCTTTTTACGCGATAGACTCAAATAAAATTTTCGGGGCGTTACAAATCTCCCCCACTTAAGGAATTTCGTCCTGAAATTAAATAAAAGGTACACAAAGCTAACTGTTACCTGAATGGAATAACTCGGGGTATTCTTCCAACATAGTTTGCTCTCGCTCCCATGAAAGCTCCTCCCGTCCGTAGTTATCCCAACGGACTTTAACCATTCGGACCTCCTTGTTGCGGAGTCGTTTGACTGCAACATCTTCAATACGTAATGACCTGACCCTTGTTATCAACTCATAATCAAACGGTACTTGATTGTCCGCAATGATTTACAAAGGCTCCAGGATTTCAGATGATCCAAGGTATCTCGGACTCAGCTTCTTCAAACGTCAAACCTGCGATAAACCCTTGAACGGCTTGATTTTTAGATACACCATGTCGCCAGCACTAAACTCCACATTCCTATGCTTGGCGTTGTAATACTTTTCCTGCCTGTCCTAAGCGACCTTCAACCTTTCCTGAATTGTACACACCATTGAAGTGGCGTCTTCCACCACTTGACGTTTATACAACTTCAATTCGCATGCCTCCAAGCAAGACAACGGCGTACGACACTTCCTCCCATATAAGGCCTCAAAAGGCGCAATTCCAATACTCGCCTGAAAGCTGTTGTTATACCCGAATTCTATAATATACAGGTGATCCTCCCGATGCTTTCCGAAATCTAGGACGCACATGTGAAGCATGTCCTCCATAGTCCTGTTGACCCTCTCGGTCTGACCATCCATCTGTGGATGAAAGGCTGTGCTGAATCTCAGCTTAGTTCCCAACATACTATGCACCAACCTCCAATCCTCCGATGTAAAGAGTCCATCTCGGTCACTAACAATACTGCGGGGAACACCATGCAACCGCACAATATTCTCCACATAGAGTTTGGCTAAATTTTCCATCGGATCTTCCTTCCTGACAGGAATAAAGTGCGACACCTTTGTCAACCTATCCACGACCACCCAAATGACGTTGTTTCCTCTCTGCGACTTCGGCAAGCCATGCACGAAATCTATAGATATGTCGTCGAATTTCCATTCCGGGATAGGCAAGGATTTAAGGAAACCTCCGAGCTTCTGGCACTTTGCCTTTACAAAGGCACAAGTTTGGCACTTGGCCACATAAAGTGCTACATCCTTCTTCAATCCAGGCCACCAGAACAACATTTTCATGTCTCTATACATCTTCGTGCTCCTCGGGTGGATTGAGTACTTGGTATGATGAGCCTCATACATCAATTCCTCCTGAAGATTATCCGCACTAGGAATGCATAGGCGACCGTCCTTCCTTAGCAAACCATCCTCAACAGCAAACTGGGAATTTGACCTATCCAATGATTCATCCAAGATCTGCTACATGCTGTTATCCTGAACCAAAGCTCGCCGAACTCTATCAGCTAGGTTACACTGCACCTCTGTCCAAAACAGTTTCGCCTCAGCACTAGATTGCTTGTCAACGCAAGATATCTCCAAAGCCTTCAACACATGGACCAATCTCTCATCATGTACCCATAACCAGTTGGCCTGTGCCGGAGTCCTGCGACTCAACGCATCCGCCACTGCATTTCCCTTCCCAGGCACATAATGTATCTTGAAGGTGTAGTCCCCTAAGAACTCCATCCACCTCCGCTGCCTCATGTTCAGATCCTTTTGGTCCAACAGGTACTTCAAGCTCTTATGATCGGTGTAAATATCAACCTTCACACCGTACAGGTACTGCCACCAAAGCTTTAGAGCAAATATGATGAATTGTAAATATACGTATTTTTGTGTACATTAATTTAGTTGTTTTCATTTATTTTTGTCATTTTTACTTGTTTTTATTCAATAAAATGCTCTTATTTTTGTAAATATTTTACTAACTTGTTTTATTTTATTTTTCAGGAAAAAATTAAAAATCTTCAAAAAATTGACATGTCACGCCCAGAGTCACGCCCTTGACCTAGGGCGTGACTCATATCTCCGCTCGACGAATTCCCACTCGACGATTTCAGTTCAACGATCGTCGAACACGCAGCACGCCCAGAGTCACGCCCGTGACCTAGGGCGCGACTCAAACTCAGCTCGATGATTTCAACTCGACAATTTCCGCTCAACGATTGTCAAGTGTCGACACCAACCGACACGCCCAGCGTCACGCCGTGACCTGGGGCGTGACCATTCCACCTGGCTCGACAAGACCCGCGCGGCGACTTTCAACGCAACCCGCGCCCAGTTCTACCTCGCCGACACGCCCACTGTCACGCCCATGACCTGGGGCGTGACCTCTGCATCACCAACACGTGTCCAACCTGAAGTCAACTTTGCCGTCAAATCGCCATCCGCCTTCGCAAACAGTAGTGACACGCCCACCGATACGCCTGTGTCGGAGGGCGTGTACTTAGCTTTTTTTTCCTATAAATTCCCCACTTCTGTAATGACCAAGGGTTCACATTTTTGAGCCACTTTAGTGTGTTTTGTGGGCTGCATCCGTGGATTCCTTTGCTATGTAAGGAGATTTCTCCCCCTTTCCTTTCATGTTTGTTTTTTTGCTTTAGCTTTAGCTTTGTAATAACTTTGTAATAGTCTCTTTTAATCAATAAAAATGTTAGTTTTTCTCTTTTTAAATGGCTTTGGAATGAACTCATGTGCCCACTTTTATTCTCATTTTATCCTTAGTTGCTCCTTTGTTTTTCTCTTTATGAAAAGTGTGTGTGTGTGTGTGTGTGTGTGAGTGTAACATGTTTATTTTTCATATTTTTAACTTGTCTTCATGTTAGGTTTTGTAGTAGATTTCATTTCCAAATCAAATGTGGTATGATAAGTTTCTCTTTTTCATCATGTCCTTTTCTTAAGAGCATTATGCTTTCATTCTTATGTATTTATAAAAGAGTATTGAAAGTGATTTTGATTTTTTTTACTTAGCTTTTTTTTGTAGGATTGTGAAACTTTTTTTGTTATTTTCATTTTCTTTTCACTTTTTAATAGCTTTTATGAAAACATAAGAATGAAAATCTTGTTATTTTAATTTTTCAAGAACTTTGGTTTTTGATTTGTTTTGAAAAAACTTTTGTTCTCTTAAAATTTTATTTTGAGCTTTTTATTTGTTTTTGGTAAAGCCTAAGTATAGAAAAATAGTAGTTTTAATTTTTAGGTAACTTTCATTTTATTTTCAAATGTGTGTGTGAGTGTATGAGAATAATCTTTATGCTTTCTTTAATTTATGAAGAGTGTGTGAGTGTAGGTGTTAAATTTTCATGCTTTATTTTCATGCTTTATTTTATTGCTTTCTTCAATTATGTAGAGTGCGTGTGTGTAGGAGATAAATTTTCATGCTTTATTTTATCGCTTTCTTCAATTACGTAGAGTGTGTGTGTAGGAGATAATTTTATTGCTTTCTTTCAATTATGTAGAGTGTGTGTGTGTTAGCGTTTATTTCCGCCTACTCGCTAGGAGTTAAATGACCGGATTTTGTTTACTTCCTACTCATTTGAGTTAAATGACAGATCTTTTATTCTTCTATAATTATTTTAGTAGGACTTGAACTTGCATTTATTGCCACCTACTCGTTAAGAGTTAAATGTCGTGCCCTTTATTTCCCGCCTACTCATTTGAGTAGGACTTGTAATTTTCCTTTTTTTTGTAAGTTAGTTTATTCTGTTTTATTTATAATTTGGAGTGTGGGTGAATTCTTATTTTAGCTAACTTTTCAGCTTTCTAAATGTTTGTTATTTTTTATGTCCTCTTCTTATAATCATTTAGCGTTTAATTTCGAACTCGCGCCTCTTCAAATTATAAAGCCGTCCCCATACCGATGTGTGACAAATCGCTATTAGCCTCGGCATCGAAAAGCATTCGGACATTTAAAATAATTCGTAATAATTAAAGCTCTTTATTTTCAATTTAATTTAAGCACTTAAGGTTTGCCCCGGGTTAACGACGCGTAGGACCACAAATCGATGTGTGGGCCCTATTTCCGTTATCCATATGCTAGCTAGCCTAGAGGCCGTGCGTATGGATAGATCACCCCTGGGTAAATAGAGTTGCGTGCATACACTCAAGAGAGGACAAGCGTAATTCTACCGGATTGGGTTCCCCACCCAATAGCGGAGTTCTTAGCGTAAATCGAGCGTTAAGAGGAATCCTTCGTCGGACTAACGTTGGGTCGAATAGTCTTAGCGTTCAGGTGAGCGATATCCCTATAGCTAGGTGAACTCACATTTGTGGAACCTCCACGACGAAGTTGCCTTTTATTAATTTGAAAACTAAGTCCTATAATTATTAAAAGTTATTTTTGTCTTAATCCGATTCGATGCCGAGCGTTAACCCTTCATCGAATTTCTCTAAATCATTTTTTTCGCTCTTTTACTTTTTCCGCCTTTACTTAATTATAATCTCCACCTTACTTTCAGTAAAATAATAGTCCTCCCAGAGGAGTAATAATAGTCAACACGACCCCAAGAACAATACGACCTCGGTATTCCCCCGAATATCGAGTACTACTTGCGATAGGTGCACTTGCCTCCTATAGCAAGCCCGCGGCGATCAACTCACCGAACCAACCACAATAAGAGTTTGTTTGCAGGCCATCAAGTTTTTGGCGCCGTTGCCGGGGACGCTTCGAGTTGCTATTTCGAATTCCGGAGTCTATTACTTTTACTTATTTTTTATAAACTGAAAAAGAAGAAAAAAAACTAAACTAAAAACTTTATTTTAAATAAAATAAAATAAAAAAAGAGTTTATTTTGTTTTATTTTTTTTGTTTGGGTGTATGACCCGTGGACAACCCTCTGAGTCTGAAGATTTTGACTTCCAACCTGAGATCGAACGCTCTCTTGCGCGTATTCGATCTCAACACCGAACTCCTTATTTAGACCCCGAAGAATCTATCGGAGAACCCTCTGTTTTAGTTATGGCTGCCCCTAACCCTGCCCCGGCGGCCGAGCGTACTTTGTCTTATTACGCCCGGCCTATCCTAGATGATACTGGGTCTAGTATTGTTCGCCCTACGGTGGAGAATAATAATTTTGAAATAAAGTCGAGTTTCATTCAAATGGTCCAAAACGTTGTGCAGCTCGATGGACTGCCGGATGAGGACCCGAATGTCCAGTTGTCCAACTTTTTGGAAATATGCGACACCTTCAAGATTAATGGCGTCACTGATGACGCCATTCGCTTGCGCCTATTTCATTTTTCCCATAAGTCCAAAGCCAAGGCGTGGTTGAATGCCCTCCCGCGAGGATGTATCACCACGTGGGTTGAGTTGACGGAGCGGTTCCTAACGAAGTACTTTCCGCCCGCAAAAACTGCAAAGTTGCGGGTGGACATTTCTTCGTTTGTGCAAAACGATCCTGAGTCTTTATACGAGACTTGGGAACGATTTAAGGAATTCCTCCACCGGTGCACGCACCACGCACTACCAACGTGGTTGCAAGTACAAATTTTTTATAATGGGCTTAATTTTCAGACGCATCAAATGATTGACGCGGCTGCCGGGGGCACACTAAACAACAAAACCCCCGAGGTCGCCCAGGCTTTATTCGAAGAGATGGCTATGAACGTCTATCAATGGAATGTCCCGCGGGGACGCCCTAAGCCGGCGGCTGGTCTTTTTGAAGTGGATGCCACTGCTCTCTTAACCCTTCAAGTTGAAAGGTTAACAAACTAGGTGTCGGAGATGTCTGCTGCCTCCTCCACTCCGCCTTGTTTTATTCCCCCCAACATCTGCGTAGCTGAAGAGTTCGTGGACTTCGTAGGAAATTCGGGTCGTCCTTCCTTCAACCCCAACAACAACCCTTATAGTAATAACTATAATCCGAGTTGGAGGAATCACCCAAATTTCTCTTAGAGCAACCCGAACAATGCGCAGCGTCCCCCTCTTTCTTATGCGCCCGGATTTCTGCCGCCTCCTCCTCCTCCAAAACCCTCCCCGATGGAGGAAAAGTTTTCGAAGTATATTGCGTCCAACGAGTCAAATATCTGGAACATCACCGGATCGCTAAAAACTCTCGAACAACAGGTTGGACAACTGGCGAGGATGATGTCCGAGCGCGCGCTCGGGGCACTGCCGGGAAACACAGAGCCCAATCCGCTGGAGAATGCCAACGCTATAACCCTCCGTAGAGGAAAGGAGGCGGTCGATCCAAAACGGACCGACCCTCAGGTACATATTTCACCTCCGACCCCTCTTCCCCCTTCTTCGATTATGCCGCCTTTACCGATTTTAAAAGAAAAAAATATTTTAAACAAGGCCTTACCTTATCCGCATAAATTTGATAACGACTGTAAGGACGCGCAATATGAAAAATTTATTTTATTATTAAAACAAATTCACATTAATGTTCCTTTTTGCAAGGCTATCTCGCAAATTAGAGGATATTTCGCATGTATCTCTCAACGTTGTCTGCTCGGCGGCCCTTACTAATAAATTGCCCACAAAACAAAACGACCCGGGACGGTTTTCCATCTTGTGCCTTTTTGGCGATATATTAGTAAAGTACGCTTTAGCTGATTTAGGGGCTAGCATTAATCTGATGTCGTTCTCGCTCTTTCAACGTTTAGGTTTGGGTACTCCTAGTCCTACGAATATGCACATCCAATTAGCGGATCGCTCGGTTATATTCCCTATCGGGGTAGTGGAGGACGTCCTTGTCCGAGTAGACAAGTTTACGTTCCCGGTAGACTTTCTCATCTTAGACATCGAGGAGGACGTCGAGGTACCAATAATACTCGGTGGCCCTTTTCTCGCCACCTCCCGCGCACTAATAGATGTTAGTAATGGTCGTCTTCTCCTCCGGGTAGGAGATGACCAAGTTACTTTCTCTATTAATCCCTCGATGGACAATTTGTCATCGAGCGACGATTTCTGTTATTCTTTAGAAACCTTTTTTGGAGATCGTTCTTCTCCCGTTTTCGAGTCCGTATTTTTAAACGACGATATTTATGCGCTCAAAAATTTTAAATGCGATGAGGATACCTCTTTAGACTTGCCTTTCGAACCAATTGGAAAGAAAGACATAGGCATTAAAACCTCCCTAGAAAAACCGCCCATCTTAGACCTCAAACCCTTACCCGCCTCACTCAAATATGCATTTTTGGGAAAAGGCGATACGCTTCCCGTTATTATTTCTTCGGACTTGAGTGATTCAGAGACTTCTGATTTATTGGAAGTTTTATTTAAACATCGCCACGCAATTGCGTAGCAAATCTCTGACTTAAAGGGGATTGGCCCCTCCTTTTGCACCCATAAGATATTTCTTGACGATAATTGCCGCAAAACGATTCAGCCGCAGCGTCGTCTTAACCCAAACATGAAAGACGTCGTTAAAGCCGAGATTATTAAGTTATTAGATGCGGGGATTATCTACCATATTTTGGACAATGCATGGGTTAGTCCCATGCATGTCGTGCCCAAGAAGTGCGGTCTAACCGTAGTGGTGAATGAGCATAACGAGCTCATCCCAACTCGTACTGTTACGGGTTGGCGAGTGTGCATCGATTATAGAAAACTTAATGATGCCACCCGCAAGGACCATTTCCCTCTACCTTTTCTGGACCAGATTTTAGAGCGTTTATCCGGTCATCCATATTATTATTTTCTTAATGGTTTATCGGGGTTTTTGAAAATCCTCATTTCCCCCGATGATCAAGAGAAAACAACTTTTACTTGCCCGTTTGGCACCTTCGCATATCAAAGAATATCATTTGGACTCTGTAATGCGTCTGCTGCATTCCAAAGATGTATGCTAGCAATCTTTGGCGAGCTAGTAGAAGACATTATGGAAGTCTTTATGGATGACTTTTCTATTTTCGGATGCTCTTTTCCTGATTGCCTTCACAATTTAGATCGTGTCCTTCAACGGTACGAGGACACAAGCCTTGTATTAAATTAGGAAATTGCAACTTTATGGTTCGAGGAGGTTTGGTCCTCGGCCATATGATTTCGTCTAAGGGGATGGAGGTGGATAAGGCCAAGAAAGAAATCAAAGAAAAACTACCGCAACCAACAAACGTAAAATCTATTAGGAGTATCTTAGGCCATGCGGGCTTTGTTGGGTATTGTATCCACAACGTACCTGATTTGAAGAAGCCCCTGGACAAGCTAAGGTAAATAGACAATGTATTTGACAAAATATTTCAAGTTGTGCTTGCAGTTTTTCCACGCTAAGTGCACACCAATGTCAGGGTGCAGTAGGTCAATATACACGGGTCTGCACGACGTAATCCCTCGTTGAGCAGATCAGTGTGTTTGCCTACGTGTACTCTCTCTATTGGAGTGCACTTACTTTCAAGTACAGGGCTGTGTTTATGCAAGAGCAGACAAGGAGCAAGGATGAGTCAAAGAGCAGCTCAGAGGCGTAAGACGAAAAATCATCTATGTAAGAATCGACGAGAATCACCAAGTGATTCTCGCCAAATCGTCGAGAATCACTGGCTGATTCTCGCCGGCTAAATCAGAGTGCAATCAAGTCAAATTCGACGAGAATCACTTTGTGATTCTCGCCGAATCGTCGAGAATCACCCTTGATTCTCGACGATTCGACGAGAATCACAGGTGATTCTCGCCGATTTTTACTTGGGCAATTTTCGGGAAAAAGCTGGACCGGATTCTGCCGCTGGCACTATTTTGAACCGGATTTAGGGTTTCTTCTTGTGGGACCCACAACGGTCATTAAGGTGTTTACTTGTGTATATATATACGGGTATTTTTGAACAGTAGTAATACACAGAAAGAAGCCGAGCGACGATCTTGACCTAAAATCGCGAAACTGCTCCGCCGCCGCCGTCGCCGCTCGCGCTAGTTGGTCGCCGCTTTTGATCGCGATTCTTCCTGATCTTCCGGCGACAGAAGCTTAGCCAAGCTTAGAGTCTCACGTGTCTAACCGGAGATCTCTTGTCTCTTGATTTGTTGATCGGGAAAATCTTCCCCATCCGAATCGATCGAGACGACTGATCCTAGTGTGACCGTTGGTAGACCTAGCTACCTTCTCTACGAAGTTTGGATATCCAGAGTACAGCAGCCGCACATCGTTGTCGCCGCCGATCCCGTGAACCTAGCCGCCGCCCATCTTGCCGTCGCCGGTTCCGGGGAGATTCTCTCCAAGAGAGATCTAGGGTTGTGGACTCTTCGTGGACTTCAAGAACACGTCGTCAACGAAGAGGGACACCTTAGTCTCCAAACATAGTTTGTATTTCTTGTACATTCTAGTTTTATTTTTGTTGTAAAGGAACGTTGGTTCCTAGTTGTAAGGGTTGGGTGCAACCCGTGTTGTGGGAGTGTTGTCTCCTACGTGTGGAAGGGTTCCTTCCGATAGTGCAAGGATTGGATTTCAATCCTGTTGGTGAAGAGACCGAGTCGTCCCTTGTTGGGAGATAGGTCGAAGGGGGAAAGTGGATGTACCCAAATCGGGGAACCACTATAAATAGCTTGTGTACTCTTTTGTGCTGTGTTGTTTTATTTTCGTGTGCAGGTACAATTTAAATTCCGCAAAAACGCTGCACGTCACCTATTCCCCCCCCATAGGTGAAGATAGTTGACACTAGGTGGACTTTCAAGTGGTATCAGAGGGAGGTTACTCATCAAAAAGGTTTACACCTTGAGTAGAATCCTGTCGCTAGTGTCAAGAAGAAGGAAAACATCTACCATGGACGGGCTCAAGTACACAGGCAAGATCCCAGTGTGCACCAGGATCAACTTTCCTATCTGGAAGGAAAGGATCCGGTTCTACATGGAAGCAGTTGACCCTCGACTCTTTATGATCGTGGAGGAGGGACCTTATGTCCCCACTAAGGTCTCCACCATTGATCCTACCAAGAAAGTGCCGAAGAAACTTTCTGAAATGGACAAGGACGAGATGGTGCTAGTGGGACTTGACAAGAAGGCGCAGAACATTCTGGTCAGCGCGGTTGATGACTCAATGATGCAGAACTTCTGCAACTGCAGGACAGCAAAGGAGATCTGGCATTGCCTGATCATCCTAATGGAGGGCACTGATGAAGTGAGGGATGATCGTAGATCCCTCCTGAACCAGAAATATGAGGCCTTCAGACAAGGGCCTAAGGAAGAGATCGGAGTCACCTTCGAGAACTTCCTCAAGATTGTCAATGCCCTCAAAGGATACGGAAGGGTGTTCACTAATGGTGAACTCAATGATAAATTCCTTAGGTCCCTTACTAAGGAATGGGACACAAAGATCTGCGCCATCCGAGAGTTTGGCAGACTAGCTGAAACAGACCCACAAATTCTGTTTGGGAAGCTGATATCCTATGAGCTTCAACTAAACACCAGGAAAGCAGAAGAAGAAGCAGAGAAGGCTGCAGCCAAAGAAAAGAATGTGGCTCTAAAAGCCAGTCACTCCAGAAAAGGCAAGGGTGCGGTTTCATACCGTGCCAGGAAAAAGGATGAGGAGGAGGACTCCGAGCCATGCTCCTCCAGCTCAGAGCTGTCGGAGGAGGATTTCTCCCTCATCACCCGAGAGTTCAAGAAGTTCCTCAAGATGCGTAATCAAAGAAAGAAAGACGGCTCCTCCTCTAGGCATCAGAAGAAAAATTATTCTTCTGACAGGTATGCTTCTAAACCGAACAAACATCGCTCCTCTGACATTATTTTCTTTGGATGCAATAAGCCAGGACACGTCGTGGCCGACTGCTATCAAGGCAAGAGAGAAAAAGGGAAAGGAGAGGAGCACAAATCCTCTAGAGATAAGAAGAAAGAGCGGAGCTACATCGCCAAAAGGCCAAATACACTGAGTGAGTCTGATTCCTCAGACTCCAGTGATGATGAGGAAGCCTACTTCGGGCTGGTGGGTCGCTCCGACTCAGAAGGAGAATGCCCCCCATTTACTGGGAAGGTAAAAGCTCACACCCCACTCTCCGACTCTGAATCTGATCCTGAGTCTCAGGATGATGAACCTGAAGATAGCCTTTCGGCCCGTGAAGCGGAGCTCCTCGAGAAGTATGAGCTTCTGCTCAACACTTTCGAGGAGTGCTGTAAGAGATTGAAGGCTGAGAAAAAGGAAGTGAAATTCCTTAAGGGTGAGTGTGTCTCCCTAAGGGAAGAGGTCACCAGTTTGATTTCTCTCCGACAGGAGCACCTTGACCTAACTTCAAAGCATTCAGAGTCTCTCAAACTCCTTGATCTTAAGCAGGAGGAAGTCGACAAGTTGGAAGAACAACTTGCGGCAGAAAGGAAGATCGTCAAGAGATTCTCTATGCCAAAAACTGTTCTTCCAGTAGTTGATACCTTCTCTGCTCAGGCCAAAGGAGCTGGCTTGGGGCATGTAGGGGTATCTGGTTCCTCATCCAGGAGAAACAGGAACCATAGGAAGAATAAGGCCGCCAAGAAGGCCTCTGCTGATGAAAAGGGAAAGGCTCCGCTTAGTCCTGTTGCGTTCAGAAAGCCTAGTTTTCCTTGCAACCAACATGACTTTGAATCAACCTTTGGTCATCATTTGCGGCCCTCGGTTGCAAAGCCAAAGAGCCGATATGATGGTTGGACCTTTCCCCGGAACTTCGGTGAGAGTGCCTTCAAGGCACCTTATGAGGAAATCCACATGGGAAATTATGGTCAATTCTCCAGCGGCCATAATGGAAAGCAGGCACCAAGAGTCAAGCCTGTTATACTGACGAAACAGAAGGTGAAGAAGTCATGTGACTGCAATCACTATGAGGCCTCCACCTCCAGATCCAAGGCCCCGGCTGTACCCACCATTCCCAGGGTAAGGCAGGAGCCTAGGAAGAGGTACAACATATTCGACTGTTGGTGCTGTGGCAAAGTCGGTCACTTTGCCGTGGATTGTTGGTTTAATCCAAGGTATCTCGAGACTCCCTATGTTAGCAATGCGAGGCCGACCACTCGTAGGGTTAACCAACCGAGGGGGAGTATGCTAACCAAGAATCTAGGACCCAAGTTCGATTGGGTTCCTAAGGGAAATTGATTTTGTTTTGCAGGAATGTCCAAAGGCCACCAAAACGCCAATCTGGTACTTGGACAGTGGATGCTCCTGGCACATGACTGGGACAAGAAGCCTGCTGCGTGATTACACTCCAGTCGAGAATGGACCCAAAGTCATCTTTGGAGGGTCAGATCGAGGAGTCACCAGAGGTTACGGTATGATTTCCAACGGTATAATCTCTATCACCGGCGTGGCTTATGTTGAAGGGTTAAACCATAACCTGATCAGTGTAAGTCAGTTATGTGACAAAGGTTATGACGTTAAGTTCTGCAAGGATAAATGTCTGATAATTTCACGTATCTCTTCTGAGACGGTATTATCAGGCATTCGGAGCAGAAATATCTTCTGCTTAGATTTTCTCAGTTTAGATTCATCTACCCCCGTATGCCTTGTGGCAACAGGCAGTGCATCTCTTTGTGAACAATGGCACAAGAGATTGGCACATATTAATTTCAAAACAATTAGTATGCTATTTTCTAAAAACTTAGTTAGGGATGCTCCCGTTATCAAGTGCATCAAAGATAGCCCCTGTCCTGCATGCCAGATGGGCAAACAGACTCGGGCTACCTTTAAGAGCATTGTAGACAAAGACTCTTCCCGATGTCTTTACCTTCTACATATGGACTTGTTTGGTCCAATGCAAGTTCATAGCTTGGGAGGCAAGTCCTATACACTAGTGATAGTTGATGATCATTCTCGGTTAACATGGGTGTTCTTCTTAAAACGAAAGTCAGATACGTTTGACATCTTCACTAGTTTTGTCAAGCAGGTTCAGAATGAATTTAACTGCTCAGTGGTCAAAATCAGAAGTGACCATGGAACAGAATTCGAATCTGGTGCTATGACAGAGTTTTGTGAAGAACAAGGTATCTTTCATGAGTTTTCCTCCCCGCGCACTCCTCAGCAAAATGAAGTTGCGGATAGGAGAAATAGAACTCTCATTGAAGCCTGCACGATAATGTTGAAAGACGCTTCTCTCCAAGAATACTTCTGGGCAGAGGCTGTCAATACAGCTTGTCATGTACAAAACCGAGCATTGATCAACAAGCATCATCGTAAGACGCCTTATGAGCTACTGAGAGGCAGGAAACCAACCATGTCCTACTTGAGGATCTTTGGTTGCCGATGCTATGTACTGAATAATGGGAAATACCCGCGTACTAAATTTGGTGAAAAATGCTTCGAAGGCATATTCATGGGCTATAGTTCCCACAGTCGGGCATATAGAGTCTTCAATAAGAAAACCCTAGTGGTAGAAGAATCAATTAATGTTGTATTTTATGAAGGAAGTTTGCTTAACAGCAATTCTTCCGGTGGTATTCTTGAAGATGCAGGTACACGACTTGAACAGCTGGATCTCGATGAGACCGCTAAAGATGAAACTCCAAAGTACGTCAAAGTTTCCACCTCCACGTCATCTGGGAATGTTGAAGATCAAAATGGAACAAATCTCTTAGAAGAAGGAGAAGCCCAAGAAGTAGTCGAAGCTCCAGACGCCAGACTTCTAGAGCTCCGGCACGTGAGGGATCATCCTAGAGATCAGATCATCGGAGATCCTCGTGTCGGTGTCAGAACTCGAAGAGGTACTATTAACGAAGTTTTGCATCTTATCTTCCTGTCACAGGTTGAGCCAAAGAAGTTCGACGAGGCGAACAAAGACGCGGCATGGATTTTGGCCATGCAAGATGAACTACATCAATTCGAACGATGCAACGTTTGGACGCTGGTTCCCAGACCACACAAGCAGAATGTGATTGGCACCAAGTGGATCTTCAGAAACAAACTGGATGAACATGGTGTCATCATAAAGAACAAGGCCAGGCTGGTAGCTCAAGGTTACAGACAGGAGGAGGGGATTGACTTCGACCAGACCTTTGCACCAGTAGCAAGGCTCGAGGCAATCAGATTGTTCCTGGCGTATGCTTCGCACAAAGGATTCACAGTCTATCAAATGGATGTGAAATCAGCATTCTTGAACGGAGACCTGAAAGAGGAAGTATACGTCACTCAACCCCCAGGTTTTGTCAATCCTACTTATCCCAATCATGTGTATTTTCTCAATAAAGCTCTATATGGTTTAAAACAAGCTCCACGAGCTTGGTATGAGACTTTATCTAGTTTTCTTCTTGAGAACAAGTTCTCTAGAGGTAAAATAGATAAAACATTGTTTCTCAGGGAAGTCAAAGGCAAGATTTTGCTGGTACAAATCTATGTCGATGACATTATATTCGGCTCAACGGACAACAATCTTTGCAAAAAGTTTTCTAAACTTATGCAAGGAAACTTTGAAATGAGCAGTATGGGAGAGCTCAAGTATTTCTTGGGACTTCAAGTGAAACAGTCTGAGGATGGAATCTTCATCTCTCAGACGAAGTTCACAATTGAACTCCTTAAGAAATTCGGTATGAAGAATGCAACCTCTATGAGGACTCCAATGGGATCCACTATGTCTCTGGATAAGGATGAGAAAGGTAAACCTTTCGATGAAACCAAATACAGAAGCATCATTGGATCCCTGCTCTACCTTACTGCCAGTAGACCGGATATCATGTTCTCCACATGTGTTTATGCCAGATATCAGGTGAACACTAAGGAATCTCACTATGTCGCTGCAAAGCAAATTCTAAGATACCTTAAAGGTACTCCCAATCTTGGCTTGTGGTACCCGAGAAACAATGATGTCGAGCTAAAAGGTTTTTCAGATGCTGATTTTGCAGGGAGTAGGGATGACAGGAAAAGCACCTCCGGGACGTGTCAATTCCTCGGACGAAGGCTTATTTCATGGAATAACAAGAAACAGAATTGTGTTGCAACCTCAATAGCAGAGTCTGAGTACATCTCGGCAGGCAGCTGTTGCGCACAACTCCTATGGATCAGAAACCAGTTAGCCGACTACGACCTTCAGTTCAAGGAAGTTCCAATGTACTGTGACTCCTCCAGTGCAATTGCAATTGCCAACAATCCGGTATCGCACAGTAGAACGAAGCATATTGAAGTGCGATACCACTTCATTCGGGAGCACGTGGAGAACAAGGACATCTCTCTCTGTTATGTCCCCACGGACAAGCAGATTGCAGATATATTCACAAAGCCCTTAGACGAGGCCAAGTTCAGTCTTTTCAAAACTGAATTGGGGATGCTAAACTATGAGGGATGAAGACTACAGAAGCTCCAGGCTCGTGCATCTAGGGGGAGCCTCTGCCAGGAACTCAAGTGAGAGCACAGGTGCAAGAACTGAGGGGGAGCACGGGGTCAAATGCAACAGACCCAGATTTGCAGAAGCCGAAAAGGGGGAGATTACCCTCTCGGCTAAGGCTAAGGTGGCTCCAAGGTTGCTCCCAAGAAATTGGTATTGGTAATGAATAACTCACTCAACTCAATTTCAAGTTTATGATTTTCATTCCCATATGCTCTATTCACCTTAGCTTGTAGGGTTTAGGCTTCTTCAAATAGGGGGAGATTGTTGGGTATTGTATCCACAACGTACCTGATTTGAAGAAGCCCCTGGACAAGCTAAGGTAAATAGACAATGTATTTGACAAAATATTTCAAGTTGTGCTTGCAGTTTTTCCACGCTAAGTGCACACCAATGTCAGGGTGCAGTAGGTCAATATACACGGGTCTGCACGACGTAATCCCTCGTTGAGCAGATTAGTGTGTTGGCCTACGTGTACTCTCTCTATTGGAGTGCACTTACTTTCAAGTACAGGGCTGTGTTTATGCAAGAGCAGACAAGGAGCAAGGATGAGTCAAAGAGCAGCTCAGAGGAGTAAGACGAAAAATCATCTAAGTAAGAATCGACGAGAATCACCAAGTGATTCTCGCCGATTCGGCGAGAATCACTAGTGATTCTCGCCGAATCGTCGAGAATCACTGGCTGATTCTCGCCGGCTAAATCAGAGTGCAATCAAGTCAAATTCGACGAGAATCACTTTGTGATTCTCGCCGAATCGTCGAGAATCACCCTTGATTCTCGACGATTCGACGAGAATCACAGGTGATTCTCGCCGATTTTTACTTGGGCAATTTTCGGGAAAAAGCTGGACCGGATTCTGCCGCTGGCACTATTTTGAACCGGATTTAGGGTTTCTTCTTGTGGGACCCACAACGGTCATTAAGGTGTTTACTTGTGTATATATATACGGCTATTTTTGAACAGTAGTAATACACAGAAAGAAGCCGAGCGACGATCTTGACCTAAAATCGCGAAACTGCTCCGCCGTCGCCGTCGCCGCTCGCGCTAGTTGGTCGCCGCTTTTGATCGCGATTCTTCCTGATCTTCCGGCGACAGAAGCTTAGCCAAGCTTAGAGTCTCACGTGTCTAACCGGAGATCTCTTGTCTCTTGATTTGTTGATCGGGAAAATCTTCCCCATCCGAATCGATCGAGACGACTCATCCTAGTGTGACCGTTGGTAGACCTAGCTAGCTTCGCTACGAAGTTTGGATCTCCAGAGTACAGCAGCCGCACATCATTGCCGCCGCCGATCCCGTGAACCTAGCCGCCGCCCATCTTGCCGCCGCCGGTTCCGGGGAGATTCTCTCCAAGAGAGATCTAGGGTTGTGGACTCTTCATGGACTTCAAGAACACGTCGTCAACGAAGAGGGACACCTTAGTCTCCAAACGTAGTTTGTATTTCTTGTACATTCTAGTTTTATTTTTGTTGTAAAGGAACGTTGGTTCCTAGTTGTAAGGGTTGGGTGCAACCCGTGTTGTGGGAGTGTTGTCTCCTACGTGTGGAAGGGTTCCTTCCGATAGTGCAAGGATTGGATTTCAATCCTGTTGGTGAAGAGACCGAGTCGTCCCTTGTTGGGAGATAGGTCGAAGGGGGAAAGTGGATGTACCCAAATCGGGGAACCACTATAAATAGCTTGTGTACTCTTTTGTGCTGTGTTGTTTTATTTTCGTGTGCAGGTACAATTTAAATTCCGCAAAAACGCTGCACGTCACCTATTCCCCCCCAATAGGTGAAGATAGTTGACACTAGGTGGACTTTCAGGCTTTTACCGACGCTTTTTTCAATACTTTTCAAAAAGTAACAAAGCTGCTAACTCACCTCTTGGAAAAGGAATCACGTTTCATCTTAAGTAGCGAATGCGAGTCCGCCTTTAATTTAATAAAACAAAAACTTATCACTTCACCAATTTTAGTGGCCCCTAATTGGTCCCGTCCGTTCGAAATTATGTGCGACGCTAGTGATATTGCCTTAGGTGTCGTTCTTGGCCAACGCATAGAAAAACATTTTCATCCTATTTATTACGCTAGCAAGACGCTCATTTCCGCACAAATAAATTACACGACAACGGAAAAGGAACTCTTAGCCGTCGTTTTCGCTTTTGATAAGTTTCGCTCATATAAAACGCTATATAAAGTTATTGTATTTACCGATCACTCCGCCCTTAAATATTTATTAGCTAAAAATGATGCGAATCCCCGCCTTCTTCGATGGATTCTCCTCCTATAAGAGTTTGATTTGGAGATCCGAGATAAGCGGGGAGCGAAAAATCTAGCGGCAGACCACCTCTCCCGTTTAGAAAATCCGGGTGCGGAAGCGCTCGTCGAATCTTAAATAAATGACAGATTCCCCGAGGAACACCTCCTTGTCATTCATAATTCTTCGTCATCTTCGCCTTGGTTCGCCGACTTTGCAAATTACTTAGTAGCGCGGGTGCTTCCTAAAGGGTTTTCAAGTCATCAAAAGAAGAAATTCTTTTCGGACTTGAAAAATTTCTTTTGGGAGGACCCATTTCTTTTTCGTATCTGCGCGAACCAAGCGGTCCGAAGATACGTTGCAGGTGTGGAGTGCTTGCAAATTCTTAAGCACTGCCACTAGGGTCCAGCCGGTGGGCATTATCAAGCCAACCGGACCGCTCAGAAGGCGCTTGAGGCGGGCTACTTTTATCCCACTCTCTTCAAAGACACGCATAATTTTGTGCGCGCATGCGATAGCTGTCAGCGGTCGGGTAACATCTCTCGTCGCGATGAGATGCCCCAAAACATGTTTTTAGAGTGCGAAGTGTTCGATTTATGGGGCATAGATTTTGTTGGCCCCTACCTCCGTCTTTCAAAAATTTGTATATTTTAGTGGCGGTCGACTACGTATCGAGGTGGGGGGAAGCGCAAACTCTCCATACCAACGATGCACGAGTCGTCGTTACAATTCTTAAAAGACTATTTTCTCGCTTCGGCATGCCTCACGCAATTGTTAGTGATAGGGGAACACATTTCTGTAACGCTCTTATGGCTAAGACGTTAGCTAAATACGGAGTCACGCACAAGCTTGCCACCCGCTACCACACGCAAACAAGTGGCCAAGTTGAGGTAGTAAATCGAGAGATTAAACGAATTTTAGAAAAAACCGTTTCAGTAAATAGGAAAGATTGGTCCGTTAAACTCGACGATGCGTTGTGGGTATATCGGACGACATATTAAACCGCAATTGGTTGTACTTCATTCCGGTTAGTCTACGGCAAAGCGTGTCATTTACCCGTAGAACTATAGCATCGTGCTCTTTGGGCTTTAAAACTCTTAAACCTCGACGCCAACTTAGCCGCTCAGAATAGAAAACTGCAACTAAACGAGCTCAATGAATGGCGTGCGAACGCTTACGAGAGCAATAAGTTCAATAAGGAGCGCTCTAAGTTATATCACGATCGAAAAGAAAGTCCCCAAAAAATTTTTCTCCGGGCGATCTTGTCCTTCTTTACAATTCGCGTCTTAGACCTTTTCCGGGTAAACTAAAATCTAGATGGTCGGGCCCCTTCCTAGTTGAAGAAGTTTTTTCATATGGTACCGTACTCGTCTCCCACCCGGAAAAAGGTTCGTTTAAAGTAAACGTTAATCGATTAAAGTCTAATATAGCGGGCGACCTAGTGATCGGGCATAACGAAACCATAACTTTCCTCAACATTATATAACCGCCAAAATAGTCAAACAACACGACTAAAAACAAAGCGCTCCTCAGAGGCACCCCTCGCTTATATTTTTCGCTCTTTCCTTATTATCTTTGCTGCTTTTTCTAATAAATGCAGGATTTGTAATGGACTTCCCCGAACGCGCATCAGAGACGTTTCTACCCCCCTGTCTTTACTTTTGTACATATAGCATTTTATTTAATTTTTGTTCTGCATACTTACATTGCAATATTGGGGACAATGTTGGACTTAAGTATGAGGGTATTTTCGTGCTTTACTTTCTGCACTTCTACTTTTCTGCAATTCAAAAATAAAAAAATATATATAACAATAAAACAAAAAAAATCTTAAAATGAAAAAAAAAACAAATTTAAATGAAAAATCCAAAAAAATTCTTCATTTTCTTTTTCCTTCTTTTTTTCCAAAAACTCCAAAGAAATTATAAAATAAAAATTCAAAAAAAATATAAAACAAAAAAAACAAACAAAATATTTAGTTTCACTTTGTAAATATTTTTTTTTCTTTGTAAATATTTTTATGTAAATAATCTTCTCTCTCCCCATTCCTTTTTATTCTTGTAACTAACTTTTCTTTTTCTCCCAATCTTTGTAAATAGAATGCAAATTTTCTTTAAAAAAATACAAAAAAAACTTTTATGTATGTATTAAAGACATAAACTTAAAAAAAGATAATAGTTCAAAAAATTCAAAAAACTTTTTTGAGTAAAATAAAACAAAAATACAAAAAAAGATAATAAATGAAAAACAAAAAGAACTGATGATAAAAACTACAAAAATAAAAAAAAATATTTTGAAACAAATAAATCAAATATTTCATTCTTAACTTTCCTGCTATCCAAAAATTCTATTTTGAGTTTATTTATATGTGAATTTTATTAATTCTCTGTTTGCTATTCGTTTGTTAATTATTGATTGAAAAATTTAAATAGCCGGGGTTAAGTTTTAAAAAATTCATTATGCTTTGTTAAAATTAGCGAACTCGTTTTAGGCACTATGTAACATCCCATTTCCAACTAGACCCCTAGGAGTGGTTTTGTCTATGTCTAGGTCATGACAACCCTAGGAAGCTAGGAATGGGCCAAGGGATAGGAGACAAAGTGGGGAAACTCATCTTGGTCTGCCAATAGTAGAACTCTGAACAATGGTTTAGGATGACCATGGGCTACACCTTGACCCCAAGACCCTACCACAACACCCCCTAATACCTTGGAAGGCCCATTAGAGCCATAAGGACCCATTGGGGTCAACCAAAGAGGCTCGGTTGACCAAGGTCAACCCTAGCCCTAAATGGGTCAAACTAGCCTACTTAGGGTCAATTGACCTACTCCTAGCCTAGAGGACCCCACCTATGCCCTCCTAACCCTAAAGTGAGGTCAATGGGTCACTAAGGATACATTGGGGTCAGCCCTAGAGGCCAGGTTGACCCAAGTCAACTCAAGCCCCTAATCTGGTCAAAGTACCCTTACTAAGGGTAGGTGACCTCCAAAGTGTAAGGTAACCCTACATAACCCTACCTAGACCTTGGGGGAAGCTAATGGGTCACCAAGGACCCAATGGGGTCAACCCAAATGGTCATGTTGACCCAAGTCAACTCTAGCCCTAAAATGGTCAAAGTGCCCTAACCAAGGGGCATGTGACCCCCAAGATGCCCAACCAACCCTATTCAAGTAATCCTAGACCTTAAGGGAGTCCAATGGGCCACTAAAAACACAATGGGGTCAACCCAGATGGTCAAATTGGCCCAGGTCAACCGTCATTTAAGTCAAGTCAAACCTAGCCCAAAAGGGCTAACCCAAGCCCAAGACACTTCTTCCTTAGGCTAACCCCATTTCCATGTTCATCATAACCAAGTGGGCTGCATTTAGCTTGTGGGGTTGACCAGTCAACTAGGGGTGACTAGGAGAGAGAAAGGAGCTCCCTCCATGTTAATGGTGGAGATAGAAGATGGGGGAGAGGAAGGGGAGAGTGGAAAACCGGCCAAGGAGATCAACAACCACCATTTATGGCTGCAATCAACTCCTCTAGGGAAGAGGAGTTGATTCCAGCCATTTCCCGGCCACCAAGAGGAAGATTCACCCCCCCCCCCCCACTCAACCCGAGCCAAGCCTTCAAGGGCATTAATGGCCATTGGTGTTTGGCCTCTCCCCTCCCCCAACTGATGATTTATACACCATCAGTGACATGAGAGGATCCCTTCCCATCATTTACCTTAGGAATTCAGGCAACTTGACTGCACTGTTGCAGAAATCCGGCCGGCGGCACCACCACCATGGCAACCCGAAGATCGACTCGCATTCAGGCCGCCAGGAAGGTCCTCCTCCACTCCTTCTCTCATGTATAGATCATAGCAATCAATACGTCCAAGGTTCGAGCTCAATTGAGCCCGATCCAATTCGGCATTTTCATGGATTTTCCAAAGAAATCCACTTGTCGGGTTCACCGGAAAACGGCCCTCCGGCGGCCAAGCTGCCGCCTGGCGACGGCCACCACCTCAACGGAGGTGGTGGCGGTGGCCGGCCGGGGAGGTGGCCGGGTCGCCGGCGACAGCGTCCGGAAAGTACTCCAGGCGGGATCAATCTGGACCATCGGCTGGAGGAAGGAGATGACTAGATGCCGTCTATCCATGCGCCAAGATTCGTGCAAGGGATGCATTAAACTATAGGCTTCATATATTCTCATTTGATTTCTGTCACACCTTATATAATTAATGTATTTAATATTTAAAATTGGTTAGAGGCTCTGTATGAGGAAATGATCAACATAGGATTTGTATCCCCTTGGGTCTATTTTATTTTAAAATTGGTTTGGACCAATTTGGGTGCCTGGTCTGACCAAGGCACCCATTTTGGTGGGGCCTACACATATGGCTAGGCAGAACTTCAATTGGGTTCTCACACTTTATATTTGATCCATATGAGCTGCAATTTTGGAAGGGAGTCATCCTAGACCATATCTAGGAGTACACCAAAAATGGGAATTTTTGGGGACAATATTTCTATAGTTTTGGAAATTATTTAATTTCTCTATGATAATTTAATTAGGTGGTCTAATTACCTCCAAACCCTCCCAAATTTTGGTGAGTGGTCCCTGTGCTCATGTTATGTATCTGTATAAAGTTTCACCTAATTTGGATTTGTTTTGAATAGGTATTGACCCAACCCTAACCTTACCTTAATAAGGGTATTTTGGTCAAAAAGTGCACTTTTGATTTTGAGTTACCAAATCACCTCAACAGAGGCTGAAATTTGGGCCACTGACTTGGTATGGCACTTAGCACCTCCCCATGGAATGTGGGGTAGAGTGGAATTGATTTGCCCTAAGTTCCCAGGCCAAACCCTAAGGAAGGACCTTTGTGCCTTGTGAAGGGCATGAGCCCTAAACACCTTGGATGAACATCAAATTTTGTATAGAGGGTCCTACGGTATATAAAACCCTCTGGTAAAAAGGTTAAATAATTTTGAAAAGGGTAGGGTCCACAAAACCCTAACTCTAGCTTAGGACCTAAAACTTGTAGTGTTAGTTTAGGTTAGCTAAACATCTTGAAATTTAACCAAATTTGGGTAGAGAGGGAATAAGGATATTTTGAGCCTCTGGTAATTTATTTGGGAAGTTTTGATCAATATTTGTAGCACTTCATTTGTAACCAATAGGATTGCCCTAATTAATAATTAGGCTATTGTGATCTCACTGCCCATTGAAAGGGCATGAAACATTGGCAGAGGTAGTTTTAAACCTTACTGATCATGTATGATTTTTGATAGAATTTTTGGATACCTAGTTAGGGCATCTACTTCACAAGTGCATTACTTCGGTTACTTACTAAATAATTCTTACAAGAGCTCAATACTTGATGACAAATTATGAAACTTGATACATAGTGTTCCTAGTTCATTATTATCATGTGGGAATTTTTGTGGAAATGTTTGATGGATAACTAGTATACTTTTTTCATTAACTCATAAACTTGAAATTTCATGAGAAAATCAAGTATAGCCTTATTATTGAATGATAAATTATGAAGCGTTTTCTAGGGTATTTGTAGGCCATCATAAGCATCCCTGAATTTTCTCTGAATTTTTGGAGGTATTATTGCTGTAAAATCTTTTAAAATGACTTTTTATGAGATATCTTTGAAATTACATTTGAGGGCCTAAACCTTGCTGAAAAATTTGAAGGCTTAGGCGTTAGAGTTAATTATGCATTTAGTAATTAACATAAATTTATTGGAATATTATCCTATCTTAAATTGGTACTTCATGTTCAAGCTTGGGCTTTTTGGATACTAGAATAAATAAATAAATTATCAGACAAATTAGGAAAATTATGAATTTATGGATTTATGCCACAAATATCATTTTAGCCCTCTAATAATTATCATAGGGGTACTGGATGAGTATTTCATGTACTTCCCTTTTTACGGGTCATGTAGCTTAAGTGGTCTGCATATAGCAAAACTGCTGGAAATCATTTTGGATATGAATTAGAGCACGTGTGATGGGTCTTGATGGTTTGCTAGAACGATAAGTAGAATTGGTTGCATCTATGGAAGATGAGTGAGTAGGGTGTGGTTTTGTCTAGGGTTTAGAGGCGTTCGGGTCCGACGAAAGATCGTCCTACCCAAGGATAGTTGGAGTCAAATCACCCTAGGATTAGCATATCGGAACATGAGGAAGAAAAGGGTAAGGGAATCAACCAATAACAAAATAAGTACCTTGCGAAAGGGAACGCTGGGCGTAATCCCAACACAGTTCCTAGTGCCCCTTGAGAGCCCTTCACAGGGAATACCGGGGGCAGTTCTGGGTTAACGTAAACTGTTTTAACAAGCTGAAAAGAGTAACTTAGTAATTAGGGTTGCACATTTCACAAACACTGATGGCACCGGAAGTTAGCTGGGAGCTTCGGCTCGGATGGTTAAAAGACGGACTTTGGGTCCGGGGAGCTTCGGCTCGATTGTTTGAGTCGGACGTGTTGGTCCGGGGAGCTTCGGCTCGGGTTTGATTACGCTAAATTTGCATGTGCATAAAAGGAAGTAAAAACTAAGGTGGTGGGTCTTCGGTATTGGAGGGTCGATGCACCGACGCCAATACGTTGACTCGGCAAGTGTGGTTAGCACTTCGCCAACAGAAGTCCGGTGCGCCAGCCGGCAAGAGTACGCAGGAGTCCGCTTCGTGCACCAAGCGTTCAGGCGTACGATAGGTCTGACTGGTAGTGCTTTACTGGTTTAGAGGTGGGCGAGGCCCAACCCACCGCTTCCGTCTGCCACTACGGAGGTATCCTGGGAGGTTACGGCTCCAGAAAGGGGGAACTAAAGGTCTGTGTGCACAGAGTTGGGTGTGTGTGTTGCACTTGCATGATCCATCATACCCACTTGCATGTCATAGCATAATCGTTTTCTTTAACCTTGATACCTAAAGTATAAGTGGAATGGGACGCTTATACTTTAGGACCTGCAAAACGACCCCTTGGTCTATAAGCTTGTGAGGGCAAGTTTATAAATTAAGGTTAATTTTGGATATATATATTTACTGCTGTTTGATAACTGACACCCCAATGTATAAATTGGTATGAGACTTTTTATACGATGGGAGCCTTGCAGAAAAGCCCTTGGCTTATGTGTTTTCACATAAGTAAAGGTTACTTTTCATATTTCAGCTTATTGTCTTTACATGGTATAGAATTTGCTAGTATAGGACCGCTGCCATCTGCTTTTGATATTCTCCACCTTCAAGTCCTCCCCTTTCTTCCTCTCCGCTCGGTGCCTAGGAGCCGTGGGGGAAGGGGTGGGGGATGATAGGACTTAGTCTTTTAGACTAACGGTTTTCGAACCGCATCATTTAGGGGATCGTGGAGACCAGCATGGAGGAGCAGCCCCAGAGACCGGTGCACTTGGAGGTGGGGCAGTCTAGCTCCGGAGTTCATACAACCGGGACCGTGAGTCTCGACCTTGAGTAGTTTTTCTGCTTCCGCATGAGTGATTTTTGTAGTGAGGATATGATGTACCGGGCATTAGCCCGTATTTTGCTACTCTGATGTTTTATTCTGTGGACACTCCCTTCGTGGAGTTATATTTATTATGACATGTGATTCTTCGTGGACTGTTAGTTTCCTTTTACTTCATTATGCTACTTTTATGTGATCGAATTGACCGGCAGAATCGGCGTTTTGTGGTGATGACCCTTCAGGTCGTGAAAGAGTCACCCCAAAACGGCGGTTCTGGGCCTAAGACCCCGGTGTCGAAAAGAAAAAAAAAAGGGGGGGGGGGGGGGTCTTACAAGTGGTATCAAAGCAGACATCGATCGAAAAGTAGTAGTCCACAACCCTGGGTCACCCCCGCGCGAGTTTATTTTAAGGACAAACTAAGCAGCGGAAGCAGTGGTGTGCCCATATGGGGGATCACATGTAAATTGTCCACTTTTATTAGCCATTGAGTCGATTACCTACTAATGTAGTTCGTTTTGCAGCCCCCAGCTCAGCTCACCCCACAAGGTGGAGCTCAGCAGACTCTAGACATTGCACCACCTCCCATGGTCCCCACACCTTTCCTTCAGTCAGAAATGGGGCAAACCCTTACAGCTATCCTTGAGGCCTTCCGGGCTCAGCAGGCTATGGCCCAGCAGCCAAACCCAGGGGCCAACTGGATGAGCACCTTCCGAGGACCCTCTCCCCCATCATACTTGGGGACAGAGTTGGCAGTGCGGACAGAGGAGTGGCTGGATGTTATGTACGAGATGTTGACTGGGATACAATGCCCTTGGGAGGAGAGGGTGGCCTTGGTGGTATCTTGCTTGGAGTCCCATGCCAAGAGGTGGTGGAAGACGCTGTTGGACACGACATTTGTTGATAGGGAGATTGCAGAAATCACTTGGGAGGAATTCAGGGCCACGCTGCTGGAGCACTTTGTTCCGCATTCAGCCAGGGACGAGTTGGAGGAGCGGTTCTTGCAGCTGAGGCAGGGCACCAGGACGGTGGTGGAGTACCACCGAGAGTTCGACCATTTGGCCCGATATGCGGGTTCTTACCAGCTGGACGAAGCAGGATACGTCAAGAGATTTTATAAGGGCCTAAAAGAGGAGTTGAGGGAGGCCTTGCTGTTTGTATCTGACGGGCCTATCTCCCGGATTTTGGAGATGGCGAAGAGGATTGAGGCCGATTGGCACACCACTCGGTGCCAGAAGCGGCAAGCGGAGGATCAGGGCCGGAGGGCCCGAAATGATCAGCGGCGAGGCACCATACCAGATGGGAGAAGGACAGAGGAGCAGCCTCGTCAGGAGGTGAGGCAGGAGCCGAGAGAGCAGGTGGTTTTGGCCCCTCAACCTCTCCGGACACAGGAGATGCCGAGACCCGGGGGTATGGCGTATCCCCCGCCGGAGTGCTTCCATTGTCATCAGGTGGGACATCTCCGGAGAAACTGCCCTATGAGGGGGGCACCACCTCCAGCACCTCAGGGTGGCCCACCTGCCCACCATTTCGGAGGCCGAGGACGCGGCCGAGGACGTGGTTACCAGGGAGGAGACCGAAGACAGGAAAGGGAGCAGGCATATGCCTTGGATCTGGCACAGCCTCAAAATCCGGAGCGGGTCATCACAGGTAAGCTAAGATGTTTTAAATTGTTTAAGCTAAATTCTCGTTCTCAATTGTCCAACAAGTAGAACTGCCCTAAGCAGAATAAATAGCAAAGAAAACGCGTCATAAAATACTAAGACCTTTCATCATCACAGGTATAGTCTTCATCAGCGGCAAGCCCGCCTATACTCTGTTCGACACGGGTGCTTCGCACTCGTTTGTGTCGGAGGCCTTCCTGGAAGGGCTGGAAGGAGTGGAACGGTTCTCAGGCCGGATGAGTAGGGTGCGTCTACCCGACGGATCAGAGATACTCACCTCAGCTCACTGCAGCATGGAGGCGGAGATTGGAGGGAAGTCGTTCGAGGTTCCGGCAACGGTCCTGAGGATGCCAGTCTTCGAGCTGATCCTGGGCATGACTTGGTTGCAGTGGAATCATGCCCAGATTGATTGTCAAGCGAAGAGGATCACCGTGAGGCACGGGGACTCTACCATCATCATCGAAGGTATAAGACCTGCCTCACGTATACCCTTATCTTCAGTACAGGCCGTCAAGGCCTATTTACAGGGGGAGGAGGTCTACGAGGTGCTGTTTGAGATGACGGAGGCCACGAGTTCTATATCGAATATCCTGGTGGTGCGGGAGTTTGAGGACGTCTTTCCGGAGAAGTTACCCGGATTACCCCCGTGCAGGGAGCAGGACTTCCAGATACAGCTTGTGACGGGGGCCAAGCCAGCGTCCAAGGCACCTTACCGGATGGCCCCAAAGGAGTTGACGGAGTTCCAGAGCCATCTTCAGGAGTTAGTGGAAGCCGGATTTGTCCGGCCAAGCTCTTCACCTTGGGGAGCCCCGGTATTGTTCGTCAAAAAGAAAGACGGGACCCTCAGATTGTGCATCGACTATCGAGCACTAAATCGGCTGACGGTCCGGAACACCTATCCACTGCCAAGGATAGACGAGCTGTTCGACCAGCTGCAGGGAGCGCAGTTCTTTTCGAAATTAGATTTGAGGTCGGGATACTACCAACTTCGGATTCGGGAGGAGGACATTCAGAAGACTGCTTTTAGTAGCAGATATGGTTTATACGAGTTTACGGTGATGCCCTTCGGACTCACCAACGCACCATCAGCGTTCATGACCCTCATGAACCAAGTCTTCAAGGAATATCTTGATGTGTTTGTCATTGTGTTCATCGATGACATCCTCATTTACTCAAGGACGGAGGAGGAGCACACTCGTCATCTGACACTGACCCTGCAGAGACTGCGGGAGAATCATCTATATGCGAAGTTTAGTAAATATCAGTTCTGGCTGAAGGAGGTGGGCTTCTTAGGCCATATTATCAGTGGAGCTGGATTGGCAGTGGACCCGGCAAAGATTCAGGCTATTCGGGATTGGCCGCAGCTGAAGATAGCCACCGACGTACGGAGTTTTCTAGGACTTGTCGGTTACTACCGGAAGTTCGTGATGGGGTTCTCTCGAATCGCCCTCCCGCTCACATCCTTGACGAAGAAGGAGGTACCGTTCGTGTTGACCCCGCAGTGCCAGACAGCTTTCCAGGAGCTGAAGGATCGGATAACCTCGGCTCCCATTCTTACTCTCCCCTCGGGGAGGGAAGGATTTCAGGTCTACACTGATGCTCCTACCAGGGTATGGGAGCTGTACTGATGCAGAAGGGCCATGTGATTGCATATGCATCTCGCCAGTTGAAGAAGCACGAGCAGAACTATCCGGTGCACGACCTTGAGATGGGGGCGGTCGTTTTTGCTTTGAAGGTCTGGCGCCATTATCTTTATGGAGTCCACTGCGATATCTATTCCGACCACAAGAACCTGAAATACGTGGACACGCAGAAGGAACTGAACATCAGGCAGAGGCGCTGGGTGGAGTTCCTTGCAGATTATCAGTATGAGATGCACTACCATCCAGGGAAGGCAAATGTGGTGGCGGACGCATTGAGTCGGAGAGCTGCCACTTCCGAAGTCGGGCCTCAGGTTATGCCTATGGAGCTGGTGAGGAGATTGGAGGATATGCACATCACACTGGTGTCATTCGAGGACCCCGAGCTTTACACGGAGTATTTAGCAGCGGTGAGTGCTACAGATGATATCCGGACAGAGTCAGAGAGGGACAGAGGCGAGATGTCAATCTAGAGCCGATATTCTGGTCCTTGGAGAACGGTACAGCAGGATATTATACGATGAGGGACGGCGTGGTATGCTTCAGAGGTCGGACTTATATACCGGGAGGAGGCCAGGTCCGGGAGGATATCATGGCGGAAGCCCACCACAGCAGATACTCGGTGCACCCGGGCATCACGAAGATGACTGCGGATTTGAAGAAGACTATGTACTGGCCTGGCATGAAGAAGGATATCACTCGGTTTGTGACCCACTGCGAAGCTTGTCAGCTAGTGAAGGCAGAGTGCAAAAACCCTGCGGGGTTGTTGCAACCACTCCCGGTACCAGAGTGGAAGTTCGAAGACATCGCGATGGATTTTATTCACAGACTCCCCCGATCACGAACAGGGAATGACTCAATTTTGGTCATCGTCGATCGGTTGACTAAGGTAGCCAGGTTCATTCCGATCAGGAAGGACGACGCTGTGGGAGTATTAGTACGGAGATTTGTGGAGCAGTTTATTCGATATCACGGGGTGCCCAAGACGATCGTGTCGGATCGGGATGGCCGGTTCACTTCCAGGGAGTGCAGATCCGTGCAAGCTTCTTAGGCTCGCGATTGACCTTCGGCACTGCATTTCATCCCCAGACGGACGGGTAGACAGAACGCACCAACCGGACACTGGAAGACCTTTTGAGGCTATGCATTTTGGACCGCGGGGAACCGTGGGAGAAACTCTTACCCCTGGTCGAGTTCTCCTATAACAACAGCTACCAGTCCAGCATCAGGATGGCGCCTTACGAAGCCTTGTACGGAAGGAGATGCCGGACCCCGCTTTCTTGGGTTCAGGACGAAGATCCTAAGGTGTTGGGATCAGAGTTTGTTGAAGACACCGAGGCTCAGGTGAGGCTGATCAGAGACAGGATGCTAGAGGCGCAGAGTAGACAGGCTAAGTACTATGACGCCCGGCATCGGCAGGTGGAGTTCCAGGTGGGAGACCGGGTGTTTCTGAAGATCCGGCCCATGCATGGAGTCTCGCGGGTGCGTGGTCGGAGGAAGAAGCTCAGCCCTAGGTACATGGGCCCTTACAGGATCTTGGAGCGGATCGAGCCCCTAGCCTACATGCTGGAGTTACCACCAGAGCTGGAAGCGCTGCACGACGTCTTCCATATTTCTTCGCTGAGGAGGGCTCTGCTACGCCCGGAGCAACAGATTTTGACCACCGAAGGGCCGGTAGCTTCAGACCGGTCAGTTCGTTTGGAGCCGGTTAGGATCGACGACCGAGGAGTACGGGTCTTGCGACTCAAGAAGGTCCCACTAGTCAAGGTCCTGTGGAGGAACCACGGCCAGGAAGAGCATACCTGGTAGCCGCAGGACCTGATGCGACAAAGAAACCCAGAGCTGTTCTGTCAGGTATATCTCACAAACCCCTCAAGATGTTTAAATTATTTTCCTGCTTTAAACTAGTTAGGGCTACTCTAGACAGGTAGAAGCTTATCTTTTGTTTATTGGGGGCTTATCTTTTGTTTATTGGGATCTTGGCTCACCGATTAGGCGAAATGGGTATAGACTTAAGTTCCCTCAAAACTTAATTTAACAAACATGGCGTCGTGATGAGATGTTACAAGTTTCTTTTCTTCGGTAGAAATTCCAGTAGGCTTAACCTTGATTTCGGGGACGAAATCTTTGTTTTGTTTATTGGGATTTGTAACATCCCATTTCCAACTAGACCCCTAGGAGTGGTTTTGTCTATGACTAGGTCATGACAACCCTAGGAAGCCAGGAATGGGCCAAGGGATAGGAGACAAAGTGGGGAAACTCATCATGGTCTGCCAATAGTAGAACTCTGAACAATGGTTTAGGATGACCATGGGCTACACCTTGACCCCAAGACCATACCACAACACCCCCTAATACCTTGGAAGGCCCATTAGAGCCATAAGGACCCATTGCGGTCAACCAAAGAGGCTCAGTTGACCAAGGTCAACCCTAGCCCTAAATGGGTCAAACTAGACTACTTAGGGTCAATTGACCTACTCCTAGCCTAGAGGACCCCACCTATGCCCTCCTAACCCTAAAGTGAGGTCAATGGGTCACTAAGGACACATTGGGGTCAGCCCTAGAGGCCAGGTTGACCCAAGTCAACTCAAGCCCCTAATCTGGTCAAAGTACCCTTACTAAGGGTAGGTGACCTCCAAAGTGTAAGGTAACCCTACATAACCCTACCTAGACCTTGGGGGAAGCCAATGGGTCACCAAGGACCCAATGGGGTCAACCCAAATGGTCATGTTGACCCAAGTCAACTCTAGCCCTAAAATGGTCAAAGTGCCCTTACCAAGGGGCATGTGACCCCCAAGATGCCCAACCAACCCTATTCAAGTAATCCTAGACCTTAAGGGAGTCCAATGGGCCACTAAAAACCCAATGGGGTCAACCCAGATGGTCAAATTGTCCCAGGTCAACCCTCATTTAAGTCAAGTCAAACATAGCCCAAAAGGGCTAACCTAAGCCCAAGCCACTTCTTCCTTAGGCTAACGCCATTTCCATGTTCATCATAACCAAGTGGGCTGCATTTAGCTTGTGGGGTTGACCAGTCAACCAGGGGTGACTAGGAGAGAGAAAGGAGCTCCCTCCATGTTAATGGTGGAGAGAGAAGATGGGGGAGAGGAAGGGGAGAGTGGAAAACCGGCCAAGGAGATCAACAACCACCATTTATGGCTGCAATCAACTCCTCTAGGGAAGAGGAGTTGATTCCAGCCATTTCCCGGCCACCAAGAGGAAGATTCAGCCCCCCCCCCCCCACTCAACCCGAGCCAAGCCTTCAAGGGCATTAATGACCATTGGTGTTTGGCCTCTCCCCTCCCCCAACTGATGATTTATACACCATCAGTGACATGAGAGGATCCCTTCCCATCGTTTACCTTAGGAATTCAGGCAACTTGACTGCACTGTTGCAGAGATCCGGCCGGCGGCACCACCACCATGGCAACCCGAAGATCGACTCGCATTCAGGCCTCCAGGAAGGTCCTCCTCCACTCCTTCTCTCATGTATAGATCATAGCAATCAATAGGTCCAAGGTTCGGGCTCAATTGAGCCCGATCCAATTCGGCATTTTCATGGATTTTCCAAAGAAATCCACTTGTCGGGTTCGCCGGAAAACGACCCTCCGGCGGCCAAGCCGCCGCCTGGCTACGGCCACCACCTCAACGGAGGTGGTGGTGGCGGTGGCCGGCCGGGGAGGTGGCCGGGTCGCCGGCGACAGCGTCCGGAAAGTACTCCAGGCGGGATCAATCTGGACCATCGGCTTGGAGGAAGGAGATGACTGGATGCCGTCTATCCATGTGCCAAGATTCGTGCAAGGGATGCATTAAACTATAGGCTTCATATATTCTCATTTGATTTCTGTCACACCTTATATAATTAATGTATTTAATATTTAAAATTGGTTAGAGGCTCTGTATGAGGAAATGATCAACATAGGATTTGTAGCCCCTTGGGTCTATTTTATTTTAAAATTGGTTTGGACCAATTTGGGTGCCTGGTCTGACCAGGGCACCAATTTTGGTGGGGCCTACACATATGGCTAGGAAGAAATTCAATTGGGTTCTCACACTTTATATTTGATCCAAATGAGCTGAAATTTTGGAAGGGAGTCAATCTAGACCATATCTAAGAGTACACCAAAAATGGGAATTTTTGGGGACAATATTTCTATAGTTTTGGAAATTATTTAATTTCTATATGATAATTTAATTAGGTGGTCTAATGACCTCCAAACCCTCCCAAATTTTGGTGAGTGGTCCCTTGGCTCATGTTATGTATCTTTATAAAGTTTCACCTAATTTGGATGTGTTGTGAATAGGTATTGACCCAACCCTAACCTTACCTTAATAAGGGTATTTTGGTCAAAAAGTGCACTTTTGATTTTGAGTGACCAAATCACCTCACCAGAGGCTGAAATTTGGGCCACTGACTTGGTATGGCACTTAGCACCTCCCCATGGAATGTGGGGTAGAGTGGAATTGATTTGCCCTAAGTTCCCAGGCCAAACCCTAAGGAAGGACCTTTGTGCCTTGTGAAGGGCATGAGTCCTAAACACCTTGGATGAACATCAAATTTTGTATAGAGGGTCCTAGGGTATATAAAACCCTCTGGTAAAAAGGTTAAATAATTTTGAAAAGGGTAGGGTCCACAAAACCCTAACCCTAGCTTAGGACCTAAAACTTGTAGTGTTAGTTTAGGTTAGCTAAACATCTTGAAATTTAACCAAATTTGGGTAGTGAGGGAATAAGAATATTTTGAGCCTCTGGTAATTTATTTGGGAAGTTTTGATCAATATTTGTAGCACTTCATTTGTAACCAATAGGATTGCCCTAATTAATAATTAGGCTATTGTGATCTCACTGCCCATTAAAAGGGCATGAAACATTGGTAGAGGTAGTTTTAGACCTTACTGATCATGTATGAGTTTTGATAGAATTTTTGGATACCTAGTTAGGGAATCTACTTCACAAGTGCATTACTTCGGTTACTTACTAAATAATTCTTACAAGAGCTCAATACTAGATGACAAATTATGAAACTTGATACATAGTGTTTCTAGTTCATTATTATCATGTGGGAAGTTTTGTGGAAATGTTTGATGGATAATTAGTATACTGTTGGGTACATTGGTCAAATGTACCTGATTTGAAGAAGCCTCACCCAACCCAATGATATACATCATAATGTATTTGATGTATGTTTGAGTTACTTGTGCAGGTTAAGAAATCACTGGACTGAAGCAAAAAGTTTCTAAGTCCATGTGTCGACACCCAGAGGGAAAGTGTCGACACTTAAGAAAGCTTGTGTCGACACCCAGACAAGCAGTGTCGACACTTGGAGTCATTGTGTCGACACCTGGGATGCAGAGTCGACACCAGACAGAAAGTGTCGACACTTGGAGCTGTGTCGACACTCAGTGAAGAAAAGTGCAGACAGAAAGTGTCGACACAAGGAGCTGTGTCGACACTCAGTGAAGCTGTGTCTACACCAGAAAGTGTCGACACTTGGAGCTGTGTCGACACTCAGCAAAAGTCTGCAGAGTCTAAGTACAAGTGTCGACACTCAACACAATGTGTCGACACTATGCAGAAGAGTCAGCACTTGAAGTAAGTGTCGACACTCAACACAATGTGTCGACACTCAACAGAAGAGTCAGCATTTGAAGTATGTGTCGACACCCAGAACAATGTGTCGACACACAGCTGAAGACTCAACACTGGAAGAAAGTGTCGACACATGGAGCTGTGTCGACACTTAGCAAAGAACAGAAAGAACAACAAATTATTCTAAGTACAAGTGTCGACACTATGGGAATGTGTCGACACTCAGCTGAAGTCTCAACAACAAGAAGGTGTGTCGACACAAGGAGCTGTGTCGACACTCAGCAAGATTCAACATAGAAGACTATGTGTCGACACCAAGAAGCAGTGTCGACACTTGACAGATTCAACACAAGAAGATGTGTCGACACAAAGGAGATGTGTCGACACATAGAAGAATTCAGCAAAAGCTAGAAGAACAAGTACTTGTGTCGACACTCAATTTCAGTGTCGACACATACTGAAGAATCTGTGTCGAGACATACAAGGAGTTGTGTCGACACCTTGTAGACTTGTGTCGACACTTACACAACATGTGTCGACACTTGGACTATAAGTGTCGACACTTAAAGACAGAAAGTCTCGACACTTTCAGACAGTTAGAGAATTTCAAGAAATGACTGGATGATTTGACAGCTGCCGTTCCAGCCGGTCTACAGCACCTGTCAGAGATATCAGAAGTCAGTTATGGACCGGTCCAGCCGGTTACCATGAAGAAAGCCTATAAATAGGCACCTACAGTTTACAGAAACTGTGGTTCAGAGTTGTTCAAAGTTGTTGAAAGTAGTTAAGAGTTGTTGAAGTAATTATTGAAGTAATACAAAGAGAATCAACACAAGAAGATCTAGCAGTTCAAGTGCAGATCTAAGAAGTTGGAGAGAGAGGGCTCCATCCAAGAAATCAGCCTTTGGAACTAGGCTGAGAAGAAGGATTCAGATTCAGTCTGGATCTTAAGTGGCAGAGGTCAAGGAACAACTGCAGAGGATTCGGTCTTATTCAGTTCTACTCAAGAAGCTTTGAAGAAAGCTAAGTCAGGGTGAATCCAGCTGAGTTCTTCCAAGAACTCATCAAGAATCTCTCAACTCCCCTCCTTTAATTCTGAGTTATAGAGTTATTATTTGTATTACATTTTTAACTTGTAGGATCCATTGGATCTGAGTGAATTGTAAGACTATATCTATAAAGGCTGAGGGTAGGGCTTGCTAGCCTGAGTGTAGGAGATTGAGATCTCTGAGTGTAGGCCTTGTTGGCTGAGTGTAGGCCTTGGATTGGCTGAGTGTAGGCCTTGTTTGGCTGAGTGTAGGCTTTGGGATAAAGCTGAGTTGTAAGGCTTTGGGCCTGAGGTGTAGGAACCAATTTGGGTTCTGAGACAGTGTAGGAGTTTGGCCGAATCTAGTACACTGCTAGATAGGCGAAGGGGGAAAGTGGATGTACCCATATCTTGGGGAACCACTATAAATCACTGTGTGCTGTACTGTGCTGAAATTGTTGCTGTGTATGTTGTGTTTGCTGTAATAAAGTAATTAGATTATTGTGATATAACAGATTGCTGCCAATAAAGTTAGAAAAGGATTAGGTCACCTATTCACCCCCCCCCCCCTCTAGGTGTTTAGGTACCATATCTTTCAAGTGGTATCAAAGCGAGGTTTCTCAAAACAAGGACTAACAGTCTGAGGAGATTCTGTTTGGCAGATTCAGTGTAAGGCATTATACAGTTTCAAGAAAATCAAGAAAATCAAGAAAAATGGGTTCTTATGAGAATCACAAGGAATTGGGTTCCATGAAATTACCCATATGCAGAAAGGAGATCTTTGGGATCTGGAAAGAAAGGGTAAGGTTATTTATGGAAGCCTCTGACCCTAGAATCTACATCACAGTTAAGGAAGGGCATTATGTGCCTATGAAGATTTCAGTTCTAGATGCAAACCAGAGAACTCCAAAGGATTTCTCTGAGATGACTAAAGATGAAATTGTCCTAGCCACCATGGACAAGAGGGCACAGAACATAATAGTGAGTGCCATTGATGATGCAACTTTTCAGAACTTAATTCACTGTAAAACAGCAAAAGAAATGTGGGATACCCTCATTGTCTATATGGAAGGTTCTGAAGAAGTTAGGCAAGATAGGAAGTCCTTGCTAAATCAGGAGTATGAAAGCTTTAGGCAAGGAAAGGGTGATAGCATCACTGAGTGCTATAAGAAATTTTACAGAATAGTTAATGAACTCATGTCTTATGGAAGAGAGTTCAGTAACTATGAACTAAATGACAAGTTCTTAAGGTCCCTAACCAAAGATTGGGACACCAAGATCTGTGCCATAAGAGAAATGGCTAAGTTGGGGGAAATTCCTCCCCCTACACTGTTTGGCAAGTTATTGTCATATGAGATGCAGTTGACAGTAAGAAAAGAGGAGGAGAAATCAACAAGGACTGAGCACAAAGAAAGAACTGTTGCTTTCAAGACAGAAGTTCCCAGAAAGTGCAGGAATAAGTCTTCAACTCCACCTCCAGAGGTAGTTGAATCAGAGTCTGATGAGTCTATCAGCACAAAGTCTAAGAGCAGTGAAAGTGATGAAGACTTTGCTGCTTTCACTAGACACTTTCAGAAGTTTTTGAAAAAGAAACAGTGGAGGTCAAGGCCTTCTACATCACAAGGAAAGGAAGACTCTTATCAGAAAAAGAGGTCTTCAAAGAATGACAAGAAAAGGACAAAATCAAGCAAGGCAACTGGTTCAAAGATTGTTTGCTATTGCTGTAATAGACAGGGCCATGTTATTGCAGATTGTCCAGAGAAGAGAAAGGAATCTGGTGACAGGAAAAAGACTCACTTCAAAGGGAAGAAAGAAAAGTCTTTTGTTGCTAAGAAGGAGAAGACTCTATCAGATATCTCTTCTTCAGAAACTGAGTCTGAGGCTGAAGCCTACATAGGGCTGTTTGCTGAAGAAGAAGAGGAAGAATTCATGCAGATCTTGGAGTCAATTTATGAACAAGAAGACAGTCATTGCCAAGGGCTAATGGCTTTGACAGACAGTGCCAAAATCCTGGAGCAGCCAGGACCCAGTCAGGTACAAAGTTCAAGTTTAAATTCAGGTTCTTGTTCTAGTTCAGATTCAGATTCTTCTTCATCAAGTGATGAGAATGTATCTGAGTCTGAGGAAGATATTCATCAGCTTATAGATGAATATAAGGTACTGTTGCAAGCCTACAAGAAAAGCAAGACCCTAGCCAAAAGTCAGGCAAAGGAAATTGCTGATCTTAAAGCTGCTGCAACAGATTTTGAGAAGCAATTTGATCAAAAACTGAATGAGATAGCCAGGCTGAAACACATTACTGTGATTCAGATGGGAACTATCACTTTTAAGAATGATCAAATTAAGTGTCTGGAGAACAATCTTCAGAAGGAGAAGGACTTGGTTGCTAGGTTTTCTAAACCTAAGTCAGTGTTACCCATAATTGATGAATTTGTTCATCACAAGGCTAAAGCTGGACTGGGCTTTATTAGACCTGCAGGGACTGAGCAGTCCAAGTATAAGTCCAAGGGCAAAGCCCCAACATTCAACAAGCCTGCTGTAGTCAAGACAGCCAAGGCAGTACCTAAGCAAAGGTACAATAAATTTGAATGTTGGTGCTGTGGCAAAGTTAGCCATTTTACAGTGGACTGTTGGCACAATGTGAGTGCCAAAGTGAGTTCCAAACTGCCTGTTGGAAAGCCAGTAGGTAGGTTTGTCAAATTGCAAACTAACAATCACCAAGGACCCAAGAATACTTTGGGTTCTAAGGTTCATTAATTTGTTTTGCAGGTGAGTCCAAGTGGCCATACCCCTACATGGTACTTGGACAGTGGATGTTCCAGACATATGACTGGAACTAGGGGACTACTGAAGGACTACATTCCAATCAAAAATGGTCCTAAAGTGACCTTTGGTGGTTCTGAAAAAGGAATCATCAAAGGGTTTGGTAACATTTCTTCAAACTTAGTTACCATTACTCAAGTGGCTTATGTTAAAGGGTTGAAACACAACCCAATAAGTATAAGTCAATTAAGTGATGTAGGGTATGACATCTCATTTGTTAAAAATGGTTGTCATATCAAGAGGTCAAGTGATCAAGAGATCATTTTGACAGGTTATAGGAAGAGGAATGTCTACTGCCTAGACATTATGATTGAGAACAATGGTTCTCCAGTTTGTCTTGTAGCTGATGAGACAGTCTCTCATTGTGTCAAATGGCACAAAAGGCTAGCCCATCTTAACTACAAGACTATTAGCAAACTCTTTAGCAAAGAATTAGTGAGGAATGGTCCTCAAGTTAAGTGTGTCAAAGATGGTATTTGCTCAGCTTGTCAAAAGGGCAAGCAGACTAAATCCACCTTTAAAAGCATAGAAAACAAAGATGCTGTGAGGTGTTTGTACCTCTTGCATTTGGATCTCTTTGGTCCAATGCCAGTTCATAGCTTAGGTAGGAAGGTCTATACCCTTGTAGTTGTAGATGACTACTCAAGGTTTTCCTGGGTGTTCTTCTTAAGACAGAAATCTGAAACACCTAGTGTCTTCTACAGCTTTGTCAAGCAAATTCAGAATGAACTAAATAGTGCTGTGGTCAAAATTAGAAGTGACCATGGTACTGAGTTTCAATCTGAAAGCATGACAAAACTATGTGAAGACTTTGGGATATTTCAAGAATTCTCTTCACCTAGAACACCTCAGCAAAATGGCATTGCTGAGAGGAAGAATATGACTTTGATAGAGGCTGGTAGAACCCTATTGAGTGATACATCACTGCCAGAGTATTTCTGGGCTGAAGCAGTTAACACTGCATGCCATGTTATAAATAGGGCTACCATCACTAAAGGGCTAAACAAGACCCCCTATGAAGTTGTGAAAGGCAGGAAACCAAACCTATCCTACTTCAGGATCTTTGGTTGCAAATGCTTCATACTTAACAATGGGAAGTCTTACATAACTAAGTTTGCTGCCAAGTCCCAAGAGGGAATTTTTGTTGGGTACAGCAATAATAGTAAGGCTTATAGAGTCTATAACTTGACTACACAAGTTGTAGAAGAATTAGTGCATGTAGTTTTTGATGAGACAAAACTTATTAATAATGAGTTGTCTAGCAATGTATGCAGCCCCACAGGTTTGACAAAGACAATGGACAAGCTTACTATAGAAGAGGTGCCTGCTGCAAGACAGCAAGGAGAGGAGAGTAGCTGCTGTCCAGGGGGAGAACTACATGTGCCAATTGCTGAAGAAATCCAAGGTATACAGCATGATGCAGATGCTGAAGTGGTTCAACCTGAAGTGAGGATGCCTCCAACCCACAGGCATCTTAGAGATCATCCAGTAGAGCTGATTATTGGAGATCCAAGACAAGGAGTTCAAACTAGGAGCAGAAATCAGGATGCTGCAATCTATTCCAGCTTTCTGTCACAAGTTGAACCTAAGAAATTTGAAGAAGCAATACAAGATCCACAATGGACTGAAGCAATGCAAGAAGAGCTTAATCAGTTCAAGAGGTGCAAGGTTTGGGAACTTGTTCCTAAACCTAAAGATCACAATGTAATAGGAGTTAAGTGGATCTACAGGAATAAGATGGATGAACAAGGTGTCATCATTAAGAATAAAGCTAGACTGGTTGCTAAAGGATATAGGCAAGAAGAAGGTATTGATTTTGATCAAACCTTTGCTCCAGTAGCCAGACTGGAAGCCATAAGAATGTTCTTGGCCTATGCAACCTATCAAGGATTCAAGGTATACCAAATGGATGTCAAGTCAGCATTCCTAAATGGTAATTTGAAAGAAGAAGTCTATGTGGAGCAGCCTTCAGGTTTTGTTGATCCAACTCTACCTCATTATGTCTATAGACTTAGGAAAGCTTTATATGGGTTAAAGCAAGCCCCTAGGGCTTGGTATGAAACCCTATCTAGTTTCCTCATTGAGAACAAATTCTCAAGGGGGAAAATAGATAAGACTCTATTCCTTAGGGAATCTAGAGGCAAAGTCATACTAGTCCAAATATATGTAGATGACATTATATTTGGGTCTACTGAAAGCAGCCTTTGCAAAAAGTTTGCAAAACTTATGCAAGGTCAGTTTGAAATGAGTAGTATGGGAGAGCTGAAGTTTTTCTTGGGTCTCCAAGTTAAACAGACTGAAAATGGTTTATCCATATGTCAGTCAAAGTTCACCCTAGAACTCATAAGGAAGTATGGTATGGATTCATCCAGTACCATGAAGACTCCTATGGGGTCAAGTATGTCTCTTAGCAAGGATGATGCAGGGAAACCTGTAGATGAAACCTTGTATAGAGGGATAGTTGGATCCCTATTATACTTGACTGCTAGTAGACCAGACATCATGTATGCTACATGTGTTTGTGCAAGGTATCAAGCCTGCCCTAAAGAGTCTCATTTGACTGCAGTCAAAAGAATATTGAGATATCTAAAGGGCACTCCCTATCTAGGCCTCTGGTACCCTAGGAATGGAGACTTTGATCTAACAGGTTATTCAGATGCAGACTTTGCATGATGCAAAGAGGATAGAAAGAGCACTACTGGAACCTGTCAATTCCTAGGTGGGAGACTAATTTCATGGAGCAGCAAAAAGCAGACTAGTGTGGCTATCTCCACAGCTGAGTCAGAGTATGTGGCTGCAGGAAGTTGCTGTGCTCAACTTCTGTGGATTCAACATCAGCTAGAGGACTATGGATTTCAGGTAAGTAGAACTCCACTTTTCTGTGATTCTACAAGTGCTATTTCAATAGCTAATAACCCTGTATCCCATAGTAGGACAAAACATATTGAGATTAAATATCACTTTCTTAGAGAACATGTAGAAAGAGAAGATATTTCACTTGAATATGTTAAAACTGATAATCAGATAGCTGACATGTTTACTAAGCCCCTAGAAGAAGCTAAGTTCAATAGATTCAAAATTGAACTAGGAATGATAAACTTAGACTAAGTTTACAGAATAGAAAATTGGCTAAGTAAAAAGGTGTCGACACATAGACAAGTCTATGTCGACACAGAATAGTGGTGTCGACACTTCAGGAAAAAGGTGTCGACACATCTAGGAATGTGGTGTCGACACTTCAGAATGTTAGTGTCGACACATGTCAAGTAGGTGTCGACACATCCAATATGGTGTCGACACTTAAGTTTTACTCAGAATTTTTCTAAGTAAAGTCTCGACAATGTGTCGAGTTATGTTATGTCGACACATAACCAAGTGTCGACACATAATATCTGTTGACTAAACTTGTGTCGACACATATGTGTCGAGACATTATAAGTCAGTGTCGACACTTATTGCCAGTGTCGACACATGTTAAGATAGCTGTCCCGCCTGTTCATCTTCAAAATCAGAAAGGTATAAATAGGGTTCTGTCTTTGTTTGTCGACACGCTTTCAAAGTTTCGAGACCAAAACTATTGTGTCGACACTTCTCTTTTCTACAAGACAAATTCTCCAAACCCTAATGGCTCCTAAGCTTGAGGAGAACGTTAACGAGGGCTATGAGCTAGTGCGCGGCGCGTTCGACGACGCCGATCAAGAAATCCAGTCGGTGGTAACCCTAGTCGCCAATTCTAGACTAGAATACTTGGTTTCAGAACCAACAAAGATTTGGAAGAAGGAAGTTCTTGAATTCCTTAATGGAGCTGCTGTAGATGACTCTGGATATAGAATCAAATCCAGAGTTCATGGATCTAAAGTCAAGATTTCACCAAAAAGTCTGAGGAAGGTACTCCAGCTACCTAAAACACAAGATGAAGAAGAAGTAACTGCATCCAAGACCAGGGAAGCCCTTACCTGGTGTGGTCTTGATCCTAAGATGAAGATAGGATCTGTATTCAACAGAAAAGGAATGAATAACCAAGGGAAGTTCATGTCTGAAATTGTGGGAAAAGTCTTACTCAGCAAGACTGGAGGGCATGACAGAGTGTCTGCCTCCATGTTTGAAATCATGACAAGAATAATCTTCACCCTGAAAACAGATTGGTCTCAAGTGGTGTATGAGAAAATCAAGGAGAGTCTGAAGAAGCCCAACCTGGGCAGAATACTTAGTCTCTACCTAGCTGGTACCATACCAGAGGTAATGAATACAGCTGCAGGAAGTAAGATAAACCACATGAGGAAGATGGATCTAAGGATCTTTTCCAGATGGGACAGGGTATTGTCCAAGGACATGCCAACTCCAGAGAAGCCAGTTTCTAAGAAAGATTCTCCTCCAAGGAAGAAAAGGAAGCAAGTTCCTGTGACACAGGAGTCCTCCAGCAGTTCAGGGAGTGAAGAACAAGTTGTTTTCACTCCTGATGATCATGAGGGAGAGCTTGCTGACAAGACTCCTGCTCCTCCAGCTGATGCAGAGATCCAGGGGGAGCTGCCTCCAGCTAGCCCCATCCACAGGGATCAAAGCCAGGGGGAGCATCCAGTTGTAGAGGAACCATCTACACTGGACAGTGAGCAAGCCACCATCATTATCCAAGAGGTACTCACTGACCTAAAAACTTTAGAATATCTTATAGAAGATGCTGATTTGTCTGATGTTCCTCAGCAAATTCAGCTGCCTAGCCAAGAACCAGATGTTGTTATCAAAGACACATCTGCTATTCCAGTGGTTGAAGAGCACAGAATATCTCCAGCTCAATCACCTCAAGAGTTCACCATGGAAGATCTATTTCTAAATCTAGATCAAGAAGATTTTAACATGGACAAGGATGCTGCTGCTGAAGATAAGACTGCTGCTGCTGAGGGGGAGCTAGTACAAGATCTGGAAGAGCCTATTAGGCAAGAAACTGAAAAGGCAACTGCTGTGCAAGCTGACAAACCTCCAAGCCCTAAGGAAAGGGTTGAAATAGCCAGAACTTCAGAATCTGAAGAAGATGAGGCTGCAAAGGCTAAGAAGAAGAAACTCTATGTCTTCAAGAGGAGAAGTCAGAGTTATAAGAAAGCCTTGCAATCCATTGCCCCACAGCCTATAGTTCAACAAGCTCCAACTGTTGACTATAGTGCTTTACTGATTGCACTGCAGATAAAAATGGATGAACAAAGGAAAGCTATAGAGGCTTATGTTGATGCAGGGCACAGATCATTACAGTTTGATCTTGCCAAAGATATAAAATCTATAAGGTTTGAGATGAATCTCAACAAGAAAGAGATGACAGACTGCTTCCACAAGGGTGGCAATGCAGTGGTGTATCTGGCTACACACCAAGAGAAGATCAAAGCCCAAGTAGATGATATAGCATTGAAGCAAGGGTATGTACTGGAAAATCAGTTAAGGATGAATGACAACTTGACTGCTTCACACAATGCTATAGTCACTGAATTGAAGAATAAGACTGCTGAACCTTCAACATCTACTGCTGCTGCTAAAGCTGAATTTGATAAAGTATTCCAGGAAGAACTTACTGCTGTTAAGTCTGCTATTAAAGATTCCCAGAAAGCTATCTCTGAACAACTGCAAAAGCTAAAACCATTCTTTAAAGAGGGAATCAGGTATTTGGACAGTCAAATAAGATTTCAAAAGGATGATGTCAGAGACCATATGGCTAGAGAAGTCATAAAGGGGGAGAGAGTATTAGTCAAAGCTAGCTCTGACCATGCCAAATGGATATCCAACTCCATCAGAGCTACACTGGGCTATCCTCCACTCTGTGATGATGATAATGTTGCTGAATCAGGGATTCAAACTGCATATCTTGGAGGTGAGCAACCAGAGGTAGCTCAAGTGATTTATCCACCTCCAGATTTTGACATGGTTCAAGCAGATGTCCAGACAATGTATAGCCCAACTGAAGGGAAGCCTAATGTTATTCTGGATAAAGTGGTTCAGCCTATTTCTGCAGCTATGCAAGAGGCATTAGAGAAAGAAGAAGAGATAAGGCTGTCAAAGAAGAGGTTTAGGGAACAAGCAGAACAAAAGCCAGATTTTGAACAGTGGAGCCCTACCTCTAGAAATATAATTTTAACTGCCTGGAAAGCTGCCAAGGACAATGCTCATGAAAGGAACAAGTGGTTCTCTGAAGCAGAATGGAGGAAACATGAAATAAGACAAGAGGCCATTGTTCAATATAGAAGGAAGGCTAAGATGGGAAAGCTACCTCCTACTGCAGTGGAGCCTAACAAGTACTTCCCTAAGCCATATCATTATTTTGAGCGGCAGAAAATCAAAGCAGAAGAGCTGAAGAAGAAGGACTTAAAAGGCAAGAAGCCTGCTGATGCTGCAACTGCTGAAGCCACTGTCAAAGCTCAAGTCCAATCTGGCAAAGGCATTGTTATCAAAGAACCAGATCAGAAATAGATTAAGAATTGACTTGAAGATTGTTGTAATCTTTTGAATGAAATACATTTTTGTAAACCATTGAAGATGTATTAGAACAATGTTAGAACAATAAATGAGAAATATATTTCATGATTGTTCTGAGAATATGTCTATTTCTTGTTTGTTCTGCAATGTTGAATGTGTATACATGTGTGAAATATTACATGTTTATGTTTACCCTGCTGATTATAATCTGCTTTACATCATTTTGTAATTTTAATTATGAATGGTGTATATCATTGACTAAGGGTTATGACTTCTCCAAATAGGGGGAGATTGTTGGGTACATTGGTCAAATGTACCTGATTTGAAGAAGCCTCACCCAACCCAATGATATACATCATAATGTATTTGATGTATGTTTGAGTTACTTGTGCAGGTTAAGAAATCACTGGACTGAAGCAAAAAGTTTCTAAGTCCATGTGTCGACACCCAGAGGGAAAGTGTCGACACTTAAGAAAGCTTGTGTCGACACCCAGACAAGCAGTGTCGACACTTGGAGTCATTGTGTCGACACCTGGGATGCAGAGTCGACACCAGACAGAAAGTGTCGACACTTGGAGCTGTGTCGACACTCAGTGAAGAAAAGTGCAGATAGAAAGTGTCGACACAAGGAGCTGTGTCGACACTCAGTGAAGCTGTGTCTACACCAGAAAGTGTCGACACTTGGAGCTGTGTCGACACTCAGCAAAAGTCTGCAGAGTCTAAGTACAAGTGTCGACACTCAACACAATGTGTCGACACTATGCAGAAGAGTCAGCACTTGAAGTAAGTGTCGACACTCAACACAATGTGTCGACACTCAACAGAAGAGTCAGCATTTGAAGTATGTGTCGACACCCAGAACAATGTGTCGACACACAGCTGAAGACTCAACACTGGAAGAAAGTGTCGACACATGGAGTTGTGTCGACACTTAGCAAAGAACAGAAAGAACAACAAATTATTCTAAGTACAAGTGTCGACACTATGGGAATGTGTCGACACTCAGCTGAAGTCTCAACAACAAGAAGGTGTGTCGACACAAGGAGCTGTGTCGACACTCAGCAAGATTCAACATAGAAGACTATGTGTCGACACCAAGAAGCAGTGTCGACACTTGACAGATTCAACACAAGAAGATGTGTCGACACAAAGGAGATGTGTCGACACATAGAAGAATTCAGCAAAAGCTAGAAGAACAAGTACTTGTGTCGACACTCAATTTCAGTGTCGACACATACTGAAGAATCTGTGTCGAGACATACAAGGAGTTGTGTCGACACCTTGTAGACTTGTGTCGACACTTACACAACATGTGTCGACACTTGGACTATAAGTGTCGACACTTAAAGACAGAAAGTCTCGACACTTTCAGACAGTTAGAGAATTTCAAGAAATGACTGGATGATTTGACAGCTGCCGTTCCAGCCGGTCTACAGCACCTGTCAGAGATATCAGAAGTCAGTTATGGACCGGTCCAGCCGGTTACCATGAAGAAAGCCTATAAATAGGCACCTACAGTTTACAGAAACTGTGGTTCAGAGTTGTTCAAAGTTGTTGAAAGTAGTTAAGAGTTGTTGAAGTAATTATTGAAGTAATACAAAGAGAATCAACACAAGAAGATCTAGCAGTTCAAGTGCAGATCTAAGAAGTTGGAGAGAGAGGGCTCCATCCAAGAAATCAGCCTTTGGAACTAGGCTGAGAAGAAGGATTCAGATTCAGTCTGGATCTTAAGTGGCAGAGGTCAAGGAACAACTGCAGAGGATTCAGTCTTATTCAGTTCTACTCAAGAAGCTTTGAAGAAAGCTAAGTCATGGTGAATCCAGCTGAGTTCTTCCAAGAACTCATCAAGAATCTCTCAACTCCCCTCCTTTAATTTTGAGTTGTAGAGTTATTATTTGTATTACATTTTTAACTTGTAGGATCCATTGGATCTGAGTGAATTGTAAGCCTATATCTATAAAGGCTGAGGGTAGGGCTTGCTAGCCTGAGTGTAGGAGATTGAGATCTCTGAGTGTAGGCCTTGTTGGCTGAGTGTAGGCCTTGGATTGGCTGAGTGTAGGCCTTGTTTGGCTGAGTGTAGGCTTTGGGATAAAGCTGAGTTGTAAGGCTTTGGGCCTGAGGTGTAGGAACCAATTTGGGTTCTGAGACAGTGCAGGAGTTTGGCCGAATCTAGTACACTGCTAGATAGGCGAAGGGGGAAAGTAGATGTACCCATATCTTGGGGAACCACTATAAATAACTGTGTGCTGTACTGTGCTGAAATTGTTGCTGTGTATGCTGTGTTTGCTGTAATAAACTAGTTAGATTGTTGTGATATAACTGATTGCTGCCAATAAAGTTAGAAAAGGATTAGGTCACCTATTCACCCCCCCCCCCCCCCCCTCTAGGTGTTTAGGTACCATATCTTTCATATACTTTGTTCATTAACCCATAAACTTGAAATTTCATGAGAAAATCAAGTATAGCCTTATTATTAAATTATAAATTATGAAACTCTTTCTAGGGTATTTGTAGGCCATCATAATCATCCCTGAATTTTCACTGAATTTTTGGAGGTATTATTGCTGTAAAATCTTTTAAAATGACTTTTTATGAGATATCTTTGAAATTACATTTAAGGGCCTAAACCTTGCTGAAAAATTTGAAGGCTTAGGCTTTAGAGTTGATTATGCATTTAGTAATTAACATAAATTTATTGGAATATTATCCTGTCTGAAATTGGTACTTCATGTTCAAGCTTGGGCTTTTTGGATACTATAATAAATAAATAAATTATCAGACAAATTAGGAAAATTATGAATTTCTGGATTTATGCTACAAATGTCATTTTAGCCCTCTAATAATTATCATAGGGTACTGGATGAGTATTTCATGTACTTCCCTTTTTACGGGTCATGTACTTAAGTGGTCTGCATATAGCAAAATTGCAGGAAATCATTTTGGATATGAATTAGAGCACGTGTGATGGGTCTTGATGGTTTGCTGGAAGGATAAGTAGAATGGGTTGCATCTATGGAAGATGAGTGAGTAGGGTGTGGTTTTGTCTAGGGTTTAGAGGCGTTCGGGTCCGACGAAAGATCGTCCTACCCAAGGAGAGTTGGAGTCAAATTACCCTAGGATTAGCATATCGGAACATGAGGAAGAAAAGGGTAAGGGAATCAACCAATAACAAAATAAGTACCTTGCGAAAGGGAACGCTGGGCGTAATCCCAACACAGTTCCTGGGTTAACGTAAACTGTTTTAACAAGCTGAAAAGAGTAACTTAGTAATTAGGGTTGCACATTTCACAAACACTGATGGCACCGGAAGTTAGCTGGGAGCTTCGGCTCGGATGGTTAAAAGACGGACTTTGGGTCCGGGGAGCTTCGGCTCGATTGTTTGAGTCGGACGTGTTGGTCCGGGGAGCTTCGGCTCGGGTTTGATTACGCTAAATTTGCATGTGCATAAAAGGAAGTAAAAACTAAGGTGGTGGGTCTTCGGTATTGGAGGGTCGATGCACCGACGCCAATACGTTGACTCGGCAAGTGTGGTTAGCACTTCGCCAACAGAAGTCCGGTGCGCCAGCCGGCAAGAGTATGCAGGAGTCCGCTTCGTGCACCAAGCGTTGAGGCGTACGATAGGTCTGACCGGTAGTGCTTTACTGGTATAGAGGTGGGCGAGGCCCAACCCACCGCTTCCGTCTGCCACTACGGAGGTATCCTGGGAGGTTACGGCTCTAGAAAGGGGGAACTAAAGGTCTGTGTGCACAGAGTTGGGTGTGTGTGTTGCACTTGCATGATCCATCATACCCACTTGCATATCATAGCATAATCGTTTCCTTTAACCTTGACACCTAAAGTATGAGTGGAATGAGACGCTTATACTTTAGGACCTGCAAAACCACCCCTTGGTCTATAAGCTTGTGTGGGCAAGTTTATAAATTAAGGTTAATTTTGGATATATATATTTACTGCGGTTTGATAACCGACACCCAAACGTATAAATTGGTATGGGACTTTTTATACGATGGGAGCCTTGCAGAAGACCCCTTGGCTTATGTGTTTTCACATAAGTAAAGGTTACTTTTCATATTTCAGCTTATTGTCTTTACATGCTATAGAATTTGCTAGTATAGGACCGCTGCCATCTGCTTTTGATATTCTCCACCTTCAAGTCCTCCCCTTTCTTCCTCTCCGCTCGGTGCCTAGGAGCCGTGGGGGAAGGGGCGGGGGATGATAAGACTTAGTCTTTTAGACTAACGGTTTTCGAACCGCATCATTTAGGGGATCGTGGAGACCAGCATGGAGGAGCAGCCCCAGAGACCGGTGCGCTTGGAGGTGGGGCAGTCTAGCTCCGTAGTTCATATAGACAGGACCGTGAGTCTCGACCTTGAGTAGTTTTTCTGCTTCCGCATGAGTGATTTTTGTAGTGAGGATATGATGTACCGGGCATAAGCCCGTATTTTCATACTCTGATGTTTTATTCTGTGGACACTCCCTTCGTGGAGTTATTTTATTATGACATGTGATTATTCGTGGACTGTTAGTTTCCTTTTACTTCATTATGCTACTTTTCTGTGATCGAATTGGCCGGCAGAATCGGCGCTTTGTGGTGATGACCCTTCAGGTCGTGAAGGAGTCACCCCAAAACGGCGGTTCTGGGCCTAAGACCCCGGTGTCGAAAAGAAAAAAAAGGGGGTCTTACACACTACTTCTAATTTTTCATTGATAGGAGCACGTGTACTATGTTAGAAAATAACGACTATATGATTCAATTATATTTACTTTTAGCTTTCTAAAAAATTGGAACGTACAATTTATTAAGGTTGCTCTCAAAATTGTTTTTAATTAAAAATCTAGTTTTCCTTTCTCCCCTTACCTATCATGATGTAACACCCCCTATCCGTCGCATAGTATATAGCAGTAGGTCCGGCCGGGGCCCGACGCCATATACCACAGACAGACCGGGTGGTTACGTATGGAAACCATTCAACCAATCTCAACGTCCTACACAGAGCATTCTAGCGGAAGCAGTTAATATAAGTTGTAAACAAGAACCCAGCATTAGAGCACGAATGTCCACTAGTACAAAATTAGGAATGTATACAAAATACCCCAAAATATCGGCCTTAAGGCCTTACAGAATGTTTCACTTGAATAATACATGATTTACAAACCTCGGCACGCAGGCCGGTCATACATGAATAAAACAGAAAACATTTCCACTTGGGCCTTCGAGGGCCAGCTTCGCAAAAAGGGCTTTAGCCCGCTATTGACCCTTGGTCCAGCTGCACCTGCAAGCAACAAACCACCGCACGGTGTCAAACAAGGCAACGGTCAGCAATGCTGACCAAATTATAACGATCCCGCCCCCAACTCGGGGCGGCGATGCTCCTTCCCTGCATTTCATTATCACAAGCGAGCAATTCATATAACCATAGCCATTACATCACAGACGTTGGCTCGTACGTCCACACGTCCCGTGCACTCAGGGCATATTCTCGGTGAACCGGTCGATGTCACGTCAATTAAAGCCATTAACATTCCGGACTCACCACCGCCACTTAGACGGCCATTCCTATGAGCAATTCGTCTTCCTGGCATTGGTCACGTCAATTTAAGCCATTGACCGCCGAAGACTCACATCTATGCCAACGGCGAGTGCCACGTAACCTTAGGTCTCTCTAACCGAACGACATAAGGCGGGTACGGTTCCATCTAACCCGTGCTCACATCGCAACGACAATTTAAGCCATTTGCGCGGGTCAAACTTCCACCGAGTCCCATTCTACCACAAGACACATAACCCGGTTATGTTCGAGTTGGCTCTCAGGCCACCAAGTTGGCAAGATCTCGTATCCGCCCAGTTTTCCGGGTGCACCTTTGGGTTAGTCCCCAAGGCTCCCTGCTGCAATCTACCGCGTAGAAAACCCGAAAAACACCCAATAACATGGAGTCTTCTCCGGCCTTATGCAATGCAACATCACCGATCCAGACTAACATGTCCGGGTAGGCTTCACACGAAATGCCTACTTCCGTTCTCGCATACGGACTCTAAACAACGGGGACTTTACATATCTACCCGAAGGAACGCCTCCAACTCTCCGCAAACTCGCGAGAGCGGGCTTCCTATGCTAAGAAAAGGAGCGATTCATGCTCAAGATGAAGATCGTTACCCTTGAGTTCCTCTTTGGCGCCATCGAAAAGTAATCGGATAGAAATCACCGCACTTGCGTTGCCGCCTCCGTGGATCCGGAGTCGGCTTGCGATTCGGAGCTCCGAAGCTCCTCCAATGGCGGATCTAGCTCTTCTTCCTCCAAGGGCTCTCCTCTTTCTCCAAGGGTTTGGAGAGATGAAAAAAGGTAAGAAAGTGATGGATTTTCTAAGTCAAACCCGGGTATATCCTCTCAGGAACCATCCCCAGCCGTTAGATCTTCAATCAAGGAAACGAACGGTTTTGATTCGGGGCTGAAATGCCCAATCTGGACCGAACACGGCCTGGCACACGCCCGTGTCCAGGGCCGTGTGCCGCATTCGCCGTCAAAATCGAATCTCCTGGACCCTCACACGGGTATCGAACACGCCCGTGTTCGAGCTGAACACGCCCGTGTTCCAGCTGACACGGCCGTGTAGCCGGCCGTGTACCCCATGATTTTTCCCCCGTTTTCAACCCGAGCACTGCACGGGTCCTAGGACACGCCCGTGTCCTTGCCTGTGTCACCTTGACACGCCTGGACCCCAGGCCGTGTACACGGGACAATTCGTCGAGGGAAGATCGACGACTTGATGACACGGCCTTGGACACGCCCGTGTCCTAGGCCGTGTTCCTTGTCTCGACGATCGTCGAGTGAATCTCGACGACTCCCCGGTACGATCGTCGACACGGGTCGACACGCCCTGCGACACGCCCGTGTCGCAGGCCGTGTGCCCATTCTCGATGAATCGTCGAGTATAACTCGACGACTTCACGGCTAAGTGTCGACACGGGTCGACACGCCCTGCGACACGCCCGTGTCGCAGGCCGTGTGCCCATTCTCGACAAATCGTCGAGTATAACTCGATGACTTCGCGGCTAAGTGTCGACACACGCTTGACACGCCCTGGGACACGCCCGTGTCCCAGGCCGTGTGCCTTCTGCCAGAACCCAAACTGGCCCAAAACGTCCCCCTTTGCTCCTTTGAGTTTCGGGGCGTTACAACTCTACCCCTCTTAAAAGAATTTCGCCCACGAAATTTCATAAAGGGAAAAACATGTACAAAAACAAAATTTGTACCTGAGCGGAACAACTCCGGATATTCGTCAAGCATCGTCTGCTCTCGCTCCCAAGAGAGCTCCTCACGACCGCAATTGTCCCACCGGACTTTGACCATCCTGATCTCTTTATTGCGTAGCCGCTTGACCTCTGAGTCCTCAATCCGCACGGGCTTGACCTTTGTCGTTAGCCCACTTTCCACCGGCACTTGATCGACCGCGATCACTTGCGTAGGCTCTTGCACCGCCTTCCGAAGCACCGAAATGTGGAATACATCGTGTAAACCACTAAGCTCCACTGAGAGCTTCAACCGATAAGCCGCTTCACCGACTCGCTCCAGAACCTCGAACGGTCCAAGGTATCTTGGGCTTAGCTTTTTCAATCGCCTCACCAGCGAGACACCCTTGAATGGCTTGATCTTCAAGTATACATAATCGCCCACAGCGAACTCCACGTTCCTGTGCTTGTCATTATAGTACTTTGCTTGCCGGTCCTGAGCAATAAGCAACCTCTCCCGAATGGTTCTCACCAAAGAAGTAGCACCCTCTATTTCTGATCGCTTATACAACTTTGACTCACCCGTTTCTATCCAAGACAACGGCGTGCGACATCTTCTACCATATAGGGCCTCGAAGGGCGCCATCTGAATACTTGCTTCGTAGCTGTTGTTGTATGTGAACTCCACCAAATAAAGGTGGTCTTCCCATTGCTTTTCGAAATCCAAGACACACATGCGAAGCATGTCTTCCATGGTTCTATTGACCCTCTCGGTCTGCCCATCTGTTTGTGGATGGAAGGCTGTGCTGAACTTCAACTTAGTTCCCAATATTTGCTGCACCAGCCTCCAATCATTGGACGTGAACCGCTCATCTCGGTCACTCACGATGCTGCGGGGCACACCATGAAGCCGCACTATGTTATCCACATATAGCTTTGCCAGCTTCTCCACCGGATCATCCTTCCTATGCGGAATAAAATGTGACACCTTCGTTAATCGATCCACGATCACCCAAATGGCGTCGTTCCCCTTTTGCGACCTTGGCAAACCGTGCACAAAATCCATAGAGATGTCGTCAAATTTCCACTCCGGAATAGGCAAGGACTTAAGGAATCCTCCCGGCTTTTGGCACTCCGCCTTTACCAAGGCACAGGTTTGGCACTTCGCTACGTATAGCGCCACATCCTTTTTCAAACCCGGCCACCAAAATAGTTTCTTTATATCACGGTACATCTTCGTGCTCCCCGGGTGAATTGAGTACTTGGTATGGTGCGCCTCGTACAACAACTCCACCCGTAAATTGCCCACACTTGGGACGCACAAACGACCGTCTTTCCAAAGCAATCCGTCCTTCACGATGAATTGGGAATTTGACCCATCCAGAGCCTCTATCATGAACTGCCTCATATGAGCATCCATATCCAAAGCCTGCCGAATACGATCAGCCAGGTCATATTGGACTTCAGTCCAATTCAGAACTGCTTCAGCACTTGCTTGTCTGTCCACACAAACAATCTCCAGCGCCTCCAACTCCCACACCAACCGCTCATCATGCACCGATAGCCAATTGGCTTGAGCTGGGGCTCGGCGACTCAACGCGTCCGCAACCGCATTCCCTTTGCCAGGCACGTAGTGGATCTTGAATGTATAGTCCCCCAGGAACTCCATCCATCTACGCTGCCGCATATTCAGATCCTTCTGATCTATCAGGTACTTTAGGCTCTTGTGATCGGTGTAGATATCAATCTTCACACCGTACAAATATTGTCTCCACAGCTTCAAGGCAAAAATCACGGCCGCTAACTCCAAGTCATGGACCGGATAATTCCTCTCGTGCACTTTTAGCTGTCTCGAGCCATAAGCTATCACACTTCCGTGCTGCAGTAGCACGCAACCCAAACCGCTGCCCGAAGCATCGCTATATATCTCATAGCCTTCGGTTCCACATGGCGAACTCAGCACAGGCGCCGTGGTCAACCGACACTTCAGTTCCTCAAAAGCTCGCGCGCACTCCGGCGTCCAAACGAACTTATGCTCCTTCCTCGTCAAAGTAGTGAGAGGTAACGCTATCCGCGAGAAGTTCTCTACGAAGCGCCTATAATAGCCGGCAAGCCCCAAAAATCTCCGGACTTCTGCTACCGTAGCAAGCTCAGGCCACTCCCGTATCGCAACAATCTTCGCCGGATCCACAGCAATACCCTCTCCACTCACTATATGCCCGAGGAACGCCACTGAGGATAGCCAAAACTCGCACTTCGAGAACTTGGCATACAACTGGTTTCTCCTTAGCGTCTCCAACACCAAATGAAGATGCTTGAAGTGATCTTCCTCACTTTGCGAGTACACCAAAATATCGTCGATGAAGACGATCACGAAATGGTCCAAGTACTCCCTGAACGTCCTGTTCATCAAATCCATGAATACTGACGGCGCATTAGTCAGCCCAAACGGCATGACCGTAAACTCATAATGCCCGTATCTCGTACTAAACGCTGTCTTCGGGATATCACTCTCCCTTATCCGCAGCTGATAGTACCCAGACTTGAGATCTAACTTCGAGTACACCGTCGACCCGACTAACTGATCGAAGAGATCATCAATCCGGGGGATCGGGTACTTGTTCTTCTCCGTCAGCTTGTTTAGCTCCCGATAATCAATACATAGCCTAAAGCTTCCGTCCTTCTTCTTAACAAAGAGGACCGGTGCGCTCCAAGGCGAAGAACTCGGGCGCACATACCCTTGCTCCAACAACTCTTGCAATTGAACTTTCAGCTCCGCCATTTCCTTAGGCGCTAGCCGATACGGAGATCGTGACACAGGCTTTGCACCTGACACTAGCTCGATCGTGAAATCTATCTCCCGTTGAGGCGGGGCTCCAGGAAGATCTGCGGGGAACACATCAGGGTATTCCGATACCAGTGAAATACAATCCAAAGCGGGCTTCGGCTTTGCAACCTCCACTAGTGTAAAGAACAGTTCTGCACCGGCACGAACCGCCTTCACCACCTGAAGAGCAGACATCAACGTCTTGCTCGACCCCTTTAAGCCCATAAAAGTCGTCTCACGACTTGCCCCCAGCTTGACTTCCTTGCTACCGCAATCTATATGGGCCTACTGCTCCGAGAGCCAGTCCATGCCAAATATGACGTCGAACTCCACTAACGGAAGTAAAGACGCTCGCAGGTCGAACTCCTGCTCCCCAATACGAATCTTAACATCGCAGATCCTATCCGCTCGCATCGAACACCCATTGGGCAACAACACATCCAACTTATCCTTCGCCATCGAGGAAGGGACCCCGATGCGTAATATAAATCCTTCGGACAAGAAGGAGTGTGAAGCTCCCGTATCGAAGAGTGCTCGTGCCGGATTTTCACAAATCAAAACAAATCCTAAACAAGTAGTGGTAAGGTAACATGTGCATAACAAGCATATAAAGGAAATTGACTTGCTATAAATTAAACCGTACCTGTCACCACATCAGCTTGTTTAATGGCCTCCTGTTGGCCAAGATTGTAGACCCTTGGTTGGGCCGGAGCATAATGGGATGCGGTCGACTCCACCGCCTTTCCCTTCTCTTCATAAGTGGCTCCCGGCCTCCTCTCGGACTTAGGACGTCCGCTCCAACAATCACGGGCAAAGTGCCCCGTCTTTCCGCATGTAAAACACGCGCCCGGGGTCCGACTCGTAGTCGCCCCAGAAGCACCACAAGGAGCTGGACCCGAAGTCCTATGCTTCTTGAAAGACCTCTGATAGCCGGACTTTGAAGTAGTCGGCACTCTGAACTCAGATTTCTTATCAGCCAAGCCTTTCTTCGCTTGTACATTCTTCATGTCCTTCTCCAAGGACCGGGCAGTATTGACCAAGGTTAAGAAACCCTGCGTCATCGGCCCCGACAGTAATAGTCTCAGCTCATCCCTCAAGCCTTCATAAAAACGATTAGTCTTGCGCTCCTCATCCATGATGGTGGAGCTAGCATAACGACTCAACCGCGTAAACTCGTGGAGATATTCATCCACGCTCCTCTCACCCTGCACCAACTTCAGGAACTCATTCTCCATTGAAATCCTCTGAGTAGAAGGGAGGTATCTTGCTAAGAACAATCCCGAGAACTCTTCCATGGGAACGTCTATCAGTTGTCTACCTCTCAAATGATGCAGCTCCAATCCTTCCCACCACATCCTTGCTTCACCGTCCAGCAGGAACGTAGCGATGGTGGTCATTTGCCACTCCTCCGTCTCCGTCGCCGTCATGACTCTCTTCACCCTAGAGAGCCAGTCTTCAGCCTGAGATGGGGTTCCCAACCCCGAGAATAACGGAGGGTTAAAGCTCATTACATGCTTCAACTGCCTCTCAGTGGCCCTCCTTGGCACTATCGGTTCCAAAACCACTTGTTCCACCCTCCTCGGCTCAGCCTCTCGCAGAGGTACTTGCTCCATCGCAGGAGCGGGCTGCTGCGCTTGCCTTCCAGGCTGCGCATTTATCACGGCCAACACCGCTTCAGCCACCAAACGTATATTCTCAGCCGACAGAGGTGTTGCGGGAGCAACATCCGGTGCACTGCTAGCCTCAGAAACTCGGCGTTCTGATGGCCCAACACCACTTCTGGTCACCTATAGTGGTACAAAACACCGTTAAGCGACCACATAACATTGCAAACAGCAATTATAGGAACACGCAGGTTCCTCAAACACGAGTATTTTCATTCCTAAGTGGACATTCATGGGTTCTTTTACCATTATAACGATGACGCACGCAATGTGCTCACCACCCCTTAAAAAGAATTCGCCCACGAATTCACTTTAAGCCCGACCAAAACCAGTAGTCTGATACCAAATTGTAACACCCCCTATCCGTCGCATAGTATATAGCAGTAGGTCCGGCCGGGGCCCGACGCCATATACCACAGACAGACCGGGTGGTTACGTATGGAAACCATTCAACCAATCTCAACGTCCTACACAGAGCATTCTAGCGGAAGCAGTTAATATAAGTTGTAAACAAGAACCCAGCATTAGAGCACGAATGTCCACTAGTACAAAATTAGGAATGTATACAAAATACCCCAAAATATCGGCCTTAAGGCCTTACAGAATGTTTCACTTGAATAATACATGATTTACAAACCTCGGCACGCAGGCCGGTCATACATGAATAAAACAGAAAACATTTCCACTTGGGCCTTCGAGGGCCAGCTTCGCAAAAAGGGCTTTAGCCCGCTATTGACCGCTTGGTCCAGCTGCACCTGCAAGCAACAAACCACCGCACGGTGGCAAACAAGGCAACGGTCAGCAATGCTGACCAAATTATAACGATCCCGCCCCCAACTCGGGGCGGCGATGCTCCTTCCCTACATTTCATTAGCACAAGCGAGCAATTCATATAACCATAGCCATTACATCACAGACGTTGGCTCGTACGGCCACACGTCCCGTGCTCTCAGGGCACATTCTCGGTGAACCGGTCGATGTCACGTCAATTAAAGCCATTAAAATTCCGGACTCACCACCGCCACTTAGACGGCCATTCCTATGAGCAATTCGTCTTCCTGGCATTGGTCACGTCAATTTAAGCCATTGACCGCCGAAGACTCACATCTATGCCAACGGCGAGTGCCACGTAACCTTAGGTCTCTCTAACCGAACGACATAAGGCGGGTACGGTTCCATCTAACCCGTGCTCACATCGCAACGACAATTTAAGACATTTGCGCAGGTCAAACTTCCACCGAGTCCCATTCTACCGCAAGACACATAACCCGGTTATGTTCGAGTTGGCTCTCAGGCCACCAAGTTGGCAAGATCTCGTATCCGCCCAGTTTTCCGGGTGCACCTTTGGGTTAGTCCCCAAGGCTCCCTACTGCAATCTACCGCGTAGAAAACCCGAAAAACACCCAATAGCATGGAGTCTTCTCCGGCCTTATGCAATGCAACATCACCGATCCAGACTAACATGTTCGGGTAGGCTTCACACAAAATGCCTACGTCCGTTCTCGCATACGGACTCTAAACAATGAGGACTTTACATATCTACCCGAAGGAACGCCTCCAACTCTCCGCAAACTCGCGAGAGCGGGCTTCCTATGCTAAGAAAAGGAGCGATTCATGCTCAAGATGAGGATCGTTACCCTTGAGTTCCTCTTTGGCGCCATCGAAAAGTAATCGGATAGAAATCACCGCACTTGCGTTGCCGCCTCCGTGGATCCGGAGTCGGCTTGCGATTCGGAGCTTCGAAGCTCCTCCAATGGCGGATCTAGCTCTTCTTGCTCCAAGGGCTCTCCTCTTTCTCCAAGGGTTTGGAGAGATGAAAAAAGGTAAGAAAGTGATGGATTTTCTAAGTCAAACCCGGGTATATCCTCTCAGGAACCATCCCCAGCCGTTATATCTTCAATCAAGGAAACGAACGGTTTTGATTCGGGGCTGAAATGCCCAATATGGACCGAACACGGCCTGGCACACGCCCGTGTCCAGGGCCTTGTGCCGCATTCGCCGTCAAAATCGAATCTCCTGGACCCTCACACGGGTATCGAACACGCCCGTGTTCGAGCTGACACGCCCGTGTTCTAGCTGACACGGTCGTGTAGCCGACCGTGTACCCCATGATTTTTCCCCCGTTTTCAACCCGAGCACTGCACGGGTCTTAGGACACGCCCGTGTCCTTGCCCGTATCACCTTGACATGCCTAGACCCCAGGCCGTGTACACGGGACAATTCGTCGAGGGAAGATCGACGACTTGATGACACGGCCTTGGACACGCCCGTGTCCTAGGCCGTGTTCCTTGTCTCGACGATCGTCGAGTGAATCTCGACGACTCCCCGGGATGATCGTCGACACGGGTCGACACGCCCTGCGACACGCCCGTGTCGCAGGCCGTGTGCCTATTCTCGACGAATCGTCGAGTATAACTCGACGACTTCATGGCTAAGTGTCGACACGGGTCGACACGCCCTGCGACACGCCCGTGTCGCAGGCCGTGTGCCCATTCTCGACGAATCGTCGAGTATAACTCGATGACTTTGCGGCTAAGTGTCGACACACGCTTGACACGCCCTGGGACACGCCCGTGTCCCAGGCCGTGTGCCTTCTGCCAGAACCCAAACTGGCCCAAAACGTCCCCCTTTGCTCCTTTGAGTTTCGGGGCGTTACACATGACCTACTTGGCATGTTAAAATTTTATCCTTAAAATATCCTATGTCATTGGGAATAAGATTTCGTTCCGTAAACATAGGCACCCAATAATTTAAAAAATGATTATATGTTATGGAGTAAGAGGATAAAATTCATTAATCATACACATATATATTGGGTTAAATTTTATTATGAAGAAAAAAAATTTATATTAGGAAAATAAGATTTCATTTTCCTAATAATCCAAAAAATAAATGGATGTTCGGGAAAAAATTACCTCACCTCAAAATCAAAACCCTCTTCATGATCCCCTTAGCCAATTTCATGATTCTAGAATTAATTCAAAATTTTTTTTGAGAGCATAATTTGTAAATTGCATTATTTCCGGTAAAACTCCTATAAGCTAAAAGTCCATATAATTCCAAACTATTTTTGTTAATCTAACCAATACAATTACCGCTTTCTATTTGATTACATCAAGAAGTCTTTTGGCCAAAACTTTTGCGCTATTTAAATCATCTACATAATTTTAGGACTTAACTCTTACACCCCGTATATTTATTTATTTATATCTCCCTTATAATTGATTAAGCGGTAGCTAAACTTAGAGTTTTTTCTATTCCTTATAAGTTCACCTCAAACTTTTGCTCTGGAATAGCAAAAGCATAAGTATGTGGGTATTTGATGAATTGTAAATATACGTATTTTTGTGTACATTAATTTAGTCGTTTTCATTTATTTTTATCATTTTTACTTGTTTTTATTCAATAAAATACTCCTATTTTTGTAAATATTTTACTAACTTGTTTTATTTTATTTTTCAGGAAAAAATTAAAAATCTGCAAAAAATTGACATGTCACGCCCAGAGTCACGCCCGTGACCTAGGGCGTGACTCATCTCTCCGCTCGATGAATTCCCACTCGACGATTTCAGTTCAACGATCGTCGAACCCACAACACGCCCAGAGTCACGCACGTGACCTAGGGCGTGACTCAAACTCAGCTCGACGATTTCAACTTGACACTTTCTGTACGATGATTGTCGAGTGTCGACACCAACCGACACGCCCAGCGTCACACCGTGACCTGGGGCGTGACCATTCCACCTGGCTCGACAAGACCCGCGCAGCGACTTTCGATGCAACCCGCTCCCAATTCTACCTCGCTGACACGCCCACCATCACACCCATGACCTGGGGCGTGACCTCTGCGTGACCAACATGTGTCCAGCCTGAAGTCAACTTTGTCGTCAAATCGCCGGCCGCCTTCGCAAACAGTAGTGACACGCCCACCGACAAGCCCGTGTCGGAGGGCGTGCACTTAGCTTTTTTTTCCTATAAATTCCCCACTTCTGTAATGACCAAGGGTTCACATTTTTGAGCCACTTTAGTGTGTTTTGTGGGCTGCATCCGTGGATTCCTTTGCTATGTAAGGAGATTTCTCCCGCTTTCCTTTCATGTTTGTTTTTGCTTTAGCTTTAGCTTTGTAATGACTTTGTAATAGTCTCTTTTAATCAATAAAAATGTTAGTTTTTCTCTTCTTAAATGGCTTTGGAATGAACTCATGTGCCTACTTTTCTTCTCATTTTATCCTTAGTTGCTCCTTTGTTTTTCTCTTTATGAAAAGTGTGTGTGTGTGTGTGTGTGTGTGTGAGTGTAACATGTTTATTTTCATATTTTTTTAACTTGTCTTCATGTTAGGTTTTGTAGTAGATTTCATTTCCAAATCAAATGTGGTATGATAAGTTTCTCTTTTTCATCATGTCCTTTTCTTAAGGGCCTTATGCTTTCATTCTTATGTATTTATAAAAGAGTATTGAAAGTGATTTTGATTTTTTTTACTTAACTTTTTTTGTAGGATTGTAAAACTTTTTTTGTTATTTTCATTTTCTTCTCATTTTTTAATAGCTTTTATGAAAACATAAGAATGAAAATCTTGTTATTTTAATTTTTCAAGAACTTTGGTTTTTGATTTGTTTTGAAAAAACTTTTGTTCTCTTAAAATTTTATTTTGTGCTTTTTATTTGTTTTTGGTAAAAAAAAGTATAGAAAAGTAGTAGTTTTAATTTTTAGGTAACTTTCATTTTATTTTCAAATGTGTGTGTGAGTGTATGAGAATAATCTTTATGCTTTCTTTAATTTATGAAGAGTGTGTGAGTGTAGGTGTTAAATTTTCATGCTTTATTTTCATGCTTTATTTTATTGTTTTCTTCAATTATGTAGAGTGCCTGTGTGTAGGAGATAAATTTTCATTCTTTATTTTATCACTTTCTTCAATTACGTAGAGTGTGTGTGTGTACGAGATAGTTTTATTGCTTTCTTTCAATTATGTAGAGTATGTGTGTTAGCGTTTATTTCCGCCTACTCGCTAGGAGTTAAATGGTCGGACTTTGTTTACCGCCTACTCATTTGAGTTAAATGGCAGGTCTTTTATTTTTCTGTAATTATTTTAGTAGGACTTGAACTTGCATTTATTTCCGCCTACTCGTTAAGAGTTAAATGACGTGCCCTTTATTTCCCTCCTACTCGTTTGAGTAGGACTTGTAATTTTCCTTTTTTTTGTAAGTTAGTTTATTCTGTTTTATTTATAATTTGAAGTGTGCGTGAATTCTTGTTTTAGCTAACTTTTCAGCTTTCTAAATGTTTGTTATTTTGTATGTCCTCTTCTTATAATTATTTAGCGTTTAATTTCGAACTCGCGCCTCATCAAATTATAAAGTCGTCCCCATACCGATGTGTGGCTAATCGCTATTAGCCTCGGCATCGAAGAGCATTGGGACATTTAAAATAATTTGTAATAATTAAAGCTCTTTATTTTCACTTTAATTTAAGCACTTAAGTTTTGCCCCGGGATAATGACGCGTAGGACCACAAATCTATATGTGGGCCCTATTTCCGTTATCTATACGCTAGCTAGCCGAGAGGCCGTGCGTTTGGAAAGATCACCCCTGGGTAAATAGGGTTGTGTGTATACCCTCGAGAGAGAACAAGCGTAATTCTGTCGGATTGGGTTCCCCACCCAATAGCGGGTTCTTAGTGTAAAGCGGGCGTTAAGAGGAATCCTTCGTCGGACTAACGTTCGGTCGAATAGTCTTAGCGTTCAGGTGAGCGATATCCCTATAGCTAGGTGAGCTCACATTTGTGGAACCTCCACAGCCAAGTCATCTTTTATTAATTTGAAAACTAAGTCCTGTAATTATTAAAAGTTATTTTTGTCTTAATCCGATTCGATGCCTAGCGTTAACCCTTCATCGAATTTCTCTAAATCGTTTTTTTCGCTCTTTTACTTTTTTCGTATTTACTTAATTATAATCTCCACCTTACTTTCAGTAAAATAATAGTCCTCCCGGAGGAGTAAGAATAGTCCTCCCGAGGACACACGACCCCGAGAACAATACGACCTCGGTATTCCCCCGAATATCGAGTACTACTTGCGATAGGTGCACTTGCCTCCTGTAGCAAGCCAGCGGCGATCAACTCACCGAACCAACCACAGTAAGAGTTTGTTTGCGGGCCATCAAAATATCACGGCCGCTAACTCTAAGTCGTGGACTGGATAATTTCTCTTGTGAGCCTTCAATTGTAGTGAACCATAAGCTATCACTCTCCCATGTTGTAGCAGAACACAGCCCAAATCACTACCCAAAGCATCACTATAGATTTCAAATCCTTGGGTTCCACTCGACGAACATAAAATAGGTGTCGTGGTCAACCGCCTCTTTAACTCTTCAAAAGCCTGCTCGCAATCCAGCGACCACACAAACTTTTGATCCTTCCTTGTCAACATCGTGAGTGGAAGCGCTATCCGCGAAAAGTTCTCTACGAAGTGCCTATAGTAGCTGGCAAGCCCCAGAAAGCTCTGGACTTCCGCCACCGTAGTCAAAGTAGGCCACTCCCGTATTGCCACTATCTTAGCCAGATCCACCGCTATCCCTTGGAACCCTAGTTTGATTTGGGCAAGGAACACTATTAGGATTCTTAGATTGACCCACCATGTATAGTCATGGGTCATAGGATTAGTTCCAGGACAGGTCATTCAGCAGAACTTGCCAGCATTGCAGATAAGAAGTCCAAGAAATACAGTTTACACAAAGGCAGAAAGTCAGCTCGACGATCGTCGAACGAAGTTCGACGAACGTCGAATGAAGCTTGACGAAATTAGCAAGTTCAGGTCGATGAAATCAGTTGTTACTTTAGCTCGACGAACTTCAGCTGAGTTCGACGAACGTCGAACTCAGGTCGACGATTACAGACAGTTTCTCAGGTCGACTATCTTACATATCAGGTCGACGATTTCTGTACCATCTTCAACCGTTGGGGGAATTAAATGATTGGAGATTACAGTTATCAGAATTAATGGGAAGAGCCGTTCAAAGCGACATCAAGCATGAGCCGTCTAGTGAGTTAATCAATGAGCAATTTCCAAGATGACTTAATGCTCTCAGGATTTGAAATATCTCTATATATATACAGAGAGATACTGATACAGTGAGATATACTGGAGATACACAAAGAAAAGAAATAGAAAGGGCAATATCACGATTACAGCAATTAGAAGCCCTAGACCAGAGGAGACATCAATAATAAGAAGAAGAAGAACAACCAGTCATATCAAGAGTCTTCCTCTTCAACATCACTGCAGGACTACTTCAAGGACAACAAAACTCTATCAGTCAGAAGTTCCTGAAGCATCTCTGGTCCAGACCTGAAGATTGAAGGCCTATCACCCTGAAGCAGTGCTCCAAACTTCCCGATACATCTCAGGGGAGCAAGCTGCTAACATCATTCCACTTGAATCTTCTCTCTGATTGTTGACAGAGAAGATAATATCACTTTCTCACCACCTCCTGTATAAAGGGTTGTGACTCCCTTCAAAAGTCATTCCTGGTTGCAAGTCTCCTTATCAAAAGACTTGAGGTTTGGTTTTTGGGGACCTTATCAAAACCCATTGGTGGCAGTCACCTGATCAAAACCTGAGTGGATTCCTACCAGGGTGGTAGAAGAGTGGACTACCCAGATTTGGGGAACCACTATAAATCCTTGTGTCTCTTTTCTGGTTGCTTGCTTGCTTCTTTACTTTTTTATTGTAGTTTGTGCTGTGCTTTACTCTAGCATTTTGTTAAGATCTACTGACTTTCAATTGGTATCAGAGCCAGGTTGGTTGTATTCAACTAATTTAGCTCCAGGTTGGTTAAAATACCAGACCTTAGAGGTTGATTGGTTGTACAGGCTAACACCTGAACCAAAAGATCCTTTGGTAGATCTTAATAATCTTTTGAGTTTTCTCATGGCACAAATTGCAGATTTTTCAAGCACAGACTCCCTATGTGCAATCTAAACTTGCTTGCACTATGGAAGACAAGGATCATAATGTATATGAACTCCATTGATGAAAGTATTTTCAATTCCATCTTATCAGGTCCAGCTCAAACAACAAGTTCAAATGTTGTTCCATCTTCTCAATGGACAGATGCCCAGAAAAGACTAAAGATTGCTGATGCTCAAGCAATGAACATTCTAGCCCAATCAATGTCTGATGACATTTTTGAAAAACTTTCTGAATGTTCATCTGCAAAAGAAATGTGGGACTCCATCACAGAAATGGCTGCTGTATCAGAAAAGGGGAGAATAATTGAAGCTGAATCCTGGAGTGATGAAGAAGAAGCAAGAGCAAAAGAATTTTGCCTAATGGCAATAGATGCTTCTCGCAGCAGCTATGTTGAAGAATCTGAAGAACCAGAATGTGAATCAAAAGAAGAAGATCAGTAGTCTCTACCCTTGATCTCTCATCAGGTATAAATCTTCAGAAATTCTTAGTTCAAAATAATTCGTCGAACGGAGATCGACGAAATCAATCCTATTCGTCGAACTCAGATCGGCGATCTCTGAACAAAGATTTTGTCTTGTACTATTCTAGAATCTGTGCTCGACGAAATAAACAACATTTGTCGAACAGAGATCGACGACATCAATATCACTCGTCGAACTCCGCTCGACGAAAGTACTCTTATTCGTCGAACTCAGAATTTCAAAACAGACATCTTTATTTTATTTCTGATTATTATAAAAGAGAACCAAGACCCAAGGTTTTCTGGGTCCAGAGCTCCTAACATCTTCTTGCAGGAAAAGAATTCAGGCCAGCCAATACAGAGGCTATATCAGTGGCTGCTGAATTTGGGCAAGGAAATGTAAATAGGGGGAGATTGGTTGAATAATGGTTATGCAAAATAGGGGGAGATGCCTCTAAATGCAACTACAGAAATTCTAGCAGCAGCAACAACAACAGATTATACTGATGCAGATTTGGACAAGGATCATCAACAGCAACAGCAGATTTTCTTGATCTAGATTTAGGGGGAGATTGTTTTTCTACTTGTATTTATCTGTTTTTTTTAAATAGTGTCCTTACCCAAATAGGGGGAGATTGTTGGAACCCTAGTTTGGATTTGGGCAAGGAACACTATTAGGATTCTTAGATTGACCCACCATGTATAGTCATGGGTCATAGGATTAGTTCCAGGACAGGTCATTCAGCAGAACTTGCCAGCATTGCAGATAAGAAGTCCAAGAAATACAGTTTACACAAAGGCAGAAAGTCAGCTCGACGATCGTCGAACGAAGTTCGACGAACGTCGAATGAAGCTTGACGAAATTAGCAAGTTCAGGTCGACGAAATCAGTTGTTACTTTAGCTCGACGAACTTCAGCTGAGTTCGACGAACGTCGAACTCAGGTCGACGATTACAGACAGTTTTCTCAGATCGACTATCTTACATATCAGGTCGACGATTTCTGTACCATCTTCAACCGTTGGGGGAATTAAATGATTGGAGATTACAGTTATCAGAATTAATGGGAAGAGCCGTTCAAAGCGACATCAAGCATGAGCCGTCTAGTGAGTTAATCAATGAGCAATTTCCAAGACGACTTAATGCTCTCAGGATTTGAAATATCTCTATATATATACAGAGAGATACTGATACAGTGAGATATACTGGAGATACACAAAGAAAAGAAATAGAAAGGGCAATATCACGATTACAGCAATTAGAAGCCATAGACCAGAGGAGACATCAATAATAAGAAGAAGAAGAACAACCAGTCATATCAAGAGTCTTCCTCTTCAACATCACTGCAGGACTACTTCAAGGACAACAAAACTCTATCAGTCAGAAGTTCCTGAAGCATCTCTGGTCCAGGCCTGAAGATTGAAGGCCTATCACCCTGAAGCAGTGCTCCAAACTTCCGATACATCTCAGGGGAGCAAGCTGCTAACATCATTCCACTTGAATCTTCTCTCTGATTGTTGACAGAGAAGATAATATCACTTTCTCACCACCTCCTGTATAAAGGGTTGTGACTCCCTTCAAAGTCATTCCTGGTTGCAAGTCTCCTTATCAAAAGACTTGAGGTTTGGTTTTTGGGGACCTTATCAAAACCCATTGGTGGCAGTCACCTGATCAAAACCTGAGTGGATTCCTACCAGGGTGGTAGAAGAGTGGACTACCCAGATTTGGGGAACCACTATAAATCCTTGTGTCTCTTTTCTGGTTGCTTGCTTGCTTCTTTACTTTTTTATTGTAGTTTGTGCTGTGCTTTACTCTAGCATTTTGTTAAGATCTACTGACTTTCAACCGCTATCCCTTCTCCACTAATAACATGACCAAGGAATGCTATAGAGGATAACTAGAATTCACACTTGGAGAACTTGGCATACAACTGACTTTTCCTCAATGTCTCCAAGACCATGTGTAGATGCTTGTAATGGTCCTCCTCACACCGCGAGTATACCAAGATATCATCAATAAATACTATCACGAAGCGATCCAGGTAATCTCTGAACGTCCTATTTGTTGGAGTTACCATTGTGATCTGGAAGTGATCAAACATGTAATCTCACTGACAACGCGATATGAGCCTGCAGGGTCGCACATTAGAGATGTGGAGAAGTTGGATGATTGACTGTGTTGGTAAAGGTTGCCAATCACCGATCTGAATGGGGTTGTGGGCAAGGTGTTGCCTTAAAGAATCATCGGGTTGGGCAAATGTTGCCTTGAAGGACTGGTAAGAATAGTCGGGCGAGGGTCGACGAGAATCGACGAGAATCGTAGAGAATAGTTCTCTGATTCTCGCTGATCGACGAGAATCGTCAAGAATAGTTCTCTGATTCTCGCCGATCGACGAGAATCGTCGAGAATTAGTCCTCTGATTCTCACCGATCGGCGTGTATCGTCGACCCACGATCGGCGTGAATTGTCGGCCCACGTTCGACATGAATCGTCGAGAATAGTTCTCTGATTCTCGCCAATCCGGGTGATTCTCGCCGATTGTGATTCTCGCCGATTCTGATTCTCGTCGATCCTGACCGACTCTCGCCGATTGATACTCGCCGATTCTGAACCCTATTTCTGGGTGGTCTGCGGATAGCGATTTTCCTAAGTCTTTTATGCCTTCGGTATAAAAGGGACACTTAGGGTTTTCGGGTAACACATGCTTTTGACAGCCGATCGAATCGAAATCGACGGAAGCCGTTCCGCCTTTCCATTCGCCGATCCCGAATCCCGCCGCCGACGGAAGTGTTCCGTCGCCGCCATGTTCGCTCCGTCGACCTCCTCTTCTCCGGCGACTGTCGCTGGTGTTGCTTCTGCTAGCGCGGACCTAGCAGTCCGTGGAATAGCAAGGTGCGGTCATCGTTCTTCCCGATCTTCCGTGCGACGGAAAGCTCGGCGTTCTCCCGCTCGTGTGGATTTCTGCAGAGATGTGGATATTATTCCACGTAGAACTCGCCACTAGCAAGAAGATAATGTTTGGAGCATCTCTGTTGAGTTGTGACTCAACGCCACCGAGGTAATTTTTGTCTACTTGTTTGCTAACTTCTTGATTCAACTATCATGGCCCGATCCGATTTCTTTTGGGTTTTCTTAATATTTTATTCTTCCGCTGCGTGCACAAGTATTGTGCCATCCCCATAGAGAAACCCCAACAGTGGTATCAGAGCCAGGTTATGGCCATGATCGTTGTTTTGGAAGTTTTGTTATTCCAGTGCGTGTAAATCTAGGGATTTAGAAGTGTTCTAAATGTCTAGATTTAGTCTTGGTTCCCCGCCAAGAACGTCTGGAATTTCGTGGTAATTTCTTATAGTTAGAAATTGTTGTCTCCTTAGCAGTAACCATCCCTCGAGTATGTTTTGGATTTTGAATCCAACATAGAGAGATGAGCTTGTCTACTGCTTTAAGTTGAGTTATCTTTGCCTTTGTCCAATGCATGTAAATCTGAGGATTTGGAAGTTTCCGGATGTTCAGATTTAGCCCTTCCTTCTATCAATTGTTGATGGTGTCAGGATGTGCACATAAGGGATGCATGTGGTTTAGAAGAATTGTTTTTCTTTGGATGTGCACATTGATCAAATGGTTATCATGGTTAATTGTTAACCTATAATTAAAATCCCTTCATCAAATATTAAGTATTCGGATGCCTTCCGATGGATGACACTCTTCCTGCCTCGATCGATGAAGTGTGGGCTTGCCAAAGCAAGGTGCATTAATCTATCTTGGTAAGGGTGCGAGCGGATAATTGTGATATCCCACTATCGACATCGGGTCATACTTAACTAGGTGACCTCAAGGTTGAGTGCCAAGAGGCATAGGGTTGGCATGCACCATATGATGGATGTGAATAAGGAGTTATTCACCAACCATACAAGAATTACATGAGGATGCAATTGGCAAGCGTTGCCTACCTAAATAACCGCATCGTGAGAGGAACGCCAAAGCGGACTCATAGTGTTGGTGAAATACGGATCTTGTCCACTAAGAGAGTAGCTCGCATGAACTCTCCGAATTGTTAGTGAGGGCTATCATTTCGAATAAAATAGTGGGAGTATTTTAATTGAAGTCCAAATTAAAATAAATTGTATTTGAAATTTTGGTACTGATTTTATTCTGCATAAATTCTTGTAGAATTCCATGGTAAGTGTTTCACACTCCACGTTGTCTCTAAAAGCCATCCTTGAGAAGGATAAGCTCAGTGGGACAAATTACATGGACTGGTATAGGAACTTGAGAATTGTTCTCAGGCAAGAGCGAAAGCTCTATGTCTTGGAAGAAGAAGCCCCGAGGTGCCGACCGGGAACTCTTCCCGTGCTGAGAAGGATACTTATAAGAAGTATACTGACGATGCTTTAGATGTCGAATGCCTTATGCTTGCCACTATGAACTCTGAGCTTCAGAAGCAACATGAGAACATGGGGTGCAAGGAGATTGACGAGCATCTCAAGAAAATGTTTCAAGGGCAGGCTCGTCAAGAGAGGTTCGACGTCACAAAAGCGTTATTTCAGTGCAAGATGGGAGTTCGAGACTCAGTAGGGACTCACGTACTCAAGATGATTGGGTATATAGAGAACCTTGAAAGGCTGGGTTTTCCTCTTGGCCAAGAGTTGGCCACGGATTTGATCCTGCAATCGTTGCTGGACAGTTATGAGCAGTTCGTCTTGAACTACAACATGAATGAAATAGACAAGACATTGCCCGAACTCCTAGGCATGTTGAGAACTGCCGAAATCAATATGAAGAAGGCCAAGCCTGCCTGCCTCATACTGATGGTGCATAAGGGCAAGGGCAAAGCCAAGGGCTCTAAGAAGATGAAGGTGGGACCTAAGTCATATCTTGAGCCCAAGTCTTCTGCACTGATGAAAAGGAAAAGCACGGTGAAGTAAGGGAAATGCCAACACTGTGGCAAGGCTGGTCATTGGCGGAGGAACTGTCCTTCGTACATTGAGGGTCTGCAGAAATTGAGGGGAGGTATGACTTCCGCTTCAAATGTTTACGTTATAGAGATAAACCTTTCTGCTCCTTCATCTTGGGTATTAGATACCGGATGTGGTTCTCACATTTGTACAAATGTGCAGGAACTGGGAAGGAGAAGATTGCTGAGTAAAGGAGAGGTGGACCTCCGCGTCGGCAATGGAGCAAGAGTTGCTGCTGTAGCTGTAGGGGTTTACCGTCTTTCTTTGCCCAGTGGGCTTGTAATAGAACTAGATAACTGTTATTTTGTTCCGGCCATAACTAGAAACATTATATCTATTTCATGTTTGGACATGATTGGATTTTCTTTTATAATTAAGAACAACTGTTGTTCTATATTTAAGAATGATGTTTGTTATGCTGTAGCCCAATTGTTTAATGGTCTTTATGTTTTGAACTTGGACCATCTTATCTGTAATGTAGAAAATAATAAAAGACTAAGAACAAATGACACGAACCCTACATTTCTCTGGCATTGTCGTCTGGGCCATATCAACGAGAAGCGCATATCCAAGCTCCATAGAGATGGACTTTTGGACTCATTTGATTATGAACCATTTGAGCGATGCGAATCTTGTTTGTTAGGCAAGATGACTAAAGCTCCTTTCACTGGTTATACTGAGAGGGCTGAGGATCTCTTGGGTGTTGTATATAGTGATGTATGCGGACCCATGAGTTCCATGGCTAGAGGTGGGTATTTCTACTTTGTTACATTTACTGATGATTTCAGTAGATACGGATATGTGTATCTTATGAAGTACAAATCCGAGACCTTTGAAAAGTTCAAAGAGTTCAAGAATGAAGTAGAAAACCAGTTGGGTAAAAGGTTAAAGCACTCTGATTTGATCGAGGTGGCGAATACCTGAGTCATGAGTTCCGTGATCATCTTAAAGAGTGTGGTATTGTATCACAACTCACTCCACCTAGAACACCACAACATAATGGTGTGTCTGAGAGGAGAAATCGTACTCTGTTAGACATGGTACGTTCGATGATGAGTCATGCAGACTTGCCTGTTTCCTTTTGTGGTTTTGCTTTAGAGACTGCTGCAATGACATTGAATCGCGCTCCAACGAAAACGGTTCTGAAGACACCATATGAGATATGGACTGGGAAGCGTCCTAGTATGTCGTTCATTAAAATTTGGGGCTGTGAGGCATACGTGAGATGTCAAATGCCTGACAAGCTGGAACCCAAATCGGATAAATATTATCTGGTGGGATATCCTAAGGAAACGAAAGGGTATTACTTTTACCTACCGTCTGAGGGCAAAGTGTTTGTCGCAAGGACTGGTGTCTTCTTGGAGAAAGAGTTCTTATCAAGAAAGACTGAAAAGGTAGAGCTTGAAGAAGTTCAAGAACCACATGTAATGAATGAACCGGAATTGGATTCTGAGACAGGACTACAAGATGTTGTAGCTAGAGAACCTGCTCAGGGAACACAAGTCCTACGTAGATCTGGTAGACCGAGGTTTGAGCCTGAGAGATATGGATTTCTCGTGTCTCAAATAGGTAATGTGTTGCTTATGGATCATGATGATGAACCAGCAACCTACCAAGAGGCTATGAATAGACCGGACTACGACAAATGGCTTGAGGCTATGAAATCCGAAATGGACTCCATGTATGCAAACCAAGTTTGGAACTTGGTGGAACCACCTGAAGGGGTACGACCCATAGGGTGCAAGTGGGTCTTCAAGAAGAAGACCGACATGGATGGGAATGTACAGACATTCAAAGGGTGACTAGTGGCTAAGGGTTTCAAGCAAATTCATGGTATTGACTATGATGAGACCTTTTCCCCTGTTGCTATGGTAAAGTCCATTAGGATATTGCTTGCTATTGCTGCGTATTATGACTACGAGATCTGGTAGATGGATGTCAAAACGGCTTTCCTTAATGGAAACCTCCTTGAGGAAGTGTATATGACACAACCCGAGGGTTTTTGTATCCCCAGATGAAGCCACTAAAATATGCAAGCTGAATAAGTCCATTTATGGACTGAAACAGGCCTCTCGAAGTTGGAATCTTCGTTTTGATGAGAAAATCAAAGAGTTTGGTTTCATCAAGAATGAAGATGAGCCTTGTGTTTACAAGCGAATCAGTGGGAGCATTGTTGTCTTCCTGATATTGTATGTAGATGACATACTGTTGATTGGGAATGACATTCCTACCCTGAAAGTTGTTAAGAACAACCTAGGGAACTGCTTTTCAATGAAGGATTTGGGTGAAGCGACTTATATACTCGGTATTAAGATCTATAGAGATAGATCAAAGAAGTTGCTGGGTTTGACCCAGAGTACGTACATCGAAAAAGTGTTGAAACGGTTCAACATGCTTGAGTCCAAGAAAGGATTTTTGCCCATGTCTCATGGTGTGAATCTCTCTAAGGACGGTTGTCCAAAATCTTGTGAAGATAAGGACCGCATGAAGTTGATTCCATATGCTTCGGCAATTGGATCAATCATGTACGCGATGTTATGTACTCGACCCGATGTCTCCTTTGCTTTGAGCATTACTAGCAGGTATCAGTCAGACCCCGGTGAGTGTCACTGGATTGCAGTCAAGAATGTCCTGAAGTACTTAAGAAGGACTAAGGATATGTTCTTGGTGTATGGTGGAGAGGAAGAGCTCGTTGTAAGTGGTTACACAGATGCTAGCTTCCAAACTGATAGAGACGACTTCAAGTCTCAGTCAGGTTTTGTGTTTTGCCTGAATGGAGGAGCTGTGAGCTGGAAGAGTTCCAAGCAAGAGACAGTTGCTGATTCTACAATAGAGGCCGAGTATATCGCAGCAGCTAATGCGGCAAAGGAGGCTGTATGGATTAGGAAATTCATCGGCGAGCTTGATGTAGTTCCTAGCATTATTAGTCCCGTAGTTCTCTACTGTGATAACAATGGTGCAATTGCACAATCTAAGTAACCTAGATCTCATCAGCGCTCCAAGCACATACTTCGGCGGTTTCATCTTATTCGTGAGATTGTCGAACGAGGAGATGTAAACATTTGCAGAGTGCCGACTGAGGAGAATATTGCGGATCCACTGACAAAGCCTCTCGCGCAGAGAAAGCATGATGGTCATACTAGATCGATGGGTATACGATACCTAAATGATCAACTCTAGTGAGAATCTTGTGGGTTGCATGTAATCTTGTATTTTGTTGGCTATTTGTTCATATGATGAACATTGTACCTAGTTTTTCTTTACAATTAATGGCAAGTTCTTTTATTATGTCTTTTTCTATATGATAGTTAAATGTTAACATAATAGATACCCTTAGAATGTTCGCTTCCATGGGACATCAAGTACGTGACTTGAATGTGAGAGCCCATGATTTATTTGAAGCTTCATTCTTAAAGGTCCCTGGTCGAGTATCATCATAGAAGCTAAGGGTGATGATGGTACATGAAGACTAGCACGTGTGTTGACTGATGACCGGTTCTCACAGGTCATGATATTGTGATATCAAGTCATCACGTGGGTACTTATTAGTGAACAAGTTGTACTGGACAGACCCAACCTGAGACTACTCTGTGGATTGTCATCCAATCGTGTCACGAGTAGGTCTCAATTGACAATGGTGTTGTGATCCTTTGACCTGAAGTCACAGCATTCATCAAGTGAGGAAGAGCGTGCTTTGATGCCATCTAAAGTCTTCCTTGAGAAAGGTTGATGATAAGGGTGGTTGTTGGGCATGTTACGAATCATTTGGGTGTTTGTGTGTGAGCAGATATGGATTTGTCCTCCTGTATGACAGGAGTTGCATCCATGGGCCCCTTGATGGAACTGGACTGAGAAATGCATGGTCATGCTTGGTTGAGTCAATATGTGATATTGGACTCACCATTCTCTGGAAGTCCGTCCTGGATCAAGAAACTTGGATTGAGCTATTACGAGGGTGACACGGTCCATGCCTCTAGTTCTTTCCGGATGTAAGGACAAAGGGACAAAGACAACGCTGATACATTGGTCATATAGGCTTATGAGTTATTAACTCTTATTGCTTGGGGAGCAATGATGCATTGCTAGATGCCGCTCATTGTTTGTGAGGTTTTTGCTTTGATACTTTCGAGATCAAGTGGGAGTCTGTTGGAGTTACCATTGTGATCTGGAAGTGATCAAACATGTAATCTCACTGCCAACGCGATATGAGCCTGCAGGGTCGCACATAAGAGATGTGGAGAAGTTGGATGATTGACTGTGTTGGTAAAGGTTGCCAATCACCGATCTGAATGGGGTTGTGGGCAAGGTGTTGCCTTAAAGAATCATCGGGTTGGGCAAATGTTGCCTTGAAGGACTGGTAAGAATAGTCAGGCGAGGTTCGACGAGAATCGACGAGAATCGTAGAGAATAGTTCTCTGATTCTCGCCGATCGACGAGAATCGTCGAGAATAGTTCTCTGATTCTCGCCGATCGACGAGAATCGTCGAGAATTAGTTCTCTGATTCTCGCCGATCGGCGTGTATCGTCGACCCACGATCGGCGTGAATTGTCGACCCACGTTCGGCGTGAATCGTTGAGAATAGTTCTCTGATTCTCGCCGATCCGGGTGATTCTCGCCGATTGTGATTCTCGCCGATTCTGATTCTCACCGATCCTGACCGACTCTCGCCGATTGATACTCGCCGATTCTGAACCCTATTTCTGGGTGGTCTGCGGATAGCGATTTTCCTAAGCCTTTTATGCCTTCGGTATAAAAGGGACACTTAGGGTTTTCGGGTAACACATGCTTTTGACAGCCGATCGAATCGAAATCGACGGAAGCCGTTCCGCCTTTCCGTTCGCCGATCCCGAATCCCGCCGCCGACGAAGTGTTCCGCCGTCGCCGTGTTCGCTCCGTCGACCTCCTCTTCTCCAGCGACTGTCGCTGGTGTTGCTTTTCCTGGCGCGGACCTAGCAGTCCGTGGAATAGCAAGGTGCGGTCATCGTTCTTCCCGATCTTCCGTGCGACGGAAAGCTCGGCGTTCTCCCGCTCGTGTGGATTTCTGCAGAGACGTGGATATTATTCCACGTAGAACTCGCCACTAGCAAGAAGACAAAGTTTGGAGCATCTCCGTTGAGTTGTGACTCAACGCCACCGAGGTAATTTTTGCCTACTTGTTTGCTAACTTCTTGATTCAACTATCATGGCCCGATCCGATTTCTTTTGGTTTTCTTAATGTTTTATTCTTCCACTGCGTGCACAAGTGTTGTGCCATCCCCATAGAGAAACCCCAACACTGTTCATCAGATCCATAAATACAGATGACGCATTCGTCAACCCAAACGGCATGACCATGAACTCGTAATGCCCAAACCCCGTGCTGAACGCTGTCTTTGGGATGTCGCTCTCCCTTATCCTCAACTGGTAGTAACTGGACTTCAGATCTAACTTCGAATATACCATTGACCCAACCAACTGATCAAATAGATCGTCAATCCTCGAAATCGGATACTTATTCTTTTGCATAAGCTTGTTCAATTCCCGGTAGTCGATACAAAGCCGCAAGCTCCCATCTTTCTTCTTAACAAAGAGAATTGGTGCGCTCCAAGGCGACGAACTTGGACGCACATAACCTTTCTCCAACAACTCATGCAGTTGCACTTTCAATTCCTCCATCTCTCTTGGCGCTATCCAATATGGAGAGCGTGACACCGGTTTGACACCCAGCACCAGCTCAATAGTAAAATCAATCTCCCGCTGAGGAGGGGCTCCTGGGAGATCATCAGGAACACATCGGGATACTCAGACACAACTGGGATACTCTCCAGGCTTGGCTTAGGCATTGAGGTCTGCACTAGCGTGACATACAGCTCTGCCCCCGACCGAACTGCCTTAATCACTTGAAGGGCCAACATCAAAACCTTACCCGAACCCTTCATGCCCGCAATGTAGTCTTCCATTCAGAATTTAATACCAACTTAACCTCATTTCGGTTGCAATCAATGAAAGCTCGTTGCTCCGAGAGACAGTCCATACCAAAGATTACATCGAATTTTACTAACGGTAGAACCAACGCTCGCAAAACAAACTCCTGATCCCCAATCCGTATCTTGACTACACAAGCCTTATCCGTGCGCATTGAGCACCCATTGGGCAACAACACATTCAACTTGTCTTTTGCCATCGAAGGAGGGACCCTGACGCGCGTCACAAATCATTCGGACAAGAAGGAATGCGAAGCTCCCGTATCAAACAGGGCTCTCGTCGGACAATCAAAATCAACACGAATCCTAGCATCAATAATAGTAAGCTAACAAACAAAATAGGTAACAACTACATAAAGTTAATCTGTTATAAATTAACTCATACATGTTACCACATCAGTTTGTTTTATGGCCTCTCGCAGACCAAGATTGTAAACTCTAGGCTAGGCTGGAGCATGATGGGATGCGGTCGACTCCACCGCCTTCCCTTTCTCTTCATAAGTCGCTCCAGGCTTCTTCGCGGACTTTGCATGTCCACTCCAACACTCACGAGCAAAATGTCTCATCTTCCCGCAGTTGTAACAAGCTCATGGGACCTGACTTGTAGTTGCCCCCGACGCACTAGACGAAGGGGCTGAGTTCGAAGTCTTCTGCTTCTTCTTCCACCTATGGAACCCTGACTTTGTGCTCGGCACTTTGAACTCGGACTTCTTCTCTCCTGGGTCCTTCTTCTCTTGAACTTTCTTCACAACTTTTTCCAAAGACCGGGCCGAATTGACCAAGGCTAGGAAACCTTGTGCCTTAGGCCCAGCAAGGAGTAACTGTAGGTCGGCACGTAGACCCTCATAGAATCGGTTGGTCTTCCTCTCTTTTTCCGTAAACATAGCACCAGCATACCGACCCAACCGTGTAAACTCGTGGAGATACTCGTCCACTCTTCTAGCTCCCTTAGTTAACCCAAGATACTGGTTCTCCATTTCAAGCTTCTGAGCATAGGGTAGAAATCTGTCCAAGAACAACCTTGAGAATTCTTCCATCGCACATCCGCAAGCTGCCTTCCCACCAAGAGATGGAACTCCAACTCATCCCACCACAGCCTCGCTTCACCAGCCAAAAGGAAGGTCGCTATGGTGGTCTTCTGCCATTCCTCAGTTAACGTGGCCGTCAAGACCCTCTTTATCGTAGAGAGCCAATCCTCGGATTGAGCTGGCGTTCCAACCCCATCGAATACTGGAGGATTAAAGCCCATTATGTGCTTGAGTTCCCTCTCCGCAGCACTCCTTGGCTCCACCAAATCCACTGTTGCGGGCTCCACCACTCTCGGCTCTGACGCCCTAATCGATTCTTGCTCAACAACAGGAGGTGCATGGTGCATTTGCCCTGCGGGTTGGGCATTAATCATGGCGAAAACTGCTTCAGCCACCATCCTGATGGTTTCCGCTGAAGGAGGTGTTGTAGGCCCATCCCTTGGTGCACTACTTTCCGCCAATTGCGGACGCTCTGACTGACCAGCACCGCTTCTTGCTTCCTATAGTAGCAAAGACACACGATTAGACGACAAACAAATTGCTAAAAGCAATCATTAGAACACTCAGATTCCACAAAACAAGTGTATTTTTCATTCCTAAGTGGACATTCATGGGTTCTTTTTGATGTTATAATGATGACGCACACATGTGCTCACCACCCCTTAAAAAGAATTCATCCACGAATTCATTTTAAATCGGATCGTAACCAGAAGTCTGATACCAATTTGTAACACCCCCATCCATCATATGGCATATAACAGAAGGTCCAGCTGGAACCCGATGCCATATCCCACGGACAGTCGGAAGGGTTATGTTTTAAGAACCAAACTATCCAATCAAGACTACTCGTCCTAACACAGAGCATTCTAGCGGAAGCTTTTAAACAGTTGAAAGAACACAAAACTTAAGTCCAATAATCATGAATGTCCATAATCACACATAAGGAATGAAAACCAAATACACTGAAAGGGTACACGGCCTTATGGCCTTATAAATGTTCACTTAAGAAAATCGTGTCTTACATACATCGACTCGCAGACCGGCCACACATGATAAAATAAAAAAACTATTCTTTAAGGCCTTCGAGGGCCAGCTCAGCAGCATGGTCTCCAGCCCGCTATTTTGCACTTAGCTCCGCACCACCTGCAAGCAAACATTCCACCACACGGTGGCAAGCAATACAACGATCAGCCAAAGCCGACCAAATTATAACGACCCCGCCCCTAGGTCGGGATGGCGGTGCTCCTTTCCTGCATTTCATTAGCCCAGCTAAACAATAAAGTGTAATTATATATATCGCCACAAGTGTAGGCTCGCACGGCCAAACACCCCATGCACTCATGGCACATTAACGGTGAATCTGGCCAATTCCATGGCTTCACCACCATCACCTCACCATCACCGTGATGGCAACAACATGAGCATTCAGCCTTTCTGACCACTGTCTAAGGCTCCCGACTATGCCAACGGCCAGTCCCCATCTATGGGTCTCTCGCACCGAACCACATAGCCCAGGTCTGATTCCACTTGCACGTTGTTCATACCGCCTAGTCAGTTTAAGTCCTACGCGCGGGCCAAGCTTCTCTCGGATCCTAACATTTCAAAACATCACATAACCCAGTTATGTTCAAGGCCGGTTCCCAGACCGCCAAGTTAGCAGAACAACAATTCCGCCCAGTTTTCCGGGTGCGCCTTGAAGCTAACCTCCAAGGAACCCTGCTGCAATCTACCGCATAGAAACCCGAAAACCCAAAGTACGGAGTCTTCTCCGGTAAAACATATCAAATGCAACATCACCGATCCAGACCAACATGTCCGAGTAGGCTTCACACACAATGCCTATGTTCGTACTTAGATTCCGGACTCTATATGCAACACAAGGGGGACTATTCACATCAACCCCAAGGAACACCACACACTCACCGCACACTCGCGGTAGCGGGATTCCCTATGCAAAAGGAAGAGCTTCACATGCTCAAGTTGAGAATCATTACCCTTGTAGTCTGCTTTGGCGCCATGGAAAATCTACATGGACAGAACTCTTCGTAACGAACTTCCCTCCACAGATCCGCTCTCAGATCTCAAAACGGTGCTCCGATGATCCGCCGGCGGTCGGAAAACCCTTCCTTCTTCCTTCTCTTTCCAACTCCTTGAGAGAGAGAATGGTTGGAGAGAAATGAAGGATTAACTCCCCTATTCCCGGCCTTAACAGAGCAGGAAACCATCTGGGCCGTTGGATCTTATTTAAAGAAAATGAACGGCTCCGATCCGCTCAAAAATCTCCAAACCTGGGCCGAACACGGCTTGGCACATGGTCGTGTCCCCGGCCGTGTGCCTCGATCCAGGCACGATCGTCGAACACAGAGACTCACACGGGCTCAGACACGCCCGTATCCCGCCACCTGACACGCCCATGTCGGGTCTCTCAACACGCCTGTGACCGGGGGCGCGTTACGTATAACCGCCATGCCAATCAACACGACCCAACTGAACATGGGTACTAACACGGGTAGGCACACGCCTATATCAAATGACACGCTCGTGTCAAATGACACGCCCGTGTCATGCAGCCGTGTTCTTGTACGTGTCCTTCTCGGGATGAAAACGGCCAAAACACCAGCCAGACACCGGCCTTGGACACGCCCCGTGTCCTAGGCCGTGTAACCACTATACAGCACCAAAAATCCCTTTTTACGCAACCGACTCAAATACAATTTTCGGGACGTTACAAAGCGGTCTACCTAGGGCCGAGCCGAGCTCGGGGTGCCGATGAAGTTTCCTCAAACCAAACCGATCCTCCACATACGAGCCCTCGAACCTGCCCCAGCTGGATGAGGGCCTGCGTAGCGGGTCTACCTCAGGCCGAGCCGAGCTCTGGGTGCCGATGAGTTTTCCTCAAACCAAACATATCCCCCACAGGCGAGCCTTCGGACCTGCCAGCTAGATGAGAGCCTGTGAAGCGGGTCTACCTGGGGCCGAGCCGAGCTCGGGGTGCCGATGAAGTATCCTCAAACCAAACCTATCCCCCGCAGGCGAGCCTTCGGACCTGCCAGCTAGATAAATCCTGCGCAGCGGGTCTACCTGGGGCATAGCCAAACTCCGGGTGCCGATGAAGTTTTCCTCAAACCAAACCTATCTCCCACAGGTGAGCCTTCGGACCTGTCATCTAGATGAGAGCCTGTGTAGCGTGTCTACCTGGGGCTGAGCCGAGCTCGGGGTTCCGATAAAGTTTTCCTCAACAAACCTATCCCCCACAGGCGAGCCTTCGGACCTACCAGCTAGATGAGAGCTTGCGCATCGGGTCTACCTGGGGCCGAGCCGATCTCAGGGTGCCGATGAAGTTTGCTCAAACCAAACCTATCCCCCACATGCGAGCCTTCGGACCTGCCAGCTAGATGAGAGCCTGCGCAGCGGGTCTACCTGGGGCCGAGCCGAGCTCGGGGTGGCGATGATGTTTTCCTCAAACCAAACCTATCCCCCACAGGCGAGCCTTCAGACTTGCCAGCTATTGAGATCCTGCGCAGCAGGTCTACCTAGGGCGAGCCAAGCTCGGGGTGCCGATAAAGTTTCCTCAAACCAAACCTATCCCCCATTGGCGAGCCTTCGGACCTGCCAGCTAGATGAGAGCCTGCGCAACGGGTCTACCTGGGGCCGAGCCGAGCTCGGGGTGCCGATGAAGTTTCCCAAACCAAACCTATCCCCCATAGGCGAGCCTTCGTACCTGCCAGGTACATGAGAGCCTGCGCAGCGGGTCTACTTGGGGTCGAGCCGAGCACGGGGTCCGATGAAGTTTTCCTCAAACCAAACCTCTCCCCACAGGCGAGCCTTCGGACCTACCAGCTATATGAGAGCCTCTACAGCAGGTCTACCTGGGCCGAGCCGAGCTCGGGGTACCGATGAAGTTTCCTCAAACCAAACCTATCCCCCACAGGAGAGCCTTCGGACCTGCCAGCTAGATGAGAGCATGTGTAGCGGGTCTACCTGGGGCCAAGCCGAGCTCGGGGTGCCGATGAATTTTCCTCAAACCAAACCTATCCCCACGGCGAGCCTTCAGACTTGCCAGCTAGATGAGAGCCTACGCAGCGGGTCTACCTGGGGCCGAGCCGAGCTCGGGGTGCCGATGAAGTTTCCTCAACCAAACCTATCCCACATAGGCGAGCCTTCGGACCTGCCAGCTAGATGAGAGCATGCGCAGCGGGTCTACCTGGGGCCGAGCTGAGCTCAGGATGTTACAAAACACATAAGTACATCCTATCATAAACATTTCGCAATAGGCAAGAGAAAAACAAGTCAATTGATGTAGTATAACAAGCTTGATTTTGAATACATAATTACATCTTCCCCATCTCATGGCTAGAAGCGTTTTAGGTCATCGTCGCTCCAGGTGTGGCTTAAGCCCTCCCCTCCACGACCTGGAGGTAGTAACCTCTGGTTCCAAGGACTACCTCACTATGTAAGGTCCTTCCCAGTTCGGGTTGAGCTTGTCAACGGAAGCCGACCTTCCTGCCACGTCGACCTTTCTCAGCACCAGATCTCCTTCGGCAAACTGCTTGACCCTCACTTGCTTATCGAAATATTTGGCCATCTGCCACTTGATCTCTTCTTGTCTGATGGCTGCCATATCCCGCAGCTCTTCGACCATGTCTAGCGAGAGGCATAACCCCTCCTCATTCTCCAACCTCCAAGTCTCATCTCCTTCGCCCGTGGATGTGACCCACGAGGACCGTACCTCGAACTCCACTGGTAGGATAGCCTCACACCCGTGAGAGAGCTTGAAGGGGATCTCACCGGTGGCTGTGTTTGGAGTCTTTCGCAAGCCCACAGGACCGAGGGAAGCTGCTCCACCCAATTCCCTTTAAGTTTTCCACTTTCCTCTTGAGCAGGTTCACAATAATCTTATTTGCCGCTTCCATCTGATCGTTGCTCCAGGGGTGGTGGACAGAGGCAAATCTGAGGTCTATCCCTAGTTGGGCGCAGAAGCTGATGAACTATTCACTGGTAAACTGGGGACCGTTATCTGTCACTATCGCTTGCAGTAGCCCCTGTCTGCATATGATCTCCCCCCAGATGAAGTTCCTTATGAATTGCGAGATGACCTTGGCCAAAGGATTAACCTCCAGCCACTTTGAGAAGTAATTGATCGTGACCAAGAGGAATCTCCTCTGCCCACTAGCCGGAGGAAAAGTCCCAACTAAATCCATCCCCCAGATAGAGAACGACCACGGTGTCGCGATGCTTCGGAGCCTTTTAACTGCCACGAGATGGAGGGGGCGCAGAGCTGGCACTTTTGACACCTCCTTGCAAACTCCGCGGTATCCTTCCTTAGGGTGGGCTAGAAGTACCCCTGCCTGACCACCTTTGCCTCCAACATCCTACCTCCAGAATGACTGTCGCACTCGCCCGAGTGCACCTCCCCCAAGATCCTTGGGATCTCTTCTTCGGTTACACATCTTGCTAGGGGACCTGACAACATCTTACGATGCAACCCCCTCCTATCATCAGGTAATGAGCTTCATTGTGCCTGAAGCTCTTTGCATCCTTGACCTCCTCTGTCAGCTTGCCTGTGGTCAGGAAGGTTACCAACGGGTCCACCCACGAGGAATGCCGACCTACCTCCATCAACTCCCCTTCCTCAATGGCTGGCCGAAAAAGTTCAGTAAGGGTCCCTCTGTTGGGTTTCTCTATGAGGATGGCACAACACTTGTGCACGCAGTGGGAAGGAAAAACATCAAGAAAACCCAAAGAGATGTGGATCGGGCCATGAACGTTGAATCAAGAAGTTAGCAAAAACTAGGCAAAAATACCTCGGTGGCGTTGAGTCGCAACTCAACGGAGATGCTCCAAACTTTGCCTTCTTGCTAGTGGCGAGTTCTACGTGGAGTAATATCCACGTCTCTGCAGAAATCCACACGAGTGGGAGAACGCCGATCTATCCGTCGCACGGATTATCGGGAAGGAGAAGACCGCACCTCTGCTATTCCACGGACTGCTAGGTCCGCGCCAGGAAGAGCAGCACCAGCGACGGTCGCCGAGAAGAGGAGGTCAGCGGAGCGAACACGGCGCGGTGTGGAACCCTTCCGTCGGCGGCGGGATTCGGGATCGGCGGAACGATCGCGGAACGGTTTCCGTCGGTTCGATTCGCACAGCAGCCAAAAGCTTAAGTCCCGATAAAACCCTTAGTATCCTTTTATTACCAAAAGCATAAAACTTAGAAACTTCGCTATCCGCAGACCACCCAGAAATGGGGTTCCAGAATCGGCGAGTATCAGACGGTGAGAATCGGAGACAATCGGCGAGAATCACTGAGCAGGTTCGGCGAGAAGCAATCGACGAGTATCCCTAGATCGGCGAGAATCAGAGTACAATACTCGACGATTCTCGCCGATCGTCAAGCCGCGCTCGACGATACATGATGATACTCGTCGATCGTCGAGTCGTGCTCGACGACACTCGTCGAAATCATCGATCGTCGAGAATCAGAGTAACGATTCTCGTCGATCGGCGAGAATCAGAGAACCATTCTCGACGACTCTCGTCGATCGGCGAGAATCAGAGACCCATCACTACGATTCTAGTCGACCTTCGGTGACTATTCAAACCAGCTCTCCAGGGCAACAATTTCCCAACTCGACGATCCTTTAAGGCAACACATTGCCCATGACCCCATTCAGGTCGGTGATTGGCAACCTTTACCAACACAGTCAATTATCCAACTTCTCCACATCTCTTATGTGCGACCCTGCAGGCTCATATCGCGTTGGCAGTGAGATTACATGTTTGATCACTTCCAGATCACAATGGTAACTCCAACAGACTCCCACTTGATCTCGAAAGTATCAAAGCAAAAACCTCACAAACAATGAGCGGCATCTAGCAATGCATCATTGCTCCCCAAGTAATAAGAGTTCATAACTCATAAGCCTTTATGCCCAATGTATCAGCGTTGTCTTTGTCCCTTTGTCCCTTACATCCAGAAAGAACTAGAGGCATGGACCGTGTCACCCTCGTAATAGCTCAATCCAAGTTTCTTGATCCAGGATGGACTTCCAGAGAATGGTGAGTCCAATATCACATATTGACTCAACCAGCATGGCCATGCATTTCTCAGTCCAGTTCCATCAAGGGGCCCATGGATGCAACTCCTGTCATACAGGAGGACAAATCCCATATCTGCTCACACACAAACACCCAAAAGATTCGTAACATGCCCAACAACCACCCTTATCATCAACCTTCTCAAGGAAGACTTTAGATGGCATCAAAGCACGCTCTTCCTCACTTGATGAATGCTGTGACTTCAGGTCAAAGGATCACAACACCATTATCAATTAAGACCTACTCGTGACACGATTGGATGACAATCCACAGAGTAGTCTCAGGTTGGGTCTGTCCAGTACAACTTGTTCACTAACAAGTACCCACGTGATGACTTGATATCACAATATCATGACCTGTGAGAACCGGTCATCAGTCAACACACGTGCTAGTCTCCATGTACCATCATCACCCTTAGCTTCTATGATGATACGTCGACCAGGGACCTTTAAGAATGAAGCTTCAAATAAATCATGGCTCTCACATTCAAGTCACGTACTTGATGTCCTATGGAAGCGAACATTCTAAGGGTATCTATTATGTTAACAATTAACTATCATATAGAAAAAGACATAATAAAAGAACTTGCCATTATTATTATAAGAAAAATTAGGTACACAGTTCATCATATGAACAAACAGCCAACAAAATACAAGATTACATGCAACCCACAAGATTCTCGCTAGAGTTGATCATTTAGGTATCGTATACCCATCGATCTAGTATGACCATCATGCTTTCTCTGCGCGAGAGGCTTTGTCAGTGGATCCGCAATGTTCTCCTCAGTCGGCACTCTGCAAATGTTTACATCTCCTCGTTCGACAATCTCACGAATAAGATGAAACCGCCGAAGTATGTGCTTGGAGCGCTGATGAGATCTAGGTTCCTTAGATTGTGCAATTGCACCATTGTTATCACAGTAGAGAACTACGGACCAACAATGCTAGGAACTACATCAAGCTCGCCGATGAATTTCCTAATCCATACAGCCTCCTTCGCCGCATTAGCTGCTGCGATATACTCGGCCTCAGTTGTAGAATCAGCAACTGTCTCTTGCTTGGAACTCTTCCAGCTCACAGCTCCTCCATTCAGGCAAAACACAAAACCTGACTGAGACTTGGAGTCGTCTCTATCATTTGGAAGCTAGCATCTGTGTAACCACTTACAACGAGCTATTCCTCTCCACCATACACCAAGAACACATCCTTAGTCCTTCTCAAGTACTTCAGGATATTCTTTGACTACAATCCAGTGACACTCACCGGGGTCTGACTGATACCTGCTAGTCATGCTCAAAGCAAAGGAGACATCGGGCCGAGTACATAACATCGCGTACATGATTGATCCAATTGCCGAAGCATATGGAATTAACTTAATGCGGTCCTTATCTTCACAAGATTTTGGACACTGGTCCTTAGAGAGATTCACACCATGAGACATGGGCAAAAATCCTTTCTTGGACTCAAGCATGTTGAACCGCTTCAATACCTTTTCGATGTACGTACTCTGGGTCAAACCCAGCAACTTCTTCGAAATATCTCTATAGATCTTAATACCGAGTATATAAGTCGCTTCACCCAAATCCTTCATTGAAAAGCAGTTCCTAGGTTGTTCTTAACAATTTTCAGGGTAGGAATGTCATTCCCATCAACAGTATGTCATCTACATACAATATCAGGAAGACAACAATGCTTCCACTGATTCGCTTGTAAACACAAGGCTCATCTTCATTCTTGATGAAACCAAACTCTTTGATTTTCTCATCAAAACGAAGATTCCAACTTCGAGAGGCCTATTTCAGTCCATAAATGGACTTATTCAGGTTGCATATTTTAGTGGCTTCATCTGGGGATACAAAACCCTCGGGTTGTGTCATAACACTTCCTCAAGGAGGTTTCCATTAAGGAAAGCCGTTTTGACATCCATCTGCCAGATCTCGTAGTCATAATACGCAGCAATAGCAAGCAATATCCTAATGGACTTTACCATGTCAACAGGGGAAAAAGTCACATTATAGTCAATACCATGAATTTGCTTGAAACCCTTAGCCACCAGTCGCCCTTTGAATGTCTGTACATTCCCATCCATGTCGGTCTTCTTCTTGAAGACCCACTTGCACCCTATGGGTCGTACCCCTTCAGGTGGTTCCACCAAGTTCCAAACTTGGTTTGCATACATGGAGTCCATTTCGGATTTTATAGCCTCAAGCCATTTGTCGGAGTCCGGTCCATTCATAGCCTCTTGGTAGGTTGCTGGTTCATCATCATGATCCATAAGCAACACATTACCTATTTGAGACACGAGAAATCCATATCTCTCAGGCTCAAACCTCGGTCTACCAGATCTATGTAGGACTTGTGTTCCCTGAGCAGGTTCTCTAGCTACAACATCTTGTAGTCCTGTCTCAGAATCCAATTCCGGTCATTCACTACATGTGGTTCTTGAACTTCTTCAAGCTCTACCTTTTCAGTCTTTCTTGATAAGAACTCTTTCTCCAAGAAGACACCAGTCCTTGCGACAAACACTTTGCCCTCAGACGGTAGGTAAAAGTAATACACTTTCATTTCCTTAGATATCCCACCAGATAACATTTATCCGATTTGGGTTCCAGCTTGTCAGGCATTTGACGTCTCACGTATGCCTCACAGCCCCAAAATTTAATGAAACGACATACTAGGACGCTTCCCAGTCCATATCTCATATGGTGTCTTCAGAACCGTTTTCGTTGGAGCGCGATTCAATGTCATTGTAGCAGTCTCTAAAGCAAAACCCCAAAAGGAAACAGGCAAGTCTGCATGACTCATCATCGAACGTACCATGTCTAACAGAGTACGATTTCTCCTCTCAGACACACCATATGTTGTGGTGTTCTAGGTGGAGTGAGCTGTGATACAATACCACACTCTTTCAGATGATCACGAACTCATGACTCAGGTATTCGCCACCTCGATTAGATCGGAGTGCTTTAACCATTTTACCCAACTGGTTTTCTACTTCATTCTTGAACTCTTTGAACTTTTCAAAGGTCTCGGATTTGCACTTCATAAGATACACATATCCGTATCTACTGAAATCATAAGTAAATGTAACAAAGTAGAAATACCCACCTCTAGCCATGGAACTCATGGGTCCGCATACATCACTATGTACAACACCCAAGAGATCCTCAGCCCTCTCAGTATAACCAGTTGAAAGGAGTTTTAGTCATCTTGCCTAACAAACAAGACTCGCATCGCTCAAATGATTCATAATCAAATGAGTCCAAAAGTCCATCTCTATGGAGCTTGGATATGCGCTTCTCGTTGATATGGCCCAAACGACAATGCCAGAGATACGTAGGGTTTGAGTCATTTGTTCGTAATCTTTTATTATTTTCTACATTACAGATCAGATGGTCCAAGTTCAAAACAAAAAGACCATTAAACAATTGGGCTTACAGCATAACAAACATCATTCTTAAATATAGAACAATAGTTGTTCTTAATTATAAAAGAAAATCCAATCATGTCCAAACATGAAATAGATATAATGTTTCTAGTTATGGCCGGAACAAAAAAACAGTTATCTAGTTCTATTACAAGCCCACTGGGCAAAGAAGACGATAAACCCCTACGGCTACAGCAGCAACTCTTGCTCCATTGCCGACGCGGAGGGCCACCTCCCCTTTACTCAGCAATCTTCTCCTTCCCAGTTGCTCCCCTCAATTTCTGCAGACCCTCAATGTACGAAGGACAGTTCCTCCTCCAATGACCATCCTTGCCACAGTGGTGGCATTTTCCTTCTTCACCACGGCTTTTCTTTTTCATCAGTGCAGAAGACTTGGGCTCAAGAAATGACTTAGGTCCCACCTTCGTCTTCTTGGAACCCTTAGCCTTGCCTTGCCCTTATGCACCATCAGTATGGGGCTGGCAGGCTGGCCTTCTTCATATGATTTTGGCAGTTCTCAACATGCCTAGGAGTTCGGGCAGTGTCTTGTCTATTTCATTCATGTTGTAGTTCAAGATGAACTGCTCATAACTGTCCGCGGCAACGATTGCAGGATCAGATCCTTGTAACGCCCCGAATTTTGTGTGCGAGTCGGTCGCGGAAAAAGAGTTTTTGGTGCCTGTAGGGGTACACACGGCCTAGGACACGGGCGTGTCCGAGGCCGTGTCTGGCTGGTGATTTTTTGGCCGTTTCCACCCGAAAGGACGACGGCCGTGAACACAGCCATATGACACGGGCGTGTCATCTGACACGGGCGTGTTCCAA